>JAQPPZ010015296.1:1360588-2721177 GCA_028583015.1 Wollemia nobilis | reverse complement strand
CTAGCTCCTCTTTTGCCATCAACTGTCATTGTTTCCATTGTTTGACACAACCCATTTCAAACTCTAGCCTCATTCTATCCATAATATGGGTTAACTTGGAAAAATAAGCAATCACTTGCTGATTAATGCGTGCCCCTAATTTTGGTGGATCTTGAAAATTAGGCACTTCTATCTATCTAGTGGCATATTCCATGATTGGAATACCGTTCCACGTTAATACCTATCTATCTATCTATCTATCTATCATTATGTGGTTAGATAGGTCCTCATCTTCTACATCAAATTCATCTTCTTCAAAATTTACCTTTGGCTCTTTTCCTTTTCCTAAAAGGTTAATTGGCTTCTTAACCGCTTTCCCTCCTGTAATCATCTTTTGCTCTGAAGGTAAATATGACTAGCTACTTTCTCTTGTAGTTGGTACCGGTTACTGTTGGTCACAAATCCGCCCTAGGAAAGGGTTTGTTTACGTATGCACCCTAGACCCGGACCAACCTTGAAAGGCCGGAAGGAAGAGATGCCTTCCGTGCCAATCTCCGAAGAAGGCCGACTCCTATTCTATTCTAACTGGGGGTTTTTAGACAAGGGAACTGGAAAGAGATGGAAAAATGCTGAAAGGGATAAATAACCGAAAGAAATAGTAAATGCAGGTTTGTTTCAAGGGGAAGAACAAGCAACACGATCGCTATCTCCTACTTGAACAAGCAGCTATCAATATCGTAAACATTAGCAGAAACTAAAACTAAACACACTGATACTTATCCTTCAGCAATTCCAGGGTTCGTTCTTAATTTACACACTTAAATCCAGATTTCAGAATTTACTGTATGCAAATGAAGAAACAGAATTAACAGAAATCAGCACAAAGGCATCATACACAGTGAACAAATTTAGATTCAGAACCAGGAGTCTTGTATTGATGCAATAAGTCCAAATTATAGCAACTTTCTAGCAAAATGTTCCCCCCTATTACATTGAAATGAACTCCCTTTTATAGCAGAGTTTTCCCCCCATTACATTGATGCTCAGATCCCCAAAACTGCCAAAGCAGTTGAGATTTGACCTCCATCAGCTGTCAGCGTACCTGAAACAAGGCTCACCCATGTCTAGAACGGCTCCGGACTGTTCTGGCAGTTGAGATGGCAAGTCTCATCAATGTGGCAGGTGGAATTTACCCCTTGGAGTGCTTAAGGGACCTGGCATGGTGTCCTGTCGGAATGGGTAGAAACCTGAATTCATATGCCATCAATGCTTACCTACCCTGCCTCCGGAGGTCTACTTGTAATCTTGCCAAGACTGGACCAAACTCCCAAAATCGCCCGCTTCTGGCTCAAGTCTGGGGTTCGCCACAAGATGAGAGCGATGACGGGAATCGCCCAGGTGGAAGGGCGATCCTGGGAGTCATTTGGAGGTGGGGCGAATCTGGGAGAGGTTGGACTTAACCCCTTTTTCCTTTTTAGCTGCGTCTCGCTTGAGGAAGGAAGCGACACCGAGAATCGCTTGGCGACTAAGCGAGGTCGGGGATCGCTAGTTAGCCGGAGCGAACTCATGAGGCGCTCTATGCTGTGGGTCGCTCATAGGCCGGAGTGATTCCGGGGATCGCTATGTCGGGGAGCGACACTAGGGAGCCTAATGCCTTAGCCATTTTTGATATTCCTGAACCTGCTGTCGATCGCTGGAGGACGAGACAAGATCGGTGGTCTCTTGATGATGGGGCGAGGTCGGGAATCGCCAGGAAACAGTCATGAGGCCGGGTGTCGCTCCGAAATGGAGCGAACTTGAGCCCTCCCTACCTTAGAATCTGTCAATACTTCTTGCTCGGGATCTGCGTGAGGCTGGGAATCGCCTGGGGGGAGGAGCGATTCTGAGAGTCGCACGGGGAGAGAGCGAACTCGGGAATGCTCTCATGCCTAAGCCAACTTCTGACAATTCTGAAGCCGAGGTTCTCTGGCGGAAGCAGGCGATGCCGGGAATCGCTCGACGAGGGAGCGAACTCGGGAAGAGTCTTTCACTTAGTCATTTTTTTGCTCATTTGGCGGGGATGGAGATCGCGCACGGAGAGGGGTGAGTTTGGGAGTCGCTTAGCAGTGGAGCGAACCTGAGACTAACCTTCCTTAGAAAGTTTTTGACATTCTTCTGCGCCTCGCTGTGTCCCCTGCCTGGATGGTTTGAGCAAACCTGAGATCTGCTGCTCTTGAGATTGTCGAGCGAAAATGGTTGTGGAGGATAGGAGGAAAGGAGAGGGTTAGCACCTGAAAATGTGTAGCATTTTTTCAAAATTTTACCCCTTAGCAAAATGTAGCAACATTCCTGGCGGCTTGCAGGGTATTGAGCCCGCCTCAATTAAAGGACCCATGCCTTCATCCTTTGGGCTTGGAGTCACCCCTAGCCTCCTCTTTTGCCTCTCGCTATGCTTCACTGCTGCCATTTGCGGATTCCTCCTCTGTTTCCTCTCCTTCCTTCGTCTCCTCTTCAGAATGCTCCTCGCCTTCTCCCTCTTTTTCTTGTTCCTGGTTGGTATCCGGGGAGCAAGGCGGTCGCGAATGCGCTCATAAGTGGCCTGGACCTGAGTCCAGGCCTCCTCTTGGAAGGGCTCGAGGTCGCGGAGCTCTTTTAGCAGGCGTCTGAAGGTCTCAATTTGGAGCATATCAGCCTGGTCGACCCTTTGGCTCAGATCAGCTACGCAGACATTAATATGGCAGAATCTGGATATCAACTGGGTTACCTGCGCCTCCAGAATAGGGTCTGCCCAACCATCGATTTCAGAGGTGTCCTCCTTGAAGGAGTCCCATGCCAGCTTCAATTCTTCCCTGGGCAAGCAATTTCCTTCATCATCCGTGAAGCTGGGAAATCCGAGCTGTGTGAGGGTTTGGAAATGTGCCAGGCAGATGCTCTTTTCTTTCTCAAACGTATCCAACAATCTCCTGGCCCTCCTGACTTTTTCTAATTTTTCAAAGAAAGTATGCAAGGTTGATCTTGCAGTGGCCCAATCTCGGGCGATCTGAGTCATCGGTGGCACCTGGAGGTCTTTGCGCTCATAGACTTCAACTGCAATGGCCAAGTTGAGCCAGCGTCCTGCTACGCGTTCGGCCTTCTCTATCACAGGCCTACCTTGGGTAGATACCGCCTTGGCCTCCCAAACGAACATGAGGACGGACAGGGACCTCGAGGTTCTAGTTCGAAATTTTTTAGTAAATCGGCGCGAACCTGTTTGACTCGGTCCCTGGAAAAGACTTCAACTTGCGCTGCTCTCTCTTCCAACTGCTGCTGTACTTCCTGGAGCTGGGCCTCCAACTAGATTATCTTGGCCTGTGTTGCCTTGCCCTCCTTGATACGACGATCTGCAACTTCTTTATGTTCAGCTACTTCCTTTTTCCAGAGCTGCCACTCGCTCCTTCAGCTGCTTAGATTCATTCTTGGAGTTGTTCAGCTGGGCCTACATCCTTGCTACGGTTTATTGCAGCTTCAAATTCTCATTCTCTACTGCATAGTAGCGTTCCTTCAGTTGCTCATGATGTAGGTACACCGTGCTCGCTTTCAGTTGGATGGCTCCCACCCTATTTTCCACACTGACTGTATTCAAGTCTTTGATCACCCGATGGTAGGTGTAGTCCTCAGGCGTCATATCTTGCAGGGGTTTCTGGACTTTCGGAATCCTTTTCTCCTTATGCAGCACCATTTTCTCCAGATCGAACCTGACGCGCTTTTCAACCCCTGCAGGCTCCTGGGCCTTTCTTTTTCTGATGTTCTTGATCCATCTGAAGGAGCTCTGCTCCGCTTGGGCTGCTACGGGGCGATCTTCTATTAGTTCTAGCCCTTGCTCCATGAGTTCCATTCCTCCGAACATAGGTGTGATCAAGGGCAGATCCTACTGAGGCATAGACTCTTTAGCGAACAGATGAGGCGCAGTGGAGACGAGGAGCTCAATCACTTTTGGAGATGTCACGGTTTGAACAGCAACGGGAGGACTATCAAGATCCAAAGGTGGGTTATCAACTGGTGCACCGGCTGAGGATAAGGGGTTGGGTGGATGCGATGGACCTACGATAGCGGTGCCCGACTAGAGAGAGGTGATAGTTTCAAATACGTTGGGGGCAGAAGCAAATGGGTCAAAGGCTTGCTGGTCGGGACGGGCAACAGTAGAAGGTTGAGCTTCTTCAAATATAGGATGAGACACTGCAAGGGGGATGGAAGATGCTGGTTCGTTGCCAAAAGGCAACGCGGTAAGTAGGGGCTCAACAGTGGCAGTGGACGGTGCCGCGGATAACAACTCAGAAGAGTGAAGAGAAAAAAGAGAGTGCATACCTGTGTGCTCTGTCAGAGCTGACGTGGTGAATAGCTGAGTTATGGGGCTCTGGCCCGCCCACTCTTCTTCTTCGAGAGGAGTATCTTCTACATTAATAATTTCTTTTAAAGGAATCTTGGGAGTGACCTCCCTCTGCGGTGCAACCTCCTTTTGCGGTACGACCTCCTCCTTCTGTGGCGTGGCCTCCCTTTTTCGGGACAACGAATGGGATAGATGCACTTGGGGTCGAACCGGTAGCCTTTTCCGAGGGAGCCTTGGGCGATTTTATTGTGACCTTTATCTTCTTCTTCTTTGGAGGCGTCGGCGTCGCTTGCGTTGCTTCGGCTGGTTGTTTTGATGACACTCCATGCTTTTCAACAACTTGCTGGGCTTTAGGTTCGACCGCCTGACTCTTCTTCGCTCCACTGCTAGACCCCTCACCCTGCCCAAGTGACTGCTTGGGCTGCTTAGGTGGGTCTTGTGCCTTTTCTAGGCCCTGGGCGCCTCGAGGCACGAGGTCTCCAAACATGATTGGCCGCCACGTGGCATGGTGCTTATCGTAAAGCGCAGAGAACTGGTTGTCGCCCACAAGGACTTTTTCAGATGTTTCTTTCTTCGTATGGGCTCTCGTAATCCACCATTCTGCAATCTTCTCTGGACTCCAACCCATCCTATTCCATTTTGCCTCCATATTTTTGAAGACCTTAGATTCAATATTGTGGGCTGTGTTGTGATCCGGGTCGTATTCTGCTTCCACGTGATAGTAATCATGCCATGGCGGGAAGGACCGCATTTTCTCTATGTGCCATTCGAGGTCTTGTCCAGACGGGTTGTTGCGTTCTTCCATGATTTTCGGGCGAGGGCAGGCGTGGAAGCTCTTCATTTGAACGAAATTCTTCAGTATGTCCAGGGGGTCATATCTCCACCGCTGGGGAAGCTCAACTAAGCCGAAGCTCAAGAGCGTGGCCGCGAGGAACTCATTTTGCCCGGTGGTGTTGACCTCAATTTCTCCCCATTTGAATGGGAACTCGAAAATATGTCCCCACTTCCTCCCTTGGCCGTAATTCTGATCTGTGTAGTCGGTTTGCCGCGCTAGTTCCAGGGCGAACAAGTATTTTGTGGTGTAGTAGGGCAGAAGGAAGGGTTTACCCGTAAACCAAAAAACTCTGATGACAAAGCCCTGTGTCAACTGGAAAGTGTCGCCCATATTATGCCGCACCACATCATCTCTCATCTTGCGGGGGACGCGCAGGCAGGAGCCATGAATGAGCTCCAAGGCAGGGCCCAGGAACGCTTGATTGAACTTGTAATAGGACTCTCTCTTCAACAGCACCTGAGTCCATTGGTATACTGGCAGTGACACGCCCTTCTCGTTGGTGCGTTTGATGGGGACCGATTTCAATTTACTATTCATGTGAAAGAGGAATAACCAAGCTAGGAACGAGCATTATCTGAAGGACTGGGACTTTCCCTGTATCAAGTCCTGTAGCCGCGAGTGCAAACTACGCGCTATCTTGTCCGCCCAATAAAAGAACACCGACTTTGTATTTGGCCCCATGGCCCCAGGGTCATAGAATTCCCCGTGTAAAATACACTCTGCGAGGGTGACCTGGTAGGGAAATACTACAACATCTATGGTGAGCCCCAATACCCATGCCAACATTGTGTACATGCTCGTGCCTTTGAAATGCCTTAAGGACATAGGCAGCTTTGGCCACTGGTTGGCCGGTAGTGGGTCCCTCAGTTGAGACTCCATGAAAAGCCGCATCTGTGGGTTTTCCTGATACCTATTAGACTGCTCATCAAGGTTGATGGAATTGATGGTAAAATGTGTGTTCGACAGCTAACCAGGAGCGAAGGCTATCTGAACAATGTCAGAAAAAAGTGAAAACATGACCTTCCCTTCTCTGTCCCTGACTTGTCTGGTTTTTGGGTTATAGTACTGGGTGACAGCAGCCACCAACTCTGGATAATTGTGCACGGGCGGACATAAGAACTAGTATAGGTGGGAATAGTAAGCTGCAGCCTTGGGACTCGCGAAGGAAACTTTCTCCCGCCTCTCGTTGATGGTCTGCTATAGGTGCTCAATGCTTTGGGAGAAGGTACCATCTCTGTACTTTGCCCAATTATCTACAGGTGGGGAAATGACTAACTTTGTTGGTCTTGATTCTCCCTTTGGGCCGGTTGCTGCCTCAGGCTTCTGTGTTTTCTCTTTCTTCTTATTTTTCCTTTCTTTCCCACTCTCGGCCTTCTTCTTTCCACTCTTTGAAGCTCCCGAAGCCCCTTCCTTGGGCACCTTACCCTTCTCTTCGACACTCTTTTTGCCCATGATGATTTGCAAGGGAATTCAGGTGTGTTGCTGCTTGCTGGTGAATTACGTTGTATTCGGCTTCTGGTGCGGTGTAGGAGTTCTGAGTTGATTAACAAGGTGAACGGGGGCATCGCGCCTTTTATGGGAGTGGGTGCGGATTTCGCCATTAATGGTGAGCACTTGGGGTAAATGCCAGGAGCACGGAGTTGGTGGACGTAGTCGTTATTCCTTGGTGGTCGTGCGCAAGATCTTCCTTGAAGGCGCAAAACTCCTCGATCGCCGATCCCGAGGCTTCGTCCTTATTCTCTATTGATCCGCTTAGAAATGCGTGCAACCACCTCATTTATAATGTGCATCTCGGGAGTATAACCTGTCGTCGCCCCTTTTTTCGCGTATTTCGAGGTTCGTTGGAGTGGGATTGACGCATGGGGCGAGGTTCGCTTAAAAATTTGGGCGAGTCCCGGCTTTGCTCGAAAATCGAGCGAACTTCGGCGATCGCTTCGTTGGTGGGCGAACCCCGACGCTCGCTCGGGAGGTGAGCGAACAACGTCGGGGGAGGACTTAGAAATTTTTTGAAATACTCTTCCTCATTTCCGCCCTTGGAGTCGCCCGAAACCCCAGGTGATTCTGGTCCTCGCTCGGTCAATGAGCGAACCTTCGCTCTTCAGCAAACTTAAAACATTTTGTTCTCTTTTGCCCGAAACCTGCTCTCGCTCGACAATGATGCGAACCTCGACGTCGCCCAATATTTTTCCCGGTCCCGATCTTACTCGTACTTGGGGCGAACTTCGGTTCTCGCTGCAAATCGAAGCGAAGCTCGTTCTCGCACTGGGACTTGTGCGAACACCGTCCTTTTTAAACTTTGCCCGAATTTCGATATTTTCTGTAGTTCGCTCGGAATCTGTGCAATTCCTGTCTTCGCCGAAAACTGTGAGCGATTCTCATCCTCGCACGAGGCCGGAGCGAACCTCGGCGGTAGTTTTAGACTTAGCAATTTTGTTTTGGCCTTCTAAGTCGGCTAAGTATCGCTCGAGGGTTGAACGACTCCAGGCTTCACTCAAGACCCTGGGCGATTCTCGGACTCGCTCAATATTCGAGCGAACCTTGGCATGAGGGGGAGTTAGACATTTTTCGACCCTAGTTCCTCGCCGTCGCACCTCATCAAAACCTGTTCTCGCTCTAGGACATGTGCGACTCCTGGAATCGCTCGAAATTCGGGCGAATCTTGTCTTGATTTTCAACTTGTGCTTCGGCCCTTGGTGTGCGAATTGTCGTTCGAAACCTTCGGTCGTGTGAACCTTAGCAATATGGGGGTCTCGCCCTTTTGAATCTATTCGCGGTTCGCCCAAAACCTCGGCGAAGCCCGTTCTCACTAGCTAGCTCGGGCGAACTCTGGCATCTTGAAACTCTATTGGAACTCCGTCGTCGCCCTGTTCATGCAACTCGCAGCTCCTTCTTTCGATGCCTTAGTGGGGTTTCTATTTTTCTTTAGTCTTTACTCCCTTACATTTTGCACAGGTCTGCTTCTCGCCTTTTCTATGAGCGAAACTCGCCCTCGGGTAGGAAACTCTGCGAACCTTGTTCTTCGATCGCTGATTGATGACTTCTCTTTGTTGGGAAACCTGGTTCTGCACTTCTTGGGACAAAAATGCTCAACTAGAGAGCCAAACACTTGCTCTTAAAGCAGGAAAGCATATTTACATTCAGAAAAGACAAATTAAAACAACAGAAATAAAACTATGTACATGGGGAAGTTTCATGATGCTTCTCAATGGTGATAGGCCTTCATATGAAGGTCGTTGACTGGTATGGGGAGAGTATGGCCCTCCATATCTTGCAAGATGAATGAATTTAACTGATTTACCCAGGCAATCTGAAAGGGGCCTTCCCAGAAGGCATCGAATTTATCATGATTCCCTAGCTTTGCCTTCCATGAATTCCATTTTAGCACCAGATCCCCGACCTGGAAGACACGGGTCGTGGTTCTTTTTTCAAACCAATTTTTAGTGCTCTCTGTGTGCTTCATGAAAGCTTCGTAAGCTTTCTCCCTGTCTTCTTCCAGTTGCAGTAACTGGGCCAGTCGGGCGTCCATGGGGTCGAGGTCCTCCCTCTCGTCATCTAGCATCCAAAGTGCTGGCATTTCCACGTGTGTAGGCAAGACTGCCTCTTTCCCATACACCAATGCATACAGAGACGTTTTGATGGACTTCTTTATGTAGGTACGATCTGCCCATAGCGCTTGATCAAGGAGCAGATGCCATGTCCGCTTATTACTCTCTAGGGTCCTCTTCAAAATTTTCAGCAAGTTCTTATTAGTGGACTCTGCCAGACCATTCCCCTATGGGTAGTAGTTGGAAGATGCTTTCAAATAGATCCCATACTTGCTGGCGAATTCGCCGAGTCTGGCACCTATGAAGCCTGGGCCATTATCAGTCACTATTGCATCTGGGACCCCAAATCGGGTAATCAATTTTTCCAAGAAGGCGATTACCACCTCTTGATCAACATGCTTAGTTGGGACTGCCTCAACCCATCAGGTGAAGTAATCCGTGGCAGTCAGTATGTACTTGTGCCTCGCTGAGGAATTTGGTGATATGACCCGGATGAAGTCCAAACCCCATTGCTGGAATGGTGCTTCGACTTGATTCGGGTGCAGGGGCCTTGGGGCATTCTTGTTTCTGCCAGCATACTATTGGCACCTGTCGCATTTTCTACTAGCTGAGAATGCATCAGGGAAAAGTGTGGGCCAATAATAGCCCGCTCTGATTATTTTTAAGGCCATTGGCCTTCCAACCAAGTGGCCCCCCGATATTCCGAAGTGGAATTCATCGAGGATCTTTTCTTTCTCATTCCCCCTAACACACCTTAGGAGGACCTCGTTTATGTTTCTGAAAAACAGCCCCTCTAGGCGCAACACATACCTGCGAGCCTGGATTTTGAACCTTCTCTGCGAGGCATTGAGACGGTCTGGGCATCTCCCAGTATTAAAGTACCATATTAAGTCATCCGTCCAATCATCGTTGTCCGCAGACCGATCGGAGAAGTTGCCCTCTAACACTGGGTTATCCCATTGGCAGACTGTCACTTTTGCAACAACACTCTTAGCGAGTTCCTGGAACAACGCTCGACCACTGATCAACTTCGTGGGTCGGATCTCAATGTCAAATTCCTAGATCTTGGTGACCCAGCCAACCCTCTTGTTGCCCATCTCCCCTTGGATGATGAAATTTCTTACATCTGGATGCACAACAAAAACTGTCGTCCTGCTCTGAGAGACAAAGTGTCGAAACTTCTTGAGGGACCTCATTACTGCGTGCACCTGGCGTTCGATGAAGTTGTATCTTTCCTCGTGCGATTGGATCACCTGGCTCAAGAAAGCTATTGGGCGCTCTTCGTCGTCATCTCCCTTTTGTGTTAGGATTGCTGCATAGCTTTCAGGTTCCCCGATTGCATAAATGATGAAATCTTTGGAATAGTCTGGGTTAACCAGCACAGGTGCTTGGGCGATTCTAGCCTTAATCTCTTTGAACACCTTCTTCCTCTCTTCTGTCCAGAAGAATTCGACGTTTTTCTTCAAGAGTTTGGCCATTGGCTTGATAACTTGGGCGAAATCAGGCACGAATTTTCTCACGAAGTTGATTTGACCGAAGGACTGCAGGCCTTTCTTGTTTGCTGGGAGTGGGAGTTTGAGGAGGGCCTCTGCTCTTTCGAGATCTACAACAAGTCCCTTCTCTGATATCACATGGCCTAGCAACTTTCCCTCTTTCACCGCAAAGACAGACTTCTTCGGGTTGATAGATATGCCGAACTCCCGACATCTCTCAAATACTTGCTGCAGGTGAGAGGCATGTTCCTCCCTCCTATGTGAAAACACAGTCATATCATCCAAGTAGATAACGATAACTTTGTCCAACAGTTCATCGAATTCCAGATCCATGGCTCTCTCGAAGGTGGCCCCCGCATTTGAGAGGCCAAAGGGCATACGCTGATAGGCGAACGTCCCCCATTTGGTGGTGAACGTCGTCTTATGTTGTTCTTCATCCCTTACCCAAATTTGGTTATATCCGGAGAAGCCGTCTAGGAGGGAAAGCGTTGTGCTCCCGCCACTACATGGAGGATCTGATCGATCTATGGAAGTGAGTAATGATCCTTCAAAGAGGCCTGGTTCAGATTTCGGAAATCAACGCACAGGCGGATGTGTCTCCGTTCTTCTTTCTAACAGGAACCAAATTAGCAACCCAGGAAGAGTGCTTTATCGGGTAAATGATCTTCGCTTCAAGCATCTTGAGGAGTTTCGCCCTCATTAGCACTTCGATCTTGGGATTGACCGGCTTCTGCTTCCGTCTACAGGGTCTAACCCCTTCTTGCAATTCAATGGTGTGTTGGATGACCTCTCAGTCGTACCCCCTTAGGTCCTGATAGGACCATGCTACAATGTCTGGGTATGCTCGGCATAAAGCCCGAATCTGCTCCAGCTCTTCGGGGGTACTGTCTATCCCTACCTTGATGACCTTCCCTGCTCCAATTCGAGCTCTTTGTATTGCTTTTGATCCACCTTGATACTGTGGGCGATCGCTCGGTCATTTTGGTCAAACAGACTCTCCAGAGTGATTAGTCTTTTTAGGACATGGTTGTTTTTTAACTGTATCAACCCCTCATACTCCTCGTCATCAGGGTCTCTACCTTCTATCGTACTTGCTTCATGGACTAGAAAATTGATGATCTGCTCGTCACAGTCGAACACTTGCCATTGGGTGTCCCTATCAAGCACAAAAGGCTTGTAAATGGTTCTTACTGCCTTAGGCTTTTGCATCATGTCATCAACCGGGGAGTATCTGGCTCCGATAGATGCTAAGACATCTGCGTGCTTGTTTTTTTCTCGAGAAATAGCTTGAACATTAAGGGCCTCGAAAGACTCCAGTAGGTCCCAGACCCTATTGCGGTATGCCTTGAGATAGTGCTTCTTTGAGACGCACTTGTTGGTGATTTGCTTGCAGACCAGCTCCGAATCTCCAAAGATCTGTAGCTGCTTGATCCCCAACTTCTCAGCCTTCTTCAACCCTAAGCATAGGGCCTCATATTCCGCCGCATTGTTGGTGCAACTCCAGGCCAGCCTGTAGCAATAATCCTTTTGTTCCCCAGAGGGCGATACCAGAAGAACTCCTGCCCCTGCGCCGTTTTTGCATCGGGCACCATCAAAGAACAACTTCCATAGCTCATTCGGGGCAGGGTCCTTGCTCTCAGGCACTGTCTCCTTGGGCTTCTCGGGCTTGGTGATGGAATAGCATCCCATCTCCGACTCGATCATAGCATTAAAATCAGTCAAGGAGAATTCATCCTCCATTCGAAGCTCTTCCAAGGATTCTTCCACCAGGTCCACCTCCTTCAATTCTTCTATCATCAGGTGGATTGTGTCATCTTGCTGCCCTTCTTCGGCTATCTTCTCGATAAGGAAGGTCGAGGGTTTCTCATTGTAAATCTTTACCTTCCTTCCCTTGAATGGGACCTCCATATGCGAGTAGTCCAGAGAAAGATAACCGCCCAACTTGGCAGTGAACTCCCTTGAGAGGCACATGCTGAAGTATGGCTCTAGGTCGACGACTACCACCTCTTGTATCACCACAATCTGAGGTACCTTGTGCAGTTGGATGGGGATATCCTTGATGACGCCTACTGTTTTCATAGGAGTGCCATCCAGTTGAAGAACACCTTGGCTGCTTCGCGTGTATTCCATGCCCATCTCCTCGCAAACTGCCCTTGGCATGACGGTAGTTGCTGCACCGGAATCGATCATACAATTGTGCACGACCCATCCTTCCATCCGAAGAGACAGGTAGAAAGGGGGTGGCCTGTTCTTCCCTGTGACCAAAGTGGTCAGATTCTGTGCTAACACAGGCTGCTCCCTTGGTAGATTTCATTGATTCTTGCAGCAGGTCCACTTGCCCGAGGAGTAGTAGAGCATCATAGAGGCTTACCTTCGCGGGAGTCTTCTTCAACTCCTCAACAATATTGTAGGTTGCAGCGGCGGATACCTCTGGTTCTTTCGCAGCCTCGTACTTAGTGCGGTACTGCTGCGTGGCCTCAACTCTCTGTTGCTTCGTCAGTGAAGGGTACTTGATCTTCTCCCTGGCCTGCTCCCTGGTTTCATCTTGAGGTTGCAATACTGGAGCTTTCGTCGGCAATGGTTTCTCTTTCGCTGGCGGGGGCAAGGGAACTTTGTCAGGAGCTTTTGCCGGAGGCTGCTCCTTCTCACGGTGGGCATACACCTTCAGAGGCTCCATTTGGGCCACATCGACCTCGATCGACTTCTTCCCATTTCTAGTAAGAATTGAAACTTGCTCGTCCTCAAGGATCATGAGGTTACGGACTACCTCCCTAATCATATTGACTTGATCGCCAGGAACATTGCCCGCTAATGTTTGAGCATAGTGCTGGTGCACCATACACGTATCTTTCCCATGTGGGTCGTTGCAAGTGGAGCACCAGTGCACGTAATCTGAGGTGCTCGGTTCTTCATTAATAGCGACATTTCTCGGGGGAGGTCTACCAGCTTGAGCGGTTTGCGCGGCTTGATGTCTTGTGATCGTCGAAGGAGGATAGGGCCTTCTTGGTAGGAATTCCTGCTGAGCCTGTTTCTTCTTCATCACCGCCATATCATTGGACAACGTCCTCACGGTGGAATTAAGCGACTCCAGCTCCTTCAGAACCTTGATCTGCGGGTCAACAGTCAGAGGAGCTGGCAATGGTAATGGCGCCATAGGCGGAGGTAAAGTCGAATATTGTGGGGGTGGAGGAAGTTGTGGGACCAGAGGAGTGGGAATCTGCGAAAAACTAGGCGCTTGACTAATATTCCACGAGGGAACCGAATACATGGAAGGTACAGGAGGGAATTGAGTGGATGTGTTGGGGTACTGATACTGGGGCAAATAAGGGTAGATTGACATTGTTGGCTTTGGTGGAAGTTTGCCAATGGCGATCAAATCAGCCTCGGCCTTCTGGGCTTGCGTATACAAATCTAGGAAACTATTGATGCCAGAGTACCGGATATTCATACTGAGGTTTGAGTTGAATGCTCTAAGTAAGTAGAATGCAGCCTGATCAGGAGTCGGTCGCAGTCCATCAGGGACTCTTTTCCAGGTCCGAGCAAATCTGACATTGAAATCAGGGACCTCCTGTGGGTGTCTCTGGATGGTCGTGAACTGGTGGAGCAAAGAATAAGGATCCGCCGATTCATTGAACTCTTGTATCAACCTGCCTGCTAACTGGTCCCATGTAGCGATAGTGCCGGGCGACAAGGATCTATACCAGTATAGGAGCTTCCCCCTAAGGGACAAGACTAGCAACCTCACCATGATGTTCTCTTCCGTGAAGTCATGAATGGTAGCTAGAGCAACAACATCTTGGACATGCTCTTGCGTCGTTTTTCCAGTGCTGTCATAGGTAGGAATGGCCTTGAGCGCTGCAACAGGAATTTGATCTTATGCTGCCAGGTTCAAAGGCCCCGAGTGGTTCCAGGCTGCAAACAACCTGGGCGGGTTCAGTGGCTGGTTTTGTTGTTGGTTCTATTGCTGATTCTAATTTGGTGGTGGGTTCGCCATATTCGCGTTCAGATTTGATTGATTAGGAGGCGACAATGGTGGCAACAACAGTTGGTTCGACTGGGTTGGCTGAACAGGAGCTCCTTGATGATCTGGAGAGTTCGGAGGATTTGGAGGACAGCTGGTCGCTGTGCTATCAGATGTTGGATCTTGTTCAGCAACGACAACTTCTTGCGATAATGCTTCGTACTGAGAAATATTCGGCCTGACTAGCCTAGGACGCTCTCCGAAGGCGTTGATGTCAAGCTCGTAGTACTCGGTTTCTTCTTCTGCGTTCCTAACTCTCCATCTCGTACGCATGAAGACGGGATTTTCTTAGACTGGTCTTTGAGACTTGGAGGTATCCGAGTTTTAGCAGAGTCGCCAGATGTTCAAGTTTGATAGCACCGAAGCGAACATCACTTCTTCAATACCGCTTATGAGGTGGAACGATTGGGTCCCACCGGGCGTGCCAGAAAACTGTTGGTCACAAATCTGCCCTAGGAAAGGATTTGTTTATGTATGCGCCCTAGACCCGGACCAACCTTGAAAGGCCGGAAGGAAGAGATGCCTTCCGTGCCAATCTCCGGAGAAGGCCGACTCCTATTCTATTCTAACTGGGGTTTTTAGATAAGGGAACTGGAAAGAGATGGAAAAATGCTGAAAGGGATAAATGACTGAAAGGAATAGTAAATGCGAGTTTGTTTCAAGGGGAAGAACAAGCAACACGATCGCTATCTCCTACTTGAACAAGCAACTATCAATATCGTAAACATTAGCAGAAACTAAAACTAAACACACTATACTTATCCTTTAGCAATTCCAGGGTTCGTTCTTAATTTACACACTTAAATCCAGATTTCAGAATTTACTGTATGCAAATGAAGAAACATAATTAACAGAAATCAGCACAAAGGCATCATACATAGTGAACAAATTTAGATTCAGAACCAGGAGTCTTGTATTGATGCAATAAGTCCAAATTACAGCAACTTTCTAGCAAAATGTTCCCCCCTATTACATTGAAATGAACTCCCTTTTATAGCAGAGTTTTCCCCCTATTACATCGATGCTCAGATCCCCAAAACCGCCAAAGCAGTTGAGATTTGACCTCCGTCAGCTGTCAGCGTACCTGAAACAAGGCTCACCCGTGTCTAGAACGGCTCCGGACTGTTCTGGCAGTTGAGATGGCAAGTCTCATCAATGTGGCAGGTGGAATTTACCCCTTGGAGTGCTTAAGGGACCTGACATGGTGTCCTGTCGGAATGGGCAGAAACCTGAATTCATATGCCATCAATGCTTACCTACCCTGCCTCCGGAGGTCTACTTGTAATCTTGCCAAGACTGGACCAAACTCCCAAAATCGCCCGCTTCTAGCTCAAGTCTGGGGTTCGCCACAGGATGAGAGCGATGACGGGAATCGCCCAGGTGGAAGGGCGATCTTGGGAGTCGTTCGGAGGTGGGGCGAATCTGGGAGAGGCTGGACTTAACCCCTTTTTCCTTTTTAGCTACGTCTCGCTTGAGGAAGGAAGCGACGCCGAGAATCGCTTGGCGACTAAGTGAGGTCGGGGATCGTTGGTCAGCTGGAGCGAACTCGGGAGGCGCTCTATGCTGTGGGTCGCTCATAGGCTGGAGCGATTCCGGGGTTCGCTGTGTTGGGGAGCGAGACCCTAATGCCTTAGCCGTTTTTGATATCCCTGAACCTGCTGTCGATCGCTAGAGGACAAGGCAAGATCGGTGGTCGCTTGATGATGGGGCGAGGTCGGGAATCGCTAGGAAACAGTCATGAGACCGGGTGTCGCTCCAAAATGGAGTGAACTTGAGCCCTCCCTACCTTAGAATTTGTCAATACTTCTTCCTCGGGATCTGCGTGAGGCTGGGAATTGCCCTGGGGGAGGAGCGATTCTGAGAGTCGCACGGGGAGAGAGCGAACTCGGGAATGCTCTCATACCTAAGCCATATTTTGACAATTCCGAAGCCGAGGTTCTCTGGCGGAAGCAGGCGATGTCGGGAATCGCTCGACGAGGGAGCGAACTCGGGAAGAGTCTTTCACTTAGTCGTTTTTTTGCTCATTTGGCGGGGAGGGAGATCGCGCACGAAGAGGGGTGAGTTTGGGAGTCGCTCAGTAGTGGAGCGAACTTGAGACTAACCTTAGAAAGTTTTTGACATTCTTCTACGCCTCGCTGTGTCCCCTGCCTGGATGGTTTGGGCGAACCTGAGATCTGCTGCTCTTGAGATTGTCGAGCGAAAATGGTTGTGGAGGATAGGAGTAAAGGAGAGGGTTAGCACCTAAAAATAAGTGCAACATTTTTTTCAAAATTTTACCCCTTAGCAAATTGTAGCAACAATTACCTTCAAATATTTCTTCAAATGAATAAGCTCATAATGTTTGCGTGACTGAGGTTCTTTCATACCAAAATTCTGAGGGTACATCAGGTGATGCCAAGGATTCCCGAACTTGGGCTTCTGCCAAAATTTCTGTAGGCCCAACATGAACAACACTACTTGTTCCCTCTATTGGTACTGCCTTAAGAGGCTCTGGGATCTCAAAGTCTTCCTCGTGTATCCCCATCACTTCTCACAATGGTATAGTTTTTTCCTACTGCAATGATTTCTCAATGTTACGCACCACCACTTGACTTTTGGTGATTTTCTCCATTGTCATCCTTTGAATGGACTTTGGCAAATGTGATGGCGATGGTACGGGTGGCAAAAACTTCCTCCTCTACCTTGTTGGTGGTGCAACTTCCTTTTTCAATGGTGCCACTTCCTTTTCTCTTGGTGCAGTTTCCTCCCCTTTGAATTCCTTGACAGGTCCTTCAAGTGAAGCTTTCTTAAACTGTTGTTTTACTCCCTACTTTTTACTTGGAGTAGGCTTCTTCTCTTATGGTTTAGCAAAATTTTCCTAGTGGTGTCGGAGTCATTTTCCAAACACTGAGTTCAACTGTGCTTCTTATTGCATATTTACATGTGCTCTTTCACCTCTAGAGTGCTCTGAATTAGTCACTCTGATCTGAGTTGACCGACTTCGGCTTATCCTTTCCTGATGACGATAATTCTTCTCCTTGACTTTGTGATGGTAGCATTGGGGGTTCTCCTCATTTGACTACTATGGACCTATGACGACTTCCTTTGTTGTTGTTTTCATTGGATGATGACACTACTTTGACGACAACCTCCCAGTCAACACGTTTGACGACTCCCTCCTTACTAACTTGCTTGATGATAACTTTTGATGCATATGATGACTCCCTCCTTGCCAACGTGTCTGACGATAATTGCTGACTTGTTTGACGACTCCTTATCGACCTGCCTGATGACAACTGTCGATGTATCTAATGACTTCTTCCTTGTCGACCTGCCTAACGATAACTACTGACGTGTTTGATGGCTCCCTCCTTGCCGACCTATTGGACAATAATTGTTGGCACATCTGATGGCTAGGTCACTTGTTGGCAGAAGGAAAGTTATGATAGAAGATGTGACTCCTCGTAATCACAAACAAATCACTTGTTCTTCCATCTCCTTGTGTTTCGACTACAATTCTTTGCTAAGGTTATCCGACTACCAATGTTGTACCAAAAATTTCTTGCAAATGCATAGTGAATCTAGAAATCTCCATGAAGAATTATTATCTGCCAATTGTCTACGACTTAGGGTGTCCTTCGTTTTGTCTAAAAAAATTTATGCACAGATTTTCTGCTAGCGAATCTCCAACTCTAGCTTCACTCATGCGAATGCTTCAATCTACAAACAATGAGCATTCCTTCCCTTGGCTATACTATTTAATACTTGCACCCATTGTCATTGTCGCCCATGCAACTGTTTAGCAATTGCCACTTCTTGCTTCAACTATCGCATGTGCGCCACTTTGCCACTTTTGCATGTAATTGTTGTCCTTTTCTAATTTTATCTTTTCCTTATTTTGTCTTTTTTTTACTTGCAACTTCTTCCCTTAAGTCACCGGTGTTGCGTGAAGCACATGGCAATGCTTATGCGAACTTCCAATGTTTTTGTTGATGCTCCTTCCTATCGATGACTGCCATTTTCCTCATTGAGTCCTCATTGTCATAAATTGATTTTGTCTACTGCTTAATGGTTCCCTCGACTTTGAGGCAAATTCAACTGTTGATCCTGCCTTTGATCATGTTTAGTCCTCATAATACGCCAATCCATCCTATCCTCCTCTCCTTATCGACATCTTCTATCCATTGATAGACGACGGGAAGATTGAGGATCTGTTCTACTATCATCATCATGACGGATCTCCTATCTACCGTTATCAAGATAGAATATTTGCTTGTTGTCATTGTGATAGATCTGTTGCCTACTATCATCATGATGGATCTGCTACCTGCCTTCATCATAATAATACTATGTCGTCGACATAACAAAATTTTGCCTTATTCTATCCTCCTGATGATGGTTGCCCTGTCTACCATCATTTTGATGGATTACTATCGTTCGATTTCCAAGTTGTCTCCTACCTCTAAGTCTGTTGTGATGTCTTCTCAATTCTACTTCCTCTTGGTGTATCAAATTTTGAACTAGATTTCTTGGAGGTGCTTGATCCCTATTTTGAAATCCTTATCTTCCCTGAAATCGTTTGAAGTGTCCTCATTTTCTGGTCAAATCTCCCTTGTGTTGGGATGCCAAACTCCCAGCTATCTAGGATTCATCCAATTCCTCAATCATTCTTAACGACATCTTTGGTTCTCATGGGCTTGATGAGGTAGGCCTAGTAGCCCATCCCTATTTTGTATTGTATTTGTGAATAGTCTTTATGGCCTATTCTACTAACCAGTTGACCTATGGGTAGCAGGAGGGGAATTTCTTCTCCTTGAGCTACCGGGAAGGAGATCAACCGAACTCCCCCCTTGGTTAGGTACACTTGGGTTACCCAAAAGTCTTGTCGAACTCCTTGGATTACTCATGTTACCCTGTTCCTTGCTTGATTAATTGATTCTCCTGTTGTAGGTTGTCCTTCGTGATTTTGGGTTCCAGGTGACATTTGCCTTAGGAGTCTCAACCTCCTATCTACTTGCAACAATATTCTTTGCCACCTTGCCTCTTCAAAGTGTCTTTATGGTTCACATTGTGCTAATGCATCCCTATACTGATCTGAGAAGGTAGAGTCAGTGCTTGAATCATTCCCTTTGCCTATTGTGTGCATAGGCCACCTGGACATTTCTTGCACTCTCCTTTGCAATCTCCTAACTTCTCTTCTCTGTCTTCTCAATTGTCATGCAACGACTTGATACTCTTGTACCTTTGGTCTCCCTTGTGGTCCTCTTATTGATTCATTATTGCCATTTGAATCATTTTCCATTCTTTCTTCCTCCTCCTGAGGCATTAGTGGTTCATTATTTTCAATCACTTGAACCATTTTGAGAAATCGTACCATGACTTGCTGACTTCAAGCTTCATCTCTTTGTCTTCTCCGCTCAATGTTGGGACTTGGGGTATGGAGTGTTAGGATCCCTAAGAAAGTTTTCATCACTGCTTGAATCTTCTATCCATCCTCCATTCCTAGGTTGTCCACGTACTTCTCTAACATCTCTTCATAAAATGGTAATAGTTCTTTGCTCAATTGATGTTCTATACAATCAACAAGACCTTGTTGAGATTTATTCTCGATTCTTCCTTGATGTTCAATTGTCTCCTCTTGCTCTGGTGGCATCATGTTCCTTTATCTCTTAGAACTTCTTGTCAATGGGGAGGTAGTACTAGAATTTTTTGTATTCAATTGAATTCTCAATGTCTCTAAAGAGCAACTACTAGATTCTAAGGAGAATAGGCTACTTTCTGAAGGTGCTTTCTCATTGCTATTTGTACTTCCCCTTAACTCCATCGTTTGTCTCTCCCACTGTTGATCAAATTTGTTCAACTCTACTCTTCGTAATTCTTCTCTTTTGTTCATTCTCTACATTTGTTTCATCTAGCTTGTGAATCACCTATTCTCTCAATCATGCATTATGTATTCTTAGGATTTCATATTCTTCCTGTAACTAATGCGTCTCCCTAATCATCTGTTACAGAATCCTTGATTCTTCATTTTGAATCTCATCCCCTTCATTCTCAGAGACCAGAGTCTTGTTCCTGTAATGCAACATTTGTGAGGGTTCAAAGTCTTTCTTCTCCTTTACTATTCAAAAACCTTATGTGAACTTGTAATCGTCTATATTATTTGTATCAAGGTTCCAACTTCTTATGTTTGATTACAAGTTCTCCTTCTCCTTCAAATAGTCATTCTAGGTTCATTTGATCTTCTCTAGCGATTCTACTCGGCTTTCCATCTTTGTAAAATCACATCCCTGGTCGTAGCTCTTTTGTCATTCTTCTAAAAGTTTCTCCTAATGATTCTAAGTTGATTACATTCACTTGTGTCTATGCCTTATACACCTTAACCTTAGAACCATTTACAGTTTGGGGGTAAATTATACCATCCAATTTTCTTAGTCAAACAACCCCATTGTCTAGTACTTCTTCCACTTGGAAGGGTCCAAGTCATAAGGTCTTCAATTTGCCTGGCTTGACTTCTCATTTCCCATTATATTTCCCATTATTCAAAGTGATCCCACAAAATCCAACCCCACCTTTCAAAAAGTTCTTGGGGTTGAGAAGGATGTAATGGCATGAAATCTCTTTCTAAATGGCTTCCCCATTCTCTAGCATGTATCACATGCCTTCACATACTCTTTGGCATTGTGATAAAAGGTAGGCCACCACAGTCCTACCAACAACACTTTCCTTGCTATTGCATCTTGCCCCCTATGGCCTCCAACCAATCCCTCGTGTGCCTCCTTTAATATTTGTTGTACTTCATCCTCCATCACACACCTTATCAAGATATGGTCTTTGCCCATATTATATAACAAGCCTGCAATCAACGTAAATGATGTTGATTTTGCAATGATATTTCTTTGCTCTATTATCATCATCTCCTTTGGTAGCTCTCTTGTTGATAGATATTCCCCAATATATTTATACCATGTTGGTATCGCACTTATCATAAATAGTTGTGTCAAGGAATTCATCTTGTATTCCTCCTTTTGCAGGTTCTCTTGAGTGAGCCCTCAACATCTGGTCCGCTATTACATGCTTCTTTCCTAGCCTTATTACCACTCAAAATATGAACTCTTGCAGTGTGAGGAGCTACCTGCTTACTCATCCATATATCATTGACTTGTTAATTAAGTATAACAACACTTGATGGTCTATGTAAAAAGCAAATGGGTTGGCTAGTAGGTAATGCCTAAACTTTTATATTGCATAAACCATCCCGAATGCTTCTTGTTTCATTGTGCTATAATTCGACTCCCATGTTGTTGGCTCAAGTTTCCATCTGGACAACAATTTTGATTTACGCTGGATGAAAATCTCATTCATCTGATGTGTTGTCAAAGTTGAGGAATATGGTGCTTTCTGTGCCAGTTCAGCCTTGAGAGCTTCTTCGCGTTGTTGTGATTGAAGCAACTCATTGTGTAACGCTTCTCGTTCCTGCTACGAAGATTCTGCACTTTGGGCTTTTCTAGGCCACTAACTTTGTGTTCTGCTTGATCAACAATTCCTTAGCCTCCTTATGCTGCAACATTTCAGCGTCAATGTTGATAATCATCTGTTCCCTATCTTGGAGTTGAGCACTAAGGTCTATCAATTATTTTTCTCGAATATGCTTCAAAGCATCTTTTAATTGGGTGACTCCTTCTGCTAGGTGCCGCTCTTTCGCTTGCAATTCTGCCTTTGTCAACTGCAAATCGTGATCAAAGTGCTTAATCCCTTCAGAGAGCCAATACAAATAGTGGACTATGAAGTTAAATTGGCTATACATCGACAACAATTCGGGTACTAACTCCACCTGTGGACTGATTCCCGTGGAATGCTGAAAAGGAGGGTTATTGCCATGATCAAGATCATACACCTGTGTTGGCTCTAGGTAGAGAGTAGGCGTCTTTTTAGATAGTTTCTCAACTCCCTCCATAGTCATCTAATGCTTAGTAGGCAGAGTCCATGGCTGGTCTTGATAAATGGTGGAAATTTCTGCTCACCAGGATCCTTGGGTAGCCCATTTCACCAACTTTTCTAGCTCCTCGGCCATCAATTGCCACTTCTTCCACCGGCCAACACAAGCTGCATCAAACTACAATCGCAAATTATCCATCACATGGGTCAATTTGGAAAAACAATCTACCGCTTGCTGATCAACGTGGGCACCCATGTCTGGTGGATTGACAAAATTAGGCAGTTCCAATATGATCTGCTCTGACCATGCATCCTCAGGTTCTACTTCCTCTCGTGCTCGCAAAGGCTCCTCCTTTTTAGAAAGATTGATAGGCTTCGAAGCTGCTTTCCATTTTGTGACCATTGGCTGCTCCTTAGGTACTTGTGCTTGGTTGCTTTCACCATCTGTCCCAACAATCTGCTGAGGTTCTGTGCTCTATTGGGGATTTTCTCCCTATACTGTTCAGGTCTCATACACTGGAGAGACCTCTTCTACCGAGATCGGTTGCTGTTGTGTCCCTTCCAGTGGATTTCCTATAGTAGGTATGATAGTTGTGTACCTACCCGCTCTTGTGTTGCTTCTATGGGGACACCACTATTTGTTGATATTTTGGTTGCCTTGGTTGTCACTGTTGCGAGCATATCTTCAAAAGAGAAAGCCTGTAGAGTGTTAGTGAGGGAAGTCTAGGCAAGCAGGGATTCTGATTGGTGCTTCATGTGACTCCTCATGATCCCGAAATTGGGCCTCTACCAAATACTTTGTAGGCCCTACATGGATAGCAGTATTGGGTCTTGCTGGCATATCTTAAAATACTGGGGGAATTTGAAAATTGACTTCCGCAGTAATCTGTCTCATCTGTTGCTCAATCGTTCCAGCCACTTTCTAATGCAGGTTATTTTCTTTGTTGAAACCTGCCACTGATTTTGGCGAGGGTGAGGATGATGGTGGGCTATACCTCCACCATTTCCTCGTCGGCTTCGTCACTTCTTGCGGTGGTGCAACAACGGCCTTCGAGGGCACAAGCTCCTTAGGTGCAGTATCCTCCCCTTCTGAATCGTCCGTTGGTCCTTCCTCTAGTGATTTTTTATTGAAGTGTTGCTTCACTCGTTGCTTCTTTACCGGTGTCTGTCATCTCACCTATGGCCTTGCATATTTCCATTGCAAAATTATCGGTGCCAAATCTGATAATTTTTGAGGAGGGTCAAAATCTGGTATCAGTATTCCTGCTTGGAATGCAACATCCAACAATAATCCAATGGCATGAAAGACCATCGAAAAATTCTTGGTGGTTCACATCAGAAAATTCTGAATATGAATAGCCAAGTATGTTGCCCAATCGTAAGCCACTCCCTGTTCGATTCCCTGAAGATATGGAATCAACCAGATTGGAAGATCCGAGCTCCTCTGCTCTCGCAACAGTCTAGCCATCAGTACATTCATGATGCACTATAATTCCGGATTTGACAACTACAGCTGTTTAACTCTACGGTTCCCGTGTGTTGACAACAAGGTATCGATTTTTGCTCGAGTCAAGGAAGTGATAGTCTGGATCAACTATGGAGTCTTTCGAGGGTCGACTCGCTAATTCACTATCGGGTTGCCCTTCTTCGGTAGTCCGAACATGCATCGAAATGTTGCTGCAAAGAAATCAATAATCAAATCCTTATCTGCAATGCGTACTGTACTAACATTGCACTATAGTTCATATGTCCGTAGCATTTGGATCTGGGTACTCCTTGAAGTCCTTATCAAAACTCTGAACCTGCAAAATAAAATGGACTCTAGCTTCCTTGATTTTCTGCTTGATGGGGTCCTTGGATGGCATCTATTCCTACCATTACCAGCAAAAGTCTCCCTTGGCATGACTCCAAGTGATTTCATCAACGGAAACCTGATCTTTCTCGAACTACTGCGTATCCTTGGTCTTTTGCTTCGGTCTTGCTACTTTCTCATGGCCATGTTTACTGTGAGCCTTTCCTTGCTCCGGGTTTGGTAGTTGGCCTCGCATCAATCCTTCTTGCTCTTGATGATGATGAAGTCTTTTCGCAACAACTGATTCTAAAAAGTCTTCATATCGTGAGCAGCATTCGACTTCCTCCATAATGCTCAGGCTCGTTAATCCGAAGTTGCCCTGACTTCTAGCGACTCATTCTTCTGCCAAACGTCTCCTTCCCAGAAGACTTATTCTGCCAAACATCTGCACTACCAAATGACTTATACTACCATACGTCTACGTGTCCAAACGATTGTAGTCTTTAGAAAGGTGTATACCTCAAACGGGTACACGTCCCGGACGAGTGGCAGCTTTGGACGGGTGCTTTAGACGTCTTGCAATCTCCGATGGGTTCTTCAGTATCAAACATCTTGCAGTCTCGGATGGGTTCTTCAATCTCAGATGTCTTACAATCTCGGATGTCTTACCTCCTGACGACTTGTCTTCGAACATCTCAGATCTGGACACGTCGCAGCCAAAAGTATGTCGCACAATTTCTCCTTGCGTATGTTGTTTTTTATTGACTGCGAATAGAGAGATAAACTGTCTAGCACTTGCAATACGAATTTTGAGAAACCTCACGAAGCTTTTGATCTGCCAAATGGAATGGTGTCTCACTTTCGTCCTGATTAAAAGCTTGGTGCACCTGGCGATTCTACCTCAGCTCCAAACCCTCTTCACCTCTGCAATTCGTCTCTTGCACTTCGCCTACAAAGAATGAGCAAATCCATCCTTGAGCATCCAATTTATAAACGCGTTGCCACCCTTGTAACTGCCCGTTAATTGCCACCTTTCTTCCTGTCTTCCGCATGCACACCACCTCACCACTTTTGCATGCTCATGTCGTCTTTCATCTTTTTCCTTATTTTGTCCTTTTTCTTTGTTTTTATCTTTTTCTTATTTCTTTTATTATTATTTTTTTTCAAAACTGCGCGTTATAATTTACTGTCGTCAGGTGAGGCATTTAGCAATGCCAATGCGAACTTCTAGGGTTTTCGACAAGACGTCTTCCTGTTGATGGCTACCAGTTCCTTGACTGCTAAAATCATCGCCATCATCCTGCGCTTTAGTTTGTTGATGATTCCAACGGGCACCATGGCTTCGGGGGGTTTCCGTCTGTGGTTGTTCATCATGCCTATCATATCCTCTTCAGATGATGGTCAATCTGCCCACTCATCTTCTCGTGGACGACTTCTACCTCCTTTTGGTTGATGATAATTTTCCTGTTCATTAGTCCGGCATTTGCTTCCAGACGTCTTCCCCTGCTTACGTCAGCTTGACGTGTTCTGCTGGCCTCCAGACGAGTTATGTCAACTGCGGGACGGGTTGGTTCTGGGCAGACGTCCTCTAGACAAGTTTTGTCGTCTTCCGGGTTAACTCGTCACCTAGACGGGTCCTATCATCGTTTAGATTGTTTCTTTTAATTTTTCCATCTACCTGTCGGATGATCATATTGTTGTCCAGGTAGTGGAACTCCGCCCATTCCTGCTCTTCACGGCTATTCATCCTTCCACCCGGATGATGATTTCCCCTTCGTTCGATATTTCGATAGGCCCTTTTTGTGGCTTGTCCTCTGCCTTGGAGTCTATCTATCTGTCTTCGGATTGTTGCCCATCCTTCGTGCATCTGGTTTTGATTTGAATTCCTACCTCTAGATCCATGTCTTCCCCAAGACTGTTCGAATCGTCCTTTTCCCCTTTCCGATCGAATCTCCCTAGTGTTGGGCTACCACTCTCCCAGCTGCCCGAGATTCGATTGGTCCCTCGGTCGTTCTTGATGACATCTTCGGTGCGTACAAGTTCGTTGAGGTAGACCAAATGGTCTAGTCTCAAGAACACGTAGTGATGGGTTGGTTTGAACTATGTCCATATATGGTCCTTGTGGCCCAGTTTGCAGACTAGTCGACCTATGGGCGGCAGGAGGGGAATTTCTTCCGCTCAAGCTACCGGGATGGAGACCAACCACGCTCCTCCCTTGGTTAAGCAGACTTGGGTTACCCAGTAGTCCTGATGAACTACCGGGGTTGCCCAAGTCACCTCTATTTTGGGTCTGATCCACAAGTTTCGCTCACATACTTGGTTCCGCGTGTGCTTGATTGTCGGGTGTCAATTGGCTTAGGATTCTTAACCTTCTATCTACCCTCATCAATCTTCGTCTCCACCTCGCTTCTTCAAAGCGTCTCTGTACTGCACGTTGGACTAAAGCTTCTCTTTGAAGAGTGTTGTCTCTTAATATGGGTAATGTTTGGATTTCTTTGATGTGTCTTGTATTTTATGTTTTTAACAGGTATTTCTGGATTTCCTTGACTTGTCTTCTATAATAAAGAAGGTGGTACTCATCGATCTTGTCTTTGTTGGACTTTGATTCTACAACCCAAATATATTTGTTCTATCCTATCTGTATAACATTAACGTCTTGCTTATTGATGGTTTTCATTGTACTTTACTGGGTCATTCGGACTCTATGTTCAGAGGAACTTATGGCCTGCTTGCTCGAGTAATTTTCTTCCTTTGACTCGCTTTCAAATTCCTTGCAACATCATAAGCCTTTTGATGGCTACAACATAGGCACGGTTTGGTTTACTGTATTTTTCATTTTCACTTAAATATCACCTTTTTGCTTGCAGATCTCCTAGAATGAAATCTTATTGCTGATATTTTTCTTTGCATGTGAGAAATTTATTATTTTTATAGGTTAGGCATATTTGTTGGTCTTTAAGTTTCTGGGTGTTCCTTTGTGGCCATTTTTATTTTTTATTTTCCTTTATTCTGTTTTTTCCCTTTCAATTGAACTTGCTATATAAGAATGTTAATGTTAATTGCAAGGCAGAGGTGTTACCATTTTGGATATCAGTTATAAACTGATCTCTTTCTGACAGAGATGTAGTTATCTTTTTGTATTTCATTAGAGCCAGCATCATCCTCATTCATTTAAACCTTTTGCTGAGAAATTTATGCTAGACGATAGTAATAGATGCTTCTTTCTCCTTCAAATATGCATTGAAGCTTTCCTGTTGTGTGACCAGATGCTTCAACAACAATGCTTATCAAACAAAGTTTCGTAATTGATTTCCTGGTACAAAATCAAGGGGTTAGTGATCCAAGCTACATTGATTGGTTAAAGGTATATTATTTTGTGCTTTCTCAAGTATTGTGTTTATGTTTGTGTTTATATTGTGACATTTTTTTGGCATGAAGATGTCTTGTTGAAGATAATTATATTTCCTCTAATTTGTTTTTTTACATTTGCCATTTTATCTTCACTTTCAGGCAAGGCGCGTGCTGAAAGGTGTAAGAATAAAGGCAATTCATACAGACATGGAGCATAAGATTTTGGGTTTCAGTGAAAAACCCTGCAAATATCAACTGTAAACACAGACTTAAATTTCTAGCTTATCTTTTTAGTTTTAGCCGCATAGTAACTATTGGTGTGGGATATTTTTATTAACTTTGAAAACTGTATGTCATGCAAAGCTTCTCCCTGAAAGTGAAAAATCAGGGCAACCAAGAAAGTGGATCTCCTCCTCAATCTGTCGAAGTGACAGTGTTGGAATATTTTGCAAATACAAAAAACATTAATTTGAAGTATTCTGCTACTCTGCCATGTGTAGATGTGGGGAGAGCAAAACGGCCAAATTATATTCCAGTAGAGGTTTGTAGCGTATTTCAACAGTGCATTTGAAATAAATTCTAGTGTATATCTAGACTTATTTATATTCATGTTTCAATGTCCAGCTATGTCAGATTCTTCCGGGGCAGAGATATACAAAGGGCCTTAATACTTCCCAACGTACATCCCTTGTTGAACAATCCAGGCAGAAGCCGGAAGAAAGAATGGACGTGCTGCTTAAGGTAATTTAATCGTGATTTTAACTGATGAAATTTCCAAACATTGCAAGCAAATTCTAACATTGAGCGTTGCAGGCAATGTCTCACAATGGTTACAATTCAGACCCACTTTTGAGAGCTTGCAATATCAATGTAGACAGGCAGTTGATGCAAATAGAAGGACGAATTCTTGAACCACCGAAGGTAAAGCAGTTTGTTGTCTTTTAATGTCCTGTTATAGAACATATGTTTTCCATGGGATGGGAAGAAATGCTTATGAGAGAATATGGATTTGTTGTGCAATGCCTATCGGACCAATTTGTTTGTGGTTTTTGGTACAGCTGAAATTTGGGACACTTGAAGAGGCTCCTCAACGAGGTCGTTGGAATTTTAACAAGGTATTTCTTACCCCCTCCCCCTCTTCCACCTGATGACATGATTTTTTAATTGATTCAGTCTAATTGGTGTCAAAAATCTGCTTTCAGACCATGCATCGCGCAGGAAGAGTTCAAAATTGGGCAGTTGTAAATTTCACTAGAAGCAATGAGGGTGAAGTTCATCGCATTGCAAATGATCTTGCTCAATGCTGTAGGAGAAAAGGACTGGTATGTGGTCTGACAGGTGTAGAATTCTAGTTTTTGCTACATGTAAATACCACGTAATTGATGTGTTTTTAATCCCATCTTAGGAATTACCTCAACCGAGTCAATTAATTTGTGAGAATCCACGGAATAAAAATGCAAATCCTGTGGATAGGGTGGACAGGGTACTGAATCAGATGAAAGCAAGAATCAGTAGGCCTCCGGATTTTCTTCTGTTTCTCTTACCGGAGAGGAAGACAAGCGATCTCTATGGTGATTCAAACATTTCATGCGGAAGCTAATGATTTAAGTTGTGAATTTTCATATATTTTTTTGACTGAATTTTCTGACATTTGTTTTTTTAATGGAAAGGTCCTTGGAAGAAAAAGTTCCTTTCTGAGATGGGTATTATTACTCAGTGCATTGTGCCTACAAGGAGGATGAACGATCAGTACTATACAAATGTTTCACTTAAAATAAATGCAAATGCAGGTCCTCTTGTCACAAAGTTCAATAGGTGTTCCCTTGTTTCTTAAATAGAATAATTCTCCTCCTTTTTACATGTTCTTTTCTAACCAATTATTCCTTTCTTTTAGATTGGCGGGCTCAACTCTGTCCTGGCTGTAGAAATGGGTCGAAGGGTACCCAAAATTTCTGAGGAGCCAACAATCATCATCGGAATGGATGTTTCGCATGGTTCTCCGGGACATGGTGATTCTCCTTCAATTGCAGCTGTAAGTAACTGAAAAAAGTTATGAAGATTGCTTTCTCATTGTTTGGTATGAGTCGTGTGATTTCAGCCAATGATATTACACATTATGCACAGTGTGATTTTCCAATGTGCCCTCAAGGTGGCAAGTATACTAAGTATACTATTCGCAATTGTAATTGAGTTTAGCATATGGTTGATGGTTTGTTTGTTTTAATCATTTTTAGGGGGTGTGTTTAATATTTTTTTCTCTTTCTGCAACTGCCTCTTGAATGTGGATTTGTGATAATCTCTTTGCAATTTCTGATTGAGTCTATTTATAGCAACATATACACCGTGGTACACGCTATAATTTTAGACTATATCTAACTATTTATTGTAGATGCAAAATTGATTTTGGACATAATGTTGACAGGTGGTTTCTTCTAGGGAATGGCCTTTGATATCTAGGTATAGAGCCTCGGTGAGGACTCAATCACGGAAGGTTGAGATGATTGAGGCTCTCTACAAACCCTTACCTGATGGCAAGCAGGATGCGGGCATGATTAAGTATAGTCAATTTCATCCTTTTTTATTCGCCAGAGTTTATAATTCTGTATTGAAATTACAAAAGTCATTCTCCAAAGGTTTCACTTGGTCATTTCCCCTCATTTGTCTTGTTTGAACAGTGAGTTATTGATAGATTTTTATAAGACCTGCTCGCCTCCACCTAGGATGCAAGGAAAGCCAAGACAGATGATAATCTTCAGGTATGCAGCTATATATATAAGGACATTCGGTTGGGTGTTGGAAATTTCCCTTTATAACTAGTTATATGGAGATATCAGATTATTTGGTAGCAGTATTTGGGGTTTGTTGCCTCTTTTAATTGTGAAGTATAGTGAAAGCAATATTGAAACATGTATGCTTGTTTTTATTTTGCAGTTGCTTTCTAGTAATGATCTAGACTATTAATGCATCTTTTTAGTCGTGAAGCATTTTTTTTTACATGTTTGCTTGTAGAACCTGTATTTTGTCGATATTTCAACATTCAGTTGTATGTGATCTTTAAATATTTAGGAAGTGTCTTGTGTGCCCTTCTTTATATGTGTACTTCAAGAGGTCGCCTTTATTTAAGAATTCATACACAGCCTAATATTATTCTTTTAGTTGGAAATGAAATGCATTGCATGTTTTTGTAGTTTTGCTTTCTAGTAAATAAAAGTAAAATGAAGTTCATCATACCTTCTCACAAGCAGAAGATACTAATGGAAGGTTATTACAAATTATACAATCAAATTCGCGGTGAAAGAATTTATTGTTTATTGGTGATACATGTCTTTATGCGATCCATTGTGATATAACTTTTTGTTGTGATGTTCTGAATATTAACAGAGATGCTGTCAGCGAATCTCAGTTTGACCAGGTCCTGAATGTTGAGATTCAGGCTTATAATAAAGGTGGTTCTAGTCTTTTTGAGTTAAATTATTATCCTTATCCATTACTTCTTATGCAATACATTCATTATCGTTCATTTTGGTGACGTGACAGGCATGCAATCATATTGAGGCTGGTTATAAGCCTAAAATTACATTGATCATTGCTCAGAAGAATCATCATACCAAGCTCTTCCAGACAGGTCAAACTGGCAATGTGCAGCCAGGTTAGTGTTTGTTTTTAAACTGTTTTTGTAGGGTAGAACAAATATCCTTATTTGTAAGGTGGAACAAATATCGTTATTTCTATGTGAATTTTGTGCAAATTACATGAAGGAAAATCTCCCGTTATATTGGTTTTCAGAAATACCTTGTGATCAAGAGAAAAATAAATTTAGATAAATGAGTAAGTCCATTTCTGCAGAAACAATTGTGGATACACAAATATGTCATCCAAGGAATTATGACTTCTTTGTGTCCTCAGAATGGGCCAATTGTAAGTATTAGCTGTAATTCATCTAGGGTAATTTTAATTTCAATCTCCTTGTGCCGTTAGGTTGATTGCTCTATATATTTGTTTTCTAGGGTACATCAAGGCCCACCCATTATCATGTCTTACTGGATGAAAACAACTTCACTGTGGATGATCATCAGATTCTTGTCCATGCTCTGTCTTATGTGTAAGTTGCAATGCCTTTCTTTTCCTTGCTAGAAAATAGTGCAATGCCAGTCTGGATGTATGTTTGCTACATGGGTTTTAATCTGAAGTTATTTTCTTGCAGATATCAAAGAAGTACAACGGCAATATCTTCTGGTAAGGATGTTAATAGAATACCCAAAATATTTAGACTGAAATGTTATTTCGGAATATGTGTCTGATGTAGTTTATGGTGAGAACTGTGCTGCAGTTGCTCCTATAAACTACGCTCATCTGGCTGCTACCCAGATGCAGCAATTCTTGAAAGCAGAGGAGCTCTCTGAGTCTGCTTCTCGGTCTGGAAGAGGTGAAGGATCAGTTGCATCAGGAGGAGGAGGAAATGTTCCAGAGCTTCCAAAGCTGCATACAACTGTAAGGGACTCAATGTTCTTCTGCTAGGTGCTGAACCGCTGGCCATGTTGCTTTGATCGGCGTAAACATTTTTTTTGTTTTTGGGTTTATGTGGTATCTACAGTTCAGCGATGGATCAGGCTGATTCATTTTTACATGATGCACTCTAAAGTGATTTCTTGTCTAAAGGAAACTCAACAGATGTGTCTCTTCCTAAGAGAATTTTTGTAAAACTTGTGATATTCCGTATGGAATGAAATTAGCATTACGGTTTCGCTGTTCAGGCACTATTGTGACATACTTGGAATTAGTGTGTTCTGCTAATTTGATGATGATGAGAATGATTTTTAATCTTCCCAAAGCTCAAATTGGGCTTAGAAGATTTGTCTAGATGAAATCTGTTTGTTTCAACTTAGGAGAGTTGAATTCTTTTTGTTTCTAAATAGGACAGATGAGTTTGACAATTTCTTTTATTTATTTATTGATGTTTAAGTAGTACGATTTTCTTATGTAGGCTATAATTTGATTTGAAATGGATGATGATGAGAATAACTATCTTCTTTAGGCCAAATATGTTATACGATGATTTGAAATGGATGATGAGAATAATTTTATCATTTTTTTAGGCTAAATTGCCCTTAGATAATTATTATTTTTTTAATGTTTAGAGTTTTTCTTTTGTTGTTTGATTTAAATTATATGTCTTATATAAAAATTTGGGTGTGTTTCATTTGACGTGTTTATTTTTTGTGTGACTGACTATTTAATTATGTTATAATTTTTGTTTAATTATTTGGTCATTTTTGTTGTTTTTTGACTGATGATTTTGGTTTTGATTTTCTCCAATTTTCCTATTGTAAGCAAAGGGGTCATTTGTTTGAGATTTCTTGTCACTTCCGGCTTATTGTAAGAAATTATAATGATTTTTCTTTAGATGTTCCAAATTGTTTTCTATATATCTGGAAGTATGTATATGTCTCTCTGGTTGTGCAAATTGTTGTCGGTTATATTCAACTGTTTTGGTAGGGGGGGGGGGGGGGGGGGGGGGGGGTGGGGGGGGGGGGGGGGGTAAAGAAAGGGGAAAAAAAAAAAAATAAAAGTTATGGTGTGTAACGAATGTGGCTATCTAAATGTGTCATTTTAACTATTTGCAAAATACTTTGCTGGTTGTGCAAATTGTGCTCGTTATATCTGACTATTTTCATTGTTGCGAGAATTGTGGCCATCTACATTCGGGGTTGCGACAATTGTAGCTATCTACATTTGGCATCAACTCACTCTTGTTAACATCTTAATTAATGCTTTATATCAGCCAATTGTTTAAGTTACCAGTATTTGATTGTTATGATTTTACATGCTGATAAGATGGAAATATTTAACATGGCAAATACTTAAGTAGGACAATAATGTGGAGCAAAGTGAGCTGCATTTGATCATAATGAGAGATCTTTTTGGGTTTTTGTTTTGTTATTTGGATTTGGAGCGAAGCATATTCGTCATGAGTTGAGATTTTTTTGGTGTTTGGGTAGGAAGATGAAGTTGAATTGTGGTTTTCAAATTTTTGTATTTTTTTTTAAATGAATATTTTTGGGGGATTTTTACAAGGTATGAAGTTGTTTGTGAGTGCATGAAGCTACTCAATTATTTCTAATTCGACTCCTATTAAAATATTTAGATGATTCTTTACAAATAATTGGGGCATGATATGGAGAAAAATTCTTTTGAATTATGAATGAACGAATGGGGAAGATGCAGTTTGGGTTTTGTCTACCAAGGTTTAGTGTAGCTAAATCGATTTGAAGGAATAGGTAATATAGTGTAGTCTGTATTAATCTAACAAGTTTGAAGAGAGCCAATGCATTTGTAGGAGCATGTAAACTAGCGTGCCACAAGAAATCATTGAATTTTCACTTTGTTGAATTTGTCTATCTTATTCCATGGTTGCTTCAAGAGATAGTTGTGAATCTTTACTTTTATGATGATTGGATGTTATTTCAATAGAATAAGATAGGTAGAGGAGAATCTTTACTTTTCTGATGATTGGACGTTATTTCAACAGAATAAGATAGAGGAGATTGAGAATGCATTAACTATTCTAGATGCATTTTCCTATTTGTCACAGAACTTCCAACTTCTTGTGCTGAATCGACGTTGGTCAACAGTTTTCAATAGTTCAACTTGCTCAAAGCATAAGTTTGCAACACTATATTCGATTCAGTCCATTGCTCAAAGCATAAGTTTGCAACAAAATCTTCGATTCGGTCCATTGCTCAAGCATAAGTTTGCAACGGTATCTTAAGCATTGAGATCAGCCATAACACAATATTTCTTTGTATTTTTTTCCCGTTTGCAACTCGATGGAAACACATGCTTGGTCTGTTTTATGGTCATTGTGTTTAATGTAGTCTTATTTTATAATATTTTTTCCTTTTGATTTGTGTTAACATTTTTTATAATACATTAACTTAAGGCTTGTTTCCTTGACGCAACATATTTTTTCTTTGATTATCAATAGTTCCATTCAGTTCATAATATTCCAATATAAGACCCCGATTCATGTAGCTGTTATTTTTCTTTCTGAACCAAGATTTTTTTTTTTTTCTTTTTTTTTTTTTTTAATTATATTTTATCTTTTATTAAAATTTTTGTAAGAAGTGCCTAAGAGTTTGTTGAACTTTTATAAAAACTAATTTTTCTAAGGTCTCTTTTGAATGCACCATCAAAATTAAGTTTGTTTATCCCAGGCAATGTTTATCTTTTGTATCCTTCACACTTGTAGTTCATCCTTAGCTTTAACTCTATTTTTTGTAGTTCACTAAATTTACCAGGGTCTCCTTTGAATGCACCATCAAAATTAAGTTTGTTTATCTCAAATTTTGGAGGCAGTGTTTATCCTTTTAAGTTTGTTTATCTCAAATTTTGGAGGCAATGTTTATCCTTTGTATCCTTCACACTTGTAGTTCATCCTTAGCTTTAACTTTATTTTTTGTAGTTCACCATCATGAGTATCTTTGAATCCTTTTGGATCCTATAACCCAGATGAAACACATTTTCACAAATATCAACATACAATGAGGGTGGATGAATCTTCCATAGAATGCTTAAACCTTTAGTTTGAATAACTTTTTAATGCCGGGGGGGGGGTTCACTTAACATACAATGAGGGTGGATGAATCTTCCATAGGATGCTTAAACCTTTAGCTTTGAAATAAACTCTTTTAATGTTGATGAAGCAACCCATTAGTATCTCCATAAGGTGGAAGGAAGCAAAGGTATAATGAAGGTAATAGTATCTCCATAAGGTGGAAGCAAAGGTATAATAAAGGTGATATCCTCTTTGCAAGGATTTTATTTTGGATTCTTCGAGCTTTAGAGTGGGTTTAAGTCGTCATACACTTTTGGAATTTTGATTGCTATTAAGCATTATACCTAGAGTATCCCAACTGAAGGAAATACTTGTGAGTAGGGGATTTTGATTGCTATAAAGCATTATATCCCAACTTGCTAGAGCATTCATCATTTTTTGATAGATCCCAAATCAACTCATCCTTTTCATGGAAAAATGTGTAAATTGATTTTTTTTGGCGTCACTACTTGTTTTAGGCCTCCTTCCTCAACCAAATTATTAATAGAAAAATCCAAGATTTGGAATCATTACTCACATCAATAAACCTCTTCACTTTTTAAAGATTCAATTAGGCATTGGATCAAAAAAATTTAGAATTACTCTTGTTGATTGACCATCTAATATGTTTTTGTTTAATTGCAAACCCTTTAATGTTATCTTTCTAAACAATTTCATTACATCTATAAAACCTATTTATTTTTAAGCAATATTTTTACCCAATTCTTTATTTGATCTTTGGATAATCTCCATCTAAATTTTGCCTCTAATGCCAAACTTATAACTATGAAATTTTGTAAGGTTGCCCCTCTAATATTCTTTCCTTTGCAAATCTTATTAAATAGGAAACCTAAATTCTTTTCCACAACCTTTTCAAATTCATTTGAATTTTATTAAATTCAAACCTTATGCTTGTTGGTAATCTTGAAAGTGACACCATATATGTAGGTATAGATTGCAATGCAGCCTTTAAGAGTTGAAATTTTCTAGGCATGGTTAAGAACTTGTATTTTCAACTTGTCAGACAAGATTCCTTTCCTATTCAAAAGTGGATCCCAAAGCTTGTTTATTTTATTATACAAGGGAATTCCCCCAAATATGTTGATGGCATAGTTTTATTAAATTCAATTGTTATGCTTGTTGGTAATCTTTAAAAGTGACACCATATATGTAGACATAGGTTACAATATAGCCTTTAAGAGTTGAAGTTTTCTAGGCATGGTTAAGAACTTGTATTTTCACTTGTCAAACAAGATTCATTTCCTATTCAAAATTGGATTCCAAAGCTAGTTTGTTTTATTATACAAGGGAATCCCCTAAGATATGTTGATGGCATAATTTTCAACTTTAAACCTTAAAATATTTATAATAATCCATTGTAAATTAAGGGCAATGTTGATAAAAAAGATCCTAAGATATTTTTATTTGTGTAGAAACTTCTCATAATATTAGTTTAAATTCCATGACCTTACTAATTGAAGGATAACCTAAAGGAAAGTGTCATTAACAAATTGGAGATGAGATGTGAAGGTACCCTTTAGATTTACCTTTGTGGAAGCTCTTTTCAAAATCTTTGATTTTGTCTTTAATTTTACCTTTGTGGAAGCTCTTGCCAAAGCCTTAATAAGAATAATGAAGAGATAAGGATTTGATATTAGAAATCTTAATTTGTCTCTTTAGATATTTCATCTTTTGAAAAAAATTGGGTATACATGATCCCCTCAAACTTTGCTTCGTCCCACCATAACATAACCATTTAAAAGAAATAAGGGCCTTGGAGCCACATAGCCAAAAAAAAAATGGCTTTGGAGGACTATTATTGAGTAGATCATATCTCAAATGTATTGGTTTGTGATTTGATCTATTTCACAACAAAATATTTGAAGAGATTGTATACTTTGTTTGTAGCCAACTAGTGGATATAAAAAACTTGTCCAACCTATATATTCTAAAGAATTTCATTGCATCTATAAAACCTATATATTTTTGATGTAATATTTTTGCCCAACACTTTTTATCTTTGGATAATCTCCATCTACATTTTGCCTCTAATGCCAAACTTATAACTATGTAATTTTCCAAGGTTGCCCCTCTAATATTCTTTCCTTTACAAATCTTATCAAATAGGAAACCTAAATTCCTCTTCACAACCTTTTCAAATCCTTTTGAATTTTATAAAATTCAAATGTTATGCTTGTTGGTAATCTTGAATGTGACATCATATATGTAGGCATAGATTTCAATGTAGCCTTTAAGAGTTGAAGTTTTCTAGGCATGGTTAAGAACTTGTATTTCCAACTAGTCAAACAAGATTTCTTTTCTATTCAAAATTGGATCCCAAAGCTAGTTTGTTTTATTATACAAGGGAATCCCCCTAGATATGTTGATGGAATAATTTACTAAATTCAAATGTTATGCTTGTTGGTAATCTTGAAAGTGACATCGTATATGTAGGCATATATTGTAATGTAGCCTTTAAGAGTTGAAGTTTTCTAGGCATGGTTAAGAACTTGTATTTCTAACTAGTCAGACAATTCCTTTTCTACTCAAAATTGGATTCCAAAGCTTGTTTATTTTATTATACAAGGGAATCTCCCTAGATATGTTGATGGCATAATTTTATTATATTCAAATGTTATGCTTGTTGGTAATCTTGAAAGTGACATCATATATGTAGGCATATATTGCAATGTAGCCTTTAAGAGTTGAAGTTTTCTAGGTATGGTTAAGAACTTGTATTTCCAACTAGTCAAACAAGATTCCTTTCCTATGCAAAATTGCATCCCAAAGCTTGTTTATTTTATCATACAAGGGAATTTTCTTGGATATGTTGATGGCATACCTTTTGAATTTAAACCTTAAAATGTTTATAATAACCCATTGTAAATCAAGGGCAATGTTGATAAAAAAGATTGTAGATTTTTTTCATATTATTTGTGTAGAAACATCTCATAACATGATGATATTAGTTTAAATTCCATGACCTTACTAATTGAAGGATGGCCTAAAGGAAAGTGTCATTAATAAATTGTAAATGAGATGCAAAGGGGCCCTTTAGATTTACCTTTGTGGAAGATCTTTTTAAAATATTTGATTTTGCTTTTAGTTTTACTTTTGTGGAAGCTCTTGCCAAAGGCTTAGTGAGATTAATGAAAAGATAAGGATTTGATATTCAAAATATTTATTTGCCTCTTTAGATATTTCATCTTTTGAAAAAATGGATATAAATAATGTTAGGCTATAGTTTCATAATAAACACTTCATCCATCTTATGTTACATCAAAATTTAGGAAGTTCCATGTCAAGAGGTTTCTAGTTTCTAGTTAGTTTTTTAAGTTATCCCATTACTTTAACGATGTGTACGAGATTCTTTTGATATGAGACTCACATGTAAAGATTATTATATTTACCTGCATATGCATGTTGAAAGTAATATGAGAACGATTAATAAAGCATTCAAAGTTTTTTTACTCTATATCCAACATGTGGTATCAGAGCAAAAGTTCTTGAGCCATGAGTGGAGAGGGATTTTCTGAAGAAAGTTGTTTTAACTTATGTGATGAATGTTGTTGGAACGTCTCACGAGGTGCAAAGACTCAAAAGCAACAAAGGTGTGCCATCCCAAAGAGGTAATTTAACATTATTTGAAAGTATTTTAATGCTTGGAGATGAGACAAATCCAATGTGGGACGTTTGATTGAAGGAATCTTATAATATGGTTGTATTTGAAAGTTTTTTAATGCTTGGATATGAGATGAACCTAATGCAAGACGTTTGATTGATAAATATAGTTTGAAGAGAGACAAATCCAAATTATCTGTTTTTTAAAAGAAGGAAAGAAAGTAAGTCATTAGGATGTTAATATAAGTGAAAAGCAATTTTAGTCCACCTTCTAAAGATTGAAGAACCATCCTAGACATCACCTGTGCAAAGGAAAAGATCGAGGAACCATCTTGGACGTCATCTGTGCAAGGGAAAGACACTCAAACATGTAATCTAGTGCATTAGGGAGCAATATGAAGGAATAAAATGTGAGACTCATACCTAAGGCATTCAAGAGCACAATCTAGTGTACTTAGAATGAATCAGAACATTTGTAGTAGTAGCAAAACGTGAGAACCAGCATTTACACTTGAGAGTGAAACCAATATTCACACGAATTGGTATTCATACCTAAGAGGGAAGTTTTTTAAATATTGTTGTTCAAGAGTGTTGTGAGCAATTGTTTGAAGAGCAATCAAATAAAGAGCATTGCAAGAAATCAAAATATTGTTGTTCAAAAATTCAAAGAGCATTTTATGGGATTCTAGTTAGATTTTCTCATTATCCCATTACTTTAATGGTGTTTACGAGATTCTTTCCCTATGGGACTCACATGTAAAAATTGTTATATATACCTGCATATGCATGTTGAAAGTAATATAAAAAAGAGTAATAAAGCATTCAAAGTTGTTTTACTCTGTATCCAACAAATGATCCCCTCAAACTTTGCTTCATCCCACCATAACATAATGATTTGAAAGAAATCAGGGTCTTAGACCCACATAGCTAGAAAATGAAATGACTTTAGAGGACTATTATTGAGTAGATCATATCTCAAAAGTATTGGTTTGTGATCTCACAACAAAATATCTAAAGAGATTGTATACTTTGTTTATAGCCAACTAGTGGATATAAAAAGCTTGTCCAACCTTTTTGTAACATGATATTGTCTAATCAGGTTATTGTCCCACATATCTTAAAATATTTAAGGAACATGTTGAAGGACATATAAATTGACAAAGAAAGCAAAATATTCCATCAATCTAGACCAACTAGGAGTACCACCCTCATTTTCCAAAGGGGAGAGAACTATGTTGTAGTTCCTTCAAAGAATCTAAAGATTGCAACTCATCATTGACTTCAACATGAATCAAATGAGGTCCTTCTAACATACATATAAAAGAGTGACTATAATTATATGTTTATGACTTCGATTTTCATATATTACTTTCTTATATAAAAATGATTAGCAACCCAATTATTTCTTGTTTCTAGCAATTGTCCATCCCATGTGAAATTGTCCTATACCATTGCCTTACTTTATGAAGATCCCATAACATGCTTCTTTACATTTCTCACTATCTATTTTTGTTTTTGTGAGAAGGGAAAAGGGGATAGGTATCATGAAGAACCACTTTGTGATGCTCTTTTATGCTCCCCTCATTTTGAGACTAGGGGTACTTTATGTTCACTTTGTGTTTAATGGATTAGTTAAAGAACACCTACGTTTCTTGTAAGATACTTCTCTATCTAAGCTTAACTCTAATCTAGCCTAAGTTTTAAAAAGGGTAAAGGACCCAGCTCCATCTCGGATCTGGGCCCTTTAAGCTGGTTGTTAGCTCGATGATTTTTGGAATCATTTATGTCCAGCCCCCATTCTTTGGATATCTAAAAAAGCACCTCTATTTTCTTGATCTACCCCATCGATCAAGGAAGCTTCTCTGACGGTATGCCTCTAGGAATCTCGGGTACTTTCAATTTCATGATTGTATTCCAGGCTGAGCACAATATTCTTATGCATCCATTTCACATGTTAGGTGTAGCTGGCGTATTCGGCGGCTCTCTATTTAGTGCTATGCATGGTTCCTTGGTAACTTCGAGTTTGATCAGGGAAAGGCACATACAAATGCAACAATCAAGACCTACAACTAAAATAACTTTTGCTTTCAATGAGGAAGGAAATAACGATTTCTTTTTTAGAGGTAAGGGTACAAGAAGATGCAACAAACAAAGCCTAAGATGTAATATGCAATTTTGATTAAATGCTAAAGGTTAAATATTAAATTGATCCCTTATATGATTAAGATTAACTAGCTCTTTCTTTCTTTTTTGTCTATTTGACCAATAAACAAAAAATAGAACCCAATTTTACACAAACAACAAACATAATTTTACTCTTAAATGCTCGAATGATAAAGATTGAGGATAAAAGAACTTGCATTTGCCATTGTAGCAAAATCATTTCTAGTCTGTAGAAGCTTCACCGAAGCTATTTCTACCAATGGTGCTATTGCTTAAACTACAAAAAAGACAAAATCAAAGTTAATGATAGAGGGACATGTCTGAGCTAGCAGAGGATAGTGGACTTCCTTGGACAACAATCAAACCCCTATTTAGATAGATAAAAATGATAAAATGATAGAATGCAAGAAATAAATATCGAGTGGTGAAAGTGCCATTGGGTCATGATAGCACCATTGATGCTTTCATTGAAAGCTAGCGCTTTCACTCTATGTAAACTATAGAATGATATTGCCATCGACCTGTAGTCTAGTAGTGCTTTTGCTTTTAAGAGAAAAACAACAAGATTAAATACAAAATGAGCTAAGATTATGATGACTATGATGAAGGGCCCTAGCCTAGGAGTATAGAGGCCTTGTTAAAAAACATACAAACAAATATTTACTTGCTTAAGATGAACATTGAATAACAAAATATGAAAGACTAGCCATATATAAAGGCACATGCAAGTTTAGTTATAAGTGCAATAAAATTAAGCCTAAAACTACAAGCATAAGGAAGATCCAAAATCAAATAAGGGGAAAGAGCACAACCCAAGACACAAGGTTGTTTTCCCCTTGTTGAAAGCTTGTTTGCTTGCTTGTTGATGGCACTTGAATGCTTGATATTATTGGCTTGCATGCTTGATGATTGCTTGAGAGCTTGAAGATTGCTTGAGATCTTGTAGACTTGATTGCATGCTTGAATGCTTGAATGATTGCAAGAACAAGAGCTTAAGTGCTTGCAAGGATGACCTTCACAAGATTGTGGTAATATTTTAGCATAATATTTCCATACACAATGTTTGCTTCTTATGATTATAGAGGGATTTTGGTAGAATTTTGTTGTTTTCAAAAGATAATGGATGAAATTTTGGCAAAGCTTTGTTACCTAAAATTTTTAATGGATTGGGATCTCCCAAGTGTTGGCTTTATAGGAAGCCATGGATCCTTGGGGGAAGAAATACATTGAAAATGACAAGATTGAAGAAGATAACAATTTGAAAAGAGATCAAGAAGCCATTAATGGAAGAATATGATAATGACATTTCTAGTATTTGGGATTTCTATAGGAGTCATAGATCAAAATTTTGAGGATTTGGTTCAAGAATGGTGGGTATCTTGAGAGGGTCAAAAAGTTAAATTTCTTGATTTTGGTGCATGATAGTCAAAAGTGTTGGCAAGCTAAAGCGGTGTCAACACTTTCATGAGCACACTTTTGCATCATGGAGGTCAAATTTGGATGGGAAAAGATTAAACTTGGTGAAAGCACTGGAGGAGTCACGAAAGTGCCATCAACACTATCACTCATGCCTTGATGCTTTCACTTTTGGAGCAATAAATGCTCCAAATTTAGGCAAAAGGAAGGTTGATTCAATTTGGATGACTGAAAGGCTAATTAATGAAGGGATTGATAGGCTTTATGTTTAGCTTTGTATGCAAAATTGGGTGTCTATATTTTCCCCTTTTTGATGTATTTATTGCATTAAAAATGTGTCAAAAACCAACATAGATGCCCTAATTTTGAGGCAGAAATATTTGTTGTTGCTTATGGTCAATGATGCTATGTGAATGATTCTATGATTACTTAGAAGTGATATTAAAATTATGCTTTGGACAACATTAAATGTTGCCATGCCCTAGTGCACCCCCTCAAGTTTTGGAGGGAAAATCAAGTTGGATCGAGGAAACTTGACTTGATTATGATCCACACTAGTGCAATGATGAAATATTGGGGTAGATGTTTGATTTGGATGGATAATGTTAAGTAATGATTAATGTTACATGATTAGATTGATGATTAGATAATCAGAGGATTAGATGTGTCCATGTATTAATTTGTGATAAGATGTGTTGTTAAGATGTTTAATGAATAGATGTTTTTAAGATATGAAAGATTAAATTATTAAGTGATGAAAGATGCATGATGCATAATGCAAGGATATGCCCAAGTAGACACTACTATAGTACAACTATATACACTATATACATAGAGATTTTCCAAGGGGACTTCTGTTAGATTTAGACTTATCCAAGGAGATTTTAGTTAGCTTTTAAACTTGCCTAGGAGAAATTTTGTTAGCTTTGAGATTTGCATAGGGGGACTTTAGTTAGATTTGCTCAGAGGACTTGGTTAGCTTGCTATGATACAAAGATATGTACAAACATAAAAACATATTTTTTAAAACAAACGTCTAAAGGAATTTTTCCTTGCCTGTAGGACTTTTGATTTGCCTTTCCTATGGGACTTTTGATTTAGCCTTGTCCATAGGACTTTTAATTTAGCCTTGTCCATAAGAATTGTATATGCATAAAGGACTTCTACTTTACCTCTAAAAAAATGCTTAAAGAAATTTTTCTTAGATGGATTTGCAAGTGTCATAGAGGACTTACGATTGATTGGTGTGAAAACAAATTATGCTTCCAATTGGGAAGCCAAGTTCATTGTTCACTAGTGGCCCCCATGCAAGGTGGTTCATGGAAAACAATAGATAATGACAGTGATCTAGCTATCAACACCTATGAACTTCACATTATTTTGAAGAGAAATAATACCCTTATAAATGAAATCTAGAAAAGCAATAAGTGCAAAATCAAAGGAAAAATAGAGAAGAAGAAACACATTACATAAGAATTTATCCTAGGAAACCCTTTTGGGAAAAAACTAGCAAGAATATTTCCTTATTGTATAAACTTGACCATCTCCAATACAATAATATCCTTATCCATGTTTCACTTGCTTTCACTTGTGATTACATTGCTTGCACATTTCACACTACACTAAACCCTCATTCAAGTGTTTTTTTATATACCAACACAAGAAGGGGAATTACAATACCATGGGCACAAATCCATGGGCCAACTATACATTAACCCAAAACTGCCCATATGGGTCTAAAAAATAGCTTAAACCCCTCCCAAAAAAAAATTACATAGGGCTATCACCCCCAGACCCCTAAACAAGGGCTACCGTGCCCTCATCCCTCGCTCGAGGCCCGACCTAGCCCCGAACCTCGACGAGTATAGGGGTAGAGTGTCTAGTCCTCTCAGAGTTAACCCCACCTAAATAACATGGAAAATATTCAACACAATTCCAACATTCTCCCACTTGTTGAATACTTTCCATAGGGGCTAAAAATTGCCATTATCAACTGTCAAGGGAAACCATGCCCATAGATCTTCTACACCAAGAAAATTTATGAGCAGGTACAACCTTTGTTAACAAATCAACAATATTCTTCTCTATATCAACTTTCTCCAACATCACCTGGTTCTCTTCAACCATCTCTCTCACAAAATGGTACTTGATATCAATATATTTTGATCGATCATGAAAACCAAGATTGTTTGCCAAAAATATTACACTCTGAATATCACTATCAATTCTCATAGCTTTTTGCTTAAGACCAACTATTGAACACAACCTCTGTAGCCACATTGCTTCTTTACAGGCATGAGTTGCTGCAATGTACTCTGCTTTTGTAGTGGATAAAGCAACCATTGATTACTTTTTACTCATCCAACTTACTACCCCTTCAAACAACCTGAACACATAAGCACTCGTGGATCTTCTCTTGTCAAGATATCCAGCCTAGTCAACATCCATAAAGCCTTGTAGATTTATAATATTATTGTCTCCAAATTTTCCTTGGTAACATATAGCATAATCTGTAGTTCCATGCAGGTATTTGAATATCCTCTTCACGATAGTCCGATATTCCTTTCCTGGATTGGACATATATTTGCTAACTACTTCCACTGCATGTGCAATATTAGGTCTAGTACAAACCATGGCATACATTAGACTACCAACAACGATGGCATAAGGAACATGATGTATTTATTCAATTTCCTCATCTATTTTAGGACACTGTTCAACAAATAACTTTTGACCAATAGGATATGAAATGGTTTACAATCATGCATCTTAAACCTTCATAGTATCAAATCAATATATTTCCTTTGATTTAACCACAACTTTCAATATATTTTAGATTTTCCTTGAACTTTGCTACTATTTTTTCTATAGCTTCCTTGAACCTTGTTGTTGCTTCTTATGAGGACTTTGCTTTTGCTTCTTCTTTCTTGGATTCCCTTTCATATTCTTTTGCTTCCTCTTCAATTTTTTTCCCTACCATGACTTTTGGGTTTTTCCCTGATCCTTGGTCCTTCAATTGAGACATATCTTGTAATGTTATCTTCTTTTTTCTATACCATAACTTTATAAAAAAATTGTATATTAATGTTAATAGTACCTAAATATTCCAACCAAGGATATCCAATGACCTGAAAACTAGCATGAAATTTAGCTTCAAGTCTTCAAAAACTTGAAATGTCTCTCCTTGAAACTATCCATTTTTAATATTCTTTGCTAGAACCTATAAATTGTTAGCCAAATCCCTATTGATGAAGTTATGCTTGCAACTAGGGTTTATGGAGACAATAGCTTTTTTCTTCTAAATGCAACCATAAACTTGCAAAATACAATTTTGAGATTCATTTAAACCTTTTTGAACACCATTTGACTCATCTAATATCCAATCTATGCTTCTTTTAGTTTGTACACTATCATCCTTTCTTTTTCTTTTTCTAATTTCTCACAAATTATCTACTTGTTTATTTCTTCTGCATAAGTTGTTGGTCTACCTATTTATTTAGTTTATTTATTCTAGGTATTGTGGCGGACATAGACCCTTTTGAACATTATTTGACTCCTCTAACATCTAAGTTGTGCTTCCTTCTATCTACACACTATCATCCTTGTCCTTTCCTTTTGCTAATTTCTTGTAAATTAACTTTGTTAATTTTATTTTATTATTTTTGAAGGCTATTTATTTCTTCTACATAGCCTTTTATGGTGACCTTCAAAATAGTTATCTTTTTATACGATTGACTAAAAAATGCTTACTCCATTTCGTCTGAAGTGTAATTTTTATTTTTCTTAACAAAACTTACCCACCAAGAAAGATCTTCTTTGTCTAAAAATCTATCAAGGTAGACTTGTCTAATAATCATCATCTAAATAGAGATATCTAAACTTCATCCATCATTCTCGAACATCAATATCATCTTTTCTAGTGAATATTAGTAACTCCATGACCTCAACCCAAAAAAATTTAAAACTTGGATTTTTCTAAAAAATCCTCAATTATCCTCTTATTCCATTCAAAAAATAATTAAATTTGCATTTAACTACCAGCTATTAATGGCCTACAGACTATGTACTTTCAACATCTGATAATGTCCTTCTTTGTGGACTTTTTTTCCACTTTTTTTTTTGCACTCAACAACTTTTAATGGCTTGCAAGTTATGAACTTCCAACAACTGGTAATGGCTTGCTTTGCAAACCCTTTTTATTTGGCACTCAACAAATTTTAACAATTTGTAGACTATGAACTTCCAACAACTGATAATAGCCTCTTTTGCAAACTTTTTTTGGTACTTAGTTTACAACTGTTAATGGCTTGCATACTGTGTACTTTTGGCAATTGATAACATCTTTTGTAGATTTTTATTTTTGCACTCAACTTAATAATTGTTAATTACTTGCAAACTATGTACTTCAAGCAATTGATAATGATCTCCTTTGTAAACTATTTGTTTACTAATAACGACTTGTTGTGTACATTGGGTACTTGGTACACTTAGACTAGCACTAATAATGGTTTGCTCTACAAAAAAATGCAAACTACTACCAATTGTAGACTATATTTTGGTTTGGCAAACTACTACCAACTACAGATTACTTATTTTTTGTACTCGCTTGTAACTGTATGCTCTATTGAAGTTATGGAACTATTGTAGATTATGGAAACTATGCAAAATATTGTTGAAGTTGTTGTTGAGGGTTGTATGACACTTCTATAGAAAACCTAGCAATGAATTAGGCCCTAGACTTCAACTTCCTAGTCGCTTAAGGTAAATATCACTGGCTACAAAGGTTGTCTAAGTGAGTACCACTCTCTAATTACCAACAATATTTTCCTAAGGAATAATTGCTCAAAAACCAGCCACGATTTTACCTCTAAATGACAAATATTTGTATACTCTCACAAGGTAAAAATACTACTAATAGGGTGTAGGGTTGTTGACCCTTTTCACTAGCAACACACTCAAACGGTTACTTTGGGGTTCTTGGGGTACTCCTTAGAATAAGTTTTAGGGTAAATATTAGCCTAAGTACTTCTCCTAGTTAAGTGGTTGGGACTTGCACTTGGTCTTGCAAGAAGTTATTAGCCTAAATCAAGTGCTTATTAAGCACAAAAATTCAAATCCAACAATGAATAGATGGATGAAATTTTTATAGTGGAACACAACCCTAGAATGAAGCTTCTATAGTAAAACATGGCCTTAGAAAGTGCGTTGATACCACTTGTTATGAACCTCCTTTGTCATCCACAAAACTTGTTAACAATTTATAGAAATATTAAATAAATAGGTACAATGAATAATTCCACACAATACAATTTATGAAATTAATGCAAATTATTCCAATTTATTCAAAATACAATTCAAACCCTTAAGGTAAGACAACACCATACAATGCTCCTTATTGGAAGGAAGTCACTCTTTAATATATCTAAACTTGAGATAAATACAATATTCTTCTCTTCATCCCCCTCTATGAGTCTTTGCCCACATTATATAATGTTCAACTACTTACCACTACCACTTATCCATACATGTGGGATAATTATATCTATTATAATATTAAGTACAATGTTATAATATTAAATTTCTATCTTGGGTGCCTAATAAATTTAATATTTAATATTTTATTTTTAATGTGTGGCTTTTGTGTAGGGCCTGTTGGAATTCACAATATTCTCCAAAAAAATTGAAACATACATTCACCATACTTATATGCAAAAATATAGAAGATCAAAATAAAGAGAGGAATTACACAAAAATATAGAGAGAATAGAAAAAATAAGGATAAGGGATGGGTGCCCATAGGCACCCCCATGATCTCACATATCACAAACTAATACAATTAATCATTCATTGGGGGATACTTATAATAATACCAAATCCCTAATTAAATTCTAACCTTAAGTCGGCATAACCTCACTTGAAGGTTAAATTACAACATATCAAATTTATTAAACCCTTTAATTGAGGTTTATCACATAGGTGCTTTAACCAATATTGCTAAGGGTGAATACATCAAAACTTCTTGTAAGATTACATAAGGACGCTCATAGGCTTACATAAATGATGCCTAAAGGTTTATATGATGCTTGAAGGCCTACATAGATGATGCTTGTAGTCTTACATAAAGGATGCTCGTAGGCTTACAAAATGCTTACTTGTAGGTTTACAAAACACTTGCTCATAGGCTTACAAAATACTTGCTTATAGGCTTACAAAACACTTGCTCATAGGATACATCAATATCACCCATATGCACTCTTTAACATCATCAGTCATGGCCTAATAAGACTAGATTATAGGTACTTCAAGATCCCCTCATAATTAGAGTTGAGCAAAGGAGAGGAGAAATTAGAGATGGTGTCATGACCTTTCCTAATTGACTTTATGGCACAAAGAAACAATGTATTAACCTATGGTGTGGTGATACCTAGTTTGAACAATTGAACCAACTATAAGATGTTTAGTTGATTTAGAAGGGCTTGTTATCGCTAACATATTTCCAAGTGTGCATGATCAAGTACACTCACAGGTGGAGAAGGTAGACGCATCCACCAGAAACAAGGGTACCTAAGATCAGGGGAAATGATGATTAAGGTACTCGAAGGTAACATTCATATATACCTTCATATAGGCATGCATTATCGGAAGGGATAATCATCGATGATTGATCACCTTGAGCCTTAGTTGATAGCTAGTAGCTATCGTAAAATATCTGGCTAAGATAGGTGATTGGGTTGATGGAAAGATTTTCTCTTTGTTGTTTTATAAATTTGTTTGTTCTCTGTTGCATCATGGTTTGAGTAGCATAATATTGGAACTTCTATAGGAAAACAACTGCAAAATGTATGTGGATGCATAAAGCAAATTGTCTTGTTGAAGTAAAGAAAGAGCATCATTTTTATGAAGAAAAGCAAATTAAATTTATATGCTAAATGAAGATTCATTTAAAAGAATTAATGAAAATTTGATTAAAATAATGATTGATTTAATTAAGCTCATTAGTAAACTTAATTTTATTTAGTGAATGAGAGTTCTTTTAAATTAATTAAAGGTGTTCATTTTAATGATAATGGAGAAGTCATTAAAAGACTTTAATTAATTGAAATAAACAAAAAAAAAAACAATTTAAGAAATAGATGTCTTTTATTTTAAAGAAAGAGAAATTATGAAATTGTTTAAATAAAAGAAGTATATTTTAATGGTGATAAATATCACATAAATAATATTTGTTTAAAAGGGTACCATTCCTCTTTAAAAACAAATGGATAATATAAAATATATAAATATCACATTCCCCTGTAAAGTGTAAGCTATGAAAGTAATCTAGGGTGGCTACTAAGTTTCCAAAGATGGAAATTATAGGAAGAAGGATTCCTTGTCGCTAGAGGAAGAGATGAAGCATTGAAGGAAGAGGGGGCTCGAGAAAGGGCTCAAGGTCCGAGAAAGGACAGTGGATGGGCCACCAAATTCTATTCTACAAGAGTATTAAAGTTGGAGTGTTTTAGACTTTAACCTGTTTTCTTTTACATGCATTGGTATGGTGAAAAACGTAGTTCGAAGCTTGGTTATACTCCCTGTAGCGTGAGAAGCCATTGGTAAGGATTGAAACCACCTACGTCTATGTTTTGAGAGCACTATAATGTGTGTTTAAAGGGCATTGTGCTTGGGTGAAAAGCACTGTGAGTGTCTTGAAGATGTGTTTCTTTAGAGCCTATTAGTTTTTTTAAAGAGTCTACGAGTGTCTTGAAGATGTTGTGTTTTTAGAGCCTGTTAGTGTTTTTAAAGAGCCTGCGAGTGTCTTTAAGACGCTATGTTTTTAGAGCCTATTAGTGTTTTTAAAGAGCACTGCGAGTGTCTTGAAGATGCTACGAGTCTAAGAGCTTGTGAGTGTTGTTAAGAGCCTGGTTAAAGTTTTTAATAGCGTCATGAGTCTAAGAGCTTGTGAGTGGTTGAAGACGCCATGAGTTTAAAAGCCCTGTTAGTTCTTTGAGAGCATTGTGAGTTCAAGAGCATTGGGTGTGTCTAGAGAGCATTGTGGGAATCTGAGCGCACTGTGTGCCTAAGACTTTCGCATCCAAAGAGAGAGGGAGCACCCTGTTTAGAAATGTCCACTAAATTGGGAAAGCCGCTATGGTTCCAAGAGGGAGTGTTGTGCTTGGGAGCGCCGCTATTAGGGAGAGCACCCCCGTGGGTTTAAGAAAGGGTTGCATCTAGAAAACTCTACTTAGCAAAAACATCTACATATGTGGGGAACTTTGATGCTACGTGAGCTTGATCCCTTTGGGGACTGTTAGTGGTGACATAGGTGAAAGTCTAACGCCTATTTTACTCTGTGTTACCTTGTTGAACTATCGGCTTGGCAGTCCCTTAATCACTCTACAGAGGTTGTTCAGTATTCACCATGAAGGGTGTTAAGCCTTTGGTTATAAATATTGTATTAGAAAGGTTCATTGTGTAACTTTAATTAAACAGAGACCTTAGATTTATGTAAAATACAATGGAGGGTTTTAATTAAACCAGAACCTTGGATTTATATGGAACATAATGAAGGATTTTAATTAAACCAGAACCTTTGATTAATGTTAATTATCTTAGGAGTTTTTAATTAAAAAGGGAACCTTTGATTAATGTTGATTATCTTAGGGTTTTTAATTAAAAAGGGAACCTTTGATTAATGTTGATTATCTTAGTGTTTTTAATTAAAAAGGAACCTTTTATTAATGTTGATTATCTTAGGATTTTTAATTAAAAATGGAACCTTTGATTAATGTTGATTATCTTAGGGGTTTTTAATTAAATAGGGAACCTTTGATTAATGTTGATTATCTTAGGGGTTTTAATTAAAAAGGGAACCTTTGATTAATGTTGATTATCTTAGGGTTTTTAATTAAAAAGTGAACCTTTGATTAATTTTGATTATCTTAGGGTTTTTAATTAAAAAGGGAACCTTTGATTAATGTTGATTATCTTAGGGGATTTTAATTAAAAAAGATGTAGATTTATTCTTTGAATTAAAAGGGAACCTTTGATTAATGTTGATTATCTTAGGGGATTTTAATTAAAAAGGATGTAGATTTATTCTTTGAATTAAAGTTATGGGGCTTTGATTTAGGGAATGAATGAATGATTGTTTAAAGGTTAAAGGTATGTGACTTTAATGCTTTAAAACATTAATTGATTTGATTGGAATTTGTGAATTAAAAAAGATGTAGATTTATTCTTTGAATTAAAGTTATGGGGCTTTGATTTAGGGAATGAATGAATGATTGTTTAAAGGTTAAAGGTATGTGACTTTAATGCTTTAAAACAATAATTGATTTGATTGGAATTTGTGAATTAAAAAGGATGTAGATTTATTATTTGAATTGAAGTTATGGGGCTTTGATTTAGGGAATGAAAAGAAAATGATTGTTTTAGAGGTTAAAGGTATGGGACTTTAATGTTTTAAGACATGAATGTATTTGATTAAGTTAGACCTTGATCTAAGTAGTACAAGTTGGATGACTCTCCAAAGGAACTTGAGAGGTGAAGATAAAAGTAAAGGGACTTTTATAATATCCATTATGCATTAGATGGTTGGAAACTTAATTAAATTTTGTATAGTTGCAATTTGGAAAAGTAAATGAATAATTGCATTTAAAAGCATGCCTATCCTGAACCATAGTACCCTAATACCCTACTACCCTTAAAGAATCAATGGCAAGCAAGGAGAAGTCAGGAGTTCATTGGAAGAAAAGTATAGGTAATTATATTTTATGTTGCTTTACTTATGCTAAAATAGACTAGAATTGTGGGGAGATATCCCCAATGCAGTTACTATAATATTCTTTAAAGTAAGAAGGATTTACCATGCAAATTCTAATGTAATAACTGATTATTGGTTTAGAGAAGGTACTTTTACTTTATTTTTGTATTTGGTTGTACTATGTAGTTTATTCTCTTTTAGTTTTAATCCTTCTTTATTTTTTGGATGCTTAGTGATTAGTCCTTGGTGTTGTAGTATTTAGTTGTATTATTGTTTGGTTGTTTAATGATAGAAATTGAAGAGTAGATTTCTAGGGTGAAATCAGAGGTGACCTAAGGGAATTGAGAACCCCTTAAGGTGAACATAAATGACCTAAGGGAATTGAGAACCCATTTAGGATGAACATAGGAGACCTAAGGGAATTGAGACCCCCTTAGGGAGATAAAGGACTAAGTTGTGGAGAGACTACATTTGAGTTAAGATAGCTCATCGTGGAGATGAGATAGATATATTAACTCACAATACTCATAGCATACCTACACATAATGATTTGTGTATGGTATGGAGATGCGTGTATACCTTCGATGGACTGAGGGTGATAAGTCTAGCTCATCAAGAATGATGGGATAGATGGGATTATTTGTAGTAACACAAGATATGCCTACACAGACGGACTTGTGTTAGGGTACTTTGTGAGATGTAGCTTTCAAAAAAACTTAGGGGATTGAAAATTTAGGCAAATAGTAGTTTGGTTAGGGGTCCATGAAGGATTCATGTACCTCTCTCCATAGTTAAAAAAAAAAAAACTATTTCTATTTTTATATTTTTTTATTTGTGTATTTTTGGGTCGTGACATATGGTAAAATCCCCTATAATGGATGCTCTACTAGACCTCTGTATTATATTCTTCATCTTCATCTTCATTATCAAAAATCTTGGAACATGATCTTAAGAATTCTACTTCAATATATTTCAATCTTGCTATACAAATTTTGATGGAATATCCCTACCTTATATAGTATTTGTATAAGTTTGACTTCTTTGGAAACTTTGACTTACCCTTAGGTAGTTGAGCCTTAGATACCATTGATTTGAAGTCCTTTGGATGGGTTTATATATGATGAAGAGCTCCATAATTCTTCATAGCAACTTCATAGTGAACAAGAAGTTTGAAAAGACCTTCAACAATTATAGTTTGTGGATCCTTGATAGTCATAGTATTCACATAAAAAACCAATTAAATTGTATGAAAAGGTGGAGTAAGATTAGAGGAAGAGATTTTACATACTCTTCATCACCCTTTATCTTACTCTAGTCAAAGTTAGGTCATCCTTTAAGGATTTGAAGTGAGATGTAGTCTTCAATATTACCTATTTTTTGTTTCACTAGCACTTACTTTCTATAGAGATATTTCAATGTTGTTCATACATGAATGGGGTCATTCTTCTCTCTTACGTAGAAAATTACATCTAGTTCTACTAACAGAAAAAATAGACCAAGCACTTCCTCCTTCTTGCCTAGTTCATGATCATCAAGACCTTCTATTCCATCATTAAAAATAAACTATAGATTCTTACTTGTAAGTAATCCTACCATTTGTACTAACCAAGTGTATAATTTCTCCTATTAAGGGTAGTAACAAATATTGCCTACATAGGGCTTGGAAAATTACGCAATATAAAAAAATGGGCTCCAAATGATTTTGTGTGCATAGTTATGGCCTTTGGAAAGTGGGATGGATTAGCACTTGAAATTAGGAAAAAAACAAAAATTGCCAAACCTTAGGAGAAATTCGTCAAATCTAAGACTGCCACTTGGGGGAAAAGTATTGAATTTTTTCCACTATTTGTAACTCTTTAATTTTCACTTTAACTCAATGAATTATAATTTGAACATTAGTTTGATTTGATTGGAAAGATGACCTTATATATAAAAAAATTGATTGAAGAGTTTGTTGTTGATGGGGCTTAAACTTAGGAAACTTTACCTTAGGATTTACTCCCCTATCTAGGTTCTCTATTAATAATTTTGAAACCAAAAATGCATATTCTATTACATGAAGACCACCTTCCCTAAGAGATGAGAGAGAAAAGGTCAATAACTAAATTTGAATTCATGACCTTGGTTGTGCCACAAAGAGTACCAATTGTTCCACTGTCATAATGTTGGAGTTAGATGGCCCATTATTTTTCTCATGAAGGTGTTCAAATAACTAATGTGAGGTAAAATTATGCTCTCAATATTCAAATTTAGGACTTGGTGACCATAACAAAACATGCCAATCAGTATGTTAATTGACTTGGTTGACGATAACGAGTAAGAATATTGTGTTAGTAATGAATTCAAAGGGATACACATAAACCATACCTCTATGGCCCATTAGGATTCCTTCATCGCATAACTTGCAACCTCTAAAAAAAATTGTTGTGACTCGAACATGAGATCTTATATCTACAAGAAGCATTGCCAACCATTGTGCCAACTTAATGATTGGAGTTAGGATAGAGTGATATAAACAAAGAACATTTCAAGGGAGATAATTATTTTTAAAAATAGGTTCTTAGAGTTCTTTGAAGTGATGACCTATTACACATAATCAAGAGAACTAACCACTATGTTGTGTCTAATGGTTGGAGTTAGGATGCAAAATTCCTTGCTTAACTTGTAAAGGATTAAGGGGGGCATGTACGCCAACCCCTCTACCACCCTAGACCTGTGTCCTCCAAAAAATTAAAGTAGTCTACAAAAGTGAAGCCATAGAAAATTGAACCCACAAAGTCTCTAATAACATTGTGATGTAATATTATTGTGTCATGCTCCATTGACACATTGAGATCTCTTGAGAGCTATAAATGAAGTACACTCGATCCTGTTGGAAAATATTTAATGCACAAAACTTATGTTGGCACTAAAAAAATAAAAATTGGTGCAAATTTTTCAAAATTTTAAAATTTAAAAATAATCCCTTCAAAATAATAAAAGGAAATTGCTTCTTTTCTTGTCAAATGAAGAAGAATATTTCTATGTAATTAAGTGATTTCATTTTGAAACTGCTCAAATACCATGTTGGGATTCATAATATATTTCAAAAATATTTTGAGACATACATTCACCATAGTCATTTACAAAGAAGATAGAAGATCAAAATAAAGAGAGCAATTACATGAAAATACTTTGAGAATAGATAAAATAAGGATAATGGGTGGGTGCCCATAGGCACCCCCATGATCTCACATAACATAAACTAATGTAATTGATCAATCATTGGGGATTATTTATAGTGATACCAAATCCTAAATTAAATTCTAACCTCAAACTGACATAACTTGATTTGAAGGTTAAATAATAACATATTATATGTATTAAACTCTTTAACTAAGGTTAACCACTTAGGTGGTTTAACCAATATTGCTAATACATCAAAAATACCTATAGGCTTACACATGAATTCTCATAGGCTTATATAATTATGCCTAAAGGCTTACATAGATGATGCCTATAGGATTATGTAAAGGATGCCCATAGTCTTACAAAATACTTGATTATAGGATATATCAATATCACCCATAGAAACTCTTACATCATCGACCTTGGCTTGACAAGATCAGATTATAGATACTTTAACAAGGTCATTCCCAAAAAATAACAAATTATTACATATGTTCTTAGATTAATTAAACCATATCCAACTTGCCTTTCTATCGAATATATTATTCATTTCCTTTTCTAATAAATGCATTCCTCATATTTCTCAAATTATTATGTTTATGCAATTAGCTCCTTAACATCATTCTCATTAAGAGATAAAACCTCACTCAACTATTTTTTTTTAACTTTGAATTTTGCTAATATGAAGATCAACAACATGAGTGGCTAAATTACCTACTACTCAATTTCCTTCTTTACAATTATGCTCACATTTCTAAGAGATTATTTCCGATAATAGTTAGTGAACATTAACAATAATATTAGTTTTGATCTAATCCCTAGATTCCTTTTTGTTGAAAACATTAATGATAATTTGTGAATCCCTCCTAATTGAATTATATTTCCATCCTTTTTCAATTTCAATTTTGATCCTATAAGATGTTCCCTAAACTCTATATGTTAGTTGAAGTAGTCAATTTTGATCCTATAAGATGTTCCCTAACCCCTATATGTTAGTTGAAGTTCCATATGATTTAGAGTAGGTAAGAAGAATTTTACCTTCATTTTTTTGAAATAAAATCACCTCCACTAGCTTTTCCTAGATTTCACTTGAAAGCACCATCAAAATTAATTTTGATAAATTTAATTTTTGGATATTTTTATTTTACCATTATTTAAAGTAAATCCTTAATGTTAAATCCATTGTTATATATGACCCTTTCATGTGTATTCAAATCCTATAACCAAGAGGATAGCACCTATTTATTTGTACTTGAGACTTCCCATGATGAGCACCATGTCTGTAAATCTACAGTTCCAGAAATGGGCATGATTTTGATATTTTTATTTAACAATTCTATTATTTATTTCATGCTATAAATTTAAATAGATTAATTGGAGGACTAATACTTCATAGAATACATAATGCTTTAGCTTTGCAATAATGAATCCAACATTTCATAAACTCTTTCAATGTTGATGGAGCTACCCAATTTATTCTCTTATTTTTTAAAAATCAACCCTAAATGGTTTAAGTAAAAGGAAAATAAATAAGTAAAATATTTGATATTTCTAGATCCTTTCTCACATAAGTCACACCTAAAAGGTCTATAATATCCTCTTCTTTGTACTCTCTTGTATAATATTTCTTTGGACTGCTAATTAAAGGAATATTGAGGCCTTAGGGAGGGTCTTTAATGATTAAATATTCTTTCAATGGAAATTGGAAGTAAGAAATTCTATTTTCTCTAAATCCTCACATTTCAACTTGAACAAGTATCCACCATATTTTGATAGATTCCAAACCAACTCATTCTTTCACATAAAAATAGGAAAATAAAATTGTTTAAACATATTTTAAAGTTCATCTACTATTTGTTTGATTTCCTCTCCTTCAACCATGTTACTAATAAAAATTGATGATTTGGTCTTATTACTCGTTTTAATATAATCATAATTGACCTTTGGACCTTTACAAGCTAGACATGCTCAAGCCAACAATAACAATTTTAAATTAAAAAAGTAAGAGGATAGGGCTTCAACCAAACATTGAACTAAAAATTTATGGATTCCACCTCATTGATTGACCATATTATATATTTTTTGACTATTTGTAAACTATTTAATATGAAGTTCCATGTTAGAAAATCTTTAAGAAAACCTATATAGTTTTTAAGTAACATTTTGGCCCAACTCTTTTCTCAATATTTGAATAATCCCATCCAAGATTTAACCCTAAGGGCAAAATTATATCTATAATTTTATTGGATTTCTGACCTAAAGGAACAAAAGCAATCCATTCACTTAAATGTTATATAGAAAGCATAAGATGAAAAAGAAAAATGAGAGACATAAAAATTTTGGGTGCCCTTGAGCACCATAAATAAGTATTTTACTATTAATGGATGAGAATCACAAAAATTAATGGAGTGGTGGGGGGTATTTATACCAATACCAAATCCCAATTTACATAGATGAGTTTAACCTAAGATAACATAACAAAAGGGCTTAAGGTTAATCACAAGTTATAAGGTGAGTTTAAGCATAACAAGGTTAATCGTGGCCCATAGATCTTACATAATAATATATTACAATAAATTAAATACAATTCTATAATGATTGCCCATAGGCCTATACAATATTACATCATACAATGTCAACCTTGGCCATAAACAATATTACATTTTCAATTCCCCCTCATAATCTAAGTTAAGGGGCCAACAAGACAAGATATTATTAATAATAATATCATCCCCTATTATGTATGCTCTAGTGGGCCTTTACAATTGAGGAAGATCCTTATAAATCATGCTCATCATTTGGAAAACATCGACCTATCTTTAAAAACTCAACTTCAATCCTTACAACTTTAGCAAGCAATTTTTGGTTTGATGTCCTTCCTATTTATAGTATTCACAAATGGTATTTGACTTCTTTGAAGACTTAGCTTGGTGTTAGCTTTTGAAGCTTTAATACTAAATTAAATCTCATAGAAAAATAATCATAGGATCTAATATAATGAAGTTGCAATATAATGAATCAAATAATAACTCAGAATATAATATCAAAATAGAATATCTCATAAGAATACTCACAAAATAATCATATAAAAAATGCTCATAATATTGCACATAAAATACTAAAAATGCTATTGAATAAAGGTCTACTAATGCAAGCATAAAGCTATGCATGTTTGATGATAATTACAATGCTTTGTCACAAATATATAATTGTATGTGACTCTTCATATGTTGCACTCTTGACCTTCACTCTTCTTTACAACTCTTCATTTTCCTATTCTAAGGACACATGTGCACACTTACATATTAGACACTTGTGCACATTTACACTCATAACACTTGCACACATATTTACATGACACTTGTGCATTTCCTACACATTATTACATTACATAAAATATTTACTCACTCACTAATCTAAGATACAACCCTAATATAATATTTACAATAATGTACCAAGGTGGTATATTGGCATGTACCAAATAATTTAATATTATCCAACACCCCCTATGCTCAATTTGATTATGAGCGATGATCAATACTCATAAACCCTATATGTTATCTTATACATTCCTTGTTGTAGCTACTTTCTTCATTAATAGTTGTGTCTTCTCTTATGATATTATCTTCTTATAGCTTCATTTATGTTCTCCAAGTTAGACGTATTCCAAACATGCTACTTGCCTTTGAGATACCAATTTGTTTTTGCTTTCTCCTTCTGCATCTATGCTCTCCTATTATTTTGCTGCAAATAATCAATGCTACATGGCTGGTGCTTATGTATAAACAAATGCTACCTTTGTTGTTCTAATATTATTTATCTCCTTGTAGGTGTAGGTGTAGGTGTTGCTTCTATTCTCTAGTGGAGAAGACTTATAGCATTTAAGCTTTACATTAGTTGCACTACTCTAACACTTTGATCATATTTAATGCTTTGTTGTCTATGTTCTCTTCAATGTCTAAAATTTTACTACCTTGCCATCAACCTTGCTACCTTCATTTTTATTGCCTTCAAACTTGTTGCCTTCGTAGATGTATCTATAGTACACTTTCTCTACCCTCAAAACTATCCTTTACTTGCAAACTTTATCTTGGTCGAATCCTCCCTTTGAAACTGAAGTATGCTACCCTTTCTCTTTAAACTTGTTGTCTTGCACTCTTCAAAGTTGCACCACAAAGATACTTTGAAGAAGCGAGGTGGTGCAACAATGACCTTGGAGGGCACTAGCTCCTTAGGTGAAGTATCATCCCCTTCTAAATTGTCCATCAATCCTTTCTTCAGTGAATTTTTATTGAAGCGTTGATTTACCGATTGCTTCTTTATTGGTGTCTATCGTCTCACTTATGGCTTTGCATCTTTCCATTACAAAATTATCGATGACAAATGTGATTTTTCTAAGGAGGGTAAAAATTTGGTATCAGTATTCCTAATCGGTATGCAACATCCAAAAGTAATCCAATGGCATGAAAGACCATCAAAAAATTCTTAGTGGTTCACATAAAAAAAAATTGAATACAAATAGCCAAGTATACTACCCAGTCGTAAGCCACTCCTTGTTCTATTCCTTGTAGATATGGAATCAACCATATTGGAAGATCTAAGCTCCTCTACTCTCCCAACAGTATAGCCATCGGTACATTCATGATGCACTGTAAACCTGGATTTGACAACTAGATATGTTTAACTTTGTGGTTCCCATGTGTTGACAACAAGGTATCAATTTTTGCTTGAGTCAAGGAAGTGATACTCAGGATCAACTATGGAGTCTTTCAAGGATCAAATCGCATATTCACTACTAGTTTTCCCTTCTTCGGTAGTTCGAATGTGCATTGAAATGCTATTGCAGGGAAATCAATGATCAATTCTTTATCTCTAACATGTATTGTACTAACATTGCATGATAGTTCATATGTCCATAACATCTAGATCAAGTACGTAAAGAAGTATTTATCAAAAATCTAAACCTAAAAAATAAAATGGACTCTAGCTTCCTTGATTTTTTGCTTGATGGGAACCTGAAATGGCATCTATTCCCAAAATTATCAACAAAAGTCTCCCTTGGCATGAATCCAAGTGTTTTTTTAATGAGAACCTGATATTTCTCAAATTGTTGCATATCCTTGGTCTTTCACTTAGGTGCTGCTACTTGTTGATGGTCGTGTTTACCGTGAGCCTTTCCTTACTTCAGGTTTGGTAGTTGATCTCGCATCATTACTTCTTACTCTTGATGATGACAAAGTCTTTTCGTAGCAACTAATTCTGGAAAGTCTTCGGATCCTAGTGTAAGCAATGTTTGAATTCCTCCATAATGCTTAGGCTTGTTAATATAAAGTTGCCATGACTTCTAGTGACTCATTCTTCTACCAAATATCTCCTTCCCAAATGACCTATTCTACCAAACATTTGCACTGCTATATGGCTTATACTATCAAACACCTACGTTTCTAGATGGCTATAGTCTTTAGATGGATGCAGACCTCAAAAAGGTACACATATTATATCAGTGGTAGCTTCGAATGGGTGCTTCATATGTCTTACAGTCTCAGATGGGTTCTTCAGTCTCAAACATCTTGTAGTCTTAGATGGGTTCTTCAGTCTCAAACATCTTGTAGTCTTAGATGGGTTATTCAGTCTTAGACATCTTGCAGTCTCGAACATCTACCTTGCAGATGATTCACCTTAGAACATCTCATATCTGGATACATCACAACTAGAAGTATGGCATACATTTTATCCTTGCATATGCTATTTTTTTACTATGAATAGAGAGAAAATATTCAAAACTTGCACTATGATTTTTGAAAAAACTCAAAAGGCTTCTAATCTGCCAAATGAAATGGTGTCTCACTTTCATATTGATTAAAAAATTGGTACTCCTGGTGATTCTACCTCAGTTCCAAACTCTCTTTGCCTCTGTAATCCATCTCTTGCGCTTCAACTACAAATAATGAGCAAATCCATCCTTGAGCATCCAATTTATAAACATGTTTCCACCCATGTAAATAATTGTTAACTACCACCTTTATTCCCATATTTCGCATACATGCCACCTCGCCACTTTTGCATGCTCATGTCATATTTCATATTTTTCCTTATTTTATCTTTTTCTATTTTTCTATTTTTTCTTTGTTTTTGTCTTTATTTTATTTCTTTTTCTTTTTCTTTTATTATTATTATTTTTGAAACTGTACATATTATGTTATTATCGTTAGGTGAGTCGAATGGCAATGACAATGCAAAATTTTAAGATTTTTGATAAGACATCTTGTTAATGGCTACTAGTCCTTTGATTGCTAAAATCATCGCCATCATCCTGCGCTTCAATTTGTTAATGATTCCAATGAGCACCATGGATTCAGGGGGTTTCCATCTATGGTTTTTCATCATGCCTATCATATCCTCTTCAAATGATACACCAATATCTCCACTCATCTTCTCGTGGATGGCTTTTACCTCCTTCTAAATGATGATAATTTCCTTGTTTATCAATTTGATGATTTACATCCAAATATTTTCCCTTGATTATGTTAGCTTGATGTGTTATTCCAACCTCCAAATGAGTTATGTCGACTATAGGATCGGTTGGTTCTGGGTAAACATCATCTAAATGAGTTATGCCATCTTACAGATGTGTTTACTCATCACCCATATGGGTCCTATCATCATCTAGACAGGTTAACTCATCACCCAGATGGGTCTTATCATCGTCTAGATTGATTCTTATAGTTCTTTCATATGCCCTCTAGATGATCATACTATCATCTAAGTAGTGGAAATCTGCCCATTCTTGCTCTTGATAACTATTTATCCTTACACTTGAATGATGATTTCCCATTTATTTGATATTTTGATAGGCCATTCCTATGGCTTGTCCTTTACCTTGGAGTCTATCTATCTATATTCAAACTATTACCCATTATTCATGCATCTAGTTTTGATTTGGATTCCTACCTTTGGATCCATGTCTTCCTTAAGCCTATTCAAATCATCCTATTCTCCCTTTCGATTGAATATCCCTAGTGTTGGGTTTCCACTCTCCCAACTTCTCGAGATATGATTGGTTCCTTGGTCATTTTTGATGACATCTTCAGTTCTTACGAGCTCGTTGAGGTAGACTAAATAATAGTCTTAAAAATACATAGTGATGGATTGGTATGAACTATGTCCATAGATGGTCCTTGTGGCCCAGTCTATAGACTAGTTGACCTATGGGTAATAGGAGGGGAATTTATTTCTCTCAAGCTACTGAGATGGAGACCAACCATGATCCTCCCTTGGTTAGGCAGACTTGGGTTACCTAGTAGTCCTAATGAACTACCGGGGTTGACCAAGTCACCTCTATTTTGAGTCTGATCCACAAGTTTCAATTGCATACTTGGTTCTATGTACTCTTGATTGTTGGGTGTCAATTGGATTAGGATTCTTAACCTTCTATTTGTCCTCATCAATATTCATCTACACATCGCATCTTCAAAGCATCTCTATGGTGCACGTTGGGCTAAGTTTTATCTGTACTAGTTTGAGAAGGTTGAATTCATGCTTGAATCATTTCCTTCTCTTGTAGTATTCATTGGCCACTTTAAGGTCTCTTAGACCCTTCTTTACAATCATTACACTTCTCTTCAATATTTGTGTAAGTCCATTGCCACCAACCAATAGACTACCACCTACTGATGTTCGATTGATCTTCCACATTGATTCCTCATATGATACCCTTTGCCAACATTCAGTTGGTCTTCTTGGTACCTCACCTTCATTACCTAAATAATTACTCATTCTCCATATCTTTCATTGTGTGGACTTAGTGACTCCTCATATTAAATCATCTATACCATTTCAAGGAATTGAACCCTTGCTTGTTGACTTCGAGTCTTGTCCATTTGTATCCTTTGATCTAGATTAGGGCTTGGGTAGGGTATATTAGGGTCACAAGGTAGATTCTCATCATTACTTGATTCTTCTAGCCACCCTCCATACCTTGGTTGTTCGGGTACCTCTCTAATATCCCTCCATAGAATATCAACTGCTTGCTCTCTACTTATTTGATATTCACTATTGGAAATCAAATTATGACATGGTTCCCTCATCTCATATTATTTTGGTGATCTCCAAAGTCTTTGAGGATGTCTATTTAATGGTGAAGTGGTTCATGAAGAATATTTGGTATTAAGGAGAATTCACAATGTTACTAGAGATGAACTACCAGAGTCTAAGGAAACTATATTGTTTTCCAAGGGTCCTTTTGTATTCCCTTTGATACCTCCTAATTCTCCTAGTTGTCTCTCCAGTTCCTATTATGGCAGTCACCTATTCCTTTACCTTCTAGAATTTCTTAGGTGAATTTCCTAGGGTGATGAGAGTGAATTATTTGAAGCCACAAAAATAAACTACTTTTCATAGAATTATCATATATGCTTCCTCTAAATTCCTTTCGCTGCTTTTTAACCCATTCAGCTCTTTGTGCTTCTTAGCATTCATGCATTTGTTGCATAGTTCCATTAAAATATTGAATTAATTGTTATGACAATTACACATTATACTATCATAGGGTCTCATAGTCTTCTTGCAATCTCTGCATTTCCCAAGCCATTTGTTGTAGAACTTGTGATCCTTGATCTTCTTCTTCTTCCACTTCTGGTTCCTATTCTTATAAAGCGACATTTGTGAGGATTTGAAGTCATTCCTTGGCTTTGTTATTTGGAAATTGAAGATAGAATTATAATAATCTTAACTCTCCCTCATGCGGTTCTAACTCCCTTTTCTCGATCACAGGTTCACCTTCTACTCCAAATAGCCATTCCAAGTTTGCTATTTGTCCTCTTGAACAACATTACTTGGTCCATCATGTTTGTAGGATCGTATACCTAGTCATAATTATTCTATTGCTTTTCCAAAAGTATCCTCAAGGGTTTCTAAGTTGATTATATTTACCTGTGCCTATGCCTTATATATCTTCAACTTAGAACCATTCACAAAATCAAGGTAAATTATACCATCTAGTTTCTTTAATCAGATAGCCCCATTGTCCAGTACCTCTTCCTCTTGGAAGGGTCCAAGCCATAAAGTCTTAAAATTTCCTATCTTAAGTTCTATTTCCCCATTATATTTAATTACTAATCCGTCAACCTACAAATCCATTTTCTTGAAATGCTTATCATGTCAATATTTTTATCTTTTTTTATTTATCTTTGTTGCCCACTATGCCATCACCCTTTTATCGCCTAGTTGCACCAATGCTATGAGTCTTGTATGCCCAAAATGGCCACATATTTGAGAATTTTTTTAAAATTTTATCTAAGTCATGAAGTTCTCATTTCACACAATTTATAGTGTATTTTGGAGCGGATCCGCAAGAAATATTACGAGTTTGCTCAACACTTGGTAAATTTTTGCACTCGAAGCAATTCCACAAGATTTCCTTTGTTCTTGGCTTCAGACTGATGATGCATCTCGAATCTGCAAAAAATTTTAGAGAATGATGATGTGAATAGAAAATAAGTGCGGATTAGCGACCACTTGAGATTTTGAATACCTTACGAGCGGCTAAGTGTTGGAAGGCCTGATTTCGGAGAATGCACAGAATATTTTTACCCAGAATGGTGACAAGGCAGAATGCTATGAACATAGTATATGTGGATCCATGACAAAGGATGTTTTTGACTAACTCCTTTTCAAAATGGTGACAAGTAGTGTTTTACTCTGAAGACAACGTGGAATGGAGGAAGTATCACTTTACATTGTAACAGGTTCAGAATTATGGTCGTATGCCAATGCACTTGCTAATACGGAATGGAATTCGCAAAAGTTTTGAAGGAGAGATGACATCATCCATTTTTTTGTGCAGAATGGAAAATCCTTTATGGATAAGAAAGAAACATAAAGGACAAGAAGAGGATTCAATCATGCTTAACTTATAAAGAATTTAAAAAGTCGGATTGGAATTATGTAGTTCCTAAGGCATAAAGGATGATGTCATCAATTTTTAAGAGCGAAATGGTGCCAAGTTCTCCCCTGCCATTACACCAAGCTTATATTAGATTATATTGTAGCCATACGATGGGGAGGATCAACAATGGAACTTTTGCCAAATAATCTAAAGTATATAAAGGTATTTCTTCACCAGAGTTTTTATAGTTAGTTGGAGGAGGAAGCTGAAGCGTCGAGGGTTTCAAGAAGACAGAACCAGAAAATGGTTACAGATCGATGATGATAGAAGGCTTCCAAGAAAGATCAACGATGTATACGCAATTTCTAATGGCTGAAATCCAGTTAGCGTCAAATGACCAACAATTTGCAGAGGCTTCAAGCTACCATGGCGGTCCACTTGCAGCGGGTTTCTCGGAGGATGAACATGTAAGAGAATGCCAGCAAGAACTCTCTACTGAGCTGTCAAATTTTAATCTTTGTAATGTTCCTTGTTATTTTAATTTAGTAAAAACTATAAGTAGAGGTCAAACCCTCATTTTTAAGAGTTGACTCTAGTGTTTTTTCCTATGCTACTGTAAATATTCCCAAGGACTAATGAAAGGAGCATTACATTGATATTCGCCTCAAAGATTATGTCTTCATATTTGATATCAGAGGTTCAAACTTTTTGGTTGCATTTTTGTGAATACTTTAATGGTTAGTTTGTTCCATATTAATGGATTACTAGCTGCTAGGGTAATTGAAATCTGCTTCTGAGTTTGATATTTATTGTTAGGGAGCGCATTTCTGTAGAATCTAGATATTGGTGAATTTTGTTATTTGGATTATCATTATTTGGATATTGAAATTACTTTCTGAAATATTTCTCTGTTGTTCGTTAATGGATGAAAATATATTTAACTTGAGATAATGTTGATCTAAGTAATGTATCCTTAAGTTGTTTTTTAGAGCTTTTTGCTATAGTGCAATACTGTTAACCTATCCATCCACTATTGTTCACATCTTTCTAACTCTAATATTTTCTTACCCTAATCTCTAAAACCCTAAGTGAGCATAATTGTGTCAACACCTTGTTTAACTTGACAAGGAACTAGCCTACTCTGGAGGTTGGATCAGAGACTTTGTTTTGGTCCATCCAATGTTGAGTGTTGAGCTGTAGCTATCGAGTGCAAGCCTAGATAGAAAGTAGGAATATAGAAAGCTGTAGTGTTGAGTAAATCTTGATGCAATTCAATGCCCAACAGTTTTTGGCATGCCCAGTGGGACCAGTTCATAAGGAACACGAAACCCATCATTTGAGTTATTACTATGTCAACCCAAAGGAATCAAGATTTGGTGAATTATCTTGATCTTGTAAGTGGAGAAGAGCAAGTTCACATGGTGACTCCCTAGTCCTTAAACCCAGAAAAAGGATTACCCCTGTAGACCAATGTCCTTTCATGTATACTAGGTATTTCAAAAGGAATAATCCTAACTCCTATTTATATTGTGAATTACCTTATAGAGGGCATGTTGTTGCTCTAAGTTTAAATCAATATTTCCTCTCAGAAGAAAATATTCCTGAGGAAAACTTTGTAGTAAATCCAACAAGACCTATAGCTGGAAATATGGCACAAAATATAGCTCCTAATCAACCATTACAGAAATACCCCAGCTAGAATACAACTGATTCCCTAAGATTAGCCCAAATGAATGCCATTCCCCAGGCTGTATCCAAGGCTATCCCCACCTATGATGGATTTGGAAAAACAACTTATGAGCATTGTCAAGATATCTTGAATCTGGCAACAATTCACAACATAAAATATGAGGATATTATTGTAAGAATTCTAGCCCTGTCCTTCAAAGGAAAGATATTACATTGGCTTAGAACTCTATAAGATAACACTATAACTTCATGGAAAGAATTACCTGAGCCATTTATAGAAGAATTTAATGAATCTGCTGATCCTTTATCCCTTTTTAACCAGTTTATATCCATACAAAAGTCTCAGCAGGAAACAGTCTCAGATTTTAATTTAAGATTCAGCGGAACATGGAAGAGAATACCTCCCACAGCTAGACAACTGTATGTTTAGCTTATATGTATTACATTAGAGCCCTTGGACCATATATAGGCTTGTAGACATAACAATCTAGAGTAGAAGCCTTCCCCCAAGTTTATAATGCAACAGTTCAAGCTGAAAATATCCTAATTAATGTGGGAAGACTACCTCCAAAAACTGTGCTGCCTTACAACTCAAAAACTACTAATAGCCAAATTCAATCCACAAACCCCTCTTATATGTACCCCATTTATTTATCATCTCCATATACACAAATGAATGCAATCCCTCAACCAAAGCCAATATCCTCTACAACTCCTTTTCCCCCCTTCCTTCTCAACCATATTAGGATTTGTCTGCTATCCTTGATATACAAAATACTCTATAAAATATCAGTAATAGAATAGATTCAATGGAAAAGAGAGACCAATAAAGGTCACAACAGAGGATATTTTTATATGTGAACAAATATCAGGGACCTGGTCCTAGTAATAGTACGAGGGTTAGGGTGAATGTAGCATATGAGGAGCCAAAATGTTCTTCAGATACTACTCTTTTAAATATTTGGTGTTTAGTATGTAATGACCCCCATGACTCACAGTCTTGTGTGATGTACCAATACCATGTTCAACAAGCTATGGATCAAGTTGAAAGGAATCAAAAGGGGAGAGTTAATATGCTATGGCAGTTTGAACAAATCATGGTTGGGAAGGAACTGGATGAAGAAATTCCAATTGCTATTATGACAAGGCCTGGAAAGAAAGCCTTGCAAGTGGATCCCCAAAATATGGGGCAGTTCCAGGTCCCTTATCAAAAAAGAACAAATCCCCTTCCTCAAAGCAATGATACTTTTCCAATTCCCCAAGATAAGAGAAAAGAGAAAACATATAGTTTTCCTAAGAGGTGGGATAAGAAAAATGAAAGAGACCAAATAAAATCTAAAGATGAGGCTTAATAAAGACTTAGATTCCCATCTATTACAAAAATATAGATAATAGAAGCCACTCAGAAATATAAAAGGAAATATGGTGAGCCAGAAAGAAGGCTTGAAAGACCTGCCCTAACCAAATCTGAGTATAATATTGTTGAAGAGATGAAAATGATCCCATCAAAAGCCAACCTGTATGATACTTTGTTCATTCCTAGCCAAATTGATTTGCTTAAATATTCCCTTAACAAGTATCCACCAGATAAGAAAGCCACCACCATCCTTAGTATACCATCAAAAAAGAAAGAAATATCACCTGTTGTTTTAAAGAATAAGCCCCCCTTTCTATATATACCTGAGGATGGAAGGTTGGGTAGTCCAAAATTTTATGATAGATTCAGGAGCATCAACTACAGTTATGCCTAAAGCATTTTGTGAAGAGATGGGTATGGAGTATACCCGATCTTGTCCTGGAGTATTACAATTGGATGGAACCCCTATTAAGACGGTTGGAGTTATAAAAGATGTTTTTATGAGGCTACACAGAGCCCCTGAGGTGACAATAATACAAGAAATAGTTATGGTTGATCTAGAGCCCTACTTTGGATTATGTATTTCAAGGCAGTTTACTGCAAAAATAGGTGGATGTATGTACATGGATTATTCTAGCATGGTAATTCCTTTCAAAGGAAAGAGGATAAGAATAACACATGAAAAAATAGTAGCTTATCACATTGAAAATATTGAGGAAGACATGTGTAATCTTAATCCCCTTGAGGAATTTGAGCTAGTGGAAAATATTGAGGAGTTAGATATTGAGGAGGAGTTACCTTTCAGAGAGGATTAAAGTCAGTTTGTAACTGGTATGGGAACATATAACATCTCAACCGAATCAAAAAATAAAATCCTTGCTATATCCAACCAATATCTGAGAGAGAAAGAGACATGGATCATGCACTTTGATGGTGCTAATTGCAGAAATGGTGGAGGAGTTGGTGAAGTTTTATAGTACCAATCAGAAGGGACAAAGAATTTTGCCTACAAACTAACATGGTCATGTACCAATAATGTTGTAGAATTTGAGGCTCTGTGTCTCGGATTGATACAAGCAGAAAGCATGGGCATCAATATTTTGAACATATACGACAATTTTGAGTTAATAGTGCATTAAGTAAGAAAAAAGTGTAGCAGTAAGCATCATTACCTAAAAGCTTACAGGAACAGGGTATGGGATCTGATGGAATATTTTGATGCCCTAAATTTAAATTTTATTTCCAAAGAAAAGAATACTCTAGCAAATTCATTAGCAACGAAGGGAGATAACTTCAACCCTTCTATAGACTATGGAATAAAGAAAGCCAAGGGAATCAAAATTATTTTCAAACTTGCAGTACCAGAAAAACAATTTTTTTGGTAGGTTTTTGAAAATGATGAACAAATAATTGAATTTTTGGTGAGAGGAGCATGTCTCTCCACTGTCCAAGAAAAATATTCGAAATAAATTAACCAACAAGACATTATCCAACTAAATAACAATCACATCCCTAGAGGTCTGGTCATCCTTGAGAGCTTGTTTGATAATGAGGATAGAAAAAGGACCCAATTCATGAAATTCAGTGAAAAATCTATAAAGAAGTTGAAGTCGGTAATGAAAAAAAGCTCAATGTTGGAATCAAATGTTCACCAGAAGAAGCTGAATATATCAAAGCTTTATGTCTAAAATATCAAGATATTGTGGCTTGGTCATACGAAGACCTTAAGGTGTATGACAAAAAGGTTATCCGACATACTATTGAGCTGAAGCCTAATGCAAAGCCTTTTAAGCAAAAGCAAAGACCCGTGAACCCACAGATCAAGGCCATCATGAGAGAGGAGCTCTTAAAGTTATTAAAGTCCAAGATCATATACCCAATAAAACATTCTACCTGGGTAGCTAACTTGGTACTCATAAGAAAAAAGAATGGTGATATACGCCTGTGTGTAGATTTTACAAATCTTAACCAAGAATCCCTTAAATATCACTACCCCCTCCCTCAGATTCATCAAATTTTACAGGTAGTGGTAGGAGTAGAGAGGTTTTCATTATTGGATGGTTACTCTGGATACAATCAAATTTGGGTAATAGATGAAGATCAATATAAAACCGTATTCACCACAAAATGGGGCACATTTGCTGATGCAGGAGCATCCGATGGCAGCAGAGCAATCTTGCATCAACAAAAAAATTTCTAAGTGTTAGCCTTAATGTCGTGATATCACGATAGAGAAAAGTGTCGCGATATCGCGACATGTCACGTTTTCGCGACTCAGGAAGGAGAGAGAAGATGCGGAGCAAAAATATCATGATTTCGTGACATGTCACGAAATCACGACCGAAAGAAGACCGGAAGGGCCAGAGAAGAAAATGTCACGATTTCGTGACATGTCTCGAAATCGCGACCGACGGAGCAGAAAGAAAGCAAGGAAGGAAACTGTCGTGATATCACGACCCGAAAGAGAGAAAGAAGGCAGAGAGCAAAGTTGTCGTGATATCGCGACATGTCACGATTTCATGACCCAAAAGGCGAGGAGTCAGAAAGGAAAGGTGTCGCGATATCGCGACATGTCACGATTTCACGACCAAAAAGGAGAAAGAGGAGCCGAAAAGGAAAGATGTCGCGATATCGCGACATGTCACATTTTCGTGACCAAAGGACGAAAGAAAGCGCAAAGGAGAAAAAGTGTCACGATATCGCGACATGTCGCATTATCATGACCAAAATGCGAGAGGAGGCGCAGGAGAGAAAAGTGTCACGATATCGCGACATGTCGCATTATCGCGACCAAAAGGCGAGAGGAGGCGTAGGAGAGAAAAAGTGTCACGATATCGCGACATGTCGCATTTTCGTGACTCACAAAGGGTAGGAAGGCCAAAAAGCAAAAGTGTCGCGATATCGCGACATGTCGCATTTTTGCGACTCGCAAAGGGCAGGAAGGCCGAAAAAGCAAAAGTGTCGTGATATCGTGACATGTCGCATTTTCATGACTCGAAGAGGGACAGGAAGGCAGTAAAGCAAAAATGTCGCGATATCGCGACATGTCACGTTTTCGCGACCAAACAAAAGGAAAGGAAAGGCAGGCGGTTACAAGGGCCGTTACAGAAGAAATTGTCGAGCGATGGGTATCCCGAACGTCATCATGGGTTGACAGGTGGACAAAGTCTACAATGGCAGCACTGGACAAGCACGTGGCACCAAGGTGCAATGAAAGCAGACGAAGATCAAGAGTCAGAGAGGAAGACGTTTCGGAAGCCAAGACAACGAAGAGGCATGGAAAATGAAACGAAGGGTCAAAAAAGGGAAACGGAGAGTCACGCCAGAGATTTTAAAAGGGGAAGCGAAGGCATGCACAAGGGTCGAAAAACTGTGGAGACAGAGTTGCAGACGTAAAGGCACGAGGGCCATTCTGGACCTGTTTAGGCTATTTTTCTTCCAGGGCGGAAGATGTTGTAATAGAAACTATCTTTCGGGATAAAGGAATTTATTTGGCAGACTGCTGCCATCATTGTAATCTTTTTCCAATTTGATGAATGAGAACATAGATTTGGCATGAGCGATTTGGCTCCCCATCAAGTGGTATCAGAGCAGGAGTTCCTGAGTGTGTGAGCAGATCATCGAAAGTGAGGCAGTTTGCACCAGGATCTGTGGAAGGGTTGTGAGAAGAGAGTGAGAAAGAATGCCTCCACGAAGAAACCGTGGTGGTGGGAGAAATGTGGTACCTGAAGAAGATTTCAGAGCTTTGCAGAGGCAGGTGCAAGCCCTGCAAGAGGAGTTACGAAGAGGGATTGAACCAAGAAGAGAAGATCATAGTGAAGATGAAGCTTGGGAGGTTGATAATACCTCAGAAGAAGAAGCAATGAATCCTATAGAAGCTAGATTGGTTAAGGCCATATCTCGGATCGGGAAGAAGACAAAGTTTGATGTCTCCACGTATTCTGGGAATCTCAATCCAGAAGAGTTGATTGATTGGATAAATGATATGGAGGAGTATTTTGAGTATGAGGAGGTTGCAGATCCAGATCGAATCAAGTTTGCAAAAATGAAGTTGAAGGGCCATGCTTGCATATGGTGGAAAGAAGTGCAACTAGAAAGGAATAGAAGCGGAAAGGAAAAGATAACCAGATGGGATCGAATGGTGGAGAAATTGAAGAGACAGTTTATTCCTGTGGATTATGAATTGGACCTGTTGAGAAAAATGCAGAGTTTGAGACAGTCAAACAAGTCTGTCAAAGAATACACAGAGGAGTTTTTCCAGATCTCAATCAGAACTGGCCATTCAGAGGCTAACAGGGAGAAGGTGGCCCGTTACATCAATGGGTTGAGAACCAGTATTCAAGAAGAATTGAGTCTGGTTAGGATGAGCACCATTGAGGATGCTTACCAATTTGCCCTCAAAGTTGAAGAGAAGCTGAACAGACGGTTTGAGGGTAAGCAAAGAGGAAGAGGTCATGGTGGAAGAACTGGTGGAAGGACCAGTGGAGAAAAATATAAGGATCAGATGAAGGCTGGTGGAACCAGTAATACCCAGGACCAAAAAGAGGGGAACACCTACCAACCCCGTAATCAGAACAATGGTTACCCGAGAGGGAGAGGTAGATCTGGACATGGATTTGGAAGGGGAGGATTTCGTGGAACCTATTTCCACTGTGGCGAAGAAGGACATCGAGCATACGAGTGTCCACAACACCAAGAAAGGACGAATAAGAGACCTGAGGGTCCTGCCAGAGCTGTTGTGGCAGATGAAGGTGCTGAATCAGAACATTCTAAGGAGGCAGAGGGAGGAGAAGTTATGGTCACCAGGAGGACCCTGTTGAATGAGGAGAAAGAACCAGACCAGAGGAGGAGCCTGTTTCGCACAAGGTGCAGAAGTTCGGGTAAGGTCTGTAATATCATTATAGATAATGGTAGTACTGATAACTTGGTCTCCGAAGAAATGGTTACTAAGTTACAGTTAAAGAGGAGAAGCCACCCGCATCCATATCGGATTGCGTGGTTACAGAAGGACCATAGGGCTTTGGTCAGTGAGCAATGCTCAGTGAAATTCAATATTGGGAATTACTGTGATGAGGTCCTATGTGACATCCTGCCTATGGATGCTTGTCATTTGTTGTTGGGAAGGCCATGGCAGTTTGATCGGTGTGCAGTGCATGATGGTCGCGCCAACACTTACTCGATGACGAAGAATGGAGTGCGCCATAAGCTGAAGCCCTTGAAGGAAGCGGGCGAAAAGGTATGTGGCAGCGCTAGAATCTGTTTAGTTGAAGGGGGAAGATTTTTGGATGGTTTAAAGCATGAGCATATGTGCTATGCATTAATTCCTAGAGTTAGGAAGGAAGAATGTAAGGATACCCCTGTAGAAGTCTTAGGACTATTAGAAGAATTTCCAGACATTGTATCTGATAATGTGCCTGAGGGTTTACCACCAGTGAGGAAGATCAGTCACCATATAGATTTGGTACCAGGATCTAGTTTACCCAATAAGGCAGCACATAGAATGACTCCTACAAAAATTGAAGAGCTGAACAGGCAAGTCCAAGAGTTGTTGGAGAAGGGACTGATTCGGGAGAGCTTGAGTCCATGTGTAGTACCTGTAGTACTAGCACCAAAGAAATATGGAGAGTGGAGAATGTGTACAGACTCTCGAGCCATTAACAAGATCACCATAAAGTACAGATTTCCATTGCCAAGGATGGATGACATTATGGACTGTTTGAGTGGAGCCAAGTACTTCATGAAGATTGATCTGAAGAGTGGTTATCATCAGATTCGTGTCGAGAGAAGGAGATGAGTGGAAGACAACCTTCAAGACCGGGAGAGGGTTTGTATGAATGGTTGGTCATGCCATTTGGGCTAACCAATGCACCAAGCACATTCATGCGGTCGATGAATGAGGTATTGAAAGAATTTTTAGGCAAATTCATCATTGTCTATTTGGATGATATTTTGATATTTAGCAGAACCCTGGACGAACATCTGATGCATATCAGAAGAGTTTTTGAGAAGCTGCGGGAGGAGCAGTTGTTAATTAATCTGAAGAAGTGTAATTTCGTGAAGAAGGAGTTAGTATACCTGGGATTTGTCATCTCAGTCGAAGGTCTAAAAATGGACCCAAAAAAAGTGAGAGCTATCATTGAATGGCCTACTCCGAGAAGCACGACCGAGGTAAGATCATTTCATGGTCTAGCAAGTTTTTACAGGAAATTCATTAGGAATTTCAGCGGTATTTGTGCACCCCTTAAAGAAACAATGAGAGGGGATAAGAAAGAATTTAAGTGGACCTTAGGAGCAGATAAGAGCTTTGATGTGTTGAAGAAGGTCACAGAGCAACCTATTTTGGCACTTCCGATTTTAATAAGGTATTTCGGGTAGATTGTGATGCTAGTGGTAGTGCCATAGGAGCTATTTTGAGTCAAGAAGGTAAACCTATTGCTTACTTTAGTGAGAAACTCAATGATGCTAGGAAGAAGTATTCAGTTTATGATCAAGAGTTTTATGCTATGGTTCGGGCTCTAAAGAAGTGGCGACATTACCTGTTGCCAAAAGAGTTTGTTCTATTTACTGATCATCAGGCCTTACAGTATATTAATAGCCAAGGGAAGCTAAATCAGAGGCACCTAAAGTGGGTTGAGTTTCTACAGAGTTATACCTTTGTGTTGAAGCACAGGAGTGGAAGGTCAAACAGAGTTGCGGATGCCTTAAGTAGAAGGCAGTGTTTGTTGACAGAAATGAAGGTGGAAGTGGTAGGATTTGATGAACTGAAGGGTTTGTACCCTGAAGATCCTAATTTTGCAGAAGCCTGGAAGGCTTGCTTGGAACCTGTCACTTTGGACAGGACCAAGTGGTTGGATTTTCTGATCCAAGATGGAATGTTGTTTAGAGGAAGTCAATTGTGCATCCCAAGGAGTTCAATGAGGGAAAATCTGGTCAAGGAGAAACACAGTGGAGGGTTGGCTGGACATTTTGGTCGGGATAAGACCATTGCCCTGGTTAGTGAGAACTACTATTGGCCGCAACTGCAGCAAGATGTGAAGAAGTTTGTGCAAAGTTGTAGAGTATGCCAGAGGGCGAAAGGTGTGCACCAGAACACTGGATTATATCAGCCATTACCTATACCAGAGAGACCATGGGAGGACGTCAGCATGGATTTCGTTCTTGGTCTACCAAGGACACAACGGGGAAATGACTCCATATTTGTGGTAGTTGACAGGTTTTCCAAGATGGCACATTTTATTCCCTGCCAGAAAACTAGTGACGCAGTTCACATTGCAGGGTTATTTTTCAAAGAGGTGGTACGACTTCATGGTCTACCAAAGAGTATCGTTTCTGACAGAGATACCAAGTTTGTGGGGTATTTTTGGAGGACTTTGTGGAAGAAGCTAAAGACAGATTTGAAATTCAGTTCTGCATACCATCCATAGACTGATGGCCAAACGGAGGTGGTGAATAGAAGTCTGGGAAATCTATTGAGATGCTTGATAGGAGATAAGCCCACAGGATGGGATTTGGTTTTGCCACAGGCAGAATTTGCATATAACAATTTTGTCAACAGGAGTACTAACAAATCTCCATTCCAGATAGTGTATGGGAGCAGTCCAAGGAATGCTTCTGAGTTGAGGAAGATGGATACAGGGGAAAGGTGCAGTGCCGAGGTTGAGGACTTTGCAGAGCATCTGAAGAGCGTGCATGAAGAAGTAAAGAAGCACATTACTAATATGAATAACCAATATAAGACAAGGGAAGACCAGAAGTGACGGTTCAAGGAATTCGCTATGGGAGATGAGGTCATGGTCCATCTGAGAAAAGAAAGATTTCCTGCTAAAACCTATAACAAGCTGAAGATGAAGAAGTTTGGACCATGTCAAATTCTAGGAAAACGAGATTCAGGCAATGCATATGAAGTAGAATTGCCCAGTGGCCTTAACATATCACCTGTTTTCAACATTGCAGATTTGGTAGAATATCATGAAGGAGGCAGTAGTGAGACACCAAGTGCAGAATTGTGGAGTATTCCAACGTCTACTCCAAAAACAAGCGAGATCGAGGAAATACTAGACACTCGAGCAGGAAGAAGTACCAGGAACAGGCAGTATTCTGAATATCTGGTCAAGTGGAAGGGCAGGCCTATCGAAGATGCAACTTGGTTGTCAAAAATAGAGGTCAACCGACTGGGTCTTCCTCCAACAGTATAGAAGTGAAGGACACTTCTCAATCCACCCCGGTTGTCTGATGCAGGAGCATCCGGTGGCAGCAGAGCAATCTTGCATCAACAAAAAAATTTCTAAGTGTTAGCCTTAATGTCGCGATATCACGACAGAGAAAAGTGTCGCGATATCGCGACATGTCACGTTTTCGCGACTCAAGAAGGAGAGAGAAGATGCGGAGCAAAAATGTCATGATTTCGCGACATGTCACGAAATCGTGACCGAAAGAAGACCGAAAGGGCTAGAGAAGAAAATATCACGATTTCGTGACATGTCACGAAATCGCGACCGATGGAGCAGAAAGAAAGCAAGGAAGGAAACTATCACGATATCGTGATCCGAGAAAGAGAAAGAAGGCAGAGAGCAAAGTTGTCACGATATCACGACCCGAAAGGCGAGGAGGAGTCAGAAAGGAAAGGTGTCACGATTTTGTGATCGAAAAGGAGAAAGAGGAGCCAGAAAGGAAAGATGTCGCGATATCGCGACATGTCGCATTTTCGTGACCAAAGGACGAAAGAAAGCGCAAAGGAGAAAAAGTGTCGCGATATCACGACATGTCGCATTTTCATGACCAAAAGGCGAGGGAAGGCGTAGGAGAGAAAAGTGTCACGATATCGCGACCAAAAGGCGAGGGAAGGCGAGGAGAGAAAAGTGTCACGATATCGCGACATGTCGCATTATCGCGGCCAAAAGGCGAGAGGAGGCGCAGGAGAGAAAAAGTGTCGCGATATCGCGACATGTCGCATTTTCGCGACTCGCAAAGGGCAGGAAGGCCGAAAAAGCAAAAGTGTCGCGATATCGCGACATGTCGCATTTTCGCGACTCAAAAAGGGCAGGAAGGCCGAAAAAGCAAAAGTGTCGCGATATCGCGACATGTCGCATTTTCGTGACTCGAAGAGGGACAGGAAGGCAGTAAAGCAAAAATGTCGTGATATCGCGACATGTCACATTTTCACGACCAAACAAAAGGAAAGGAAAGGCAGGCGGTTACAAGGGCCATTACAGAAGAAATTGTCGAGCGATGGGTATCCCGAACGTCATCATGGGTTGACAGGTGGACAGAGTCTACAATGGAAGCATTGGACAAGCACGTGGCACCAAGGTGCAATGAAAGCAGACGAAGATCAAGAGTCAGAGAGGAAGACGTTTCGGAAGCCAAGACAACGAAGAGGCATGGAAAATGAAACGAAGGGTCAGAAAAGGGAAACAGAGAGTCACGCCAGATATTTTAAAAGGGGAAGCGAAGGCATGCACAAGGGTCGAAAAACTATGGAGACAGAGTTGCAGACGTAAAGGCAAGAGGGCCATTCTGGACCTGTTTAGGCTATTTTTCTTCCAGGGCGGAAGATGTTGTAATAGAAACTATCTTTCGGGATAAAGGAATTTATTTGGCAGACTGCTGCCATCATTGTAATATTTTTCCAATTTGATGAATGAGAATATAGATTTGGCATGAGCGATTTGGCTCCCCATCATTTTCTTACCAGAGAATGCCTTTTGGGTTGTCCAATACGAGAGCCACATTTTAGAGAGCCATGGATTATGCCTTTAGTGCACTAATAAACAAAATAATTGTGATTTATTTAGATGATATGACTGTGTTTTCCCATGATAAGAAAGACCACCTATCACACCTAGAGCGAGTTTTTTAGAAATGCAGAGAATTTCGTATCTCACTCAATCCTAAGAAGTCATTCTTTGCAGTCCACAAAGGAAATATGCTAGATCATGTGGTATCAAAAGAAGGTATGGCCATAGATCCAAATAGAATCAGATCCATTCTTGCTCTCCCCTTGCCTAAAAATAAGAAGACCTTATAGTTTTTTTGGGCCAAATCAATTTTATCAAGAAATTCATTTCTGATTTTGCATAGAAAGTAAGGCCTATATCTGAGTTACTCAAGAAGAATGCTGAGTTAAAATGGACTGAAGTCAAAAAATAAACTTTTCAAATTATTAAGAAATCCATTGCAACAGCCCCAGTACTAGTAAATCCGAATTTCAGTAAATATTTTATCCTTTATGCATATGGAGCTAAAGAAAGTTATGCCCCAGTGCTTACTCAAAAGGACAATCAGGGTGAAGAGCATCCTATATTCTTTTGGAGCCAGACACTCCATGATTACCAGGTTAAATATAACTTTATTGAGAGACAAGTGTTTGTTGTGATGAAGTCACTGAAGAAGTTTAAGCAGTACTTGGTACAGAGTAAGACCCTGGTATATGTGGTTCATCAAGATGTAAGAAGTTTTATCCTAGAGGGTGAACTAGGAGATAAAAGGGCTAGTTGGATTACCAAAATCCAAGAATATGATGTAGAAATACATCCCATCAAGTTGGTGAGAGGAAAAGCCCTATGCCAAGGTCTAACAAAGGCTACAACATTTACAGAAATGATAGCTTGCCAAACAATAGATGAAGATCATATGGAAGAAGCACAAACAATAGATTTCGATTGGGTTGACTAGTTGATCAAGTATTTCCAAACTGGAGTATGTCGCCCCAATCTAAATACATCCCAAATAAGGAGATACAAGCTTCATGCTTTGAAATATGTATTACTACTAGAATATTTGTACAAAAGAAACTTAGATGGAATTCTTCTAAAATGCTTAAAAGATGATCAACAAAAGAGAGTCATGGAAGAGTTCCATGGAGGGTTAGCTGGTGGACATAGCTCAGGAAGGGTTACAATTTTAAAAATCATAAGATTAGGCTATTATTGGTCCATTGTATTTACTGATGCTTTCAAGGCTACCAGGGCCTATGACAAATGTTAGAGATATGTTGGAAGGACAAGGAATGCTTCATTCCCCCTCAAGACCATACAAGTTGAAGAACCTTTTCAAAAATGGGGATTGGAATTCATAGGGGTCATCAATCCCAATTCCTCAGAAGAACATAAGTTTATCCTAACTACCATAGATTATCTCACCAAATGGGTAGAGACTATTCCTACTAAGAAATCTAATCAAGATGTTGTGATCAATTTTATGAAAATTTTGATTTCAAGCTTTGGGGTTCCATAAGCCTTGGTGAGTGACAATGATCCAGATTTCATAGGAGCCAAGTATATTGAGTTTACCAACAAGTATGGCATCACTCTTAAGAATACTTCAAACTATTATCCATAGGGTAATGGACTTGCATAATCCACCAGCAAAATTTTGTTAAGGATTTTGAGTAAATCACTTGAAGAAAATAAAAGAAGTTGGCATCTATTACTCGACCAAGCTCTGTGGGTTGATATAATTACTATCAAGAAGCCCATTAAAACTTCCCCTTATGCATTGGTGTATGATAAAGAGGCAGTACTACCTATCCATTTGGAGATTCCAGCATTGAAGCTTGTCAATACAGAGGAGTGGGAGGAAAATCCAATAGAAAAAAGGTTAAACAACCTACTGCAACTTGAAGAGGATAGAGCTCAAGCATATGACAACTTTCAAAAGCATTCCTTAGATATTAAGGCATGGTTTGATAAGAAAGCCAAATTCAGAAAATTTCAAGTTGGAGATTTAGTTCTCAGGTGGAATGTTCATAGAGCAAAGCCGAGAAAGCATGAAAAGTTTGATTCTTTTTGGGATGATCCATTCGTAATAGTAAAGGCAAAGGAGTCCAATGTGTTTCAACTTGCAGATCAAGAAGGAAACACACAGCCAATTCCAGTAAATGGTTTTCACCTCAAACTCTACTATGTTTGAAATATGAGCTCACTGTAATATATGTATATATATTGTATTATATTTCCCCTTCTTTCTACACTTTGTAATAATTTTTCTTTAAAAAATCATGGAAAAAGGAAAAAATTTACAAAAATGACTAAGTGTTGGCAAAGTACTCATCCATGTTCCATTTCGCACTCAAAAGCATGCAAATCCTTCTGGAATGGCGAGCGTTTTTGAATTCGCATAAAAATACATTAACATCCATGCGAAATGGTGCAAGGGTTCTTATCTCGCACGATGAAGAGAGCCAAGTATTGAAATAAACAAGGGCGTCTCCAATTTGGGGACCTTTCAAGGCTAAAGCATGATAGAGTGGAACCGAGGTGATGATTTATGCGTAGAATTTGCTAAGTGTCGATAAAATCAAAGACGCCTTTATTTCAACGGTTTCAAAACCAAAGTAGATCCAAGTAGCGATTTTGTGACCAAGCCATGTGGAGATGAAAGAAAGAGCCCGCATTCAATGCTAAGGAAATCGTGCTTGATCCAAAGAGTAGTCTAAGAGACATAGTGAGGTGGCAGTTCAATTTGAATTTTCAGCCAATAAAAATTTAGAATGCCACTGTTGAGCCACCGAAAGGAATGAGTGGAAGTTGGAAATTTTGCCAATGGATATATCGTGCAACAACCACATTAATGGTGAAATATACACACGACTCAAAGAAATAAAAGAACCAAAAAAGCACACTTGAAGTCCATTTAGTAGCTAATTGCCTCCTCTAAATAGTAAAGGGTGAAACAATACTCTAAATTTTTTTGCTGCAAATTACAGAGGGAACAAAGTCTTAGTTCTGTCACAATGGCTTCAGAGGATGTCCAAGATTTTGAAACCCTGGAGAAAAAGGCGGTGGCACCATACGTTGACAGAGCGGAGGCTGTGGTAGATACCGAAATGGTCCTTACTAAGAGAACAAGGCTCAGAAGGAGCGTCAACAATAGATTAAAAAAGAGAGTTGCTCTATCTATGGAAGGTAGATGTGTTGTCATCTCTTATCTCTTTTTTTACATTTATGATTCTGTTCATCCCTGTTCAAAATTAATAGTTGCAATAGTTAAGTTTTATGACCCAATGACCAAGGTACCTATGAGGTCGAAACTCTTTTCAGTATCACCGCATCTTTCTATCATAATATTTTTGCCCTAGGATCTAAACTGTCAGTAAGGCCAAAATATTTTAGAGTGACTGAACATGCTGGGTATTATTCCTTGGATAAGAGAGCTAATGATGACGAGTCATTTAAAATATGGGTTTACAAGCAGCTTGATACTAATACCAAGAAGAAATTACCTAAGGTCTTGATCTCTATCGACAAATTTACAAACCCTATAAATTTAGACTCTAGAGAGTTTAGACTCTGACATAATGGTATATGGCTAGAAAATTATCATAGCCTATTGCATTTCTAACAAAAGAATGTATGAGCAAGACACGGAGGAAAGAGTGACTAGGGTGATTTACTTTGATTGACCAACTTTTCTTACCCAAATAATACATGAACAGTTGGTGAGTATGAAAAGGGGATCTGATGCTCCTAGTTTCAAGCATTGCTCAAGTCTGGTATGGATGTTTTATGTTGTCGTTAAGGACAAAATGCCTTGGATTCCAATCAAGGACAAAACCAATGATGGGGAACCCTTATCGGTTTATACAAGTCATTTGAGAAGGAGTGAGTCTTATTATATATTCAATTTAGAATTTCTTGGACCCGCCTTGAAAACTATGTATGGAAAGTTCCCTAGATTGCCACCCCTAGCTAAGTAGATTCTGAGAGCAGAGGGTGCTGAAGAAGGAGACTGGTATTTTTTGATCGAGGGTACAATTATCAGACTATATTATTTCATGGGTAAACCTTTTCTCCTATCCTATTTTGTTATAGAGAGGCTCTTTGCCTTAGAATATTTGAGGTAGGCAGAATATATTTATTTGAATTATGGTTCTGGGAGAAAGAAAAAATCTTTGCTTACACACCACACTGTGGAGGATATTACCATCACTAAGAAGGGGCAGAGTCAACAAATCAACCAATACCTTGATAGGTTAGGTTTATTTTATATTTCCCAAATATGGAGTTATGACCCTGATAGTATCTTCACTGCAAGAAATGTAACCCTAAATGGAGAAAAGGCTTATAAATTTGAAAAGAGGCCTAGGGTTCATTTTGAACAAGGAAGAGATAATGATGAGACCACTCTTTTGGAGTGGAATGTTTTGAAAATGGGTCAACTGCCTCCATGGTTGGATTTCTATGAGGATATTGTAGATTTTGACCCTGATAAGAAGAAGAGTCATCGGCTTACATAAGCCACCATCAGTGACATTGAAGAGAAAACTAAAAAGAAAAAGGACCCTCAACCTGAGGAGGAAGCTGCTTAAGGAGCTAAGAAAGAAGAATAGTGGAATGTAGTGAAGATATCATATTTGTGGAGAATGAGGACTGAGATTGGAAAATTAAGTCCAGGTTTAGAATGAAGATTGATAAGGAGTTTTCAAAAAGATATAATGAAAATATCAAAACGTGGAGGTAAAAGGACATCAGGAACATAGTGTTGATAGTTCAAAAGTCCCAAAATAGTTTTGAATCTCTCTCTCCACCCATAGACCAAGAAGATTTAGTAGAGGAGTAGGAGACTCCTTTGACAATAGTAGAAGTCTTGAAAATTTTTCATCCTACCACTGAATAAGTGGAAAAGTTTCCTAAGGGAGCTTAGCTTATGAGCAAAATGCAACATCCCAATGAAAAGGTCATCAATACTCTAGTCATTGAGGAAATATCATGGCCTAAACTCTTAGCTATGGGTTTTTTAGCCTCCAGACATAGAAATTGATTGGAGGAAGAAGGATGAGAGTTTTAGGTTCACCCCCATTTCTTTTACTACTACAGTATCAATTGAAGCACCTCCCATTTTTGAGCAAGTTTGGTTTGCTAAAGCTGTGCAAGGAAATGAATCAAAAGAAGAATTTGAGAGTGATATGACTGCATTTCAATTGGTTCATAAAGGGACTAAAAGAGTTCCAAAAAGAGAGGAAAGAGAAATTTCAAAGAAACAAAAATTGGATATGGAGGAGATTACAAAAGAGGGAGTTGTTTCTGTTGCAAAAGAATTAACTCACCAAGAGCAGTAGCAAGAAATAGAAATAGAGTAGGAACACCCTATATATATAGGTGAAGGTATGGTTTCTAAGCCCTCTTCTCCTCTACATCCTCTTGAATACCCAAAGAATTATCCCTCCCATTTTGGTCAAGGAAATATGACAAAAGTACCTTCTCCCTCTCATAGTCCACCCTATGTTTCATTGGTTGTCACTAAAGAACAAGTCACTTCCGTTCCCCCACAGTCACCCCAAACCCCACTTCCAACATCTAAGGTTCCCACTTCATCATCTCCCATAATTTAATCTTCATCATTACAACCACCACCATCAATGGGACACAACGTTCCAAGTACCACCATTCATCCAATTGTTAGTCTTGTGTCAGTTTCTATGATTTTACCAATAGCAACAACAATAGTAGTTACAAAGTCTACTATCATTACAGAGACTACTGTGAGTACTCTCACACCCCCATTGTTAGCAGTTAAGTCTGCCTTGTCATTTCTAGTATCTTCATCTCCCCTGGCTGCTAGTTTTTCAAGTCCCATTACTTTGCCAAAAGAGCAGGCAACCATACAAGGAGTGAATGATTTATGGGCTGAAAATATTTCTAAGCCTTCCAACAGGATGGTTGTCACAAGAAGAAGTATGTATGTTGATCCAGTGGATAGGCAAAGAATATCTATATCTATGACTCCACTTGTAAATAAGCCTGAAAATGAAATGACTATCCAATATTATCAAGTGGAGGAGGTCACAGAAGATATTGATAAGCTTCCTGAAGAGGATGATTTGATTATGGCCAGAGCCCATTTAGACACCTTCTATGTGAAGAATGATATAGTCAAAGAGAAGGTGAATAAACTAGAGAAATTTTTTGAAAAACTTTAAAAGACTCTAAGCAATCAAAAGGAAGTTGAAAAGGCTCTAAAAAAAGAGGTCAAGGGCTGGCAAGAAAATTTTCAAGAGGCCAATAAGCTTAAGGACCAACTAGGAGAGCAAAAGAAGCTGAATGAAGAACAAGTGAAAGGAACTCAGAGTTTAAAACAACAGCTTCAAATAGAGAAGGCTAAGACCTTTGGTTTTTCTAAAATTGAATTGAAGAAGATTAGAAAAGAGATGCTCTTCAAAGTCTAAGATAAATGTTCAGGGCTTCGATTCATGATTTATTATCTTGATGATGCCATCCACTTGATCCTCAATGTGCAGAGAGAGCTGGATCAGATCACTGGAGAGTTGAAACCCATGGTGTTTTTGGTTGAAAAAATGTATAGATTGGTTGATAGCAGACTCAGTGATTCTGCTAAACCAATTCCTAATAAAGAATGGAATCTCACTAGAGTTACTGCCAGAATCGTGGTTAAGAAGCACAGGGCACTTCAAAGAGCCTGGATATTATTTGAAAAGATTGAGGGTGTGATTAGGGAGGTTGTTGATATAACTAAAGAAATGATTCAAGTTGGCTTAAAAGGCCTATGGATGGAGTATCACAGCTTGATATCCATGGAAGAGATCCAGAAAAGCATTAATGAAAGTTTACAGGATGAATCTGGAATTGATTCTCTTGAAGAGCCACTACCCCATGAGCAAGTTATCCAATTAATTGTTAATTTTACCAGATTAAGAGATCTCATGGAAGATCTAGTGAACAGAGGGAATGCTCTTAACTATAAGGACACTGGAGAATTACAATATGTTTCTAAGCAACTCAAAGAGACATCAAACCCCTCTGAAGCGTACCTAGAAACAGGCTTTACAATATTTAAAATTTATGATTCGGTTGTTTGGTAATACTTTTGGAGGAAGGAATCAAAAATATTCTTCTCCAGAAGAAGAAAAAGAAGTAGAAGAAGAAGAGAACAAAGAAGAGGCCCGTGAAGAAGAAGAATAGGATGGAGTTGTTACAGGACCATATGGGGCCCACACTTAGGTTATTTTTATTTTGTACATATGCACAAGTTTTGTATATTTTTTTTCTTTGACAATTGTTAAAAATAAGCAATAAAGGCATGAAGCCTAGAGCAGCACAAAGAGCAGCAAATTTTGTGTGAAGGCATTTTTTTGCAATAAGGCCTTATAAGAGGAGTAGAGAAATGTTTGATTCTTGAAGACATTGGCAACAAGCCTGTATTTTTGGCATAGTCTCCTTGTAAGCAGATAAGTCTTGATGTTTTGGCATGATCTCCATATGAACCTTTACCCTCCAAACAAATTATTAAATTTTTCAGAGGGTAATGTTTGTATGGAAATTATTCTTTAAAGCATATTTTTGAAGATGAGCAATTTTTGACTCCTAAGGCCCAATGGATAAGAATCTGAGTTCTATGGCTTTGCAAGCAAATCCACCCGGGAGGCACCAAAATGTATACCCAAAATAGCCACATATTTGAGAAAATTTTAAGATTTTTGTCTAAGTCATGAAGTTCTCATTCTACACACTTTACAGTGTATTTTGGAGCGAATCCGCAAGAAAGATTACGAGTCCACTCAACACTTGGTAAATTTTTGCACTCGAAGCAATTCCGTAAGATTTCCTTTGTTCTTGGATCTGGACTGACTATGCATCCCAAATTCACAAAAAGTTTTAGATAAGGATGATGTCAATAGCAAGTAAGTGCGGATTAGCGATTGCTTGAGATTTTGAATACCTTACGAGCGACTAAGTGTTGGAAGGCCCGATTTTGGAGAATGCACAAAATATTTTTGCCTGGAATGGTGACAAGGCGGAATGCTATGAACATAGTAGATGTGGATCCATGACAAAGGATATTTTTGACTAACTCCTTTCCAAAATGGTGACAAGCAGTGTTTTACTCTAAAGACAACATGAAATGGAGGAAGGGTCACTTTACATTGTAACAGGTCCGGAATGATGGTCATATGCCAATGCACTTGCTAATCCGGAATGGAATCCGCAAAATTTTTGAAGGAAATATGACGTCATCCATTTTTTTGTGTGGATTGGCAAATGCTTTATGGACAAGAAAGAAACATAAAGGACAAGAAGTGAATTCGATCCTGCTTAACTTCCAAAGCATTTAAAAATACGGATTGGCATTCTACATTTTCTAAGGTATAAAGGATGACATCATCAGTTTTTAAGAGTGGAATGGTACCAAGTTCTCCCCCACCATTACACCAAGATTATATCAGATTATATCGTAGCCATACGATGGGGAGGATCGATGGTGGAAATTTTGCCAAATAATTTGAAGTATATAAAGGTATTTCTTCACTAGAGTTTTTACAGTCAGTTGGAGGAGGAAGCTTAAGCGTCGAGGGTTTTAAGAAGACAAAATCAAAAAATGGTTACAAATCGATGATGATAGAAGACTTCCAAGAAATATCAGTGATGTATACACAATTTCCAATGGTCGAACTCCAGTTTAGCGTCAAACTTCCAAAAATTTGCAGAGGCCTCAAGCTACCATGGCGGTCCACTTGCATCGGGTTTGTCGGAGGATAAACCAGTAAGAGAACGCCAACAAGAACTCTCTGTCGAGCTGTCAAATTTTAATATTTATAATGTTCCTTGTTATTTTAATTTTGTAAAAACTATAAGTAGAGGTCAAACCCTCATTTTTAAAGGGTCAGCTCTAGTGTGTTTGCTTGTGCTATTGTAAATATTCCCAAGGACTAATGAAAGGAGCATTACATTGATATTCACCTCAAAGCTTATGTCTTCATATTTGATATCATAGGTTCAAACTCTTTGGTTGCTTGGAGCTGTTATAGGCCCAAATGGGGCCCACGCTTAGGTTGTTTTTGTTTTACACATGCACAAGTTTTACATTTTTATTTTTTGCTCTAATAGTTGTCAAAAATAAGCAATAAAGGCATGAAGCCTAGAGAGGCACAGGGAGCAACATATTTTGTGTGGAGACAATTTTTTGCAATAAGGCCTTATAAGAGGAGTAGAGAGACGCCTGATTCTTGAAGACATTGGCAATAGGCTTGTATTTTTGGCATAGTCTCCTTGTAAGAAGATAAGTCTTGATGTTTTGGCATGATCTCCATATGAACCTTTACCCTCTAAAAAATTGTTAATTTTTTCAAAGGGTAATGTTTGTATGGAAATTATTCTTTAAAGCATATTTTGAAGATGAACAATTTTTTACTCCTAAGACCTAATGGATAAGACTCTAAGTTCTATGGCTTTGCAAGAAAATCCACTTAGGAGGCAACAAAATGTATGCCCAAAATGGCCACATATTTGAGAAAATTTTAAAATTTTTGTCTAAGTCATGAAGTTCTCATTCCGCACACTTTATAATGTATTTTGGAGTGGATCAACAAGAAATATTGAGTCTGCTCAACAATTGGTAAATTTTTGCACTCGAAGCAATTCCACAAGATTTTCTTTGTTCTTGGCTCTAGACTGACGACACATCCCGAATCTGTAAAAATTTTTAGAGAAGGATGACGTTAGCAAAAAATAAGTGCGGATTAGTGACCGCTTGAGATTTTGAATACCTTACGAGCGGCTAAGTGTTGGAAGGCCTGATTTTGGAGAATACACAAAACATTTTTGCCTGGAATGGTGACAAGGTAGAATGCTATGAATATAGTAGATGTGGATCCATGACAACGGATGTTTTTGACTAACTCCTTTCCAGAATGGTGACAAGCAGTGTTTTACTCTAAAGACAGTGCAGAATGGAGGAAGGGTCGCTTTACATTGTAATAGGTCCAAAATGATGGTCATATGCCAATGCACTTGCTAAATTAGAATAGAATCTACAAAAGTTTTGAAGGAGAGATGATGTCATGCATTTTTTTGTGCGGATTGGTGAATGCTTTGTGAACAAGAAAGAAACATAAAGGACAATAAGTGGATTTGATCCTGCTTAACTTCCAAAGTATTTAAAAATCTGGATTGGCGTTCTATAGTTCCTAAGGTATAAATGCTAATGTCATCAGTTTTTAAGAGCAGAATGGTGCCGAGTTGTCCCCCACCATTACACCAAGCCTATATCAGATTAGATCGTAGCCATACGATGGGGAGGATCGACGGTGGAAATTTTACCAAATAATCTGAAGTATATAAAGGTATTTATTCACCAGAGTTTTTATAATCAGTTGGAGGAGGAAGCTGAAGAGTCGAGGGTTTCAAGAAGATAGAACCAGAAAATGGTTACAGATCAACGGTGGCAAAAGACTTCCAAGAAATATTAGTGATGTATACACAATATTCAATGGTTGAACTCCAGTTAGCGTCAAATGACCAACAAGTTACAGAGGCTTCAAGCTACCATGGTGGTCAACTTGCAATGGGTTTCTCAAAGGATGAACCGGTAAGAGAATGCCAGCAAGAAATCTCTACTGAGCTATCAAATTTTAATATTTGTAATGTTCCTTTTTATTTTAATTTTGCAAAAACTATAAGTAGAGGTCAAACCATCATTTTTAAAGGGTCGGATCTAGTGTGTTTGCCTATGCTACTGTAAATATTCCCAAGGACTAATTAAAGGAGTATTACATTGATCTTCGACTCAAAGCTTGTGTCTTCATATTTGATATCAGAGGTTTGAACTCTTTGGTTGCATTTCTATGAATACTTTAATGGTTAGTTTGTGCTAGATTAATGGATTACCAGCTACTAGGATAATTGAAATCTGCTTCTGAGTTTAATCTTTATTGTTAGGGAGTTCAATTTTGTAGAATCTAGATATTGGTGAATTCTGTTATTTGGATTATCATTATTTGTATATTAAAAATGTTTTCTATAATATTTCTCTGTTGTTCGTTAATGGATAAAAATAAATTTAACTTGAGATAATGTTTATCTGAGTAATGTATCATTAAGTTGTTTTTTGGAGATTTTTGCTATAGTGCAATGTTGTTAACCTATTCATCCACTATTGTTCACATATTTATAACCCTGATCTTTTATTACCCTAATATCTTAAAACCTAAGTGAGCATAACTGTGTCAACACCCCGTTTAAGTTGACAAGGAACCAGCCTACTTAGGAGGTTGGATCGAAGACTTTGTTTTGGTCCATCCAATGTTGAGTGCTGAGTTGTAGCTATCGGTTGCAAGTCTGGATAGAAAGTAGGAAGATAGAAATCAACAATTTTAAGTAAATATTGATGCAATTCAATGCCCAACAAGTCTCTCATCCATACTATCTTTGTTATTCAAGCAGTTATCTACTACTATCCTCAAACTAGGTACCAAAAATTCAATAGGTACCACCTCTTGACCATACATTAGTTGAAAGGGTGTATGATTTATAGTTGGTTTGAAGGTGGTCCTTTATACCCATAGAACTACTAGCAAGCACTCCTCCCAATCAGCTCCTACCTCGCATGTCTTATACATGATTGAAACCAAGACCTTATTCGTTACCTTTGGTTGCCCACTCACCCTAGGGTAATATGAACTTAACAAGGAATGAAATATTCTAAATTCTATCATTAGATATGAATAATATCATTAATGAAATGGCCTCCTCTATCACTTGTTAGTTGAAGAGGTATTCTAAACCATGTGGTAACCTACTCATACAAAAATTGAGTCATGCTCCTTGTAGAGTTATCAAGTAAGACTCTCGCTTCTACCCATTTTGTAATATATTCTATCACCACTACAATATATCAAAACTTCCTAAAATGGTTGGTTCACAAAGGATCCCCAAAATATAAACCCTATCTCTTGAAGAGTTCTTGAGGTTACAATGGATGTAATGGCATGAAGTCTCATTTTAATTTCCCTGTTCTTTAACACATATCACAAGCCTTGACATAATCTTTAGCATCGTGATAGAGGATAGACCACCATAGACTTCCTAACAATAATTTCTTAGCCATTGCATTTGGCTTCATATGACATCCTACCAACCCCTCATGTTTCTCCTTTAGTTTTTTCTGCACTTCATCCTCCATTATGTATCGTTGCAAAATGTGGTCCTCTCCTATTTTTTATAAAAAACTTGTAATTAATATAAAATATGCCACGTTCATAATTACTTTTATTTGTTTAGTTGTCATCATCTCCTTTGGTAGCTCTCTTGTTGATAAGTATTCCCAATGTGCTTATACCATGTTGGTATTACGCTTATCATGAATAGTTGTGCATCAGGAAATTCATCCTATATCCCTCCCTCGATAGGTTCTCTAGAGTGAATCCTCGATTGTTGGTTTGCTATTACGTATTTCTTCCTAGGTATTACTACCACCCTAAAATTGAATTCTTGTAGAGTGATGATCCATCTACTTACTCATCCATAGATCATTGATCTATTGATCAAGTACAACATCACTTGATGATCTATATAAAAAGCAGAAGGGTATACCAAAAAGTAGTGCTTGTACTTTTGCATTGCATACACCATCATTAGTGCTTCCCATTTTGTTGTACTATAATTCTTTTTTGCCCTGGACATAATTTGCTTGCAAATTATATGGGATGATCTAACCCAAACTATCCTTGAGCCAACATGTAACCAATTGTGAAGTTTGATTTATCCACATGAATATGAAATTCTTTCTCCTAGTCTACATAAAGTATGATAGGTGCCTTGACTAAGTGCACCTTTAAGCCTTCAAAAGCCTCTTGGTGCTCCTCTGCCCACTTGAAAGGAACACCCTTGCACATAAGAGCAAATAGTGGATGATAAGTTTATGCGTAATTTCTAATAAACCTTCTATATTATCCTACCATACCTAAGAAGGTTTTTAATGAACTCACATTGTGTGGTTCTTCCATTAGTAGTATCACCCGTATCTTATTGGGGTTAGGCTTCAAACATTCATGGCATACAATATATCCTAGAAACTTCCCATATGGCACCATCAATACACATTTACCTAGATTTAATAAAAATCGAGATTTTCTACACAAGCTCATACAATCATCCAATACCTTCAAGTGCTCTTGTGTCTTGCCATATAGGGACCAATAATCTAAAAAGGCTTTGAAATTTCTTGTAGACATTCTATAAAAATGTATAATATGATCCTTTGGAATGTATCTGGTGCATTGCACAATACAAATGGCATGTGGTTATAAGCATATATCCTCTTCTCCACTATAAAATTGGTCTTTACCTTATCCTCTTACACAATAATTGATTTGATTATATCTCGAGAATCCATCCAAAGATGAGTAAAACTTGTGGCCAGATACTTCTTCCGAGATGGATTCTGTGAATAGGATTGGGAAGAGATCTTTAGTAGTTACAGTGTTGAGGCTCCAAAAATCTATACAAATCTAGATCTTGTTTGCCCCTCTTTTCAAGGTAATCATGATTGGTGAAATCCATTCACTCATTGTAACTTTGAATATTATGCCTACATCCAAGATCTTCTCGATTTTAGCATTCACTAGAGCTGCATATTTTAGGTTCATACTATATGGTTGCCTCCTTACTAGTTGTGCACCTTCGATTAGAGGAATATTATGTATACATAGTTCTTGTGGTACTCCCTTCATATCCATGTATGTCCAAGCAAAGACATCCTTATATTCTACAAAAAATTTGAATGTTGCTACTTTTAGTACTAGATCCTAGTCATCTCCACATTTTATCATCTTCTATTTACCTTCTTCGTACAAATTCACTTGAATCATTCTAGGTCCTTCATATTTGATGGACTTAGGTTCTTCAACTGCTTTCAAAGCATCAATGGAGTAGGTTGGCTTATCCTCAATGACTACATCCCCCATTGTGTATTCAACAAATTTTTTAAAAAATGTCTACTTATCTCGTTCTTTATCCTTTTTTTGCTGCTATCTTCTTTTTATTGCCTTCTCTTCTTCCAGGATCCTTCTCTTCTTCTTAGACTTTATTTTCTATAGTGATGCAAAAATATTGGGGAGAAAATATTTCATAATATTCCAATTGTTAGTGGAGTAAGCATTTATCTTCGTCGTTATCATCCTATGTACATTCTTCCAATTGCAACACTCCATCTGGTTCATATACGATTTCTTCATCTGAGGAAGAATTATTTGATTCATCTGTAGTTGCAATATTATGGCTTATTGCCTATTTTTTGAGATTAATCATATACTTATGTTGGCCTTTCTTGAATGTCAAGTGCTCCTCCTAATTGTGGTTTACTTTTTCTCTCCTTAACCACCCACGCCCAAGCAATGCATCGTACATAGGTTTTTACATATATATTATGATGAAGTCCAAAACAAAGACTTGTTCTACTATGTGTACATTTTGGCTCATCAATACTCCTATAATTTCAATATCGTATTGATTAGCTCCATATAATTTGAAATTTAGGGATCGTAGTACAGGTTGGCCAATACTCCACCATGTTCTTTTTGGCATTACATTTACACTTGATCCTTCATCCATGATTACTTGATTCAGTTTATGGTCTAATATCTCCATGTAAACCAAGGCTACCTTCTTCCCTGCCTCAATCATTAGTATCGTTGGATCAATAAATTGTCCTTTCTTGATATTGGCTATCTATCAACCTTCTTATCTATTCTTTGTTTTTATTACTTTCTCGATCGTAACATATAATTCAGACACTATATTGACTAACTTGATACTTTTTCCTCTAAAGTTGTATTCAACACCTGTGTCACCAAGCCTTCGACTAATGCATGTTTATATGTTATGATCTCCACCTTCTTTAGAGATTTTTATAGAATCCACCTTTCTTGCTTTTATTTATCTAGCTCTGTCTTAATCACTCCTTGAGCTTCCTACCATCGCTCCTTCTCCTTGGTAGGGTATGGGTATTGCTCCATTTTTCTAGCCTATGCTCTTGTTACTACTAGGAATTCATTATCTTTTCTACATCCATACTTCTCCAATATCAATCCAATTGACATTTTGCATTCCACTCGAACTTGATTTATTTGGGTAATTCACCTCCTTATGGTTCCCTGGTCGACACCATCTACACATTTGGGTAGCATTGCTACCACTAGTATTTTTTGTATTTTGAGTTGGAGATATTTTTTGCAAAGTGATCTTATTCTTGATAATTCTAGCATTGGATGATTGGTCTCATTTTAGAGTCATACTACAAACAACTTTGTCCTCATTGTCTTCGACCTCTACAATTATTTCTAAATCCATCACTCATTACACCTTGTCCATTCCTTGAAGTATTTGGTTGATCTTCCTATTGGACTGTCAAAATATGATGCCTTGATTCCTTCAGATTAAATGAATAATCAATTTCTAGATATCTTGCTATATCACATATATTGTAATATGCATTCTTTGGGTAATTCACATTCATATGTCCTTTCACTTTGTAGTTCAAACACCAAATATCTTTCTAATCCTTTTATACTTCTCCTTAAACTTCTTTCATGATCTTATCAAATTATTTTTAAAAGGAGTGTATTACAATTTGGAGTTTATCATTTGTATCGCTATTGGAATCATCATTTCATGGATGTCCTTCAATTACTACAACTATTTATTTGGCTTTACTTACAAAATTATTTGCCTTTTTGAGTGTTTTTGCATACATAAATGATGGTATTACTTTCATTTTCTTCTTATATTTATGTAGTAGTCCATCCAAAAACCAATATTTCACCATTCCATCAGTAGGTGGCATCTGCATTTTATCTTTCAATTATCTCAATCTTCTATTATAACTCATGACATCCTTGTCTATTTTTTATTTCATTGCAAGAATTTTTGTAATAATTTTTGTCATCTCTCATCGGTCAAAATTATTCTATGAAAGCATATTTTAAAGTGTACCACTATGTAAATGGTTGAGTACTCTATATTTTTAGGTACCAATCCATAGCCATCCCTCGTAAAGTGGTTGAGAACAATTGTAACCACTTTGCTTCTTGCGATACTCCATTTGCTCCCCAAATGGTAATGCAAGTTCCTATGTGATGTGCTGGGTCTTCTTTTCCTTCCTTGATGAAGGGTGGGTATTTATGTTTTCCTGCTCTATTGGAAATATTCACCATTGGAAATGTCCCACTAGGCATGCTACTCAAATATGACTATTGTGGTGTTTGATTCCACTCTATTTCTAATGTAGTGGTGTATACCCTGACTCAAGTATGTCCCTACTTCACAAACTCCTTTGCAAATATACGAGGTGTGGTTTTGGTCTTCCTCCCTAATAACCCATGCATGGTTTCTCTAGTACAAATCTTTATTATTCTACTCCTCACTTATAATTTTAGATACATTATCTGCTATTTAGTTTTGTTCTTCATCCTCCATTGTCACCAACAACGTCTCCCACATTTCTTTTACTTTTCTTAGATTATTGTATTCCAAAGGGTTCCACACTTGTTCCACCTTTGGTTGTGAAACTTTATCTTGAATTTTTATCCTTTGACTTTCTAGTCATGCACTTTCTTAGTGGTATCTGGTTCCTTCCTTGATTGCCTTGTGGCCTGGAATATATCATTCACTTATTTACCTTGTCACATATACTTCTTGATCCAAAGATATTTTAAGCAATGGTGCCAAATGTAGACATGGGTGAGTGCCTTCCCAATATGAGGGAATGCTAGGAGTTTAGGAAGGATTGACCAACTTGACTTTTAAGCCTAACATTAACTTACACTATTCATTCCCAAACATGTAAGCTATTGTAAACATATAATCCATATGGGTAAATAAGTCTAAAAAGGTAGACTCTAGTCGTGTACGATCCTATATGGGTTATAGGTTAGACATGTATGGTTAGATATGTTGGGTTAGATGGGTAGGATCCTATATGGGTTTTCTTAGATGTGTAGCCCAACTCAGATGGGTAGTTACAAAAAAGTGAACTATAAAATAGATAGCACACATACTCATACCAGTAGCATAACGAACAAGACTTAGATAGATAGGCCTAGATGTTTGATGACTAGGCCTAGATGGCTTCTATGACTCGTGTTCATATTCCAATATACAATTACTTCCAACCATTACTTATTGTAACTACACAACACAAACATGATATAAGATTGCACCAATATATCTCATACCAGAAATTGATCAAACACCTATAACATAACAATACAATCACAATGTAATCACATTAAACACAAATACTTCTGGAAAAACACTTGCTGTATTCACAATGAATTAGCACATGGATAATCATGGATCACTCTGAATTACAATGGACTATAAAATGAATAGGGAGGGTATTTATAAGGTAAGCCTTGCAGATGTTGTAACCAACCAGTATCAATCGTATAACTGCCCCTATGTTTAGTATTAACTAATCAATATTTCAACCTAACAAACTAGTCCTAGATTGATTAAGTAATTTGGTCTAACAACCAGTCTTCGACGTGTTAACAAGCTTAACTATGTATAATGGCTAGTTTTACCCTTTTGTGCTATGCTATGAATCATTTTGAATTACAATATGTTGACTTATTTTACATTGAAAAACCTTATTTTATCAAAAAAATTATACATTATCAAAATTGTCATAACTTTGTAAACATTTCATCAAACAATTTAATATTGTCATCCCTTATTTTAACTATTGTCTACAATCTAGAACACACTAATATGAGCAATATTTTGTAAGTCTGAAGGACACAGTAATGTGAATTGGCCTGAGAGTATATATTGCAACATTTTTGAGGTACTAGTGTAATTTCAATTCACATATTACTTATATTATTTGACAAATGGATTAGAATTTATAATGTAGATCTGTGCTCAACACAGTTGGAGCAACAAGAGTTACATGAAATAAATTTGCAAATAATCTAATCTTGGACTAAGTCTACCCAAATTTTCTATATACTCTCAAATAACTCCTAAGTTAGCAAAGTAGAAATAACAATAATCCTAACAACATATGCTAACAATAATGAGCTACGTAGGGGTAATTATAACATTCTCCCCCTTAAAGTTGAGAGGACTGATAAGATAATATCTCAGCTTTATATATTGAGCTTTAGCAACTCCTTTGGTGAATATGTCCGCCATGTTGTCCAAAGTGTTGCAATATCATAACTCAACCACTTGTTTCTCCACCATGTCTCGAATGAAGTGATACTTCATATCAAAGTGCTTTGACCTACTGTGGTGGATAGGATTATGTGCTAATTGGATGACACTCATATTGTCACAATATAATCTTGTAGGACCACTTTGTTTCTCTCCGATTTCTTCAAGAAATTTTCTCAACAATAAAGCTTGGGTACTAGCATTTGGGATTGCTATGTACTCCACTTCAGTATATGATAATGCTACAACTATATGATTTTTGGAACTCCATGTAATTAGTCCTAACCCAAGACTAAAATAGTTCTCTGATGTATATTTTCTATCATATATATTGCTACCCCAACCACTATCACTAAAGCCAACTAATTTTACAAAATTATATTTGTGGTAATGAATCCCAAAATCCAATGTACCCTTTACATATCTCAAAAATTTTTTAGTTGCTTGTAAATGAAGTTTAGATGGATCAACCATATACCTTGAAAAAAGAGAAACAACATACTAAATATCCAGCCTTGTGGTGGTGAGGAACATTAGACTCCCAACCATGCTCTTGTAAGTGGTCATATCAACCTTTGGTGCTCCATCATCTTTGCTCAATTGGATCCCATGACCCTTCGGAGTTACAACAGGCTTGCATTGCTCCATAGAAAATTTTTGGATCATATATTAAGCATATTTGTGTTGACATATGAAGATCCCTTTACCTTTTTGATGTACTTCCATGCCTAGAAAGTAATGCATCAAGCCTAGATATTTTATTTCAAATTCTTTCATCATGGAATTTTTGAACTCCTTATTCATCTTAGCACTACTACCCATGAATATTAGATCATCCACATATAAACATACAATGAGAATGTATTTACTTTATTTCATGTAGTAGAGAGTAGGTTCAATTTTGCTCCTAGTGAATCCATACCTTTGAAAGTAGCCATAAATGCGTGAGTACCATGCCCTTGGTGCTTGCTTGAGGCCATATAATGCTTTCTTCAATTTGTATACAAGGTTCTCCTTACCTTGTTCTTCAAATCCTTGAGGTTGTTGCACAAAAACCTCTTCATTCAAGTACCCATTAAGAAAGGCACTTTTAACATCCATGTGCTGAATTTTCCACCCTTTGTGGGTAGCCAAAGAAAGTATTGATCTGATTGTCTCCTATCTAGCAACAGGAGCAAAGGTCTCCTCATAGTCAATACCATACTTATGAGTGAACCCCTTTGCTACTAGTCTTGCCTTGTGTCTTTCAATGCTTCCATCAACATTGAATTTGGTCTTGTAGACCCATTTGCATCCAACACATTTATTACCTTTAGGAAGCTTCACTAGCTCCCAAGTATCATTCTTTTTTATAGATGACATTTCCTCTTTCATGGCTTGTTGCCATACATTATGAACACATGTTTTTTCATAACTAGATGGCTCTAGCTCTACACTAGTCATTAAAGCATAATTTAGTACATCTCCCTTAGGCTCTTGGGAGTCATCTTCACCATACATATACATATTTTCAAGTCTTTTAAAAAATGCATTCATTTCACTAGCTTGACTTCTAGTGTATCTTTTCTGGAAATTCTCATCCAACGTTTGAAAAGATGGATGGTGCTAAAGTTTTCTCTTACCTCTGGATGGGGAATCAATATCCATTGGTGAAGGACTTACATATCTTTGAGGATAAGGACTTGGAGTAGTATCTGTTGTACTTGAAGTAGTACTCATACTTGGGCTTGGAGGACTTTCTTTGTTGTTTTTGGGCTGCACTTGCTGCACTTGAGAGAAACTTGCATAATGAGATCCATCATCAAAAAAAAGTTTTTGATGACCCCATTCTCCCCCTTCATAAAAAATTACATCCATGGAGAGTAAAATTTTTATGTTTTTTTGGGATTGTATAGCCTATATGCTTTGGAAGACTCACAATATCCAACAAAAATACATGCTTGACTTTTGGGGTCAAGTGTTTTTCTTTGCTCATAAGGAATGTGGGCAAATGCAAGACAACCAAAAACCTTAAAGTGTTTTTCATTTGGCTTTTTGCCATACCATCCTTCATAAGGAGTAATCCCATATAAACTAGAAGTAGGACTCCTATTCAAAATGTTAACACCAGTTCTAATAGCATCAACCCAATACATGTTACTTAGATGCTTAGTTTACAACATTGATCTAGCCATTTCTACTATAGTGTGGTTCTTTCTTTCAGCCACACCATTTTTTTGTGGGGTGTAGGCAGTTGTGAATTACCTTTTTATTCCACAATATTTACAATATTTTAGAAATGCATTTGAATAATACTCTCCTCCTCTATCAGTCCTTAGACTTTTTACAACAAACTCACTTTGATTCTCTACATTATTTTTTAAATCTATGAAACAATCAAAAGCTTCATCTTTAGTTTTCAAAAAATAAATCCAACACATCCTAGAGAAATCATCAATAAAAGTGAGAAAGTAAGATTTGTTACCAATTATTTTGGTTTACATTGGACCACAAATGTCCGAATGCACCAATTGTAGTGGATGGCTTGCTCTCCATGCTTGTCCCTTTGAAAAATTTGATCGTGAGTGCTTTCCCAAAGCACATACTTCACACACCTCCTTGTGTTCTTCAACTCTTGGAAGTCCACTCACCATAGCTTGAGAAGTCAACAATTTCAAGCTTGCAAAATTAAGATGACCAAATCTCAAGTGCCAAAGCACACTTGGATTAGCAATAGCTACACTAGCAAGTTGAGCACCTTCTTGTTCCCAAAACTTAAGAGGAAACAACCTATTGTCATAGGTACTTGTGTAATAACTCTATTACAATTGTTTTTATCAAAAATGACACATTTTCCTTCATCAAAAACAAGCCTATAGTTCTTCTCCATCATTTTTCCAACACTAAGCAAATTATGTTGGAGTTTAGGGGTGTAATAGATGTCATTTACCTTCTTGGTGGCTTCTTTTTTTGGAACCTCCATGGCTCAAATACCTTCAACTTGTAGTTACTTGTCATCTCCCAATTTGATATTTGATTTGTAGGAGGAATCCATTGTAGCAAAGAGCTCCTCTTTGCCACTCATGTGATTGGAACAACCAGTATCCAAAATCTAAGTTTTATTAAGATTTTGATCTGATTTTCCATAGGTGAGGAACAAATTTGAAGAAGCTCCTTCCCATTCTCCATAGTTTCCATATTGACCTCTCCCATATTCAGAAGCCTTGGACCAACAGTATCTAGCAAAGTGACTAGCCTTGCCATAATTGTAACAATATTTCTTTGATTTGTCACCTCCTCTTCCTTGATTGCCACCTCTTGATCTACCTCGTCCTCTTCCTTTGCCTCTCATTTGACCTCTTCCTTGTCCTTGTCCCTATCCTCTTCCTTGTGCATTATCACCTTCTTTGGATGAGAATGATTTCTCATCACCTCCATAGCTTGTATATGTAGCACCCTGCAATCTTTCTTCATGAGACATCAAAGAACATATTAGTGCATCAAAAGTGAGGTTAGAAAGATCTTTAGATTCCTTAATAATTATAGAAATATGGTTCCATTTATGAAGAAGTGTTCTTAACACTTTCTTCACAACCACTTCAGGTTTCATGTCTTCTCCAAGGATCTCCATCTTGTTGACAATTGATTTCACAATCACACAGTTGTCACCAACTTTCTCATCTTCCTGCATTTTGAGATTTTCAAAATATTTCTTCAAGGTTTGAAGCCTTACTTGCTTGACCTGATCACTCCCTTAATAGTTTTCTTTCAAGGCTTTCCATGCTTAGAGTGACGTTGAACAAGAAGCAATCATTGGAAATATGCTCTTCTCCAAGGCTGCTTGGAGATGATAGAGGGCAAACAAGTTCTTATTTTGGGCATCATTATTTGTAGTTTTATCAACTGCACTTAAGGTTGTCCAGTCCTGGGGTTCATTTTAGCCTTCTTATACAATATCCCATAGCCCTTTTTAAATGAGTAGGGTCCTCATCTTGATGGACCAATACTCATAATCAAGGTCGTTGAACTTAGGGTTAGGAAGATTATTCTTAGTAGTCATTACTAACTTTAACAAAAATTTAGAGTTCTTTGGTTGAAATGCTTAAATTTTTAATTTTGAAAAATTAAAAATTTATCAATTATTAAATAATAATAAAATATGTTTTTGACTTAAAATCAATTTAAAATGATTTTAATCAAACAAAATTAAATTATTATAAAATTTGATAAAAAATTACCCAGGTGTTGTAGGTGAGTTGGAGAGGAGAGGGAAATCCTCCAAGAGAGGTCCCAGGTTCAAATCTCCTCCTACAAAAAAATTGAATTGGGTATCCAAAATCCAATTGATAATGTTGGTGCGAGCAGGGTTGGGTGCGACTCTCGGGTGAATTTGATGGTGTAGAACCCACTGTTCGTGGTATCTCAGACCAAGGCGGCCCCGCAAGGGGGTTTTTGCTTAAAGAAAAGGATAAAAAATTTAATATTATTTATAAAAGTCAAATTTACCTATGCATCTCCAAGAACACGGCGGCTCCTCCACATCGTTCCTCTTCCAACACCATGATGACGGCTCCATGTCATTCGTTCTTCCAATCACCACGATGGTGGCTTCACAGTCTCATTTTATTTCATGAAATCTCACAATTTCTCACATCGTATCATGTTGAAATCGCAGTCTTCTACTTCTGAATGACCTTTCTCCATTTGCGAAAGTCCTCCAAATATTACGCATAGCATTCTTCAAAAGAAAAAAACATATTTTATTCTTTTAATGCACAATGTTCTCCAGATACGGAGATAGAAAGTAACATGATTCCTTTCAGCACAACGTTCTCCATTTTGGCAGGCTTAACAAATTATGTCAACACCTTCTCCTCCACAGTGTCTTCAAATGCTTTCACGTCGATCGCTTTATGGAATACCAACACAGGTTTGACGACTCTCTTTAGGCAGATCAGGACGTCTACAGGCAGATTTTTAGCAAAATGCTAAATGCGAAGAACGTCTCTTCCACACGAAATGCAAAATGCCGCACTCATGTAACATGAATTTTCAACACAACACAATTATTCACACAGTTACGAACCAGACACGCTGACGTATTCACACCAACTACATAGCTTGTCTACGTCCCGTGCTCAGACTTTCTACCAGTATTTTATTACGCAACATCAACGTCCGCTTAGATCAATGTCAACCTTTCATGATTTTATCACACGATGTGAAATAATGCACAACCAATCACGAAAGGTCTATACATTTATTTTTAAACGTATACTAGTAGATTAAATTTAACACAATCCAATAAGATTAAATTTGATGATAGAGTGTTCACACAGCATGATACAGTGCAACACATAGTCTCCACTCTCAACAGCGTGTAGCTCAACGACTCACAGTCTCCCTGTTTTGTTCTTCGAGCCTCAATGAAGCCTTCGATTCAAGGACAACATCGTCAACATGGGATCCTCCCAGTGCTCCCAGCAACCAGCTCACGATTATACTTCAATGTAGCTGAGTAAAGCAATATTTTGACTCAAACCTTTTAAATATCTCCCTCACAGCACAACACAATTCTACTTCTCCTGGACTGAACACACGCAATATGATGGGCAATCCTCTAAAGCAGAATTTTTCATGCCAGCTCTGATACCAGATGTGATTTCAATTCACATATTACTTATATTCTTCAACAAATGGATTACAATTTATAATGCAGATATGTGCTCACCACAGTTGGAGCAACATGATTTACAAATTTGCAAATCATCTAATCTTGGACTAAGTCTAACCAAATTTCCTATATGCTCTCAAATAACTCCTAAGTTAGCTATGTAGAAATAACAATAATCCTAATAGCATATGCTAACAATAATGAGCTACATAGGGGTAATTCTAACAACTAGGATATGCAATCAACTATTGTCCATTAAATTTTAAAGAAGGCATCAAACCATGGTGGTGCAAGAGGAAGAAGATAAACCTAATACGCTGAGGAATGGACAAGGTATGACCAACAGGGTCCATAGAAATAACCATCAAAGCAAGTAGTACCAAAAATATAATTGACAATGAGGCTAGAATCGATTATAGTATGATTCGAATGTAAGACCAGTCCTACAATGTTGTAATTACCAATAATGTGGACACTTTGTGAAGGATTGTCCCGTTGAAGCAATAGAACTAGTAGGGAATAACATTTCACAAATGTGTAGATGGTATGGACAGGGCTATCATGAGGAAGTAAATTGTTCAAATAATTCGAGTACGAGTAACTTGCAGAATATTAATTTCCTTGATATAGAATATGAAAAAGAAGCCAATGGAGAATTACGTGCTTGTTGTTACAAGGGGTTAGGTAGAAAAGATTAGTACGCCAAATCTACCATAGAAAAGTAAATATGGTAGGAAGCAAAAAAAGAAATATAATAAGAGATAGAAAAGGCTAAGCAAGAAAGGCTAGTGAAATAAAAGAAGCTAAAGAAGCCATCGGGCTTAGAAGGAAAAATGTCAGCTCAGGAATTGATAACACAATTGTTGAACACAATAGTAGAATTGAAAGTGACGAGTTAACTTAGCACCATATCAACATTACACGTAATTAGGAAATGAAATTCAGGTACAAAAGTGATGTAACTGCAAAGCCAACCAAAATAAGAAGTAAAGATGGAGGATCAATTAATTGATCCAACAATATTGATGATCAATATTAGGAAAAAACTAGCATTGATTCATATTTCAATATACAATTACTTCCAACCATTACTTCTTGTAACTACACAACACAAACATGATATAAGATTGCACCAATATATCTCATAGCAAAAATTGATCAAACACCTATAACATAACAATACAATCATAATGTAATCACATTAAACACACATACTTCTAGAAAAACACTTGTTGTATTCACAATGAATTAGCACATGGATAATCATGGATCACTCTGAATTACAATGGACTATAAAATGAATAGGGAGGGTATTTATAAGGTAAGCCTTGAAGATGTTGTAACCAACCAGTATCAATCGTACAACCGCCCCTATGTTTAGCATTAACTAATCAGTATTTCAACCTAACAAACTAGTCCTAGATTGATTAAGTAATCTAGTCTAACAACCAGTCTTCGACGTGTTAACAAGCTTAACTATGTATAATGGCTAGTTTTACCCTTTTGTGCTATGCTATGAATCATTTTGAATTACAATATGTTGACTGATTTTACATTGAAAAACCTTATTTTATCAAAAAAATTATACATTATCAAAATTGTCATAACTTTGTAAACATTTCATCAAACAATTTAATATTGTCATCCCTTCTTTTAACTATTGTCTACAATCTAGAACACACTAATATGAGCAATTTTTTGTAATTCTGAAGGACACAGTAATGTGAATTGGCCTGAGAGTATATATTGCAACATTTTTGAGGTACTAGTGTAATTTCAATTCACTTATTACTTATATTATTCGACAAATGGATTATAATTTATAATGTAGATCTGTGCTCAACACAGTTGGAGAAACATGATTTACATGAAATAAATTTGCAAATCATCTAATCTTGGACGAAGTCTAACCAAATTTTCTATATACTCTCAAATAACTCCTAAGTTAGCTATGTAGAAATAACAATAATCCTAACAACATATGCTAACAATAATGAGCTACATAGGGGTAATTATAACATTCTCCCCCTTAAAGTTGAGAGGACTAATAAGATAATATCTCAGCTTTATATATTGATCTTTACCAACTCCTTTGGTGAATATGTCGGCCATGTTGTCCAAAGTGCTGCAATATCGTAGCTCAACCACCTGTTTCTCCACCATGTCACGAATGAAGTGATACTTCATATCAAAGTGCTTTGACCTAATGTGGTGGATAGGATTATGTGCCAATTGGATGGCACTCATATTGTCACAGTATAATCTTGTAGGACCACTTTTTTTCTCTCCAATTTCTTCAAGAAATTTTCTCAACAATAAAGCTTGGGTACTAGCATTTGGGATTGCTATGTACTTCACTTTAGTATATGATAATGCTACAACTATATGATTTTTGGAACTCCATGTAATTAGTCCTAACCCAAGACTAAAATAGTTCTCTGATGTATATTTTCTATCATATATATTGCTACCCCAATCACTATCACTAAAGCCAACTAATTTTACAGAATTATATTTGTGGTAATGAATCCCAAAATCCAATGTATCCTTTACATATCTCAAAAAAAATTTAGTTGCTTGTAAATGAAGTTTAGATGGATCAACCTTATACCTTGAAAAAAGAGCAACAACATACTGAATATCCAGCATTGTGGTGGTGAGGAACATTAGACTCCCAACCATGCTCTTGTAAGTGGTCATATCAACCTTTGGTGCTCCATCATCTTTGCTCAATTGGATCCCATGACTCGTCGAAGTTGCAACAGGCTTGCATTGCTCCATAGTAAATTTTTGGATCATATATTGAGCATATTTGTGTTGACATATGAAGATCCCTTTACCTTTTTGATGTACTTCCACGCCTAGAAAGTAATGCATCAAGCCTAGATATTTTATTTCAAATTCTTTCATCATGGAATTTTTGAACTCCTTATTCATCTTAGCACTACTACCCATGAATATTAGATCATCCACATATAAACATACAATGAGAATGTCTTTACCTTATTTAATGTAGTAGAGAGTAGGTTCACTTTTGCTCCTAGTGAATCCATACCTTTGAAAGTAGCCATAAATGCGTGAGTACCATGCCCTTGGTGCTTGCTTGAGGCCATATAATGCTTTCTTTAGTTTGTATACAAGGTTCTCCTTACCTTGTTCTTCAAATCCTTGAGGTTGTTGCACAAAAACATCTTCATTCAAGTACCCATTAAGAAAGGCACTTTTAACATCCATGTGCTGAATTTTCCACCCTTTGTGGGTAGCCAAATAAAGTACTGATCTGATTGTCTCCTGTCTAGCAACAGGAGCAAAGGTCTCCTCATAGTCAATACCATACTTATGAGTGAACCCATTTTCTACTAGTCTTGCCTTGTGTCTTTCAATGCTTCCATCAACATTGAATTTGGTCTTGTAGACCCATTTGCGTCCAACACATTTCTTACCTTTAGGAAGCTTCACTAGCTCCCAAGTATCATTCTTTTTTATAGATGTCATTTCCTCTTTCATGGCTTGTTGTCATACATTATGAACACATGCTTTTTCATAACTAGATGGCTCTAGCTCTACACTAGTTATTAAAGCATAATTTACTACATCTCCCTTAGGCTCTTGGGAGTCATCTTCACCATACATATGCAGATTTTCAAGTCTTTTAAAAAATGCATTCATTTCACTAGCTTGACTTCTAGTGTATCTTTTTTGGAAATTCTTATCCAATGTTTGAAAATATGGATGGTGCTAAAGTGTTCTCTTACCTCTAGATGGGGAATCAATATCCATTGGTGAAGAACGTACATATATTTGTGGAGAAGGACTTGGAGTAGCATCTGTTGTACTTGAAGTAGTACTCATACTTGGGCTTGGAGGACTTTCTTTGTTGTTTTTAGGCTGCACTTGCTGCACTTGAGAGAAACTTGCATCATGAGATCCATCATCAACAAAAAGTTTTTGATGACCCCATTCTCCCTCTTCATAAAAAATTACATCCATGGAGAGTACAATTTTATGTTTTTTTGGGATTGTATAGCCTATATGCTTTGGAAGACTCACAATATCCAACAAAAATACATGCTTGAATTTTGGGGTCAAGTTTTTTTCTTTGCTCATAAGGAATGTGGGCATATGCAAGACAACCAAAAACCTTAAAGTGTTTTACATTTGGATTTTTGCCATACCATCCTTCATAAGGAGTAATCCCATCTAAACTAGAAGTAGGACTCCTATTCAAAATGTAAACACTAGTTCTAATAGCATCAACCCAATACATGTTACTTAGATGCTTAGTTTACAACATTGATCTAGACATTTCTACTATAGTGTGGTTCTTTCTTTCAGCCACACCATTTTTTTTGTGGGGTGTAGGCAGTTGTGAATTACCTTTTTATTCCACAATATTTACAATATTTTAGAAATGTATTTGAATAATACTCTCCTCCTCTATCATTCCTTAGACTTTTTACAACAAACTCACTTTGATTCTCTACATAATTTTTTAAATCTATGAAACAATCAAAAGCTTCATCTTTAGTTTTCAAAAAATAAATCCAACACATCCTAGAGAAATCATCAATAAAAGTGAGAAAGTAAGATTTGTTACCAATTATTTTGGTTTACATTGGACCACAAATGTCCGAATGCACCAATTGTAGTGGATGGCTTGCTCTCCATGCTTGTCCCTTTGAAAAATTTGATCGTGAGTGCTTTCCCAAAGCACATACTTCACACACCTCCTTGTGTTCTTCAACTCTTGGAAGTCCACTCACCATAGCTTGAGAATTCAACAATTTCAAGCTTGCAAAATTAAGATGACCAAATCTCAAATGCCAAGGCACACTTGGATTAGCAATAGCTACACTAGCAAGTTGAGCACCTTCTTGTTCCCAAAAATTAAGAGGAAACAACCTATTTTTTTGTCATAGGTACTTGTGTAATAACTCTATTACAATTGTTTTTATCAAAAATGACACATTTTCCTTCATCAAAAACAAGCCTATAGTTATTCTCCATCATTTGTCCAACACTAAGCAAATTATGTTGGAGTTTAGGGGTGTAATAGATGTCATTTACCTTCTTGGTGCCTTCTTTTTTTGGAACCTCCATGGCTCCAATACCTTCAACTTGTAGTTCCTTGTCATCTCCCAATTTGATATTTGATTTGTAGGAGGAACCCATTGTAGCAAAGAGCTCCTCTTTGCCACTCATGTGATTGGAACAACCAGTATCCAAAATCTAAGTTTTATTAAGATTTTGATCTGATTTTCCATAGGTGAGGAACAAATTTGAAGAAGCTCCTTCCTATTATCCATAGTTTCCATATTGAACTCTCCCATATTCAGAAGCCTTGGACCAACAGTATCTAGCAAAGTGACTAGCCTTGCCATAATTGTAACAATATTTCTTTGATTTGTCACCTCCTCTTCCTTGATGGCCACCTCTTGATCTACCTCGTCCTCTTCCTTTGCATCTCATTTGACCTCTTCCTTGTCCTTGTCCTTGTCCTCTTCCTTGTGCATTATCACCTTCTTTGGATGAGAATGCTTTCTCATCACCTCCATAGCTTGTATATGTAGCACCCTGCAATCTTTCTTCATGAGACATCAAAGAACCTATTAGTGCATCAAAAGTGAGGTTAGAAAGATCTTTAGATTCCTTAATAATTATAGCAATATGGTTCTATTTATGAAGAAGTGTTCTCAACACTTTCTTCACAACCACTTCGGGTTTTATGTCTTCTCCAAGGATCTCTATCTTGTTGACAATTGCTTTCACTCTCACATAGTTGTCACCAACTTTCTCATCTTCCTACATTTTGAGATTTTCAAAATATTTCTTTAAGGTTTGAAGCCTTACTTGTTTCACCTGATCACTCCCTTGATAGTTGTATTTCAAGGCTTTCCATGCTTAGAGTGACGTTGAACAAGAAGCAATCCTTGGAAATATGCTCTTCTCCAAGGCTGCTTGGAGATGATAGAGGGCAAACGAGTTCTTTTGGGCATCCTTCTTTGCAGTTTTATCAACTGCACTTAAGGTTGTCCAGTCCTGGGGTTCATTGTAGCCTTCTTATACAATATCCCATAGCCATTTTTCAATGAGTAGGGTCCTCATCTTGATGGACCAATACTCATAATCAAGGTCGTTGAACTTAGGGTTAGGAATATTATTCTTAGTAGTCATTACTAACTTTAACAAAAAATTAGAGTTCTTTGGTTGAAATGCTTAAATTTTTAATTTTGTAAAATTAAAAATTTATCAATTATTAAATAATAATAAAATATGTTTTTGACTTAAATCAATTTAAAATGATTTTAATCAAACAAAATTAAATTATTATAAAATTTGATAAAAAATTACCCAGGTGTTGTAGGTGAGTTGGAGAGAAGAGGGAAATCCTCCAAAAGAGGTCCCAGGTTCAAATCTCCACCCTACCAAAAATTTGAATTGGGTATCCAAAATTCAATTGATAATGTTGGTGCGAGCAGGGTCGGGTGTGACTCCCGGGTGACTTTGATGGTGTAGAACCCCCTGTTCATGGTCTCTCAGACCAAGGCGGCCCCGCAAGGGGTTTTTTGCTTAAAAAAATGATAAAAAATTTAATATTATTTACAAAAGTCAAATTTACCTATGCATCTCCAAGAACACGACGACTCCTCCATGTCATTCCTCTTCCATCACCATGACGACGACTCCATGTCGTTTGTTCTTCCAATCACCACAATGGTGGCTTCGCAGTCTCCTTTTATTTCATGAAATCTCATAATTTCTCACATCGTCTCATGCTAAAATCACAGTCTTCTACTTCTGAATGAGCTTTCTCCATTTGCGAAAGTCCTCCAAATATTACGCATAGCTTTCTTCAAAATAAAAAAACATATTTTCTTCTTTTAATACACAACGTTCTCCAGAGACAGAGATAGAAAGTAACATGATTCCTTTCAGCACAACGTTCTTTCTTTTGGCAGGCTTAACAAATTACGTCAACACCTTCTCCTCCATATTGTCTTCAAACACTTTTACGTCGATCCCTTTATGGAATACCAACACAGGTTTGACGACTCTCTTTAGGCAGATCAGGACGTCTACAGGCAAATTTTTAGCAAAATGCTAAATGCGAAGATCGTCTCTTTCACGCAAAATGCAAAATGCCGCACTCATGTAACATGAATTTTAAACACAACACAATTATTCACACAGTTATGAACCAGACATGCTGACGTATTCACACCAACTACATAGCTTCTATACGTCCCGTGCTCAGAATTTCTACCAGTATTTTATTACGCAACATCAACGTCCACTTAGATCAATGTCAACCTTTCATGATTTTATCACACGATGTGAAATAATGCACAACCAATCACGAAAGGTATATACGTTTGTTTTTAAACGTATACTAGCAGATTAAATTTAACACAATCCAATAAGATTAAATTTTATTAAAGAGTGTTCACACAGCATGATACAGTGCAACACACAGTCTCCACTCTCAACAACGTGTAGCTCAACGACTCACAGTCTCCCTGTTTTGTTCTTCGAGTCTCCATGAAGCCTTCGATTCAAGGACAACACCATCAACATGGGATCCTCCCAGTGCTCCCAACAACCAGCTCACGATTATACTTCAATGTAGCTGAGTAAAGAAATATTTTAACTCAAACATTTTAAATATCTCCCTCACAACACAACATAATTCTACTTCTCCTGGACTGAACACACGCAATATGATGGGCAATCCTCTAAAGTAGAATTTTTCATGCCAGCTCTGATACCAGATGTGATTTCAATTCACATATTACTTATATTCTTCAACAAATGGATTACAATTTATAATGCAGATATGTGCTCACCACAGTTGGAGCAACATGATTTACAAATTTGCAAATCATCTAATCTTGGACTAAGTCTAACCAAATTTCCTATATGCTCTCAAATAACTCCTAAGTTAGCTACGTAGAAATAACAATAATCCTAATAGCATATGCTAACAATAATGAGCTACATAGGGGTAATTCTAACAACTAGGATATGCAATCAACTATTGTCCATTCAATTTTAAAGAAGGCATCAAACCATGGTGGTGCAAGAGGAAGAAGAGAAACCTAATACGCTGAGGAATAGACAAGGTATGACCAACAGGTTCCATAGAAATAACCATCATAGCAAGTAGTACCAAAAATATAATTGACAAGGAGGCTAGAATCGATTATAGTATGATTCGAATGTAAGACCAGTCATACAATGTTGTAATTACCAATAATGTGGATACTTTGTGAAGGATTGTCCCTCTGAAGCAATAGAACTAGTAGGGAATAACATTTCACAAATGTGTAGATGGTATGGACAGGGCTATCATGAGGAGGTAAATTGTTCAAATAATTCAAGTACGAGTAACTTGCAGAATATTGATTTCCTTGATATAGAAGATGAAAAAGAAGCCAATGGAGAATTACGTGCTTGTTGTTACAAGGGGTTAGGTAGAAAATATTAGTACGCCAAATCTACCATAGAAAAGTAAATATGGTAGGAAGCAAAAAAATAAATTTAATAAGAGATAGAAAAGGCTAAGCAAGAAAGGCTAGTGAAATAAAAGAAGCTAAAGAAGCCATCGGGCTTAGAAGGAAAAATGTCAACTCAGGAATTGATAACACAAGTGTTGAACACGATAGTAGAATTGAAAGTGACGAGTTAACTTAGCACCATATAACATTACACGTAATTAGGAAATGAACTTCAGGCACAAAAGTGATGTAACTACAAAGCCAACCAAAATAAGAAGTAAATATGGAGGATCAATTCATTGATCCAACAATATTGATGATCAATATTAGGAAAAAACTAGCATTGATTCATATTCCAATATACAATTACTTCCAACCATTACTTCTTGTAACTACACAACACAAACATGATATAAGATTGCACCAATATATCTCATACCAGAAATTGATCAAAAACCTATAACATAACAATACAATCACAATGTAATCACATTAAACACACATACATTTGGAAAAACACTTGCTGTATTCACAATGAATTAGCACATGCATAATCATGGATCACTCTGAATTGCAATGGACTATAAAATGAATAGGGAGGGTATTTATAAGGTAAGCCTTGCAGATGTTGTAACCAACCAGTATCAATTGTACAACCGCCCCTATGTTTAGCATTAACTAATCAGTATTTCAACCTAACAAACTAGTCCTAGATTGATTAAGTAATCTGGTCTAACAACCAGTCTTCGACGTGTTAACAAGCTTAACTATGTATAATGGCTAGTTTTACCCTTTTGTGCTATGCTATGAATCATTTTGAATTACAATATGTTGATTGATTTTACATTGAAAAACCTTATTTTATCAAAAAAATTATACATTATCAAAATTGTCATAAATTTGTAAACATTTCATCAAATAATTTAATATTGTCATCCCTTCTTTTAACTATTGTCTACAATCTAGAAAACACTAATATGAGCAATGTTTTGTAAGTCTGAAGGACACAGTAATGTGAATTGTCCTGAGAGTATATATTGCAACATTTTTGAGGTACTAGTGTAATTTCAATTCACATATTACTTATATTATTCGACAAACGAATTAGAATTTATAATGTAGATCTGTGCTCACCACAGTTGGAGCAACATGATTTACGTGAAGTAAATTTGCAAATCATATAATCTTGGACTAAGTCTAACCAAATTTTCTATATACTCTCAAATAACTCCTAAGTTAGCTATGTAGAAATAACAATAATCCTAACAACATATGCTAACAATAATGAGCTACGTAGGGGTAATTATAACATTCTCCACCTTAAATTTGAGAGGACTGATAAGATAATATCTCAGCTTTATATATTGAGATTTAGCAACTCCTTTGGTGAATATGTCAGCCATGTTGTCCAAAGTGCTGCAATATCGTAGCTCAACCACCTGTTTCTCCATCATGTCACGAATGAAATGATACTTCATATCAAAGTGCTTTGACCTAATGTGGTGGATAGGATTATGTGCCAATTGGATGACACTCATATTGTCATAGTATAATCTTGTAGGACCACTTTGTTTCTCTTCGATTTCTTCAAGAAATTTTCTCAACAATAAAGCTTGGGTACTAGCATTTGGGATTGCTATGTACTCCACTTCAGTATATGATAATGCTACAACTATATGATTTTTGGAACTCCATGTAATTAGTCCTAACCCAAGACTAAAATAGTTCTATGATGTATATTTTCTATCATATATATTGCTACCCCAATCACTATCACTAAAGCCAACTAATTTTACAAAATTATATTTGTGGTAACGAATCCCAAAATCCAATGTACCCTTTACATATCTCAATTTTTTTTAGTTGCTTGTAAATGAAGTTTAGATGGATCAAACATATACCTTGAAAAAATAGAAACAACATACTGAATATCCAGCCTTGTGGTGGTGAGGAACATTAGACTCCCAACCATGCTCTTGTAAGTGGTCATATCAACCTTTGGTGCTCCATCATATTTGCTCAATTGGATCCCATGACCCTTCGGAGTTGCAACAGGCTTGCATTGCTCCATAGCAAATTTTTGGATCATATATTGAGCATATTTGTGTTGACATATGAAGATCCCTTTACATTTTTGATGTACTTCCATGCCTAGAAAGTAATGCATCAAGCCTAGATATTTTATTTCAAATTCTTTCATCATGGAATTTTTGAACTCCTTATTCATCTAAGCACTACTACCCATGAATATTAGATCATCCACATATAAACATACAATGAGAATGTATTTACCTTATTTCATGTAGTAGAGAGTAAGTTCCCTTTTGCTCCTAGTGAATCCATACCTTTGAAAGTAGCCATAAATGCGTGAGTACCATGCCCTTGGTGCTTGCTTGAGGCCATATAATGCTTTCTTCAATTTGTATACAAGGTTCTCCTTACCTTGTTCTTCAAATCCTTGAGGTTGTTGCAAAAAAACCTCTTCATTCAAGTACCCATTAAGAAAGGCACTTTTAACATCCATGTGCTGAATTTTCCACCCTTTGTGGGCAGCCAAAGAAAGTACTGATCTGATTGTCTCCTGTCTAGCAACAGGAGCAAAGGTCTCCTCATAGTCAATACCATACTTATGAGTGAACCCCTTTGCTACTAGTCTTGCCTTGTGTCTTTCAATGCTTCCATCAACATTGAATTTGGTCTTGTAGACCCATTTGTATCCAACACATTTCTTACCTTTAGGAAGCTTCACTAGCTCCCAAGTATCATTCTTTTTTATAGATGTCATTTCCTCTTTCATGGCTTGTTGTCATACATTATGAACACATGCTTTTTCATAACTAGATGGATCTAGCTCTACACTAGTCATTAAAGCATAATTTACTACATCTCCCTTAGGCTCTTGGGAGTCATCTTCACCATACATATGCAGATTTTCAAGTCTTTTAAAAAATGCATTCATTTCACTAGCTTGACTTCTAGTGTATCTTTTCTGGAAATTCTTATCTAGCGTTTGAAAAGATGGATGGTGCAAAGTGTTCTCTTACCTCTGGATGCAGAATCAATATCCATTGGTGAAGGACTTACAGATCTTTGTGGAGAAGGACTTGGAGTAGCATCTGTTGTACTTGAAGTAGTACTCATACTTGGGCTTGGAGGACTTTCTTTGTTGTTTTTGGGCTGCACTTGCTGCACTTGAGAGAAACTTTCATCATGAGATCCATCAACAACAAAAAGTTTTTGATGACCCCATTCTCCTCCTTCATAAAAAATTACATCCATGGAGAGTACAATTTTATGTTTTTTTGGGATTGTATAGCCTATATTCTTTGGAAGACTCACAATATCCAATAAAAATACATTCTTGACTTTTGGGGTCAAGTTTTTTTTCTTTGCTCATAAGGAATGTGGGCATATGCAAGACAACCAAAAACCTTAAAGTGTTTTACATTTGGCTTTTTGCCATACCATCCTTCATAAGGATTAATCCCATCTAAACTAGAAGTAGGACTCCTATTCAAAATGTAAACACTAGTTCTAATAGCATCAACCCAATACATGTTACTTAGATGCTTAGTTTACAACATTGATCTAGCCATTTCTACTATAGTGTGGTTCTTTCTTTCAGCCACACCATTTTTTTGTGGGGTGTAGGTAGTTGTGAATTACCTTTTTATTCCAAAATATTTACAATATTTTAGAAATGCATTTGAATAATACTCTCCTCTATCAGTCCTTAGAATTTTTACAACAAACTCACTTTGATTCTCTACATAATTTTTTAAATCTATGAAAAAATCAAAAGCTTCATCTTTAGTTTTCAAAAAATAAATCCAACACATCCTAGAGAAATCATCAATAAAAGTGAGAAATTAAGATTTGTTACCAATTATTTTGGTTTACATTGGACCACAAATGTTCGAATGCACCAATTGTAGTGGATGGCTTGCTCTCCATGCTTGTCCCTTTGAAAAATTTGATCGTGAGTGCTTTCCCAAAGCACATACTACACACACCTCCTTGTGTTCTTCAACTCTTGGAAGTCCACTCACCATAGCTTGAGAAGTCAACAATTTCAAGCTTACAAAATTAAGATGACCAAATCTCAAGTGCCAAAGCACACTTGGATTAGCAATAACTAGACTAGCAATTTGAGCACCTTCTTGTTCCCAAAACTTAAGAGGAAACAACCTATTTTTTTGTCATAGGTACTTGTGTAATAACTCTATTACAATTGTTTTTATCAAAAATGACACATTTTCCTTCATCAAAAACAAGCCTATAGTTATTCTCCATCATTTGTCCAACACTAAGCAAATTATGTTGGAGTTTAGGGGTGTAATAGATGTCATTTACCTTCTTGGTGGCTTCTTTTGGAACCTCCATGGCTCCAATACCTTCAACTTGTAGTTCCTTGTCATCTCCCAATTTGATATTTGATTTGTAGGAGGAATCCATTGTAGCAAAGAGCTCCTCTTTGCCACTCATGTGATTGGAACAACGAGTATCCAAAATCTAAGTTTTATTAAGATTTTGATCTAATTTTCCATAGGTGAGGAACAAATTTGAAGAAGCTCCTTCCTATTCTCCATAGTTTCCATATTGACCTCTCCCATATTCAGAAGCCTTGGACCAACAGTATCTAGCAAAGTGACTAGCCTTGCCATAATTGTAACAATATTTCTTTGATTTGTCACCTCCTCTTCCTTGATTGCCACCTCTTGATCTACCTCGTCCTATTCCTTTGCCTCTCATTTGACCTCTTTCTTGTCCTTGTCCTTGTCCTCTTCCTTGTGCATTATCACCTTCTTTGGATGAGAATGCTTTCTCATCACCTCCATAGCTTGTATATGTAGCACCCTGCAATATTTCTTCATGAGACATCAAAGAACCTATTAGTGCATCAAAAGTGAGGTTAGAAAGATCTTTAGATTCCTCAATAATTATAGAAATATGGTTCCATTTATGAAGAAGTGTTCTCAAAACTTTCTTCACAACCACTTCAGGTTTTATTTCTTCTCCAATGATCTCCATCTTGTTGACAATTGCTTTCACTCTCACATAGTTGTCACCAACTTTCTCATCTTCCTGCATTTTGAGATTTTCAAAATATTTCTTCAAGGTTTGAAGCCTTACTTGCTTCACCTGATCACTCCCTTGATAGTTGTCTTTCAAGGCTTTCCATGCTTCGAGTGTTGTTGAACAAGAAGCAATCCTTGGAAATATGCTCTTCTCCAAGGCTGCTTGGAGATGATAGAGGGCAAACGAGTTCTTTTGGGCATCCTTCTTTGCAGTTTTATCAACTGCACTTAAGGTTGTCCAGTCCTGGGGTTCATTGTAGCCTTCTTATACAATATCCCATAGCCCTTTTTCAATGAGTAGGGTCCTCATCTTGATGGACCAATACTCATAATCAAGGTCGTTGAACTCAGGGTTAGGAAGATTATTCTTAGTAGTCATTACTAACTTTAACAAAAATTTAGAGTTCTTTGGTTGAAATGCTTAAATTTTTAATTTTGTAAAATTAAAAATTTATCAATTATTAAATAATAATAAAATATGTTTTTGACTTAAAATCAATTTAAAATGATTTTAATCAAAAAAAATTAAATTATTATAAAATTTGATAAAAAATTACCCAGGTGTTGTAGGTGAGTTGGAGAGGAGAGGGAAATCCTCCAAGAGAGGTCCCAGGTTCAAATCTCCACCCTACCAAAAAATTGAACTGGGTATCCAAAATCCAATTGATAATGTTGGTGCGGGTAGGGTCAGTTGCGACTCCCGGGTGAGTTTGATGGTGTAGAACCCCCTGTTCGTGGTCTCTCAGACCAAGGCGGCCCTACAAGGGGTTTTTTGCTTAAAAAAAAATGATAAAAAATTTAATATTATTTACAAAAGTCAAATTTACCTATGCATCTCCAAGAACACGATGGCTCCTCCACGTCGTTCCTCTTCCAACACCATGACGACGGCTCCATGTCGTTCGTTCTTCCAATCACCACGATGGTGGCTTCGCAGTCTCCTTTTATTTCATGAAATCTCACAATTTCTCACATCGTCTCATGCTAAAATTGCAGTCTTCTACTTATGAATGAGCTTGCTCCATTTGCAAAAGTCCTCCAAATATTACGCATAACATTCTTCAAAAGAAAAAAACATATTTTCTTCTTTTAATGCAAAACGTTCTCCAGAGACGGAGATAGAAAGTAACATGATTCCTTTCAGCACAACGTTCTCCATTTTGGCAGGCTTAACAAATTACGTCAACACCTTCTCCTCCACAGTGTCTTCAAACGCTTTCATGTCGATTGCTTTATGGAATACCAACACAGGTTTGACGACTCTCTTTAGGCAGATCAGGACGTCTACAGGCAGATTTTTAGCAAAATGCTAAATGTGAAGAACGTCTCTTCCACACGAAATGCAAAATGCCGCACTCATGTAACATGAATTTTCAACACAACACAATTATTCACACAATTACAAACTAGACATACTGATGTATTCACACCATCTACATAGCTTCTCTACATCCCATGCTCAAAATTTCTACCAGTATTTTATTACGCAAGATCAACGTCCACTTAGATCAATGTCAACCTTTCATTATTTTATCACACGATGTGAAATAATGCACAACCAATCACGTAAGGTCTATACATTTTTTTTTAAACGTATACTAGCAGATTAAATTTAACACAATCTAATAAGATTAAATTTGATGACAGTGTTCAAACATCATGATACAGTGCAACACACAGTCTCCACTCTCAACAGCGTGTATCTCAGCGACTCACAGTCTCCCTGTTTTGTTCTTCGAGCCTCCATGAAGCCTCCGATTCAAGGACAACACCATCAACATGGGATCCTCCCAGTGCTCCCAGCAACCAGCTCACGATTCTACTTCAATGTAGCTGAGTAAAGCAATATTTTAACTCAAACCTTTTAAATATCTCCCTCACAGCACAACACAATTCTACTTCTCCTGGAATGAACACACGCAATATGATGGGCAATCCTCTAAAGCAGAATTTTTCATGCCAGCTCTGATACCAGATGTGATTTCAATTCACATATTACTTATATTATTCAAAAAATGGATTACAATTTATAATGCAGATATGTGCTCACCACAGTTGGAGCAACATGATTTACAAATTTGCAAATCATCTAATCTTGGACTAAGTCTAACCAAATTTCCTATATGCTCTCAAATAACTCCTAAGTTAGCTACGTAGAAATAACAATAATCCTAATAGCATATGCTAACAATAATGAGCTACATAGGGGTAATTCTAACAACTAGGATATGCAATCAACTATTGTTCATTCAATTTTAAAGAAGGCATCAAACCATGGTGGTGCAAGAGGAAGAAGAGAAACCTAATACGCTGAGGAATGGACAAGGTATGACCAACAGGGTCCATAGAAATAACCATCAAAGCAAGTAGTACAAAAAATATAATTGAGAAGGAGGCTAGAATCGATTATAGTATGATTCGAATGTAAGACTAGTACTAGTAGGGAATAACATTTCACAAATGTGTAGATGGTATGTACAGGGCTATCATGAGGAGGTAAATTGTTCAAATAATTCGAGTACGAGTAACTTGCAGAATATTAATTTCCTTGATATAGAAGATGAAAAAGAAGCCAATGGAGAATTATGTGCTTGTTGTTACAACGGGTTAGGTAGAAAATATTAGTACACCAAATCTACCATAGAAAAGTAAATATGGTAGGAAGCAAAAAAAGAAATATAATAAGAGATAGAAAATGCTAAGCAAGAAAGGCTAGTGAAATAAAAGAAGCTAAAGAAACCATCATGCTTAGAAGGAAAAATGTCAACCCAGGAATTGATAACACAAGTGTTGAACACGATAGTACAATTGAAAGTGGCGAGTTAACTTAGCACCATATCAACATTACACGTAATTAGGAAATGAACTTCAGGCACAAAAGTGATGTAACTGCAAAGCCAACCAAAATAAGAAGTAAAGATGGAGGATCAATTCATTGATCCAACAATATTGATGATCAATATTAGGAAAAAACTAGCATTGATTCATATTCCAATATACAATTACTTCCAACCATTACTTCTTGTAACTACACAACACAAACATGATATAAGATTGCACCAATATATCTCATACCAGAAATTGATCAAACACCTATAACATAACAATACAATCACAATGTAATCACATTAAACACACATACTTCTGGAAAAACACTTGCTGTATTCACAATGAATTAGCACATGGATAATCATGGATCACTCTGAATTGCAATGGACTATAAAATGAATAGGGAGGGTATTTATAAGGTAAGCCTTGCAGATGTTGTAACCAACCAGTATCAATTGTACAACCGCCCCTATGTTTAGCATTAACTAATCAGTATTTCAACCTAACAAACTAGTCCTAGATTGATTAAGTAATCTGGTCTAACAACCAGTCTTCGACGTGTTAACAAGCTTAACTATGTATAATGGCTAGTTTTACCCTTTTGTGCTATGCTATGAATCATTTTGAATTACAATATGTTGACTGATTTTACATTGACAAACCTTATTTTATCAAAAAAATTATACATTATCAAAATTGTCAACTTTGTAAACATTTCATCAAACAATTTAATATTGTCATCCCTTCTTTTAACTATTGTCTACAATCTAGAACACACTAATATGAGCAATGTTTTGTAATTCTGAAGGACACAGTAATGTGAATTGTCCTGAAAGTATATATTGTAATATTTTTGAGGTACTAGTGTAATTTCAATTCACATATTACTTATATTATTCGACAAACGGATTAGAATTTATAATGTAGATCTGTGCTCACCATAGTTGGAGCAACATGATTTACGTGAAATAAATTTGCAAATCATATAATCTTGGACGAAGTCTAACCAAATTTTCTATATACTCTCAAATAACTCCTAAGTTAGCTACGTAGAAATAACAATAATCCTAACAACATATGCTAACAATAATGAGCTACGTAGGGGTAATTATAACATTCTCCCCCTTAAAGTTGAGAGGACTGATAAGATAATATCTCAGCTTTATATATTGATCTTTAGCAACTCCTTTGGTGAATATTTCAGCCATGTTGTCCAAAGTGCTGCAATATCGTAGCTCAACCACCTGTTTCTCCACCATGTCACGAATGAAGTGATACTTCATATCAAAGTGCTTTGACCTAATGTGGTGGATAGGATTATGTGCCAATTGGATGGCACTCATATTGTCACAGTATAATCTTGTAGGACCACTTTGTTTCTCTTCGATTTCTTCAAGAAATTTTCTCAACAATAAAGCTTGGGTACTAGCATTTGGGATTGCTATGTACGTCACTTCAGTATATGATAATGCTACAACTATATGATTTTTGGAACTCCATGTAATTAGTCCTAACCCAAGACTAAAATAGTTCTCTGATGTATATTTTCTATCATATATATTGCTACCCCAATCACTATCACTAAATCCAACTAATTTTACAGAATTATATTTGTGGTAATGAATCCCAAAATCCAATGTACCCTTTACATATCTCAAAAAAAATTTAGTTGCTTGTAAATGAAGTTTAGATGGATCAACCATATACCTTAAAAAAAGAGAAACAACATACATAATATACAACCTTGTGGTGGTGAGGAACATTAGACTCCCAACCATGCTTTTGTAAGTGGTCATATCAACCTTTGGTCCTCCATCATCTTTGCTCAATTGGATCCCATGATCCGTCTGAGTTGCAACAGGCTTGCATTGCTCCATAGCAATTTTTTGGATCATATATTGAGCATATTTATGTTGACATATGAAGATCCATTTACCTTTTTGATGTACTTCCATGCCTAGAAAGTAATGCATCAAGCCTAGATATTTCATTTCAAATTCGTTCATCATGGAATTTTTGAACTCCTTATTCATCTTAGCACTACTATCCATGAATATTAGATCATCCATATATAAACATACAAGGAGAATTTCTTTACCTTATTTCATGTAGTAGAGAGTAGGTTCACTTTTGCTCCTAGTCAATCCATACCTTTGAAAGTAGCCATAAATGTGTGAGTACCATGCCCTTGGTGCTTTCTTGAGGCCATATAATGCTTTCTTCAGTTTGTATACAAGGTTCTCCTTACCTTGTTCTTCAAATCCTTGAGGTTGTTGCACAAAAACCTCTTCATTCAAGTACCCATTAATAAAGGTACTTTTAACATCCATGTGCTGAATTTTCCACCCTTTGTGGGCAGCCAAAGAAAGTACTAATCTGATTGTCTCCTGTCTAGCAACAGGAGCAAAGGTCTCCTCATATTCAATACCATACTTATGAGTGAACCCCTTTGCTACTAGTCTTGCCTTGTGTCTTTCAATGCTTCCATCAACATTGAATTTGGTCTTGTAGACCCATTTGCATCCAACAAATTTCTTACCTTTAGGAAGCTTCACTAGCTCCCAAGTATCATTCTTTTTTATAGATGTCATTTCCTCTTTCATGGCTTGTTGCCATACATTATGAACACATGCTTTTTCATAACTAGATGGCTCTAGCTTTACACTAGTCATTAAAGCATAATTTACTACATCTCCCTTAGGCTCTTGGGAGTCATCTTCACCATACATATGCATATTTTCAAGTCTTTTCAAAAATGCATTCATTTCACTTGCTTGACTTCTAGTGTATCTTTTCTGGAAATTCTTATCCAACGTTTGAAAATATGGATGGTACTAAAGTGTTCTCTTACCTCTGGATGAGGAATCAATATCCATTGGTGAAGGACTTATAGATCTTTGTGGAGAAGTACTTGGAGTAGCATCTGTTGTACTTGAAGTAGTACTCATACTTGGGCTTGGAGGACTTTCTTTGTTGTTTTTGGGCTGCACTTGCTGCACTTGAGAGAAACTTGCATCATGAGATCCATCATCAACAAAAAGTTTTTGATGACCCCATTATCCCCCTTCATAAAAAATTACATCCATGGAGAGTATAATTTTATGTTTTTTTGGGATTATATAGCCTATATGCTTTGGAAGACTCACAATATCCAACAAAAATACATGCTTGACTTTTGGGGTCAAGTTTTTTTCTTTGCTCATAAGGAATGTGGGCATATGCAAGACAACCAAAAACCTTAAAGTGTTTTACATTTGGCTTTTTGCCATACCATCCTTCATAAGGAGTAATCCCATCTAAACTAGAAGTAGGACTCCTATTCAAAATGTTAACACTAGTTCTAATAGAATCAACCCAATACATGTTACTTAGATGCTTAGTTTACAACATTGATCTAGCCATTTCTACTATAGTGTGGTTCTTTCTTTCAGCCACACCATTTTTTTGTGGGGTGTAGGCAGTTGTGAATTACCTTTTTATTCCACAATATTTACAATATTTTAGAAATGCATTTGAATAATACTCTCCTCCTCTGTCAGTCCTTAGACTTTTTACAACAAACTCACTTTGATTCTCTACATAATTTTTTAAATCTATGAAACAATCAAAAGCTTCATCTTTAGTTTTCAAAAAATAAATCCAACACATCCTAGATAAATCATCAATAAAAGTGAGAAAGTAAGATTTGTTACCAATTCTTTTGGTTTACATTGGACCACAAATGTCCGAATGCACCAATTGTAGTGGATGGCTTGCTCTCCATGCTTGTCCCTTTGAAAATTTTGATCGTGAGTGCTTTCCCAAAGCACATACTTCACACACCTCCTTGTGTTCTTCAACTCTTGGAAGTCCACTCACCATAGCTTGAGAAGTCAAAAATTTCAAGCTTGCAAAATTAAGATGACAAAATCTCAAGTGCCAAAGCACACTTGGATTAGCAATAGCTACACTAGCAAGTTGAGCACCTTCTTGTTCCCAAAACTTAAGAGGAAACGTGAAAAGGATTGAAAATCCGACTAACTTCATATTATTTACAAACTCATTATATAGGCACTAATAGCCCAAAATACATAACCAAACCCATCAAATCATGGATTTGATCCAATATGCTTAACCATAAGCTACAAAAGTGCAAGGGAGAATGCACGTAACTTCTAAGTTAATAGGAAAGGAATAATGCTAACTATAAGATCCATTTTAGCTATCTTGAAGTACACACTTCCTACTTTGAGTTCACACTTACTAACTAACACTCTAAATGACAACTAGAAGATAACTAGTGCCCACAAGTGCATGTGAGAAGGAGACTCACTTACAATTATTAATTTGCAAGAAATAAACTATGTAAACCTAGCTAGGAACTACTAGAGGGGTCATATGAAGGATCAAACATCAATCCTCATCATGCCTCCCCACAATAGAAGCATTGGCCTCCAATGCTTTTAGAAGAGTAGGAAAGTCATGGGACATCTGATGAAAAGAAATCCAACGAGCCTGATGTGGCAACTGTCCTCGTCGAGCCACAAGATATGAGGTGGTAGACCCCTAGCGAGTTTGTCGAGTCTTTGTGTCATAGATATGATCGGAATCCAATGGTAACTGAGAATCAGGAACCACGTCCACAGGATGACTAATAGCTGGTGCAGTCTCTAATGTAGAGTCAAAGTACAACTTCAAAATATCTACATTGACGATGTCATGAATTCCCAAGTGTGTGGGAAGATCAAGGCGAAAAGCATTCTCGGATACCTGTTGAAGAATAGTGATGAGCACCAAAAATGCTCATTTTATATACACGGTTAAGGAGAATTATCACTGGTTCAATTAGCATATGAGATGTATTTTATATAACTTATGCATATAATTGATAGAAAATCCGGTATTATGCTTGATTGGTGTTTTTAGTGGGAAATGTGTATAAATGTAGGTATTGGTACTAATATGGTGTTTTCCAGTCTACATCCACTTGGACCCGGCATACTTCTGCTTACAGAGACTAAGGCAAGAGAGTAGGTGCCTTCCTCTTCAAGGAAGGTGCCTAACAGAAGTAGGCACCTTCCTACAACCGGAAGGTGTCCACGAAAGACGAGCGCCTCCCTACAATCGGAAGGCGCCAACGGAAGACGAGCGCCTCCCTACAACCGAAAGGCGCCAACAGAAGAAGAGCGCCTCCCTACAACCAGAAGGCGTCGATAGAAAACGAGCGCATTCCTAAAACCGAAAGGCACCCACAGAAGATGAGCGCCTCCCTACAACCGGAAGGTGCCAACAAAAGACAAGCGCCTCCCTGCAACAGGAAGGTGCCAATGGAAGAAGAGCGCCTCCCTACAACCGGAAGGCGCCTCCATGCCTTCATACTTTGCAAGATTTACCAAGTCAACTTTGACTGGTTGACCAAGGACTATGGAGGAGGTTGCACGTGAAGACAAAGGAGATCTATTTTAATCATGCATTTATTAAATAGAATAAAGTGTTTGTTATTATTATCAACCGATTGGCCGGTTGACCTTGTAAAGCTCTTAAAGCATATTATTATTTTTAGGATGCATTAGTTTAGGATTTGTTGTTACGTACACCTAAGGATGTTTATAATCTGGTGAACGAACATACTTTAAAATAGAAGAATAAAATATGAGTAGAATCAATTGTAACTAAATCACATCACGTGATTAAAATAGACTGATTTGTTATTGTAATGAGATCTGGCTGTGCTTTATATAAAGACGCAGGCCAGATGAACAAAGGGGATCAATGATTAATTCTACAGAGAACTTATTTTATTTTATTGTTTAATTAATCAAGAGTGCAACTCCTCTTATTAAAGCAAGCTTTACGTAGCTAGCCGGGCGGACTATCTGCGGGAGCTTGGGCCCACTCCCTGCAGTAGTCCTCCCCTATTTATTTCTGTTCTTTATTTTCTGTAGATTATTTTATTGCTTTAGTTCTTGCTTTATTTAATTTAGGTGTGTGCTTTTATTTTCAGCATTGTGTTTTATTTATTTAAATTCTCTGCACTCAGTTTATTTGGTTTGGCTGGAATCCAATTACACAAACCTCCCCACCAAACTAAATAAGGTAGAACCAGATTTTTTCCCCAACACTGCAGGCATATACTGTGCGCGACACTCATAAGTTTACGAACTTACCGGATTGATAATTTATGGAAGAGAAATGAATGTTTTTCGGGACATGAATTTTTGCTCAACATTTTGGCGCCATTGTCGGGGAGTGTCTAAACTGTAGTGTTCTAATTTACAAGTCAGATAAAAAGCTTATTTGAAATTACCTGTAAATATTTTATCTGAGAAGCATGAGTCCACAAAGGAGCTTTTTATAAAAAGGCCAAAAATAGTTGCCGGCACAGTCAGAGCCAAATCCCATAGGCAATTATTTATATTTTTTTTAGCTTCTCAGGTAAACGCGGGAATGAACCTGATGTACCATAATTAAGTGTAGAAGTAGAAATAAAATGTGTTGTTGAAAAAAATTAGAAAAAAATCTGGCATTGAAGGATTTCCATCATGTTCTAAATGGTTTCAAGAAATCAAAAGAAAAAGCACAACCCAAGTCTCGATTGAAAATTTTTAGGGACATGTTTTTATACGGAAACCATTGAAAAATTGTGCCTCTAGAAGCTTGGTTTTAAATTAAAAATTTTTACAGGCTTGAAATTTTTGCAACGTATTGGTAAATGTTTTTTATGATGAAATTAATAATGCAGGGAAAATGATAGAGCATAATTTAAAAAGAACATCTTTTTACGGAGTATGCTCTTCACTTGCGCTTAAGGCGACTTAGTGAATCAGAAACTAGCACGTGTTTTTAACAGACTGGTATGCCATGTTTTCTTCAGGTTGCTAGCTCACGGATAGTCATTTGCTGGCCTGCACACTTTGCCATTACGTTGAAAGAAGTTTGGTTGCGAGGCCATGAAGGAAAATACTCTTCTCATGCTACAACATATCAGACTAGTTGGAAAAAAAAAAGGATTTCGAGAAGACTAGTTCAGATGTAGGCATGGGGGAGACCCCACCTTCATCAATGCCGCAACAGCACAATGAACACTATTTATAGTGTTCATGAAAAAAAAAAAAAAAAAAAAAGGGAAAAAAATAAATCATCTGCTGAAAAGGCTCCAAGTTAATGAAGCAATTCAAAAATAGAGTTTTATTTTGCTGCTTGTTGAAAGAGAGTATCCTCTTTCCCGAGGACCAACTTGGTCTAGAAGGGAAATGAGAAATCTCCAATCGATAGATAAATAAAACAAGGAAAAATCTTGGAGGAGATCAGATTTCAAATGTCTGCACAAAGGCCACAGGATTAACTTTTTTTTTTTATGTGCTAATTGAGGAGGAGCTTGGTGTTTCAAAAATGTGAGTTGTTGGTTGTCATATGAAAAAATATACAAAAGAGAGGCAGAATCTCACTATGGTGGAAGATAAAATCAACTTTGAGAGAATCTCGAAACCATGGAGAAATCTGCTTTTCACAAAAAGTGTGAGGGCAAAGATGTTTCGGTACATGGTACATTTTGCCAAATTCTTAGGATGGATCATTGAAAAACCTCCAGATGTGAAAATCACCAGCTCAAATGGTTGAAGTAGACATCCTATTCTTTTATGCAGATGATGAAAAAAAAAATGATAATCCAAGATCTGTTCTGGTCAAGGCAGAATAGACCGAAAAAAAAAATACAAAAAAAAAAAAACAGAGAAAAAAAAATTAGTTAGAATTTTATTTTAATGTCTTTAGTTTAGATTTTTCTTTTATGTTTTGCAGGACAACGTGAAGTGCGAAGTAGAAAAATAAGGAGGTTTCTGTGAAGATCTCATGAATTGAGATTCATACATGGAGTTCGTAATAGCACTATACGAACTGTCTCGTGTACTTGATCGTATAGCATCCAATCTAACAGGTTAAAGCCAACAGAGTTTTGCCTTGGAAACATTGGCACTTGAAGGCAGGCTAAGTAACCTTGATCAAGCGAAAGGCTTCCAGCCCAAGGTGCTTGTGGAATTTGGGGGAAAATTTTGCTGGAAAGTGCATGACTGTTATAGCCTTGATGATAAAAAAAGTCAGATATGCTACACCAAGTGCAAGAGAAGAGTTTCGAGACAACATTCAAGTAACGGTCAATGAGCTCCATTAACCACTGCCTCACATTCACAAGAGTGGATTAGACATCGGCATGGGGGAGACCCCATATCATACCAGTAGCTTGGATGAATGTTCAAACATTCGTCGAAAAAAAAAAAAAGGAAGAAGAAAAAAAAAGAGAGAGAAAGAAAAAAAAAAAGAGAGAAAGAAAAAGAAAAAAGAGAGAGAGAGAAAAAGAAAAAAAAAAAAAAGAAGAAGAGAGGGAGGATACGTAAAAAAAAAAAATGAAGTGAAAGATGCCTTGTTTATCAAGAAGGCGCCTTCCGCATCAAGAAGGCGCCATACATTGGAGGCGCATTCCACAGGAAGAAGGTGCCATACATTAGAGGTGCCTTTCGTATGAAGAAGGCGCCATACATTAGGGGCACCTTCCGCATCAATAAGGTGTCATACATTGGAGGCGCCTTCCACAAGAAGAAGGCGCCACACATTGGAGGCGCCTTCCGCATCAAGAAGGCGCCATACATTGAAGATGCCTTCCACCAAAAAAAAAAAATATATATATATATATATATGCGAATCCTCCTAGTGAAAAAAAAAAAAAAAAACATAGAACATGTCCTGCTTAGCATAAAAATTGCTTTCTTATTGCTTTGCAGGAAATCATGAACCGAATGCAAGTTGCAGGCATCCCGAGAGCCAGGGCCTAACAGGCACGGAGTCATGACTCCTATTTCATCGCTTTTGTGTGTGCAGTTTTTGTAGGTGTAGTTTCGCAGGGACACAACCATGAGCATGATCTCGTAGGTGGAGCCGGCTTAAACTAGGCCTAACGGATGTGACATTTTGTGCCCTGCAATTAGGAGTGCGGCGAAGCAGAAAAGGCACTTACTTCCCACTAGGAAGAGAGTGCCTACAATCAGCCTAATACAACAGTGCATTTTTCCACCTGGAGGAAGGCACCAATAAGCAATTTTCTTCTCCCTTGGATGGGGATACCTGTTGTTCAGTGTGGGACCTGACATTTGGAGGGCTGCAGACCTGTTGTGCAGAGGGACCTGTTGCTGGAGATAAGGGCATCACCAATTTAAGTGGGGAAAGATGCGGGTGAATCAGAACCTCCCGTTAAAAAAAAAAAAAAAAAGGGAGAGTTCGGAAGGCTATTGTCACGATGATGTGACAATTTTTAGATATGGGGGGAAAGACGCCTTATTGTCGGCGCCTAACTTACTCCTATGAAAAAAATAAATAAATAAAAAAAATAAAAACCACCTTGTGTTGAAATAGCTCCACGATGAAATGCAAATCAGAAGCAAAGTTTTATTTTCGCTGCCCGTTGGAAGAGAGTATCCTCTTTCCCGAGGACTAGCCTGGTCCCGAAGGGAAATGAGAAACCTCCAACTGGTAGCTAAATAAAATGGGGGAGGAGTTTGAAAAAAAAAAAACATATGTCAAATATCTGTTTCCTTCGAAATCAACGCATGGTAAGTAGGCACCTTCCTCTTCAAGGAAGGTGCCAGAAGAAGGTAGGCGCCTTCCTCTTCCATGAAGGCACCAAGAAAAGATAAGTGCCTTCCTCTTCCAGGAAGGCGCCAATAGAAGGCCAGCGCCTTCCTCTTCCAAGAAGGCACCAAGAAAAGATAAGCGCCTTCCTTTTCCAGGAAGGCGCCAATAGAAGGTCAGCACCTTCCTCTTCCAGGAAGGCACCAACAGGAAGGCGCCACTAGAAGGCAAGCACCTTCCTCCAATAGGAAGGTGCCACTAGAAGGCAAGCGCCTTCCTCTCATAGGAAGACACCCACAGGAAGGCACCACAGGAAGGCATCGATAGGAAGGTGCCACAGGAAGGCACTAACAGGAAGGTGCCACTAGAAGGCAAGCGCCTTCCTCTCACAGGAAGGCGCCACTAGAAGGCGCCCCTGTTCTTTGCCCATTGACTAGACAAGCACGACGTGGGCAAAAAAAATTGGTGCAGTTCCAACTCTACGTCATGTAGGTTAATTTGGGGATTGCACCAACGTATGAGAACATCCTACCAACGCCAACACATACATCTCAGCAACGCACCTGACAGATGTCGTGAATAATGAAAGAAATATGGTTTTTCCTCACTCCAAAAAATAAAGGAATGCAGTGTTGTTTCAATTATGTATGCAAAAGAAATAATTCAGAGGGGATGTCATTTTGGACGCACACATGTCAGGTATAAATTTTAATATTCATCTTGTAAATGCATTCGGAGAGAGATACGTCAATGCAGGATTAAAATATTTTTTGTGCTGTTGAGAAAAAGCTGGGTATTTCAAAGTTTAGAGTCACCAGCTCAGTTGTTGCGGATTGACTATGTTCTTTGATGTAGAGGATGAAGAAAAAAAATTGAAAAAAAAAAAGGGAGAGAGTCAAGATCTGTTATGTTCATGACAGAACAGATAAAGATACTTATAAATAAATAAATAAAATCTCCAGGAGCACCAACGTGAAGACATCTCACACCACCAGCATCATATATATCAGATTCTATGCTAATAAAATCTCCTGAGTATGTACCGATTTTCTTATTAATTATGTGTATAGTTATTTTAAAATCATTTCTATGCTAATACCAGTCGACGCCTCCACAGTTTTTCAAAATCTCCCATTAGAATTCAAATACATGATGTGCCTTGAAAAAAATATATAATTGAAAAAAAAGAAAAGAGAGGCTATGGCATCTACGCGAATAAATTTGGCATCATTTTCATTGCCACCTCATGACAATGGCAACTGGCTTGAGCGAACACATATAAATGATGCTACTCTATACCACAAAGGAGGTTCTAGAGATGTGAAATACGTTTCAAATGTGGGTAAAAGTAGCAGCTGGTGACTGCACTTATTTTAAATCAATTTGGTCTCACCAAATATGACCAATGAGCAACATTGGAGAATGCCAGCATTTATATAAAAAAAAAAAAATGCAGTGGTCATTGGCCCTGAACAGTGTGGTCACAATTTAACTATTTGTTCGCAATGATTAGTCAGGATGTGTTTCTGACTTCTGCTGGTGCCGCATCACTCTATGGATGAAGAATAGCAACACTCAATGAAAAAAAAAAAATAGTGCTGAATAAAAAAAAAAAAAATAGTACTGAGAAAAAAGAAAACAGTAGTGCTGAATGGGAAAAAATAGCAGCACTCAGCGACAGAGAAACAGAGATGCTGAAGGCCATTAAAAAAAAAAAATATATATATATATATATATATATATATATATATATATATATATATATATATATATCCCAGGGGTTGTTATCACGAAGACATGACAAAATTTTTGGCATGGACAGCCTGCGAGAGGGATAACTTCACCTTTTGGTGCCACGATGGCGTGGCACATGTTAGGCATGGGGGGATGATGAGCACCAAAAATGCTCATTTTATATACACGGTTAAGGAGAATTATCACCGGTTCAATTAGCATATGAGATGTATTTTATATAACTTATGCATATAATTGATAGAAAATCTAGTATTATGCTTGATTGGTGTTTTTAGTGGGAAATGTGTATAAATGTAGGTATTGGTACTAATATGGTGTTTTCCAGTCTACATCCACTTGGACCCGGCATACTTCTACTTACAGAGACTAAGGCAAGAGAGTAGGCGCCTTCCTCTTCAAGGAAGGCGCCCAACAGAAGTAGGCACCTTCCTACAACCGGAAGGTGTCCATGGAAGACGAGCGCCTCTCTACAACCGAAAGGCGCCAACGGAAGACGAATGCCTCCCTGCAACCGAAAGGCGCCAACGGAAGAAGAGCACCTCCCTACAACCGAAAGGCATCGATAGAAAACGAGCGCCTCCCTACAACCGGAAGGCACCCACGAAGATGAGCGCCTCCCTACAACCGGAAGGCACCAATGAAAGACAAGCGCCTCCCTGCAACAGGAAGGCACCAACGGAAGAAGAGCGCCTCCCTACAACCGGAAGGTGCCTCCATGCCTTCATACTTTGCAAGATTTACCAAGTCAACTTTGACTGGTTGACCAAGGACTATGGAGGAGGTTGCACGTGAAGACAAAGGAGATCTATTTTAATCATGCATTTATTAAATAGAATAAAGTGTTTGTTATTATTATCAACCGATTGGCCGGTTGACCTTGTAAAGCTCTTAAAGCATATTATTATTTTTAGGATGCATTAGTTTAGGATTTGTTGTTACGTACACCTAAGGATGTGAAAGCACAAGATTCGGAAACAAAAAGGATAAACTAAAAATGCAATGTAAATGAAACTAAAATAACGCTTAAATCCTATGTTATTGAAAAATGCGTAAAAAGAAAGAACATGAACACAAGATATTAAAGCAATATAAAAATCGGCCCTTTTATTGATATGTTTTTCAGATTTGTGTTACAATGTGTCTCCTTCCTTTTTAAGGGATAGGAGCGTTAAATGTTGGTCTTTTACAACTTTTTTCAGAATTCCTTCTTCCGTGTGCCCACATGTAAGATGGGCGAACCAAAACGTTGTCGCCGCTTGCGTTGATAAAGGTCGATTCCTCGCTGCTCCTCCAATGCTGCAAATCTGCGTTCAAAGAAACAAACAAAGAATCAGTAGCACCTGTGTATGAAAAATAAAATATGAATCTAACGATGGTTAAAATGAGTCTAAATAAAATGAAAACTTGACAAAAGCATAAACATGAAACTAGCTAAATACTACAAAAGAAATAAAGCGGGGGGTGCCCGAAGGCAAACCACCCGCGGGTGAAACTTTGCTTCGACACCAATCCGCTTAGGATGGGTCCGAAACCTGATGTGATGTGTTGTCGGAAAATTGGTTGGATATTGTGGTCAGAAAAATCGGTGTTGGTCCTTGATTCGTGCCTTCAAAAGTCACCCAATAACCTCTCTTTCGATTAAGAGATTATGGATGTTGAAAGCACAAATCGCAAGTAAGTGAATTAGCAGCACTTCGTCGCTCAAAATGCTCCTTCTCTGTATATCTTTTGGGTGAGGGAGCTCACCATTTTATAGACCCAAGGGGTCTCTTTGAATTAACATGCAAAAGTGTTTCTCTGCATGAATGCTTTTTTGTGAAGAGAAGACTTCTTCTTGATTAAGGGCTTCTTAACTGCCTTTGTGCATGTCTTTGTATGTTTAGAAAAGCTCACTCGCACTCCCATGCAATGAAGGGATAGCTAAGTGGCAAATCTGAGTTGTCTTAAAAAGCTCACTCTCATTCCCATGCAGTGAAGGGAGAGTCAATTGGCAGATATGAGTTGTCAAAAGAACTCACTCGCACTCCTATGCCATGCAGGAAAAGCTAAGTGGCAATTCTGAGTTGTCATGCGTCGAGATCTAAATTTTTTCCAGTCAAACCTGGCATTCATCCCACCGTGAAGCGAGCGCTGGTAATCGTCTCTGGGTGAGACGAGTATCAATCCGCACTCGTCCCTGGATAGGACGAGTATAAATTTGCACTCGTCCCTGGGTGGGACGAATAAGTAGCTGAGTGTCTAAAAGATGCCAAATTGATCCCTGACTTGCAAAACTGCTGTGTGAGTGGTTAGAACCACTGTTTAACCTCTGGGGGCTGCCCTGGGGGCTGTGTGTGTTAGTGCGATCAGTGCTTGTTGTCACATAATCGGATTGGTGCTATTTTGGTGTCTACAGGATGTTTATAATATGGTGAACGAACATACTTTAAAATAGAAGAATAAAATATGAGTAGAATCAATTGTAACTAAATCACATCACGTGATTAAAATAGACTGATTTGTTATTGTAATGAGATCTGGCTGTGCTTTATATAAAGACGCAGGCCAGATGAACAAAGGAGATCAATGATTAATTCTACAGAGAACTTATTTTATTTTATTGTTTAATTAATCAAGAGTGCAACTCCTCTTATTAAAGCAAGCTTTACGTAGCTAGTCGGGCGGACTATCTACGGGAGCTTGGGCCCACTCCCTGCAGTAGTCCTCCCCTATTTATTTATGTTCTTTATTTTTTGTAGATTATTTTATTGCTTTAGTTCTTGCTTTATTTAATTTAGGTGTGTGCTTTTATTTTCAGCATTTATTTTATTTATTTAAATTCTCTGCACTCAGTTTATTTTGTTTGGTTGGAATCCAATTACACAAACCTCCCCACCAAACTAAATAAGGTACAACCAGATTTGTTCCCCAACACTGCAGGCATATACTGTGCATGACACTCATAAGTTTACGAACTTACCGTATTGATAATTTATGGAAGAGAAATGAATGTTTTTCGGGACATGAATTTCTACTCACCAAATAGTATAAGGCACATAGCGAATCGGTTTGATTTTACTATGAGTCTTATCAAGAAAATGTCGCTTGTCAAGATGCAACCAAACTTTGTCACCAACCTGAAATGGATGAGGAATTTGATGTCGATCCATGGCCTTTTTCTGTTGTTGTTGTGTCTTTTGCAAAATCTCAACCACCTTTGATTGTAGATTGTGCAAGTGCTGAATAAATGAGTGTGCCTTGTCTTGCTCCTTCTAAAGATGTGAAGTGATAGGAGAAGGCAAAGACAAAGGTAACTCATAAGGTGCCAAGGGCTGAAATCCCATACAAACCTCAAAGGGTGAATGACCTGTAGAAGAATGTAGGGCCCTATTGTAGGCATGTTCAATATGAGTGAGACTCAAGTCCCACTTTGTTGGTGAAGCATGATGATAGATTCGTAAAATTTGCACAAGGGTACGGTTTACCACTTCAGTATGCCCATCGGACTGCGGATGATAGACGATGGAAAATTTAAGGGAAACTCCCAAAATTTTCCACAAAGAACGCCAAAAGTGACCCACAAATCGTGAATCACGATCCGATATAATTCTGGTAGGTAGACCAAATGAATGCCAAATGTTGTTAAATAAAAATTGGGCTAAGTCTGCTGCAGAACTTGTCTTGCGGCATGGAATAAACTTAGCCATCTTACTGAATCTGTCAACCACCACGAACACACAATCATGTTGTCACATTGTCATAGGAAAACCACTAACCAAATCCATGGAAATGCTTTCCCAAGGATGGGAAGGAATGGGCAAAGGCATGCCTAAGCCAAACTTCTTGTTAGCTAGTTTTGAGCGACAACAAACTGCACACTGTTTGAGAAATCTCAACACATCCCTCTGCATTTTAGGCCAATAGAAAAATCTTTGCAAGTGATGAAGTTTTTTGTGCTTCCCAAAGTGACCACCATAAAGTGTAGAATGAGCTTCCTTAAGAAGTGACACTCTAGGCTCACAAGGAACACAAACCTTGTCCAATTTGTAAAGAAGTCCTTCTTTGATGTAGAAATCTTGGAAAGGACACAAATTGGAAGAAGAAGGCTTACTCACTTGCTCAAATATTTTCCCAAAATCAAGATCTTGTGAATACTGATTAGGCCAAGTCTAAAATCCCAAGTGTGAAGTGGACATAACTGTTAAGGCAAGAGCGGCAGGAGGCCTACTCAAACAATCAGCAACAGTATTACTCTTCCCATTTTTGTACTTGATCACCAAGTGAAATTGTTGGAGGTAAGAGGCCCACTTCATATGTCTTGATTCTTCAATTTTACTTTGAGATTGTAAAAACTTGAGAGGCATATGATCAGTGTGTACTATTGTATATTTTCCCAAAAGATAATGTCTCCAGTACTTGATAGCTTGAACTAATGCATACAACTCCTTGTCATATGTAGAATAGTTCAACTTAGCAGCGAGAAAAAGTTTTTGAATGATAAGCAACTGGATGACCATTTTGTTTGAGCACAGCTCCTAAGGCAACTTTAGAGGCATCCGTTTCAATCTCAAAAGGTTGAGAGAGGTCGGGTAAAGTTAACATAGGTGTTGTACAAAGTTTCTTTTTAGTTTCTCAAAGGCAATCTCTTGGCTTTTCTCCCAATGAAATGGAACTTTAGACTTAGTGAGATAATGCAATGGAGCTGCAAGGGTGGAATATTGAGGAATGAACTTGCGATAAAAATTTGCAAGTCCTAGGAAACTCCTTAACTCAGTGAGAGTTGTAGGAGGGGACCACTTAAGTAAAACATCAACTTTGGTGGGATCTACCTGAATTCCACTTTCACTAATCACATAACCAATGTAAGAAACTGAAGTATTGCCAAAAGAACACTTGGAAGAATTGGCATATAATTGATTCTTTGCAAGAAGATCAAGTGTATGATGGATATGCCTAAGATGTTCCTCCCAAGTCTTTGAGAATATCAATATATCATCAAGATATATTATTACAAATTTGTTAAGTACATAACGAAATACATCATTCATCAACCTCATGAAGGTTGCAGGAGCATTAGTAAGACCGAAGGGCATGACCAACCATTCAAAAAGGCCCATCTTCGTCTTAAAAGTTGTCTTCCATTATGTATCCTCAACTTGGATACGCACTTGATGATATCCACTTTTGAGATCTATTTTTGAAAAGAACTTAGCTCCTTGGAGTTGATCTAATAAATCATCAATGCATGGTAGTGGATATCTATTCTTTATAGAAATTTTGTTCAAAGCATGAAAATCAATGCACAATCTCCAAGTGCCATATTTTTTAAGAACCAACAAAATAGGTGAAGCACAAGCAGAAGTACTTTCCTTAATGAAACCCTTAGACAACAAATCTTCTATTTGCCTTTTTATTTCTTCATTTTTCAAAATAGATTGTCTATACATGGGAGCATTAGGTAGTGAAGAACCAGGAATGATTTCAATGTTGTGATTAATTGTGCAAATTGGAGGAAGAGACTTTGGCTCCTGAAATATGTGTGAGTAACTTTGCAATATTTTATCCATTGAAGAGTGTTGCTTTGGAATGGATGTGGATGTAGAAGTGTTTTGAGAGCGAATGAAAATTAGAGCAACATCACCACATTTTTTAATTACTCTTTTTGTTTGCTTGGAACTTAGAATGATGTTAGGAGTGTTGGTGCTTTTAATGAGAAAGACCTGACCATATTTTTGAAGTGTGTAGGTTCTTTTGAAAGCATCATAAACAGCTCTCCTATCATACTAAAAAGGTTGTCCAAGCAAAATCCCACAACAATCCATAGGAGTCACATCACAAGTGACTTGATCTATGAAATGTGGGCCAAGTGCAAATTTTAATGTGCAAGTGTGAGTGATTTCTGAGCCTCTTCCACTATACTTCCAACCCAAAGAATAAGGTTGAGGATGAGGCTCCATAGGTAACTTCAAACACTCGACAATGGACCTCGCAATTAGATTTTTCTGTGGGACATTATCCACTATACAATCTGTTGCAAAATTATGGAGCAAATGAGCTCGAGTGATGAACAAAGCATCATGAGTGCCCTCTGATGAACTTACATTTACCAAGGTAACTTCATTGAGCTTACCTCATAATTCCGTGTATACTCTACTTTCTCCTACTGAGTCAAGGGGACCTTTGGAAGCATCCTCCTCTTGAGTAGTAATGACTAAACTCTTCTTTTTAAGCTTAAAACAATCAGCTTTTTCATGACCTTTCTTCTTACAATAGTTACAAAAAATTTTAGAAGAAGAAGAAGAAGAAGGTTTGGAAGAAGAAGAAGAAGAAGGAGTAGAAGCGGAAGGGGAAGGAGAAGAAGGATATGGAGAAGAAAAATTCTTCTTTGGAGCAAAATTATTCTTTTGTGAGAAAGAATTATTCCCTTTTGATGAGTTTGCAACCACTTGAGTAGCAGGTGCGCGAAATGCTCGCGAATGCGCCTTAAACTTGTCCTCCGCAAGTTGCACTTGGTTGAAAATCGAATCCAATGTGTCCATAGAAACAAACATAATTTCCCTATACAAATGTTCCAACAAACCACTTTGAAATTTGAGAATCAAAGCTTTAATATCTTCCTCCACATTCAAAAGTATCCTGTACTTGTTGAATTGAAAGATATATTCCTGCACAGTCATATTAGTACTTTGTCGAAATCGAATCCACTTAATGACCAATTCCTTAGAATAATTGGAAGGATAAAAATTGGTCTTAAGACAATCTACAAGCTCATCCCATGAGGTGAGTTCATCATGACCTCTTTTTCGTTCAACAAGTACTTTAGCTAAACTAGAAAGTTTGAGTTTAGCATATGGAACCATATCCTCATCTGCAAGTTGAGTGTAAGAAAACCAAGAACTCATGTCAAGAATCCAACTATTCAAGACTTCAGGGTTTCGGGATCCATCATAAAGTGGCACTTCACAACGAACTCTCAGGCGAGAATCATGAGCAGAAGTTGAAGCATTATGGAAAGAAATATCATTTACCTTCATTGCAAGGTTACCAAGAACTTCTGCCATGGTAGTATCATTAGCCTTATCTGCTAAAGCATTTACAACATGTGCAAGTTTTGCCACTTGGGCAGCCAAGTCATAAGCCATGTGAGACCGGGTATAAGCTAGAAGTAAAAGGGAAAAGCACTTAAAAATCAAGGAAAAATTGAAGGTTCCTTGTTACAATGTTGTTCCCTGAAAATTACCCCTAAGGCTAAAAATTTAAAAATTTAAACTAACCTAAGGTTGACAATTTATATTTTATTAATTTAAAAATAACTTAAGTAAAAATTAAATATAATTAATCAAAGATTAATTAATTTACTTAAATTATTAAAAATTAAATTAATAAAAATAAAAATAATGACATGCAACCTTAGAATAGGAAAATTTTAAAAAAATTACAAGTTTACCCGTGGTAAACTGAACTCCACTGGCTATGCATGAATTTTTGAACTGCACTGGCATGTTTCCCAAAGCATTAATTTCCAAAACCAGGTGCAGTTTGAAATGTGGTGCAGATCCAAGGACCTCCTGTCCTGTGCACACAATCTCGAGCAAACAGAGGCTTGAAGTGCCTGGGCAGCACCAAATACCCAACTCGTGGGTCTGCTGCCTCTTGACGCAGGCAGATTCTGTCTGTCCTGCGTAGGATGACACAGGTCCACCCTGTAGGCAGGTAATTGGCTAGCAACCTGCCTATCGCATGCTCCTCTGCCTACCGCACATTGTCTAGCAAACAGTGCTGGGTAGAGCGTGCCCTATGTAGCAGGGTCAACGCGTCGGACAAACACTGTCAGGCTGACAGCGCTGTCAAGATGACAGCATGCTGTCAGAACCAGATAGCAGGCCCGCGACCTGCGTAGCAGGTTGAACACGTCGGCCGCCCGCTGTCAAGCTGACAGCGACGCCTAGATCGGCATATGGTGGAGCCGGATGGGCACGTCGGTAGAGAGCGATTGCCGGGGCAAGACACTAAACGTGTCGTATTCGGCCCTAGTGGCCGAAAAGGCAAACTATGCCAATTTTTTTTTTTTTTTACAATGCTAAATTAATTAATATATAAAAATATATATTCATTAATTAAAATATCAATTTTCTGAGAAAAACTATGAAATTTAAAAAAAATTAACCAGGAGGGTTAATTTAAAAACATAGAAACATAGAAAATTGCTAATATTTGAAGGCAAATTACCTTCAAATAAAAAAAATTGCTAATTTCTCGACTCCTTCAGTAGCTCTCCTTTCAAGATCTAGTCGACACATGACCAACGTTTGAAAGGCAACCAGATCTAAGTAAACACACGACCTAGTTTTGATGATGCTCAATCTTCAAGACTCCAAAATGGTAGGAAATTTAGGAACAACAGGCTCCCTAATTCGCATTTCATAGTAGGAGAAATCCAACCCTGCCAAGGGATTTTTGTAGGAAAGAAATCGGGGTAAACTTCTCCTATACTTCTTGAGCATACAGAGAAAGTTGGAACGAGGATTTTGACGCCTAAGGAACTTCCTTCTGCGAATGGTTTTCAAGCTCCCCTTGAGCTTGAACCGAGTCCTCAATGAAAACAAGTTTCTCATAAGAAAAACAATTCTATCTCCTATCCTCTCACCTCACAAGCCCTAGTGTAAACTTGAACTAGGCTCTGATACCAATGAAAAGGATTGAAAATCCAACTAACTTCATATTATTTACAAACTCATTATATAGGCACTAATGGCCCAAAATACATAACCAAACCCATAAAATCATGGATTTGATCCAATATGCTTAACCATAAGCTACAAAAGTGCAAGGGAGAATGCACGTAACTTCTAAGTTAAGAGAAAAGGAATAATGCTAACTATAAGATCCATTTTAGCTATATTGAAGTACACACTTCCTACTTTGAGTTCACACTTACTAACTAACACTCTAAATGACAACTAGAAGATAACTAGTGCCCACAAGTGCATGTGAGAAGGAGACTCACTTACAAATATTATTTTGCAAGAAATAAACTATGAAAACCTAGCTAGGAACTACTAGAGGGACCATATGAAGGATCAAACATCAATCCTCATCAAAACAACCTATTTTTTGTCATAGGTACTTGTGTAATAACTCTATTACAATTGTTTTTATCAAAAATGACACATTTTCCTTCAAAAACAAGCCTATAGTTCTTCTCCATCATTTTTCCAACACTAAGAAAATTATGTTGGAGTTTAGGGGTGTAATAGATGTCATTTACCTTCTTGGTGGCTTCTTTTTTTGGAACCTCCATGGCTCCAATACCTTCAACTTGTAGTTCCTTGTCATCTTCCAATTTGATATTTGATTTGTAGGAGGAATCCATTGTAGCAAAGAGCTCCTCTTTGCCACTCATGTTATTGGAACAACCAGTATCCAAAATCTAAGTTTTATTAAGATTTTGATCTGATTTTCCATAGGTGAGGAACAAATTTGAAGAAGCTCATTCCTTTTCTCCATAGTTTCCATATTGACCTCTCCCATATTCAGAAGCCTTGGACCAACAGTATCTAGCAAAGTGACTAGCCTTACCATAATTGTAACAATATTTCTTTGATTTGTCACCTCCTCTTCCTTGATTGCCACCTCTTGATCTACCTCGTCCTCTTCCTTTGCCTCTCATTTGACCTCTTCCTTGTCCTCTTCCTTGTGCATTATCACCTTCTTTGGATGAGAATGCTTTCTCATCACCTCCATAGCTTGTATATGTAGCACCCTGCAATCTTTCTTCATGAGACATCAAAGAACCTATTAGTGCATCAAAAGTGAGGTTAGAAAGATATTTAGATTCCTCAATAATGATAGCAATATGGTTCCATTTATGAAGAAGTGTTCTCAACACTTTCTTCACAACCACTTCAGGTTTTATGTCTTCTCCAAGGATCTCCATCTTGTTGACAATTGCTTTCACTCTCACATAGTAGTCACCAACTTTCTCATCTTCCTGCATTTTGAGATTTTCAAAATATTTCTTCAAGGTTTGAAGCCTTACTTGCTTCACCTTATCACTCCCTTGATAGTTGTCTTTCAAGGCTTTCCATGCTTAAAGTGACGTTGAACAAGAAGCAATCCTTGGAAATATGCTCTTCTCCAAGGCTACTTGGAGATGATAGAGTGCAAACGAGTTCTTCTTTTGGGCATCCTTCTTTGTAGTTTTATCAACTGCACTTAAGGTTGTCCAGTCCTGGGGTTCATTGTAGCCTTCTTATACAATATCCCATAGCCCTTTTTCAATGAGTAGGGTCCTCATCTTGATGGACCAATACTCATAATCAAGGTCGTTGAACTCAAGGTTAGGAAGATTATTCTTAGTAGTCATTACTAACTTTAACAAAAATTTGGAGTTCTTTGGTTGAGATGCTTAAATTTTTAATTCTGTAAAATTAAAAATTTATCAATTATTAAATAATAATAAAATATGTTTTTGACTTAAAATCAATTTAAAATGATTTTAATCAAACAAAATTAAATTATTATAAAATTTGATAAAAAATTACCCAGGTGTTGTAGGTGAGTTGGGGAGGAGAGGGAAATCCTCCAAGAGAGGTCCCAGGTTCAAATCTCCACCCTACCAAAAATTTGAATTGGGTATCCAAAATCCAATTGATAATGTTGGTGCGGGTAGGGTCGGGTGCGACTCCCGGGTGACTTTGATGGTGTAGAACCCCCTGTTCGTGGTCTCTCATACCAAGGCGGCCCCGCAAGGGGTTTTTTGCTTAAAAAAATGATAGAAAATTTAATATTATTTACAAAAGTCAAATTTACCTATGCATCTCCAAGAACACGACGGCTCCTCCACGTCGTTCCTCTTCCAACACCATGACGATGGCTCCATGTCATTCGTTCCTCCAATCACCACGATGGTGGCTTCGCAGTCTCCTTTTATTTCATGAAATCTCACAATTTCTCACATCGTCTCATGCTGAAATCGTAGTCTTCTACTTCTGAATGAGCTTTCTCCATTTGCGAAAGTCCTCCAAATATTACACATAGAATTATTCAAAAGAAAAAAACATATTTGCTTCTTTTAATGCACAACATTCTCCAGAGACGAAGACAGAAAGTAACATGATTCCTTTCAGCACAATGTTCTCCGTTTTGGTAGGCTTAACAAATTATGTCAACACCTTCTCCTCCACAGTGTCTTCAAATGCTTTCACGCTGATCGCTTTATGGAATACCAACACAGGTTTGATGACTCTCTTTAGGCAGATCAGGACGTCTACAGGCAGATTTTTAGCAAAATGCTAAATGCGAAGAACGTCTCTTCCATGCGAAATGCAAAATGCCGCACTCATGTAACATGAATTTTCAACATAACACAATTATTTGCACAGTTACGAACCAGACACACAGACGTATTCACACCATCTACATAGCTTCTCTACGTCTCGTGCTTAGAATTTCTACCAATATTTTATTACGCAACATCAACGTCCGCTTAGATCAATGTCAACCTTTCATGATTTTATCACACGATGTGAAATAATGCACAACCAATCACGAAAGGTCTATACGTTTGTTTTTAAACATATACTAGTAGATTAAATTTAACACAATCTAATAAGATTAAATTTGATGATAGAGTGTTCACACAGTATGATACAGTGCAACACACAGTCTCCACTCTCAACAGCATGTAGCTCAACGACTCAGTCTCCCTATTTTGTTCTTCGAGCCTCCGTGAAGCCTCCAATTCAAGGACAACACCGTCAACATGGGATCCTCCCAGTGCTTCCAGCAACCAGCTCATGATTCTACTTCAATGTAGCTGAGTAAAGCAATATTTTAACTCAAACCTTTTAAATATCTCCCTCACAGCACAACACAATTCTACTTCTCCTGGACTGAACACACGCAATATGATGGGCAATCCTCTAAAGCAGAATTTTTCATGCCAGCTCTGATACCAGATGTGATTTCAATTCACATATTACTTATATTCTTCAACAAATGGATTACAATTTATAATGCAGATATGTGCTCACCACAGTTGGAGCAACATGATTTACAAATTTGCAAATCATCTAATCTTGGACTAAGTCTAACCAAATTTCCTATATGCTCTCAAATAACTCCTAAGTTAGCTACGTAGAAATAACAATAATCCTAATAGCATATGCTAACAATAATGAGCTACATAGGGGTAATTCTAACAACTAGGATATGCAATCAACTATTGTCCATTCAATTTTAAAGAAGGCATCAAACCATGGTGGTGCAAGAGGAATAAGAGAAACCTAATACGCTGAGGAATGGACAAGGTATGACCAACAGGGTCCATAGAAATAACCATCAAAGCAAGTAGTACCAAAAATATAATTGACAAGGAGGCTAGAATCGATTATAGTATGATTCGAATGTAAGACCAGACATACAATGTTGTAATTACCAATAATGTGGACACTTTGTGAAGGATTGTCCCGCTGAAGCAATAGAACTAGTAGGGAATAACATTTCACAAATGTGTAGATGGTATGAACAGGGCTATCATGAGGAGGTAAATTGTTCAAATAATTCGAGTACGAGTAACTTGCAGAATATTAATTTCCTTGATATAGAAGATGAAAAAGAAGCCAATGGAGAATTACGTTCTTGTTGTTACAAGGGGTTAGGTAGAAAATATTAGTACACCAAATATACCATAGAAAAGTAAATATGGTAGGAAGCAAAAAAAGAAATATAATAAGAGATAGAAAAGGCTAAGCAAGAAAGGCTAGTGAAATAAAAGAAGCTAAAGAAGCCATCGGGCTTAGAAGGAAAAATGTCAACCCAGGAATTGATAACACAAGTGTTGAACACAATAGGAGAATTGAAAGTGACAAGTTAACTTAGCACCATATCAACATTACACGTAATTAGGAAATGAAATTCAGGCACAAAAGTGATGTAACTGCAAAGCCAACCAAAATAAGAAGTAAAGATGGAGGATCAATTAATTGATCCAACAATATTGATGATCAATATTAGAAAAAAACTAGCATTGATTCATATTCCAATATACAATTACTTCCAACCATTACTTCTTGTAACTACACAACACAAACATGATATAAGATTGCACCAATATATCTCGTACCAGAAATTGATCAAACACCTATAACATAACAATACAATCACAATGTAATCACATTAAACACACATACTTCTGGAAAAACACTTGCTATATTCACAATGAATTAGCACATGGATAATCATGGATCACTTTCTGGAAGATCCCTTTACCTTTTTGATGTACTTCCATGCCTAGAAAGTAATGCATCAAGCCTAGATATTTCATTTCAAATTCTTTCATCATGGAATTTTTGAACTCCTTATTCATCTTAGCACTACTACCCATGAATATTAGATCATCCACATATAAATATACAATGAGAATTTCTTTACCTTATTTCATGTAGTAGAGAGTAGGTTCACTTTTGCTCCTAGTGAATCCATACCTTTGAAAGTAGCCATAAATGTGTGAGTACCATGCCCTTGGTGCTTGCTTGAGGCCATATAATGCTTTCTTCAGTTTGTATACAAGGTTCTCCTTACCTTGTTCTTCAAATCCTTGAGGTTGTTGCACAAAAACCTCTTCATTCAAGTACCCATTAAGAAAGGCACTTTTAACATCCATGTGCTGAATTTTCCACCCTTTGTGGGCAGCCAAAGAAAGTATTGATCTGATTGTCTCCTGTCTAGCAACAGGAGCAAAGGTCTCCTCATAGTCAATACCATACTTATGAGTGAACCCCTTTGCTACTAGTCTTGCCTTGTGTCTTTCAATGATTCCATCAACATTGAATTTGGTCTTGTAGACCCATTTGTATCCAACACATTTCTTACCTTTAGGAAGCTTCACTAGCTCCCAAGTATCATTCTTTTTTATAGATGTCATTTCCTCTTTCATGGATTGTTGCCATACATTATGAACATATGCTTTTTCATAACTAGATGGCTCTAGCTCTACACTAGTCATTAAAGCATAATTTACTACATCTCCCTTAGGCTCTTGGGAGTCATCTTCACCATACATATGCAGATTTTCAAGTCTTTTCAAAAATGCATTCATTTCACTAGCTTGACTTCTAGTGTATCTTTTATGGAAATTCTTATCCAACGTTTGAAAAGATGGATGGTACTAAAGTGTTATCTTGCCTCTGGATGGGGAATCAATATCCATTGGTGAAGGACTTACAGATCTTTGTGGAGAAGGACTTGGAGTAGCATATGTTGTACTTGAAGTAGTACTCATACTTGGGCTTGGAGGACTTTCTTTGTTGTTTTTGGGCTGCACTTGCTGCACTTGAGAGAAACTTGCATCATGAGATCCATCATCAACAAAAAGTTTTTGATGACCCCATTCTCCCCCTTCATAAAAAATTACATCCATGGAGAGTACAATTTTATGTTTTTTTGGGATTGTATAGCCTATATGCTTTGGAAGACTCACAATATCCAACAAAAATACATGCTTGACTTTTGGGGTCAAGTTTTTTTCTTTGCTCATAAGGAATGTGGGCATATGCAAGACAACCAAAAACCTTAAAGTGTTTTACATTTGGCTTTTTGCCATACCATCCTTCATAAGGAGTAATCCCATCTAAACTAGAAGTAGGACTTCTATTCAAAATGTTAACACTAGTTCTAATAGAATCAACCCAATACATGTTACTTAGATGCTTAGTTTACAACATTGATCTAGACATTTCTACTATAGTGTGGTTCTTTCTTTCAGCCACACCATTTTTTTTGTGGGGTGTAGGCAGTTGTGAATTACCTTTTTATTCCAAAATATTTACAATATTTTAGAAATGCATTTGAAGAATACTCTCCTCCTCTATCAGTCCTTAGACTTTTTACAACAAACTCACTTTGATTCTCTACATTATTTTTTAAATCTATGAAACAATCAAAAGCTTCATCTTTAGTTTTCAAAAAATAAATCCAACACATCCTAGAGAAATCATCAATAAAAGTGAGAAAGTAAGATTTGTTACCAATTCTTTTGGTTTACATTGGACTACAAATGTCCGAATGCACCAATTGTAGTGGATGGCTTGCTCTCCATGCTTGTCCCTTTGAAAATTTTGATCGTGAGTGCTTTCCCAAAGCACATACTTCACACACCTCCTTGTGTTCTTCAACTCTTGGAAGTCCACTCACCATAGATTGAGAAGTCAACAATTTCAAGCTTGCAAAATTAAGATGACCAAATCTCAAGTGCCAAAGCACACTTGGATTAGCAATAGCTACACTAGCAAGTTGAGAACCTTCTTGTTCCCAAAACTTAAGAGGAAACAACCTATTTTTTGTCATAGGTACTTGTGTAATAACTCTATTACAATTGTTTTTATCAAAAATGACACATTTTCCTTCATCAAAAATAAGCCTATAGTTCTTCTCCATCATTTTTCCAACACTAAACAAATTATGTTGGAGTTTAGGGGTGTAATAGATGTCATTTACCTTCTTGGTGCCTTATTTTTTTGGAACCTCCATGGCTCCAATACCTTCAACTTGTAATTCCTTTTCATCTCCCAATTTGATATTTGATTTGTAGGAGGAATCCATTGTAGCAAAGAGCTCCTCTTTGCCACTCATGTGATTGGAACAACCAGTATCCAAAATCTAAGTTTTATTAATATTTTGATCTAATTTTCCATAGGTGAGGAACAAATTTGAAGAATCTCCTTCCTATTCTCCATAGTTTCCATAGTGACCTCTCCCATATTCGGAAGCCTTGGACCAACAGTATCTAGCAAAGTGACTAGCCTTACCATAATTGTAACAATATTTATTTGATTTGTCACCTCCTCTTCCTTGATTGCCACCTCTTGATCTACCTCGTCCTCTTCCTTTGCCTCTCATTTGACCTCTTCCTTGTCCTCTTCCTTGTCCTCTTCCTTGTCCTTGTCCTTGTCCTCTTCCTTGTGCATTATCACCTTCTTTGGATGAGAATGCTTTCTCATCACCTCCATAGCTTGTATATGTAGCACCCTGCAATCTTTCTTCATGAGACATCAAAGAACATATTAGTGCATCAAAAGTGAGGTTAGAAAGATATTTAGATTCCTTAATAATTATAGAAATATGTTTCCATTTATGAAGAAGTGTTCTCAACACTTTCTTCACAACCACTTCGGGTTTTATGTCTTCTCCAAGGATCTCCATCTTGTTGACAATTACTTTCACTCTCACACAGTAGTCACCAACTTTCTCATCTTCCTGTATTTTGAGATTTTCAAAATATTTCTTCAAGGTTTGAAGCCTTACTTGCTTCACCTGATCACTCCCTTGATAGTTGTATTTCAAGGCTTTCCATGCTTAAAGTGACATTGAACAAGAAGCAATCCTTGAAAAGATGCTCTTCTCCAAGGATGCTTGGAGATGATAGAGTGCAAACGAGTTCTTCTTTTGGGCATCCTTCTTTGCAGTTTTATCAACTACACTTAAGGTTGTCCAGTCCTGGGGTTCATTGTAGCCTTCTTATACAATATCCCATAGCCCTTTTTCAATGAGTAGGGTCCTCATCTTGATGGACCAATACTCATAATCAAGGTCGTTGAACTCAAGGTTAGGAAGATTATTCTTAGTAGTCATTACTAAATTTAACAAAAATTTAGAGTTCTTTGGTTGAAATGCTTAAATTTTTAATTTTGTAAAATTAAAAATTTATCAATTATTAAATAATAATAAAATATTTTTGACTTAAAATCAATTTAAAATGATTTTAATCAAACAAAATTAAATTATTATAAAATTTGATAAAAAATTACCCAGGTGTTGTAGGTGAGTTGGGGAGGAGAGGGAAATCCTCCAAGAGAGGTCCCAAGTTCAAATCTCCACCCTACCAAAAATTTGAATTGGGTATCCAAAATCCAATTTATAATGTTGGTGCGGGCAGGGTCGGGTGCGACTCCCAGGTGACTTTGATAGTGTAGAACCCCCTGTTCATGGTCTCTCAGACCAAGGCGGCCCCGCAAGGGGTTTTTTGCTTAAAAAAAAAAATTATAAAAAATTTAATATTATTTACAAAAGTCAAAAGTTACCTATGCATCTCCAAGAACACGAAGGGTCCTCCATGTCTTTCCTCTTCCAACACCATGACGACGGCTCCATGTCGTTCGTTCTTCCAATCACCATGACGGTGGCTTCACAGTCTCCTTTTATTTCATGAAATCTCACAATTTCTCACATCGTCTCATGCTAAAATCGCAGTCTTCTACTTCTGATTGAGCTTGCTCCATTTGTGAAAGTCCTCCAAATATTACGCATAGAATTCTTCAAAAGAAAAAAACATATTTGCTTCTTTTAATGCACAAAATTCTCCAGAGACGGAGATAGAAAGTAACATGATTCCTTTCAGCACAATGTTCTCCGTTTTGGCAGGCTTAACAAATTACGTCAACACCTTCTCCTCCATAGTGTCTTCAAACACTTTCACGCCGATTGGTTACACAGGTTTGACGACTCTCTTTAGGCAGATCAGGATGTCTACAAGCAGATTTTTAGCAAAATGCTAAATGCGAAGAACATCTCTTCCATGCAAAATACAAAATGCCGCACTCATGTAACATGAATTTTCAACACAACATAATTATTCGTACAGTTATGAACCAGACACACTGACATCTTCACACCATCTACATAGCTTCTCTACGTCCCGTGCTCAGATTTTATACCAGCATTTTATCACGCAACATCAATGTCCGCTTAGATCAATGTCAACCTTTCATGATTTTATCACACGATGTGAAATAATGCACAACCAATCATGAAAGGTCTATACGTTTTTTTTTAAACGTATACTAGCATATTAAATTTAACACAATCCAATAAGATTAAATTTGATGATAGAGTGTTCACACAACATGATACGGTGCAACACATAGTCTCCACTCTCAACATTGTGCAGCTCAGCGACTCACAAACTCCCTGTTTTGTTCTTCGAGCCTCCGTGAAGCCTCCGATTCAAGGACAACACCATCAACATGGGCTCCTCCCAGTGCTCCTAGAAACCAACTCATGATTCTACTAAAATGTAGCTGAGTAAAGCAATATTTTAACTCAAACCTTTTTAATATCTCTCTCATAGCACAACACAATTCTACTTCTCCTAGACTGAACACACGCAATATGATGGGCAATCCTCTAAAGCAAAATTTTTCATGCCAACTCTGATACCAGATGTGATTTCAATTCACATATTACTTATATTCTTCAACAAATGGATTACAATTTATAATGTAGATCTGTGCTCACCACAATTGGAGCAACATGATTTATGTGAAACAAATTTATAAATCATCTAATCTTGGACTAAGTCTAACCAAATTTCCTATATGCTCTCAAATAACTCCTAAGTTAGCTACGTAGAAATAACAATAATCCTAATAGCATATGCTAACAATAATGAGCTACATAGGGGTAATTCTAACAACTAGGATATGCGATCAACTATTGTCCATTCAATTTGAAAGAAGGCACCAAACCATGGTGGTGCAAGAGGAAGAAGAGAAACCTAATACGTTGAGGAATGGACAAGGTATGACCAACAAGGTCTATAGGAATAACCATCGAAGCAAGTAGTACCAACAACGTAATTGACAAGGAGGCTAGAATCGATTGTAGTATGATTCGGATGGAAGACCAATCATACAATGTTGTAATTGCCAAGAATGTGGACACTTTGTGAAGAATTGTCCCACTCAAGCAATAGGAGCAGCAGGGAATAACATTCCACAAATGTGTAGATGGTGTGGACTAGGCTATCATAAGGAGGTAAATTGTTCAAAGAAGTTGAGTACGAGTAACTCGCAGAATGTCAATTTCCTTGACATAGAAGATGAAAAAGAAGCCAATGGAGAATGATGTGCTTGTTGTTACAAGGGGTTAGGTAAAAAAGATTAGTACCCCAAACCTACCATAGAAAAGGAAATATGGTAGGAAGCACAAAAAGTAATATAAGAAGAGGTAGAAAAGGCTAAGCAGGAAAGGCTAGTGAAACAAAAGAAGCTAAAGAAGCCATCAAGCTTAGAAGGAAAAATGTCAACTCAGGAACTGACAACACAAGTGTTGAACATGATAGTAGAAGTGAAAGTGATGATTTTTCTTAGCACCATATTCACACTGCACGCAGTTAGAAATGAACTTCAACCACATAAGGTGATGGAAATGCAAAGCCAACCAAAAGAAGAAGTAAATATGGAGGATCAATTCATTGATCCAACAATATTGATGATCAATGTTGGGAAAAAGCTAGCATTGATTCATATTGAAATACTAGACTATAAGTTGATGCAAGTCATTGATGGTGGGTCAAGTGTGAATATGCTCCCAAAGAAGATGTGGAAAGATATTGGGACCCCATTTTTATGGTCACCAAATTTCAACCTATATGGTGCAAATTTGTATGGTATTGAAATGAAGGGAGTCTTAATGACTCAAAAGGTGAAAATTGTGGAATAGGAATTCATCATGGATTTTGTTGTGATTACAATGCAAAAACCAACATATGATGCATTGTTGGGAAGAGGATGGCTAAGGATGGCCAAGGTTAATCATAATTGGGAAAAGGATTGGTTAACATTTAAGAGAGGACAACACAAATATATGATTAATTTGAAGAATCAAACTGTTAGCAAGGATTTGATGATGATTTATGAGTCAGGAAGTTCTTTAGATGAAGATAGCCAGTACAAGCCAAATGAAGGAGTGCTAAACCTCGAAGAGTGCAGTGAAGATGAAAACCGATCACATAGTGGACTTCTCCATTGGCAAATGGAAGAGTATGAAATATTTCAGCCCACTTGCCTCTGTATATTGATAGAGGAGACAAAGGAAACCAATGATGAGAAAGTTGAAAGCATCAACAAGATTGCGTACAAGGAAGAGGATGAAGAAAATGGATATTTCCTAAGAATTTTACAAAATACATAGTTGGTGATGCTGAAATTGATGAAAACTTGCACACTTATAAAATGTGGCAAGAGCAACAGACGCACTAGAGAACATCAAGTATGAAGGACCAAAGACAGTGGAAGTAAATTTTGGAATGGAAAGAGCATAAGATAATTCATTGTGGAGATGATTGGGATCTAGTGTTGAAAGCAACAACTTTAAAAAAATTTTGCAATATAAGGAAGTCTTCACATGGACATACAAATATTTGAAAGGGATACCTCCAGAGCTATGTGTTCATAGGATCTAGTTGATCCTAGGTGCCTTACCAGTAAGGAGAAGGCCATATCGAATGAACCCAAAGTATGCAGCCCTAGTGAATGCAGAAATTGAAAAGATGTTGGATGTCGACATAATCTTCAAAGTAATGGTGAGCAAGTGGGTGTCACCGATCATGATCACTTTGAAAAATAAGCCAATAGAATCCACATATGCATGGACTTTAGGAGTTTCAATGCAATAACAATAAAAGATCCCTTCCCGATTTCCTTCACTAATTCCATTTGGAGGAGGTAGCTAGACATGAGATTTACTCATTTCTAGATGGGTTTTCTAGGTACAACCAGGTCAGCATTGCAAAGGAAGACAAGTTAAAGACAATGCTTGTTGTAGAGAATGACATTTATGCTAATAATAGGATGCCATTGGGTTGTGTAATGCCTCGACCACATTTCAAAGAATTATTTTGTATATATTTTATTAGATGTTGACAAGAAAGTTCAAAGCTTTCTTGGATGATTGGTCGATATATGGGAAGGTAAAGGAGCACTTGCCAACATTGGAAGAATGCATGAGGTTATGCATGAATGCCCATTTATCTTTGAACCCAATAAATTTTTCTTGATGATGCCATACGACAAGCTATTAGGACATAGTCTATAAGGAAGTGTTGAAGATAGATCCTGATAAGATTCATGTCATTTTGAACATGGAAGAACCACATGATGTGATTTCATTGAAGACCTTCCTAGGATCCATAGGATATTATAGAAGGTTTATCAAGAATTTTTCCCATGTGTCCTACCCATTGGATTCACTGACAAAGAAGAATGTTCCTTTAGGTGGACAAAGGAACATCAAGGAGCCTTTGAGGAGTTGAAGGTAAAGCTTGTATGCAGTCCCATTCTGGTTTTTCCAGATTGGGATGAGAAATTTCATGTTCCAATTTCATGATTGGATGTGCTTTGGCCCAAGAAGGACAATTTAGGCTAGACTAGCTTATTTATTTTGCAAGTTGGTTGTTGTCTTGAGTAGAAAGAAATTACAACACGATGGAACAAGTCTTTGGGAATGGTGTATGCAATGCAAAAGTTTAGACACTACATGTTGGCCAATCCATTTGCCTTCTATGTTGACCATCAATCTCTACTTGATAATAAACCAACCATACACAAATGAGTTAGCAGGTGGCTCATCACGTTACAGGAGTTTGTGTTTTGGGTAGTGGTCAAACCCAAAAAGAAGCATGTGATAGTGGATCAACTATCAAAGATTCACTCAAGAGCCTATAGGAGGAGTGTCATATGAGTTCCCTAATGCTCAGTTATTTACCATAAGTGCTATACCATCATGGTATAAATCAATAGAAGAGTACCTATCCACAGGGGAGCTGCCAAAGGAGATGTCGATAGCAAAAAGGAGAAAGGTGATTATAAAGTCAACATCTTTCCAATTGATAGTAAAATTACCATACAAGATGGGACTAGATGGAATACTAAGAAGATGTGTAATGGAAGAAGTAAGGGTAACGCTAAAGGAAGCTCACAAGGGACTAGCCAGAGGGCATATGGGACTAGATGCAACTACGAGGAAGGTGCTTCTAGCAAGGCTATGGTGGCCCACCCTCTATCACGATGCAAAGGAGTATGTGCAAGCATGTGATAGGTGCCAATGACATGGGAAGCCATTGCATGGAGATTTCATGCCATTACACTTGTCCCAACCACAGGAACTATTTGAGAGATGGGGCTTACACTTTATGGCTCCTTTTAGGATAAGTCAGAAAAGGAAGTGTCGATACATCATAGTGGTAATTGAATACCTGACAAAGTGGGTAGAGACAAGGGCACTTCTAGATAATTCAGCCAAGAGTACAACTTGATTCTTGTATGAGCAAGTAATCACTAGGTTTGGGATTCTATTGCAATTGATAAGTGATAGAGGAGGTCACTTTGTGAATTAAGTTATTAAGAAGATGACAACAAAGTTCAAGATTTTACATTTATTGTCAAGTCTGTATTACCCCAGAGCAAATGGGTAAGTAGAGGTGATGAATAAGATCTTGGTATCTACACTCTATAAAACCAGTGGAATAGAAGTGGATTGAGAGGAGAAATTGCCATCAGTCCTATGGGTGTATAGGATAACTTTTAAGCCAACAACGAATCATATGCCATTCTAGTTGATGTATGACCAAGAGGTAGTAGTGCCAATAGATTTCCTAAAACTAGTTTAAGGTTAGCAGTGGAAAATTGGTTAGGAGACTAAGACAACCTAGAGGAGAGGCTTGGGGCATTGATTCAACTGGATGAGAAAATAGTTATGGCATAGTGGGTGATATAAAATGAGTGACTTGGTCTTGAAGTATAATGGCAAGAGAGAGATCAAGCCAGGTAAGCTAAAAATATTGTGTCTTGGTCCCTTCCAAGTAGTTGAAATAATGGAAAATGATGTAGTAAAGTTGCAAAAACTAGATGGGACAATGATTCCCAAAACCATCAATGGATCAAAATTAAATCCTTATAGAGTAAAAGCTCAATGCCTATTTGTTTCTTTTGAAGGCAGAGAGGAGGCAACAAGAAGTGCTCCATGAATGAGGAGAATCAAGGTAAAGCAATCAAGGTCTTCAAGAGGACAAAGAAGATATGGGATTGAGAAGGCTATTTGCAAAAGGAGAGGAAGCACAACCAGTTATAGAACAACAAGAGTTAGCACCTCATCCTAGAGAAAGAAGAAGAGTATAGGTGTATGTACAATTTTGGATAGAATGGAAGAATATGAGCAGGATATGCTTATTTTTGAAGATACAAGACGAGTCCAGAATGAGGAATTGACAACATTAAGTTAGTTAGCTCAAGTGGGATTTGTACAATAAATGTAGGAGGAAGCACAACCTATAATAGAATAATAGGAATTAATACCTCACCCAAATGAATGAAGAAGAATACGGGTGCACATATGATTTCTAGATAGAATAGAGGTATATGAGTAGGAAATACTGACTCTCGAGGAAGAAGTTAGGATCGAATAATTGGCAGAGTATAGCCTCTTAGCTCAAATTGGACTCATACAACAAAGAAAGCAGGAACAAATGCAAAAGTTGTAAGAAGAGTATGAGACTTTATGTAGGAATAACACAATAATGAGAATGCAAATCATCTAGGAGTTGGATGGATGACACTATACAAGAATAGATAAATGGACAACTAGAAGATGACAAGAACAAAAGGTAGAACTTAAACAATAAAGAATAGCTAAAGAGAGTGCAAGGTAAGAAGATTGGCCACAAGAGGAACTTGAGGATCTAACACAATATTGGCTAAGTAGGGAAGAAGTTGTCGAGATATTGAGGAAGCACCAACATCATCGAAAGATAGAGAAATGGGTGATAGACTCAAGTAGTGATGGTGTTCCCCTAATTCAGATAGGAAGCAACAATTCAAGTAGTAGTTCTGACCTCTTAGGAAGATATCAAGAACTACAAATCCATCTTGAGGTACAATAGTACTTAGATGCAAATAGATAGCTAAGAAGACAAATGAATGAAGTCAGAAAGCAAAGTAGACACTTGGAGGAAGCGGTTGAAAGGATCCAAGGAGAGAGAAGGTGAGGGGAATAATTCAAGTACTAGCTCTGATTTCTCAATGCAATATAGAGAAACATTAATTCAGTCTACAACACAAAGATGTTGGGAAGAAGAAAGACTAAAAATTATTGGCTATAGATAGAAAATTGAGAGAATTATCCCCAAGTAGTCAAAATTGAGGAGAATCTAGTAGGTTGTAGGAATAGGAACAAGAGGGTAACTTAGGCACCTTAGGGAGACAATCAAGTCTTTGTAGGGGCCTAAGGCAACCTAGCCAAGGGAAGAGTTTGATTGGTATCCCTCCCGATAGCTCAAGTGGGAGAAATTTCCCTCCTGCTGCCCCTAGGTTGTAGGATTGACATAATGGGGTGCAAGGACCATTCGTTGATCAAGTAAAAAACAATCAAGTTGGGTGTGAACTTTAGGTTGGACCATTTGGATCACCTTGAGGGCCACATTCAAACCAAAGAAGTCATCCATGATGACCAAGGGATCAGATGGATCTTAGACACCTAGAGTTGTGAGAGGGCAGTCCCAAGCTAGAGAGATTCCCCTGATAATCAGAGGAAGGGCCATGGCACAAATGCATGGCCATGGAAGAAATCTACAAGGGAATTAAAGAGAGCAAGTTTACGTAAGGTAAGCATGAGTTCAACAAGTCCATGAAGGAGTTAGAAGATGAACTCGATCATAAAGTTTGGAAGTAGAATTAGCTCAAGGAAATCCAAGTAGGAGCCATAGAAATGAAGAAGAGTGTATGACAAACTATTGTACAAATGAGCAAAGGACGATAAGAAGCAGTGTAGAGGATGACTATACAATGCAAGACCAAGAAAGAGACTGTACAATAGAGCAACATACAAGCCAGGAGCAGTGGCAAAGGGATTGTATGATAGTGTCATACAAGTCAAGCACATGTGGAGGATTGTATGGCCAACCACCATACAAGTCTGAAGCAAGGAAATCTTATGATGGAGAATGTGGAGAATGAGGATTGTACGATGGAAGAACTGATAAAAAGACAAAATGACATGTCAGTAGGAGATACCATGCAAGTCCAAGTTTGCATGGTCGTACGACTTGTACAACAACCCTGACATATCATTAAAAAGACACGTGTATATATATATATATATAAAAAGCAAAAAGTAAAAAGCTCATGCAAAGGTGTTGATGTAGTGGCCAAGGGAATGGTTATAACTACTTCCAACCCAAGTCAAAATTCATAAATAGGGCAGGAGGGGTTGCAAGAAAGTAGTTGAATAGAGAAGAGGAGGATGTTGGAGAGGAGAGAAGACCACCGAAGGATGCCATCAAAGCTAAAAATGTCATAAAGAAGGGAAATTGTAGTAAACCTATGAGAAAAGGAAGCAAGGTTAGGGTATCAGATAGTGCCCTAACTATTGAAAAAAATTGTAGGTGTATGGAAGACCATATAGTTATACAAAAAATCATCATGAGAAGAGGAATTGAATGCAAGGGCCTAAGCAGTGAAAGATAAATTTGCAAACTAAGATAGATAAGGGGAAATGTCGTATGAATTTGGGAAAGATGACTAATTTTTTCTTGCAGAAACCTTCGTATTAAAATTGTACAAGGAAGGGCACCTATTGTTCAAAGTAATTCAAGGTGAGTTGCAGTCGAGGGTTTGGAAAATTGTGTAAGGGGAAGGTAAAAGGAAGCTACAATATGGATGAAGTGTGCCAAGGAGGAAATTTGACCAGTGACAAAATCATTGTACAAAAACGTTGAAGACAAGATTGCAAAGGGAAAAAACTTACAAATTGAAGAAAGTCTCATATGGAAGTTTCTATGAAATTGTTGTATGAGGGAAGAAAGTGTCATATGGAAGTTGCTATGAAGTTGTTGTACGAGGGAAGGAAGGTTGTCGTACAATGTAGGGAAGTCATCGTATGAAAGAAGAAAAAGGATACCATAGTACGAAAGAAGGTTGTACAAAGAATGAGAACAATCGTACGAGGGAGGAGCATCATATATTTAAAAGGAGCATCGTACAATCACAAGAAGTGTTGTACAAGTGCAAAGGATTAGTCGTACATATGATGGTAGACTAATTGAACAATCAATATACGACAAAAATAAAGGAGGTAGACAGATGAAGTATGAGAGGGAGAATATATTTTGGTGAGTGCTTACAAAGAATAGAAGCACAAAGGCTTAGATGCTCACCTAGCCCATTGCATAGAAGAGAACACTAAGGACAAGAGGAGGAGATAAGACTCGGTGGAAGGCAAGAACCAACAGAACACATAAATAGGCTTGGACACAATTAGAGGATGAAGGAGGAAACCTTGTCTCTAAGAGGGCACCAAAGTGAATCTAAGAAAGAAAAGGAGAAAAAGATACCATTGAAAGACATAACATGGACTCAACCAGCTAGAGAATTTTGTTGGAAGTGATGGCAAGAGAATCCACTAGATCATAGGCTAAAAGCTACATTGATGCAAGTAGGAGTAAGTTGCATTGATGCAAGTAGGAGTAAGCTACATTGCACAAGTTCCAGTATTTGAAAAGGACTTCTTTAAGGATTATTTATTGTAGATGCTGGAGACTTATGATGTAGACGAGAACATAAGCATTGTGAAGATTAGGAATTGAGGCATCAGGGTGATGTTTTTAGCAAATAATTTCTAGCAGACATTTAGGTTGCCAAAATAGGGAATTGCAATGAGGAAGGAGGCCATAGATGCAAAAGAATGAAACAAGATAATTCTAGATATAACAACTATTAAACTTAACTATGTCAACAAGATTTTAGGTTTAGGAAGTTATGGGATTAAACAAAGCCAAATGAAGAATGATGAGTTATGATGTGTTATGAATATTGTTATGTCCAAACTATTTGGTGAAACTAGATCGTCAGAGATGCCTGTGTGGCTAGCATAGTATGTGCAAGGCATGGTGGAAGGTATACAATATGATTGGGCATCGTACCTATCATACAGAATCAAGAATTTCTTGAGGCGACAGACTAAGAATTTTTTGATGGCATTCCACACCATTGGAATCATGTTGAATGCAATATTGTATGCCAAGATAGAAATGTGTGGATTAACGACTCCAAAGAAGCTACCTGAGAATGAACCCATAATTTTGAGATGGGTAAAATCACTACCAATAATGAAGACTATTCTAGTTAAGGTTTGGACCAAGAATATTCTTTGAAGAGTAGACCTCTTTGATGAAGATGATAGTGAGGAGTCGAAGGAGGAGGTGGCACCACAATGAAGAAAGAAGAGAAGGTTAGAGCTTGAATTGCAACAAGAAACTGAAGTGATTATGGGAGTCATCGAGGAAGAACAACAAGAACAATTGCTACAGGAGTAGCAAGTTGAAGAAAGTAAGAAAGAGGAGAAAGGACTACAATTAAGTCTTGTTTGAACATGGAGACAACATGAGAAGGAGAGGTTAATGTCACAAGAATGACAACCTCTAGAAGAGACTGTGCAATAGGAAGAAGTGAGGGCACAACTAGTTGAAGAGGTTCAAGAAGAACTAGTAGTGATGGGAAATGTGGAGGAAGAATTGCTAGGACTTGTTGAATGGGCACAACAAGTGGATTTTTGTGCATCACCAACCATGCAGAGTATAGAGTAGTTTGAGCTCTCAAAGAGAGCCCAAGCTCTATTAAAAGAAATAGTGGTGCTAAGAGAAACAAGAGTCGAAGATCCAAAAAAGGGGCAAGGAGATTGAGATCGTACCCGAATCTTAGGAAAAGAGAGAAAATCAAATTTGTCAGGAGAGGTGGTAGTAGTGAATGATCAACCAAAGAAGAAAGTTTACCAAATTTGGAGGAACAAATTGTAGTACAACCTAATCAGCCGAAAGAGAATAGAGAAGCGCAACTAGAAGAGAATAGAGGAGTACAACCAAAAGAGAATAGAGGAATACAATCAAAAGAAAATAGAGCAGAATTAAATATGGAGCAAGAGAAGGAAGAGACTTTCCAAGTACCAAAGAGGCATTTCATTATTGAAGTGCCCAGTTTTTGATGGTCTGAGGAAGAAGGAATCCAAATTGATGATCAAGTGGATGACTTTTTGAAAATATGATGCAGGTTTTTGACTCTACAAGACTATAGTTTAGAATGGGTTGTGTAGGACAGCTAAGGAAGTGGAAATCCATGGTTTACAATGAAATGGAGAAAGTAGTACAATGGGTCCAAGAGGATGTGAAGACAAGCTCACTGAAATCCATGAAAAAGAACCATGGGAGTTACAAGCTGAAGTGACAAATATGATTGGAATGAAGGAGCTACCAGAGGGCATGCCAACTAATTATAGGGTACCAAGGAGAGTGTACATAGATGCAGGTACCTTGTAATGTTACCAAGTAGACACAACTTAGGTGGAGTACAAGAAGATTCCACTAGTAGTGGCACCAATTGATAGGGATTAATAGTTCCTATGGTCACCTCTTTTGATTAATAATGCTTATTAATAATGTAATATCTAATATTTGTTAGTAGGTGGCCACCATTATAATGTAAGCATTTTTTGGAAGGTTCCTCCTTAAGCATTTAGTGCTTTGTTTCCTAGAAGGTTCCTTCTGAGGCAATGTATTGGGCTATAAATAGTCCCCTTCCATATGGCAATGGACATCTTTCATTTTTGTAATTCCTTGTATCTTTTGGTGTTTCCTCATTAGTTCGGTATTAGAGCAGTAGATCTTACCCTATGAGGGGGAATTTCCCTCCCCCTTCCTTTGATTCTCCTCCATTCGTTATTTGCATTCTGGCATTCTATTTTGGTAGTTGTGTTGATCATTGTCGGGTTGGGTTTCGAATGTGCTTCCGATAGCCCATTTGGTCTTTGTGTTTTTGTCTGCTTCTGGTCCTTCTGCAACTATTGGACCAAGTGCCTTTCTAGCGGTGCTTTCTCACAACTTCCATTATCCCACATGTCATTTTTGCGGCCTTATCGTGCAACCCACGTGCTCACCCAAACTATTGAACCCATTCGAATTTGGCCCATAGCACATGCCTATATTTGGCTACTGTGCTTGAGAAGCATTCACTATTGCCTTTTTGCACCTCCAATAATTATGCTATTGTTGTTGTCATCACTGTGGTCCTATCTAATTTGTTGTTCTGCTCAATAGTTGCCAATAAAAATTCATGGTTTTAATGATCTTCTTACCTTGATCACTCCTATCATGTGTCATGGTCATGATTTCCTACCCATTTCCTATGGTGGATAAAATGATGATACCACCTCTTTTGCCTGATGTGGCCCTCCCAAAGCCATGCAACCCCAATCGTCTTTAGCTCAAACCTTGATTTTGTGCACCTACATGCTCCTGCACACTCCCCTTGTACAGTCATCTACCTTTGAGCCAAACAATGGCCTCCTTCCCTGCGCATCATAGACTAGCCATCACAAATTCCCTATATCTTTCAAACATTAAAGCAAGAACACCAAGTTGATCATTTTGGAGTCTTTCCTCATTATCTCATCCATGGTGGATTCTTTGGGGAAAATCCATGTCCTACAGAGACCCCTATGTGACCACTCCACATGCAACCCTACATTTCTCCCATGCATACCTGATTTCCCTCCCTAATGGTGTCACTTGGTCCCACCATCTTTGGTGGCTACATTGTTCATCACACACGACACCCATATGATGCTTTGGCTTCATTGAATCTTGATCTGATATTGGCCACTATTGCAACTAACATGGTCCCTGTTTGGCATCTAGATGCCTTTTTCTCCACTGTACATGGCCAACAATATTTTTCACTATGGCATTAGGTCCTTTCTTTGTTCCATTTAGCACATCTCTTGCAATCCCCATCCTATTGGTATCTTGAGGAGATGATGCAACCTTCACCATCACATGTCATTGTCCTAGAGCAATGTCCAAGCTTGTTGCTTGTGATCCATCATCCTTACACCTCTTTCTCCTCTACAACAACAACAATGTTGCTTGCCCCTGATAGAAAACCCATGTCCACTACGTTCATCATAGCCTCGACACTCCTATCGGGTTCTTCTATCATGGATCCTCCAATATTAGTGCCTTCACAACATTTATTGCAACTAGCTTGTGATCTCCACACTACCTTCCGCTTGTGGGCCTCATCCACCTCCAACTTGTAGTTGGGTCTCTATCACCAGCACATGTTGCACTCCTTATGTTCCTCCGATCTACCACATGCAACCCTAGTTGAGGATCTCTGGCAACACATTGAATGGGCCTCATTTTCCACTTGGTTTCTAAGTAGCCCATAATGCTTTATTGGTTGCCTTGTTGGTCCTCAGAACCTAATATGTATCCCATGTGTGTAAAAACACCTTCAACTATCACATGTTGGACACCTTGATAGGCACCAACATAAGAGCATTATATATGCATTACCCTACATTAGTGTGGTGGAACAAGTGGTTTATTCTAACACATGGTGCATTGGTGCACTTTTAGGCCTTTTTGAGGTTCATCCTTAAGCATTTAGTGCTTTTTTTCCTAGAAGATTCCTTCTAAGGCAATGCATTGGGCTATAAATAGTTCCCTTCCATATGGAAATGTACATCTTTCATTTTTACAATTCCTTGTATCTTTTGATGTTTCCTCATTAGTTCGGTATTAGAGAAGTATATAGGGGGAATTTATCTCCGCCTTCCTTTAATTCTCCTCCATTCGTTATTTGCATTCTAGCATTCTATTTTGGTAGTTGTGTTGATCATTGTCAGGTTGGGTTTTGAATGTGCTTTTGATAGCCCATTTGGTCTTTGTGTTTTTGTTTGCTTCTAGTCCTTATGCAACTATTGGACCAAGTGCCTTTCTAGTGGTGCTTTCTCACAACTTCCATTATTCCACATGTCATTTTTATGACCTTATTGTGCAACCCACATGCTCACCCAAACTATTGAACCCATTTGACTTTGGCCCATAGCACATGCCTATATTTGGCTACTATGTTTGAGAAGCATTTGCTATTGCCTTATTCCATTATCCCTCCAGTAATTATGCTATTGTTGTTGTCATCACTGTGGTCCTATCTAATTTGTTGTTCTACTCAATAGTTGCCAATAAAAATTTATGGTTTTAATGATCTTCTAACCTTGATCACTCCTATCGTGTGTCATGGTCATGATTTTCTATCCATTTCTTGTGGTGGATAAAATGATGATACCACCTATTTTGCCAAATGTGATCCTCCCAAAACCATGAAACCCCTAATGTCTTTAGCTTAAACCTTGATTTTGTGTACCTACATGCTCCTGCACACTCCTCCTATACAATCATCTACCTTTGAGCCAAACAATGGTCTCCTTCCCTGCGTATCGTATACTAGCCATCACAAATGTCTTATATATTTTGGACAATAAAGCAAGAACACCAAGTTGATCATTTTGGAGTCTTTCCTCATTATCTCATCTGTGGTGGATTCTTTGGGGAAAATCCATGTCCTATAGAGACCCCTATGTGACCACTCCCTAATGGTACCACTTGGTTACACCATCTTTGGTGGTGATATTGTTCATCACACACGACACTCATATGCTACTTTGGACTTATTGAATATTGATCTGATATTGGCCACTATTGCAACTAACATGGTCCATGTTTGGCATATAGATGTCTTTTTCTCCACTGTACATGTGCCAACAATATTTTTCACTATGGCATTAGGTCCTTTATTTTTTCCATTTAGCACATCTCTTTCAATCCCCATTCTACTGGTACCTTGAGGATATGATGCAACCTTCATCGTCACATGTGATTGTCCTAGAGCAATATCCAAGCTTATTGCTTGTGATCCATCATCTTGCACTTTCTCCTCTATAACAACAACAATTTTGCTTGTCCTTGATAGAAAACCCACATCTACTATATCATCATAGCCTCAACACTCCTATCAGGTTATTCTATCATGGACCCTCCAATATTAGTGCATTCACAACATTTATTACAACTAGCTTGTGATCTCCACACCACCTTCTGATTGTGGGTCTCATCCACCTCCAACCTGTAGTTAGGTCTCTATCACTAGTACATGTTGCACTCTGTATGTTCCTCTGATCTACCACATGCAACCCTAGTTGAGGATCTCTGGCAACACATTGAATGGGCCTCATTTTCCACTTGGTTTCTAAGTAGCCCATAATGCTTTATTGTTTGCCTTGTTGGTCCTCAGAACCTGATATGTATCCCATGTGTGTAAAAACACCTTCAACTATCACATGTTGGAAACCTTGATAGGCACCAACATAAGATCATTATATATGCATTAACCTACATTAGTGTGGAGGAACAAGTGGTTTATTCTGACACATGGTGCATTGGTGCACTTTTAGGCCTTTGTGAACACTTGGAATTCTCTCCTCAATGATATTTCCAACCCATTGCCACTTGACACAAATGAGGCACTCGATTGTTTCTGTGAATTCTTCCACATATATATTATATGGTGGGAATATTGGTTACTATATATATATATATATATATATATATTTATTTATTTATTATTTATTTATTTATTTATGACTTTCAATGAATAAAAAACAAATGAAGGTGACACTCTATTTTTAATTGAAGGTATATTTTAAAGAGTTTTTATCAGGAATATTCCTGATATTTCAAATTTTTAAGGGCATCTTGCTCCTTTTTTAATTTTTTGCCTATAATCCTTCTATTTTTACCATAAATCAAGGCTCCATCTGAACGCCCGTATAGGCTTATTTATAGTCGATGGAAAGCTCTTTTTGAGTCAGATCCAATAGAAGTGTTATTTTTCTATTTTGTAAGGGTCTCCTTTGACCTATGGTGCTCCAAATTTTAGGTTGTCCAAAACCTACTTTTCAAAGCAATTGATGTATCAAGAGTGCATTTTTGGTTGTACCTAACACTCCTTAAATCCACTTTTGACTATTTTGGAAGCAAACTATCCTCCATACCATGGCCCTTGCATATGATTAATCCTACACACTGAGTTATCTTTAGAGATGTTCATGACCATGACCCTTCTTTATGTGATCAACAAACATCACATGGATCCTCCAATAGATAAAGTTATCATTATCTCTTCCTTCACAATATCACGACCCTTTTTTATGATCATGGCTATCACATGGGTACTACAATTAAAGTTGTCTTTGCCCTCTAGTGGCTCGTCTCTCTTCGTGGATTTCAACATTTCAATATTTTAGCTTTTCAGCTTGGCTCACATTGCCACACTTCTGGCAACACCACATCAAGCTCATCACACAGCTTCTACACCAACTTCTACTTCAGTCTCACTAGATCCTTTGCTTGCTATCTTTAATATTTATCTCTCCTATTTTGTATAAGCATTAGATTCCAATGCTTCTATGGTGGGGAGGAACGATAGGGATTAATAGTTCCTATGGTCACCTCTTTTTATTAATAATGCTTATTAATAATGTAATATCTAATATTTGTTAGTAGGTGGCCACCATTATAATGTAAGTATTTTTTGGAAGGTTCCTCCTTAAGCATTTAATTCTTTACTTCCTAGAAGGTTCCTTTCAAGGCAATGTATTGGGCTATAAATAGCCCCATTTTGTATGGCAATGGACATATTTTGTTTTTTCAATTCCTTGTCTTTCGGTATTTCCTCATCACTAGTATATAGGTAGATTAATTTTCTAACTCATTGGATAAACTAGTTAATAGTTGGATTGGAAAAGATTCACCAATCCAAGGAGGATCAAGTTAACCAGCATGAGGAAGAGATGGAAGTGATGTGGAAAAAAATGGAAGCCATGAAGGAAGAAGTTGAGAAGATGAAAAGGGAAGCAAAAACAATGAACAAGGAAGTTGAGGTTGAGATTGTCAGCCTAAGGTAGAATTATGAGGATCAATTGAAGGCTAAAGACATAGTTGAAGGTGAAGGATGATGTTTCTACAACTAATATAGAGATGGAAAGGTGTAATGAGATCATCATAAGCTATAAGGTAGAAATGGAAACAAAGTCACAAATGCATGAGGCTCAAGAAAAGGAGTTAGAGCATAAGGATCGACTCATTGCCAAAAGGGATGAACAATTGGCTATTGTAGCCAAGATTGAGGTTGAGCTAAAATAGAGAATGCAAAAGAGTGCTACTGAGTGAGAAAAGGAGTTGATAGTGAAATTATCCAAAATAGAGAAGAAAGCTAATCACTATGGAGTGTAGTTCTCCATGTCAAAAAAATATATGGAGAGATTGAAGGATGACCGAGAAGCTTTGCAATTCTAAATAACAAAGATAGGTTGAGCACCTATGGCCAGATCTCAGCAAAAGTAGATAAATAAGAAAAAGCAAAAAGCATTGACAAGGACACCAAATGATTTATAGGGGAGAACAAATGTAGAAGGCAAAACCACTTTCCAGAAAAAGAAGAAATAAAAAGTTGGACAAAGTTTTGCTTGCAATTTTGCTAAAATGAAATTGGATGAAATGTATATGAAATTAGTGTAAATAAAGTCAAATAAAATTAAAAGTGAAATTTGGAAAAATGGAGATTAAATGTAAATGAAGTTAGAGATTAATGAAAAGTGGCTTTAGACTTTAGGAAATGGAAAAATTCATGCAACGTTGGATTTGGGGGTGGCGGTTGTAAATGTTGCACTATCTAGGAACCACTTGGAATGGCTTGGGTAGGCTTCATAAGGTCCCCCCTTCATTTTGGGTGTCAGTTAGTTCTAGGAAGTCTCTGTCAAGTCTAAGTTATGCTTTGGTTAAGTTGTTGCAGCATATGAGAGCAAGTTGCTTGGGTAAATAGAGAATATTACTATTGTTGTTAAACTATTGAGGTCGTTGTCATTGTTGGCCATAACAGCCATTGTAATCGCATGAGTATATTGTTGGTTGCAATAGTGAATGAACAATAATATAACTCAACCATTGTTATTATTTTTAGTCCTTAGGGGTGTGATTTCGAGTGTGTTAAAAGTTGTATTCTTTAAGTATTGCAAGGTGTATAAATCATTGCTTTGGTGGTAGGAATGCTAGCACTTTTGCATTGCCATAGGATTGTAGCATTTGTATGTTGTAGACAAAACTATAGAATTACCGTATGCAGGCAGATCGTATGAGGGTGTAGCAGTTAAGGATTTGGTAGTTACAATAGTTGTAGGCCATACGACGATGGAATTGTAAGAAGGAAAATACACATGAGTGTTGTCAACTTAGGACTTAATCATTATTTATGGTATTGTACGTATGATTACCATACAATTGCTATTGTATAGAGTGCTGAGGATTTATCCATAAGATGCTTGTATTATGTTGTACAAGATAGACCATATAAAGTATTATATTGTAGAGAGACTAATTGTACAATAGGTTGTATTGTACATGTTGGACCGTAAAATGACAATATCATATAGTTGAGCCACCACCTTCTTACCAAGAAGCATACAATAAAAATATCACATTAGAAAGTAAAGCCAAATACATGGTAGTAGGCCTAAGTCACTATAAGGAATCTAATTCCTATAGTGACTATGATGACTTACATGTTGCAATTGAGGCTGAGGAAGGACTTAGAAAGAATGACATCAGATGCAAAGGAAAAAAGGAGAGGTAATATATTTGGTTCTATAATTGTAATACGAAGGGACATGCAAATATTACTTGCTTGAAGAATGTTTTCTACAACATACGAAGTGAAAGGCCATGCAATTAGATATTTTCCATTCAATATAATTTTGAGATATTAGACATTGTCAGTGCAACAAGAAGTAAAGGAGGTAAAGTTAAAGAATGGACAAGCAACAACAATTGATGGATACTATAGCAAAATAATAATACCAAACAAAGTAGACACAAATGAACACTTACAATAGAATGAATATCTCTTTTGTATTAAACTAGAGGAGCCTAAATCTCCCAAAGTTACAATGCTTTGAATTTCCTCAAGTGTATTTGGGGTAATATTACAATGATATTGTACAATACAAGTATCTAAATGAATAATGGTGGCACTCCAAATAGATAAACTGGTGTTCTTTCTTCTTTCACTATAACTACAAAAGGATGAGTGGGCTTCTGTTATCCAATGTAAGGATCACTCTAGCTTCTACAACTCTCCAAGATACCTGCTTCTTACACACACATGAAAAAGGAAAATGGGATTTAGTAGCACCTGTATACAAAGATATAAAGCATGCCCGTGGATGAAACAGTAAATGCATGAAACTGAAAACATAAAAAGAACGCCTTTCTAGGAAATAGACTTACTAATCAGCATGATGTGTTTTATTTCAGCTCTAGGAAATCGTAGGTGTGTGGTGGTCATTGGCAAACTGTGCACAAGCAGTACGAAAACCATGCAATTGTGATTTTGACTATGAAACTGTGGACGTATGATTTGGGTTGAATGGTATATTTCTTCAAAAATGGATCTTTGAGCTCTGGATCTTGGTTCTCCTCAGGATGCGTGCAAATATCTGATCCTATTTTGGTAGCCTTATGGTATGAATGTATAGCCTCCTTGATTTTGTGGGGTGAGGGTGCCTTTATAGGATCCTTAGGGTGAGGAAAATGAGAGGTGGAAAGCCAAGAATACCAAGTGGCGATTCTGGGCTGCCAAATGGAAGGGGAAGTTAGAGCAAGTCACCCAAGATATCCCACTTAACTAGGGTGAGGTGGATGCAAGTGGAGTGATATATGGAGGGTTACCCCATGTGAAGGGACAAAGGGACAAGGGTTTATAATATGTGGCAAGGTGGGGTAGTGAGGTGGCTAGGATACATGTCTAGTGGTTAGGCAAGGTATCCTAGAATGATTTTCCAGATTTAATAAATCTAGAAAATAGGATAATATGTAGGATTTTATATACCTAAGTTTGGAATTAGGCATATAAATAATTTTGTAGGATTTTATTTAGGGTGGTAAATTATGACTTTGTGGATGACCAAGTTTTGGTGTCTACAAATGCCCATTTTTGTACCGTGTTTATGAAACATGATGCAGTGCTAAAACCAATGACACATGTCTTCATTGAATGGATAGACTCAAATATTCTCGATGCACAAGAATCAGTGACTTTAAAAAATTTTATGACATTTTGATTTGTTTGCTTATCCCCTCAATTGGCGAATGGGTGAAGGATGAAACCCATGAGCCAATTTACCAAATGTGGATGATGAGATGAGGTGAATGAGAATAATTTGAATGTGATGCAAATGTATGACATTGACTCAACTTGATGCCCCAAGTTCAAGATTGTTTGTGTTTTGCAAAATTACCTTTGGTTCGTTGTGGAAATTGTTGTGGTAAAATTTTCAACCACATTTGGAGTTCTTGTTCCCTTGTGATCGTAGAAATTTCTTCCAAATGATGGGTTCAAGGAACCAGCCGTTCTGGGAATTGAATGCTCGTGTGATTTTCAATTATTACCAAAATTGATTTGATTATTTTCTACTTTTGACCCAATGGAAGGTGTTGAAGGATAACCCTATGCAAATATATTTTGAACATAGCCAAGCTCAAAATATTGAGGGACCTAGCCGATTAATGCCATTTTTATTTGAGTTTCCTTATGGTGGGTTATCCATCCTAACGGATTGCATGGATTGTTAGTTACTACAATAGCTAGGTGTATAGGATAATTAACTATGTACGAGGCTCACTAATTGACGTGTTGATAATGATGATGATGGTGATGATGATGTTTTTAGGAGAATTGATGATTTGATTTGGGTGGGGTTTGTTTTTTTTTGTTTTTAACTTTCCACGAGCGGTTTTGCATCCCTTTAACCATGCATCCACGGTTTGCACCGCAAATCGTGGGATCACTTTTTTACACGCTCCACAAAACACAGACACACGATTTTCATCATGAAAAGCGGCTATATAAAGGGGAGGGGGGTTATATTCATTTCATTATTGCGGTTCAATTTATCTGTTTGGCAACCACTAAGAGGGGCTAGCAAATTTTTTTATTGTTTTTATCTTTATTTTATTTTTTCATTTTTGCAACCACTAAGAGGGGCTGGCAAATTTTTTGGTTGTTTTTAATTTTATTATCTTTCATTTTTGCAACCACTAAGAGGGGCTGGAAAAATTTTGGTTGTTTTTAAATTTTTTTGTTTTTACAACCACTAAGAGGGGTTGGCAAAAAATTTTATTGCTTTGATTTTTTTCGTTTTTGCAAACCACTAAGAGGGGCTGGTAAATTTTTTTGTTGTTTTTAATTTTTTTCTTTCATTTTTGGAACCACTAAGAGGGGTTGGAAAAGTTTTTTTTTTTTTAATGCGTGAATGGGGGAGGATGAATATATTTTTTATTTTATGCTAGGATGTAATGCAATATTTTTGTGTTTTTCTTGTTTGTAAAATGATTTGCAATGCATTTTACACTTGGATGATATGCCATGTTTTTGTTGTTTTTCTTGGTTTTGAAATGCAATCTACGCTAGGATGAAATGTGATGTTATTCTGCTTTTCTTATTTTTTGTGTGATGATTTTATGCTAGGATGATATGCAATGTTTTTTGTGTTTTTTTTTAACTTGAAATTTATGTAAAGTGATATGCCATGCAATTTATGCTAGCATGATATGCAATGTTTATGTTATTTTCTTGGTTATAATTTAGATGTATATTGATTTTATCTTTGTTTATGCTCCAAGTTAAGTTTATTACTGCTAGAAACTAATGGCCCTACACCATATCCAAGGTGTGAAAAGTTCTCATAGCTGATGAGTGGAAGTTTTGGAGGCTATGATTTTGGAAGGCTACAGACGGATAGAGACGGTTCAAGTTGATGAGGAGTTTCTATCTGCACTAGTGGAGAGATGGGACCTTGACAGGGGTTATTTTTATATTTTTATAGGGGAGCTAATTGTCACTTTGGAGGATGTTTATCTCATCTTCCATGTGCCTATCGAGGGCCTACCAGTGAGGGTGGATAACAACAAACAGACAATATTGAGACCCATATATGGCGATGACTGGGATGTTGACTGTAGGGAGGGTGGTATACCTTATATCGATTTGTATAAGGGTGAGAAGCTAGGTGCTCTATCGACATTCATTATGTACATACTAGGCAATATGTTGTTGCCCTACAATATGGGCTTGAGGTTACCCTAGAACCAGGTATCTATTGTACTATAGTTAATAGTAGAGCCTCAAATTTATGTATGGGTTCCTACTCTCTTATATCAGTTGTACTTTGAGCTCTATGAGGTGAAGAGATAGGAGTGGAAGGGCCTTGGTTGTAGTTTGGTACTCCAAATTTAGGCATGGGAGCAGATCAGAGTTGGTCGCCCAAGAGGTCTACCTTGTGCCTGTGATGGTTCACTTCCTCATGCTTTTCTCTGGTGGGTTAGTGAGGAGTCTTCTCTTACTCGCCCTCCTTGCATCGTGGAGACTTATCGGGATAGCTTGAGTGGTTTGACATGTGATGATATCTACTAGCAACCTTGGAGAGGTTTTACTTGGGAGGATGATGAGGTGTAGCTTCGTTAGGTGAGGAAAGGCATATGGGTAGCGGGCAGCCATGGGCGAGAGATGGAGTATATCCAATTCTCACGGGTGATGAGATAGTTTGGATTAGTGTAGGGAGTTTTGAATGCTCCTATGATGTACAAGCGATGGAGAGACGAGCTCAGTCTTCCCTTGAATCCAAACTTTTAGATGGTGAATAATGCAATCGATGATGTAGTAGTGGACCTCCTGAATGCAAATGATGCAAGTACCACTATAGACTATGATAATTGGTTTGTAACACAACCTCCATGGAGGCCAAGCCAGGTAGTGTATGACACCATCAATAGGGATGAGCTTGTTATTTAAGAGTAGAATCCTAGGTAGCCTAAGAACCTTTGGGATAGCGGGGGTAGGATGTAACCTATTGTTAATGTTTAGTAGATAGATGTTGGTATTGGGAGCGATGGAGACCATGATGTAGCTCATGATGTGGATGTGGGTGATGATGGAGATGATGGAGATGATGGAGGTGATGGAGGTGATCAGGGCCAATATTCTCCTCCTTCCCATACAAAGAAGGAGTGGGTTATACTCCAAGCATAGTGGGATAGTCTATATGAGGAGGTGATGAGGCTAAGGGTGAGGTGACTCAACTTTAGGATGAGGTGACCTGATTATAGGGTGAGGTGGATGGGTTGCAAGGTAGGCTAAGTGAGAGTGATGCTATTATAGCTTGTGATGTAGAGATCATGAGGTTGCAGGGTGAGGTGACTCAACTATAGGATGGGGTATATGGGCTACAGGCTAGACCGAGTGAGGGTGACGATGCTACTACCATTGCATCTCTTAGGGCTAATATAGTCCAGCAGGCATCTCGTGAGGGTCAATATTTGCATGCTGCTCAAAGATAGATGTGGTATATGGTGTCCCTTAAGGACACTTTGCACCAAAACTAAATTCCACTATCCTTATAGTCATCTTCTTTAGTTTCAAGCTCCAGAATGTAGACTGTGTCTAGGCCAGGTAGTTCTAGGTCTCATCGACCATATGGCTCACATACTCTGTCTAGCTCCCAGACATCAGCTCAAGGGCCTTGTAGGGGCCATGATGTTACTAGCTAGTAGTACTTTATTACCTCCTTTTGCATTTTCTATTTTTTCATAAGCCTTAGTGCTCTAATGTATACAACCTATGAGCATTTTGTACACTTTTGATTCATATATATACATGGCTTATATTATGATCATTTTTTTGTGCGCTTTTGTTTTAATTTATGTATGGATGCATATGGAATGATGTGATATAAAATGTAATGTTTATTGATGCTATGTTTGAATGCTCATTTGGTATTTATAGACTCTTGCTTGTCAACATTATCTTGTTGTTTAATCAGGAGCATAGATAGATGGTATTGACATAGATTTTTGATATATCGTAATTAAAATGTTATGGTTTTATTGGGTGGATGATCTAGGGTATACTTACAAAGACTTAGACATCTTAGTGACTTCATGCAAACTCATTTATGTATTTTGTAGATCTTCATTATGCAAGGGTTGTCCTAGTGTTTTCAAATTTCTCAAGGACCAATTGTATGTGCAATGATTATTCATTTTTTATTATGATTTAGGTCAAACTAATAAATTATAACTTATTCCAATTAGCTATCTCATCCGAGAGTGGCCATAGGTCTATACAAAATAAGGTCACTAATGTGACAGACATGGCACCACACGTTAGGATACCTTATTTCTAGGTGGGATTCATTCAACCCATTGTTGTAATGAGGATCACCCCATGGTTTTTGAGACACTAAGAGTTCCAAGGATTCAATATCCTTACCTTCTTTTATTGCATTGGATTCTAGGGATTGCTCATATTGCGATAGAGCAATTAGATCTTATTGCTTACACTTGCTCATTTTAAGGAAGAGCAAGAAAATTTTTATTACTTTGAGGCACTTTTTGAGGTACTTGCTCATATTGAGAAAGAGCAAGGGCTTTTTTTTTTGGATACTTGCTCACTTTGAGGAAGAGCAAATTATTTTATTGCTTTTTGTAATATTTTGGGATGCTTGCTTATTTTGAGAAAGAGCAAGGGATTTTTTTTGGATTGAAGGTGGAGCTTGTCCTTTTTTAACTTTGTAGCATTCTAGACCATGCACATAATTGGATGAAAAAGAGTAACCTTTCACTTATGGCAATAAAAACTTTTGAATTTGTTATTCCTAAGGTTCACAATGCTTTAAATATGTTTTGTTGTGTGTGGTCCAAAAAGAAACTCGATTGACCAGGAATAACATGTTGCATATAAATATTGTTTGACTTTGAATTAAGTTTGTTTAAAACACTAGGAATGGCTGAGTGATTGAAAACATTTGGAAATTGCTTATGGTTGATGTGATTTGTGATGCTTGCGATACTTTTATGTAATATTTTGAAAATTAAAAGTCGCACACAAAATAGTCAATGGTCGCATAATTGTTATTTCTAAAAATTATACGATATTTATTCTACTTTATCTAAGTCCCTTAATTAGCAAAATATTATAAGGAAAGGTGCATATTATTGTGATTGATTACTGAGTGATGTAGGATACCCTTGATTAAGGCAATTAGATATAGTGGACTAGCGATCATCCAAATTAATAAAATTATCCAATGTAATGGATGGTATGAACAAAATGCCTAAAATGCATGTATGGAATGCATGGATGGTGTATGAGATGCAAATGAAATATTTTTGGTATCATATATTTTTTTTGTTCTTTTTTTTAGCCATGTATATGTACATATATAAGTTGCACTATGCATAAAATACCTTTAGATATATTATGTTCAACGATTCAAGTTCTAATGTTTCTTCTTAGTTTGCAAGTCTATACATTCTTGGATCCAACTTTTGTTTGATAATGTATGGATATAACCAATTAGACATGAATTTATCTTTCAAGTGCGACAATGCATTGGTATTCTATTGATTCTCTTTGAGAATGAGATATCCCACTTAAAATTCATGAGGATGGACTTTTCCATTATAGGTGTGCTTGACGCGATCTTGATATACTCGTAGATGTTCTAAGACATTGATGCACCTTTCATAAAGGAGTGTTAATTGTTCAAGACATGTTTGTCTAGTTGTGTCATCATCTATGAATTCTTGCAATGTAATTTGTAAAGAAGGGATCTTGAGCTCAAGAAGCATGATAGCTTCAGTGCCACAGACTAATGAAAAAGGTGTTACCCTAGTTGGTGTTCTAATGCTTTTTTGATAAGCCCATAGTGCCAAGGGGATTTGAGTGTATCAATCTCTATGATTTTCTTTGACAAGTTTCTTGAGAATGGCTATCACAGTCTTGTTGGTCGCTTCAGCTTGTCCATTTGCTTGTGGGTAATAATAAGTCAAGAAACTATGTTGGATATTATACTTGCTGCATAATTCTCAAAAATCCTTGTTCTTAAAAGACTTGCCATTATCAAAAATGATCTTGGAAGGAATCCCAAAATGATAGATAATATGTTGAAGTATAAACTCTGCTATTAGAGGTCTAGTCGTAGTGGTCATTGGAATTGTTTCAACCCATTTGGTGAAGTAGTCCCTGGAAGTTATGATGAATTTATGTTGTCCCGAAGAGGCGGGTGAAATTTTTCCAATCAAATATAGACCCCATTTTGAAAAGGGCTAGAGGCTTTGAATGGGCTGTAAATATTGTGATGGGACATGAGTCAAATTCACGTGATGTTGATATTTTTCACATCTCTTGATGTATTGAAAACAATCACTTTTCATGGTGGGCCAATAATATCCCATGTGTAAAATGCGCTTTACAATGGCAATTCCATTAAAGTGACCACCACAAGTACCATCATGGGCTTCAGTTATATCTTGTTGTGCCTCAACAAGATCTAGACATCGAAGTAGGACTCCATCATAGCCACATCTATACAACATGTCTCCCAAGAGTGTAAAACGAGTTGCTTTTTATTTGAATGTTCTTTTTGTAGTTTGTGTTATTTCTACTGGGAGGGTCATAAATTTGATTCTCTTATCTCATCAAGGTAAGAATTGTAGGGCTCCATGTGGACCAAACAAACACTCTTCTCACTTTCAGATTCTGCTCGTTTGATTTTTGACTTGGACACTATTGTTATGATAAGTGGTTGAACTTATCCATGTTAATTATTAGGAATAAAGGATCCCAAAGAAGCCATTGCATTCACAATTTTTTTAGTCAAATTAGGGAAGTTGTTAATCTTATACCAATCAAATTTTGCTAGCAATTTCATTGCTACTTCATGACACTATTTCAATATTGGTTCTTTGCATTTGTATTCTCCCTTTACTTGATAAACGACAAACTGAGAATCACCAAATATGCTTATTCATTTAATGCCCATAGCTATAGTTGATTGAAGCCCTAATATTAAGGCTTTGTACTTTGCATTGTTATTTGTGCATGGAAATTTGAGTTTGAATGATAAAGGAATTGTAATTCCTTCGAGTGTGTAGAACATGACTCCAACACCTTGTCCTTTTTTGCACTTTGATCCATCAAAGAAAATATTCATGTCAACATCATCCTCGGGAGGAACTAATTCTTCTTGTTCAATGATGGAAAAGACCGAATCATATAGAAGCTCTATAAGAAGCGGTTAATCATTTGGTAATGAAGCTTATGCGAGTTGATCGGCTATCACCTAATCTTTGATGGATTTCTAACTAATGAATTCAAGATTGATTTCTGTTAAAATCATTATCCATTTTGTGATATGAGTGTTGTTGTATGTGCGAGTCATCATGTAATGTAGAGGATTCTCTCTAGCTATGACATAGGTAGTGTTACTTAGCATGTAATATATGAGTTTCTTAGTGGTAAAATCCACTGCTAAGCATAATTTTTAACATAAGCATATCTTACCAATGTTTGACTAATGTAATAAATGGCTTGCTCTTTATGATTTTCATTTTTTTGAGTAAGCATTGTCCCTAGCGCAAAATCTATTGTAGATACATACAGGTGAAAAGGGACTCATGAACGAGATACTGAAGCTAGATACTTCTTTATATCATCGAAAGTCTCTTGACATTTAGTTATCCAGTAAAATATCACCCCCTTATATAGCAAGCGATTGAAATACCTGCATTTGTTTGAAATTTATGCAATAAATCATCGGATAGATTGAATATTTCCTTATAAAATACGCAAATCTCTCATATTTTTTGGAGGTGGCATCTCGATGATGGCCTTGACCTTATCAAGATCTACTTCAATGCCTCACTTGGAGATATTGAATCCTAGAAGTTTTTATTATGTGATTCCAAATATGCACTTCTTAGGATTTAACCTTACCTTATGTTCAAGCAATCGATCAAAGACTTTATCTAGAACCTCAATATGCTCAAGACATGTTTTAGATTTAGCAATCATATCATCCACATGATCCTCAATTATTTTATGCATATAGTCATGGAAGATATACATCATGGCATGTTGATAAGTAGCTCCTACATTTTTAAGGTCAAAAGGCATCACCCTATAATAAAATGTTCCCCAAGGTGTGGTAAATGTTGTCTTGTGTTGGTCCTTAGGATTAATTCAAATTTGATTGTATCCTAAGAAATCATCCATTAATGAAAGCATTTCATGGCCTGTGTAGGAGTCTACCAATTAATCAATATTGGGTATCAAAAAATTATCCTTATGGCATGCTTTGTTTAGATCTCGAAAGTCGTTACATATGTGTACCCCACATTTGACTTACGAATGGGTACCATCTTAGAGAACCACTTTGGATAATCAATTGGGACTATGAAATTCACTTGTAATAGTTTTTGTAGCTCTTCCTTGATAATTAGTGCTACGGTTGAATGAAGTTTCCTTAGTTGTTTCTTGAAACTATTAGCATCTGACACTAAGGTAAGGTTATGGACCACCAAATTGGGGTCAATGCCAAACATTTCCTTGTATGACCATGGGAATGTGTCTTTATTCCTTGTTAATACATTGATCATACACTCTTTCTCCTCTACGAATAAATATTTTACAATTTTTATGATTTGTGGATTGTTCACATCTTGACTAAGGTTCACATCTATAGAATATTTGATAAGCATATGGGAACCTTCCTCTAGATGATGTGGACTGGGGATGAGATGGATATCATCCTCCACATGCTCAAATGACTCAGAGGACTCCCCCTCTATTTTGATTTGGAAAACTGTGGTATATGAGGATGAAGTTTGTTGTGGGATATAATTATTTAAAGCTTGCAAAAACTCTTCAGACAGGATAAATTTGGTGATGGATGGCAATGATGAAATATTATCCATTATGATAAAGCTAACATCGATTAGGATCAGCTTTGCTAAATCGTACAAGTTACAAAGTGGGGTGAACAAGTGAACATAAATCATGTTAACTTGGTGGAAATGAGGTGGTTGTGATTCAAGGAGTGATGGCTCACTCTCTCTAGGTTGCAACTGACCTAAGGTGGAAAAATGGTGATGTTGTGAGAGCAACCAAGGTGGAGGTGGTGGATCTGGCTTAGGGTGCTCACACTCTTTGTTGAAGTGAAAGATGGTGTGGTCTATGGAAAACATATTGGTATAATACTCATCTCTCTCAATGGGCTTTCTAGGGGCCACATCATCTTGGGGACCATTAAATATTTAAATGATCCAAACTAGGTTTGCTTCCATCTGTTGGAATTCCCCAAAATATTCATTGAAGATATAATCCCTGAACTCTTCATAGAAGATGTAATCATATAGAATGTGATCAATTATGAATGTATGTAATACAATCTCTAAAAATGCCTCATGTAAATGAGGTGCAAATTCAAGATCCAAGTACTAATCATCACTATCATCACAATTATCATAATCATCACAATCATTGCTCTCCTCATTCTCTTCTTCACACTCAAGAGTGAGTCGTTGGAAGGTATGATTAAAGGAATAGTTTGAGGTAGAAGGCATGTATCCTAGACTAGAACGATCATGCACTTCTCAATATTTAGGCTCAACAATGTGATGTGGACCCTGCTCATTTCATCCAAGTCTGTATCCCTGTTAGTTGACCTTGCAAAAATATCGCAAAGGAAAATCTAGGTTGGATAGATATTCTAAATTGGCATTAAAATCTTGTGAGGGTTTCTCATTAGGAGGAGGTGGATCAGATGAAGAATCCACTCCCCCATATATGAAGTTGATCCTGTCTAGTCGGGAACCCATTATGTACACTGCACCTATAGCTAAAGGTGGATCACGTAGATGACTGTAATATCTGACTGAGTCAATAGGTGGTGTAACTATGACACTTTCAATGATGTACTCACCAATGCTTGGATTGGTAAGACGTATTGAAACTTGGGATGATTGGGATGATGATGGCTTAGTAGATGAGGAGGGCGCTTTGGTGGCAGCTTACAGTTTAGGTGGAGGTGATGGCTCCTCTTAGATAGGTGATCCTATCTACGAGATGATAGGTGATGATGTTTGGGGTGGATTAGGATTGATTGGGTTGTTATTTTATGGAGTGGATTGAGCTAAAAATGTGAATCATGTTTGTGAAGTGGGTGGTGTGGCTAATGAAGTTGGTGATTATTTAGCAGGATGATCAAGTGTGGTGGAAAAATAAAATTTGGTAGATGAGGGTTGACTAGAGTTGATGCTTTTAAATGCAAAAGTAGGATCAACTATTGGTAAGTCCTCTGGGATGGGGACTTTTGGTGAGGTGATGTTAGTGGAAGTGGTTTTAATTATGAGTGGCTGGATGGAGATATGGTTTGATGGAAGCAGTGGTTCATAAGGATTTTAGATCAAGTTGTAATATTTAAAAGGCTCTGTGTATGCTTGGATGCAATGTACTTTACTCTTGTGTACATATTTTAGACATTCGTGTAATGTTGAGGGCACACACATCATCTCCTTGATCCAAGGACATCCAATAAGTATGTTGTATTGCATCATCCCTTCCAAGATGTGGAAGAGTACATGAATAGTCTTCACCCCACAGTGATAGGAAGAACTACATTCCCCACAGTTGAGCATAAAGTATCATTAAAGGCCCTTAAGGTGAAGGTGGATGATGTAATGTGGGATGATGGTAAATTAAGGTGTTTGATGGTGGGAGTGGTAATGAGGTTGATGGATGAGCCGGTATCAAAAAGTACTCTTTTGAATGGATTTCTATCAATATGAGTGACTATGTGCAATGGAGTATCTAGTAAGTTTGATGACACACTCTTCTCCTCAAAGTCGTAAAATGCTATCAAGAGCTCCATGCATTTTTGTAAACTTCCCACAAATTTTTTGAAGGCATTAGGATCTTCTGATTGTACTTGAATGGATTTTAGAATCTCCATCAATACCTTGTGATGTGGGGGAGACTGTTGTATTAGCTCATAAATTGATAGTTTTACTAATACCATTTTCAATATCTATGTTAATTGACTGCCTAAGGTGATAGTTGGATGAGATGGATTACTCGAATTATTGATGGGTGGAGGTGGAATGGATGGCCCTAGTTGTATGGGGATACTAGGTTGTGTTGTAGGAGCTTGGGTTTTACGATTTGCTTGTTTTTATCTGTGGGTGACCACACTAATTGCCCCTACAAAACCTTGATATAGTTGAGAAACATAGTTGACTTGGTTGGGAGGAACTATATAAGTTGACACTCTCATTTCTTGTTTATTTACCTCATGATGAGGCAAAGGTGTCTGATATATACCAAGGTTATGATTAGGTTGGGCTAGTGGATTATCAACTTTGATCTTTCCCACTTCTAGTAAGTCTTACATAATATCTTTAAACCCATGGTAAGTTTCAACATCATATTTTTTATTTCCAATGATAGATGTAGTATAAGTGCTCTCTTTAGGCCTTTGATCTCGGCTTGCTAGGATCTTCGGGTTTAATCTCCAAAAATGTGAAAATTTGTGCCACATACAACTTCTAAAGACATATGAGTAGGGCTCTTGCAATGGTGTGTAATTATGTCTGGACTTAAAATGATGTTGTTACCTTTCTATAGGTTGTATTTGGTTCTGTACCTACTATGGTGGTGGAACCGCTTGATAATTCAATTATTATGGTCGTTGTTGTTATTGGGGTTGTTGGATATGAACTTAGGCTTGTTGATTTGACTGTGAAGGTTGGCCCAAGACTATCTGATTAACCTAAGTAGCCTTGGAATAGTTGTGGTTATTCCCATTTTAGTTCTTATTTTGCCATTATTTTTTCTTAGGCTTGATCTTGCCCTCTTGAATATTTATTTCCTCTATCACTCTAGCTTGGGCGAGTGCCTCGTCGAATGTTCTATATTGTTGCAACTATAGAAACAAAGAGATGGGCTTAGCATAACTCTTTGTGAATATTCTTGTTAATTCTATCATGGGGAGGGAGAATGACAATTTGATCATAATTGCCGTCCAACGATTGCCAAAATCATGGACCAATTCATCATCATATTGCTTTAAACTAAGTAGATCAATCAATGTGGTTTTCTTCCTAACATTCAAGGCGAATCGCTCTAGGAATTGGTCTGCAAGCTGCTCAAAAGTGTAAACACTCTAATGTGGTATGTGGTTGTACCAATCCTAGGCTTCTCCCCTAAGTGTCTAAGGAAAGGTGTGTAACAACCCAAGTCTTCTCACCTGGTTGTCAAAAACATAATTTCAAAATTTTGATATATCAAAATACAATTGTCATACATTGACGTAAGCACACCCAAATTTGTATTAGTACCTAGGCATAGATTTTCACACTTTGAGATCTTATACCATTGTAGAATTAATCTCAAGTGCTTAGGTTCGGCCAATTTCCCGCTATAGACTATCATTTATGAGATCCATATTCTTCTTACTCGAGTTCTAGGTACTTGGCAAGGGGTTACCCTTCTAGGGCTTATATCACCTGGAAGGGTGGATGCATTTTTTTCTCCATCTCATAACATGGAGGACTTAGATATATGATCTTATTATTTTCCTAATGGTCCATTGATGCAATTTTCAATTCATGATTAAACATTTAGGTCCATGCTAGAGTTAGCATAGTTATGCTAGTGTCTGATTATTGGCCTTCATATAAGATGTTATTAGGGTCCACTAATACTTTAAATTTCATAACATGTGTCTCAGACCAAGCCCTAATTGATGGTAATGCTACCCATACCATCTACCACTGGACCTTCCAACCTCAAGGACCAACTCTCTAGTCTTGAGTTCTATTGGTAATTCTACAATTGGTTTATGATTCACAAGAACCCTTATATACTACCTCATACGATAACCTAGAATGATGTCCCATACCACCATTCGTTACTCTCCATAGCATAAGGTCCACTGGTCTATTCATTAATGCTAGAGAAAAATTGCCCCTGAAATTGTGATAATTACCTCTGTGACTTGCCATATTAAAATGGGTGATTTAGCCCTCCTCAACAACTAATAATATATGTTGCTCTTTCTCGATAGTATAGCCCTTCTCGACTTATCCAATAGGTTATCTATATATGTGCTTCAAAGGTTTGAATATTTGTAAGATAACATCTTATTGTTTGATGGGATTTTTTTTTAATCTCCTTTATAAGAAAGAATACTTATAAAGAATTTTTGAAATCTAAAAAGAACATATTTTTAAATATAAATATGTAATGCTATCAACAATGTCCATTAGTGCATAACCTCATATAAACATATTTCCACCACTACAACTTAATTTTAAAAGTTAAAAACTATTTAAAAATTTCAACATAATGAAACCTAACTAATATGGTTTCCATACTTCTCTTAAAAATTCATGCCTATTATAACCAAAATACCTATGACCGAACATTGTAAGTAAGATGTCCCTATACATGAATGGGAAAAATAATTACAGAATTATATCTTATGAAAAAAAAAGACACTATCAAAAGTTATTAAACATCTACCAAAGTTGCAAGACCCAATTCTTGGAAATAAAATAATCACTTAACTTGTTTTACGTTAAGAGAGATAAAACAATAAATTTTAATTTTTTTTATTTAGACCCAAGACAAAACCTGGAACTACATTTACGAAAATAAAATAATATATTTGACTTTTAACATATGACATTATATCCTATATATTCCAAATTTCAATTTGAACTTGGTGAAAGAAATAACCTCATTCTAAGATAGAATCTTTTCTTCACAGAAAACGAGCACACTATTTTAGCGTTGATTGTGATATACATCTATGGTTTCAATGGATAGCTTTATGGTCTAACTATGCTGAAGAAGGAAAAATCCAAACTCTTTAAGAGTGTATTAAGCTACATAATCTACAAATTTTCCTATACTCTTCCATGTTAATCTATGCTTGTAGGCATTCATAATAGAAATGGTTTTTCATCAAGAATTATTTTAATATTTAATATATTTCCTTACTCAGCATCTATGATAGTAATTTAGTATAAACTTTGATAGACTGACTAATTCCAAAGTTGAAACAAACATAATTTTCAATGACGTCTTCTCTAATAAATAAAAATGACAGGGTTTAGTATAAAGTTTGATAGACTGACTAATTCCAAAGTTGAAACAAACATAATTTTCTATGACGATTGCGCATGCTTTTGGGGAGCTAATCTGTCAACATTTAATTATTTCTTCTACAACACTATATTGATCTCTCTTCGGTTTTCACTAGGGCTTCTGACAAAAAGTTTAAAGTGAACACCCTCAAGGTAATCTCAATACATCTCAAGACCTGCCTGCCTAGCGAATTCCCAACAAAAGTGCTTTCATCCATAGCTTTTTAAACAAAAACGTTTACCACGAGTTCAAGCAATAGAGATATCTTCCTATGCATTAACATAATCCATTAATTAGATAACAAAACCAATTCTTCAGTGTAAATACTAATGGTAAAGTATAATAATTTGTTGTGGTTTTATGAAATATAAAGATATTGATATCTCATCTTTTCGTCTATAGAGTTTTTTTAAAAAACATTTTCAAATTGTTTACACATAGGTTGGACGCCTACAAACAATGAATGGTCTTTCATAAAATTCATTAATATGGAAAATCTCATAATATGAAAACACCTATTCAATTATTGTTTTTAGGAAACTCAAAGCTCTCATTCAGAGCAGCACGTAGCTTCCTGATGACTTTCACATAGCAAACTAATTTGTTGGTTAACAAGACATCTTCCTTCAATGGTTGAGTGGTAAGAGACAATGGTGAGAGCACTTTTTGGGTCAGCGTGACCCCATGAATGCATACTAGATATGAAAACCAACACGCAGCAACATAACATCTTTAACTATAAATGTTTTATGTAGGAAAGTAGCCAACAATCTATTTAAGGATATGGTACTACTATCACCAGAAGAAGACATCCAATTGCTTTCATATATGCAGAGCTTAATGTACTTCAACAAAGATTCAAGTAGTAAAATACACATTTCATCACAGAAAGGTGTCATATATTTATTTTCATTCATTCTTATGACAGCCCATGCAATATTTTTTTGATCAGTTAAAAAAGTAAAAAAAATTGGATTAAAAAAGGGTTTTAATAGGTACCCAAAACCTGATTACATTATGGAAGAGAAGGCTGAAACCAGAAAGGTGTTGTGACGTAACCTCAAAATTGCGAACCCACTTGAAAAAAATCGGTTTTGTTTAAAATTTTGTTTTTATGTTTGTTGGTTTTTTTTAAGTGGATATTCATTTTAAAGTAATGTTTTTGTATGTCATGGCTGTATGTTTTAAAGGTTGTTTGTATTTGTTTTAATTGAGCTACTTTGTTTTTATATTTTAGCCATGTGTTAGTATAGAGTTGTTTAGTTTTATGTCTGTATAAAAGTTTGAATCATCCTTTTGTCAAAAGTTTATGAAAGTTGGTTATGTTATTTTAGAGTTATGATTTGTTTTATTTTATTTTATGTTTTTTAGGTTTTGTTTATAGTATATGTTGTTTTGGGTGTTATTTTATTTCAAATATTAATGATTTACATTAAAGTTGGTTTATGAAAATACTCATGGAATATTTAAATAAGAATTGATAAAGTGTATTTTCATTGTTGGTAGATTAGTTGGAATATCCAACGTGATTTAGAAATGCTTCGAAGTGTTCGGTATCTATCTTTGAGGCACACGGTTCGAGACGACATCCAACGTGATTTGGAAATGGTTCAAAATGTTCGGCACCTATTTTTGAGGCATGTGGTTTGCGATGGCAGTGTTCATGTAGGGTGGCAACAAATCTGGCAGTACGTTGTATCCCATGTGGCTGATGGGTCTAACCAATCGAAGATGTGAGAAGTCTCGTCTCAGTAGGGCACATTCGAATCATGGACATCGTCATTATGATGACGATTTCAATAATATGCGTAAGATCTGGCGAAGTAATGATGTGAAATATGAGTTAAATTTCTCACCGTTCGGTACAATCGGCAATGATTTGGCATGGTTTGTTATAGATGGAAAGAGAGTGTCTTGGAAGGACTCACTTTTTTGAACACTATAGACAAAATAGACAAATAATTCCAACAAGCGGTGATGACCAAAATAGAAAAATATTTTTTTTTTTTTCATTTACATGGTTGAATCGGTAGCTGTCCGGGCAGGCTTTTATGGCCGTCACATTATTCTGCGCTGTCCACAGATTTTTTTTTTTTTTTTTTTGCATTTACATGGTTGAATCGGTAGCCGCCACAAATCCGGGCAGGCTTTTATGGCCGCACTTATGGCCGCACATTATTCTGCGCTGTCCGCTCCGGAAGCCGCCACACAGATCTTCGCTCAGTCCGCCCTATAACCACCATGCCACAATCATTTTAAACCTTTTACGCCGCTGAAAGCACTAGGAAAGGGTCAAGTATTCAATTCGGGGAGGCCCGAGATTTGAACCTTGGACTTCCGCCCCTTATGGGGTTTGGATGAACCAATTGATCTACACGTCGGACCTAAGAGACAAATAATGTTAACAACTGAGGTTATGTCAATTTTGCGATGTTGGCATCATTCTCACATACTAGCTGGTTTTCGAAGTCACTAGCCTAGCGGTATTGGAAGTCATGTGAATGATCCACGCCATTTATTAATCGGCATTAGCGGATGGTGATAGTGTCTAAGCTAGGGATTGGAAACATATAAAAGAAAATTATTGTATATCAATTTGGAGCATGTCCTATCATGATTCGCAGACACTGCATTGGAAGTCATGATTTTCTTATGAAATTAAATAACAGGATATATTCAAATATGACATGTTTTGGATTTTAAGAAGTGGTGACGCTGGAAAAAGAATTGTACTACTCAGTTAAACATGCGCAGATCTTTGAGAAGTACACAAATCAATGCTGACAAGAAACCTCTTAGTACCTCTTCTATTTGGTCGGATTAAACGATTTTGGGATGCATCGTGAGCCATAAATGTGTTGGATATGGCTATGTCAATTGACGTAGTAGACTAGGACCCAAGAGCTTGATACCTGGAGGTAAAAATGTTAAACTAAATCAAAATAATGAAAGGCAGTCATCGACGCAAATGAGGACTAGTGAAATTGTGATGTGAATAGGTGAAATCGAGAGCCGAATACAGCAAGAGCAGGGATTGAAATATCTGGTATATACGGTGATGAATACATATGGCGCTCCCCAGGTTAGGACCTATGATGGTAATGCTCAATTCCGGTGTGTTGGATTTAGTGAAGTGGTATTTCTTCTCGCGGGCAATGTAAAGGTAGAAAACCTTGAGTTCATTTGATGTGAGGATTCACATGACAGTAGGTCTGCCATCTATGGCTATAACGGTGGTTGTGAGTGATTCAAAATATTGAAGATGCATAGTGTGGAGACCCGATCATGACAAAGCGTAGCAATGAAGACTTATCTTCTTAGAGGCGTGGTAGTTTGAGTGTCGCAAGGTTGGAGATTATATTGGCAGATGCTCTGGGTGGTATTTATATGGGAGTCATAATATATTCAAAGTAAGATGTGAATGATACACTATGAAGCGATAGCATATGAAATCCTTGGACAAAGAATTTTAAATTTGTTTAAAGTCATTATATTTTGAAGATGATTACATGGAGATATCTAAAGTAAGCTAAGTGATATATTGTTAAGCGCAGAGTTATAAATCCGTTGAGAAGTAAAAACAATGAATTTCTCAAGTCATAAAAGGGCAATTGAAAGCTAAGAAGGATGGTCAGACAGGTTGAAGAAAAAAAAAAATATTGAAAGGAGCGAAATAGAAGACCAAGTTGTATTGAAGGCTACTTTTTTTGGAAGATACACACTTTGAGCATTTATTGTAACATCTGTCAACTATATCAAATTTAATTTTTGTTAAAACAAACACTATTGTGGTGTTTTAATTTGTAAATTGTTTAATATAATTTTTAATTAAAATTTCCGTACAAAGAGCATCAAATTTATGGTATGACTATGTGAATTCTCTAGATTTGGTTTTTCAAAAGTTTTATTCTTTTATTCTGTAGCAAATTGTTCAAAACTTCATTTTAATTTATTTCTTTACCTAAATTTTTTTAAATTTATTTCAAGCATTAATATTTTAAATTAAACGAATTTCAAGTTTTATAACTAGGTTTAAGTTAAATTTTTCACTCAAATATTTAATTTCATAAATATTTTGGGTGAATAAATTTCATAGTCAAAGGAAATCCTATGAGCTTTTGATTTCAATATCATAAATTTAAAATTTCATCAAGTTTAGTTATTGAAGCCCTAATTTGAATTTTAAAGATTCATATTTACAAAAAGGGTTGTAAATTTATTTACATCAAATATTTAATTTAATAAATATTTGACAAATAAATTTCAAGAAAGAAAATGATTATATGGACTCTGTCTTTAATGTCATAAAGGCTGAAAGTTCATAATTGAGATTTTCTATGTTTAGGAAGTTTGTTTTATAAAGTTTTGAATCTCAAATCATAAAGTTTGAATTTTACTATTAAAGAGATCATATATTTATTTATTTCAAATATTTAATTTAATAAATATTTGAATAAATGAATATTAGGTTTAAAAGACAATGTGAATTCTAATTTTCATATTATAAAGTATAAACTTTATAATTAGAATTCATTTACATTAAGTTTTCATATCTTATGAAAAGAAGCAAAACTTATAAAGTTTAAAATATTTTAAAGGCCTTAACATAAGGATTATAAAAGTGTTCAACATTGTATAATTGGGGTTTTTATTTTATTAATCATGCAATTTGATTTTAAGCTTCACTCATGAGACTAATGTAAGTTTGATTAAAATGCTTTAAAATACATTCATGCAATTTTAATATAAGGTTAAAGCATTTTTAATTAAATTTAGTGTTTAAAGTCTTAAAATAGATCTGCATTCTCAAATATTAGCTTTAGAGGTAAATTTGTTAATTTTGAGAAAGTAAGTTCTACTAATGAAATGAAGTAATGATTTCAAAATCAAGATATTTGTTATTCTAGGCCCCTTGTTAACAGTTGATTGTTAATACCTAAGATATTCTATGCTCTTGATTGACATATTATCAAAATATACATAACACACTAAATGAAATAACCTTGGAGAAGTATATTTTCTTTACAAGAGAGGATTTCAATCCTAACTGTAGGGTGATTTTATAACTGGACAAAATCATACCTCAATAAAAGGTAAGGATAGGAAACGTAGTCCCACAAAACTAGAAGCGTCGTTGAGGATGCCCTTGAAATACTAACAAAAAGAAATAGAGGGCAACACTGAGGATACCCTTGAACAACTAAAAGACACTAAGGGCAGCACAAAGGATACCCTTTACAAAAAACCTCAGCAATAAAGGAAACCCCTAAACTTCGTCATTAGGTTCCATACCGACTTCCTGGAGCTCATCATTCGACTCGTCTATGTCGACATATTTATCCTCACATTTTTTATCCACAGAAGCAGTAGTAACCTTGACGTCCTCCTTGATAGCAGAGACCTTACCACCATCCTCAAAATAGAATTTCCTAAAGAATATCAAGTTTAGAGCATTGTAGAGATCAACCAACTAGGACATGCAATTGGAAACATAATTATTTATAAATTATTGCAGACACTGATCAGGGACATCCTTCTCATCATCCTTAGAGTTTATTATCAAGGATTTCTTTTCTTGCACCAATTTTTGCAATCGTACAGAGGAACGAACACACTTCAACTCAGGGGATTCACTTTTAGCTCTTTTTCTCAACATACGAATAGTCTCGACCACCGCTCTCTTTTTAGCATATAGAGCAGGATAGTTAGAGTACGGAGGAGTGGTCTAGGAAATATTGGGTTGGATAAGTCTAGGTTTAGCTTTAGAAGCAGGAGGAGGGATAACACCCTGAGGGTAGTGGATTAGCCAGAGGCTATACAAGACCTTGAACAGGCTGATGGGAAGGCAACTCATTGTTATTTTTCTTACGGATGTGGTCTAGAGTGTAGCTGATGGAGTTGAAAAGGAATTGGGGAGAGACATATGTATTTGTATATAGAACCAACCTGGAATGGATGTGTCTGGTCCAGACTCGTCCAAGCCAACAAAAACAATAAGATGAGTTACTACGAGCAGTGTACTATGGGCATAGGTAGTACACAAGAACCCGAAACAACATACACAAACAATAGAATACAAATCAAATGATCTTAATGAAGTTTTCTTTTCTTATTTTTAAAGGATTTGGGTGCTTTTTAATGGTTACACATCAAAATATTCATGCAACAAGACTGTCCTTCTTAGTTACAAAGTGGAGATATGTTTTAATCTCTCGGAAGAACGAAAATAGTTTAAACATATATTATATATCTATATATACCATATATTTAAATTTAATATATTTACATTTACTATATATTTCATATATTTTTTAAATAATAATTATGTATTAATATTGTATATGGTGATTCTTGTTTACCATAAAATAAGTATTAAATTTTACATATATATATATTATTGGCACAAATCGTTCGCTTGCTTGAGCTTCTAGTCGCCTGATCCAAGGATTCAAAGGTGTAAGTATGGAGCAACAAGGAGGAGGAGCGGGAGGTCTAGGGGTAGCAAACCCCAAGTGTGGGTATTTGGATGGTAGAATAGTAGGTGCAGCAAGTGGAGGCTCTATTGAGATAGAATGGCCCCAGGCGGAGGATGTGGATAAGGAAATTTTGTTGGAATCAGACCCAAGGTGTTGGGCGAATGCGGTCAAAGATATCTCTGATGGGGACCAAGACTCTATGCATCAGGATCAAGGGAAGACCCAAGAAGGAGACAAAGAGAAACTTGATAACCGAAGACCATATTATATTAATGCTCTTCGTGGTAAGCAAAAATTATTCGAATCTTATTTTAGTCTAAACCTCGTCAATGGTAGGTTGGACATCTCGGATACCCTAGCTCAGCATGTGGCTATGGAGGGCATAACGTCTCTGGTGGAAAATTTTATGGGGGTTCGACCAGACTTGGAATTCATAAGGCTTTAAGGCCAGTATGATGATTAAGGCTTTACCCAAGAGTTTCCTTTTGGTGACATTTCAATGTGACCAGGACATGGAAATGATTCTTCAAGGAGGTCCTTGATTTTTTGGGAAAATGGGTTTGTATCTGAAGTTTTGGATCCCCAATTTCAACTCCCATACCCAGGTGTTGTATTTGGCTCCTATTTGGGTTAAGATACTGGGATTACCTCTGCTTTTCTAGAATGAGCAAATTTTTGCTAGGATAGCTGCAGAGATTGGGGAACTGGTAGCTATTGATCCTGCAACCTTGAGCAGAACAAGACTTCTTTTTTATTGCATGTGTGTGTTGGCAGACCTGAGTAAAGAACTCCCTAAATCTATTATATTTTTGTCTATGTATGGCCTTCATACTCAAGACTTTGAATATGAAAATATGTTTATTAAGTGTAGTATTTGCGGGAAGGTAGGGCACCAGGGTATCCACTGCCTTTCCAAGAACCAGCCCCCACCCCAAAATATTGTTCCACAAACCCAGAATAATATCCCTCCCACGTAGAACTTCATTCCTGCCCAACATGGGCCTCAAGGACATGGGGCTCAGAATCTAAATATCAGAGACCCCTTTCGACCTAATGTCAAAAATAGGTAACAACCCTCCTCCCATAAATACCTATGCCCCAAAAGCCTCTAACAGGGTATCTGGTTCCTCTAGTGGGAACCCTCAAGTACAACCTACTCCAAAGATGATGCAACAGGCTCCAAAACCAAATCACAAAGGAAAGAACCACATAGATCAATGCCCTGGAGCAAGTAAGTTCAACTGGGTAATACGGGAGACCTATGGAGGCTCGACAGAAGTGGTCCCCTGTACTACAAAGGAATTTATGGGAAGAAATTTGAAGGAGATCAACATCTCAGTGGAGAACATTTTTGATGCATTAAATCATCTGAAGGGAGATTAGATGGATAGCCAAGAAGTGGAATCTGAGGTAGAGGAGACCCAAGAGAAGGATTTAGAGGAGAAAAATCAAAGGAAGGAGCAGGAAACTGATAATACAGGCAAGGATACTCAAGAGGTAGAGGTGAACCACCAAGATCAGTATATCCCCAAAGCAGGAAAAAAATAACCTACTAATCAAGAAGCTAAGAGCACAGAATCGTCTCCACTATCAGAAAGACAAGTTAACCTGGAGATCCAGGTTGTTACCCCAAATGCCAATACTGACCCATCCAATATGGTTACTAGAAGCCAAGTGAAACCCAAGGAACCCCCACCTAAAGCGGATGTATGGGGATATGGTTTTGTAGGAAGAGGGAAATCTAGCAATGCTGCCTTAAGGCAGAAAGAAGCAAAGCGAGGAATTATTGATGGCACTCAAGCAGTATTACACTTTAGGATGAAGGCTCAGGGATCCAAAGCTCATAAATGAATATTCTATCATGGAATATACGTGGGAGTAATCCTACAAAAATGAGAGCTTTGTATGCTCTTAGACAAGAACACAAACCGGATATGATATTACTACAAGAAACTAAAATGGAGGAGAGTAGAGTGATCCCTTTTAAGAATAGGACTTGGAAAGAAGCTAAAGTAGTAGCCCAGGAGGCCACTGGAACAGTAGGAGGGTTGTTGGTTATGTGGAATAAGAATGTGATTGATAGTAGAGTGATTCTAATGTCTAGTTAGTTTATTTTTCTTCTATGTTTGGATAAAACCACGCAGGAAGAGTGGATCTTAACGAATGTATATGCTCCAGTTAGACAGGTACTGAGAAGGGTTCTCTGGGTTCAGCTAGCTAAACTTAAGGAGATGATGCCCAACTACCATTGTATTATGGCGAGGTATTTCAATTGCTACCTTAATTCTATAGATAAATTTGGGGGCTCTCAAAGAATAACTATTGATATCTACGAGTTTAGAGATTTTTTTCATCAACATGATCTAATGGATGTGGACCTACGTAGATTCTCCTATACATGGTCTAACAAAATAATGAAGGAAAACCAAATTTAGATCATATTAGATAGGTTTATTCTTTCTAAGGAATGCCTGGAGAGGTTTGGGGACTCTTCATTAATGGCACTACCAAGAATTGGGTCTGACCACAACCCACTTCTATGGGAAACTAGGGAGGACTCTAAGAAAAAATACATCAGACCCTTTCGATTTGAACTTATGTGGCTCCAACACGAGGATCTCAAGGATCTGGTTGCCCAATGGTGGGACAAAAAGTATAATGGTTTGAAACTAGCAGAAGTGGCATGTAAACTGAGGAATGTGAAGGCTAACATTAGAGAGTGGAACAAAACTTCCTTTGGCAATATTTTTGCAAAAAGTACAGAACTAAAAGACAAGATCAATGAACTATAAGAGAAGCTAAAATCAGAGCAACTTATAGAATATCTGATATACCAGGATAGGGAGTTGTTAGCCGAATACCACATGGTGCTAGGATTTGAAGAAATCTTCTGGAGGAAGAAATACAGTCTGCATTGGTTGAATGAGGTTGATAGAAATACAAAGTTCTTTCATGTCTCTACTCTTTGCCATAGGAGTACTAACAAAATTAAGGAGATCAAGATGGTCAATGGGTCTAACACCAAATATATGGAAGACATAAGGAGGGAAGCGGCCGAGTTCTTTAAATTGTTTCTAGAAGATGTAAATCCTACTATTGAAGAAGAGGACTCTCTGTTGGTGGCCATTCCACACCTTGTCACTAATAATATTAATGGATTCTTACTCAACCCTTTTACAGATGAGGAAATAAGGAATGCGGTTTTTGACATTGATGGTAACAGCTCCCTAGGACCGGATGGCTTCCCTACTGCTTTCTTTCAGAAGTTTTGGGATATCCTAGGCGATGATGTTGTAGAAGCTATAATTGAGGCTCAAAAGGACATGGAAATCCTAGAAGGATTTAATGCTACATTTTTAGTCCTCATCCCTAAACTAGTGGGAGCAATGGAATTTTCCAGTTTTTGCCCTATCATTTTATGTAACACTCTGATGAATATTCTCACGAAAACAATCGCCAATAGGCTAAAGGTTATCCTTCCATTCATCATTGATATGAACCAAGGAGGTTTTCTAAAAGGGAAAAAAATACTAGATGGCATCATCACAATTCATGAAGTTATTTATTCAATGGTGGCTAGTAAGGAAGCAGGTATGTTACTAAAGCTATACATGAATAAAGCCTACGACCGGGTATCATGACGTTTCCTCACCAATATTTTGGGTAAGTTTGGTTTCTGTCCCTAATGGATTAAGTTGATTTTTATTTGTATCTCTACCACAATTTATTATGTCATGGTGAATGGGTCACCCTTCGGTTACTTTAAGAGTGAAAGGGGGCTACGACAAGGAGATCCTTTGTCTCCATACTTGTTTATTATTTTAGCAAAAGCATTGGGTAGGAATATTTCATAAGTTATGGCAGAAGGTCGATTAGGAAGTTTCAAACCAACCTCAATAGCAGAGCCAATGTCTCACCAATATTTCGTGGATTATATGATCATTGTATCCAAAGCCTCGATGCCTCAGGCTAGGAAGCTGAAGAGAACTCTAACCAAGAATGAGACGGAAGCAAGGCAGTACATAAACTATAATAAGAGTAGCATCTATTTCTTTAACACGCCTGGTGGGAGGGAGGAAATAATAGCTAACCTCTTTGGATGTGGAAAAGATCTTTTACCGGTGACTTATCTAGGCATGTCTATGTTCGAAGGAATAATGAAGGCTACATTGTGGAACTCAGTCATTGATAAAATCTCCAAAAAGTTAGCAGGGTGGAAGGGCAGCCTTCTTGGCTCCGCATGGAAAGCCTTACTAGTTCAAACTACTTTACAAAGCATTCCAATCTACTGCATGTCTCTATTTAGAATGACTACAAAGGTTCGAGCTACACTGGAGCAAATTCAGTGTAACTTCTTATGGTCAGTTTCGTAGGAGAGAAAGAGAATTTTGTTGGTAGCATGGAATTAGGTGTGTGTAAGAAAAGATCAAGGGGGCCTGGGGCTGAAGAGAATGAAAGAAATGAACCAAGATTTGATTGGAAAATAGGTCTGTAGATTTATCAATAATGATCAATTGGGATGGGTAAAACTTTTTAAGGCAAAATATATCAGAAATAATCAGGACTTCCTAAAAGCTGATAATATCCCTAGAGGATCCTATTTCTGGAATTGTTTGCTTGAATTTCGTGAGGTAGTCAGGAAAGACATCAAATGGAGAATTGGTAATGGAAGACAAGTCAAATTTTGGCAAGATCCGTGGTTGGAAGAATCCCCTATACAAGATAACTTGGACCTTTGGGTCTTCCAACAAAAACTTTTAGAGGAAATGGATGGAAAAGTAGGGGATTTTCTTGCTGTAGCATAGGAAACTTCCTCTTGGAAGAAAATCATAGTTCAAATACTTCAGAGCAAGATAAGGTGGCCCTGACCAAACTCAATGATCCTTTAAGGGTGTTCCTGAGCATTCCAGGGGGAGGAAGAGACAAGGTTATTTGGGGTAAAACTACAAGTGAGATCTATTCAGTAAAAACTGCCTATAAACTAATCCACTCAGGATTCAATGGCTGGACTTTGACTTCTATTATTTGGTTAAATAATTTAACCCTAAAAATAGATTTCTTCTTTTATCGCGACAAGTTACGCCGTCGCGGCCGCTGGAGGAAAGTTGTCACGATATCGTGACATGTTGCATCGTCGCGGTCGCTGGAGGAAAGTTGTCACGATATCGCGACATGTTGCGCCATCATGGTCGCTAGAGGAAAGTTGTCATGATATCGTGACATGTTGCGCCGTCGCGGTCGCTGGTGGAAAGTTGTTGCGATATCGCGACATGTTGCACCGTCATGGTTGCTGGAGGAAATTTGTCGCGATATCGCGACATGTTGCGTCGTTGGAAACTTGTCGCAATTTTGCGACATGTTGCACCATCGCGGTCGCTGGTGGAAAGTTGTCGCGATATCGCAACATGTTGTGCCATCGCGATCGCTGGAGGAAAGTTGTCGCAATATCGTGACATGTTGCGTTGTCACGGTCGCTAGAGGAAAGTTGTCACGATATCACATGTTACACCGTCGTGGCCATTGGAGGAAAGTTGTCGCGATATCGTGACATGTTGCACCATCGCGGCCGTTGGAGGAAAGTTGTCGCGATATCGTGACATGTTGCGTCGTCGTGGCCATTGGAGGAAAGTTGTCACGATATCGCGACATGTTGCATCGTCGCGATCGCTAGAGGAAATTTGTCATGATTTCATGACATATTACGCCATCACGATCGCTGGAGGAAAGTTGTCACGATATCGCAACATGTTGCGCCGTCGCGGTCGTTGGAGGAAAGTTGTCGTGATATCACGACATGTTGCTTTTTCACGACCGACGGAGAAAAGGTGTCACGATTTCACGACATGTTGCTTTTTCGTGGCCAAGAGAGAAAAGGTGTCACGATATCGCGACATGTTGCTTTTTCGCAGCCAAAGGAGAAAAGGTGTCGCGATATCATGACATGTCACATTTTCATGACAAGTTGCATCATCTGTCCATGCCGATCCCCTGCTAGCTAGTTATTGATTTAGGAGATTTGGCTCCATTTAAAATCTTCTTCTATTGTAAGCTTGTGTTATCTATGAATTCGGTTGGGAAGAGTCTCTTCCCATATTGTAATTGATCTTTGTTTTAATACAAGTTTTTTCAAAATTTTCAAAAAAAAATAGATTTCTTCTTTTGGCTGGTAGTTCAAAATAAGATTCTGACAATAGATAATCTGCAGAGGAGAGGTTTCCAATTCATCAATCGATGTATCCTGTGTGAGAAAGTGATAGAATCTGTAAGTCATATCTTTCTAACTTGTGAATTTTCTTATGCAGTCTTCCAAATGATTCTGTCCAAATTTCATATATATTGGGTCCGCCCAAATAGCATGTCTAACTTCTACATACAGTGGGCTTCCCCCTTCCGAGCAAAACTTTTGACTTGGCTCTGGAATCTCAGCTTACCCCATTTTTATGGAGGATATGGAATGAGAGAAATAAGAGATTATTTAAATAACAGAAGAAAGATCCCAGGTTATGTGGTAATAAAATAATTAGAGCTCTAAAAGAAAACTGGAAAACCTTTTACTTCAAAAATAAGACCTTGTCTCCTAGGGAAAGGAGGATTTTGTGGAACTGGGGAGAGGAACCTCCAGACCCAATCATTACAACCAACCCACGGGATGGTGTCAAGTGGATACCCCCACACAAAAGTGGGTTAAGTTCAATTTTGATAGGGCAGCCAAAGGAAATTTGGGGGCTGCAGGAGCAGGAGGAGTTCTGAGAAATGAGGAAGGAAAAGTGGTCCTTGCCTTTGTGGAGCCTTTGGGAACTCAAACAAATAATTTTGTAGAAGCCCTAGCCTGCATTCAGGTAATGAGAATTGCCAGACTAGAGGGTTATAAGGAAGTAATATTTGAATGGGATTCACTTCTAAGCTTAATAGCTTAGAAGCCCGAGCTTATCCTAAAAGCAAAGATTCATAAATCCCATTTGGTTAGTGCCCGAATCCAACACACCTTTAGAGAAGGGAACCAGGCGGTGGATCTAATGGCAAATATTGTAGTTTCTGCTAGGGAGATGCAAATTTGGAAGGATAACTTCCCTAAAGAATTACTGGTGTTGGCTTCTAAAGAAGATCTAAGATCAAACCTGTTAGAGCAACAGGAAATCATATTGGTTGATGATGAGTAATCTGGAAGATGGAATTAGGCATAGGGACAAAATGCAACCCATTTTTTGGGGCCTAGGAAGAGACAAGTGTACGATACAACAACCCAGTGTTATGTTTAGTAAGTGCTAGGTGTTTTCTGGTTTTTGTTTTATCCTGAATAGTCTAGTGGCAAGTATAGGACTATGGACTCTAATTATGGCTTAATATGGGTCTTGGGAAGATCCATTGTGTATTTTAATTATACGGGCTTGGAGCTAGAACCAACCCATTTTGACTATGTAGAAGATTTGTGGACCTTATAACCACCTCTACCTAATACCAAAATAACTACTATATTATTATTATTATTATTATATTTTTTTAAATAAAATGTTGCTCGAATTCAATTCCACATACTGAGAGGAAATCATCCAATTTTCACAAGCAAACATATGCACAAAATGCAGCAGCAAGCAAAATGACCTATATGAAAACTTTTAGTGGGCTTCCATGTACCCACGGGCCACGGTGCTTTTAAGCACAACATAATATCCCACCTTACCTGACACTTTCAACCACTGTCTCTACCACGGGTGGGTGTTCTTCTGGTCTAGTTCACTTGCTATGGATTGATAACCTATACCTACATTCACAAACACTTTTAGCAGTATCACATTCTTCCAATAAAATAGTGGGGATGTTATAAGGTGTGTAGCATGAGTGCATCATTGTTTCTAATCTTGAAATACATGTTAAAAAATCTAGTCACATACTCTCAAGGGTCCTCATCCTCCTTAAATGTATCAAACTTTAGCATCTAAAAATTTGATGTATAAGGTGGTGCAGGTGCCAAAGCACGGATCGGGTTATTGAGTAGTTGCCTTAATGTGGGCTTTTGGTATTGCAAATTTGGTGTCTGCATAGCAAGGCTATCAATATGGTTCTATAAGAACTAGAACTTAGGATCTTCCATAGGGTTAAAACCCTGGTTTGTTGGCTATTGTTGGTAATATTGTGCATTGTAGGTAGGATGCAGATAATAGGAGATGTTAGGTTGAAATGCATGATGATATGATGGTTGATGAAGGTTATGATATGGATGAGGTGATGGGGGTATGATGGCATGTTGACCTTATGAGTTAGCATACATGTGATGAAGTGGGTTATTTTCTATGGTAGTGGTTGGGGGATGCAATACCCAAGATGGGTCTTAGATAAAGGTGCGGGTTTGATGAGATGTTGATGGAAGGTTTTGCTCAATCCTCTATGAATTCTTATGAGGATCAAGATTAATGCTATATTTAGCATTATTCAAAATCATTTTTTGCAGCTGCAAGAAGGCCTGATGCATGGCAATCACATATGAGGTGGGCAGAGTCGCATATGAAGTGGATGGTTGGGTTGGTTGTGAGACAACTAGGTCAGTATATTTAGGTGGGGGTAGGTGGTAAAAGGTATTTCCACCGAATGAGGGGTGATAAATAGAATGGATGTGGGGATATATGAAGTGACCTAAGTTGATGCTTCATAAAGTGGGTTGGTACAAATTATGTTCTGATGTGGGAAGGTGATGGGTGGTTGACTAGATGATGATGGGTGACTAACTAGGGTAGCAGCAATCAACTCAAAAATAGGATTCATGAAGTTTTGGCTATACTGTTTTGGGTGTATGAAGGTAAACTCTTGATGTGATGATGGAATGGTACGGGATGGTATGGTAAGTGTTGGTAATGATGGAAAAACCATACTAGTTGCATTCAGGTACATCCTAACAGTTTCCATGTCTATAAGTTTGACACAACCATCCATGGGTGTGGGTAGCTCACTCCTAGGAGTCTCAAGAATAGCGGTATGGGTAGCCCTATCCATGATGTCTCTATCTAAAATAGGGGCACTACTAGAGGGACCTGCATTTAATTTTTGGGACACATTAGGGACTACACTAACTTGCCCTACCACCGAAGTGTTAGGGGCTTGACTAACCTGAGATGGATTCATAGGGGAAGAAAATTGACTCTGAATTAATGCTAATTTTTTAGCCTAACCATGGGTCATTACCATACGCTAAGGTGTGATGATGTATGAAATAAGAAAAATATAAAAAGCACTCAAAGCAAACAAACAAACAAGGTTTTATTCCTAAGTTCATGGAAAGTTTGATTGTTGTTTTATTTTTGTTTTGTTTTTGTTTTGTTTTTTTTTAAGTTTTGAAAGTTTTTTATTATTTTGGAGTTTTTAAAGTTTTTGATAAAAGAGAAAAAGCGATGTGCAAAGTTTATTTCCTAAGATGAATCTATGATTTCAGCAGTATACGCGCAATGACTAAGCCTGATGATGAAGTCCAGATAACCATACCCATCAAAATATAGATATGAAACCCATATTCGATCAGGGAGCACATATCCTATCGATCCTCACCCAGCACACTGTGGGCAATGATACACCTTCTGAAGAGGAATGTGTGCTATCTTCCATGTATAGGATAGTTCTTAGAGTTGGCCTTGGCAAAAAATAGGATAATAATATGTTGGTGGTTAGTGATGAAATCCAACCTGATGATGATGAAATCCAATCAATTTCAATATTTAAGTGAGTGTGTGAGGCTTGTTTAAGTTATTGTGAAATGCAATCTATAATGCAATTCTTCTTTTATGCCTAATGTAGAAAATAGGAAACATATACAACAACAAAAATTATATTAGGTGCTGATATGGTTGATTTTAGGTGAGATCTAGTGAATTTCTGATGTCAGGTCCAAACTGTAGGAGAGCATTTGGTTCTAATAAACCATTTTTGCATGGTTTATCAACTACGCGTAAGTGTTTGGGAGATCCCAACCGTAAGTGCACAATTTTGACTAAACAATAGAACAGGGCAGATCAGGCCTGAAGCCCAAAAAATACGCTTAGGATATTTCTAACTTGGCTATGCAAATTATCTATTACCTAAATACAGATGCATATCCTTTTATTTTATTTTATGTTTTATGCATGTTGTGATTGAAAATAGAAATATTTATCCTAATAACTAAATGCAAACAAGGCACACAAAACAAATACCTTTAAGCTAGCCTAGATGCAAATACTAAAACTAAAAAAAATAGAGGTAAAAGGGGTTACAAGGGTACAGACATGTGTTCCTTTCACTGCTCCTTCCAGTCTAGTTTCATCGTAGTCCTGCGGTTCCACAGTGCCAAAACTACCCACGTGCATTTTGATATGGGCTCTACCATTGATGCATGGTTCTGTAGTTCTACATTACCTATGCATGGTTTGTCATGTACTCCATCTCAGGTGCTCGGTTCCTTAAGTATGCAACCGTAGGTGCATAGTTTCATAGTAATAGGATCGAACAACAACAGGTCTCGGATCTGTCAATCTGAGATCAAATATTCACATGCTTCCAAACTAAAACTTGCAATCACAAAAAAAACATATCAGTAAATTAAATTAGGTAAGGAAAAAACAAATAGGATCCTTAGGGTGTCCCACTGTGATCGCCATTTTTTGTATCAAAATAATAACACCAAACAAAGTAGACACAAATGAACACTTGCAATAGAATGAATATCTCTTTTGTATTAAAACAAGGGAGCCTTAATCTCCCAAATTTGCAATGCTTTAAAATACCCCAAGTGTATTGGAGGTAATATTACAATGATATTGTACAATACAAGTATCCAAATGAACAATAGTGATGTTCCAAATAGATCAATTGATGTTCTTTCTTCTTTCACTACAGCTCCAAAAGTGTGATTGAGCTTCTGCTATCCAATGTAAGGACCACTCCAGCTTCAGCAACTCTCCAAGATACCTGCTTTCTACACACACATGAAAAAGGAAAAAGGGGTTTAGCAGCACTTGTATACAAAGATATAAAGCATGCAATAGAAAAACCCTCGAATAAAATAGTAAATGCAGGCAACAAAAAACATAAAACAAAATGCCTTGCTAGGAAATAGACTTACTGATCACCATGATGTATTTTCTTTTAGCTCTATAAAATTGCAGGCGTGTAGTGGTTATTGGAAACCATGCATAGGCGATGCAGAAATTGTGCAGTTGTGATTCTGACTGTGAAACTGTGGACGTAAAATTTGGGTTGAATGGTAGATTGCTTTAGAAATGGACCTCCAGGCTTTGAATATTGGTTTTCCTCATGATGCGTGCAAATATCTGATCCTATTCTAGTAGCTTAACGGTACAAATATTTAGCCTCTTTTATTTGGTGGGGTGAAGGTGCCTTTATAGGCTCCTTAGGGTTTCGAAGGGAAATGATATATGGCAAGCCAATATTGCCAAGTGGAAATTCTAGGTTTCCAAATGGAGGAGGTAGTTAGGTGAGTCATCCAGGGTGTCCCACTTAATTGGGGTGAAGTGGATGCAAGTGGAGTGATATGTGGAGGGTTACCCCATGTGAAGGGACAAAGGGGACAAGGGTGTATGATATGTGGTAAGGTGGGATAGTGAGGTGGCTAAGACACATGCCTAGTGGTTAGGTAGGGTATCCTAGACTATTTTTCTAGATTTAATAAATCTAGAAAATAGGATAATGTGTAGGATTTTATATACCTAAGTTTGGACTTAGAAATATAAATTATTGTGCAATATTTTATGTGGGGTGGCAAATGATGACTTTGTGGATGATTAATTTTTGGTGACTACAGATACAAAATAACCACCAAGGAGGGTGACAATCACAATAGGGCAATCGACAATGAGGATAGAGTTGGTTGTAGTATGATGTAAAAGGTAAACCTATTATTCAGTGTTAAAGATGCCAAGAGTGGGGGTACTTCACATGCAATTTCTAGAACCCACCATTTGGAGACAAAATAAGGAATAACAATACCTTGACGTGTCGTTGGTGTGGATCGAGTAGTCATAAGGAGACAAATTTTCCAAAGAAGGTAAGTTTTAGCAACTCATAAAATTTCAATTTCACTAACATTAAAGAGCCTCAAATAAATCAGTAACAAAAGGAGAATAATGTGCTTGTAGTTACATAGGGTTAGGTGAAGAAGATGGATGGGTACCCCAACCTTGACATAGAGAAGAGATGGCAAGAAGTACATGATGTTATCAAAGAAGAGATGCCAAAAACTAGGAAAGAATGACTCTTCGAAGAGAAAAAGAAACTCAAATAGAAGATGTCAACCCAGAAGCTGGTAGCTCAAGTACTAAATATGACAATGGAAGTTAAAGTGTCAATTTTACTTGGTGCTTTATAAGAGCTATACGTGATAGTAAGATAAGTAATGCAGTGGAAAAGAGTGATGGAGCTATGAAGCTAGCTGAAAGTAATTTAGAGAAGGGATCAATTCATTGATCCAATGGTATTGATGATTGATGTTGGAAAAAAACTAATATTAATTCACATTGAGTTGCTAGACCATGCATTGACATAGGTAATTATCTAAGGGTATCAATTATTAACATATTTTCTAATAATATATGGAAGGAAATTGGAGCACCATTCTTATGGTCTCCCAATTTCAAGTTATACAGTGTGGATCAATATGGGATTGAAATGAAAGGAGTCTTAATGGCTTAAAAAGTAAAAATTATTGATTAGGAATTTGTCATGGACTTTGTTGTGATAACCATACAAAAACCAACATATGATGCATTGTTGGGAGAGGATGGTTGCACATGGTAAAGAAAAATCACAACTGGGAGAAGGATTGAATTACTTTTAAGAAAGGCCAACACAAGCATATGATCAATTTGAAGAATTAGTCTATCAGTGAAGATATCATGACATTTGACAAGTCAGACAGTTCATCCTCAAAGGAAGACAATAGACATGAACCAGATGAGTGAGGAGTGTTGCAATTAGAAGAGTGTATGAAAGATGAAGGTTTATCAAATAGTGGACTCCATTGGAAAATGGGGGATTACAAAATATTTCATCCTACCTATCTCTGCATTTAGGCAGAGGAGAACAAAGACAACCATGAAAAATAAGGAGAAAAAGTGTTTGAGATTGGTGAAAGTAGTAAAAGAGAAAAACCTACACCAAAAGTAGAAGAAAAAATGGATGTTTTTGAAGAATTTCATACAATATATTGTTGGTGATGCTATGATCGATGAGAAGCCAACACACCCGATAGATGTGTCCAAAGCAACAAGTGAACCAAAAACCATCAAGTATGAGGGGTTGAAGATGGTGGATATTAATCTCAACAATGAAGGTGAAGAGAAGATAATCCATTGTGGAGACAACTAGGACCCAATATTGAAGGTAGCAACTTTCAAGATTTTTTTGCAATATAAAGATATCTTCGCATGGACCTATAAAGATTTAAAAGGGATAGCACCAGAACTATGTGTACATTGGATTCAGTTGATTCTAAGAGCACCACCAGTAAGGAGGAGGTCATACTAGATGAATCCTATGTAGCCTTAGTCAATGCAAAAATTCAAAATATTGATGCAAGCATAATTTTCAAGGTTACAGTGAGCAAGTGGGTGTCACCGATTGTGATTACCTTGAAGAAATAAGCAAACCAAATCTGCATGTGTAGACTTTCAAAGTCTAAATGCCATAACAATTAAGGATCCCTTTCTAATACCTTTCACCGATTCAATCCTCAAAGAGGTAGCTAGACATGAGAGTTACTCAATCCTCAAAGAGGTTTTTTGGCTACAATCAGATAAGTATTATTGAAGAGGATAAGCTACATATAATGTTCATTATAGATAATGATATTTATGCATACAATAAAATGCCATCTGGCCTGTATAATACCTTGCCCATGTTCCAAAGAATTATTCTCTATATATTTGAGCAAATATCCACAGGAAATTTTAAAGTCTTTTTGGATGATTGGTCATTGTGTGGGAGGAAGGATGAGCATCTAAAGGCATTAGAAGAATGCATGAGGCTATATGCATGAATGCTCGTTTGGTGTTGAACCTGAAAAAGTATATGTTATTGGTACCATATAGAAAGTTGTTGGGACACATACTGAGTAGAGAGGCACTGAAGATGGATCCTAATAAAATTTTCTTATGATGAATATGGAGGTGCCATACTATGTGAACTCATTGAATACTTTTCTAGGTACAATTGGGTACTACAGAAGGTTTATTAGGAACTTTGCCTAGGTGTCCCACCCATTGTATGCATTTTTACATGCAAGAATATTCTATTTTGATGGATAGAGGAACATAAGAAGGCCTTCGAGTAATTGAAGGTAAAATTGGTGTGTACCCCCATTATGGTGTTTCCAGATTGGGATAAAAAAATTACGTCCATGTAGATGTGTTCAATTTTGCAATTGGATGTGCATTGGCCCAAGAGGGGCAGTTCAATCTAGATTAGGTCATCTACTTTTCAAGTCAATTACTGTTGAGAGTTGATAAGAATTATAGCATGATAGAAAGGGAAGTGGTAGGGATGGTCTATGCAATACATAAGCTTAGACACTATTTTTTGTTATAATTAGAGTATATTACATCATTTGGGTAATGTAAATGTACCACCTTAGATACATAGTTATAATAGGATATTACTTTAGGGGGAATTTATCTAGTTACTTCAAGAAATTTAATAAATGCACATGTGGCAATGTGCAAGTTGTAATGTGCAAGGTGTCCTCTTGTACAGCTAGGTAGAGTGTTGGCCAAGGAATATATCTTCCTATGTAAAGGGCCTCATAGTGGTTAGTTGATATCAAGTCAATATCAGCTTCTTGTCAAGTGCAGTGTAGTAGATAGTAGTAGTGCTCCTATATGGAGCACAATGTAGCTCTTTAGCTCATATTAATGGAGTGACCATTTCCTCCATACTACATTGTATTTTCATCATTTCTATTTATAGTATATTTTAGTCATATTGCAGACTCACTTGCTTTCATATTTATTGCATCTTATTAGGACATGTGTTAGATATATTTCACTACATATATCCTCAAAATCTAATAGTGGTATTAGATCCACATTGAATCAAGTTAGAAATAGGAGGACCTCCATCCATCATAGTTCCTATCTACACTTTTGTAAACCGGACTCGCCAGTGTGCACCACCACTTACAAAATTTATCATAAGAGAAGTCGGGTAGGTCAAGAGGAATAAGGAGAGTCACATGTGAGGACTAAAATAAATCTTAGTTGCAAAAATCCTGAGATTATATTTGGCTAGAGTCTTTCCACAGAGTTGCAAAAAAAAAACTCGTGAATACTAGGACTCAACATTCATACCACTAGATTGACAAATCAACTAGTGAAGATTATTATCTCTAGAATTACAAATTCTTCAATTCCGGTTTTTAACAGCTTGTTGTAGGAAAAGGATATTCATTCAAATATTGGTAAGCTTTCTACAAGATATTTAGAAAGAATATCTTCTTAGAATCATTCCTGCACTTGTAGAAACAAGGAAGAAAACTAAATATTTCAAAGATCTTGAGAAATGTCTCATTATAAGAGTTGAAATCTTACAAATTATAGAAGTAAAGAAAAGGCTATAGTAGCCTTATAGCAGACTCAAGGAAGAAGAGACTCCAGAAGTTGAGTCAAAGAAGGAGATAGGATATTGGTGATCTTTATTCAAGATCAATACCTACATATTATAGAAGCAAAAAAGGCCATAGAAGCCTTAATCAAGAAGAATGTTGTAGAAGCCTAAATTCTAAATAAAAAAAATTTAAAAAATAATTTTTGATTCAAAAGATAAATTCTTGATTTAGAAGAATACTCCAAAGAATAGTTCTTGAAGAACACTTTAGAAAATAATTCTTGATTCAGAAGATAAATTCTTGATTCAGAAGAATAATCCAAAGAAGAATTCCTAAAGATTACTTCTAGAAAAATATTTATTGATTCAGAAGATAAATTCCTATTTAGAAGAAAAATCTAGAAAGGTGTTCTTGAAGAAAACTCTAGAGAAGAGTCCAAGAAATAGGAGATTGGTGATCTCCTTTATAGATTAAATATTTTCTTCAAGAAGGAACTGAAGAGATCAAGATAAAATCTCATTGAAGAACTTCCATTCTTGGAAGAAATATGACTAGGAGAGTCTTGTACAAATATAGAAGCAATAGAATTAGATATCCAAGAAGAATATCTCATCACCAACACTTCTAGAAGCAAAAGGTTGAAGAAAAGATCTTAGACCAGAGAAGCTGCAAGATAGAAGACCCTGGAGATGTCTCAAGGAGGAAAATAAGAAGGCTTAGAGAGCCTTATTTTAGAGCTCAAAGCATCATCATCAAAAGAGTTCCTAGAATAACTCATTAGAGAAATCCACTACCAAGGAGAATTTCCTGATAGTGAATAACTTGGGACAATTTTTTCCATATGACAAGCCCAAGAGAAGAAGAATTTTATAAGGTGTTCCAAATACCAATAGAATAATTTAATGAAGACCTCTAAAAATTCATAATCTTGAGAAGAAGAAGATACTTTTTGAATTTAGAATTCAACAAGAAGTTTGAAGGAAGATTCAGACAGAAGAAGCCTATCAAATCCAAGATATTTGGAGATTAACTTTCACAGCAAGAAGGCACAATTTAGAGAATAGATATATCTAAATATACAAGCATAAAATCAAATATCACTGGAAGGATCAAGCCACCAAATCCAAGGCTCAAGACAAAAATTTCAAGGCTACAATTTGGTGAAGTAGGAAGTTGTTTTGGACAGCCAACAAGAAGATGTGAATTCAACCATTACAATGTAGCAACTTGGTGAATGAAAAACACTAATAACTACATCTACTTCAAAATCCATAAAATATGTAAGCAACTTGGATGCAATTAGGTTCATTGATTAAACATCAAATTGGATTATTATCAAACTTCGTTAAGGCACCATATGAAGAACACAATCTTATACTGAGAGGGGGGGTGAACAGTATAAGACCTCTTTTTACTTTTTCCTTTATACTTTAAAACAGTAAAGCAATATACCCAAAGAAATATCAAAGCAATGCACAAAATCATCCACAAAGTGACATCAATTTTAACGTGGTTCACCCAGAATGGTTGGGCTACGTCCACAAAACTTTTCTCTAAAAGTTATCTCAAATTTCTTTGGGAATCCTTTCCAATTACAATGTTTATGAGCCTCGGCTCAAAGGAGATACCTTCCCTCAATCAGAATTTATGAGCCTCTTCTCAAAGGAGATATCTTCCCCCAATCAAAATTTATGAGCCTCTGCTCAAAGGAGATACCTTCCCCTCTGCTCTAGAAATGATCCCTCAGAAGATCAACTGCCTCTACCTCTTGCCAGCACGCGGAACTTCTTTCCATCGAAGACCTCCTGTCCTTAATGCTTAGCCTAAGAGACCTCTGCCTTCTATGATCACGTCCATAGTAGCTCAGCAACCAAATCTGTTCTCAGGTTCTTCTCAAAGAACCAATGCACCTCTATCCTTATGTTCTCTAATAAAACTATCAAACTCAGTTCACAAGTCCTTTGCTCTTTCTGCGCAATCCTAGTCGCACTTGATCGAACTTCAACCTTTGCACCTCTACGCAATCACAGCGGCATCGTCTTCGCACACTCTGCTTCCTTTGCAATCTTTCACACTTAGAATGATTCGACGAAATGCACTCTGCACACTACGATCGAATTCGCACTCTGCTCTCAGCGATCGAACTTCTTGCTCTGTGCACTATATACGAATGTCGCACCTCAACGACACATTCAATCGACACCTCAACTCTCCAAACAGCCCTCCTTTTATAACAAAATTTTCATGATGAAAAATTTAATCTTAGTCGACTGTTATACCAAAAATAAACCCTAATCTACATCGACTGCAAGCCCTAATTTTTGTCGGCTAAAATTTAACTTTGTCGGCTTCACTGCCTCTGTAACTCTTCTGTAGCTTCTGTCGCGAAACTACAACATGTCACGATATCGCGACACCTTTGCAACCATACACTTTCTTTTGGCTTTTGTCATGATATCACGACACTTTAGCCTTTGACGACTTCAACTAAGCTCTTGTCGCGATATCGTGACATTTTTGTCTTTGTCAGCATCAACTTTGCTTTTGTCGCGATATCATGACACTTCTTCCTTCGTCGACCTCCTTTCTGCTTTTGTCGTGAAATCGCGACACTTCTCCCTTCGTCGACCTCATTTCTGCTTTTGTTGCAAAATCATGACACTTCTCTTATAGAAGGCCTGCTTTCAGTTTCTATCATGAAATCGTGACACTTTCGCTTCCTTGCACTCTTCTCTACTTGCACTAGCGAAAACATGACATGTCGCGAAATCGTGACACTTTCATTGCCTTGTGCTTTTCTCTGCCTTACGCCCACGAAAATGGAACATGTCACGAAATCGTGACGCTTTCGCCTTTGAGCTCTTCCTTCTTGAATTTGTCGTGAAATCATGACGCTTCTTCTTCCATGCTCTTTCATTTTGCTTCTATCACAAAATCATGACTCTTCTCCTGTTGAAGACCTGCTTCCTGTTTCTGTCACAAAATCGTGACACTTTCTCCAACCGTATGCTGCCATCTCAATCTATCGCGAGATCGTGACACTTTCTGCATTTGTTTGCTTTCTCTTCAACCTATCACGAAATCATGACGCTTTTAGCTTTCGTGCGTTTTCTTTGCAGCCTGTCGTGAAATCGCGACGCTTTCAGCTTCCATTCGTCTTCTTTGCAACCTGTCGCGAAATTGCGACACTTTTTCTCCTTAGCGCTTTTCTTTTCTTCGGGTCATGAAAACCCGACATGTCGCGATATCGCGAAAATTTTTCTATCGGACTCTCTCTCCTGCATTATGTCACGAAATCACGACACTTTTTCTTTCGGACTCTCTCTCCTGCAACATGTCGCGAAATCGCGACACTTTTTCTTCCGTACAACCTTCCTTGCAATATGTCACAAAATCATGACATTTCTGACTCCGAACATTCTCTTTCCTCTTTGAGTCGCGAAATCGTGACATGTCACGAAATCGTGACACTTTTCTAACTTGCTTTCTCTCTCCTGCTTAAGTCGCGAAAATGCGACATGTCGCGATATCGTGACACTTTTCTAACTTACTTTCTTTCGAACCTGTCATGTCGTAACCTTCATCAAAACAAATTATTTTACATCAAATCAAATTCCTTCAAAAGCTTCTTGACATCAATGACAACTTATACACTTGATCAAAGGCAATGTACCCAAAGTACCCAAAATTGCCAACACCATATTTAGATTAAAAGTTGCAGAAAGATAGATTGCATTATAGTCTTCAAGTGCAAAAAGGGAGAATTCATATTAAGGATTATTTGCACAATAAATAGGATTTGGATATTTTTGAAAGATATAAAATTATAATCTACCTATTTTCTATCTAGAAAGCAAGAATACTATATCCTACAATATTAATTGTAGTGAAAAATTACAAAATATTTATTAAGGGTAAATTACAGGTTACTCTCAAAAGTTGCAAAAATTATTAAGTGGATCTAAAATTATTTTGAGAGTTCATTTACAAGATCAATAAGGTGAGATTATTGTTACCATTAAAAGTGCATTATTAATCCATTGGCACTATAGTAGTTTATCTCTACCTAGTTACTCTCAAAAGGGTTATTTTGTGTATGTTGATTGTTAAAGATCAAGGAAACAAAAACAAACAGATTATCAAAGTGTTTAGAGACACTATTTGGTGAATAGAACCTACAATATTTTATGGCCCAAAGAATCCATAAAAATTGAATTAGATTCCTCCAAGGAGTGGAGAAGAAATCCACCATCAAAATCAGCAATAGAAGCTTCAAATAGACATAGTGCAGAAATTATTTCTACAAAAGAGCTTCTATCTACCTGGTTACAAGCATGGGTTCATTAACAAGCAAAGAAGAGAGTTTTCTAATCAAGAAGACAACTCCAAAATCTATGATTACCTACCTTAAAAGCTACCATAAAACCAGAGATTATAAAAGAGGTGCAAAAAGATATTATATTCTCAAAAGTATTTAAATTATATTGCACTACTCTAATCTACCCTATGTAGGAAGAAGGACAGGTCTTCGGTGCCAAAATGGCACACTCTTCAAAAGGAAAAAAATAGTCCAAGGTAGCCATGTAAAAGCATTATCCGAGCAAGGTAAAAGGATCTTCCAAAAGGCTCATATCGTCTACAATCTAGACAGCCAAAACTGCAAGAAAACAAAGAACAATACAAGGAAGGAGAAGCATTATATTCAAATGCAAAAGAGTACATAACAAAAAAGAAGAAAAACACAAATAAGTAGACGTACATTTTGAGGAGCACCATTGGAGTAGCTCATACTTCATAAGAGCATTTCTAGAAGTCTACAAAATTATTGCTCCAAGTTTCCAAGGTGTGATTCACCATTCTAGCTTGAAACAACTCACTCCAAATGCCATTGAATGCATACAAAAAAGGAGTTGGCCATGTTGTATTGATAATAAATGTATTGCAAAGATACATTGAAGATGCATTATGTAAAAAGCTCATGCATGAAGGGAAGGTGACACTTATCATCTATAAGGAAACCCTAGCATTACCACACAAACACCCATCCATTACAAGCTTGACCAAGAAGGCATTACAAGGAAGAAGTTTGGTGTGTTAGAAGAAAAGTAACACTTGTCACCAAGAAGCATGAGCACCCATTCAAGACTATAATGCTCATTCCTAGGTGTTAAAATAAATGGATGTGACACTTGTCACTCGCTTCAAGATTCAACTCTTATTTGAGGTATCAAAGACCAACGAACAACATAATTCAAGGCCAAATTCGTAGTAGCATCAACATCATAGCAATAGTAGAAAGAGAGCATTTAAAGCTCATAGTCAAAGTGGTCATATGTAAGACATCCACTATCCAAGCATTGCCATCAAAGGTATCAAGAAACCAGTCACTGACCAAGTTAACAAGAAACTAAATCCTACACCCATACGTTAGAGATAATGATCAAAAGAGCACTAAAGAGTATTGTCATCTACGTCTAAAAATCAGCACTAGATACGTAGAGGTTTGGGATATTATAAAGGTAAGACTATACCTTATTCCAATTTGATTTTATTAATAGGGAGATATAAGGTATTATATAAGGTTGAAACATTAAGGGAAATCAAACAAATTTGAAAGCAATATTAAAAGCAAAAAATATATATATTAATAGACTAATATTTGCAATCTAAAACATAGGAGAAATAAGGATTTCTACCTCGATATATTAAACACCTATAATATTGCAAATATCATTGTTTTCTAATATTGCATATTAGGGAGTTATAATTATTACTACACCAAAGTAGGTAATTGAAATTTGGAAACATTAAATATCAAATTATTAAAGGCTATAAAAGGAGGTTTATTAAGGAAAATCAAGAGCTAGAAACTAATTGATATACATGTCTCAAAACTACATTAAATGGACAAAATAAATCCAACAAATATAACCTCATCAAATTAGAAAGTGCTTAAGTTCAATAGGAGAAATAATGCGTAAAAGAAGTTGATTTTTGCTATTTACAAAACTTTATAAAATCAACCCAAAATTGAACTACTACTCTCAAAAGCACTTTATCTATCATTCAACATATCCAAAATTACTAGGAAGGCATAAGGTAAAACTTTATAATAATAGAACTCATTCAAAATTTAATAAGTACTCAATCCATTTGGGAATCATAAGGTTTCTACAAAGTCTACAAGGATTCTACTAATTCACATCTCTTAACTAGGGAGATATAAGGAAGCCTACAAAACCTAATCTCTAAAAGGTTTTATCAAATCAAACTCATACACTCTAAAGTAAGGAGTCATAAGGAAGACTACTACAAAGGTTCTATTATACCACAATGGAAAGAAGAACATATTTTATCATGAAAAACAAGAACAAGGAACACACGCTACATCATGCCACAAATACAAAAATAATCCAAACATGGAAAATTCAACAAAGCATAAAAATACATGGCACATTGACTCAAGAGCTAGTCATCACATGACTAGAAATATACAATGGTTTGACTATCTTGAAATTACTAATGGTTACAGACTAAGAATTGTAGATAGCCAAACTTATCCTATACACGGATATGGATGTGTAACACCAAGTAAATCATTTTCAAACTTTCTACTACAAAAAGTATTGTATGTTCTTGGATTAGAATTCAATCTCATTTTAGTAAGCAAGTTAGTAGAAAGTAATTAGACAATCAATTTTATATATTTGAATGAGATCAATACATGCCTTATCATGAACCAAAGTGAGATAGAAGCAACAATATCAATTGATGGAAATACATATATCCTAGATTCAATGGAAATCTCACAAGATATTGTTGTATTTCAAAATGATACTAACTCATTTCCTGAGGAACATGTTGAAGAAAATGAAGAACCAGTACACTATAATGGCAAGCATAGGAGAATCAAAATAAAAAATATGAGAGGCCAACAACACTATGCTCTACTCAACCAACTACAATATGAAGAAGCAATAGAACCAAATGAAGATACACACAAAGAAGAAAATAAAGGAGGATGGATAGAAGAAGATATCTTTGAGCAAGCCAAAGACTATTCTCAAGAAGAAGATCCATATTGAAGATTGAAATATTCAATACCTAAATAATGTAATATAGGAGGGTGTTAGAGTTAGAGTATATTACATTATTTGGGTCATGTAAATGTACCACCTTAGGTACATAGTTATAGTAGGAGATTACTTTAGGGGGAATTTAGCTAGTTACTTCAAGCAATGTAATAAATGCACAAGTGGAAATATGCAAGTTGTAATGTGCAAGGTGTCCCCTTGTACAATTAGGTAGAGTGTTGGCCAAGGAATCTATCTTCCTATATAAAAGGCCTCATAGTGGTAAATCGATATCAAGTCAATATCAAGTTCTTATCAAGTGCAGTGTAGTAGATAGTAGTAGTGCTCCTGTATGGAGCACAATATAGCTCTTTAGCTCATATTAATGGAGTGACCATTTCCTCCATACTACATTGTATTTTTGTTATTTCTATTTATAGTATATTTCAGTCATATTGTAGACTCACTTGATTTTGTATTTATTGTATTTTATTAGAACCTATGTTAGATATCTTCCACTGCATATATCCTCAAAAACTAACATTTTTTAGCCAAAAATTTTGCTTTCTATGTAGATCATCAAGCATTGTTGTACCCAATAAATAAACTGATCATTCATATATGAATAGCAGATGGTTCATTATGTTGCAAGAGTTTGTATTTTGGGTAGTGGTTAGGCCTAGAAAGAAACACATGATAGCAGATAAACTATCAAGGATTCACTCAAGAGAACTTGTAGAGGGAGGAGTATCAAACGAGTTTCCTAATGCTCAACTATTTGCAATTAGTGCCATATCATTGTGGTACAAGTTGATTGGGGAATACTTATCAATGGGAGAACTGTTGAGGGAGATACTATTAGCGGAAAGAAAGAAGATCATCCTCAAGTTAGCACCTTTTCAATTGATAGTAGGCTTGTATAATATGGGACCTGATGGACTTTTAACATGTGTAATGGAAGAGAAAGTCAACGTGACACTTAAGGAAGCTCATGAAGGGTTGGCAAGAGGACACTTGGGACTAGAAGTGACCACAAGGAAGGTGCTTTTGGAATGGCTATTATGGCCCATCCTCTATCACAATGCAAAGGAGTTCGTCAAGGCGTGTGATATGTGCCAACAAGTTGGAAAGCCATTACAAAGGGACTTCATGCCATTACATCTATTACAACCACAGGAGCTATTTGTAAGATGGGATCTTGATTTTGTGGGACCTTTGCAAACATATTAAAGATAGAAGTGTTAGTACGTAGTGGTGGTAATAGAATATTGTAGGCACCAATTCTAAACATAAGCATAAGTGAAATTTTTTGCAAAAATGACCAATTTTTAAGTACTAAGTGTACAAGGAAATAATTTTAATGTAATAAAATGAAACATAATGAAAATCCAATGAAATATAGTCATCATTAATTATACCTTAATATTTTATTATTTGTGAGGTTGGCATAAGTTTCACGTAGGAGAAAAAAATTAGTAATGTAATGTGTCCTGGAAATCATTGTTATCAAAGGCTAGGAATGCCCTATAAATAGGACTACTTCATATTACAAATATGCATGGACGATAGCTAGAGAGAGATGTATTGTATGCTTGAGTTACAGAGATAGATCTCTATGTTGTATGCCATTGAGGCTAAACTGTTAATGGAAGATACATTATATGTGGTTGTGTGTTGATGTTTACTTGTGATTAGACTATTATTGCAAGGTAATTGATTGTAGGTTGGACAACTCAAATGATTGAAGTGAAATATAGATGTCATCAAGGGTTGTGAATACTATTAAGGATCACATTTGTCATCAGATGAAGGATGTCATTGAAGGAAGTCTATATGGTGTGCATGAAGTTGTATTTTGAGCAATCGTTGATTAAGACTTATCATAATGGAATGCTATCATGTTGCCAAGAGTAGCATTGTCTAAGATTGCATGTCAAAATCTATCATCTAGACCTTACCATATAGAGTGTGCCATCAGGGCTAGTGTGTCATCTGAGGTAGTTGGACCTACCATTTGGAGCTTATGCGAGGATACCTTGTTGTTTATGGATGTTTGCCATCTAGGATAGATCACATTTTCTACTGAGTGCATTCCATTGGTTTAAACCTATCAGTACCTCATACTTGGGAATCCTCATTTTTGTGCTATATTTTCTACCATTACCTAATCAAAGTACGAGTTGATAGCGATTGAAGCATTAAGCTTAGCATGCATGAAGAAAAAGGAGGTGAATGACAAATCTAAGGTTGCATGAACAACAAAGGAGAAATCAAGGAAGAACTTTTGATCAACCTTTAAAAAGAAGTGCAAGATTTTTTCGGACATTTTGAGTACCTAAGCTGAAATGTTGTCATTGATGTCAATAGAGCAATAAATGTCAAAAGGATCTATGAAGGGTTTTTGTGAAAACCAAGGTAGGTAAAATAAAAGATTTTATTTAAAAACATGGACAACAGATTTGATCTAGGTTTTTCTTAATACCCACATTGGGCTTTTGTTTTGTCAAAAAAGGTGCCCCAGTGATGGAGTTAAATGAGTTTTAATGTTTGGTTTAAATTTTAATTATTTAAATTCAAATTTAAATGGAAATTTTCCCACCGACATCATCATGCAAATACAATTTTAATATTTTTGTCGATGTCTTCAAAGTGTTATTAAACACTATATAAAGGGCTGGCATTTAAACCAAATAATCATCCTTGCTCTCGTGTGTTAATTGCCTTGGATTTCGAAAGAGCTCATGCTAATTGTTGAAAAGGAAGCAGAGAATAAAGTGTAGCAATTTGGAAATCTCAAACATGGTATGAGGCATGGCGCATTGGCATATCGATTTTGCTAAGACTGTGGGTAGCACAAATATCAAGGATCGAATTCCCTTGACGGTAGCATGTGGGAAGCGCTTTGGCGCTTTGTCCTTTGTGGCATGCAGAGCAAGATTAAAGGCCTTTTTGGCCTTTGCTTTTCCAATGAGCGCTTTAGCTCGGTTGGAATCTTAGCTGCGGCTAAGACGCTCGCGGCGTGTGGCGGATAGGGTTTCAAATCCCCTTGAGAGGTATTTACGTTTTTGCCTTTAATAATTTTTATTAGCCCTAAATTTTGGAGTTATAAGGTATTTAATGGGAATTAAATTTTATCATTAGGGTTGTGATTATTATTGCAAAAGCATATTTGATTTATGTTTTATTTTGATGGAAATGGAGAATTGATTTTAGGAGAAATAAGGAGTTGTTGTTAAAGTGATTTTGAGAGATTTATTGTGGGTTATTTTTAATAAGGGTTTTTATTAAAATAGACTTTGGTGGATGTGTTTATGAAGTTGGAGTGAAAAGGGTGTAAATTAAGTTATGCTTTTATTGTGATTATTTAAATACCACTAACCCTTATTAATATTGAAAAGGAAAGTTGTGATTAAGTGTGGCAGATTTTGTGGACAACTTATTGGCATCAAAAAGGTATGGGCACATTCTCCTATTTATTGTTTGTGGTGGTTGATTTCTGAAATATCATTGGAGTGAAAAGGATTAATTGAAGTTTCCTTTGTGAAGATGGTTGGTTGAATGTTTCAAGGTTTTTGATTTGTAAGTTGTATTTAAACCTTGTTTCATTAGAATTGTTGTTGAAGCCCATTGATGATGAAATGAACTTGAACATGATCTAGAAAAGAACATGAGTATCATTGTTATGTGAGACTTGAGATAAAGCATTGTTGGAAATATTTTGAGTTGGTGGATACATTCTTGGACTAGGGTTTGTGAGAAAGTATTGTTGCTTGATGTGATTGGTTGAGTTGAGTTGGTTAAGCCTAGTCAAGTGGATGTGTGAAATGGTTGTTCAAGTTCCATAAAACAAACTATTCTATATTATGCTTTGAGTTGAGATTGATATTGAATAATAGGACATATTGACTCTCTAACAATTGTCTTTATGCTTCTATTGAGTTGAGATTGGGATTTGAGTATAGAACATATAGAGTCTCTAACAATTCTCTTTATGCTTCTATGAGATTGATTTGAGTTGAGATTGAGATTTAAGAATAGGACATATTGAGTCTCTAGCAATTCTCTTTATACTTCTATTAAGTTGAGATTGGGATTTGAGTATAGAACATATAAAGTCTCTAACAATTCTCTTTATGCTTCTATGAGATTGAATTGAGATATTGATTGTACTTTGAGTATAGAACATATAGAGTCTCTAACAATTCTCTTTATGATTCTATGAGATTGAAAAAGTTCTGTGAGAGCTTGTTAAGCAGATTTGAGCAAGTCCAAGAGAGGACTTATTGAGCAGATTTGAGCAAGTCCAAGAGAGGACTTATTGAGCAAATTTGAGCAAGTCCAAGAGAGGACTTATTGAGCAGATTTGAGCAAGTCTAAGAGAGGACTTATTGAGCATATTTGAGCAAGTCCTAGAGAGGATTTGTTGAGCAAATTTAGACAGGTTCTGTGTGAGCTTGTTGAGCAGATTTGGACAGGTTCTGTGTGGACCTATTGAGCAGATTTGGACAGGTTCTGTGTGGACCTGTTGAGTATATTTGAGTAGGTTATGAGTGAATCTATTGAGCATAATTGTACTAGATCGACTATAATGTGTTTAGTACAATATATTGAGCAGAAATGTGCTAGACCGACTGAACTGTGTTTGGTACAATATTGAGACAGAGCTTTGGAGGTGCCAGAGTATAGAGTACAGAGTCTCAATGGATAGAGATCCAATAGCCAGGACAATTGAATAAAATATCTAAGTGATAAGTCTTCAAGTGGAGAGAGATCCACCAGTCAGTGCAGCATAGAGACAGAGTCTTCTAGAAGATCACTAGCCAGAGCAAAAGGGGAAAGAGTTCTCATGTGGAAGAGATCCACGAACTTGAGATTAGGGGATCAGCATATCCTTTGGACAGAAGTCCATAAACATTGTAATTTGGGAAGGATTCCCAAGAGATTGATTGAGAAATTTTTAGTAAAATATTTTCTCTGTGGAGGTAGCCCACATTGGGTGAACCACATTAAAATGGTGTCTCTTATGTGTGTGATGCTTTGTGTGATGTTTATGGTTTCATTTATGTTGATGCTTCTATTTGGAAAAAAAAATTATGTTATATTGTTCACCCCCCCTCTCAGTATAAGCACATGTTCTTTAGAATTTCCAACCAAGAATTGCAGGCAAGAGTAGAACTTATGCAACCAAAAGTAGAGCAAGTTTGAAACTACCAAGAAGATGATAGTATGAGGGATAAAAATGAAATGTGGTGGAAATTATTTCAAACAACGAAGAATGAGGTGCAAGAATAATTATATAAAATAGTTGAAGAGAATATCTACATAAGTCAAGACACCAATGTGGAGCAAGCACAAGGGGATGAAGGATGGCTGAAAACACCTAAACAATGTTAAACTCAGCGAACAATCTATATTATTCAGCAGAATGATTTAAATAGAGTTTACAATGCCGGGAATAGAACACCGGCGTAACCATTCTTCCTACCTACCCATTCTTCCTGATAATAGGGCTCCCACACCGACGTAACCATTCTTCCTACTTCACAATCTGTAATAGTCTTGTGTCAGCTCCAGGCATGATAACAAGTCCTATATAGGCTCCCCTTGGTCACTAGACGACGTCGATTTGTGTAATTGCTAGCTCCTTACATTCCATCTGAGCACTCCTTCCTACAACACTATAACACAACATAGAAATCTAACACACTACACACATACATGAAGACATAATTGGCACAAAAGAGTATCCTTGTATTATCATGGAGATGAATACAATCCAGTTGTATGACTGCAACAATCTTACATCCAACATTTCCAGTTTGAAGTCTCTTCCTTACAATGGTTGCTCTCCTCATGCAATGAATGTCCATTGAATTGAAAGGGGGGTCTATATATAGTGTGGCTCTGGTAGTTACTGTAACCAACCAGGCCCAACTACCAAAACTATTTTCTAAACACAGGCTTAACAATGTGATTAACACAACCGTTAACCACTTGCAATGACAATCAATGTAATTACATTGTATTGCTAAGTACATTAATTTGTAACATGACATTACATTTGACCAAATTACACATCTTTGACTATATTGCATGCCATGTATATGTAAAAACAATTTACAATACTTTAATGTGTAGACATTTTGACAAACACTTTATTTCTTCTTATAACTATTATCTACATCTATCCTCCCCTTTACATTGGTCAATATCCTCAACGACTTCCTACGTTGTTCTGTTGGGGTCTCGACCTCCTTTGGATCTGATGCTTGAAGTCCTTCCAATTCCTGAACACAAAGTTTGAAAGCTTCTCATTCATCACAAAGCTTCTTTGCATAATTGTAATACTTAGCCCATTCTACTCCATATGCATTGGCCTTATCCTCCATTGCCTGCAACTATTTCAAAAGTTCCTCTTCACGTCTGACAAAGAGGTTCTTCATTCTCTGTTGTGTCAAAGTAGAGAATGTCAGTTTCCTTTGTTCCAATTCAGTCTTGAGAGCTACTTCACATTGTTGCATCTGAGCCAACTCTTTGAGCAATGCCTCCTCTTTCTGTTTGGCCTATTCTAGCTCCTTCAACAAGGCATTTTCACGCTGGTTTTTTTGAGCCACTAACTCTACATTTTGTTGCAACAACAATGTCTTCACCAATTGTTGTTGCAACATTTTCTCTTCCATTTCCACAATGATCCGCTCCCTGTCCTTGAGTTGTTCATGCAAATATTTTAATTTTTTTGTGTTGCCTGAATTCGTACCATGGTTGCATTTAGTTCTGCCAGATCAGTCCACAACTTCTATTTTATTTCATGTAGCTTTTCCTCGGTTCCCTACAATGTATTTTTTGTTCCTTTTAGCTTTTGCATGAGGCTCTATTTAGCCAAGTGGAGTTGATTAATCCCCTCTATGAGCCAATATATCATGTATACCACAAAGTTGATCTGGCTATACATTGGGAATAACTTGGGTACCAATTCCACCTGTGACCTTCTTCCTGTCATGCTCCAAGAAGATGTATGAGTACCATGTCCTACTATATATACTTGAGTAGGTTCTAAGTAAAGTATCGATGTCCCATCTGATAGCTTCTCCATTCCTTCCATAGTCTTGAGACTTTTGGTAGGCAATTCCCATGGTTGTTCTTAGTATATGCTGGAAATATCCGACCACCATTTTCCTTTCCCAGCCCATTGTACCAATTTGTCCAATTCTTCTTCTGCCATCAATTGCCACTATTTCCACTATCTGACACAGCCTACTTTGAACTCTAGCCACATTCTATCCATAACTTGGGTTAGCTTGGAGAAACAAGTAACCACTTGTTTATTAATTTGTGCTTCTAGTTCTGGCAGATTTTGAAAGTTGGGTATTTTTAATATTATGGTTAGACAAATATTCATATTCCATTTCAAATTCATCTTCTTTTGAAATTACCTCTGGCTCTTTCCTTTTTCCTGAAAGGTCAATTGGCTTCTTAGCTACTTTCCCTTCTATGATCATCTACTAATCCAAAGGTAAATATGATTGACTACTTTATCCCATAGCTGGTACCGATTCCCTTTGAGGTATTCTCTATTGTGGATTCTCTTCTTGTTTTATCATCACTTCCTGCTGCTCATCGCTTAGTCCTTCCTCCACTATAATAGGAATCAATTGCATTCCCACCAACTGACCTACTTCTATCTTTTTGAGTGGTGTTGATTCTTCACTCCCTCTCTTGTTCTACCTCCTTTATCATGCTTGGGTCTATAGTTCATCCCATCTCCTCCGCTTCTTCAACTATGAGCATTTCTTCAAATGAATGAGCTTGTAATATCTTTGTGAAGAGGTCCTCTCATACCAGAATTCTTGGTGTACAATAGGTGACACCAAGGATTCACAAACTTGTGCTTCTACCAAAAATTCTATAGGCCCAAAATGAACAACACTACTTGTTCCTTTTGGTGGTACTACCTTAAGAGGTTTTGGGATCTCAAAATCTTCCTCTTGTATCCCCATCATCTTTTACAATGGTATGGTTTATGATTTCTATAATGTTTTCTCAATCTTGTATACCATAGCTTGACTTTTCATGATTTTTATCAATGTCATCCTTTGAACAGATTTTGAATACTATGATGGCGATGGTACTGGTGGCACAAACTTCCTCCTCTTCCTTGTTGGTGGTGCAACTTCCTTTATTGGTGGTGCAAATTCCTTTATTGGTGGTGCCACTTCCTTTACTGGTGGGGCAACTTCCTCTCTTGATTCCTCGACTAGCCCTTCTTTGAGTGAGGCTTTGTTAAACTATTGTTTCACTCTTTGTTTTTTATTTGGAGTATTCTTCTTCAATTGTGGTTTAGCATCCATCCACCTCAAATTTGATGGTGCTAATTCTGGTAAGTCCTTGGGAGGGTCCAATCCTAGAATCTGCATACATATCATGTACATTGCATCTAAAAATAGGCCAATCGCATGGAAGATCATTGAGAAGTTCTTGGTGGTAAGCATTAGAAAATTTTGGATATGTGTCTCCAAGTAGGCTACCCAATCATAAGCTACTCCCTTCTCAATGCCTTGTAAGTAGGGTATCAACCAAATTGGTAGTTTCGAAGCTTGTTGCTCCCTAGACAACCTACCCATTAATACATTAATAATACATTGGAGTCCCTTATCCATCAATTGATTCATTTTGACCCCACAACTTCCATGTGATATTAGAGCGTCATTCTCCTCCTTAAAAGTTGTGATACTCTAAATCAATTGTCAACATTTCTTGGGGTTTGTTGTGGCTTCTCCACAACGCTCCCTAAAATTAGGGACCCACCATTAATTTTGGTTTTTCTTGAGAGTTTAGGTATCCTTGGAGAGATAATTTGGATAGGTTTCCTCCTTGTTATTCGTAATTTTTCTCCCAATATTTCTTGTTGTGTGGTGTCTTTGGTTTTAGCTTGTTTTCTTTTGGAGGGTTCATAGGATGCCATGCGTTGTATTTCCTTGTTCATTTCTTTAAGAGGGGTTTCGATGGATTTTTTGTTTCAATAGGTTAGTTTTGATGTTCTAAAGATAAATTCATGTAACTTTTGAAAATAAATCTAATATATATGTGTTCTGTATCGAAATTAAGTAAAATCATTTCATATATATAATAGTAAAGAAATAAAATCTGCGAAGGCAACTCAGGATTGCCAGAATTTTGGAGTGCACCATTGACTCCTTGCCTACTTCTTATCTGGGGCTGCCCCTGTCTTGCAATGGTCGTGCCAGAGGAAGTATGTGGAACATGATCCTAGAGCGCCTACACAAGAAGCTGGGCACTTGGAAAGGCAAACTTCTATCGCAAGCTGGGAAAGCCACCCTTACCAAAGCTTGTCTTCAGGGGATCCCAACCTACTTTATGTCAGTGTTCCTGCTTCCAACTTCTGTCCACTATAAAATTGAGAAGATCCATAGGACCTTTCTGTGGTCTGGCAACGAAGAAAAACTTAGAATCCCCCTTGTTGCCTGGGATAAGGTCTGCTCGAGGAAATACCAAGGCGGCTTGGGGATGAGGAGATTAGGGCTTATGAACACAGCTTTGATCACTAAGCATGCATGGAGGATCCTAGCAAATGACTCTTTTGAGTGGGTCAAGTTGGTCAAAAGGAAATATCTAGGTTCCAATTCTTTCCTTGATGTCGAGGCTCCCTCTGAAACTTCGGATTTTTGGAAATCTATACTCCAAGCCCATCTTTTGATCATCTTGGGAGCCCGTTGGATTTTGGGAGATGGCAATCTCATCCTCTTTTGGAAGTACAGATGGGCTTCTGATGAGGCCCTTGGTTTGAGGGCGGACCTGGCTGGCTTGAGAGCTCAGACCGACCCAAATTTCCAACTCAAGGTGATGGATTTCATAGACCGGAGTACCTTCCCCCCTCGATGGAAGTTACTAGTTGTGGATGGGTTCAATAATGAAGTGACTTATCTGTCAAACATCCTCCAATCGGTTATCATCCCTTTTGTTATGAGGATAGATAGAATCATTTGGCGAGGCACGAAGGATGGTCTATTCTTTGTCAAATCTACCTATGATTTTCTAACTAGCGAGACTGCCCTGGAACATCGATGGAAAGTTGTCTGGAGGAAAGGGGTCATCCCTAAAGTGAATTTCTTTGCTTGGATTGCTTTCCACAACAAAGCTTTAACCATTGACAACCTTCACAAGAGGGGCTTTGCCTTCCCCAATAGGTGCTACATGTGCTTAGCTGATTGCAAGACGATGGATCATTTATTCCTGCACTGTCCATTTTCCCACTCGGTCCTCAGCATTGTCCTATCCTCCTTCCAAATCCTCTGGTGCTCCCCCCGATCCCTCAGAGATTCTTTCCATCAGTGGCCCAATCCTTTCAAGAATCCAAAACTCCGCTTCCTTCTTGAGGCCTCCTTCCACCACTCCATCTGGAAAATCTGGCTAGAAAGGAATGCCAGAGTCTTTGGTAGAGCCTCGAAAATGCCTCCTTTCGTCGCTCAAAGGGCCTTATCCTACGCCATCGAGAACTCTAAAGCCACTCTTGGTCCCCGTCCCCACATTTCGAGCGAAGAAGTGATTTTAAGAAGGATGGATCTCTGCCCGTCACCGAAAGCTGACACAGGATCCTGTCGAAGAAGTGTCATTTGGACCAAGCCTCCCCTGGGGTGGATTAAATTGAATTTTGATAGAGCAGCTAAGGGTAATCCAGGGCCCGCTGGATCAGGCAGTGTAGTTAGAGATCATGATGGGAACCTAGTGTTGGCCTACTGTGAAGAGTTGGGATCCCAGTCGAATCACTTTGTCGAAGCCAGAGGCGTCGTGAGAGGAATCCAGATCCTCTCAGAGGATCCTCGACCTTTAATAATAGAAGGATATTTGCTCAACATCGTAAACTACCTTCTAGGCACCAAGGACCCGTCTTGGAGGGTCTTTAACATCATCCTCGAGGCAAGAACGCTCCTATCCCAACGATGCAGGTGGAAAGTGGGTCACATCCTCAGAGAAGGCAATCGCGTGGCAGACCACATGGCCAACAAAGGGCTCGCAACCACGTGTCCGATCATGTGGCGATCACGCTTCCCATCCGAGGTGGAAAGATTAGCCAAAGCGGATATCCCATCATGATGTCTTCTCCACGCGAGGACAGCCCCTCCTGGGCCTGGCATCTACCATTCTCACTTCTGTTAACTCCATGATCAAAATTATGAAGCAGACTCAGGAGCGTCAGAACTCGGAGGATCAGGAGGATCCGGAGTAGCTGTGATATGACTGGTGAATGGCTGTTTGTTTTTGTTCTCTAAATGTTTCATTTTCTTTGGCTATTATATTTTGTTACCTCGGTTAAATTACGTTTTGTTATCTCTTTATTCAGGCATATATGCCTTCTTTGTAGCCTCCGGGCAATTAGACTAGGTTTTGCTATCTCTGCAATCAGGCTTATATATCCATCCAGGAGGCATGATGCATCATTAAAAGTAAGGCTGATTTTGTACATAAGGTTTTGGGATCCTCTATAAAACCCACTGTTAATATACTAAATTTACCAAAATATATATATATATATATATATATATATATATATATATAAAAAAGAAAAAAGTATATATATAGCAAAAAAAAAAAAAATAGTAAAATACTTATATATATAAAAAAAATAATAATAATAAATGAAGCCATGTGCTTCTTTTGAATTTAGGTATTATTAAAAGTTTAATTTATAATTTTAAATCGTGTAGTTTGATGTAGCATGAAATAGATTCGTATGTTTCATTGTATTAATAAATGGTATTGTTGACTACAGGTTTACTGGGACCTATGGACCAATCAGATGACGACGACTAAAACCCTAACGAAGACACTAGGCTTGGCAGGCTAACTGACTTTGGTGGTGTTCAAAGGGACCGTGGACGTGGATTCCGTGTGATGCCACCACAGACGGGCAGATGAACAGCGTGGAGGCATCAAGGGATAGTCCAATGAGTATGCAGTGGGGCAGCGGTGATACAGCATTGCAAACCAAGGACCTCTGGGCATGACGTGTACGTCAATGGCATGGCAGATGGCTTGGAGACAGTGGCGGTATGGAATTAGACCGTTAAGGAACAAATACATAGTTCACACGACAAAGATGAAATCGTGGACAATGGAGATACATCACATCATAATGAGGACTCCTTCGTTGGTAGCGATGGATGGAGTGCCACTCGATGTTGTTGAAGTGGATACTCGCGATGATGATATTGGGCAGAGAATAGCGTTAGTCATGATACAGATATGCTCAATGAATGGCATACAAGTAGCTCCAAGAAATATGATGGGGGTAATGTTAAACCCTATCGAACGTGGATTCCACATGGACTCTTGCAGGTGGAATGGAAACCCAGAATCCATAATGTAAATATCAATCAACGGTGACAGTGTGGAAATATCGTCGCATTACGGTGATAGGCATAGAGTTGGACAATGATCTAGCAAGACGATAGCAACAGTAAAGAAGCCTCCATAGAGTAGTATTGAAATGGACAGTTACGTATTAGAGGATGAGCATTAAATGAATAACGCCAGTAACCAATCACAACACCAGATAGCCAGGCGCAGTGCAATAACAGTTAGAAGAAATGGGACCAATGGCAATCCACAGCCACAAAGGTGACAACGATGAGCCGGACGTGCATGTCCATCATGGTGATGGCCCTCTTAAGACGAGAATACTTCCATGGAGATATTGCTCAGAAACTAAAATTAAAAATTATTATTATATGGTCGTTACCAAAATGGAAAATAAAATGTGCAGTATATGGTATTGGAGATTGCCACACTGGAAAAATGTGGAAACATTACCCACATGACTACATAGACTTGGGAAGCATGGATGTCATTTAAGACTCGGATACAACCAACAATAAATGAATATCTTTTGTTAGAAATTATGGTATAAGTTTATGTTTATGTTGATAAGGGGACCATTATCATCTTACATGGATGGTTTCATTTCAAGGTACAGGTCAGCAAAGTCGTTACGATGGATTTGAATTATTTTGATTGTCCAAGTAGATCACCCATAGGAAATGAAAGAGTTTGGTCATGGGATAAGGAACATTTTGAAACCAAGTGAGAGGAAAATGGAAAGCCAAAAGACAAAAATATGAAAGGAAGAGTTACAGGAAAATGTTAAAAGGGGGAAGCGAAGACAGAACACGGGTTGGATTCTTTTGGGAAGGCCAGATGCTGCTGGAATTGGGATGTAAATGAATATTTTTTTTGATAGATTTAATGCAAATGAATCCGGAAACTTGCACCTTGTTAGCAAGAAAGAAGGAGATTATTTTTGCATGTTTGGATTTAATGCTTATTTTTTCCTTTTTTTGTTTTTAGGTTTATAAGCAATATTTAATGCATTTCATGGTTGCATTGTTGAATACTTCAAAACATAAAATTTATTTTTCTATCCTTAGAAGCTCGCACCTAGCTTATTTCGAGTTGTGCAAATGCAGGTTCTGATAAACTAGGTTTCATGTAGAGATTTCTCATGTCTTCGCTTTTGCAGGGCAGAGGAGCATGATGTCGTATTGTGTTTGCATTTCCATTTTCAGATTTTATTTTTATTTTTTTTAACCCTTCTTTTTGCAGATTTTTTTAAAACTTTGAGGATTAAAATAAAAATCGAAAAAAAATTAAAATGACAAAAATAAATACATGGGTGTGAAGAGTGAGTTACAATATTTCATCCAAAATAAATTCTAACTCATTCCGACGCCATTTCAATTTTATAAAAAAAAAAAAAAATTTGAAAAAATTGAAAAAAACTTGTATTAAAACATTGATCAGTTACAATTGGGATAAGATACATCCCAGCGAAAACAATGAAAGCACATGATTACAAGAGAAGAGGAAGATTTGCACTGGATCCAAATCTCTTGAACCAATACCAAGCTAGCTGAGAGAGCTGATAGGTCAGTTACAACAACTTATCGCGAAAACACGCAGCAAACACCAACTTCACCTCTGTCCGCGAAAAAGCTACAAGTCACGAAATCGCGACACAAGACTCCTCTGACCGCAAAAAAGTCAACCTGTCGCGAAATCGCGACATGTCACGAAATCGCGACAAAAATCCAACCTTGGCCGCGACGGAGCAACATGTCGCGATATCGCGACAAAAATCCAGCAGCAGCCACAACGACGCAACACGTCGCGAAATCGCGACAACTTTCCTCCAATGGCCGCGACGGCGTAACATGTCGCGAAATCGCGACAACTTTCCTCCCTTGGCCACGACGGCGCAACATGTCGCGATATCGCGACAATTTTCCTCCCTTGGCCGCGCCGACGCAACATGTCACGATATCGCGACAACTTTCCCTCGGCGGCAACGACGGCGCAACATGTCGCGAAATCGCGACAACTTTCCTCCCTCGGCCGCGACGGCACAACATGTCTTTTACAATTCTTGTAACATGTCGGATATCGCGACAACTTTCCTCCCTTGCCGCAACGTATGTCGCGATGCATTTTTTTTATCTTTTTGTCTTAAGGATTTTCGACAACTTCCCTGCGACGGCGAACATGTCACGATATCGCGACAACTTTCCTCCCTCGACCGCGACGGCACAACATGTCACGATATCGCGACAACTTTCCTCCCTTGGCCGCAACGGTGCAACATGTCACGAAATCACGACAACTTTTCTCCAGCAGCCGCGACGACACAACATGTCACGATATCGCGACAGTTTTCCTCCAATGGCCGCGATGGCGCAATAGGTCACGAAATCGCGACAAAAACCATACTTAGCTTTTTCATTGATCATTTGTCTTAAGGATCTTTCAACGACAACTTCCCCTCGACGGCAGCGATGGCGCAACATGTCACGATATCATGACAACTTTCCCACATCGGTCGCGATAACGCAACATGTCACGATATCGCGACAACTTTCCCTCAGTAGTAGCGACAGTGGAACATGTCGCGATATCGCGACAACTTTCCTCCCTTGGCCGCGACGACGCAACATGTCGCGATATCGCGACAACTTTTCCTCGACGGTCGCAACGGCGCAACATGTCACGATATCGCGACAATTTTTCCGCATCGGCCGCGACAGCGCAACATGTCACGATATCACGACAACTTTTCTCCAGCAGCCGCGACGACACAACATGTCACGATATCGCGACAACTTTTCGCCAATGGCCGCGATGGCGCAACAGGTCACGAAATCGCGACAAAAACCATACTTAGCTTTTTCATTGATCATTGTCTCAAGGATCTTTCAAGGCCCTGCCTAATCACCTCATCTGCAATAGGCATGTCACTGTGCAGCTGCACCCCTACCTCTTTCGCAGCACCCATCTTAGCCAGGAAATCGGCCGCTTTGTTGAAATCTCTGCTCACATATACAGGAATCACATCATCTAATTCCCTCCATAATTTCTTGATTTGAGAGACCAGAATCCTCAACCTCCAAGCATTCAATGAAAAGTTCCTCATGCAGTCTAGAGCTCCAACCAGAATTTGAGAATCATATTCAAGAATTATCCTCCTGTGACCCTGAGTAACTGCCCAAATAGAGGCAGATTTGATAGCAATGGCTTCTGCTTCATTATTTGTGGCTCTACCCAAACCCTGCAGTTCCCAATAAAGCACTGATCCCTCATGATTCCGACAGACCACGCCAATACCGGCGCTACCCGGATTGCCCTTTGCAGCTCCATCAGTATTGATTTTAATCCAGCCTTTTGGGGGTGATTTCCAACTGGTTCTGTTCTGTCCCTCTCTCTGGTCAACTCCCTCTTCCATTGGCCCAGGAACAACCCGAGTTTCCTCTTTAGCGTAGACGGCAACAGTTTCGGTGACTTTGCTCCGTATGACCCCGCCAAACTCCATCTAGCGAGGAAAAGGTTTCTCTAAAAATTCTAGCGTTTCTCTCCAACCACACTTGCCACCAAATGAAGTTTAAACCAAGCTCCCACCCAATTTGAAGAGCTTTGGATGTAAATCTACCCCGCTTCCATCTTTCCCAAATATTAGTCCGATTCATGTCACCATTAACCTGGATTTTATAATGAGAGAGCCAGCGCTTCCAAATCTGACGCGTGAAAGGGCACTCAAACATCAGGTGATCAGCTGTTTCTTCGTTCTTATGGCATAAAACACATTGAGAAGGGCCGATGATTCCTCTACATCTGAGATTGTCAAAAGTGAGAATACCATTGTGCATAAACTGCCAAGCAAAAAAGTTTACTTTCGGCCAGCCCTTAGAGTGCCAAATCTTTCGCCAATCCTCAACCGAAAAAGAATGGGGGGAGGGTCTGGGAGGATCTTGTCATATCCGTCCTTCACTGTATAAACACCAAGGCTCCCATAGCCCCAAGCTAATTCATCCTCCTCGTCTCTCCCCGTGAGAAACCTTTCTGTCAAGATTTTGGATAAGATGGGTGCCAACTCCGGGGGATAGGAATTGGCCACTCCTCCAACCTCTTAAACTTCTTAAACCTATACTCCCCCAGCTGAGAAGTGTTGAAATAACTTTCAATTTGGACCCAACCCATGATTTCTATGGCAGATTTTATTGGAAGTAACTCGGGGAACTCAACAATGATGGGTGGATACTGATCCCAAGAATCAGTCCAAAAACGGGCCTTCTCCCCTCTCCCCACTTTCCAAAATAGCTGATCTTTAATAACCTGAGATCCTAGCTTGAGAGCCTGCCACACTAAGGATCCAGAACCATCCAGAGGGAAACGGCCCACCTCATTGGGGTTAACTTGACCCAAATATTTACTCGTGAGAATTCTACTGAATAAGGAAGTTGGTTGGGAAATCCACCTCCAGTACAACTTTCCAGCCAAGGCTTGATTATTTAACTTGGATCCTCTCAGTCCCAGTCCACCTTTTACCTTGGGCTGAGTGACTTTATCCCAACCCACTAAGGCCCACTTTCTTTTTCCGTTAGCTCCTTCCCACAAAAACTTCCTAGCCATCCTGTCCAACTCTTTCCATATTGTAAGTGGGGCAGCCAGGATAGAAAATTTGTAGATTGGCATGGCTTGAATGACAGACTGTAAGAACGTTAATCTGCCACCATAACTTAACCACTTGTGAGACCAGTGATTAATTTTGTCCTTGATACACTCCAGCATATTCCTCCAAGTGTCTAATTTCAGCCTCTTGAAGTGCAAGGGGATACCCAAGTAAACCACAGGGAGAGAAGTCCTAGTGAATCCCAGGATTTCTAAAATTCTGTTCTGAAGCCTTTGCTCCAGATTAAAAAAGACCACTTTGGATTTCTTGTCATTAATGACCTGTTGAGTAGCCCTGAGATAGACATTAAGAGTATCTCTAATCGTTCTAGCTTCCCTGATGCTGGCTACTCCCATCAAACCAAGTGTCATCCACAAACTGCAGGTGCGATACAACTTCATCCCCCACCCTAATACCCAATAATCTGCCTTGTTGTCTTCTCCTCGTTAAAATTCTGCCAAGACCTTCAGCCATAATGAGAAAAAGATAAGGGGAACAGGGATCCCCTTGGCGCAGACCCCGAGAAGCTCCAAAAGGTTGCGAAGGAAGGCCCTTGATAAGCACAGAGTAAGTCGGGGAAGAGACACAGCTCATAATCCACTCAATCCAACCCTGAGAGAAGCCGAAGGCTGCCATCATTTTAGCCAGGAGGCTCCATTCAACCCTATCATAAGCCTTTGACATATCCAATTTAATGAACATCCCTTTATTACCGTAAGTGTGCATTGAATGGATTGCTTCCTGGGCCACAACCACCCCATCCAGAATCTGTCGCCCCTCAACAAAGCCTCCTTGCTCAGAGGAGATAATGTTGTGAAGAAGAGGTTTTAGGCGCTCAACCATTACCTTTGTGAGTATTTTGTATACCACATTACATAAGGCAATAGGCCTATAATCTGAAATATGAACCCCCTCCTCCCCTTTTGGAATCAAGGTAATGAACGTGTGGTTTATAGCTTTAAGCATTCTCTTATTTTCTCTGGATTCTTCAACAACAACCCTTACATCTTCCTCTAAGCAATCCCAGAAAGCTTGAAAGAACTCAATAGGGAAGCCATCTGGACCAGGAGTTTTACCAATGCTCATTCCAAAGACCACAGTTTTCAATTCATCCCTATCAATGGGTTTAAGGAGGGCCTGATTTTCATCCTCCGAAATAATAGCAGGTATGACAGAAATAACTTCATTTTGGGCCTCTACATCTTGAACCACACTTTCCTTAAAAAGCTTTGAAAAATAATCCATAGCATGGGAATGAATACCTGGAAGAGTATCAAAGGAATGACCGTTCTCATCTTGAAGGGCCTCCATCTTATTCATCTGTCTTCGAGCACAAGCAGTCCGATGAAAGAATTTTGTATTTCTATCCCCTTCTAATAACCAGGAAGTTCTTGCTCTCTGTTTCCAATAGATCTCCTCCTGGTTGTCAATGTCCTCAACCGCGTAACGCAAGGCATCATCCTCAACTTTGAGCTGATCAGTTATTACTCCTTCTCTAAACTATTTTTGGACCTCATCCCAGCGGGCCACCAACGGAGCTCTTTGGGTCTGGAAGTCAGATTTATTAGAACGCCTCCAATACTTCAACTGAGATTTGACATATTGAAGTTGTTTGTGGATTCTAAACATAGCTCTCCCATAAGTTGGGCGGCCCTCTTCCCACCACTGTGGAATTTTCTCCCGAAGTTCTTCTTTCTGAAGCCAAAAATTCTCAAATCTGAAAGGTTTGTGATGGATCCCCATCCTAGTCCCGCTTTCCAACAGAATAGGACAGTGATCAGAAACAGGGCCTGCCAAAATCTGAAAATTGATATTCCATTTTACAAACACCTCCTCTGAAAGCAAAAAGCGATCTAGCTTCACCTTCCTACTATGGGGCTCCCACCTTTTATTAGTCCAAGTGAAGTTATTGCCAGGACATTTAATGTCCACTAAGTGCAAAGCCTGGACTTGAGCAATCATGAACCGGTCCCCTGGATCCAAAAGAGGTGATCCCCCTTCCTGGTCTCTAGAAGATAATTTAGCGTTAAAGTCCCCCGCTATAATCCAGTCTATATCTTCCCTTGATGCTCGCATGTCATGCACAGCCTTCCACTGCCGTCGCTGACCCTCTAGAGTTTGAGAACCATAAAAGTTAGTGACAAGAATGAATTCTGCAGAGACATTATTCCTAAACAGGGAAGTGAGAACACCCCTCCAGGCAAGGTGTTCTATTGCAGACCATTCCAGAGAGTTCCACAGAGTAACAATCCCCCCTGAGGCACCTTGGGCAGCCACATCCATATGACCAGCACCCCTCCAAATTTTGTTGACTGTTTTAGACATAAGATCCAAAGACATCTTGGTCTCTTGTAAAAGCAAAAAATCAGTATTGCTATGCTCTAATAATCTTTGAACAACAGATTGATGGGTTCTGCTGTTTAAACCCCTCACATTCCAAGATTGTATAATCATGGGTTACCCTGGGAGCAGTAAGAGTCAATTGTCCTCACCAATCCTCCCATGATCAATTTGTCTCCCTGGGCTGCTAGCAGCTCCTTATTGGATCTTCTACCAGCTCCCTGAGAATTACTATTTTTGGATCTTTTTTCTATCTGGGTTATCCCCAAAGATGGCCTTTCCATATTTTTCTCCGCCATCCCCATGCGAACATCCTGAGAAACTGTCTGCTCCTGGTTATGGACTACTAAGGCACCAGAACACACTGGCTGTGATACCTCAAAGGGATCAACTATCTGCTGAATGACAGGAGAAGATGAGAGGGGGAGTTGCCCAGGAACAACAGAGGTTTCCTTGAAACCCTCCAAGCCCTCCATAGATTGATCCTCATCATCAACCAATGACTTAAAAATCTCATACCTATTAGCAGGCCTGAGATGAGATTGCTCCTTTCCCTTCTCTTTCTTTGTCCGTCTTTTTCTTCTGGGTTGTTCAAAACCCTCTCTCTGAACTTCCTGGCCCTGACTGGTGCTAATAGGATATTTATTGGGTGCAGCCTTATCCTCCTTAGGCGAGTTTGGCACTCCAGAGGAGGCCTCCATATTGGCATTCATATTAAGAGGACAGAAACGGGCCAAATGTCCATGCTTGTGGCAAACCCGACATCTAAAGGGTAGGGCCTCATAGTCCAATCGTTGAATCCAGGAAAGACCTGCCAGTTCAATTTCCAACTCTGCCGGCAAAGGCTGGCTCATATTCATCTCCACACATATTCGAGCATACACCGCCATGCTCCCTTCAATAGTGTCTCTGGCAACACCCAGATGTCTACCAATCGAATTGCCAATCATTGCCAGTACTTGCTCACCCCAGAATTCCATTGGAAGAGCATATAATCGAATCCACACTGGGACAACAGTAGGTTCAACACGAGGATCGAATCCTACCCTCCAGGGTTGAACAAAAAGCCCTGTCGGGCCATGGTTTTTCTTCTCCGACTCAAAAGCCTTATTTCTATCGACCAGAGCCGAGAAGCTAACAATAAAATAACCATTACTAATAAACCACAATGAAAACTCACCGTGGGGCTCCCAGTTCTGGCGGATCCAAGAATACAGAAAGCTCAGGGAAGGGCGAATACCCATGAACTTGCAGATTAAATCATGTCTAGCTCTATAGAGGACAGACTCCTCCACCATGCTGGGATCAATGACGATTTTTGGCCTGGATTCGGCCTGCGGTAAACAACCATTCACACGCCGTGCTGAAGACCTATTCCCAGCAGTCGTGAAGAGCTTTTTATATGCCATCTTTTGGGCTTCGGCATTCTTCGGAGGAGAATCTTCTTTAAACAAATCAGCATAAGAGCTAGTACTTCCTGGAGGAGTCCCCATTGGACCCTCCTGGGGCACCGATCGAACCTTCATAACCACCGTACCCCAAAGACACCTCTGCAAGCCAGCAGAAGCTGAGAGATTTTTCGAAAATCCAAAAACCCTAGTTCAGATTCAAAAATCGCCAGAGCTCATTTTCCCGCTCCTAACCATTTTCCTTCAAAATTTGGTTATGCATACATGAGATTGTGTTGTTATAAAAATTATTTAAAATTGTTGTTTTATGCAGATTTTTATAATTTTGAAATTTTTTTTTTTCACATTTTGAAGGCAAATCAGATTTTTTTTCAGCTTTACATTTTTATTTGCAAGCATAAATGAACTTCCCTTTATGAAAATTTCAATTTCATTAAAGGGGGTAAATTTTAATGGCATTCCATAGGCCATCATTTTCGGAGAAATAAATTCACCTTTCTTTATGAAAATTCTGATTTCATTAAAGAGAGGTAATTTATACATTACATCAAAGGACTATTGTTTTAAAGCATTAAATTATTTCTTCTTTATGAAAATTATGATTTCATTAAAGAGGGATAATTAATAATGACATTTTAAGGCCATCATTTTAAGGCAATAAATTGTTGTCTCTTTATGAAAATTAATTTCATCAAAGAGGGATAATTTATTTATTATATCAAAGGCTACTATAGCTACAAAGTTGGTCATCCAAATTATTCCATCTTGAGGCTTTAAAGCAACATAAAAAAATTCTTTCATCATTTGAAATTCATGTTTAAAGATAGGTTTTAATCTTCTACTTCATGCTTAAAGTAGGATTTAATGCAAGATAAAACTTGTTTAAAATCTACTTAATAAAAGAAGATAAAATCTACCTAAAATCATTCAAGATAAAAGGAATTAAGGCTTTACATCGTGGTCATATGAGGGCCAATTCACATTTACATTTCTTTAATTTTTATGAACAATCATTAATATAGCATGGTAAAATAAACCAACACATGCCCCTTGTTAACAGTTACTTGCAATCACTAAGGTGTTCCTAGCATTTAATTGATATATCTTCATTGAGATTACTAATACACATGTGCAATGCTTATATAGCGAAACCTTGGAGAAGTTGTTTTGTTTTAACTTCTTTGCAAGAGAGGGTTTTGTGATCAAAATCCTAAGGGTGAGTGTGGTTTTACAATTGGGTAAAATTACCACTCAATATTTTGGCGCTAGAAGGAGGGCCTGAATTGGTGTTATTTTATTTATGCTAAATTGTTCATTGTTGTTTCAAATGCTTTTTACTTATTCATGCAATGAATAATGTGATATTGGTGTAACTTTGAGAGTTTTGAATTGCTAAATATTTCAAGTCCATTTGACTAGCATCTTTGGCCTCCTTTAGCACTCAACACTTTGGGAGCTAGGAGGACCTAAATTGATTTATTTTATTGCTATTTAGATGCTAAATTGTTCATTTTACTTGAAAGATTTATTCAAAAACATTGGTCTTGACTAACGAGATTTTGTTTCCATATGATTACTTTCATTGATTCTAACATTCTCTATTTTGATGATGCATTAATGCTAACCTTTTTGCAAATTTGAGAATGTTCTTCAATTTCATGGTTTAATTGATGTATATATTTTGGTTGATGCTAACATGATGATTCATATGTTAAACATTTGATATTGGTTAGTCATTTCATGCTTCTTTGTAAGAAATATTTATTTGACTAACAAATTGGTTCTGAAGTTATTCTTTGAGTTTCACTAATGGCATCGGTTTTTCCAGCTAGGGTAGGAATTTCATTGTGGATAGTTGGCTATTATAGTCACTTAGACATGCCTACTCATCAAATTCCTCAAGGTGTAGAAAATAATTTACCCATGTTTAAGCATGATGTGACCTCGACTGAGGAACATATTCAAAGATACAAGGACATCTTAAGGCATTTGCAAATGTGGAATGGAGATGTTCCTTGTAGATTATTTTCATACACATTGGATGAGGTTGCGTATGAGTGGTACCTATACCTACCTGTAGGTTCCATCACTTCTTGGGCTCAACTAGAAGCAACATTTACTAGCCATTTTGGAAAACAAGTTGACCCAGTTTTGATGTTAAATCAATTTGTCTCTATCTGTAAGGAACCTAATGAGTCCATGAGTCAATTCAATGGTAGGTTTCATAAGTTGTATACCGAAGTGGTGCCCCATTTCATCATTTTAGAAGAGAGAGCTATTCAAATATACATGGGAGCCATACACCCCATAGTTGCTACATTTTTAAGGGAAAATCTTGATGACCCATCTTTGCATGGAGTCTATGAGACCACGATAACATTAGAACAATGGGCTATTTCGAAAAGATAAAAGGTGGATCAACCATCATTGCTTAACCCTAGGGTGAAAAATCAATGGGATGAAGTTGAATGTCCAAATATTACAACCACCTTAGATTTCATCCAAGAGGATGTGCAAGTTTCAAAGACAAGGTCCATTAATGAGGATTGGGATGAACAAACCCATCAAGATATGGAGATTGGTTCATGTTTACTCACAAAGGAAGATTGGGATAACCATTGGGAGAAAAATACAAGAGTTGATCTTATTGAAGAAACCCTTGACTCACCAAAGATGGTTGAGAGTGAATTTGAGGAGTCAAGAGATGAATTTGAAGACATGGTGGAATCTCATCAATTGTTTTTAGAAGACGATCATTGTAAAGATCAAGAAAGCCAACATGAGTCTAGTTGTGATGAGCTTGAGATGAATGGCTCAAATTTTTGGTTTACAAGTGAGGATTGGGATGATCATAGAAATAAGAATATAAAAATTGATCCCATTATAGAAACCCCTAAGTCATCAAAAGTGGTTGAAAATGAGGTTGAAATAAAATCAATAAATGAATTTGAAGACATAATAGAATTTCACCACTTGTTCTTGGAAGACACTTTGGATGAGATTGTTGAAACTGATGGCCAAGAAAACCCACACCTTCCAAATTGTGATAAAATTGAATTTTGGGTTACAAATGTGGATTGTGATCTTGCAAACTTGAATACAAAGAGTAACCCACTTTTGGAAATAATTGAACCATCTAAGGAAGGTGAAGGTGAGTTTGAGGATCAATCCATTGATGAATTTGAAGAATGTGAAGGTATGGTTGAACATCACACCCCAATTTTAGAAGATGATCATTGTTGGTGGAATAAATGGGAGAAATTTGTCGCTCTTTCTAATGAAGCACTCGCTTCACCTGATATGCAGGACAAGTTGCAAAGGCTAGTTCTACAGCTTAAAGGAAACATCTCTCAACTACAAGAACAAAGGCCTCAAGATGCATATCTTGATGATGCTCCAAATCATCCTCATGAGACAAAGATCGAAGATACTAAAAGTGATATTCTTTTGGATAATGGAGGGATCCTAGAGTGGATTGGTTTTGAAACATGTGACGAATCAGGACCTTCCATAAATTTGGATGAGGTGATTAAATTTGATGATCAAAGCCTTCAACATCCTCGAGATGATGACAAGGAAAAATTTGAAGAAGAATTTCTTGAAGATTTTGAGGAAGAAATAGTATGGATGGTTAACAAGAAATGGGAAGAATATACTCACTCCAAACCTTCTAATGAAATTTTTGTGTCAATCGATATGCAGGATAATACAATTGCTTCCTCACATGAGGATATTACAAGTTATGTACAATTTGAAAAAATTTTGGAAGAAGGGTTCGAATCTCATCTAGTATTGGAAAGTGACAATGATGCTACTACCATGGATAAAGAAGGAGAACCACTTACTTTGGTCCCCTTTGAGGGGCATGGAATCAAAAATATTGATCCACCTATTGGCTCTACAATGTCTATGCCATCTCAAAATGAGGAAATTCTAGAACCTGAATGGTTTGGGTTTGATATCACTGATGATCCAATTGAAAATGTTACTTTATCTAAAACAACTCAAATGATTGATCAGGAGCATGTGTTATTTGACACATCCCTAGATAGAAAAGACTCATGGTTTGAAAAGGATGGACATGTTTTTAATTGGGTGCCTAATTTTGGTGTCTTTGATAAACAGGTCATGGACAAAGAAAAAGTGCTACATGATGATGATGATCAAGATCATGAGAGGAAATAGGAAGTTACAAATCCTCTCCAAGTAATGGTAAATGGAAATGTGCCAAAGGTAAAATCTCACCTTTTGTGTTCCACCATTCGAACTCCAGGTGAAGGTTTGCCTAATTGGTTGTTGGATTCAAATACTATCAATGATGAAATGCCATTTGTGGTTGATGAAGAATTTGAGTCAATTTCTCCTCACATCACTAATAAGAATGCTTTGTTGAATGAAAAAGAAATTGATATGCTTAAAGTGTTAAATCAAGTTCATAACCAATTAATAATAGAATCTAGGATAAAAACTTATGATGATTTTCATTTAATAAATATCCTAGATGCTTGCAAGTGGTTGTAAAATTTTGATTGGCCTACAAACATGAAAAATGAGTTGGCTTTGAAGTTTTTAGAAATAGGCTCTTGTTTGCAAGATCTCATATTTGAAAAGGAAAGCCTAATTCTAAAACATGAATTGAATTGTGAAATTTGCATTGTAAGGAATAGACAATATAGAATTGAAGATCAATTATTGTCTTATCAATTTGATGATTTTAAGCTCACCTATAGGATCATTAATGAAACTAAATCAAATTTGTGGGGTGAGAGAGGTAAGATGAATATTGTTGTATGGTTTGGTCTAATATTGTTTTTGTTGGATTCCTGCAAAACTTGGCATGTGTATCATGTTATATGTCTTTTGAAATGTGTTAATAATGTTTGGAATCCAGGGAAGTGATAGTTCAAGCTTTGTACCATCTTGTACCATATTGTACATTTGTATATAGTTTTGGTTTTTGTTTTTTATTTTGTGCTTTGTCCTTAATTTTTTATTTTGTTTTCCTTTCTTGTTGTTTTGCATTAGGTCAAGTTTTGGTTTGTATTTCAAGTTTTGTGTTTTGGGTTGTTCCCTTGTTTTGAGGTGATGTTTCGTGGTCACTAACTAATGGCCTCTTACTCTTTTTTGTGTTCCTTTGTTAAGTAGGTTGGAATACCTAATTTGAAAGCAGGTGAACCTAAGAAAAAGGGGATGAATTTTTTAGGAGGAAAATTGATGAGATGATATTATACATGAAATGAGTTACATATATAGGCAGAAGGCCAATATGATAAACTAACAAGTTTCAATATAAATTGACAAGTTTCAAAATAGAGGCATAGTGCACTTTAATTCTAACATTCCCCCTTAAAGTGCACTATCCTAACTAAAGAAGAAAAAAAAACAAGTCAACATTAGGTAACATTCCCCCTTAATGTTGACTTCTCTAAAAACAACCTATCATCCTCTTTTATTGCTGATTTGGTCTAGGCTCGTGCTCTTTGCGCTTGGCTCTCCAACTGTGAATAATGCTAGATTCACTGTGTATACATCTCGGTTTGTTTCCTCAGGGTCAGCAACTTCCACGGGTCTGTTGCCACTGGGTTAGCCGTCTAAGTGCCTCAGGGTCATCATGGGTGCCTCAGGGTCAGCCACTTCTGGGTTTGTTGCCTCTGCAGGTCATCCTCAGAGGATGTTGCCTCTCGTAGGTCACTGACTAGATCCACCATGAATATCAAATCCCTCCTCATGGTGAACTCAATCTAGAAGGTGTCGATATCTGCCGAAAATGCACCTTAATACAAAAAAACAAAAGAAGTTCAAAATATTGAAAACCCTTAGTCTACAAAGCAATTGGAAGTTGTCTCAATCCAAAGTGTCAAATCTCCCGTGGTCGCTCATCGAAAGTGCAGAAGCACAAGGGTGCTTAATGTCGAAGCCAAAATCCACTGAAACAAATACTGCAAGAGGGCATAACCAAACTCCACCATATGCCGCGAGAGGGCATAACCAAACTCCACCAAATTCCATGAGAGGGCATAACCAAACTCCACAAAATGCCACGAAAGGGCATAACCAAACTCCACCAAATGCCGCAAGACTCGCTCCTAGAGTCATTGATGACATATCGAAATGGAGTAACAAAAGAACAAACCAAACTCCACACAATGTGGACGACTTCGCCCTTAGAGTCCTTGATGGCAGATCAAAATGGAGGAACATATGACCAACTCCACCAAATGCCGATGACTCCCTCCTAGAGTCTTTGATGACAGATCGAAATGGAGTAACAAAAGGACAAACCAAACTCCACCAAATGTCGATGACTCGATCCTAGAGTCCTTGATGGCAGATCAAAATGGAGTAACAAAAGGATAAATCTATCCCAAAACTTACCTCAAAATAAAGTGGATTTAGGTACTAAGGAGACATTTTAAAATACCAAAAATCAAGCAGACCTCAACACTCCTTTCCATCCTGTCCACGAAGCATATCAACACTACAGGGCTATAGCCATCAAACCCTAGCCGCGTATTATTCTTAAAATCCCTGTTACAAGAAATAATAAAATCGTAAGCATTTATTCTCCTTACAGCACCAGAAAGGCTCATGACAGGCAAAAATTATGGCTATAGTGTGGAGAGTCTCCAATGTCCGCACAACTCTTGAGCAAGCTATTAGAGGCAACCTTGCACAAGACAGTCTTCAGGGAAACCACTAAACCAAAGAATAGGGATGAATATGTGGAAGAGTGAGGGGGAGAAGAGGAAAAATCAAAATCAAATAGTCTCGTTCTGATAGACCAATCAAAAGCAAATAGTCTCATTCTGATAGACCAATCAAAAGCAAATAGTCTCATTCTGATAGACCAATCAAAAGCAAATAGTCTCATTCTGATAGACTAGATAAGCCCATGACTACGAATCGGGCTATATCGAGGTTCCCTTGGTAATCGTCCACTTCATCAAGAGTTGATCTTCCATAGTATACGAAGTAAATTAATAGACACGGGTCCTTCACGATGCATCCTCCATGAAATCTGGAGGCATTTGTGGCGATAAAACCTCCAAACTGGGCCTTTTGTTCTCGCCATATTTAATGCCAATTTTCTCCAATGGTGGAGCCTCCGTTTGATAGAATGGAACCATAAGATGCTGCAGTCCCTCGAAGCCCGAACTCATAGCTAGTAAAAGAAAACTTCATCGTCATCGTTCAGTTAAAAAAGGTGATGTCAACGATAGTTTTCATGGTAGAGCTGCAGCAGTGAAGCTAGGGACCCAAACTGTCCAGACGGTAACTAAAAAATACTTTAACGGGAATGACAATCCTGGTGAAAACTTGATATTATCTACGCAAAGGTCCCACTAGCTTCAAAAAATGGAGTTTGCTTACAAAAAAAATGCCTCCAATCCTCGCACACTACTCAGACGTTGGACAACTACGATGGGAAATATTATGTAAATGGCTCTAGCATATGCAGCAATGGCAAAATAATAAAGTCCAACATGGCTGGTTTCTTTTCTAATATGGTTATTACTCCGTCAGGTGTTTCCCTTCGACTGCAACCTCCACAGTCGCTCATAGTCTTTGCAATGCTTCATCACAGTTATCCTTTGCACCCAACAACACGTAGGCTCTACAGGTCTCGATACAGCGAACTAGACGTTCGGTGGATGATCTGCTTTCTTTGCTTCCAAGAATATTTACATCCCTGGAGAACAATAAACTTCGCTAAGCACATCTCAAAAACCAAAAAAAACTTTTTTTTTTCATGATCGATTGCCGCCAATGATAGATCAGCAACAGGAAGTGGTAACCCGATGTAAAAATGGACGCCAATGACTGTCAACAAACTACAGGGTGAAACCCTCATTTTTCATGTCGCACACGTAGATCTTGTTGCATATGTTGAACATGTCCATCGGGGACTGCGTGATCTGAAGACAAAGGATAGATGGAACAACAGCGGTGTAGAGAAAACAATACTCCAACAAAAAGCATTGCTACGGGATTGCAAAAAAATAGTCCACGAAAAGTGTCAACAGTCCAATGAGTGCCAGCCAATGATGCATCCCATAGACATATAACAGATCGCCTCTATAGCACTGCATATAATAGCTACACATACTTTTTTGGCTGTGATAGAAATCGTGGAGCTCTCCATCTCAAATAGGCCACGAATTCGATCACTCGTGGAGACGCCATAGAAGAGCTGCAAGATCCATATATGGATAGGAGCAACAACTGCACTAGAAGCACTTTAAAAGGACTCCCAAGTCACCATCTACCTGCATATCATCTCTTCAGAAAACTAAAAATCTAAAAAAAAAGAACCTCCCAAAAATTGTATTTTTTCTTTTTAACCATCTGGTTTTTGATCCATCAGAATATGGAGAGCATACTCCCTCGGTTTTGGAAAAAATAATGGGGAGGGAAAAAATGTAACGGGGGATTTCCATAAGGGAAATCCCCCCATGAGGGAAATCCTCCCTCAGGTACACAGGGCAGAGAAAGCCCGCTCTGATACCAAATGTTAGGAGGAAAACTAATGAGATGATATTATACATGAAATGAGTTACATATATAGGCAGAAGGCCTATATGATAAACTGACAAGTGTCAAAATAGAGGCATAGTGCACTTTAATTCTAACAGAATTAATTTGTGATCATGCTCAGATTTTGGAACTAAAATGGTGGAGAGTGGAACAATAAAATATTTTGCTAGAGCTCTACATGTAACTCATATATTGAAGGGTATTTTTGGAAGTCCTGAAGGATGAATTTATCTTGATTTGCAAATTAAGGCAAAAATTCAACACGCTCTATCTCTATGCTTCCTAACCCTCGTGATACATAAATTATTGCAAACCTATAAAAACAAAAACAAAACAAAAAAATGAGCATTGAAAAGCTTGATCATATTAGTCACAAAGTCTATATAACCTCTATCAGGGCTATAGATGCCTGACCAGTAGTAGGGCTCTGTCTAGACATAGCCTGGTTATAATAGGCTTTGTAAAGTATTAAACAAACACAAGGCTCTATCTGTAAAAGTTTTATTTATGATTCGATCTTCATAGCCTAAATGTAAACCAAATGAGGGAATCCAAAAGGTTTTTAGAGGTGCAAAAATGAATCACTGTTTCACACACTAACCAAAAGCAGATGGATTAGTTGTTGTTTATTCGAATTTTTTTACCCCCACCTTCTTGGGACATCGCTAAATAATTTGTATTTTTTTGATATTTTGTGTTCTCATTTCATGTTGGGTTCTTCACCCAAAATGCTTAGGAGCATTTCCTAGCAGAGTTGCCATTTGTTGTGGCTGCTCCATAATGATCCCAAAATTGGGGACCCACCTTTAATTTTGATATTTCTTAAGATTTTAGGTATCCTTGGAGAGATAATCTGGATAGGTTTCCTTCTTGTTATTTGCAATTTTGCTCCCAAGATTTCTTGTTGTGTGGTGTCTTTGGTTTTAGCTTGTTTTCTTTTGGAGGGTTCATAGGGTGCCATGCGTTGTATTTCCTTTTTCATTTCTTTAAGAGGGGTTTCGATGGATTTTTTGTTTCAATATGTTAGTTTTGATGTTCTAAAGTTAAATTCATGTAACTTTTGAAAATAAATCCAATATATATGTGTTATGTATCAAAATTAAGTAAAATCATTTCATATATATATATATATATATATTAGTAAAGAAATAAAATAAATTATATATATATATATATATATATATATATATATATATATTATAAAATAAAATAAAAATTTATAAAAAGAAAAAAGTATATATATAGCAAAAACAATAGTAAAATACTTATATATAAAAATAATAAATGAAGCCATCTGCTTATTTTGGATTTAGGTATTATTAAAAGTTTAATTTATAGTTTTAAATCGTGTAGTTTGATGTAGCATGAAATAGATTTGTATGTTTCATTGTATTAATAAATGGCATTGTTGACTGCAGGTTTACTGGGACCTATGGACCAATTAGATGATGACGACTAAAGCCCTAATGAAGACACTAGGCTTGGCAGGCTAACTGAATTTGATGGTGTTCAAAGGGACCGCGAACGTGGATCGTGTGTGATGCCGCCACGGATGGGCAGATGAACAGTGTAGAGGCATCAAGGGATGGCTCAATGAGTATGCAGTGGGGCAGCGGTGATACAACAATGTAAACCAAGGACCTCCGGGCACGATGTGTATGTCAATGGCATGGCATATGGCTTAGAGATATGGTGGCGACATGGAATTGGACCATCAATGAACGAAGACACAATTCGCACAACAGAGATAAAATCATGGATAATGGAGATGCATCATGCCATAACGAAGAATCCTGAGTTAGCAGCAATGGATGGAGTGCCATGTATTGTTGCTAAATTGGATACCCATGGTGATGATATTGGGCAGAGAATAGCATCAGTCATGATACTTATATGCTCGGTAAATGGCATGCAGGTAGCTCCAAGAAATATGATGGGGTAATATTAAACCCTACCGAATTTGGATTCCACGTGGACTCCCGTAGGTGGCACCAATAGGGGATGAAGAATATGGAATGGAAAACCAGAAGCCAAAACATAAATTTCAATCAACGGTAGCAGCATGGAAATATCGTTGCATTACGACGATAGGTGTAGAGTTGGACGGTGATCTGGCGAGATGATAGCAACAATGAAGAAGCCTCCATGATAGCCGGATACCCCTCAACCATCACGTCAAGCGGATGGGCATTGTTACCGTGAAGAGGTGAATGCATTCTTAGAAGTATAAGGAACGAGGATAGAAAAATTGATGTTCGACACAATAAATAAAAAGGCATAAAGCATGAAGGATACATGCTACATCATATTAGGACAACATGGTAGACGTAAGGATGGACTGTGAATGTTGATGAATGGGTAGCATGCTGATGTAGTGTGTAGATGGCTCCAGCTCAGGTATGATAGTTAGCGATAATGTGGCAATCCGGACAACCTAGCTATAAATTGGATACACAGAAGCGGCAAAGGAAGATCGACGACTACGGCTAGATGGGATGTGATGAGGATCCAAAACTAGAACACGGTATCTCTCTCGACATAACATTCACCAGAGCACGTTAAATAAATTTTCATATGTGGATGGGTAGGATACGATCAGAATGTCAGAGAAAATGGTCGTTGCTAATTGGAAGGATAGGGGCCCGTCGAAAGCGTCGATGCAACATAGATGGGTGCAACGATAAGCCCATTAATGGAAATGGAACTGTAGTGCTGGAGAAGACATAAAATAATCACATCAAGCGATAGAAAGGATGAGTTTTAAATGAGAATGCAGGTTGTTGATGCAGCAAATTTCACTCCCGCGAACAAGGAAAGTTGGACCATGTCGATCAGTAATAGGGCATCTCATTTATCTTGATGACAGGTAGAGAACAACGACCAAGTTGCTGCAGAGCGTATTGAACATCAAATACAATAACAGTGAATAGGTCAGATTCATGATAAACATAGGATGCTCAAATGGCAACATCGAGTGATGGGCGTGGCCACTCTTTTGAGCATCGAATGAATGGAGGCATAGATCTAGGTACGCGACATTGAAATGGACAGTTAGTATTGCAGGATGAGCATTAAATGAATAGTGCCAGTGACCAATCACAACATCAGATAGCCAGGCGTAGTGAAACAATAGTCAGAATAAATGGTACCAATGGTGATCCATAGCCACGAAGATGACAACGATGAACCGGACGTGCATACCTGTCACGGTGATGGCCCTCTTAAGCTGAGAATACGTCCATGGAGATACTGCTTAGAAACTAAAATTAAAAATTATTATTATATGGTCATTACCAAAATGGAAAATAAAAGGTGCAGTATATGGTATTGGAGATTACCACGCTAGCATAACGTGGAAACATTGCCCACACGACTACGTAGACTTGGGAAGCGTGGATGTCATTTAATACCCAGATATAGCCAACAACATATAAATATATTTTGTTAGAAATAATGATATAAGTTTATGGTTATGTTGATAAGGGGGCCATTATCATCTTACATGGATGGTTTTATTTCAAGGTATAGGTCAGCAAAGCTGTTACGATGGATTTGAATGATTTTGACTGTCCAAGTAGGTCACCCGTAGGAAATGAAAGAGTTTGGCCATGGGATAAGGAAAGTTTCGAAACCAAGTGAGAGAAAAATGGAAAGCCAAAAGACAAAAATATGAAAGGAAGAGTTACATGAAAATGTTAAAAGTGGGAAGCAAAGATAGAATAGGGGTTATATTCCATTCTTTTGGGAAGGCTCAGATGTTGTTGGAACTGGGATGCAAATGAATAATTTTTTTGATAGATTTAATGCAAATGAATTCGAAAACTTGCACTTTCTTAGCAAGAAAGAAGAATATTATTTCTGCATGTTTGTATTTAATGCTTATTTTTCTCTTTTTTTATTTTTAGGTTTATAAGCAATTCATTTCATGGTTGCATTGTTGAATACTTCAAAACAGAAAATTTATTTTTCTATCCTTAGAAGCTTGCACCTAGCTTATTCCGAGTTGTGCAAATGCAGGTTCTGATAAACTAGGTTGCATGTAGAGATTTCTCACATCTTCGATTTTGCAGGGTAGGGGAGCATGATGTCGTATTGTGTTTGCATTTCCATTTCTAGATTTTATTTTTATTTTTTTTAACCCTTCTTGTTGCAGATTTTTTAAAACTTCGAGGATTAAAAAAAATTCAAACTCATTCTGATACCGTTTTGATTTTATAAAAATTATTTAAATTTGTTTTTTTATGTAGATTTTTATAATTTTAGAATTTTTTTTTACATTTTTAAGGCAAATCAGATTTTTTTCAGCTTTACATTTTATTTACAAGCATAAATGAAATTCCCTTTATGAAAATTTTGATTTCATTAAAGGAGGTAAATTTTAATGGCATTCCATAGGTCATCATTTTTAGAGAAATAGATTCGCCTTTCTTTATGAAAATTCCGATTTCATCAAAGAGAGGTAATTTATACACTACATCAATGGCTATTGTTTTAAAGCATTAAATTATTTCTTCTTTATGAAAATTATGATTTCATTAAAGAGGGATAATTAATAATGACATTTTAAGGCCATCATTTTAAGGCAATAAATTGTTCTCTTTATGAAAATTAATTTCATCAAAGAGAGATAATTTATTTATTATATCAAAGGCTACTATAGCTACAAAGTTGGTCATCCAAATTATTCCATCTTGAGGCTTTAAAATAACATAAAAGGAATTCTTTCATTATTTGAAATTCATGTTTAAAGATAGGTTTTAATCTTCTACTTCATGCTTAAAGTAGGATTTAATGCAATATAAAACTTGTTTAAAAACTACTTAATAAAAGAAGATAAAATCTAACTTAAAATATTTCAAGATAAAAGGAATTAAGCCTTTACATCGTGGTCATATGAGGGCAAATTCACATTTACATGTCTTTAAGTTTCATGAACAATCATTGATATAACATGATAAAATTAACCAACATATGCCCCTTGTTAACAGTTACTTGCAATCACTAAGGTATTTCGAGCATTTAATCGATATCTTCATTGAGATTACTAATACACATGTGCAATGCTTATATAGCGGAACCTTGGAAAATTTTTGTTTAACTTCTTTGCAAGAGAGGGTTTTGTGATAAAAATCCTAAAGGTGAGTGTGGTTTTGCAATTATATAAAATTACCACTCAACAAGGTTGACTCATTCATTTACTACTAGTTGTCCCTCCTTAAATAATTTTCATGTTCTTTTAAATACTTCAGTTGAAAATACCATTCGTATCTCATTGTCTTCCACCTGCACTGTACTAGTATGCTTCGTTAGATCATATGTTAACATCTGTAATAGGTGCTCCTTATAAAATTCCTTATCAAAATTAGGGACTTGCAAGATGAAATGTACACCAACCTCCTTGATATTTTGCTTGAGTGCATCCTTTGGTAGTTTTTGCTCTCACCATTGTCTGCAATAATCCCTAGTGGCATGAATACAAGTAATATACTTAAGGGTAATCTAGTCTTTCTTAGATTGTATCTCCTCTTCTTTTGGTTCTAGCATCACTATTTGTGAGCGCATTTACTTTCCCAAATTTTGCCCTTGCTTAGGATTTGTACTTGTTTGCATGCCTCCCCTCTAGTATAGGAGTGTTCTTGGTGGTTTCAAGATCATTTTGTAGATACTAATTCTAGTGAGGCTTTCTATTATAGGATTTTATATGTTCTTTTACCTCTAGATTGTTTTGAATCAGTCACTTTGATCAATCTTTGGAAACTTTGATTCATCCTTTATCAACTTCAGCTTACTATGATGATAATTTTCTTCTTCTATTTTATGAAGGTGGTGGCACTTTTATCTTATGATAGTTATCTTCCCTCTAACATTTGACTGCATAACTACTATCATCTGCTAATGACTTCATCCTTTGTTGTTACTTCCAATAGATGATTGTACTATAAATTTCTGACCTATCTGATGGTAACGTCCCAACCGACTTACTTTATGGCATCCTCCCAACCAACATGCTTGATGGTAGCTTTCATACAATGTGCCTAATGGTAGCTTCCAACCTAACTTCCCTAAACAACTATTTCTAGTCGACTATTCTAGCGACAAAAATATATATGACAACTGGTGATTCCTAGCAGTCACAAACAATTAGTTTTCAATGGCCTATTCTTGCATCTTTATCTCCTTGTTTTTTTTTGCAATCATTCCTAGGTGTGTTCAACTATGAATATATTAGCAAAAATACCCTTCAAAGGTATGGTTAACTATTGAAAATATTCATGAAGCCTTATTGTCTATCGATTGTCTACGGCTTATGGCATCTTTTATTTTATGTGAAAAATACTAAGAAGTGAATCTCTAGCTATAGCTTCATACTTGTGTGAATACTTCAATTCATGGTTATGCATAAGGGGTTGGACTCAAAATGTACTTGTGAAAAATGGTGAATCCTAATCAAAATCAAGGTGAATCATGGATAATCCTAATCAAATCAAATTGATCATCTTCACACCACAATTTGGGGTATTTGAAGCCCTAAAATGTAATGTAATATTTGGGGTTACTTTTGACCTATTAAATTATATTATAACTTCATAAAAACACCACCATTAGATCAGGCTTGAAAAGAGCTTTCCAACAAGTACAAATATGCCTATGTTTGGATATATATTATGGCAAATTGACCCTAAGAAAAATTGATCCTAAAAATTTTAGGTGAATGGGTCGACGTCGAGGGTCCTCATATTCACCAATTTTTTATTTTGGAAATCCTAATATTACCCAATTTGCGAATATTCACCACTATGCATAACCTTACTTCAATATGCTCTACAAACAAGGAGTGTTCCTTCCCTTGGCCATCTTATTTATAAACTTCATCCATTGCCCATGCAACCATATAGCAACTACCACTACATGCTCAAACTACTGCATGTGCACCACCTTGTCACCTTGCATGCAATTGTCATCCTCTTCTAATTTGGTCTTTTTACTTATTTTTTATTTTTTTTACTTTTCCTTTTCCCAAGTGTCACCAACATCATGTGAAGCACATAGTAATGCCTATGTGGACCTCCAACGTCTTTGCCAACTCTTTTTCCTATTGATGACTATATTTTTCCTCACTTGTTGAGTCCTCCTCATCATAGATTGATTTTTTCTACTATTTATTGTAATGATTTCCTCAACTTTAGGGTATCTTCGACTATAGTTCTTGTCATTGATTATATCTAGTCCTCACAATACACCAATCCTTTTTATCCTCTCCCTATTAGCATCATGTTTCCATCGATAGATGGCAAAAATATTTATGATCTATTCCATTACCATCATCATGATGGGCACCCTGCCTACTGTCATCATGATTGATAAGCACCAAAAATACTCATTTTTATGCATTTTTAATGGGGTATTGTGTGGCATTACTAACACTAGAAGTGTATTGTTGTATAATTATTGCATATATTTAATAGAAATTAACGTATTATGCTTGATCGGTTTTTTTAGTGGAAAATATGTGTAGATGCAGTTTTTCGTTATTTTTTCAAACCTTTTAGTCGAGGCCCCACTGGCACTAGCATTGTACAATACTTTTAATGTGTTTGAGGATTGATGTACACCCTAAAGGAGGTAGAAGAGCTAAAAGTGGGTGTTTGAATTTTGCCTATATCTAAAAGGGACGATGCCTATATCTGGTACCTATATTTCGATGATAGAAAATCTTGTTGATATTCCAATGATAGAAAAGGGACTAACTTCAAGAAATTGAAAGGAACCTATATCTGATGCCTATATCCTAGCGATTGGCTGGGAAGGTGTCTATATCCCAATGATAGGCCAAGAAGGCACCTATATCCAATGCCTTTATCATGATGACAGGTCGAAAGGCACCTATATCTTGATGATAGGCTGATAGGCACCTATATCTAATGAAAATAAAGTATTTCTTTTGCACATTGACCATTTGATGGGAATACTGTGCAAAATTTTAAAAATATATTGTTATAAAAACTTGGTGAATGTCATTGTTATCTAAAAATGAATAATTTTAGACATGACCACTCTTTTATTAGATAATGACTACAACTGTGCATGAATTGATCGTAGTGAATCATGTTGTATGATGAAATTAGAAAATCCTATTTTTGTAACAGGTCATGGTCACATTCTGTATAAAACGTAGGCCACCCCTGAAGCAAGAATCTCGAATTTCCATTTGGCAAAGCATTGTTATTTTATATTGCATAATTATTAATAAACTCTTGAGTGTTCTCTATTTGCACATATTCAAAAGAGTGAGTGTTACATAACCAGTTGGGTAGACCATCTGCGGGAGCTTAGGCCCACTCCATGTAGTAATCCTCCTCTGTTATTTCATTTTCTATTTTATTTATTTTTTTAGTGTGCTAATTTTCCTGTTTTATTTAATTTAGTTGTGTGTTTCTTTTCTACAATTTAGTTCAAGTTGTGTGATTTATTTCAACAATTTCCCTTTCAATTATGTGTTTAATAATAGTATTTTAATTTCAAAAATTTACTTCTTGTAGTTTTTTTTGTGTGCTTTATTTTTTGCATTTAGTCTTATTGATTTGGATAAAGTGAAACTACACAAACAACACACCCCACCAAACCAAATGGTGGATAGGACTCATATCCCAAGTACTACAGACATATTGTGCATAGGCCCTCAACAAGTTTACGAACTCCTAGATTGATAAATTAAATGGAAGGAAAATAATTGTTTTTAGGAACACCATTTTTTTCTCATCATTTTGGCACCCATTGTCGAGGAGTACCAACTGTAGTATTCTAGGATTTGTAGGTCAAACATATTGAAAGTAATTATTCAGACTACCTTACCCAAATATCCCCTACCTAAGAGTGTATGATTCCACTAAGATTAAGAGGACCAGATGGATGATTTGTTTAAAAGGTAGAGGTCACCCCAAAATCAACTAAAATATCTTTTGATATTTCTTCTAAAGCATCTAAAACACTTCTAAAAATTATACCATTATCTCCACCAAAGCAACCTTGGCATACTAACCCAATCTTTGGACAAACTTCCTTTCGCAATTCAAGGTGGAAATATTTCAAAGAGGGATTTGCTTCAAGTTTTGATTTAGGACCTTTGTTTGAAAACACAAGAACCAAGAAATATTTATTAAATACCCAATGGTGGAAGGCAGTTAAAGATGAAACTAGTTTACATTTAGATTTAGGAATACTATTTAAAGACAAGAAAAATGAGTGTGACACCTTTCTAGCTACCTTAAAAGTAGTTGGTGTAGAACCTACATCACCTAAAACTATGGCTATAAATGATGAAGCCTCCACCAGTTTTTACTTTTCAATTGAAGACTTAAGAGGATATAAAAAAATGAAACATATCTCTCCTACATGCCTTCCTAATTTTATAGGACTACTCACTGAGGATATTGATCTATTTATTTTCAATTTTGATGTGCTTTGTAGATCAGTGGACTATAAAAATGATGCCCAAAAACTGAAATTGGTTTTCTCTACATTAGATGATTTAGCATTACTCTGATTTATTGTTCTAGGGAACAAATAAATTGCCACCTAGGAAGACATGAAAAAAATATTCCTAGAACAATACCAGGATTTTGGTAGGGCACGAAATTCTAGAGAAGAAGCCCTAGATATGTTGCAAAGAGAGGAAGATTCATTGGAATATTACTAGGGTAGATTTAATTTCAATATTTAGCATTTACCTCATGCAAAACTGGGTGAGAAGTCCTTGAGAAGCATATTATTAAGGGGTATCAAAAATGAATCCTTAAAAGCTTTAAATTTGTTATCGGGAGGTGATATTTACCAACACCAAATGATGGATATTTTATAGTTTTATCAAAATTATTCAAGAAGAAGGGTAAACCCATCAATCGAGGAACAAAAAATATAGCCTTTGTAACCAAGGTAGAAATAGCAATGTGCTGGAAGACATGAAGAGTGATATTCTATCATCTCTTGCACTTCAATTAGACACATTCCAAATTTAGAAAAAGAAATAGGAAACTGAAGCAGCACTAGCATTTTTTTGCCCAAGATGTAAAAGAAAACACCCCAAGAATGAGTGCTTAAAAAATAAGATCAGAATGTGTGATATTTATCAAATGGATCACAAAATGAAATTGTGCCTGAAGTTAGCAAACATTAAAGAAAAAATTAAAGTAGCAAAAACTTACTTCATGGGTAATAGGAGAAATTGGTAAAGTTTCTTATGGGAAGTGGTATGCCAAGAGTAGTACCATAATATGGAGGATCCAATTTTATGAACCAAGGACAAGCTCAACCACCCAATATGGGATGGTGAGGTCAGCCACCTTAGATGAATTACACCCAAGGGTCTACTCCCTACATAACTTATCCATGAATGCCATACCAACAAGCTAGAACATAGTGGTAAATTTATAATACGTGGACTTCCCCTCCATAAACCACAACTCAAACACCACGAAAACCTAGTTTGCTAGCACTGCCTACTTTCAGGCCACAACAGCTATCGAAACAACCAACCCCAAATCCAAATAATAATACAAATAAATCTACATATCAAGCAGACACAAGGATGCACCCTATGTACCATATTAGTATAGAACAAGTAGATTGTAATCCTGAACAACTTAGGTTAGGTAGATATTTAGGAGTAGCTCCAACACCTCCTATAGTGGAGGAAGAGAAAATAGAAGAACAAACACATCTGATAGAGGAGGTGTAAGAAAATGTAACTGTTGAAAAAACCAATAATGAAGGGGTTCCACCCTTCCCCAAAAGGTTACAAGAACCTAGAAAAAAATTACAACTGAAATTTGACATAATGGAAGGGTTGAAAAACTTGACTGTCATAATTCTCCTCTATTAGGCCATAAGAGATGTGCCAATTTACACAAAGGCAATTAGAGAATTTTGTCTTAAGAAACTAGGATGGAAATCATCGAAGGCAGTGCATGTGGTAGGTTAGTTAGTTGACTTAATTTTAGAAAACACCTACCATCCAAAGTACTCTGATCCAGGAAGCTCAATCTTAACAATTCAAATCGTAGACTTAATCTTACCCAACACTTTGGTAGATTTAGGAGTAACTATAAATGTCATGCCTAAAGAAACCATGCAAAAAATGTAATTAATAGATATGAGGTCAACCAAAATAGTTTTACAATTGGTTGATCGGCCTACAGTAATCTTAAAGGGAATGTTGGAAGATGTGATTATAATTGTAGATGCATGGGAATATCCAATAGACTTTCTAGTTCTACAATCTAGATCAGGATTGGGTGGTTATCCACTCATATTAGGATGTCCTTAGTTTGCAACATCTGACACCTTTATAAGTTGTAGGATTGGACAAATAACAATTTTTGATGGACAAAATATTAAAAATTTAGTCATTTATCCTCCTGCACAAAACACTGATGAATTGGGAGAACCAAATTCTAAAGTTCTAAATATTTATGCCTTGCCAATGCTACAAGTAATAGCCCTAGATGAGGTAGAAGATGAAACCGATGACGATGTATTCATAACAAACTTCTTTTAGGGATAATTTTCACATCCTCCTATCAAATCCCCACTTGTACGCAATAAGGAAAATCATGTTAAACAAGAACCTAGTAGAACACTAAACAATGACAATGCATTGTCAATTTGTCAAGAGGGCAAGTTGAAAGAAATACTAGTCAACTATAAAACTGATTTCACGTGGGACTATAAAGACATGAGGGGTACTGCACCCAAAGTCTACATGCACATAATTTATTTGGAATATAATGCAAGATCGGTAAGACAACCTCAAATGAAGATGAATCCAACAATGAATAAAATAGTCAAAGCTGAACAAGGTGCCCAAGAAAAATAGTATGTGGTAGATTTGTTTGGATTACAGAATGTTAAACAAAGCCAATAGAAAAGACCATTTTCCCTTACCTTTTATAGATCAAGTCCTCGATACCTTGGTAGGACAAAAATAATTTTTATTCCTTGATGGGTATAGTGGATATGATCAAATCCAAATAGGGGATGAGGATTAGGAAAATACCACCTTTACCTATCCTTGGGGTGCTTTTGCCTATCGAGTCTTACCATTCAGGTTATGTAATGCACCTACCACTTTCCAAAGGGTAGTTCTTAGCATTTTTTAAATATGGTAGGAGAGATTATAGAGGTCTATATGGACAATTTCATTGTATACAGTGAAACCATTGAAGAAGCTACAACTAATCCAAAGAAAGTACACTAGTGCTATCAATAAAAATAAACATGTCCCTCGATAATGAAAAATATTTCGTATTAATGCAAGAAGGGGTAGTTTTAGCATGTCATATCTCTATCGATGGGATCAAGGTAGATAAAATGAAAATAGAAGTGATTAAAAATTTACCTACTTCCCAAATCCAAAAATATATCCATAGTTTCTTATGCACTACTGGATACTACAGGCGGTTTATTCAAGAATTTAGCAAAACTACCAAACCATTGCACACGCTGTTAACCAAAGATGTTGATTTTATTTGGAAGAGTGAGTGTGAACAAGCATTCTAGATCTTGAAAGAAAAACTGACAATTGCTCCCATGCTGAGAGGTCCAAATTGGAACCTCCCCTTCCATATTTATGGAGATGCATCCAACAATGCTATAGAGGTAGCACTAGGGTAGAAGGATAAAGATGAATTTTATACCATTTATTATGTCAATAAAATATTACAAGCACTGAGTTCAACTACACTATCACGAAGAAAGAATTATTTGCAGTAGTACATGCAATATATACAATTTTCCATTATATCATAGGCTACAAAATATATGTAGACACTGATCATATAGCCTTCAGATATCTGATGAACAACCCTACGATAAATGGTAGAATTATTATATGGCTTTTACTTCTACAAGAATTTTATGTAACCATTGTTGACAAACCCAACAGGGATAATGTTATTGCATATATTCTCTCCAGATTAATCTCTCAAGACAACACTGCCGCTGAAGACCGATTTTTGGATGAGCATCTCTTTGCTCTCGATGAACAAATACCATGGTACCTAGCAACCAAAAAAATATCACCTGCACTCACACCTCAAGAAGCTAAAACATTAATTGAAAAGAGTGTAGCCTTCCCATGGATTAATGGTTGCCTATTTAAAATCAACCTCAATCAAATCATGCATAGATGTGTTCAAAAAAATGAAAAAAATAAATAAAAGCCTATCATGACAAACCGTGTGGTGGAAATTTTGCAGGATGAAGAACTGCATTTAAAATTTTACAAATAGGGTATTATTGGCCTCATTATTTAAATATGTAATAAAATATATCATCCATTGTGATCAATGTTAGAGAATGGGTAGACCAACTCTATGAGATAAAATTTCCCTTGATCCCCATGTGCATATTGAACCATTTGATAAATGGGGAATGGATTTTGTCAAACCAACCAATCCACAATCAAACGGTAAAAGATATATTTTAGTATGTACTGACTATGTGACTAAGTGGGTTGAAGTGTAGGCACCATGGAATGCAAAATAATATTATGTAGTGCAGTTCCTATATGAATTCATTTTCACCAAGTTTGGTGTTCCTAGGGAGATTATCATTGACTAGGGAACTTAGCTTACCTTGAATATGATTCAAGAGCTAATGCAATAGTTCTAGGTCTGACATAACAAAACCACCCCCTATCATCCACAAGCTAATGGGAAGGCAGAGGTTACAAATAGAGAGTTGGAGAACATTCTCACCAAAACAATGCAGCAACACAAGAAGGATTGGGAAAAATACCTTTCGAAAGTAGTATGGGCATATGGAACTACCTAGAAAATAACTATAGGATTTACACCATTTTAGTTAGTGTATGGGAAGAATGCAATGATGTTAATCATATTTGAAATAAAAACTTTGTGTACTACTACAGAGTTGAACCTGAACTTAGATGTTGCACAGTCAAAATGTATTCATAAACTGAATCAGTTAGATGAATACTACCAAGATTCATTGCAGTGCATGTGCATAAATATTATGCAGAAGCAAATGGCCATGTAGCACGACTGCCACATATAGCCAAAAAAAATTAAAGAAGGATATTGGGCATTACTTTATTATTCCTAATTCTAGGTAAATAAGGGAAAACTCATGTAAAGGTGAATGGGTTTGTATGAGGTGGTTGAAGTAATTAAGAATAGTGTTTTTCATGTTAAAACCATTGGTGATAGTGGCATTGTTTTAATAGTCAACAACCACAACCTACAGCCGCACCATGCACCTCTAGTCCATGCGATCAACTCAAATGCAAGCATGGGGAAAACCCCATTTAATTCAAGCAATTCAGTAGCTTGACGACCATCTATGCGTTCATAAAAAAATATTTTATATAAATATTATTTTTCTAATGCATTTTTAGAATTAATTTTTGTCTTTTAGTGTGTTTATTTTGTAGGGACATGTAGACTCAATTGCAACTTGTAGGCATTTGAGCCAACTAGGCCTATCAGGCATGAATCTACGATTTTTATTTTTATTTTATTTTGTGTGTTTATTTTGTAGAGCCATGTGGACTCAGATGTAAGGTTATGCACAGGGGCGAATTTCGCAAATTAGCATGAATATTCGGATTTTCACAATTTTAATTTGGCGAATTTGGGGACCCTAGAGGTCGGCCCATTCACCCAAAAATTTTGGGATCAAATTTTTTTAGGGTCAATTCACCCCACTATCATAAGGTTTCCCACCTAATTTTTGCCTTCAAATTATTAAAAAAAATTATCCCACCAAATTCACCTCTTGTACCCCATTATATATAGCTAACATGAGAGCGACACTCATACAATTAAAACATTAATTTTCTTTGATAGCGAGCGATACAAAGTAGAATGACACAACATGAGAAAAAATGATGGATAGGTGATGGACAAGGTGATTGATAGAAGGTGACTAGTAGAAGGTGACTGACAAAGGATTAGCACAAGGTGATGGTAGAAGGTGACTCGCATAGGTGATGCAAGGTGACTAGCATAAGGTAACTAGCATAAGGTGACTGGCATAAGGTAATTGGCATAAGGTGACTGGCATAAGGTGATTGGAATAAGATGACTAACATAAGGTGATTGGTAGAAGGTGACTGGCATAAGGTGATTGGCATAAGGTGACTGGTAGAAGGTGACTAGTACAAGGTGATTGGTAGAAGGTGAGTGGTAGAAGGTGACTGACATACAATGATAACCATTTATCGATAAGTTTATTTTACCATTAATTTTTCTTTTTTAAATATTTTGTTCATGGACACTCAATAAGGAGGTTTTCCTATTATTTGGGCACCAATATCAAGCCTGCTTGGGTCAGACATCCTGTTGTCTTGAATAGTAGTTCTCTTTTACCAATTATTTTCATTTTTAAAAATGATGTTCATGTTACTCTTCTATTTATATAGGTAAAATATCACCTACTGGTAATGGAAAGAAGGGAGGCTAGTCTTTCGATAAAAGGAGTATCCTCAAATACTTTCATAATATTTTGAAATCTAGTCAACCATCAACATCTGCACAAATTCAAGGTATGAACACCTTTTAGTTACTAACTAGTTAATTTTTGTACATTGTTAATTTTATATATAATATCTTTATTCATTAAGAAGGGTGCTTTTTGGTTGATGGCTTTGTCCATTGTTTATCTGTATTTTTTAATAGAATGTATGTTTTTAAATGCAATAATGATATGAAAAATTTCTTTACAAAAACACTATTGACCCTGGTATGCCTCCACTTCCACATATCCTTGATAATGAAAAGTCCATAGATGAAAATTTTCTTAATGAAATGCAACAACAACATGAAGATATTCCTAAAACTAACACGCCAAATGGAAAATAAAATAATAGTTCTCATACAGTCCCTACTTTCGAAGAATCTTCTTCTAAGAAACATAAACGTGCAAGGTTATCTAGGTGGACAATTAATAGATCATTTCAGCCTGATTGGGTATCAAAATTTCTATTTATTGAGCCAGTGCAGCTAGAGAATAGTAGTGAGGAAATAACAGAATTGAGATGCGTAATTTGTAGTTGGAAACATGGAAAGGATCATAGATTGCAAGTTAAGAAAGATACAGTAGAAAAACATTGTGGAAAGGTTTATATAAAAACAAAAGAAAGTGATGGACCAATACAAAAAAATTATAGGTGGAAGGATGCATCATAGTGCGCACATATCAGATATGCACAAGAATATGATAAAGAAATGAAACAAAAGCAAACTTTGGTTGAGAAAGGTGCAACGATTCAAGCCCAATTTCAAAAAATGAATAAGTTCACTTTAGCTTCAAAAAGTTTGCAGTTTGTTGTTGTACTCACTATTCTTAAAAAGGGTAGACCTATGTCTGATTTCATTGATTATAAATATCTATTTCAACTAGCTGATGTGCAGAACTTACCCAACGCCCATTGGTCAGATCGAAGTGGTTGGGAAATTGTAAAATATCTCTCATTGGTTGAGCAGGATGACCTCAAAGAGAAAGTAAAAAAGCCAAATTCATTTCACTTTCAATTGATGAGGTGACTACTGTTGACAACACATCTTGGATTTGCATGCATGTTTACACATTGGAAAATCATTTAAGGCAACCTCATTTACTTGGAGTATGCAAGATGGTGGAAAATTGCAATGCAAAAAACATTTACAATGTTGTTGTAACTAGTTTAAAGGAAATAGCAGGAATGAATGAAATGGAAATAGCCACTAAGTTAATATGTGTCGGAGTTGATGGTGCTGCTACAATGCAAGGACACATGAATGGTCTTTGTGTTCGACTACAAATATCTGTTACCCCATATTTGATCCCTATTCATTGCATGGCTCATAGAATGAATCTTGCATACAAAATTGTGGATACATTTACAAATGTAGCGAGAGTGGAAGAGCTTGTCCATGAAATTCATGATTATTTTTGTGTAGTCCAAAAATATTTTTAGAGTTTCAATAGTTTGCACTAGGAGTTACTGAAGGTAAAAAAATCTTAAAAGATGTAGATACTAGGTGGATTTCGATGTATCAACCGACATATAGAGTTTTCAAAGAATATCAATCCTTGGTAGGGTTTATGTATGCAAATCGTAGGGCAGTTGATAAGGCTAAAGATTTGCTATTTTGAATGAGTGACTTTGAAACACTTCTCACATTGTGTGGTATTCTTCCAATGTTGGAAGAAATGAATACTTTGATTAAAATTGCACAACAAAGATCGATTTATATTGTGGATTTCATCAGGGTGAGAAAACAAATTTGCATACATATTGATACGATGTATGCATCTGGTCAAAGTTTTATGGATCCCATGTTTGAGAGTTGGAGAGCATTAACAAATGTGAATGATCCTCAAAACTTTTTGAAGTTCAATATAAATGATCATCTATGTATTAATGTCCATGAAAAGGAAATACCTTTATATTATTTTGGTCAGTGAATGGATATAGCTACAAATGAAGTTGAACAAATACCCATAACATACAACAGATTTCATGTAGTTGTACACGATACAAAAATTAAACTAAAACAAATAGCAGAATCATTGACAAAAGAAATAAGAGACCATTTTCAAAGAGATGAATTGCTTGAGGCTATGGGTGTGGTTAACTTGATGTTTTGGGATCCTTGTAATGAATACCAGATTATAAATGGTTTGTTTCTCAAATACATGGGCACTCTTGCTAACCATTTCACTAAACATGTGGTAGTCAATGGTATTGAAATCAATGGCATTCTCAACAAAGATCTTTTGATAAAATAATCAAACTATTTTGGAACAACAATGTCTGCTCAAGTTTCACAATTCACTAACCATCATGAAACAGGTTCTATTTCACGTTTGTGGAAAATATTACATCCTAGTAGTATCTTACAACATACTATGAGTGAATATTTTCATTTATATGAATTATGTCAAATGATGATTTTAGGATCTATGGAAGATGAAAGGGTATTTAGTGCATTATCATATGTAAAATCTAAAGTTTGAAATAGGTTGGACAAAAATTTGGAAAATTGTTTGAGAGTATATGTGTCGACCTATGAGGTGGAGAAGTTTCCTTATGAAAGAGCTTTGGCATATTGGAAATCTCTGGTAGAGAGAAGAGGTGTCATGAATACTCATGATGATGAGGATAATGGTAACATTGATCAGACTATGATGACAAAATTTTGGGTATGAGTACAGAATATTTTGTACAATCTAAAAAGAGTTTGTTCTAGCTTCCAACATTATAATGAAAGGATGCTTTCATTTGAATAGATTTCACATATTATGTTATCAGTTTTCTATAGAATATTGAGATTTGATTATAATTTGAGACATGTATTTTTTGATATCATTAATCATATAATATGAGATTAGACGTGCTATTGGATATTCTGTATATCATAGCCCTCTTAATTGATTATGTATATTTTGATGAAATTGGATTATTTGATTACATATATGTTGATTATGGAACACTGGATTATTTTTTATATCATAGACGTGTTATTGGATATTTTGTATATCATGTTATTTAAGCCTTGTTATTGGATTATTAGTCTATGATATTCAAATTATTTAATAGATTTGTATTGTATAAACCATTTATGGTAAAGTAAATATATGTGTTGCATTTTAGTCATTTCAAATTATTTTATAAAACATAAAAGAACATTTTATTGCATCCACATAATTCAAAATTATTTATTGCATCCACATAACTAATCAAAACATCACAATATTTAAAACAAAATTTCAAAAATATAATACAATTTTTTGGAAATTGTCTCTTTTATTGATTTAAAAAAGATACCATTCTTTTACAATTTACAAAAAATCTATGCAACATGTTTGGTTTCTCCTCAAATAAAAAAGCAATAGTCTTCTACTTTTCTTTCTCACGGTGCCTAAAGTTTCAGCTGGATCTTCCTCAATATCCTTTGCTTCCAATGCACCAGCCCTTACCAGACTTTCAGTTGTAGTGTTTATCCTCGATAGCAATAAACCTTCTTCCTTCATTGGATCTTCTCTAAAAGGTGCATTCAGTTCTTTCTCATTTTGTTTTAATACAACCTCCACATCCAGGCCCTTATCTTTGATAAACTTCTTCAGCCAATTGTTTTCTCTAACAATGTATTGTAATATTTTCTTCACTTCAATAGCATTAGTCACACTAATTTTTGTAGTCTTAATCAACGTTTTCATGGCACTGACTTGCTTCTTTAAGTGTTGAAAATTAGACTACAAAATAGAAGAGAAAAAGGTTAATATTTATAAACAAAATATATTTAAGAAAAAAATGATTTTCAGTTATATGTAAAACTTACATCAATGGTAAGTCTTGTAGTTTCTACAATTGCTACTTTTTCTTATCTAGTGCCCATTCATTGAAATATGCCTGGGCCTCGACATTGAGGTTTTCTAATCGATTCAACATAATGTTCAAAACTTCATCATTGTATGTAGAATCAGCCTACATGGTGCCAGATTCAACTTTATGTAACAAAGCATCGAGCTTTTGTGGCTCATTCTCCACCTTTGAAAATAACTCCTTTCTATTTGAAAAATTCTTGTATCAGGCATTTATTTCTTTTATCAAAACCTTGGCCCGATATTCCCAATATTTTAAACTATCAATATCTACAAGTAGACTATCATTAACTATAGCTTTACATCTATTAGCTAATAAAATATTTTCTAAAAAATTAACTTTATCATCATCGTTCAGATGATGATGGGTGGTGACTTGCTGGGGGAAGAGGAAACTCCGATGGCATCTACCTCAACATTCTCTTCTGCTTCATGATGGCTCTGTGGACCCTGAAGCACATCACTTGCCTTGAATGGGAAATTTTTAGGATTCGTATCCTGATAAAGAAAATCATCATCGAGATTCCTAGAGGGCATTTGAGATGCGCTCTCTACATTTGAGAAATTCTCAAGGGTTAAAATTGGGAACACTAAAACATTAGATTGAGACATAGTGTGTGTCTGGAAAAGACTTTTGCTTCCTAGAGGTGGTGGTGTGAGGAACTATTTCCCATGCATGCGATATTGGTTCCTCACCATTGGTGGTACCTGTTGTGGATGGACTTGTTGTGGCACTTGTGTGGTGCATTTGTGGGTGTGTAGATGGTGGAGGCATATTTTTTAGTATTTTGAATGTAACCGATGCATCTACAAAATTTCACATGAAAATATAAATTAAAACTAGTGTAAAAAACAATGCCATAAAAAGAGATTAATTTTAACCAAACATACTAGACTCAGACTCTACACTCGTTGATGATGCAACCATTTGCCCTTGCTCTGAAAACATTTAAAATATTTTCTCAAACTAAATATAATTTTAAATCATTAAAATACATCATTTAAAATAGTAGTTTTGAATAATAAGGTTACCTTGTGAGCTGGAGGTTACTTCTTCAACATCGATTGTAATACGTCCAGAAGTAATAGGAGTCATAGGTGTATGTCGATCAATAGGAGACCTCATAGTTTATGAGGTAGTTACTGGTGATGATTGTGACTACGTGTCAGAATCGGTAGATGCTTCTTGAATCCTAAAGGTGACATCCCTTTTACTAGAAGATTGAGCTGCTTTTTTTCTTTCAAAAGAAAATTAGAAAATAACAAGATTGATTGAAAAGAAAGAAAATATAGATTATTCCAAAAAATAATTTTACTTGTATTTCATTCTTCATCATACCAATAGCCATCAAGCTTGGGTGCAATGCAGTTGGAGGAGGGCTATTTTGAAGATTGAAATATGCTTCATTAAAAAGAGAAAGAATAAAGTTGTTGGTTGTTACTGTATAAGAAGATTGAATTTTCTGGGCATTCAGAAGATCCTGTTTAATGTGGTTGGAAATGTGCATGGACCAATCAAATCTATTACCATCAATACATCGAACCAAATAGGACAATGCCCAAAATGATATTTTTGTAGGTCATCCCTACAAAATAAGTCTTGCCTAGAAAAATTCAATGCAAGCATGAAGAAATTTATCTCCAATGTTGGAAATGTTTAAACCCCTTTTGGACTTAGAAGAATTAACTAAAAAAGGAGAACATTATTAGAAAATAGAAATTACAATAGGGAGAACATTATTAGAGAATGGAAACTACAATACATCAAAAATGAAGAAAAATAAAAACTAAATTTTAAAAATATACCTTTCAAATTGTTTGAATGGACATTATATTTGGATGCTAGCATTGTTTGTCTTCTTTGGTCAAGGCGTATTGGTTGTTCACTAGGTGACCATCCATAAATGGTAGCCTTATTAGTCATTGCACATCTGAGGGTTTCACAGAAAAAATATCCTTGTTATCCACTTTGATGTGAATAGTGGACTCATCATGGTTGTAGGAACTAACTATCCTTTGCATCAAGGAGACGTCGACATTGAACTATGGCATCTTGATTACTCCTATAACTCTAGAGGTGTAAACCCATTGTGAATCTCTTCCAAGGAGTGCTAAAAATATTCTTAATGTTGGGGTAAAAGTAGTTCTTGAATGACACTTTCGAAGGTAGAGGAGAGGAAGAGCTAGCCATTTCTACACTAAAAATGGTCTAAAAATGCTCTAAAAATAGTCTAAAAATGCTCTAGAAATGCCTTGGAAAATGCTCTAAAACCATCTAAAAATGCTCTAAAAACCCTCTGAAAAATGCTGAAAATCTAAAAAGCTTTGAAAATGCTGGAAAATGCTTGAAAAAGCTCTGAAAATGCTCTAGAAAATGTTGTGGGAAAGGTAAAAAATGACCCTGCATTTCTATTTATAGAAGTCTGCATGGTTGAAGTCTATGGATGTGCAACACATGGTAGAGGAGAGGGCACATGGTAGCATCTTATTGATGATCTTTGGTGGTCACCTTTTTCTAGTCACCATCTACCAATCCTTTCTTTCCATCTACCATCACCTAGTCACTTTCTATCATATTTCATCTTCATCTACTTGTCACCTTTCCAATCACCTTTCCACTCCATCTAACTCACCATCTACCAGTCACCTTGTGCCAATCACTATCTAACACTTGCCATCTACTAGTCACCTTCTGCTAGTTGCCTTCTACCACTCACCTTCTACCAGCCGCCTTCTACCACTCTCTTTCTAGTCACCTTTCTATCACCTCCCTCACCTTCCAATCACCTTTTAGTCATCTTCTATGACTTACCTTTGCTAGTCACCTTCTACCACTCACCTTCTACCACTCACCTTCTACCAGTCGCCTTCTACCACTCACCTTCTACCACTCACCTTCTACCACTCACCTTCTACCACTTACCTTCTACCACTCACCTTTTGCCACTCGCCTTCTACCACTTGCCATTTAAAAATTTTGATAATTTCTGTGCAAAATTTTAAAAAATTCACCATATTTTGATAAATTCTCTGCAAAATTTTGAAAAATTTCCCCAAAGTTTATACACGATTCGCCTTGATTCACCCCAATTTTATAATTACTTTTTCGGTACTACCCCTTATGCATAACCCTACTCAGGTGCAATCTGTAGGCATTTGGGTCAAACTGGGCCTATCAGGCATGAAGCTACACCACCTTATTTTTCTCACTTTTTAGGAGTACAACAATGCAGAGAAGGTGCCTATATCCTAGGCATAGGTCAGTGCTTATATTCAAAATGTAGGCTAGCACCTAGATTCCAATGTCTATATCTGGGCTCATGTACAGGTGTTTACTTCCTACTAGGAATAAAGCACCTATATTCAGGTCAATGCAGTGGGCGTTAACTTTCATCAGAGGGAAGGCACCTATATCTGCAAAATAGAGTGGGTATCTCTATCTAAAAAATAGAGAGCGCACCTATATTATGATGCAGCCATGGCACCTATATTCGATATCAGAGCCACAATGGGTACCTATATTCCAAAAATGCGAGCATCTATCTTTAGCAAAGGTGTCTATCTGCAACAAAGGTGTATATATCTAAAAGTTGAACATATGCACTTATCTTCAAAACACAGGCACTTATCTTTAAAACACAAGTGCTTATATTGCAAGCAATAAGTTCCTATATTTTGAGCAGTAATGGCATTTATATCCATATGCATACGACAAAAAAAACTTTTTTGATGGCTAGAGTAGACCTACTTTTTGATCACAAACACTGAAGTATGCTTACTCCTGAGATGTTGATAATAGGACACATGACTTCTATATTTCAATGCCGAAGTGTGTCGTCCCATAATAAATAAATCACAATCTTATTTTTAGCACGAGATCTTGAAACTAATAAAAATACAGTATCCAATAATATTACTTTGACAAGATTGCACCGCACAAAAAAATGCAAGTCATTTTTTACACCAGTATATTGTAATCAATGTTTTGATCAATCATGTTGCACCACCAGGCATCTACACATCATATTTTATGAAAAATCAACCAGGTATGTACTGATTTTTCTATTATTTATTCCCATATTGTTGACCCCAAAAAGGGTAGTCCCTCTTTTTGGTCCCTTCTTCCTAAGGACGCATAAGGTGGTGCACCCGAGTCCAACCCCATGTGCCCCACTAGAGAGTGGAGCGCATGAAAAACCCAAGGGTGTGCAAGTGGTGCACCCCAATCCAAGTTCATGCACTCCACTAGTGGAGTGCACCAGAGCCCTTATGGGCGCACAAGTCGTGCACCCAAACTAAGCCTGTGTACCCCATTGGGAAATGGGGCACACAAGAGAACCTAAGGAACGTACAACTTGGTGCATCCCATGTAAATTCCATGTACTCCATGGGAGTGTGGAGTGCGCAAGGCACCTGAAGGGCACACAAACCCATGTACCCACCCTGATTCCATGCGTTCCACTATGGAATGAAGCGCATGAAGTTACCAAAGGGTGTGCACCTTCGCGCACTCGCCCAGAGCCCATGCACTCCACTCCTATGGAGCACACGAAGTCCTTCAAGAGATGTGCACCTTCATGCACGCTTTGATCCTGCCATCATGCTCCATTCTAATGGAGTGCATGAAAGCCCTATGAGGCGGACGAGTTGTGCACCCAATCCCCAGCCTGCACGCTCCACTTTATAGTGGAGCGAACAAAGTCCTAAGGGGCACACGAGCTCGTGCACCCCGAGTACCATCTGTGCGCTCCATTCCAATGGAGTGTGCGAGGGTCTAGTCAGGCACATGAAGTTGTGCGTCCACCTTCGGGTCTGTGTGCTCCGTTATGGAGTGCAATAAGGTCATAAGGGCGCATGAGCTAGTGCATCCCATCGAGTCCCATGCACTCTACTTCCTTGGAGTGTACAAATTTTAAGCGAGCGTACAAGTTCGTGTGCTCACTTTGAGGTTCGTGCACTCCATATCCCCAATGGATCATGTGAAGTTTTCTCAATAAATGAACCTATGCACCCAATCCTCCCAAGGCGCATGAGATTTTAATGCGGCACAAAATTTGTATGCGCACTTCGCTTGAGTGCACCCTTCCTGGGCCAACCCAAAATCACCACGCATCTTAAGAATCTTCCCAAGTCGTAACTCGATTAAGATGGTGTAATGCATAGCTAAAAGCACAAATGACATGGTGCACCCAACCAATCAGCAAGCCCTGTCAAACAGAAAAGTGCACGAACATCGCCTACCCAAATTAAATGCATGCATTTTAAAATAAGGTGGTGAACTTCCCCTACACCATTAATGCATGCAAAAGTATTTTCTCGATGAGGTCGAGTGCAAAGGCAAGAAATAAACCTTCTCCAAGTGTAGTTCAATGGCTTCCATGAGCACGGTTGCGATAGGGGTTCCTGATGTTAAGGCACAGACTGGCAAGATCACTGAGGTATGGCCTGTTACAAGAATAATTGGGAGAGTGCAGGATCTGAAGGCTCTAATGAACCTACTAGACACAAGCAGGGATATCATGATGGAGCAGTAATGGGAGGTGGAGGGGGTGATGATCTATAGTTTTGATCCCACGTAGGAAGACAATCAGCGCCACCCGACACTACTAAGGAGCCTATTTATGAGGGTGCAAAGGGATAACACCGAGCTGGCCCTTGTCTACAAAAAATAGAATACCAATTTGGGCTAGTTAACTTGCCCAAAGGTCTATCACTCTTTAGACCTTCTAGCCTAGCTGGCAGTGGCCTATGACCATAGAAATTGCACCATTCATGATCATAAAAACCAGGCGATGGCCAGGTTGATGGTAGATCAAATTAGGCGAGTATTTGGGCTTGCCACAACATCATAGGTTATGGAATTCAAGATATTGGCCCTCTAGGCCAATTATATGCTCAACACCTCATTCCTGGGAATGCTCCTAAAGAGGGGAAAATGCAAGCCCTTAGGCTTCCCCATTAGAAAGTTCTTGCTTTGGCCCTGGGTACAAGATTACATTGATATGATTAACCTAGTGTTGGATGTAAAGGATTTGGAGCTAATTACGAAGGAGGTGATGTTCCTGATCATTCAATGTAATAGGATAAACAAAATACCCTTCTATCGGTGGGAGGATGTAATCAGTGATAACATACACCAGGAGTTGACAAAACTGTAGCAGGCCATATTAGCAGATAAGGAGGAACTTCCCCCTTTTTTCTTACTATTCATTTTTAATTCACTTGTTCGTTGCACAATTGTGTAAATCCCTGGTGGCCCAAATGATGGGATGATGGCTCTCACCCTTCAAGATAAGTTACTATGCATCCAGAAGGGGTGCTCCAGCTACAAAAGCTTATTTGAGAAAATACTCCTAGTAGTGCACACCCAACTATGTGGTGAAGAGCCTGACAGGTTTGGGATCGGGGTGAGAAAATGCATGCGCAAGGTAAGGGCAAGAGCTTTCTTTTATACAAAATAACTCTTCTATATCAAGTTATATGGGTCTAAATTTCCTCCAAAGGCACTATCGGTACACTGCCTGACTTCAATTTCCATCTTAGAGATAACCTGGAAAATTGTTGAGGAAGTTAAACTTAGATATCTCAAAAAGAAAGGCCTTGTGCCATGGTTGCCCATCCCTTGCTCAATGGGCCCTTATACGTACCTCGGCCATTTTTCCATGCTACGGGCCATATGGAACATGGACACCTATTGCTTCCAAGAGGTTACTTGGAGGCCCTATGACCCCGAGGGTCTTCATAGGCATAGTGTTGCTGGTAAACTTGCCCTCTTGCAAGTCAATCATTGCCAAGATGATTTTTAAGATGAGATGCAGAAGGCTATTGAAAATGGTCAAACACTGGAGTTAGTATGGAATATGGACAAGAGGCCTTATAGCATATTGGAAGCGGTTAGATATTATGGCTCTCAATTGATATTGTATCAAGAATTATTAGTGGACAAGGTGGTCCCACTGTTTCGAACTGCCCCTCTAGAAGAATTTTAGGACCCCACCTTTCAAGTTGTCCAGCAAGATACTGACCTTTTTGAGGTCATGATGAAAATTGTGGATGAAGCTCAATAAGAGCAGGCTAAGCTCCCCTCTTCTTCCAGTTCTCCCGATGCCACCTCGAAGGGCAAATATCTGGTAACTTATTCATCGCAGCAGCCACAAAGCATCACATCGCCAACTTTGGCGTTGATGTGTCCACCTGAGCGATTTGATGTGGCAGTGGGTTAGCCCTCATTATTTTTTGCCACCTTAGTGGTCAACCAAGAAGAACATCCTATTCCTACCAAGTTTTTAAATAAGATAACAGAAGCTAGGGGGATATCTAATATACTTAGATAATACGAGGTGCAGTAGAAGAATCCTACACGGTCACCTGCAAGGAAGAAAGCCCAAACTGAGTCTTATGTTCAAGACACTAAGAGTCTCACATTGATGAGGGTAAGGGACACACTTTAGTTAACCACTGATTAGGAAGAGCAGATTCAAGATATAGAGGAGCAAAGGTCCCCAAGCAAAGGAATAAGTAGGCCCTAAGCGACAGTGGGGCAAGGGCAGGTGAAGTATCCACTGCCACATTTGATATTCCTTTGCCACCAAGTCTAAAGGAGGCCACCATTGATGTCAGTAAATATGTTATACGGGCAAAAGTTGCACTCGCTGAAATGATGAAATCCCAAGTGGCCACCCAAGCGTAGGTGGTAGTGGTAGTAGAAAAAGAGAGAAGATTTAAAAGCCAAGGCTGTAGTGGCAGGGCAACTCCAGCTCAAAGTACAATAGCTCCAAACCAAAGTCAATCGGTTAAGGATGCCAACTACTTCCCAAGTTAGTGCTACGTAGGCCAGTGATCAATTTGGGTGTGTGGAGAATTTTAAATAGGAAATTAAAGAAAATATAATGGATAAAATGGAGGACCTTGAGTCCATTTTTATTGACATCTATGCCACCAAGCACACTATCGACCTCTTGCGGGATCAACTGTAGCAAGCAGATCAGAGGGTGAACACCATATTTTCCATATATAAGAGGTTTAGAGATAACTACATACCAATTATAGGGATGATAGCTACGTTGGCAAATGGTTTCATTTGTTTCTTTGCCAAAGAGTATACCAAAGTTTTCATCTTCCTACAAAACAGGTAGAATTGGCTTCTGTGGAACCAAGAGGTGGTGGATGCCGAACTAGAAGTTGGATATGAGATAGAATATTGTGGTTTCAAACTCGAGGAGTTCATTCAGGATCCCGACATCAAAGAGTTTGTACTCCACAAAATACAAAATTTTGACTTTAGTTCCAATAAGAAATTATCCAAGCAGTTTACAGCTTTGATACAGATGGTGGATCGCCTATGCGTCTTCACTGAGAACATAGTGGACTAGGCTAGAGGAAGGGTGAACAAAGCCACACATGATTTGAACTTGTTATTATTCACTTTAACATTCCATGACAAGGTATGGAACTACATTGACCAGAGTTTATAGGATCTCAGGATGGAACCTAGTTCACCAAGAGTGCACGAGCCAGCTACAGCTCAACTGCCAACCCAGGGCAGTGGGGAATATGATGCACAGTTGCAACCACCACTTGTGTATACACAAGGTGTGGGCTACATGTCCATTTTTATTACACCTTACTTTTGTAGGGAACGCAATTGATCCAACAAGAGCAAACGGTTACAGCCTCGCTCGATAAACCTACACTATATAAGGGAGAATGCTACGGTAGTAGAATTTTTATCAAACCTCTAAGAGAAAAAAGTCTAATATTTTCCCTGTGTATGTCTGTATTTTTTTCTTATCACCATTTCTCCTATCATTTACCAGGGACTTTCCAAGGAGCGTTGTTTGTTGAGATTATTTCCTGTGGAATGTGCCAGAGTTGGAGACTCTTACGTCACTGCAATCAAGATGAAGAGGAACAACCCCTTGTTACGTTATTTGAACTGGGGTTTATTGTAATATCATATAAGATCCAAGCACCTTGTTGGTCTCTCCATATGTAAAAAACTTTTATATTAATGAAAATTCCAACTCTATCCTTGGCATCTCTTGTGTTGATGATATGTGTCTGCTTATTTATGTATTACTGCAATCAAAATATGTGGATAACACTTTCTTTCACTAGTTAAATCATTTTTATGCATTACATTATTTGAATGAATAAAAATGAACTAGTTCTTCCTTCTCTTTCCTTTCTAAATCATTTAATATCAATCTGCTACGACTACCCAATGGACATGGCACCGATCTGGTCTTGATATGCTTTTTTAATGATAGGTTTGGTCACAAATAATTAAAAGAATATCATTCTATCTGGTAGTGAATGGGTGATTGCACCATAACAACAAATATACGAGCCCACTATCTGGGGTTTCCTTACCCGACCTGGTCTTTTTAGAGCTCTTTAGGTAATCTATTCTTGGATCAAAGAGGTGGATCCACCAGAGTCCACAATACTCATGATTTTTGAGTTTCTTATGATGTGATAAATCTTAGAAGGGTAAGCAAGAAATATCCACAACACATAGTTATCATGAAAAATATTTTTGTGTTATGTGTTGGCACATACCCCATGATTCCATTGTCTAATCATGAAATCCCATGTTATAAATAAACCACATGGCACAAATCAGGTGTGGGGGAGATTGTAACTATATCCAACTATATACCAACACACAATTTAATATTAATTACATAATTTATGTAATTATTATAGAATTATGAGGAGATAGTCGCATGCTTCAACATGTTTAAAATGAATATAGGTGCCCAATCTGTAACCAAAAAGGCTAGAAAAAAAGAATATGTCATGGGAGGACCTTCTAAGAACCATGTGTAGAAACAATATGATCCCACGGATCTTTTGGGCATCACTAGGTTTGTTTGGGACCAATTCAAAGTTGTGAGGTGGTTAGACTACTACCGCTTGGTCAACCAAGTCCAGGATCTCATGGTAGCATAAAAAATTGTAACTTCAATGCATAATAGGATCATGCAGATACGAGGATTAGTTATCCTAGTGATAGAGGAATATGTAGCAAAAGGTCATTGGTCTCCCATGCACAGGGAATCAAACTTACAAAGGGGATAATATCGAGCGTTGCACTCAAATATTTTTTAGGTAATCCACGATGCATTTGATGTGGTTAGGGTTGCCAAAACAATATGTTCTAGAACTATGGTAACAAGTTTTTGAGCAAGTGGGATTGTTCTTTACCTACACCAGATGGTATTCCTAGCTTAATGCCAATTGCTTCTAATTTTTGAATCACCTGTTACACGAGGATAACATTAGCATCCCCTATTATTTGATGAGTGCCTTGTGAGATGAGGCCAGCATATACCAGGTGGGCACAATAGCAATGTTAGGACATCATAAGTTGATTTTAGCCTTAATGCAGCATGCCAAAGTATAGAGGGTTGTGCTACTACCACTGACCATTATAGTGGAGAAAGCTACAATTGAATCAGCAAGTGAGTGGCATGAGGATAATGGGGATGAATAAATAGAGGTACCTACCTCCCAACATAGTCATGTATAAGGTGAGGTAGAGCATCCTAAATTAAGCCCATTCCAAGCAACATCACCATCCACAACCAAGGGTGGGGTAGTAGAAACTTTGGTCAACTACAGTTTGTCGTAGGGTAATGCAGATCACACTATAGATGACAAACAAGTCACCCAGGTGTTGCAAGGTTTATATTTTGTTGAAATACCCTACAATAGCTCTTTAGAGGAAGACCTCTACAACCAAGTACAGGAATTCAAAGCACAAGCTTCCAATTGGAAGGAGAAATTCAATGTAGTACAAGCTAAGTTCCAAGAGTTTTAACAGGCTACCATAGAAAAGCAATAATAATCTAACAACACTATGTGATAGTTGAAAAACATAGTACAATAGTTGGAGAACATGATGCAACAATTGTAACAAATACTCATCATAAAAGCAAATCGAGTTGATATTTTTGTACAGATAGACTAGGCCATGGACCTAGCAATTTCCTCTGTTGACTCAGAGGATAAGGTAGCATCCATGGGGGTATACCATTTTGATTCCAAGAAGGCATCAAACAACTAGATGTCTAACATAGGGGACTCGATAGAAGCCCTTGTGGTAGACATTTCCTAGGAATAGGGGAGCTCTATTTTGCAAAGTGGGTCTCTTTTTATTGACACATCAAATAGTGAGGAGGATGAGACTGCCATGTTGGCTAGTGAGTTAGCCAAAAATTTTAGGCTACAATTGGTAAGCCTAAAATTTATCACTCTCAAAATACCTAGTTAGTTGGGGAATCAAAGGCGCACGTGGATGTTACCTAGTTAGTTGGGGAGTCACCTATGTGTGATAATGCTACCTAGTCAGTTGGAGGGTTGGCTGAATAGGGTGATGTGGTATAATCAGTAGAAGAGTCTACAGATCCTTCACTGGCAACCCAGTCAGCTAGTCAACCAAAGGTTGACCAAATCATGACTAGGTTTCCAGTGAAGGATCTGTAGACTCTTCTACTGATTATACCACATCACCCTATTCAGCCAACCCTCCAACTGACTAGGTAGCATTATCACACACAGGTGACTCCCCAACTAACTAGGTAACATCCACGTGTGCCTTTGATTATCCTTCACTGGCAACCCAGTCAACTAGTCAACCAAAGATTGACTAAATCATGACTGGCCAGTGTGGTGATTAGAAAAAAGTTGAATCTCTTAGCAATGTATCTATGGACCAATACTCATCAAAGATAGAGCCATCGAATGTTCAATAAATATCCCCTTTAAGGAGAGAAGTGGTGCCTTCTCTCACAGTATCGCCATCTGATACAAAGGCCCCACAACCCATGAAGAAACTAAGGCAGAAGGCTAAGGTAAAGCAACCACCATAGAGAAATAAAAAAGTATAAATTTATCCCAACTCTAATTAAGAGTGGACTGTGTCGCTTAAAGCCTTTAAAAACTACTAGCATTAGGTGGTAGATCTCAAGGAGATCCTGAAGAAAAGTAAGAAATATCAGTGAGCACAGAAGGGAATGGATAGGAATCCAGGAATCAATGTCAGGCCTACATGCTCAAAATAATTTTGGACCCTATATGGTTCCATTAGAAGACATTCATTACAAATGATGGAATACTTTCAATAGATGGGATTGTTTAACAAATAACCCATGGTACCACCTCTAGTTAAAACACCTCAACCTTTGCAATTTGAAGATAATGAGGACATTACAGATAAAGAAGTCACAAGGCACCCATAGGTGACACTTTTTCTGAAAGCACAAGTGATTGATACATCATAATTTTAGTCATTGGATACTCCAACAATCGCAACAACATTTCAGCTACCTAAGAATCATTTTCTATGGTAGTAAGCTAAACCTGCTCTTGAACGCGATGTAGTTACATTTACTAGGATGACAATGGAGGACAGGTACAGTGGTCAGCATAAGAGGAAGACAATGGCAGAGGCAGGTCCTAGATACTTGTCCAATGTAATTATGATAAATAAATATATAAGGCCATGGTTTGAGAATGAAGATACCAAAATGAAACATATTGGAAGAGAGTTATAGGAACAGGGAACTACCAATATAGAGTGCCATGAGGATATATCAATACTTAGGCATGGGGGCATGATGAGCACCAGAAATGCTTATTTTTATGCATGTTTTAATGGGGTATTGTGTGGCATTACTAACACTAGAAGTGTATTTTTATGTAATTATTGCATATTTAATAGAAATTGATTTATTATTCTTTATAGGTATTTCTAGTGGAAAATGTATGTAGATGCAATTTTTTTTTCTTTTTCACACCTTTTAGTTGAGGTACCACATGGACCTGGTATTGTACAATACTTGTAATGCATTTGAGGAATGACATACACCCTAAAGAAGGTAAAAGAGCTAGAAGTGGGTATTTAAATTTTGCTAAGGGATGGTGACTATATTTGGCACCAATATTTTGATGATAGAAAAGCGTGTCTATCTTTCGATGATAGAAAAGTGATTATCTTTCAGCAAATGGAAAGCACCTATATATGGCACCTATATCCCAATGATAGGCTAAGAATGTGCCTATATCTTGATGATAGGCTGGGAAGGTGCCTATATCCTAGTGATAGGTCAAAAGGTGTCTATATCTTGATGATAGTTCGATAGGCACCTATATACAGCAAAAATAAAGTAATTCTTTTACATGTTGACCATTTGAGGGGAAGGTCATGCGAAGTTTAGAAATATATTGTTTTATAAACTTAGGGAGCACCATTGTTATCTAAAAAATTTAATTTTAGACATGGCTGCTATTTTATTATACAATGATTACAATTGTGCACGAATTGGCCATAGTAAATCATGTTGTATGATGAAATTAGAAAAGTCTATTTTTGTAACAAGGGATGGCTACATTATGTATAAAATGCAGACCACCCCTGAAGTAAGAATCCTAAATTTTTGTTTCACAAAACATTGTTATTTTATACTGCATAATTATTAATAAAGTCTTGAGTGTTCTCTATTTGTGTGTATTCAAAATAGTGAGTGTTACATAACCAGCTGGACGGATCGTTTATGGGAGCTTGGGCCCACTCCAAGTAGTAATTCTCCCATGTTATTTCATTTTCTATTTTCTTTATTTTTGCTATGTACTCATTTTTCTATTTTATTTAATTTAGTTGCATGTTTCTTTTCTAAAATTTTATTTCAAGATGTGTGATTTATTTCAGAAATATCCCTTTCAGATATGTGTTTGATAATAGTATGTTAATTTCAACAATTTGCTTCTTTTCATGTGCTGTATTTTTTTGCATTTAGATTTATTGGTTTGGATAAAATGAAATTGCATGAACAACACACCCCCACCAAACCAAATGGTAGATAGGACTCATCTCCCAAATACTATAAGCATATATTGTGCATAGGTACTCAGCAAGTTTACAAACTCCTGGGTTGATAAATTAAATGGAAGGAAAATAATTATTTTTAGGAACACCATTTTTTGCTCACCAATGACAGATCTTCTATATACCATCATCATGATGGATCTATGCTCTGATATTGTGATGATGGTGATTTGGTCTACCGTCATTCTAATGACAAATTGTCATCTTGTTTGCAAGTTGTCTCCTTCCTCTGAAATTGTTGACTTGCCTTCTGAATTTTGCTTCTTGGCGTATTGGACTTGGAATTGGAGTTCTTGGAGGTGCTTGGTTTCTATTCCAAAATCCTTGTCTTCCCTAAAATTTTTTGAAACATCCTTGATCTTCAACCGAATCTCCCTTGTGTTAGGCTACCAAACTCCTACTTGTCCAAGATTTGTCTAGTTCCTCAGTTGTTCAAGACGACATCTTCGATTTCCATGGGCTCGACAAGGTAGGTCTAGTGGCCCATCCCCATGAAATTGTGGTTGCTAGTTGTTTTGTACTACATTTGCAAATAGTCCTTGCGGCCTATTTTGTTGACTAGTCAACCTATGGGTAGCCGAAAGGATATTTCTCCCCCTTGAGCTATCGAGAAGGAGATCAACCGAACTTCCCCCTTGGTTAGGTATGCTCGGGTTACCCAGAAGTCTTGTCGAACTCCTTGGATTACTCAAGTTACCTTTGTTTCTTACTTGATCCATTGATTCTCCTCTCATAGGTTATCCTTTACGACTTTGGGTTGATGGTGACAATTGCCTTAGCATTCTCAACCTCTGATTTGCCCACAGCAATCGTCTACGCCATCTTGCCTCTTCAAAATGCCTCTATGGTTCACACTGTGCTAGTACTCCTCTATCATTCCCTTCACCTGTTGTGTGCATAGTCCACCTAGATGTTTCCTGCACTCTCCTTTGCAACCTCCTAACTTCTCTTCTCTATCTTCTCAATTGTCTTGTAGCGGCTCAATATTCTTGTACCTTCGGTCTCCCTTGTGGTCCTCTTATCGATTCATTATCACCACTTGAATTATCTTCCATTCTTTCTTCCTCCTCCTGAGGCATTAGTGGTTCATTATTTTCAATTACTTGAACCATTTCGAGGAATTGTACCCTGACTTGCTAACTTTGAGCTTTGTCCCTTTGTCTTCTCCACTCAAGGTTGGGACTTGGGTATGGAGTGTTAGGGTCCCTAGGAAGGTTTTCATCACTGCTTAAATCTTCTATCCATCGTTTGTTCCTAGGTTGTTTTGGCACTTCCCTAACATCTCTCCATAAGACTACAATTTTTTTTTTTGCTCATCAATGTTCTGTACAATCAATAAGACCTTGTTGTGGTCCATCCTTGCTTCTTTGAAGTTCAACTATCTCTTCTTGCGCTAGTGGCATCACGTTCCTTTGTCTTCTAGAACGTCTTGTCAATGGGGAAGTAGTACTAGAAGAATTTTTAGTATTCAATTGGATTCTCAATGTCTCTAAAGAGGAACTACTAGAGTCTAAGGAGAAGAGGCTACTTTGTGAAGGTGCTTCCTCATTGCCATTAGCACTACCCCTTAACTCTTCCCTTTGTCTCTCCAATTGTTGATCAAATTCATCTAATTCCACTCTTCATAATTCTTCTCTTTCGTTTATCCGTTGCATTGTTTCATCCAGTTCATGAACCACTTGTTCTCTCAATCGCGTATTATACATTCTCAAGGTCTCGTATTCTTCCTATAATTGATGTGTCTCCCTAATCATCTATTGCAAAATCCTTGATTCTTCGTTTTGAGTCTCATCCCCCTCTTCTCCTACACCAAGTTCTTGTTCCTGTAATGCGACATTCGTGAGGGTTCAAAGTCATTCTTCTCCTTCATTATTCGGAAACCTTACATGAACTTGTAATCGTCTATGTTCCTTGTGTTGAGGTTCCAACTCCCTTTGTTCAATTACAAGTACCCCTTCTATTCTGAATAGCCATTCTAGGTTCATTTGCTCTTCTCTAGTGATTCTACTAGGTTCTCCGTGTTTTTGAAATCGCATCCCTGGTTGTGGTTCTTCTATCCTCTTTCTAGAAGTTTCTCTTGATGATTCTAAGTTAATGACATTCATCTATGCCTTTGCCTTATATACCTTCAACTTAGAACCATTTACAGTTCCGAGGCAAATTGTACCATCCAATTTCTTTAGTCGAATAACCCCATTGTCCAGTACTTCTTCCACTTGGAAGGGTCCAAGCCATAAGGTCTTCAATTTTCTTAGCTTGATTTCTCGTTTCCCATCAAATTTCAATGCTAGATCACCAACTTTCAAGTCCATCTTCTATAAATGTTTATCATGCCAAAATTTACGTTGTCGTTGGGCAATCTTCGTTGCCCATTATGCCATCACCCTCTTTTCTCCCAATTGCACAAGTGTTGTGAGCCTTTCCTCCATGCTCTCCTCATCACTCAGGTGATTCTCCACTGCTACCCGCAAGTTGGGTACCAAGAATTCAACTAGTATGACCGCCTCCTATCCATACATTAACTAGAAGGGTGTATGATTCGTTGTTGGCTTGAAAGTTATCCTGTACGTCCACAAGACTACTGGCAATCGTTCTTCCCAATCGACGCCCTCCATGTCGCATGTCTTGTACATGATGGAAACCAGGACCTTATTCATTGCCTCCACTTGCCCATTTGCCCTAAGATAGTATGGGCTAGACAATGAGTGAAAGATCCTGAATTCTATAGTTAAGTTTTGAATAATCTCATTGACGAAATGGCCTCCCCTATCACTTGTCAATTGTAGGAGAATTCCAAACCTAGTAATAACCTGTTCATACAAGAAACGAGCAGTGCTTCTTGCAGAATTATCTAGTAGAGCCCTTGCTTCTACCTATTTGGTCAAGTACTCTATGGCCACTACAATATATTAACATTTCCCTTTTTGGCTTGTTCTAAGAGATCCCACAAAATCCAATCCCCACCTTTCAAAAAGTTCTTGGGGTTGAGAAGGATGTAATGGCATAAAATCCCTCTTTAATGGCTTCCCCATTCTCTAACACGTGTCACATGCCTTCACATATTCCTTGGCATCATGATAAAAAACGCCCTTTCCCCGCGGGGGGCGTTTTGGAGAAGAAAAAAAAGAATATAAAAAATTTTTTCTTTAAAAAAAAAATTTTTTCCCCCCCTTTTTTAATCCATTTCGTTTTAAACCACCGATTACTACCCGATTCCAATTTTCTTAACTATGATCATGATAAAGGGTGGGCCACCATAGTCTTGCCAACAACACTTTCCTTGTTGTTTCATCTGGCCCCATATGGCCTCCAGCCAATCCCTCGTGTGCCTCCTTCAATGTTTGTTGTACTTCATCCTCCATCACACACCTTCTCAAGATGTGGTTTCTCCCATCTTATATAACAAGCCTGCAACCAATGTGAATGGTGTCGATTTCGTAATGATCTTCCTTTTTTCTACTGCCATCATCTCCTTTGTCAACTCTCCTATCGATAAATATTCCTCAATATGTTTATACCATGTTGGTACCGTACTTAACATAAATAATTGTGCGTTAAGAAATTCATCTTGTATGCCTCCTTCAGGTTCTCCAGAGTGAATCCACGACAATTGGTTTGCTATTACATGCTTCTTTCTTGGTCTCATGACCACTCGAAAATGAACTCCTACAATATGAGGAGCCACCTGCTCACTCGTCCATATATCGTCGATTTGTTAATCAAGTATAGCAATGCTTGATGGTGTGCGTAAAAAGCAAATGGGTTGGCTAGTAGGTAGTGTCTACACTTTTGTATTGCATAAACCATCCCCAATGCTTCCCGTTCCATTGTGCTATAATTCTTCTCCGCTCTAGACAACAACCGACTTGCAAAATAAATGGGTTGGTCCAATCCAAACTATTCTTCTTGAGCTAAGGCACATCCGATCGCAAAATTCGAGGCATCTACATGAACATGAAACTCCTCCCAATTTGGATAAACCAAGATAGGTGCTTTCACCAAATGCACCTTCAATCCTTGGAAAGCCTCTTGGTGTTCCTCCGCCCACTTGAAAGGAATATTCTTACACGTGAGAGCATCTAGCAGATAGGCAATTTGTGCATAGTTCTTGATAAACCTCCTGTAATAGTCCACCATTCCTAAGAAGGTTTTTATAGAACTTACGTCATGTGGTTCTTCCATCAACAATATCACCCATATCTTATCTGGGTTTGGCTTCAAGCCTTCTTGACATACAATATGTCCCAATAGTTTCCCATATGGCACCAACAACACACACTTCCCTGGATTCAGTGCAATTCGAGCTCTTTTGCACAAACTCATGCATTCGTCCAATGCCTTCAAATGTTCTAGTGCTCGGCCATATAGGGACCAATCATCCAAAAAGGCTTTAAAATTTCTTGTGGATATTTTATCAAAAATATACAAGATGATCCTTTGAAAGGTAGCCAACACGTTACATAATCCGAATGGCATACGATTGTATGTATATATGTCATTCTCCACTATGAAGGTAGTCTTCAATTTATCTTCCTCCACAATACAGATTTGATTATAGCCCGAAAATCCATCCAAAAATGAATAGATTTCGTGCCCGACTACTTCCTCCAGTATAGAGTTTGTGAATGGAATCGGGAAGGGATATTTTATAGTTACGACATTCAAACTCTGGAAATCCACACAAATCCGGATCTTGTTCGCTTCTCTTTTCAGGGTAATCACTATAGGTGACACCCATTCACTTGTCATAACTTTGAAGATAATGCTTGTGTCCAACATCTTCTCTATCTCGACATTCACCAGAGCTGCATACTTTGGATTCATTTTGTATGGTCATCTCCTCATTGGTTGTGCACCTTTGATCAAAGGAATCTTGTGTACACACAATTCTAGTGGTATTTCCTTCAAATCCTTGTAGGTCCATGCAAACACATCTTTATACTCCATAAATATCTTGAAGGTTGTTGCTTTGAGCACAGGATCCCAATCATCTCCACATTTGATCATCTTCTCCTCACCTTCCTCGCCAAGGTTAACTTGCACCATCCTTGGTCCTTCGTATTTGATGGATTCGGGTTCTTCTACTGCCTTTAGAACATCAATGGGATGAGCTGGTTTGTCTTCAATTACCGCATCACCTATAGTATATTTTGCAAAAAAAATTGGAAATGTCCACTTTTCATTTTCTTGGTCCTTCTCTATTGCAGATTTCTTTTGGCTACTCTGACCTTTCTCTAGTTCCTTCTTTTCTTCATCTTAGGTTTTGTCTTCTGTGTGGATGCATAAGCACTGAGGTGTGAATACCTCAGAGTCTTCCATTTGCCAATGAAGTAGACCTTTGTCATCATCCTTCTCATCTTCCATGCACTCCTCCAATTGCAACACTCCTTCATCAGGTTCATATCTCATTTTGCCATTTGATGATGAACTTCCTGATTCATCTGAGGTTGCGAGGTCTTGGCTAACAGATTGATTTTTCAGGTTAATCATGTTCTTATGCTGGTCTTTCTTGAAAGTAAGATGTTCTTTCTCCTAGTTATGGTTTACTTTCGCCATTCTCATCCATCCACGTCCAAGCAATGAGTCATAAGTTGGTTTTTGCATGGCAATTACTACAAAATCCAAGGTGAAATCTTGCTCTTCTATCCACACTTTTTGATTCATTAGTACGCCTCTCGTCTCTATTCCGTATTGGTTTGCTCCATAGAATCTAAAATTTGGAGATCGCAATGCAAGTTGTCCGATGCTTTTCCATGTCTTTTCAGGCATCACGTTCACACTTGATCCTCCATCTACACTTGATAGTTCCAACAAGCAATAGAAAGGCTACTATTACCTATTGGGACCCGAGAACACCTTCATTTTACAAGCCAAGGATGCGACCACCATGAAGGAGGGGAGTCACGAATCACAATTTTTTGGTCACAAATAGTTGCCCACTTGTCCTTTTGAGCAGCTATCACTTGCGCACATGCTTTTTATGGTTCCTCCATCTGAAGATGTGTGAGGTCCTCATCCAAGTAATTTTTGTGGACAAAGTAAAAAGTTTCTTCTTGTCTCTTAAAGCCCTCAAACGTTCCTCAAATGAGTGGAATCAGATCAGAAGAGTGCCATCAAGGACTACCCAAGCTGGATCAAGGATAACATCCTTCATATACAATGTGTTATGCAAAAAATCATGGCCTACCTTCAAGGGATCAATGGGCTTTGGAAGGCCTCGAACTCGAAGGTTGAGTTTTTGGCTTGACATGCCCTTTCCCCATCAAATTTGGCTTGCATTGTTAACTCCACAATGCGAGAAGTGTTTTCCCCCTTAACCACTTGAATCCAAGAATTATGTTCTTCAACCTGTTTTTTAAGAGATTGTTGATGAGTATTTGTCTCATTTTTGAGATTCTGATGTTGGACAAGGATCTCTATTTGCTTATGTTGTATATCACAAACAACCTCTTGAAGATGGTGATGATCATTAGTTGGAGATGCATGAGTTCGTTCAAATTTTTACAATCTTATTTTGACAATATTTTCACCTTGTTCTTGGATTTGATGTTGTAGGGCCTCAATGGTAGCATCCTTCACCTAAAGTTGGTTTTGGAGTTATGATATTTGTCATTGAAGCTTAATGCCAAAATGCTTGACTTCTGCAATCCATTTGGTGGGGCGATTGTACTCAAGTTTTGGACTTAACATTCTCTGAAGAGCATGGGAAGGTGGAGTTTTCATGTTGGATTAGAAACCCCAACTCTAGTTAAACCCTAGCTCCAATTTTTATTGGAGAAGCAAACCCAAAAAACCCTAGCTCTGGTGTCCACTGGAGAAGCAAACCCAAGAAATCCTGGCTCCAACTTTTGCTAGAGAAGCAAACCCAAAAAACCCTAGCTCTAGTTTTTGCTATAGAAGCAAACCTAGAAAACCTTGGATCCAATTTCTATTGGAGAATCAAGGTGAAAAACCCTTGGCTCTGATTCTCATTGGAGTAGCAAACCCAAAAAACCCTAGCTTGGTTCTTGTTGGAGAAGCAAACCTAGAAAACCTTGGCTTTGATTCCAAGCCCTAGCTCTAGATCCTATGGAGAAGCAAACCCAAAAAACCTTGGGTCTAGTTCCCACTAGAGAAGCAAACCTAGAAAACCCTACCTAGATCTCAATGGAGAAGTAAATCCAAAAAATTGTGTCTTCGGATCCAGTTGGAGAAGAAAATCTAGAAAATTCTCTCTTTGGTTTTGTCTACAAAAGAAAATTGAGAAAATCTTGTCTCTAGTTTCAACTGAAGAAGTAAACCTAGAAAATCTTGGCTCTGGTTCTCAGAGAACCAAACCTAAAAAACCCTAGCTCAAGTTTTGGTTGGAGAAGCAAACCCAAAAGAACCTTGGCTCTGGTTTCAGCTGGAGAAGCAAACCTAGAAAACCCTCGTTTTGGTTCCTATTGGAGAAGTAAACCTAGAAATCCTACTCGCTTCCCATTGGAGAAGCAAACTTAGAAAACCTTACCTCTAGTTCTGATTGAAGAAGCAAACCCAAAAAACCTTGACTCCAATTCACATTGAGGAATCAAACCTAGAAAACCATACCCAATTCCTGGTAGAGAGCAAACCTAAAAATCTTACTCCAATTTTGACTGGAGAAGCAAACCTAGAAAACCCTATATTCACTTTCGACTAGAGAAGAAAACCCAAAAAAACCTTGGCTCTGGTTTTCTATTGGAGAAGCAAACCCAAAAATACTTGGCTCTAGTTTTGGCTAGAGAAGCAAACCCAAAAAACCCTAGCTTTGATTACCGTTGGAGAAGCAAACTCAAAAAACCCTACCGAGTTTCCATTGGAGAAGCAAACCTAGAAAACCTTGGCTCCAATCCTATAGAAAAGAGAAAAAAATAAAGTATGATCATCCTTACTCTCATGATGGCCTCTTAGAAAGGATCCGTTAGAATATTATAATGTGCACTATGCCTCAGTTTGACACTTGTCATCTACCACTTGTCTTATTTCCAGTTTCAGTTCTCCAACTGGAGTTATGTGTCTCCTACTTGACACTTAGAGTGGAGATTATGACACTTGTCACATCTCCCTCATAGGCTTGATGCCTATATATTGTAACATATTTTTTAATACAATTTGTGCCTTTTGTTATGTCCCAACATTTGGTATCAGAGCAGTGAGATTCACCTATGGGGCTTGAGTATGGAGTCTGTGAGTATGCTCTCCATTCATTCAGTGGATCAGAAACCATAAGCTCCCAACTTTTTGTTTTAGTTTTTCCCACTCCTGATTCATGTGAGAAATGTTTTTTAGGGAGAACCTAAGTTAAAAGGGGGAAAGTTTTTTTTATGAGCTTTGGAATCTATGAATCCGCTGGCTTAGATTTGGCACGAGCAGTGGCTAAAGATCATTGATACAGTGTGTTCTCTAACGTGACATAGAAGATCGTTGATGCGGTGTGTTCTCTAACATGACACAGTAGCGGCAGGCAATCATGCACGTCTGCATAGAAAAATCCATAGGAGATTACCACACGATAGATTTTCTTTAAAATATCTGACGTAATCGCGACATGAACAGGTCAATTTTCAAACCAACATCTTCATTCCAGCAATTCTAAGAACCAACATTATGACTTGGAGAACCGATTTGCTACCTCCGGCTATTTTTTTGGAGGATCAAATACATTTGGTGGAAACTTGGTGAAGCTCCCAGTTTTGACCCTTTCATTCGCCCCCCCTCCCGCCCCTCCCCCCCACCCCGTGCCGACCTTGTTGATAAACTGTTAATAAAATTTGTAGCAGACGCACTCCCTTCACTACCATATAATTTCAAACCCTAATGCCATCACACCCACACATATCCTATGTCATAATCAATGTCTTAGATTTAAGATTAGGCCTACTTTGGACAAAACTTTTGCAATAGGGGAAACTCTTTCGTGTTGAGGATCTCCTGTTACTTCTAGGATCAGTCAAATCTTCATTTTTCAGATCTTCCAGAGACTCCTCTGGTTGCTCATGCATATAGTCTGCAATTAAATCTTGTCTTTCCCCAGCCACATCCGAAGCTGATAGCGAAACAACTCCCTCATACCGTACATGAATGTTGGGTGCTCGTGTTCAGGGTGAACAGAAAATATATTTTTTATACCAACATCGTTGCTACTACGTCAAGTTTTTCTATGCCCGATATGTTATCAATGCCCATGCGCTAGTTTGATGTCCATTTGGTTTTTTGAAGCTAATGTCAAGCGAAGACTACTTCTGATGGTGGAATAGCAAGAAAGCATGATTGTAGCCTAAAACAAGCGGTGATAGACCCACTATCTGGATCTGTAGTGGGGAGGCCTGTGTAGAGTAACAAGAAAAGAAATTTGAGCATAGAGATGGGAATATTAGACGCAATCGATGTAGGAGGAATTTTATTTTTCATGTAGGACCAGCACTCTCAGATACCGCATATGCAAATAGCGTGGCCACAAGGAAATCATGCACATCGTCATGAAGATCGTGGGCTTAGCGGTACAAGTGAAAGCACTCATTATTTCTTTTAGTCTGCTCAAAGATTTATTTATGTTCGAGATCAACCAAAGGAAGTGTTTTTTATATGGCACATAGATTTTTTTACAGCCTAGATTGTTGCCATCACAACACTCTTTGTCATCGCAGCGCTCTCTGTATTTCCAAATGAAATATTCCATCAGAGGCCATAATAAGTTTAAATGGGGTCAATGTTTTTATTGATAAAATTATTTTTTATATACACGTGATCATAGGCTACAGTATTCACTAGAGGTCAAGTCAATTAAGCCAAAGAATTTGCGTGCATGACAAGAAAATATGATCAATTAGTAGATGCATTACTGTTGAATTAGGTTGCTATGCTTGAAAATGATATTGTGTGCCTATGGAGATCTAAAATAGTACACATGTTCGAAGCAAAAGACATTGGATGGAAAGTTGTCCTCCTCGGCTAGCACGAAGTGAGTCGTCGCCTTTCACGCCATTGTTGCATGCATCGAGGGATAGTTTTTTTGAGTCTTTTAATTATTTTAGGTATGTGAGCAGAAAGATACGTGGAACATAGGCGGTGTTGAAAGGGAATTTATGATAACCTGCCAGACCTTTATACCAAACTTCTCAATATACCCACCCTTACATGAGGGAGACTATAGGTATGTGAGCAGAAATATACGTGGAACATAGGTAATTATTACAATGTGATGCTTGCTTTTTGAAAAATTGTTACAATAGATGTGCCAAAGTTTTAGGTGCTTTATGACAAGGTTCTTGTGTGTTTGCTTGCTTTTATATGTTGCATAGTGTCAAGTGTGTATATGTAAAGGGACTACACTTGATTACAATTATATGAACCCCAAAAACATGCAAGGGTTATAACAAGCATCAAAATGAAGAACAAGCCCAAATGAAGAGAGGCAAACACCAAACATAAAGTGGCCAAGATAATGCCACAAGAGGACTCCACCATCATGGGACAAGGGGCCCTAAATCACCCCTTGAGTTGATAATTGTATTATAAACTTTGGCTAATAGATAGCCCCAAATGTGCCTCAAAAGATGATACAATATCAATGAAGGAACATAATTCAATGGTGAGATCCTTTAAATAGATGCATATAACATTTGGTATCAGAGCTCTAGGCACATAATGTTTCTTCTCCATATGGATTTTTTAACCTCAAAATATGTTGTATTTTGGAACATTATTGCCATCATGGAAAGCTAGTGGTGCCTCTCCAACACCTTCAATGGGAAGGGCACTTTCATCACCAAAAGTAATAAATTGATTAGTAGGTTGAACCTTGGTCAACCAATATTGTCTTCATATCATGTGCTTTGTTGCCCCATAATCAATATACCAATAATATTTATCTTCAATATTAACTTGGTTTGTTGCATACAATGTGTTGAGATTATTATCTTGTGGACCCCTTTGATCTCTTTGTCTTTGATAGCAATTAGTGACATTATGATTCCATTTGCCACAATAGTCACACCCTTTTTATTGTTGTTTTGAGGCCCTCTATTAGGATGACCCCCTTGAGGAGGTCTTGTTTACCATCTAGGTTGCTAATTTTGATGTTGATTATACTGTTGTGTCTGTTTCTGATGTGGTTGTTGCTGGTACTACTGAGGTGGCTACTGATGTTGTGGTTGACGTGGTTGCTATGGGCATCTCTGATGCTATCTTCCTCTCTAATTTTGATTCTACTGATTTGGACCCTTGTTTTGTCTAGGATATAAGGATGCCTTGGTGGCAAAATTTGTTGATGAGGATTCAATTTCTTCATCTTTGATTAGGGCTTGCTCATGTTTCATAAGTAGAATTTCAATCTTCTCAAGTGTGGAATTCATTTTTTTACCACTTAGATATAACATGGTAGGATAGGAGTGAAATTATGAAGGAAGGCCATGCAACATTATTGGAATCAACTCATTATCATCAAGAGTTTTACCAGCAACTAAGAAATCATTCCTAATAGACTTCACTTCCATAAGGTAATCGGTAAGTGAGCCTTTCATACATAGATTGTGCAATTTTTGTTTCAGATACAAAATGTTGTCTTGATTTGGCCTATCAAACAATATTATTAAAGCATCCCAAGCTTGTTTAGGTGTAGTTGCAGCTCTTACAGTTTCTCTACATTGAATTCTTGTAGCTAGCTTGATGAGACTTAAAGCTATATTGGAATTCTTTTCAAATAGTGATTTTTCTTTAGGGTCTTCAGGTGCTGTGAGTGGGTCTTCATTAGCTTTCCTATCTCATTCCTTTCAAATCCTAATATTTGGGTCTATCTATTAGAAATTTTTAGCCACAATTACTCCAAATGATAATTGTATTAGAAACTTTGACTAATAGATGCATATAACATTTGGTATCAAAGCTCCAGGCTTTCCCTACCCTATTAGATTGAGGGGGGTTTCCCTCTTTAAAATCTCCCCCTCATTTTATTCCAATCCTAGGGAGTATGCTCTCCATTTTTTTAAATGGATAAAAAGCCAGACAGCTTGAGAAAATTCATGGATGCCCCTGAAGCTTCATTACTTGGAGCCATGCGATGTTAAAGCAGTTTATTTTTTTAATGGTGTAGAATGTTTTCTCCATTTGTGTGCAGATTTATTTTCTGGAGAAGCCCTTTATTGGTGAAGGATTTGACGTTTCATCCCATTTTTGTCGTGGGGAGAATATGACTTGAATATTTTTAGTCTGCTGAATTTATCTCTGATTCTACCTATTGGTCAACTGAGTTTGGCCATTTTTTTTGGGCGTTGAGGTAGACCAGATTTAAGTCAACCTGTGTATGGTACCACACACTCCTTTTAGTGTGTGTGTTAGGGTTGTTGTATTTGCATGAGGATGGATTCATCCACGTTAGCGGCTCAGAATCAAATATTTGCAAAAAAATTCTCAATGTCCCTCGTCTACTGCAATGAAGCATTCTACCAGACCAGATCTCTTCCTAGAGATCATGCTCGAAGTTATGTTGCTATGTGATATTTTTTTTGTAGTGCCTAAAATCATAATCCTACAGGCAGAGGCGGAGGTTGATCTATATTTGATGTGTTGGATTCCATGTTATGGACTTCCAAAGGGGTTGTGGAGAATATTTGTTGTAGAACTTTGTTGTTGCTTGAAATTGTTGCACATTTGTGATTCAATTGGAAATTCCTCATAAGAAGATGTTTTCCCATATGGTTACCATGGTTACGTTTGCAGTGTTCATGTCATGTTGTTGAATCACGAGGAAACATTTTTTTTATTTTGTCTAGTGCCAGTAGTTTCTAAATCTGCCATAAGTGTGCGCCATCCCCTATTTTTGGTTGCCCACTCAATAATGATAACTTCACCAATTTTTGCATATGTCGATGGTTTGTTCACGTAAATGTGTAGGACCATTTTCTTGAGATTTTAGGAACTGTTGCAATTGCCAAACAGTCTCAAAATTCTCGAAGTAGTGTCAGTCCACAACGTCCAGGGAAAATTTTATTTGGGCCTCACACACAGCTCCATCACTTGGTGTTGGATCTGGTGCATGCATCTAGTGGATTGGCAGTTTTTTTGGCATTCGAATGTGAGGGAAAATAGTGTGATTTCAAATTCAAGATTGCTCTACAATAGGTGTCATCCCATGAGTTTAATCAGTGTCATATTATGAGTATTTTTTCAGTCTCATCCGTGCCTTTGGTGTGCATTGGAGGTGAATATTTTATTTCTGATGGCCCTCTATAGAATGAAGGAATTTAGATTCACAGATTAGAAAGTGTGTATAAATACCAAAATGAAATGTCATCTAGACCATTTTTTATCGATGGGTATGCGTAGTATGGTGATGCTAATGAGACCATCACATTTTTTGGTGAAATGAAGCAATCGAACAACATGTTGAACTGGGTGAATTTTCTTAGTGTGTTTGCATATTTTTTTAATTTATTTGGTTGGGAGATCTATGTGTTATCGACATTTGATGCAGTAGGCAAGTTGCGTCTAAGCTGAAGATCATTGATGAAGCTACGCATAGGACGAGAGGACGTCTATCTCAAAATAATAGATATTTAGATGATGTACATGCGTCAAATAAAATTCGATCATGCAAGGTGCCCGAGATCTGCTATGCGGTGCGCCATGCTAATTTTCCCAGTGATGTCCTTCCTGATCATGGTGATGATGGCCAATAAAGCTTTTCATCTACATTCATCAGAGATCTACACCTGAACTTTTGTTTTGTTGGTTTTTTGAAGGTGTTGTTCATGCCCACTATGTTGTTTTTTGTGTTTGTGGTTGACAAAATTTGAGGCGTCCCTCCTGGGCCACCGTGACATGATTCCAAGAAATGACCCACTACAGTGGAGCAATTTCATCAACCCACGTACTCAGAAAGATAATAACATGCATGATTATGGTGGACAGATGGTATTTCATCAGCCAGTGTGAGTAGGTGGTTGCTTGGAATAGAAAATATGATTGGCATTTCCGAAGTGACTGCTAAAAGTCAATGGCACGCGGGAAGCTATCTTGTTAAACAGTACCTTATAATGGGAATAGTTTGAGATGGCAATGCAATTAGGAGGCTTAGTGGGGACTATATATTTTTTATTATTATTTTGTGTCACATAGTGGGGGTGCCTTTTATAAAAAAACAATGGGGGATTTTTTAAAAATGAATGGCCATGAGAATAAGGTTGGCCCATTATTGTTTTTCGATGGGGGTAATTTTAATGCATTTCAACATGGAAAGTGAAAATGCATAGAAGGTAATGTAATTTCCCTTGTGAGTGAAAATTGAAATATGTTTTCTTCCACATGAGTGTGATGCTAGGAGAATATTCCTATTGATTGTGGAGCCTGATTAATTCGGAGGCCTTTGTTTTAGCCACACTTGGACCCACTACGTGAAAGAGGGGGGTGTAGGGGGCATTAGCCCCCCTACTAGTGTCCTCCATGGGGGTCCAAGGGGTGGCGACAATCCTTTGGAGCCCCCGGGGGTTTTGGGGGTAGCGCCCTCGAAGCCAAAAATAGATGCTTTTTCCTCTATGTAAATCTGGACCATTTGATATTAGGTCACAGATCGGACGATAGATTTTAGGTGGGTTTTTGCCCTAAAATTGTAATGCACTTTTATAAGAGGATGTTGTATGGCGACTAATTGTAATGTTTGGTGTACGTGTATAGAGGTTTTTTGGATGGAATATAAGGCCTGGTTATTTTCTCCATGGACGTAGCCCACATTGGGTGAACCACGTAAATCTGTGTCTATTGTGTATTGCATTATTTTCTTCTATGTTTTATTTCCACATTTTATTGCTCGTATTTTATGCTTTAATCCTAACAACTGGTATCAGAGCTTAGGGTTTGAAAAATACACTTGAAAGGAGGGTTTTCTAGTTCGAGTGGGAGCAATGGTAGAAGAAGGTAGATTTAGGGTTGAGAAGTTTAATGGCCAAAACTACCAGCTATGGAAGATGCAAATGGAGGATTATCTTTATCAGAAATATCTTTACCTACCATTAGGTAGAATAGCAAAGAAGTCATCATCGACAATAGATGAAGAATGGGAAGTTCTGGATAGAAAAGCACTAGGAACAATACGGTTGTGCTTGGCATCATCGATGGCCTTCAATATTTCAAAGGAAAAGACAATGGAGGGTTTAATGAATGCGTTGGCTAAACTGTATGAAAAACCCTCAACTTCGAACAAGGTATTTCTTATGAAACATTTATTTAATATGCAGATGTCAGAAGGTGGGTCTATTACTGATCATTTAAATGAATTTAACATGGTTACAAATCAGTTAAGTTCTGTAGGAGTAAACTTTGATGATGAGGTTAGGGCTCTCTTGATTTTGTGCTCATTGCTAGAAAGTTGGAATGGCTTGGTAATGGTTGTGAGTAATTCTATCTCTGGTTCAAATACTTTAAAGTTTGATGATGTTATTGGTGTTATCCTTAGCGAGGAAATGCGATGGAAAAGCATAGGTGAGACATCAGGTAATGCTTTGACTATAGAGAATAGGGGGAGACAAAGGGAGAGAGGAAAAATCCTAGGGAATCATGGAAAATCAAAGAAAGGTAGATCCAAATCCAAAGGGAAGCAGTTGGAATGTTGGCATTGCGGGAAGAAAGGACACCTGAAAAGAGACTGTTGGAATCGAAAAGAAAAATAGGGAGAAGAAAACTAGGGTAATCAGGAAGCAAACGTAGCAGGTGATGTATTGCAAGATGCCTTAATTCTTTCACTAGATAATATTAATGATTGTTGGGTGCTAGACTCTGGTGCATCATATCATGCCACACCCCATAGGAAATATTTTCTAGATTATGTTCAAGGTGATTTTGGACAGGTCTATTTGGGTGATGATAGACCATGTAAAATCGTTGGAAAGGGTAACATACAGATAAAGTTACCAAATGGAAACCAATGGTTGTTGAAAGAGGTAAGGCATATTCCTGATTTAAGAAGAAATCTAATTTCCATAGGGTAGTTGGATAGTGAAGGATGTACAGTTACATTCTCAACAAATTCATGGAAGGTTGCTAAAGGATCATTGTTATTAGCAAAAGGAAATAAGGAAGGTACATTGTATGTATGTACTGGTAATACTGATATTTCTATTGCTTTAGCTTCTATAGGAGTGGATACAACTTCATGGCATCATAGGCTTGGGCACATGAGTGCGAAGGGGATGCAGATTCTCCACTCAAGGAATTTGTTGCCAGGTTTGAAGCAGGTTGATTTAGACTTCTGTGAGAACTGCATTTATGGAAAATAGAAAAGAGTCAGATTTCTCAGAGTTGGAAAAGAAAAGAAGAGTGAAAAGCTAGAGCTTGTACATTCAGATGTATGGGGACCAACTCAGGTATCATCTCTTGGTGGCTCTTATTATTATGTTACATTTATTGATGATGCAACTAGAAAAACTTGGGTTTACTATATTCGAAAGAAATCAGATGTCTTTGATACCTTTAAGAAATGGAAAGCTTTGGTTGAGAATGAGATAGGAAATAAGCTAAAGTGTCTCAAATCTGATAATGGAGGTGAGTACTACAGCAAAGAGTTTGATAGTTACTATTCATACCATGGGATTCATAGAGTGAAGATGGTTCCAGGAACTCCACAAGAAAATGGTGTGTCAGAAAGGATGAACAGGACTATCATGGAACATGCTAGGTGCATGAGATTACATGCAGGATTGCCCTTACAATTTTGGGTAGATGTTGTGGATACTGTAGTTTATTTAATAAATAGAGGACCTTCAAGTTCCCTAGATGGTGGGATTCCAGAAGAGGCATGGACAGGTAAGCCTGTTAACTACTCATTTCTAAAGACTTTCGGTTGTGAAGCTTTCATGCATATTAGTAAAGAAAATCGAACTAAACTTGAGGTAAAATCCAAGAAGTGTTTTTTCATTGGATATGGAGTTAATGATTTTGGTTATCGCTTTTGGGATTATGCAAATCACAAAATCATTAGGAGTAGAGATGTAATATTCAATGAGAAGGTCATGTATAAGGATCAGTTGCAGGAAAAGAAATAGGAAAAGGTAAACACAGAATACATAGTGTTTGATGAAATTGAAACTCCAAAGGTGCTAGAAAATCAACAACAGCAACAGTAACTAGCACCTCAAACTCCTACAACTATTGTTAGAAAATCTACCAGGATAAGTAGACCTCCTGTACGTTACTCTCCTTCATTATATTATGTATTATTGTCTGACTCTGGTGAACCAAAAACATATGAAGAAGCAATGCAGGTAGAAACCAAGAAGAAGTGGGAGCAAGGCATGAAAGAGGAGATGGACTCCTTGATAAATAATCAGACTTGGGATCTGGTTCAGTTGCCTACAGGAAAAAGAGCATTGCAGAATAAATGGGTTTACAGGGTGAAAGAAGAATATGGAGGTAAAAAGAGGTATAAGGCTAGACTGGTTGTAAAGGGGTTTGCATAGAAGAAAGGTATTGATTATGATGAAATTTTTTCTCCTATTGTTAAAATGACTTCAATTAGAACTATTTTAAGCTTAGTGGTTGTAGAGGATTTACATCTTGAACAGTTAGATGTAAAAATAACTTTTCTCCATGGGGATTTGGAGGAAGAGATTTATATGCAGCAACCACAAGGGTATGAGGTCAAAGGAAAGGAGGAACTAGTATGCAGGTTGAAAAAGAGCTTGTATGGCCTGAAGCAAGCTCCAAGGTAGTGGTATATGAAATTTGATAGGTTTATGTCAGATCAAGGTTATAGTAGATGTTATTCTGACCACTGTGTTTATTTTAAGAGATTGGATAATGGTAACTATATTATCCTGTTATTGTATGTAGATGACATGCTTGTTGTAGGGTCTAACATGCAGGATATAATTGTACTCAAAATAAAATTGGCAGAGTCATTTGCAATGAAGGATTTGGGTGTTGCAAAGCAAATCCTTGGTATGAGAATAACAAGAGATAGGAAAAATCATAAATTAACATTGTCTCAGAGTGAGTACATTGAGAAGGTGTTGGAAAGATTCAGTATGCAGGATGCAAAACCTGTTAGCACACCTTTGGGAAATCATTTCAAACTGACCAAAGAGATGTGTCCTAAGACATAGGAGGAGATGAACTACATGTCCAAGGTTCCTTATTCATCAACAGTTGGCAGTTTGATGTATGCGATGGTGTGCACAAGGCCAGATATTGCACATGCAGTGGGAGTTGTGAGCAGGTTTATGAGCAATCCAGGAAGAAAGCATTGGGAGGCAGTGAAGTGGATTCTCAGGTATTTGAGAGGTACTGTCACTCAGGCATTATGCTTTGGAGGATCTAATACTACTTTATAGGGATATGTCGATTCAGATATGGCAGGTGATATAGACAGCAGGAGGAGTACCACAGGGTATGTTTTTACTGTAGGTGAAACTATAGTAAGCTGGATTTCAAAATTATAGAAGGTTGTTGCACTGTCAACAATAGAAGCAGAGTATGTTGTTGTTATAGAGGCTAGTAAGGAGATGATTTGGTTACAAAGGTTTATGGAGGAGTTGGGAAAGAAGCAGGAGAATAGCACATTATATAGTGATAGTCAGAGTGCCATTCATCTTGCAAAGAATTCAGCTTTCCATTCCAGGACTAAACACATACATACCAAGTACCATTTCATACGCTCAGTATTGGAAGATGGACAGTTAAAATTGGAGAAGATACACACTAGCCAGAATCCTGCAGATATGTTCACAAAGGTAGTAACCAAGGAGAAACTGAGTTCCTGCTCAGTTTCAGTTGGTCTTAAAGCATGATAGTAAAAGGTGAGAAAATTTCTAGGCCCAAAGTTGAAGCATAGTCCAGCAAGTGCAGTAGCGGTGGAGTTACTGTGATCAGTCTCCAAGTGGGAGATTGTTGATTGTGGAGCCTGATTAATTTGGAGGCCTTTGTTTCAGCCACACTTGGACCCACTACGCGAAAGAGGGGGGTGTAGGGGGCATTAGCCCCCCTACTAGTGTCCCCATGGGGGTCCAGGGGGGGGGGCCCCAAGCCAAAAATAGATGCTTTTTCCTCTATGTAAATCTGGACCATTTGATATTAGGTCACAGATCGGACGGTAGATTTTAGGTGGGTTTTTGCCCTAAAATTGTAATGCACTTTTATAAGAGGATGTTGTATGGTGACCGATTGTAATGTTCGGTGCATGGCTGTGTACAAAGGGGTTTTCTGGATGGAATATAAGGCCTGGTTATTTTCTCCATGGACGTAGCCCACATTGGGTGAACCACGTAAATCTGTGTCTATTGTGTATTGCATTATTTTCTTCTGTGTTTTATTTCCGCATTTTATTGCTCGTATTTTATGCTTTAATCCTAAAAAATCTTGAGATTTATTTACTGCCTAGAGAGGCATGTTATTATTTTTTCACATATGGAGGGCCTATTCAAATATGACTATAGCCTTATATATAGTCATTGAAAATATTTTTCAAGCCATATCCAATGGTGGGGTCCATTTTTAGTTTTGAGATTGTTTTCTATGAAATGTTTAGGCTCAAAAAAAAATTGTATCATGGAGTTGAACCCCGACACTCCCAAAGCGTTTGTAAGTTATTCTAGTATCTAGTACTCTCCTCTATCATACTTGGCAGATGTAGTGGCTGGTTATCCATGCATTCCGGTAATATGAGATGATTACCATAAGGACACCTACTCTAGGGACTATAAACATAGACACCCTAGACTCTATTCGAGGCCTTTTTCAGATCAACTTCTGAAGACTACATACAAAGACACTTTAGAATATTCTATTCTCTTCTTTTTTCTTCTCCTCCGCATTTAGATTCTATGGCTCATTTTATTGTATTTTTTGAGTGTATTTTCAACAGAGATTGACACTCTTATATGGCTCGTATTTCTTTTGTATTAAGGTGATTTTTGATAGAGACCGACACCTTCTAGATTGAGTTCACCATGAGGGGGGATGATATTCATGGTGAATCTAGTCAGTGACCTACGAGAGGTAACATACCTAGAGGATGACCTACAAAGGCAATAAACCCATGGAAGTGGCTGACCTTGAGGCACCCAAGATGACCCTAAGGCACTTAGACGGTTGACCTAGTGGCAACAAATCCAAGGAAGTGGTTGACCCTGTGGCAACAGACCGAGATGTATACACCATTGATCTAGCATTATTCACAATTGGAGAGCCAAGCGCAAAGAGCACAAGCCTAGACCAAATCATGTAATAAATGAGGATGATAGGGTTATTTTAGAGAAGTCAACATTAAGGGGGAATGTTACCTAATGTTGACTTGTTTTTTTCTATAGTTAGGATAGTGCACATTAAGGGGGAATGTTAGAATATTATAATGTGCACTATGCCTTCTTGACACTTGTCATATTCTCTTGACACTTGTCATGCTTTTCATATAGGCTTATATCTATATATTGTACTCTTTTCTTGTATCAATATATCTCATATTTTACCATTCCCAATAGGATCAACTTTTGTTAGAGGTTCCCCTCCATATTTTAGGGACTTTTGATACCTCAAGCTGACCTAAGGTATTTAGGTAGTATGCAACCAAAAGTGGGGTTTAGAAGAGCACCATTTTGTCATCACTTTTGATTTTTAAGCTGGAAACGGGAAACAACAAAGGAAAAAACTTATTAAGAAATTAAAATAAAAACTGTAGATGGAATTTACTAGAGAATATGAAAAATGCATGAAAAACATTTAGAATTATAATGCTTTACGTAGAAAGTCAGCCTTTGTATACAAAACTATACGGATCATGTCAAAAAGCACTACATAGAATGTATCATAAACTTATCTTTGAGTATTTGAGGTAGTTAAACAATAGCAACAAAACCATACAACCCAGCTCCAATAGAAGGTGCATGAGGATGTTCATCCTCCTTAATAGCACTTGCAGCCAAGGAAAGGTCCATGTTGAGGTTCATAATCCAATATTTTGATTCTATATTGTGATTCCTGAACTCTTCTTTCTTGGAGGACTCGAGACAAAGATTAAAATGTGCAATAACTAGATTCTTTGGCTGCTTTGATCCCAACTTGTTCCATCTTCATGTTATATAATAAAAGTCAAAAGGTCTGACCCCTTTTTTGGAATTTCTGCTTTGTATAGTTAATTGTATTAATTTAATAAAATATATTTTTTCCTACCATAGAAAAGAACCAAATTGCTTTTTGTTGTTGTTCAAACCTTAGTAGGAGCTTTAATTGCATCTGTCAATGTTGCCTACTTCATGTAACTTTTGATAATGCATTGGGATACAATTTTTTTGCTTGAAGTTGCTTTATTGTTGCATTGAATAATGAATGCCATTTTTGAAACTTTGCCCTTAAAATGATTTTGTTTGTTTATTTGGAAGCCATATGGAGTCCTTTGTGATTTAAATGTTGGGTTTTTATATATGAAGTTTTGTAATTTGTTGTGAAGTTGTAACATGTAATTTATTGAATGTTAATGATACCAAAAAGTGTCAATTGGACCTCAATAGTAAGCTTGAACCTCACTTAATGAATATTGAATTGTATTTTTAAGGATTGTGATTACATTCATCCTTCATAACCTCTCAATTTATATATGATGCCTGCATATTTTCAACAGTGAGCTTGAACTAAGGCTTTGTCCACTTCACATTAAATTATATTTTTGAGGATTATGATTGCATTCATCCTTCATTACCTCTCAATTTATATGTGATACCTGCATTTTTTGTACCTCTAGGCCAAGTGGAGTATTTTATGATTGATTGCTTTATGTTATGCAACTCAAAAGCTGAGCCACTCCAACTTTGTGGCTTGAATATTCCACAGACAAGTCTAATTCATGAGTTCTTATAATTGTTTGACAAGTTGACTTAATCTGTAAGTTTCCTGTATGCAACATTGTGGAGAACTTTTATTACATTGATATTAATGCTCACATTGTAACCAAACTAAATCTCTTATTAGCATCACCTAACAACCATTAGCAGGATGATGGATATTAAGTTCCATTTGAATCTAGTATATGCATATATGACCATATGATGTCAATCGACAAGGCATTTGTATACAAATATGCAATTTGAAATGCTGTGATTGGACAGGCCAGTCTTGTCTTCAGGAAGGATAATATTGGCCATAAGATCTTATGTTGTAGGACATGGAAAACAAAGCATACATACATATTTGAAAGAGAGTGCTTTGGGGACAATTGCCCAACAATCATGTTTTACCTTCAAAATTGTGATGTTTCATACTTACGGAATACCCTATTGAATAAATTATCAATCTTCACATTTCTATGTTTTTATTGTAGCATTATCTTGTTCATGATCTTTTTCTTGTCGACTCTTTTTATGGAAAACATTATAAGCTTCTATATATGAGTTTATTACCTAGATTTGAATTTGTTTCTATGATCAAAATATGCTGAGAGATAAAATTGAGCATGTTTGGGAATTAGCTTTAGAAGAACACTTGGGCACAATTGAGCTTTGAAAAAGAATATGCTATTGATCAAGAATAATGTTTTTATAACATAGTTTGTCTTTCTATAATAACATGATCAAGGAAGATTTGTGGGAAATTGATAGTACTATATGGAAGCAGATATGAGTCAACCATGTTTTTTATGTTTGAAGATCATGAAGGTGAGATTGGTGAGCTATAGAAGGACCGTGATGGAGTTTCCTTTTAGGAAATTTTTTAATGCCCATGACACTCTTGTGATCCAACAACAATATGTTGTTACTTGTGAAATCGAGATAACTTTGTAAAGTATTGTTGATCTTCCAGGGTCTAGAGAAAACATGTTTATTTATAATTTTAATTTTCTCTAAATCATGCAAGGTACATGTGGATGGTGGCTTCCCACAGTTCCATGTCAATTTTTAGGTAAGCATAAGAAATTGATGAGAATAGATTTTGGGCTAGATTGACCCTTTGAATTTTGCATAATATATCTTACTAAGAATGATTTCTATAGATTTAAGTCACTGTTTAAAGGTTTGGGGTGGGTTTTGGTCATTTCAAATAATTTGCCCTGTTTTGCGTAGCCTTCAAAAAGCCATAGAATTTATTGGCATGCAACTTTAATTTCTTGAAAATTTTCCAACTCCTTTCCTTTAGTTTCATGGATAGCAACTTGACATTTATAACAATTGTTAGTCAAGGTAGGTTTATGAGCATTCTAAACACCAAAGTTTTTCCAATCTGGAAGTAAGCAATAGGGTGGAAGTCCTTAGGTTGTCATGTTAGGCTTTTCTAAGAAATATCCCTTTCTCTAGTATGAATGATTCTTAGTGACATTTGTCCATCCCTTCTATTGGGGGTGGTTGTCTTAAATATTTGTATCTTAATCACAAGCTATTAGCTTGTTGTGTGGCACATACAAATTCCATGCTTCTATCTTATGATGGTTGTTTTGGTGATGTAATTTTAATTTTAGTTTATTTACTTTCCATGTGGTCTATCTCTTTTCTGGATTTTACTCTATGTATATCATCCTTCCATGTGTTGGATGTGTGAGTAGAAATTGCACATTAATAATAATAATGGAGTAAATTTTTGATTATCTACATGGTGCAAAGTCCAATTTATACTTGAGATTAAGCAAATTACCATGTGATGCCCCAAAATATTGTGATACTATGGAATAAGACCCACATAGATAACAATTGTGAATCAAAATTATAATGGGGCACTTCATGAACCAAAAGTTTTACCAATCTAGAAGTAACCATTGAAGTGCAAGTCCTTGGTTGTTGTGTTAGGCTTTGTTGAGAAACCTTCTCTTGTATGATAGTAACAATACTTTGTAATGCCTATCCATACATATTGAGAACTATTTAATTTATTAAAGTTGTTACAAAAAATGTTCATATGACTATTATATGAAAAGAACAAAAAGAGAGAAGTTTGCCTGTATGATGTTTTGTAACTTGCTTTAAATTTGTTGGAACATGTACTAGGAAAAATGTATGTTGGTAGAAACAGTTCAATGGGACCTTAAGTCATGGCATACCTAGTAGACAAAGATATTGTTCATTTTGAAATCATTTTATAATTTTAATTTCAAGGTGGGGTGGGGGGTGTTCAGTGAACTGTCACCCACATAACTGCATAACAACTCACTTCAACCTGTACATTGAATTATGTATAAGTATATGCTTCAATGTCGATATGGCAAATGACTGGACACTGACAGAACAATCTTCTTGTCAGACCTATCTACTATTGCTTTAGCTCAACTGCAAATAAACCATGTAATTGGAAGCCCTTTGTTTCTTGTGACATGCATGCATTAGATGTTAAATACAGATATGAGAAGAAAAAAATTTTAAACTACGTAGATTGATAAGTTTACTGCATATGCAGTTTCCACATTATCTTCAAGAATTAGATTGCAACATTGTAGAGGAAACCGCAAATTCCAAAGAAGACTAGAAAATGAACAAATAAATTAGATCCTGTCAAAGAAAAGAAATTTAGATTCTATGAAGATCACTAACAATATGGTATTAGTAAATGATAACTAATATTGGAAGAGATATTATTTCAAATTTTATGTGAACTGGCCATTTTATGTCTTGTCATTGCTAAATTGTTTCCTATGTTTCACTTCTGTAGACACGGAAAATTGACCCACTTTGAGTGGGCAATCTTCCTTAGTGCCCCTAAGAGGCCCTCAACCCTTGCCAAGAGCAAGGGAAGACCTCTTTGCCTCCCTTTTTTAATTTGTTTACCTTTTAGCGAAATCATGCCCCATATTTACGAGGCACGACTTCGCTGTTTAACCTAGTTTTTTTAATTTATTTTATTTTATTATTTTTGAGCCTGCTTAGACCCAGGTTTAAACCCTCTCGCATGTTTTGGCATCGGTTGTGAGTTTATTTGTGCCCGCTTTCTTCCTCCAATTTTATCTATAAAAGGAAAGATGTCTTTGCTTAATCATAACAAGAATAAGTGCAAGTGTGATATGCAAACTTTTGTGCGATCTCTATGCGAATTGATTAAGCTCAAAATTTATAGTTCATTCTTATTTATTTTCTCTACTGCAAGCTAACCCCCGAAGTGCAAATTTTGGATTGATCTTCTATTGCATGGATTGGATTGATTTGGTTGTGTGACTTGGTGGATCCGTGGTGTAGCTCGGAGAGACAGAGTGCCCATTTGGATACTTGGCTCTCTTCTGCCTACTTCTGCGATGTCCATTAGGGTTTGATTACTTTGTTTGTCTACATTTATTTTATCTTCTACATTCGCTTCTTATTTTTCTTTAGTCTGTAGTGAAATCATGCCTGGCATTAGCGAGGCATGACTTCGCTTGCCCTAATTAGGGCAAATTTATTCATAGAAGTGAAATCATGCCCCATCCAGATAGGGCATGACTTTGTTGCTATGATATCGCGCCCACTCTAGGCGAGGCATGATTTTTCCCTAGGGCACACCGAGGGTAATTTCTAGATTTTGCTTTCACTATTGCATTCCATTCTATTTCTAGATCATACTGTTGTACTTTTCTTTCTATTTTCTGCTATTATCTTTCTGATTTATGATTAATTCTCCAAAGGTCAATTTTCGCTTTTGTATTAAAAGGTCATCTAAAAGGACCTAGGGGGCTTGACTATTGCTAGATCTATCATACAACGGCCTATGCAGGCCCCCTAATACTAATTCTATTTTTTAGTGTTTCATGAGTGATCTTGCAGAAACAAGAATTCTTGATATCATTGGACAAGAGGCAAAAAAGGCTAAGTCAACCACCGGTCTAGATAAGTGCTCTATCAATTCTATTGGTTGAAAATCTGGTTTCATTGTTGATTCTTAGGCATCTGAAAGTGAAAGGCATTTAGCTTGCATCTAGGGATAATTTTTGTGCATTTATCTTGTGTATATCTCTACTTTAAAGGTTTTCTGAAATAAACCCTAGGTTAGTGAGCATTCAAAAGAAAGAATCATTCTAGGATAGCTCTTGTATGCCTGCATTCTATTTTCAGCTATCTTATTCTATTTTCTGCATTGTCCTTTATCTTTTCTAGCTTAGATCTAGAAAGGCCAAACTTAGGTGTTTGTCTTGAAACTGAATACATCAAACAATCCTGAATATCCCGAGGACTTGGAGCGAGTCCTTAAACCATTCTTGGTGAACCCTTCCCCCTAGCACCGAGTGTAGAGTACAACATACCCCATGGTTCACCCCACAAAAGGTTCCCTCCTTGCGGATCCAACCCTTTTGTTTGGGAATTGTACGCGGTAGGGCAGTTTTCCCCCTCTACATCTTTGGTGAACCCGACGTGAACACCTCCTTTTCTTTTTAAACACTAAGCAAGATCATTAATTCTATTTGGAAAAATATTTAAGTAATTAAGAATTTGTTTGTTAGTGTTTTCCCCTATTTGTTTTTCACTACTTCTAATGGCTCCTTTCCTTAGAAGTCAGAGGAAACAATTAGAGTCTGATTATGTTCCTTTGGAAGATGATCATATTGATAGGGAAAACCCTAATGTAGATCTAGAAGAGCAAGAAGAGGTAGACATGGAAACTGAAACCAATCCTGATCCTTTTGTTGGACCTAATGGGAGTTATGTTTTTTCATCATTTGATCACATTTGGGAATTCATGAAAGCTCATAAGGAAAAACTATTGGAATATGTGGAATGAGAAGCTCATCTTGAAAAAGAGGATGCTACTCCTTCCCCTCCCAATAGGTCTCCTTTGCTTCATCATGATATTCCTACATCTCAATCCTTGCATCAAAACAATTTTAAGGACCAAGTGACTTGTGCCAATACTAATACCACCAATGTTGGAGGGAATCTACAAGTCCCTCTAACTAGTAGTGGCCCAAAAATTTATTCTCAATTTCCTCCTGCATCCTCTAACATCAACACTATTGCTTCTATTCCACCAAATGTTAGTTATCCTCAAAATTCCACATACAACCAAGGTATCCTAAGTTTGAATCCAACATCAGGATTTCAACATGCATACATTCCTCCTTTGGGAAGTCTGGGAAACACACATGGCAATCCAGAAATGCAGAATTTGACAAGTGTTGTGAATCAATTGGTTTCAAGAATGGATATGATTCAACCATCAGGGTTTACATACAACTATAAGGAAATGTGTAGTCAACCATTGGATCCTATTGTTGCTGCTAGGCCTTATCCTAAGCATTTTTCCATGCCAATATTGCCAATCTATAAAGGGATTGAAGATCCAATAGAGCATTTGAGAGGATTCATAATAGCTTGTCATGATCTTGTTTATGATGATATGCTTTTATTGAAAATATTTCCAAAGAGTCTTGTTGGAGTGGCATTAGAATGGTATTATCGGTTACCCAACTATTCTTTGAAAAGCTTTGAGAAGACTGCAGAGATGTTTGTTCATCAGTTTAGTGCTTATATTGAAAAGGAAGTAACAATGAGAGATTTATATGATTTAAAGCAAAGTAAAGAGGAAAGTTTTTCAAAATTTTTAGCTCGTTGGAGGAGTTTAGTTGGCCGATTAAGACAACCTGTGTCTCAAAAAGATATGCTTGATATATTTATAGGAAATTTACAAGAACAATTATCTTATGCTTTAGAAACTACTACTGTCACATCTTTAGATCAAGCAATTGAGTTAGCAAGAAAAGTGGAACAAGCTCTCATCAGGAGAGGTCAACTCAAGATTAAAGAAGATAAGCCAACTAAGTCTCAACCTAAGAATAAACATATAGGAGGTAATAGTGATAGTAGGCCTATTAATAATGTCAATAATAACCTACAAAATATTGTGCTTCAGAAACCTCCTCAAAGGAATTTCACAAGACTTAATATCCCTATGGAAGCAGTTTTAAAACAACTATTAGATGCTAAGGCAATAGAATTACCTCCAGTAAGACAACCAGATACTACAACTCATTGGTATAAGGTAGGTCAATATTGCACTTATCATAGAGTAGAAGGACATTGGATGAACACTTGTAAGAAATTGAAGCATGTGGTGCAAGATTTAATTGATGCGGGATGCATTGATTTAGGAAATCTCCAATCAATGAGTAGTCAAAATCCTACTCAACAAGCTCCAACAACAAATCAAGATATGGGAATATTTAAGGATCCTTTACCTAAGCATGAGCAACAAGCAACCAATCAGGTGGCTCATCAAGATGATTCCCTATGCCATAGCAATGTGGTTGGTATGGTTGGGGTAACCACAAGAAAATAGGCTCAAAATCAGCAACATCAGCAAGGACAAAATTTGGTATCTCAGCCCAGTACAGTTTCAAAGGAAATCCAGAGAAAAGATTCAGCTACAAGGATTCCACCTATAGTATTGAGACCACAATCACAAGTTTCATTTGATCTTCAGAAGTAGTTAGCTAGTACTCCAACAAAGATATCAGTGTTAGAACTTTTATAGACTTCTCCTGATCACAGGAATGCTTTAATGAGATTTTTACAACAATAATCTATTTCCCCAGACATCCCTCCTGATGCCATAGTTGACACTGTAGGTTCTTTTGGGATACATCATGTCTCATTCTCAGATGATGATAAACCTTCCTCAAACTTACATGGAGATTCATCACTTTACATCACCACACTTATTGGGGATACCCTTATCAAGCGAGTGTTGATTGATAATGGTTCATCCCTCAATTTGTGTACATATCAATTCTTTCAAAAATTTGGATTAAAAGAGGAAGATTTAACAAAAATTGATATCATCATTAAAGCTTTCAACAATGAGTCCCAAGAGGCTTGTGGTGTCATATCTCTCCCATTAAAAGTGGGACCAAGGATATTGGATACTTTGTTTTATGTGGTACATTGTCCTGCATCTTTTAATCTTCTTCTTGGGTGACCTTGGATCCATGCTATGAAGGTCATCCCTTCTACTTTTCATCAATATCTCAAGTTTGAGTTCAAGAATCAAGTCATCACCATTCCAGGTGACCCTCGACCATTTGAATTCTGTTCAAATATAGAGCTAGCCCAAATAGATTCTTATTCATGTCCTTCTATTTCTTCAACAACTTCCTCATGTTCCTCCTCTCAAATTTTTGAGCATTTTCAAAGTTTAAAAGTGAGTGAGGAACATAGGACCCATATTTTCTCCTCGGATCATGATAATCAGTTTCTTCAAGAGCCTCTTTTGGATCTAGCTAAGCTACCACCTTCACCTAGAACTATGGGCTTACCTCATAAGAAGGGTGATGTTGTACACTTTGGCATGTGTGCTTTTATCTTCGGGGGCATGGCTTCTAAAGAAAAGCTTCATGGTAGCAACCCATCTCTCAATGAGTACTCTTTTGCTCAATGCTATCTCACTAATGACTATCCCCTTCCTAAGCAGATCTTGTCCGATATGGGATATGCAGGTAAAGGATTGGGACCACAACATAAGGGTATTCAAGAACCCTTGGATGTTGAGATTTGGCCTAGGAGATGTGGTATAGGTTTTATACCTAATAAAAATGAACCTTTGCCTTTTGAGGATGATGACCATCTTATGACTTATGCATAATATATGGAATATCAAAAGTTGTCGATAGATGATAATAAAAGTGTTAATTCTTCTTTTCCTTCAAAGATAATGTTTTGTAATATGATTGGTTCTGTCTGTTCTAAAGATAACTTTGCTTCTGTATTAAATAATGGGGAATCTTTGTATAATGTATTTTTTGCTAAGAAGAATGGTATTGTTAGAAAATGTAGTGATTATCATGCCATGGATGTTAAAAGAAGAGCCTTGGAAGAACTTTCTCATGCTTTTCATCATCGAGAAAATGCACTCCTTGGGGATATCTTCGATCCGACACCTCATGGCATGTTAATCCATTTTAATAAGATGAATGGTGCATTCAGGTTTTGCATTGATTTCAATCCTTAAAAAAAAAAACTTTCATATAGTTGCATTTTCATTTTCATTGCATCCGCTTGCTTGTTCATATTGCATTATTACTTGTCATCTTTGCATGATTGCTTGACATCTAATTTAACACCTTGCATGTTTGCTTGTCATAAGTGCATGATTGCTTGTTCATGACTGCTTGCTCATATAGACTTTGGGGATATTGCGACAATGGCATGTGATGATACCTAGTTAGGTCATAGCTCACATGCATTGCACTTTTCACTAGGACTCTGATGCCTAGCAAGATCCCCCCTAGGGATTATTTTCCTCCTTTTATTTTCTTATGATCACTTATTCTTCTTTTCTCATTTTCCTCATGATGTCGTATCGAATCTTCCTCATAGTCCCACTCTGGGATAGCACTTGCATAACATTTTTACACATATATATTACACCCCATATAGGATATTTATACATCCTAGTGGGTATTGCACTATTCATGATCTTCTATCGGGTCATACTCTCTTTTGACTCAATAGGCTTAACACCCCATTATAAGATAAGATCCTTGGTCATTTTTAGTAGACCTCGACATACATCCTAGTGGGTAATCACCTCATAGCAGTCAATAAGGGAGCAACCACCCATAGTGGATCAAATCTCCACACACTTGTTCACATTAATGCAAGTGTTGTACCCTTAGCGGGTCTAGCAACTTCATTCATCTGATCCATAGTATCTGGTTACACTAGTTCATAGCAACCTATGCTAGCCTTATACTTTGGGTCATTCATTCTTCTCCTTTTTTGATGGTTGACCTTTGGGCCTCCCTTCTTCTCTTCCTCTTCTTCTTTCTTCTTCTCTTCCTTCTCTTCCTCTTCTTTCTTCTTCTCTTCCTTCTCTTCTTCTCCTTTCTCTTCCTTTTCCTTCTTTCTTTCTTTCTCTCCTTCTTCTCTTCTTTCTCTCTTGTTTTTTCTTGCTTGTTTCTCCTCCTAGTTTCTTCCCCTTGTTCTATTTTTGTTTGCATTTATTTTCATCCTTCATATAGTGTGCATTAGGATAGTTTGCATACATAAAAATACTTAAATATAAAATAAACATATAAAAAACATGCATTAAATTATCACATAAACACATAAAAATATAAAATCTGTAGCTATGTATTACTCGTAGGACAAAAGAGTACATCGTGTGAGGTTGGTGTACCATAATCTAGACTCGGTACACTCAACCTAGGGATGCACACCATAATAAAAAATTGGTGCATCATCTCGATCCCTAGCCTAGCCTATCCTAGCTCTGAGAGCTAACTCCCTCTGGCCCTCCCTGGGGTGGAGGTAGTCTCAGTTGTGCCATCGACTATTGAGATGTCGAAGGTGCTCATGATCGGGATCATGACCTACTCACTGACTGAAGGGATGGAGGAAGCTCCATCCTTCACTCTAGAGGGACAACTACATAGTAAGCCATCTCAAAGAACATGGCCCTCTGAATGGTTATCTCCAACCTATCATCGGTATACTACAACTCTACTTGAAGGAGCTGCATCGCATCCCCTACTTGGCTACTCCTAATAGTAGCCATCCCCTTAGCCTAGGCTCATTAGTGCTCTTCATCCAACTAGATCACCTCTCCCTATAGTCGTGACACCTCTGCTCGTGTAGTGTCCCTCTCCATCTATAGTCGGGCCACCTACATCTATAGAGAAGCTAGCTGTACCTATAGCTCCTCTATGCCCTGACTCTGGCTACCCATCATTATCGATGTAGATGCCTCCCTAGGGTCTCTGGCCTATGGCCCCTCTACCTGTAAGGGGGTATCTCCCATCCCTCCCTCATCAGTCCCTACTCTTGGGATGGTCTCCTCCACCACCTAGATCTAGACCCATGTCAGCCTCTATCTAGGTATAGTTAGAGCCTATTGTGCCCTCTCTATGGCCCTATGAGCTACCTCTCAGAATACTTATTACATGCCTAGGCCCATCACCTAGCACCTCTATACTGGTATAGGTGGTGAGATCCTCTAGGGGTGACCCCTCTATACCATCACCTATACTCGATGGCCACCCCTATATCGTCTACCCCTGGGTCGATATAAGGAGGATCATCCTGGTCCTCCTCGACCCACCTAGTGAGGTCTGGCTCACCTTCGACCCCTACTGGATCTTGGGTCACCCTTCGGTACCAGTAGTCCCCTAGGTCTAAGATTCCCTGTAAGATCCTGAACTACCATTGGACTCGATCAAATATGAGCACCTCTGGCTCTCCTCACTCTGACCTCAACCATCTGATCCTCCTCACCCTTGCTAGCTCTGTCCTATCATCTACCCATCTAGGGTGAAGCCTCCATGGTCACCATATGAGTTGCACCTCTCACAACTCATCGATCACCCACCTCGCTAGTGGTAGGTTCCTTGCATAGGCCCTCATGGTCCTCTCTAGGGATCGAGACCATCTGTATGTTGCTAGCCACTCTAGGTCGAGAAATGGTCCTGGTAGTGCTAATGGTCTCTACATCACAATGTGCTCCTAGCACCACACCTAGAGCAATATCGTACAAACTAGTCCTGTACACCATTTATACATGATGTTGTACAATATCCTATATAAATGGGCCAACACATAAGGACCCCATGCAAAGTGGACTCCCTGCTATCGCATGTCTACCACTACTCCTACTAGTGCCCATGGCAAGTGTCATCTTCTAGTGTGGCAAGTCAAGAGACCTACCACCACCCTTGTGAGCACCATGATCAAAGGATCCACTCTATAGTGGCCAACTAGGTCATCAACTGCTATGGTGCCCTCTCACACTTAGTGGGTGAAGCTTATGGAAAATTATTGTAGTGTAGCGGCCTTCCCTTGGGCCTATAAACCTCTCTCCCCCTGATGGGGATCCTCAGGATCCACCACACATCCTCTAGTGTGATGGTCATCTCCCCTATTGGTAGCCAGAATGTAGAGGACTCTGGATACCATCGCTCCACTAGGGCAGTCAACATAGCCCTGTCTATCTCGATCCATGGCATCCTCACCATGTGGTCCAACCCAATCACCTCTAGTCTAGCCCTCTCCACCTGCCCTAGAGCATCTAGCTCTACTAGAGCCCCTACTCGCCACTCTCGAGTCTCGAGAATACCTAGCTGCATTTAATAAACAAACACAAAATTTAATTAGTTTCATCATAAAAATCAAATTAATTAATCAAAATTCTAATTTAGCATAAAGAAATTTCAATTCGTCCTTCGCACTTTGGGTTTCCTTGTTTCTTTTGTTTTTTTCTCTTCTTCTTTCTCTTCTTTTTCTAAGTTCTCGTGAAGTCGCACCCCATTTTTAGGGTGCACGACTTTGCTTTCGTGAAGTCGCACCCCATGTTTTCCTAGCGTGACTTCGCGAAATCATGCTTGGTTTTCCCAGGCACGATTTCATCATGTTTCACTTAAAGTGAAATCATGCTCAAGCCGCAAAGTCACGCCTGGGTCATGGCACGAATTTCATCAATTTTTATGATGATTTTCCAAAAAAAATCCCTAAACCCTAACCTAATTACGTGAAACGAGAAAAAAATAATGCGAAAGAGGAACGATGATGATTCTTACCCATTCTTGAGCCTTGGCCTCACCCCTCGCAGTCATCGCTCGATGAACCGGAAGTACCATCGTTGTTTCTCCAGAGCCCTTTTCTTCTCCTCCTCGTAGTAAAAATGAATTAGGGTTTTACCCCTATTTTTCTTTTTAACCCTATTTTTGGTTTTCTCTCTCCTCTTTTTCTTTGCTTGACTATCGCTCGTTCTCTCTCTTCTTTCTTCTGTGTCAAGTTCTTTCGAGTTCTTATGAAATATCAATTTTTCATAATCACTCGAGGGGGCACCCCGGCCTATAGAGGCATTAATGTCCCTAATGCCTCGATTTACATGTAAATTATAAAGTGTTCGAAATGACACCCTTTTTGCACCATCCCTTTCTTCTAACCTAACCACCCCATTTTTATTTGTAGTTCTTTTCTAGTGTGTGCCTACATCCTTTCTTTGATGCATTTAATAGGCCATAAATGCATCAAAGAGGGGGCAAAATGTAGACACGAAAAATTGACCCACTTTGAGTGGGCAATCTTCCTTAGTGCCCCTAAGAGGCCCTCAACCCTTGCCAAGAGCAAGGGAAGGCCTCTTTGCCTCCCTTTTTTAATTTGTTTACCTTTTAGCGAAATCGTGCCCCATATTTATGAGGTGCGACTTCATGCCAATGATATTACGGGGCATGACTTTGTTGTTTAACCTAGTTTTTTAATTTATTTTATTTTATTATTTTTGAGCTCGCTTAGACCTAGGTTTAAACCCTCTCACATGTTTTGGCATCGGTTGTGAGTTTATTTGTGCCCACTTTCTTCCTCCAATTTTGTCTATAAAAGGAAAGATGTCTTTGCTTAATCATAACAAGAATAAGTGCAAGTGTGATATGCAAACTTTTGTGCGATCTCTATGCAAATTGATTAAGCTCAAAATTTATAGTTCATTCTTATTTACTTTCTCTGTTGCAAGCTAACCCCGAAGTGCGAATTTTGGATTGATCTTCTATTGCATGGATTGGATTGATTTGGTTGTGTGACTTGGTGGATCCGTGGTGTAGCTCGGAGAGACAGAGTGCTCATTTGGATACTTGGCTCTCTTCTGCCTACTTCTATGATATCCATTAGGGTTTGATTACTTTTTTGTCTACATTTATTTCATCTTCTGCATTCACTTCTTATTTTTCTTTAGTCTACAGTGAAATCATGCTTGGCATTAGTGAGGCATGACTTCGCTTGCCCTAATTAGGGTAAAGTTATTCATAGAAGTGAAATCATGCCCCGTCTAGATAGGGTATGACTTTGTTGCTGCGATATCATGCTCACTCTAAGTGAGGCATGATTTTGCCCTAGGACACATCGAGGGTAATTTCTAGATTCTGCTTTCACTGTTGCATTCCATTCTATTTCTAGATCATACTATTGTACTTTTATTTCTATTTTTTGTTGTTATCTTTTTGATTTATGATTAATTCTCCAAAGGTCAATTTCCACTTTTGTATTAAAAGGTCATCTAAAAGGACCTAGGGGGCTTGACTGTTGCTAGATCTGTCATACAACGGCCTATGTAGGCCCCCTAATACTAATTCTATTTTTTAATGTTTCATGAGTGATCTTGCAGAAACAAGAATTCTTGATATCATTGGACAAGAGGCAGAAAAGGCTAAATCAACCACCGGTCTAGATAAGTGCTCTATCAATTCCATTGGTTGAAAATCTGGTTTCATTGTTGATTCTTAGGCATCTGAAAGAGAAAGGCATTTAGCTTGCATCTAGGGATAATTTTTGTGCATTTATCTTGTGTATATCTCTGCTTTAAAGGTTTTCTGAAATAAACCCTAGGTTAGTGAGCATTCAAAAGAAAGAATCATTCCAGGATAGCTCTTGTATGCATGCATTCTATTTTCAGCTGTCTTATTCTATTTTCTGCATTGTCCTTTATCTTTTCTAGCTTAGATCTAGAAAGGCCAAACTTAGGTGTTTGTCTTGAAACTGAATACATCAAACAATCCTGAATATCCCGAGGACTTGGAGCGAGTCCTTAAACCATTCCTGGTGAACCCTTCCCCCTAGCATCGAGTGTAGAGTACAACATACCCCCGTGGTTCACCCCACAAAAGGGTTCCCTCCTTGCGGATCCAACCCTTTTGTTTGGGAATTGTATGTGGTAGGGCAATTTCCCCCTCTACAGACTTCTACCATGCAAAGTAGACTTTTCCCATAAGAAAATATATCTCAACCAAGGCATATATTACTATCATCTTGGATAGGATCATGTACTTCGATTTCTATATCATTGATTTATGGTCAGTGTCTTCTCTTTGAAATTATCATGTTCTAAAATTTGAAAAATATTAGTTGTTTTGATTTTGCAGTTCATTAAGAAAGTCATTACAAAGAATTGTTTGACAGATCTTAAAGAACTAGAAAATAAGATCAAGCAAATGAGAATCCTTGAAAATGAACACTTTCCAGAATTAGTGGTGCCATTATTTGTTAACCTATGGAAAGTAGAGGAAGAAGCTGCAAAAAAAACTTTCGAGGAAGATGCTAAAGAAGAATCTGAGGAAGTGGATTTTGAACAAAATTCTAAGATCAAATCAGAGGAAGAAATAAAGGAACCAATGAGCATTGTTAAACCACCAATATTGGTGTGCATGGCTAGCTTACGTGTTATTGTTGGCCATGTAGTCAACGAAGTTGTTGAAATACATAGTGAAATTGTAAAGGAAGAGGTCTTCAAGGACTTTTATCAGGTATTTGCTTTTGGTTCTTGATTCTTGTATAGTGTTCTTCTTTTGCAGTAAGGGTTGTGCAGAGCTAGTTTGTTTTTTCCTACTTCAATTGACCTCTATCTTCCATTATTTTTTCTTGTTCTTATTATGTTTATATTGCTTAAACATATCTCCAAGTCTCGAGGTGTTCAAGGAATTGTAATAAATATAATATTTGTAGAAATCATTTTTATGAAATAAGTATAAAATAAGATATAGTGTTTTGCATCGCTCTTGTTGAATGTTTTAATTCTAAAAAACAAGCATACTTGTAGCTAAATAGTAGACAATACATAAATAATTTTGAATAGTTCCAATATGTTTTACAGGAAACCAGATTTTAGTGCATTGAATTTTTGTATGATAGCCAAAACCCAAGAAAGGAGCCATTTTATTGGTAGTAATAGGCTTTTTTTGACCATAGAATTAATTCATATTTTTTTATAGACAACTTATGTCAAACTTGCATGTTTTTGCTACTATGTTGTTTATCTAATCACTATTTTTTACAAGTAGTAGAAAGAGTTCTATTGGATTGAGGGAAATTTAATTATAATGTTTCTCATTTTTAACTCTTTTGGAACTAGCTGTGGCCTGAGAAATTTCAAAATAAGACCAATGGGGTGACTCCCAGGCAATGGATTCGATTTTGCAATCCAGAGTTGAGCAAAATTATCACTAAGTGGCTTGGAACAAAAGATTGGATTCTTTAGACTGAATGACTAGCAGAGCTTCGAAAGGTGAAACACATTTCTTTACTAGGATTTTTTCATTCAGTTATATTAAATGATTACATTTTTATTCTTACGGTTTTTTTGTTTCCATTTCATGTATCTATTCAAGTAAAAAGCCTTTCTTGATCTCTGCACTGAATGTTGACAATTCAATTTTTTGCAGTTTGCTGACAACAAAGATCTCCATAAAGAATGGAGGGCTGCAAAAAGAGCCAACAAACTCAAGCTTGTTTCATATATTAAAGAGAAAACTGGATATATAATCAATCCAGATGCTATGTTTGACATACAGGTACATTATTGAAATCTAGGAAGTCTTCTTGTTCAAGAAGGCTTAATGAAGTCAGGAGAGAGATTATAAGATATTTTGTGGCATCAATATTTATGTTTCTCTGCAGGTTAAACGTATCCATGAGTACAAGAGACAACTAATGAACATTCTGGGATTTGTATACTGATACAAGAAGATGAAGGAAATGACTCCAAGAGAAGGGAAATCAAAATTTGTCCCTCGTGTATGCATATTTGGAGGTAAAGCATTTGCAACATATGTACAAGCAAAAAGGATTGTGAAACTGATAACCAATGTTGGAGTTACCATAAATCATGACACTGAGATAGGTATAAGCAAAAAGGATTGTGAACCTACCTCCTTCTGGATTCTCTTCATTATACATGTTGCTAAATTTATCATCCATAGATATTTTATCACACTCCTTTGTTACTTCACCAATTTGTTACCTCATTTTCCACCAAACATTAATGTTTGGATCTCTCTTATGGTATTTTCTCAAACACTTCTTCATTTTGGCACTAACTTTGTTGTGTGGATCAACCAAAAAATTGGGTTCATGAAATAACTTATGTGACCTTCACTATGGGGGTGGATTGATAAGCATGCTCAGGGGATGTGCATTAGTCTCATCCATCAAATTATTTAGAATATCTATATTGGATCTTGGATCATGAGTGTATTTTAGACCCTTAATATGGTTTAACCACTTGCAAAAATTTCCCTCAAATATCTTAATATCTAGAGTAAAATCTAGCAATGAATCATTGGTGTTCACGTCCTTGCAATGAGCATAAAAGTTTTAGCTTTTCTTCATCTAAGAATTCATCATAGAATTAGACACTATCTTCCATGACAACCCTCTATTCTTTAGCTTGTAGGAGCAACATATTTCAAATGATATATGGATAGATATATACCCTAAAGTCCTTGTCATGCAACTTGATTGAATGAGCACTACGGTCATAAAAGGTTGCACATGTAGACACTAATTCAAAATGGTTGTCAACCTTAAGCACTACGTGTTGGGCTAGGAGATTGCTCCAAATATTATACCCAAAGCTTGTGGGCTAGGTTTTTTGGAATCTCTATCATGCGCCCTCCCTTAAGTTCTTTGTTCTCTTTGAAACCTTGGGGTCTGAAAATTTTGCAATAGGGTATTTTAATATCTTTGTGTTGAAAGTATAGGATGGCACCTCCAATCTTGTAGAAGAGGGAGTTGCCTCCGCTCATGAGCCACTTGCTTTGGAGGATGTTATGTGACTAGAAGTTTTCTTCTTCTCCATGCTTGACCGACGCTTATTTGAAATTTCTTGGCCTTTGTTTTCTTTTATGCTTACTTTGCAACTGATTTCTTTGATGTTCTCTTATGCTCCAAGTGTTCTTCTAGTGCTTTAAATTTTATAAGGAGCACAATGGGGAAAAGGATCCTTTATAGAATATTTTCTCTAGGCCTTGCATATTTGCCACTTCATTTTATTTTTGACTCAACCTTTAAGGGTCCATTTACAAAACCATTCATTATTTTCTCCTCATTATATTTTCCTCATGTGGCTAATGTGATAGCTATTTCAATAATCAAGGCACTAATGTAATTGTTGCCTTCTTTATGTTCCGTGGTATTCGAAGATTGGAAAGTCCATTAGATACCTCTACTAACTGAGTTGACTTATCCTTAGCATACTTGTTTTTGTATTCATTTACATCCTCTTTATCCAGGTGGGAAACATTATTTTTCCTGGTCATTCTTAATTTTAAAATTTAAACCCATACGGGTTGTCAAGTTCTTTTCCGTCAACAAGGTGACTTTATCGGGAGTGTAATTGGGATGCCCTACCTTCATATATAAGCCTAAGAAGTTATTTACTCCAACTTTTATCTTCTTTAATATATGAAAAATGATCCTTTTAATTTATGAAAATTTATCTTTGTAAGCCGACATAACTCAACTTACGTTCTGCCAACACCTGAATTAATTTTATTAATATTTTCAAAGTAAAATCTCCAAGAAGCGGCAAAAGATATGCATTTCCTCAAGTAGTTTTTATTATAAAGTATAATTTTTATAGAAGATAAAAGTTATGTGTTTATATCTTCTTGAGGCGACTGAAGATAAATTGAATGACACATCATTTGCTTTTTACCTGAATGAAGTGACCGTTATATATATAGTTGATAGGTTATATATATAGTTGATAGGTCTGTGTTCTTGGATGAATATTTTGTTAGGGGATTCACTTGAGTTTTTTTTGAGGAGTTTGTTCTTGTGTGGCATATCTTTAGAGTGGGGATTCTTTTTCATTTGTGGAAAACTCGCAACAGAGTGATTTTTAGCCAGCAGAAGCATTCTTTTACTTTTTCTCTTGTTGATAAGTATTAGGTTTTCTATGATTGTTGGCTGCAGATTTCAGTATAAGCAAAAAAAGTGAATATAGAGCTTCATCACTTACGAGACCTTATTGATCATTGGGGTAATGCTCCTTGTGCAGTGAATCATGTTCCTCCAGCCCCTACACAGCAATGATGCATAGTCTATTAGTTGTTTTTTTATGCAATTCTCTGTTTGGTTTTCTTGTGAATTTCTGTAAGTTATTTTGATAGCTCTACTAGCTGTTTAGCACACAGTTAGTATGTTGGTTGTGTGCTCGGGGTATGCTAATTCCACCCATCTTTTTTGTATGATTAAACCATTTTAATATAATATTTTTTCCATCCAAAATATATATATGTTTTCGTGTATTTTATATTATATTAAATTTTATTGGTGAATTTCAATTTAAATTGGATGAGTTGGATGCATTTCATCCTATATAATATTATGGGTTACTTTGATCCTGTCAAGTTCTCCTTTCCAACATGGTAAAGTGGAATGGCTTCCATCCCGTAGCTTGAAATAATCATTTTGTTCTTATGAAATTTCTATCAAATTTATGTAACAACAAAACTATTGATGAAAATTTAAAAAATAGTATCTTATGTTATCTTTCCTCGAGGGAATTTGGTTGCTATTTTTTGAGCATTGTATTCGACTCCTAATTTGTAAGTACTTTAGATTGTCTAGTATCTATGATATTTGGAAAGATAAAGACTTATCTCCAACATTATAGCAATTATTATGCCTAATTAAGTGGAACTCTTCTCTTTATTAAATCTAGTGCTTTAAGTTTTGTTGAATGTATGAGGTTGAAGGTGATATTTTAAAATACCTTTAGGTTTGGATAAGTATTAAAATAATGATTCATTTATGTATTTCGGTTTTAAATTATAGTTTCAACAACTTCTTTGACTTTAGCAAATTAATTATTTGCTTATCGTTTTTTTTAAATGTTCAGTTAAGGTGGACGTATGTATAAAATAAACTTTATAATTCAATTTTAATTTAGTCTTAAGAGTACCTAGAAAACAAATGTTTTTATGTCTTACAATTTATTTCGTATAATTTTTTATTTTTGAAAAGAATGAAAATAAATATAAATGAATTTAATTTTACAACTATTGATCTTCTCAATTATGTTTCACCTTCATTTTTAAGATATAATATTATGACCTTAGGTTTTTTTTCCTCAATATAATAATTATATCCTTAGCTCTCAAGGAATAAAGATAACAACTCTTGTAATTTATTTAAATGAAAGTTGTATTGACTCTTGTATTTTATTTAAAATTTACATTAATTTTGTGAATCGGGAGTAAGGGCAGTAGTGAGTGCGAGCGCGAGCCGGGAGTAAGTGCAGTTGCAAGTGCGAGCGCGAGCCGGGAGTAAGTGCAGTTGCAAGTGCGAGCGCGAGCCGGGAGTAAGTGCAGTTGCAAGTGCGAGCGTGATCTGGGAGTAAGTACAGTTGCAAGCGAGTGCGAGTGAGTGCAGCCAAAAGTGAAGGCAAGCGCAAGTCGAGAGTGAGTGTGAACCAAGAGAAAGTGCGAGCAGAGATTCAATCATGGCAGAAGAGCGACAGGTTCATCCAGAGTGCATCAATGCTTCAAACCCTTACCATGAATGTGTGGAACATTGTTTCCAAAAAATTGTTGAAGCCAAGGAACGCCAAGAAAAAGAAGAGACAAGGGCAATTGTGAGCCAAGAGGGAGTGCAAGTTGGGAGTGAGTGCGAGGCAGGAGAGAGTGTGAACCAAAAGGGAGTGTAAACTAAGAGGGAGTGCAAGCCAGGATTCAATCATGGTGAAAGAGCGACAGGTTCATCCAAAGTGCATCAATGCTTCAAACCCTTACCACGAATGCGTGGAACATTGTTTCCAAAAAATTGTTGAAGCGAAGGAACACCAAGAAAAAGAAGAGACATGAGCAATTGTGAGCCAGGAGGGAGTGCAAGCCAGGAGCAAGTGTGAGGCAAGAGAGAGTGCAAGCTGGGAGCAAGAGCGAGTGCAAGCAGAGAGGGAGTGCAAACCAAGAGGGAGTGCAAGCCAAGAGCAAGCCCCATTAGCTATTGTGGAAGGAAAGTCATTTTTGAAAGCCCTAATGGGAAGTCAGGATGCCCTAGCTAGAAATCAAAATGCCCTTGTTGGAAGTATGAAGGCCCAAGCTGGAGATAAGTGAAAGAGCGAATACATGGCAAGTTCGATCCAGGTAGCAGATGGTACACCAAAAGTAAGTATCAAGGATGAGATGATTGAGCATGATATAATGGTTCTTAAAAGTAGAGGGCTAATATGTAAGTTCCATAGATCATGGCCAGGGTTTTTGGAGATTCAAAATTGGATCAAGTGGAAGTGGGGATTGAATTCAAATTATTCTGTGACTTTTCTTCCTAAAGGTTTTTTCCTCATCATCTTTTCTAGTTCAAAAATTAGGGATAAAATAATGGTTGGTGGCCCATGGTTTATGGGAAGAGATGCACTTTATTTGAGACCATGGAACAAAAAATTTTTAGTTGAGACAAAAACTATTAAGAAGCTTCCAGTGTGGGTTAGGCTTTTTGGACTTCCATATCAGCTTATAAATAAGGATGTTTTGAAAAATATTGGAAATACCCTAGGGGAATTCATCAAGGAAGGACCAACAACTAAGGAGCGAAAGCATGCTATATATACTCGAATATGTGTTGCTATGGATATTTCAAAACCTTTGCCACAATCCATTAAGATTAAATCTGAATCAAGAGAATGGGATCAACAAGTAGATTATGAAAATATTGCATTTCGTTGCCACAATTGTTTTGAGATTGGACACATGGCAAGAGTTTGCAAAGTAAAAACTATGAAGAAAGAGATAAAAAATTCTAGCCATGAGATAAACTTCAAGACGAAGCAAGGAAATCATTCAATAATAGAAGCTAGATCAGATCAAGGATATTCCACTCCAAAAGAAGAGGTAAAGAAATCCTATCGACAATATCAATTGGCAAGTTTAGAAGGAATTAAAGGTGCAAAAGAAGATGTGGAGATAAAACCCAAAACAAAGACAACAAAAAAGGTCAAGTTTATTCCAAGTAAATCATCTTCATTTTCCTCAAGTAGTATAGAATCCTCTTCAGGTAATAAAAGTGAAAGTGGTGAAGATGTTATCCCTTGCACTTTAAGGTTTCAAGAGCAGAATAATATAGAAATGAGGTTGGAGGAAACCCATAACAATTTAGGGTTTTTAGGGCAGAATAAGAAGGTAATTGCTACAGAAGAGCATCCTTGCACTTTAGGGTCTCTAGGGAAATATAAAGAAGAGTGTGCTTTTGAGGTTATTCCTTGCACTTCAGATCCTTCAGAACAAGGTAAACCTAAAGATGATAAGTCTTACTATGAGCAGTGTGAGAAGATTGAAGAGATTGATGAAGATGAAAGTATTGTTGAGAATGAAAAAAAAGAGGAAGACCCAAGAGGCAAAAACAAAGAGAAAAAGAAACACAAAGGGATATTGATATGGGAAAACAAAAGCAAATATCACAAGTGTTAACAAGAAGTGGGGCTAAACCCACAAATAAAATAAAAAAATAACAATGAAAATAATATCTTGGAATATTAGGGGAATGAATAAGAACCCTAAAAAAAGATATTAAGAAATTGTGAGGTTGTTATAGACAAGATATTTTTGGATATAGAAGTTGGGCAGCAAATATTTTAGCCATTCACAGTGTTGAATTTCATCTTGACAGAATTTAAATTTTTGAAGGCATTTGATATAAAAGGAGTTGATTGTGGAAACTTAGCAGTTTGAGGAAGATGAAGAATATTTTTGATAGAAGGGTAAATGAAGAATATCTCCGATAGAAAGACAAAGTTGGATATGCTTTAATTAACTTGTTAGAAATGTAATGAGAGCAATGTAATGTTTTGTTTTTGTAATGGGAGTGGCCCCCAATAGAAGCCACACATAGCTTATTAAAAAAGAATTACATTAACTTTCCTTCAATTTATATTTAAGATATTTTATATTAAGTTCTCTTTGCTTAATATATATATATATATATATATATATATATATATATATATATATATATAAATCATCCTTTTATGAATTTATAACGTTCTCTTAGATATGAATAAGTCGTACGTCTTTTAAAAAGATAAATGAAGTTTGTTTGTTTTTTTTTTTACATAGTCAACTCTTTTCAAAAGAAAAACTCAATATTAAGTATCTTATTTTAGTATATATTTATTTATTTATTTAATTATTAAAAATTTGTTTTTTTTTAATTATAAAAAAATTAAAATAGATAAATGTTGTAATCACTTTAGATTAAATAAAAATAAAAAAGTACATATGTTTTCTGAATAATGAACTTATAGACTTTTTCTTCTCTTTAAAAGAAGTGTATCAATTATAAGTCTCCAAATTGGATTAAAATAAAAGTTATACCTAGTAGAAAATCCTCAACCCTAAAACTAAATCTATTCAACTGGATCACAAGGAAGGTCAACATTCAATTCAAATACCCAATACCGATCGTTACATTGTACCAACCCAAGTCTACTCACCTGGTTGTACCACTCAATTTGGTTTGTAAAATCATATGGTAATTTTTTTTATAGTTTACCATCATAGTTCAACCTAAGGAAATTATTTTTTCAAGTCAACTGGTTTGATATTCACCCAATTTAATAATAGTACAAGGTATATCATACCACTTTTGGGAACCAGGATTACTGCAGACAGTCTCCCAAGTGGACGAGATTGACCAAATCCTATAGTAGGTGCCTTTTTGTGGAGCTACCTTCTCATATGTCATTCTCTTGATCCAACATAAGTGTAGAATTATGGTTGGGGTTATCCTCTAGGTCCCATAACACCTAGAGGGTGGACACATACTCTCCTCATCCCTTAGCATGATGAACCTTGATCTAACTTGATCGACTTGTTCTAGACTTGGCATGCAAGGGGTTAGCGTACATATGCCTAGTACCAACTTGATTGTCCACTCACCTGGAGTCAACTAGGGTCATGTCATTACTCTAACACTAAACTTGGTACACTTGACCATTTATGACTCACAATGCATTATCCCATACCAATCGTCATGGATTGGACTATTTCTTAGCCATTCTAGTCCCCACTTAGTCAAAATAGCATAAGGACCTATCACTATACTTCATGTGCAATGACATAAAGAAAGTGCCCCATATCCCTCCTCTTCTCCTACTCTTGACTTATTTTATCAAGAAGCGACCGTTCTCGAGTCACTGTGGTTACCAACTTGTAACCACCGAATTTGGGTGTTTTAGATTTTATCATCCTTCATGTTGGAAATGTTTAAGATTTGAAATTCCTCCTACGTGAGTTTTTGGGTTAATCTCAAACAAAACCAAACCATAATTCTTGGAGTCGTTTATTGTAAGTTTAAAGATTATTAAAAAATCTAGCCCATAAAAGCTCTATTGTATCTTTTGAATAAGTTATCTAAATATAATCTTTTAATTTCCAACCTTTTGCGTACTACAACATTTAAGTAAGCATGTACCATTTTTACCAACCAAATAATAGATATGTGTTCTATCCTATTGTTAAATATAATATTTAGTCTACATTTAAGTAAAGTATGTCTTCATTATCTAGTCTATTTTATTTAATCAAATTCTATAAGTTTCCCTTAATTGAGGATACCAAGGAGTCATTATATATTACATCTCAACTTTTTGGGTCAAAAGTCACATATTCATTGAGAAGCCTGAGACAAAACTCATAAGGTATCAAGTACTAAGGTTAAATATCCTATGGGCATTTTGGGAAGTTCTTTGACAATTAAAGATTTGCCTTTTTTAATACAAAGCCCAAAAGCATTCGTTACTTGAATGAGGCAAACCCTAACATACGATTTCGTTGTTGTCTATTAATTTATTTATATTTTATTTTATAATTAAGCTTAGTTACTAACGTTATCTTCTTTCATTTATTCTTTAAATGATGGCTTTCACTCATAAGCAATACTCATACGAGTAATGTAATTTTAATAAAGTAACCCTCCCTCTAATTTTATTTAGTCTTAAAGTCCTTTACAATTTGCACATAGAAATATTATAATTTTATTATGCAAGGTTCCTGTCGGTGGTCTCATAGCAAGCACTCGATCAAATGATTATTAAGATAGAGGTTATATAACACAAAGTGTATTTGAACCACCTATCCATAGAGAAGTTTATATGAATTTTCTAAAATATATTGTGTATTCAACTCCCCTTACAAAACACACCAGCTATATGATTTATAAATCTGCTTCTTGGTATATAACTATATATATTAATTATCGTTTGTTATTAAGAGTAATTTTGGAGGCTTAAGCAATATAATAACACATTATTTCATCATTTGACATCCATAAATTAAAGGAAAAAGTTTCTTTACTTAGGTTCATCATCCCTTTTTGTTTCAGATGCTACAATCTCATTCTGACATAAGACTAAAGGATAACAATACTAAACTATATATTGTAACATTTGTTTTCCAAGTTAATCTAAAACAATGCATTTTGCACACCATTTCCACATTTCAATAATCATTGAAACTAAAATGTTCCTTGCTGAAGTAACAAATAATCTTTCAGTAAATATATGTACACATATAACATACATAAAACATCCACAACAAATGTAATTAATTAAGCATGTCATCAGAGAGTAAAATTAGAAGCCATATTTAGTAACAAAATAGCAAAAGGTTCTTTCTAGAAGAACACTGGATATAATTCATCAATAGAAAAATAGTTACATAATTTCTTTGATAGTTAAACAAAAGTTCATAGTTAAACTCTCATCACATGAACTAATATGGAAATTTACCAAGCTAAGTACGGTCTCTTCATAAGTTCATCTATTAACATCGATCTAAATTCTTCTCATAAGCTACCCAGGTTTGGGTTGTTTCCATTGTGAGACTCCAAATGGTATTAATTCTAGTACAAATGCTAGGAACAAGGTACTCCATCGTATCCCTATCAGATGAGTGCTTTTCTTCGACCATCCGATATTGGTAAATTACAGAATGAATCTGCATGGGGATCATAATGACTCGATCGATGCCTACTAAATCATGCAACTACATTATCATTTTTCCTAGTATGTTTCATAGGCAATCAAACAACCATGCATATCATTTCCTTCAAAATTCTAATATGGTGTTGATTTAGTAGGATTCACGAGCATAATACGGGTTGTTTTACTACTTCAAGTCAGAAAGTATCCAACACACTATAAACTGAGCAAAAGAGAAGGAAATCATTCCAAAATAATATAACTACTATTGTAATATTAATTTTGAAGAAACAAATAGGGTGCTTAATACTAAGTTTCTGCCAACCATTTCCAGAATATAAAATAGCAAACAAACCATACATTGCATGCACATATATTTAATAGTTCTAATTTCTTTTAAATCATCAATTCTTCATTCAACTAGAAATGATTTTTTGACCTGTAAATACTATGTTTGCTCTATAAATTTCTTCTATTTCCTATCCAATCCCTTTTGTTATTCACCAACCTCCTTTTACAAGACGCCCAATGTAGGTTATATAATCCTTAGTCTCTTTTTTTATGCCAACAAGAAATGCAAAGATAATTCCATTTCCCTTATCAATGGACTCCCTTCCGTATCACACCTGAGAATGTGGAGGGGGTTAGAAAGCAATCATGAGGATTACCCACCAATATTCCCAAAACATCGCCCATTCCATTATATGGCAATATAGAAAAAGAAGTTACTTTATTTAATATATATATATATATATATATTTATTTATTTATTTATTTATTTATTTCAAACTCTAATTTTTTATTAATTTTTATATTATTTTATAAATTCCAAAACAAGCATTAAATGATTTCCAAATCATCAAAATGACTCCCATACCCTTGGCATTTTCATTGCCATCAAAATTCAAAGATTTAGCTATTCCAAAGCAAAGAACATCTATCACACAATTCAAAACATTCACATAATGCAAGTCAATATTCTACATGCTCCTATATGAGATACAATCGGGTGAGCTTCCATGTACTCACAAGTTGTGGTGTTATTTCACACCACCATCATATCCCACTTACCTTTTCCCATCGACCTTCTTCTGTCTGTTGAAGAAATGTACCTAAACCTGCATGTACAACAATTATCAACAATACCACATTCTAGGAATAAAAGGTAAGTATAATTCATCATTTTATTGTACAAGGAGGGTTGTTACATCTTTCCTCACTAGAAATAAATATAGTCCATGTGTTTTAATGCATGTTTAAACAAGTCAAAACATATATATTCATTCACATATCCATTAGTATATATGTCCATTCATAAATCATACATCATTCAAACATGTTCATATAATCAACTCCACATAGTGTTTCATATTTACATTCAACCATAGATCTATACAACAATCAAAACATGTTTCCAAAATAACTCTACATAGTATTCCATATATACATTCACACATAATTACATATACATCCATAAATCCACATAGCAATTTTAAAATATTCATGTTCATTCAAATAGGAAAGGAAACTATTTTTTTATATCAACCACATTCTCCCATATGGCATTTCTATTTGACTATTGGTCCCATTGGACCTGACATTGATCAATGTTCCTCGTACTCAAGCTCTTGTTCTTGAAATCAAGTATTATGATTGGACAAACTTCAATTCGCAGGGGGTTTGACATTTGCAAGTTAGAAACATCCCAAATATGAGTGGGGTCAGCAATGTATTTCCTAAGGAGGGACACATGGAAGACATCATGAATTTTTAATTAACTAGGTGGCAGAGCAAGTTTGTAAGCAACAAGAATTTTTTTACCTATAATCTCAAATGGACCCACAAATCTAGGGTTGAGTTTAGAAGACCTAATAGAATTATTTGTAGGTTTCACCCTCAAGAAGACTCTATATTACATAGAGAATTCTCTTGATGTTATTTTAAGGTTTGCATAGCTCTTTTGGTGATTTACGACCTCCTTGAGCTTTCGGTAAATTCCTTTGAACTATTCTTCTATTTCCTTTGTAGTATCTAGCCTGATCACTACCCGATCCTTTAGATTATCCCAAGATAAAGGAGTCCTACATCTTCTCCCATACAAGGCTTCAAATGGGGCCATACCTAGTGAAGCATGATAACTATTATTGTAAGCAAATTCCACTTGGTATAGATAAACTTCCAATTTGGTGTGTTAGTCCATATAGTACATTCACAACATATCTTCTAGGACCTGATTCACCCTTTCAGTCCGTCCATCTGTCTTAAGGTGATAAGCATAAATGATATTAAATTTGGTTCCCAAATCTTGATGTAAAGCTTACCAAAATTCTAAAGTAAAGCAGGAATCCCTGTCTAATATTATAACTTTCAAAAATTCATGTAGTCACACTATCTCCCTAGAAAACTTACTTGCTATGGTAGGTGCATCATCTTGCACATTTCCAGGTATGAAATGTGCAACTTTAGTTAATTTATCTACTACAACCAGTATTGCATCATGCCTAAATCTAGTCTTAAGCAATCCAAACATAAAGTCCATTGATACAACCTACCACTTTTGTGTAGAATATCATAAGGGTACAAACAACCTGCTGGATGTAAATTTTTTGCTTTAACTTTTTTACACTGCAATGATTTAAATTTCACAAATGCATATTCAAGAGTTATCATGATCCCTAAACATGCTTCAAGTTCATTGATGAAGACTCAACAAATGAAGACCTTGATAAAGATGAATGATTCTCTATGTTCTAATATTAGTATGTAATATTTTGGGATGAGGATCTTTATGAGATTCTTGTTATAAATAGAGAGTAATCATTGTTATATATAACATTCCTATTTATAATTTGGAAGTTTAAGTGTTGTAATTATTTTATGTAAGTTCATGGAATATTTGGTCATGAGCAAAAATAGAAATAATATGGTTTTATGTTTATAAATCCTTGAATGTGGTGTTATTATCTCATTTTAATTTTGGAAATGCTAAATGTTAGTATTATGATTTGAAAGTATTTTAATTATAGTCTTTAGTAATGTGTATATTGAATTGAATTTATGAATTAATATAACACTTTATTTCCTTTCTAGAGAGAGTTGTTTATACTATGGTATGTTGATTCTTGGGCTTTGTTTAGGGTTTTTGGGCATGAATCTAGAACCATATTAGAGAAACCCTTGATTCAAAAATATAACCCAATCCTGAGAGGATTTGTGATGATGTAATATCTAGGTAGTTGTGAGTCTTGGAAGAAGTTGCAGTGATGCAATAACCAAGTATTTGCAAATCTAGGAGGAATTGTGATGATGCAATAACCATATAATTATGAATGATACACCTTGAACAACGAGTCTCAAGTGTCCCAAAGTAGCGAGGCTTTTGGAATAATTCACAAACAGTATAGCGGTGGCACCTTGAATGATGAGGATTGGGTAACCATGCTCATTACCAGGAAAGTGGTAATAGCCTTAGTTAGACATTACGCTAGAATAATCCTACATAAATGGACTTATGTAGGGTTTGGAAAAAGACATCATCTTTTAAGTATTATGGGTCTTAAAGGATAATCTCTATGTCATGGTCAAGTAGTCCTATACCAATGAGGGTACAAAAAAAGTGGGGAGACCATTATTGGCATCTTTTCTAAAGGATGAGGTTTATAAAAGTGAACCCCAAAAGTATGGGATATTGGCCACTCTTGTCTACTTGAGTGTCAATTGTAGCGAGAATGAACTCAAAATGTGGTTATGCCTTATAATGTTGAAAAATATTAGGACTTCTTTGTTGAGCAAGGTGCAGCAAGAGTATTGTCATTGTTGTCAACACAGTCAGTTAGATCTAATGATGCAGTGGAAAGGCAGTTCAAAAGCCATTCAGGTGCAGAGGACAGGAGTTCTAAGGTTAGTCAGAGTATGGACAGTGAGTTTCCAAGAAGACCATAGTGGGCCTTTTGCAAAAAGATCAAGAAAAAGACAAGTAAGAAAACTATCGCGATATCGCGACATGTTTTCTGTCGCGATTTCACGACATACTGGAGGAGAGAGAAACAACAGAGAAAACTATCACGATTTCACGACAGGTTGGCAAAGAAAAAGAGTAAGTTGGAAAAGTGTCACGATTTCATGACATGTCGCATTTTCGCGACTCGAAAAGGCCAGGAAGGAAGAAAAAGAAAAAGTGTCACGATTTCGCGACATGTCGCATTTTCGCGACTTGACGAGAGCAGGAAGGCATAGAAGGAAAAGTGTCACGATTTTGTGACATGTCGCATTTTCGCGACTTGACGAGAGCAGGAAGGCAGAGAAGGAAAAGTGTCACGATTTTGTGACATATTGCAAGGAAGGTTGTACGGACGGAAAAGTGTCACGATTTCATGACATGTTGCAGGAGAAAGAGTTCGAAAGAAAAAGTGTCATGATTTCGTGACATGCTGTAGAACTCCAAGTGAGAACTGTCATGATTTCATGACATGCAGTAAAGGAAAGTGTTCGAAATAAGAAGTGTCACGATTTCATGACAGGATGAAGGGAAAGCGTACGGATGCAGAAAGTGTCACGATTTCATGACAGGCAGAAAAGAAAGCAGACAAGCAGAAGTGTCACGATTTCATGATAGAAATAGAAAGTAGGTCTTCAATAGGAGAAGTGTCATGATTTCATGACAAAAGTAGAGAGGAAGGCTATGAAGATAGAAATGTTGTGATTTCATGACAAAAGCGAAGACGAAGTCTATGAAGGCAGAAGTGTCACGATATCGTGATAGAAAGAAAGACAAAGGCTTCAAAGATAGAAGTGTCACGATATCATGACAGAAAGAAAGTCAGAGGCTACAAAGGGAGAAGTGTCATGATTTCATGACAAATGCAGAATAGAAGACTTCGAAGACAGAAGTGTCGCGATATCGCGACAAAAGCCAAAAGAAAGCGTACGGAGGCAAAAGTGTCACGATATCGCGACATGTTTTTTCGTGGCAAAAGCTATAGAAGAGTTACAGAGGCAGTGAAGCCGACAAAGTCAAATATTGGCCGACGAAGATTAGGGCTTGCAGCCGACGAAGTCTAGGGTTTTGCAGCCGACTAAGATTAGGGTTACAGCCGACGAAGAATCAAGTTTTTGATCATGAAAATGTGATTATAAAAGGAAGGCTGGTTTGATGAGTTATGTGTGTTGTGAAGTGCGACGTTCGGTGATAGTACAGAGAGAAAATTTTATTGGAGTGCGCAGAGTGAGCGAGTCATGTCAAAATCAAGCTAAGTGCGAAGTAAGAGCGCACAAAGAGCAGAGAGCGTAGAAGGCAGAGACGATCGTTCGGTTGTTACGGTGTAGACTGTGCGAAGTGTGTATACAGAGAAAGAAGAGTGTGCAAGAGTGCGCAAAAGGCTAAGTCGATCATAGAACTCGGTTGTAGTAGTACAGCAGATGCGAGTGTCTTGCGAACTGTAAGTTCTAGACCAGTCAGGGTCTTGTGGAAGCAAAGGTATTTTTTTGTAACATTTATAGATTTAGAATTGTAGTCCAAGTTGTTGCTTGGCATCTGGAGTTGGTGCTCCTTTCTGTTGGTGCAGATAAATTAGGGGTTGGTGCTCCTTCTAGTTGGTGCTGGTAAATCAGGGGTTGGTGCTCCTTTCTATTGGTGCAGATAAATCAGGAGTTGGTGCTCCTTCCAGTAGGTGCTGGTAAATTTGCTGTAAAATTGATTGCTTTGCTAAGGCTGGATTTGGATGGTAGTCCAAGCAGTCAATTTTTGAGGAGTAGCCACATTGGTGAACCTCATTAAAATCTTGCGTTGTGTGATGCTCTCTTGTTATAATTGCTATATCTATTTTTAAGTTTGCATTACTTCAGCATTAAGAATTATAGATTTAAGATTTTAATTAGCTACACTGATTCACCCCCCCTCTCAGTGCCATTGTAAGTTTAACAATTGGTATCAGAGCCAAGTACCTGTTCAAGCTTAACCGGCTAGGGTGATCTTGGATTTAACACAATGGCAGGTGGTGAAGGCTTCTCATCAAACAGAGCACCAGTGTTTGACGGATCTAATTACGCATACTGGAAAGTCAGGATGCAGGTTTATCTCTATGCTTTGGGATACGACATCTGGGACTCAGTACGTAGTGGATACACAGATCCCATCACTGCTCCAAAAGAGGCTGAAGAAAAGAAACTATATGAAAATAACTCAAAAGCAAAGAATGCTATCATGAGTGGATTAGTAGACAGTGAACTGGCTAAAGTCATAAACTATAAAATGACAAAAGAAATCTGGGACAAACTAAAGAGCATTCATGAAGGAGACCATAAGATCAAGGAAGCCAAGTTACAAATACATCGAGCTCAGTTCGAAGCTTTAAGGATGAATGACAATGAGAACGTAGAGGGATACATGCTGAGAGTTAATGAAGTCACAAATGCAATGAGAGGACTCGGTGATGACATAAGTGACTCTGCTATCGTGAAAAAGGTATTAAGATCTCTTCCTCACAGATTTGATTCTAAAGTCTCTACGATAGAAGAAGCAAAAAATCTAAATTTCTTTAGTATGGATGAGTTGCATGGTTCTTTGACTGCTTATGAGATGAGAATAGGAAGAGCTAAACCCACAGACCGAGAAGCGGCCTTCAAAGCCATTAAAAATAAAAATGCAAAACAAGAAACTGAGGAAGAAGAGACATCAGATGAAGAAGAAGCTAACTTCGTTAGAAAACTAAAGAAAGGAAAAGGAAAATACAGAGGAAAGCTACCTTTTAAATGTTTCAACTGTGGAGGTGTCGGGCATTTTGCGACTAAATGTCCTCTGAATGAAAAGAACAAAAATGATGAAGGATCACACCAAGAGAGAAGTGATTGGAAGAAGAAAACAAACTTCAGAAAAGGCAACTTCAAAAAGAAAAGCTTCATCTCAAGGAATGCCAGTTCATCTGAAGACAGCTCGAGTGAGGATTCTGAAGAAGAAATAGGTGAAGCTCTTTTCATGGCTTTTGAAGAAGAAGAATAAAAAAAAGTAGGAGTAATCTGTGAGGTTTGTGGTAAAAAATCTGAGGCTGAGGTTGATCTAGAAGGTGAGTTGACCTCTGCACTTGAAGAATGGAAAATAGAGAAGAAAAAGAATAAGAAACTTTCAAAGAGGCTTGAGGATGCAAACGACATCATAACTAGTTTGAAAGTACAGATAGAAGAATACAAGAAGATAACCGAAGAGCTTGAAATTCAGATTACCATGAAAATAGATGTCTGCTGCAAACTAGAAGAAGAGAATGTTAGTTTTCGTATGCAGATAGCAGAGTTGGAGCATAAAATTAGCTGTTATCACAAACGCGAAGAAAGCTCTATGAAATTGGATAAGATTTTAAATGACCAAAGACCTGCAGGCACCAAATTTGGTCTGGGCTTCGTCGAAGGAGAATCTTCAAATGGTTCTAAGGCCAGAAATGTAGAACCTATAAAAATTGAAGATAAGAAACAGGTTGATAAAGGTAAAATGACTCATGACGTTAATGCCATGCACAAAAAGAATATTGATAATGATGGATTCACCAAGGTCACGCATCAAAGAAAGAGAAGATTCATGGCCCCTACGACAGCATGGCAAAGACCATCACCCAGGTTCAATTATCCTTTTTCTGGTTTCTATTTTAAATGCAATGGTTATGGTCATAAGATTGCAGACTGCAAATATAATGTAGGTCCAAGAAAATTCACAAGTAGAAATGCTTTTTCACCTCTGATGAATTATACAGTAGAATGCTTTAACTGTCATAATTTTGGACACATTGCAAGAAATTGTCGAAGTGCTTTTACTTCAAATCATTTTTAGGAAAGAAAATTCCAATCAAATAGGATGAAACTAAATAGAAAACTTCTTGAAAAACATGCACGAGATACTGAAAAAGGAAAATCAAAATTAGAGCCCAATACGGTAATCAAAACAGAATGGAAATAGAAAGAGCAGCTTAAGGAATCTCTGATAGTGCAAACAACTTTCAAAGCACAGAATAAACATGTACCATGGATACTTGATAGTGGATGCTCAAGTCATATGACAGGTGATAAACAAAAATTTGAAAAGTTTCAGAAATATGAAGGTGGTTCAGTAAAATTCGAGAATAATGATGGAGCTCAGATAGTAGGGAAAGGTTCAGTTAAGATTATTAATGAAAAAATCAAGTCAGAAGAAGTGTTGTTCGTGGATGGTCTGAAACATAACCTGTTGAGTGTCAGTAAAATCTGTGACAAAGGACATGAAGTAGTTTTTAAGAAGCAGGGTTGTGAAGTTAGAAAAACAAGCAGTGGAAAACTGATAGCAACTAGGTCAAGGACTACTGGCAACCTGTACACGCTTTCAGAGAATTCAGAGGGAGCCTGTTTCATCGGTCAGGAAGAACAAAATTGGTTGTGGCACAAGAGGCTCGGTCATATCAGTTTTGATAATCTGGTGAAAATCAGCTCAAAAGGGGCAGTGAGAGATATTCCCACTATCAGCAAACCTTCAAATAGCATTTGTGCCTCATGTCAGAAGGGGAAGCAAACTAGAGTCACATTCAAAGCAAAAGAGTACAATACAAGCAAACCATTGGAACTAATACATACTGATTTATGTGGACCTATGAGAACGCAAAGCATAAATGGTGATAAATACTTTATGTTGTGTATTGATGACTATTCCAGAATGACATGGGTATACTTCTTGAAGCAGAAAATAGAAGCCTTTGAAATGTTCAAGTCTTTCAAACACCACGTTGAGAATGAAACAGGAAAGAGGATCAAAAACTTAAGATCAGATAGAGGAGGAGAATTCATTTCAGCTGAGTTTACAGAGTACTGTGATAAATATGGCATTAGGAGACAGTTTTCAGCAGCCAGGACACCTCAGCAAAATGGTGTGGTAGAAAGAAAAAATAGGACAGTACAGGAAATGGCCCGGACTATGTTGACTGAGAGCAGAGTAGCAGACAGATTTTGGAAAGAAGCAGTCCATACTGCTGTGTACATTCAAAATAGGTACATGCTGAGAACACATGAAAACAAAACTCCTTACGAGTTGTGGTTCTGCAGAAAGGCAACAACAAAACATCTCAGAGTCTTTGGCTGTAAGTGTTTCATCAAAAGAACTGAAGATAATCTTGGTAAATTTGAAGATAGAGCAGATGAAGGTATTTTTGTTGGCTATTCACCATCAAGCAAAGCCTACAAATGCTACAACAAAAAGCTAAGGAAAATTGTGGACAGTGCTAGTGTTACATTTGATGAAGGTAGGGAAAGGGTAGTTAGCAATGAAGAAAACTACCCAATTTATGAAGAAGTGTTTGAAGGAGATGAGGAAGACAAAACTGAACAGAATCAAAAGAATGTCTCAGATGATTTAAATTATGATTCAAAGAGGTAGAAAATAAGAAATTCAAAATAGGCAGCTGGCATAAAAACCATCCTAGAGAGCAAATAATTGGAGACCCCACAGCTGGTGTGCAAACAAGAAGAAAAGCAGTAAGTAATTACTCTCTTTTATCCAGTATTGAGCCCAAAAATATTGATGAAGCAAGCAAAGATGAAAGTTGGATGAAGGCTATAGATGAAGAATTAGATCAGATTGAGAAAAATAAAACTTGGGAGTTGGTACCTAGACCTGCAAACAAGAATGTAATCGGTACTAAATGGATTTTTCGAAACAAACTGAATGAAGACGGACAGGTAATCAAAAATAAAGCAAGATTGGTATGTAAAGGTTATGCTCAAGTAGAAGGTATTGATTTTGAGGAAACTTTTGCACCTGTAGCAAGACTTGAGGCAATTAGAATGTTTTTGGCCCTAGCAGTTTACAAGAACTTCAAAGTTTATCAGATGGATGTAAAATCAGCTTTTCTAAATGGGAAACTTGAAGAAGAGGTTTATATTGAGCAGCCAGATGGTTTTCAACTTGGTGATGATCCCAACTTGGTTTGCAAGTTGAAGAAAGCTTTATATGGATTAAAACAGGCACCCCGAGCATGGTATGCAAGACTAGACAACTATCTCACTCATCAAGGGTTTAAGAAAGGTATGGTGGACAACAATTTGTATGTCAAAATAGAAAATGGACATCTTATTGTTCTTGTTGTATATGTAGATGATATCATATTTGGCAGCAGCAAAGATGAGTCTTGCAGAGACTTAGCAGATAAGATGCAGAAAGAATTTGAAATGTCTATGATTGGTGAACTGTCTTACTTTCTTGGGTTACAAGTTAATCAGAATGAGAAGGGCATATTTATTTCCCAAATCAAATATGTGAAAGAGATGTTAAAAAGGTTCACAATGGAGGATTGTAAGCCAGTGAGCACTCCCATGACGACAGGCTGCAAGTTGAGCAAGGATGACAAATCTCCACTTGTTGATCAAACCACATACAGATCTATGATTGGGAGCTTACTGTACCTGACAGCTACCAGACCAGATATTTTGCAGGCAGTTTGCATGGTCGCTTGTTTTCAGGCTAATCCCAAGGAGACTCACGTGACAGCGGTAAAGAGGATTTTTCGGTACCTCAAGGGTACTATGGAGTATGGGTTATGGTATCCGAAAGGCAAGGACTTCACTCTCATTTCTTTTTCAGATGCAGATTGGGCAGGATGTGTCGATGACAGAAAGAGTACCAGTGGAGGTGCATTCTATCTTGGAGACAGGTTGGTCGCGTGGCACAGTAAGAAACAAGAGTCAGTTTCTTTATCAACAGCAGAGGCAGAATATATTGCAGCAACAACATGTTGTACACAGGTTTTGTGGATGAAACAAACTCTGAAAGATCTTGGTATTAACTTCAGTGAGCCAATATCAGTTAAGTGTGACAACACCAGTGCAATTAACATCTCTAAGAATCCAGTAATGCATTCACGGACAAAACACATTGCTATCAGATATCATTTTTTAAAAGAGAAAGTTGTTGAAGGTGAGGTTAAGCTGGATTTTGTTCCAACTACAGAACAAGTAGCAGATATTTTCACAAAACCATTGCCCAAGGAAGTGTTTGAGTATCTTCGAAACAAATTGGGAGTGGTCCCACTTCCCAAGAATTGACTAGCTACAGGGATCACTTTCTCAGGGGGAGCATTTGAGTATTTGATTATTCTGTTGCTCATAATCATAATTTGTGCTAAGTGCAACAAATTGTGCCTGAGAATGTTGTGCATGGACTCAGGGGGAGTCTGCAGTAGCCCTTTGGTATTATTGACAAAGGGGGAGAAGAATTACAGGAAATTACACATGTGTTGCCAACAATTCCAAAGGGGGAGATTGTTGAGCAAGGTGCAGCAGGAGTATTGTCATTGTTGTCAACACAGTCAGTTAGATCTAATGATGCAGTGGAAAGGCAGTTCAAAAGCCATTCAGGTGCAGAGGACAGGAGTTCTAAGGTTAGTCAGAGTATGGACAGTGAGTTTCCAAGAAGACCATAGTGGGCCTTTTGCAAAAAGATCAAGAAAAAGACAAGTAAGAAAACTGTCGCGATATCGCGACATGTTTTCTATCACGATTTCACGACATACTGGAGGAGAGAGAAACAACAGAGAAAACTATCATGATTTCATGACAGGTTGGCAAAGAAAAAGAGTAAGTTGGAAAAGTGTCACGATTTCGTGACATGTCGCATTTTCGCGACTCGAAAAGGCCAGGAAGGAAGAAAAATAAAAAGTGTCACGATTTCGTGACATGTCGCATTTTCATGACTTGACGAGAGCAGGAAGGCATAGAAGGAAAAGTGTCACGATTTCGTGACATGTCGCATTTTCGTGACTTGACGAGAGCAGGAAGGCAGAGAAGGAAAAGTGTCACGATTTCGTGACATATTGCAAGGAAGGTTGTACGGACGAAAAAGTGTCACGATTTCATGACATGTTGCAGGAGAAAGAGTCTGAAAAAAAAAGTGTCATGATTTCGTGACATGCTGCAGAACTCCAAGTGAGAACTGTCATGATTTTGTGACATGCAGTAAAGGAAAGTGTTCGAAATAAGAAGTGTCACGATTTCATGATAGGATGAAGGGAAAGCGTACGGATGCGAAAAGTGTCACGATTTCGTGACAGAAAAAGAAAGCAGACGAAAGCAGAAGTGTCACGATTTCGTGATAGAAATAGAAAGTAGGTCTTCAATAGGAGAAGTGTCATGATTTCATGACAAAAGTAGAGAGGAAGGCTATGAAGACAGAAATGTTGCGATTTCATGACAAAAGCGAAGACGAAGTCTATGAAGGCAGAAGTGTCGTGATATCACGACAGAAAGAAAGACAAAGGCTTCAAAGACAGAAGTGTCATGATATCATGACAGAAAGAAAGTCAGAGGCTACAAAGGGAGAAGTGTCACGATTTCGTGACAAATGCAGAATAGAAGACTTCGAAGATAGAAGTGTCGCGATATCGTGACAAAAGCCAAAAGAAAGCGTACGGAGGCAAAAGTGTCACGATATCGTGACATGTTGTTTTTTCATGGCAAAAGCTACAGAAGAGTTACAGAGGCAGTGAAGCCGACAAAGTCAAATATTGGCCGATGAAGATTAGGGCTTGTAGCCGACGAAGTCTAGGGTTTTGCAACCGACTAAGATTAGGGTTACAGCCGACGAAGAATCAAGTTTTTGATCATGAAAATGTGATTATAAAAGGAAGGTTGGTTTGATGAGTTATGTGTGTTGTGAAGTGCGATGTTCGGTGATAGTACGTAGAGAGAGAAATTTGATTGGAGTGCGTAGAGTGAGCGAGTCGTGTCAAAATCAAGCTAAGTGCGAAGTAAGAGCGCATAGAGAGTAGAGAGCGTAGAAGGCAGAGATGATCGTTCGGCTGTTATGATGTAGACTATGCGAAGTGTGTATATAGAGAAAGAAGAGTGTGCAAGAGTGCGCAAAAGGCTAAGTCGATCATAGAACTCGGCTGTAGCAGTACAACAGATGCGAGTGTCTTGCGAACTGTAAGTTCTAGACCAGTCAGGGTCTTGTGGAAGCAAAGGTATTTTTTTGTAACATTTATAGATTCAGAATTGCAGTCCAAGTTGTTGCTTGGCATCTGGAGTTGGTGCTCCTTTCTGTTGGTGCAGATAAATTAGGGGTTGGTGCTCCTTCCAGTTGGTGCTGGTAAATCAGGGGTTGGTGCTCCTTTCTGTTGGTGCAGATAAATCAGGAGTTGGTGCTCCTTCCAGTAGGTGCTGGTAAATTTGCTGTAAAATTGATTGCTTTGCTAAGGCTGGATTTGGATGGTAGTCCAAGCAGTCAATTTTTGAGGAGTAGCCACATTGGTGAACCTCGTTAAAATCTTGCGTTGTGTGATGCTCTCTTGTTATAATTGCTATATCTATTTTTAAGTTTGCATTACTTCAGCATTAAGAATTACAGATTTAAGATTTTAATTAGCTACACTGATTCACCCCCCCTCTCAGTGCCATTGTAAGTTTAACATTCTTTGTGAGTTATTCCTTGTGAAAATGAAAAACAATCTCTCTACCTTGGGTTGGTTTTGGTGGTTTGTTACACTTTTTGCTCAACTGTCTCCTATCATCAATGTCTTGTATACATATAAAAAATATATTCTTTCCATTTGTATCTTCCTTATTGATCCTTGTACATAATGTTTGAAACCCTATCACCATATTTATCTTGAATTAATATCATCCACGATTTCAAAAATTGATCTAGATTGAGTGGTTTTCTATCACACCAAGTATCCATCCAAATAGAAATATTTTCTCTAGTTCCCACCACTCATCCTAGACCTTTAATTACTAGATCAATAGATTATTTTTAAATCGTTCCATAGATTATAACCATTTGGAAGTGAGAATGCAGTAAATATTAAGCTTGGGTCATTAAGCTCAACATACTTAGAATAATTCTTGCCCATTGTTTTGACTATCTTTGTACAATATCCAAATAACTTTTCTTGTAAGAGCTAAGTTTTCATCCATAAGAACTCTTAAACCAAAACCTCCCCTAATTTTATCATCACACACCTTGCTCCAATTCACCAAAGGGAATTTCCTTTTATCATGTAAACTTGACCACAAAAGGATCGTATAATGTAGATTAAACTTCTTTCTATCGATTTTGGCACAATATACAAGGACATAATAAGTTGGAATGAATTGTAAGATTGATTTAATTAGTTGCACTCTTCTTGCTAATGATAATCATCTTCCTTTCCATGTTGGTATTTTATTATAAACTTTACTCATAACTGGATCCCATAATTCTATCCTCATTCTCCCCTGAAATAAGGTCATCCCTAGATAAGTTGCTTGTAAATTTGCCTCCCCCATTTGAAGAAACCTGCATATCCCTGCTTTGATTCTAGTTGGGGTGTTTAGTAAGTAAAGTTTCCTATTAAATTTCTGCCCTGATGCTCTTTCGTATTCCTTTAATAAGTTATTTAAAGCTTTGGCCTCATTTATCCTTCCCCTCCCAAAAAGGGTTGTATCATCTACAAACTATTGATTGATGATGTTGTCGATGTTATTACTCATTTCAAGACCACTTATCAACCCATGTTTATTAGCCTTCTTCAAGTTCCTAACTAAAACCTCTACCATAATAATGAAAAAATATGGAGATAGAGGATTTCCTTGTCTAAGACCTCTCTTGGATTTAAATGATTATGTTACTAACCTACTAACCAACACTGAATAAGAAACTGTAGCTACACAAGCTTTAACCCATCTGACCCATTTCTTACCAAATCCAAACTTTTATAATACTGCAAAAATAAAATCTCATTTAACCCTATCTTAGGCTTTACTCATATCAAGTTTTAAGATCATTGCTCTCTTTTCTTGAAGTTCTTGAATGCAAAACTTCATGAGCTACTATGATCCCATATAGAATTTCTCCCTTTCATAAATACTCCTTTCTATTCTAAAATAATTTTGTCTAACAAAGGTCAATCAATTCACCATCACTTTGGAGATAATATTGTATTTCATATTACATAGGCTTATGGACCTAAATTAATTAAACAATTATACATTCTTCTTCTTTGGAATTAGAGTAATATATGTTGCATTTAATTTATAAGGAATGTATTGTTTTACCCTAGACTGTTCCACTGCCACCAATAAATAATCCTTCACTACTTGGAGATTTATCCTTATCAAAAGAGAAAAAAGCTAAATAAACTTCTTCCAGAGTAATAGGCTCCATTAGTTTCCTATTGTCTTAATATGTTATAATTGAAGGTACTTCTTATAGGAGATTATCATTAAGAACTTCAAATTCCTATAATCCTAGAATATCCTGATAAAAAAACCTTGCCTCATTTCTGATTTCACTTTGGTCTTCAATCTAAACCCCTTTTGCTGATTTAATTCTACTAATTTTGGATGTTGATCTTTGTACTATTGCCATCCTATGAAAAAACTTTGTATTTTTATCTCCTTTTAACCAAGTCTGTCTTGATTTTAATCTCCAAAATTTCTCTTCCTTACTCAAAATATTTTGATATTCACTAAGCAACCCCCTTTCCTTCAAGCTTGGATTATTATGATCACCTTTTCGGAATTTTGAAAATTCATCTTATAGTTCTTCATTCTTCTCAAAACTATTTCCAAAGGTGTTCTTATTCCATTATTTTAATCTAGATTTTGTTGATTTATTTTGTTTAAGAAGTGTATACAACCCATCGTTTTCTAAAGAATTCCACATTTGTGTTATCATATCAACAAATTGAGGATGGTATTCCAACATCTACTCATATTTAAAAATGATATTTTTTTGAATTCACTTAGCACCGTTTTAACTTTTATTGGCCAGTGATTTGAACTAGTCCTTGTCAATGTATTAATTTTAGTACAAGTCCACTCATCTATCCAATGATCTGAGAGTATGCATATGTCTTATTTTTTTGCTATTTTGTTATGACCTCTCCTATTGTTGGTCCATGTATAGTTGTCTTATTAAAAATCAACCACCCATAAATTAATGTTTTGAATAAAAGTTGAGAAATCTCTTATACTTTGTCTTAATTTTCAAAATCTCAATAAAATTTCATCTAATTTGGTTATGGCATTGAAATCTCCTATGATCATGAATTGGGTTTCTTGGTCTTTACTTCTCATAAAGGTCCTAATATCACTCCATACTTCTAATTTGCCTAGCTGAGTTGTAGGTCCATAGACATTGATAAGGATGAAATAAATGTTTGCAAAGTAACTTGTGACTAAAGAGGCTATCCAATGCCTAATTTTATAAATGGTTACATAGTAGGTTCTAATAGGATTCCAACATGTTAGAATTCCCCCTACTGCTCCTTTAGAATCCAGAGAATCCCATTCATATCTTTTCCATATTGCTTTCATAGTTTTAAAAACTTCTTTCTTTGTTATTTTAGTTTCCTAGATACAAAGAATATCAGAATTATTACTTAAACAAAGGTCCTTAATACACCTCTGCTTTGAGGGGACATTAGCACCCCTTATATTCAATGAGATGGTAATCATCTCTCATAGAGGTACTCGACTTGCCTACAAATTACCAATATCATTTTGTTGTTTGATGAAGAGAAGTTCAACCAACTTAGTTTGTGTTTCTTTCTTTATATTTGCTCTTGCTTCCTTGGATCTCACTTGATAATTTGAGAATTTTCCTCTTTTTGCCTTACGTGTATCAAGAGTATGTCTTATTATTTTATTCCTTAATATTCTTTCACAACTTTCTTTTTCATTTGACTTATCCTCTCTTGGCTCTACCATGAAAGATTTTGACTTGTCCTACTCATTTTCTATTATTTATTTGTTAATGGTAGAGGTATTAACATCTAACATTGCGTTTTCTCTACCAATTTTCTTCTCCTAAATGGTGCATGGTACTTCAAGAGAGTCTTCAAAATATGATGAGACACATTTATTAGGTCCATCAAGAATGTTCGTCCTTTAATCAAAATCATATTGAATAGATGATTCCTTGTTAATATTTTGAATTTGTTGTACTGTGTTCTCTAAGCTCTAATCTATTTTTTCTTCATAGGCTAAAGCCTCAAAAAAATTAGTATTTCTTCCAATATCATTCCTTATTGATCTCCACCATTTATTTTTCAATGAGTTTACATAGGTTTTTATGAGAGGTCTCGATCCTCTCGTACCAAGTGGGGTTTGAACCTTGGACCTCAAAGAGAGGCCAAAGCCCTTATCACTTTAGTAAGCTTGCAACTATAGGTCTTCGCCATTTATTTACTTTTATCTATCTAAACCTATTTTTTGGAAGTTGAAAAACATCCCCATCAGTATCCATTTGTAAGTTTCTCTAACGATTTTCTACATATGTTTATGTTGGACTCTTCTTAGGGCATGATATTTCAATATGCCCCACCTCATGACATTTTCTACATCTAAAATATATGTTTTCATAATCTATGGTTTGGGTCCACAACTTACCCCCATACTTAAGAATGATTGATTATGGTAAAGGTTTACTTTTATCAATCATGACCAATATCCAAGCATAAATTACCAAGAATCTATCTTTTGGAGTTTCTAAAATTTCAAGGAATTCTCCTAAAGTGTTGCCTATTACCTTAAAGGTTTCTATTTTCCCAAAATTTAATGGGAAAACTATACATCCTAACCTAGATTGGTACTAGGGATAGATTTATATTTTTAGGCGCAAAACCTTCATACCAACGGGTAAGGAAGAGTCCTACTCTTCCCATAAACCAAGGACTCCCTTTTAGGATTCTATCTCTTTCCTCCTTAAAACAAAAAATGGCTAGGAAGAAACCTTTGGGAAGAAAGGATAAAATCACTCCTGGAGACTTCCAACTCCTATCAATCCATTTTCTCAAGGTTGAAGCCCCTGGTCAAGACCCATTAAATTTACCAAAAACTACCCTATCTTTGAGATACACGAATCGCTCCTTTGTGAGGCTCTCACTAACCTCTACTACTAGAGATGATTCTAAGGATTTATCTGTAAATCGATCCATGGGAAGGAAACTAAAACTCAAAATCTACTAAAATATCTTATAACAAATAATATATATATATAAAATATTAAATAATTTGCATGAAAATTATTTAATAAAAAGAAGAAAAAGAAACTTAGTTGAAAAATTCTATGTCTAGACATAATGTCGCCTCACTGAAACCCTAGCCCTCCATTTTTCCTCCCATCATCTAAACATTGGTTGACAGATATCTGCAATTTCATTTTTAGCTACTCGAAAAATCATCACTACCCTTATTTCGGATGACTAACTTCATGGGATCGTATCTCCCTCATTATTGTTTGTATTCCTTTATACGATCACTCATTTTGAAGCTATTTTAATTATGCACAAATTGGTCCAAGAATCAACTGAATCGAACAACCCTTCGAGGAGATAAGGCTCCTAAAAGATGATATGTTTAAAAAAATTACCCTAATATTGCCATTGTTTTCAACGATTGTCTTCACATGGTCATATATCCCTCACTATTGCCTAGATTCTTTTAAATGACCACTCATTTCAAAGCTTTTCAAAATTTGCACAAAAATAACACAAGAATCGTCTAAATTGGACAACTTTATGCAAAGATATGGCTCTTGAAAGATTATTCGCTTTTTAAAAACTTTGCCCTAGCTTTGCTGATTCATACATCATGTTATTAACATAGGCCAAATATTCCTCAGACCACTAATTGTTTCTATCACATCTATGAAGACTACAGAGGCTCATTTTTGGTAGATTGCTCCTAGTCATCACGTTTCGCTTGTAGCATGTGTTGCAACTTGGAGTAGAGGATGAGTCACCTTAGTGGACGAACTTACCACATTTTGTCTAAAGCTTTGTGTATTTGGTCAAAAAATGGCTAGTGTAAGAAAACAGTGCAGGGAGCATTCCCCTAGTGTTCAATCAATTCTTACAAATATGTCGACTTCATTGCCACTTTGTTGGCCTACACTGAAATTGTAACAACACAAAAGAAACAACAATGACCTTGTCAATAACACTATCAAATAGAACAACAAATGCTTGAGAGAACAAGGAATCATCTTTGGCTTTCTATAAAGAAAATAAAATATCAATCTTGAAGAGGTACTAAACTTCTAAAAACACCAGAAAGAAGATAGGAGGGTCTTTAAGGAGAATCAATTGTCATGTGAACCACTATGGAAGAAGAGGTTGGAAAAAAGAAAAATCCACTTTCAAACATCCTAAGCCTTATAACATTTTCAAAAGAGGTGAAGAAAATCTTCAGGTTCATGGCAAAATAGACATAGTGGGTTGGGAACTCCAATGTAGATAAGCCGTTTACCAAATAGGAGGCCTTAGTGAATTAAACTCCAAGCAACAATAATTTGTTTGGGTTCAAGATATGCAAACCAAGCTATGTGAAAACAATAAATTGGAATATACTTGGTGAAGAGAGGCCCCAAAGAGCATTTAGTTTGTCAACCATAAATAAGTATGGAGATAGCCATTTGTAATCCAATACAACCTTACAAATAATAAGGGGTGTCTCTGAATACCATTGCTAGTCGTTCGACCAAGGACACTAAAAACACACTATGATCTTGTTAATTTTTGAGAAGATGACCCAAGTTCAAATATTTTGAACTAAAACATGTATAACTATTAAGTTATTCTAATACAACTATGTAATATAATAAGTATAAATTACTCGTTGAAAAAAGAACCACTATATGTTAATGCTATAATAAGAATAAATAACTAATTGAAAAAAAATTATATTAAAAAAATAAACCATTTTATCAAATGGTATTAATTTAACTGGTTATATTCCTCAATATTCAAGGAGAGACCTAGATTCACATCTTAACTGCCACATTATTTTGTAATAAAACTATGTACTGTAATATAAATGAATGAAACTACCTTTTTTACATATAAATTTCTATAATCCTTAGCCTGTTGGGAAAAAACGACGTCAACAAGACCTTGACCCTCTAGGAAATCAAATTGAAGTTGCCCACTCATAAACACTCATCCCCTACCAAGCGGCCTATCCCATGGATAAAACTACATTTACTCATAATACAAAAATAAAAGTGAAACCCGCTTCAATCTCATTTAACATAGTAAACCAAAAATCAACGGAACATTTACTCACAATACAGAAATTTTCTCAATAATAACATATTCCAAAACTAGAATTTCGTTTTTCTTTAATAGATACTTATTTTTTTTTAAAGACGTGCAAATAATTTTAAGTGCGAGACGATGGAGAAAAGGCAGGTATACACTGCAACCCGCAAGACACAAACAACAAAAAAAATTGATCAATGGGATATAGCGATCGGGAAAAATTTAAAACCTTCCGCAAACGAAAATATAACAAATGCTTGAAACGAGAGGGTTTAAGACGGGTTTTTTCATAAGCCTATGCATGTGACAAACAATACTCCATAGTTATAGTCCTAGGAGCGTGGCACAATGTTCTGGCGTCGCCTTACTACGCTGCACCCGCTCGCTTCGCAAATCCGCTCGTATTACCATTCTAGTTTTAATCCACATTCTTGCATTTTCTCGCATTTTCGGCCTTCGAATCATCTGGAGCAGAGTTTCCATGGCGGTCTGGGGTCACGTATTTGCAGTCCTCGAATTACATCAACCGTCAGAAAATTCAGTACCGGAAGGAAAAACGGGAATGGAGGCAAAAGCGACGATGCGGATCCCTTTAAAACCGACAATGGGAGGGGCCCAAGGCCGCCTCCCGGCGACGCCTGGGATTTTTCCGGCAAGGCTGATGACGCCTTCGAGCCTTCAAACGGGGACAAATGGGACGAATTCGGCTCGGGCGAGGGCTGTATGGATTGGAGCGCCATGGAAGCAGACGACAGTAAAGATGAGCGATGGAAGGATTTTCAGGAGCCGGGGCCAATTTCATTTGAGGAAACCCCTGTTGCTGGAGGGGAGTTAGGGGATGAGTGGGCTGCTGGCGAAGGGGTCCAGCCTTTGCCTTCTGAAGAAGGGGAAGTCCCTGGGGTGGAAGAGGGTGATTGGAAGTCGGCTATCAGGGCCGCTCAACTGACCGAATTAGAAAAGGAAGAAAAACAGCTCATGACTCAACTTGAAGGTATTTACATCTCTCTTGTAGATTGTGTGGTTCTTTGTTGCTATAATGGAAAATGTATTTTTAATAAGTATTTAAATTTTCAACTCCATCGTTCACCATACGAGGTTGTGTGGACCTGATTTTATCAGTGTGGGGTAAGCCTTGGCCACATTCTGAGAATTTAGATAAAGATTTATGACCTCACAACGTCTGCGCTTATGACCTCGTTGTTGTGAGGAGGATGCGAATCTCAACAAGGGTCAGGTGCTTAGAAGCACAGTTGGAAAACACAGACTCAGCAAGGCTATTTTTAGAGAGTAATCGACCTCCTACACCCACAGACCTAGGGCCCCACTACTGCCCTCTATTAAAATTTAATTTAATTGTCCTAACTAGTGGGGAAGTTTCTTTGAGTCCCCTTCAATAATTAATTTATTGAAATCTTTCTTAATGACTACTCTTAGGCTTGTAATTAAACTATCTCCACCTAATTTGAGGTGGATGGAAGAAGGTAAAGAACATATGCATAGAGCAAATGTCTTACTATCTCTAAAACTACCTTCTACACCCACAGACCCCACTATTGCCCCCATTGACATTTTTTAATTTCATTGTCCTGACTAGTGGGGTTGCTAGTATTAAGGCTCTTTTGTGACAACTTTGGCAAAAAAAACTCCGCAAACAAATTAGTTGAAAAAACTTCAAAGAAAATATTTAAATTCATACAAAAAAAATTAAAAAATCATTTTCTGTCAGAAACCCTGCAAAAACTCGGAAAACTCGGCCAAAGCAATTTTTGCATAAATTTGGCCAAGTTTTCACAAGTTAAATCACCTCCCTTAATTCGCTAAGACTCGGTCACAGTTTGCTTAACGACTACTCTTAGGCTTGTAATTAGACCATCTCCACCAAATTTGAGGTGGATGGAAGAAGGTAAAGAACATATGCATAGAGCAAATGTCTTGCTATCTCTAAAACTACCTCTACACCCGCAGACCCCACTATTGGCCCCATCAACAATTAATTTCATTGTCCTGACTAGTGGGGTTGCTAGTATTAAGGCTTTTTTGCGACAATTTTGGCAAGAAAAACTCCGCAAACAACTTAGTGGAAAAAACTTCAAAGAAAATATTTAAATTCATATAAAAAACTAAAAAATCATTTTCTGTCAGAAACCCTGCAAAGACTTGGAAAACTCGGCCAAAGCAGATTTTGCTTAAATTTGGCCAAGTTTTCACAAGTTATATCATCTCCCTTAACTTGCCAAGACTCAGTCAAAGTTTTCTTGCTGTCAACTCGTGAGTTTTGCAAGTTATCTGCAATGTTTGGAACTATGCAATGTTTGGAACTATGCTTACAATATGGTAGCCATCGAAGTCCTTTAGCCTGAATAATTCTTGCCAAAAATGGCTGGTAAAAATGGGATCTCTGTCACTAACAATGGAGCGAGGCATTCCATGTAATTTAAAAACAGGTTCCATAAAAATATTGGCCACAACGGAGGCGTGAAATGGATGACGCGACATGCAGAAATGGGCATATACTTGGATAATCTGTCTACCACCACCACAAGGACAGATTTGCCTGCTGATTTAGGCAATCCCTCCACAAACTCCATAGAGTTGGTAGAGGCTGCAGTGTACCGGGTGATGGAGTAGTTTCTCCTTTATGATGTTGGCAGATATCACACTCAGATACATAGCGACAAATATCACCCTTCATACCTGACCAATAGAAAGTACATTTGGTTCGTTCTTATGTCTTAAGAAAGCCTAAGTGGCTTGCTAATGGTGAATCATGTAACTCCTCTAGGACGCTCTCAATAAATTCTGACTGTTGTCCTAAGACAACTCTTCCTTTGTACCTGAGAACCCCGTTCTTCCATTCATAGTTGGCTTTGGCTGTGGGATCTTGCTGTGACTGAGATATGAGCTGCTGTACTTTGGGGTCTGTTTCCCACTCTTCCTTAACCCCTTGTAACCAATCTAGACATGGTAGAAATATAGCAAAAAAGAGTCTTCTCCATCATGCTATTGTAATAATGCGTCTGCAACCACGTTCTTTTTGCCCTATGTGTAAATAATCTCATAATCATAGCTTCAATTTTCTTGGGGTCCACCCGCACTCCATCTGTTCCTACAATGTGGCCTAAATACTCCACCTCAGGTAGGCCAAAAGCACACTTACTTGTGTTTTAGATAAAGCTGATTCTACAGCAAAGTTTGGAGGATCTGTTCCATATGGTGTCTGTGGGCTTCCCACGTCTTACTATAGATGAGAATGTCATCAAAGAATACCAAAATAAAATTTCTTAAATAAGGCTTGAAGATCTTATTCATTTCCTCTGAATTGTAGAAGGAGCATTACAAAGCCTGAAGGGCATTTCTAAGAACTCGTAATGACCCTCATGAGTTCGGAACGCAGTTTTGGGCACATTTTCCGGCTTCATTCTAATCTGATGATAAACCAAATGCAGATCCAATTTGGTGAAGTACTTGGAGCCCTGTAATTCATCTAGCAAATAGGGGCTTCCCATGTCTTACTATAGATGAGAATGTCATCAAAGAATACCAAAACAATTTTTCTTAAATAAGGCTTGAAGATCTTATTCATTTCCTCTGAATTGTGGAAGAAGCATTACAAAGCCCGAAGGGCATTTCTAAGAACTCGTAATGACCCTCATGAGTTCGGAAGGCAGTTTTGGGCACATTTTCTGGCTTCATTCTAATCTGATGATAAACCCAAACGCAGATCCAATTTGGTGAAGTACTTGGAGCCCTGTAATTCATCTAGCAAATCATCAATTACTGGAATAGGGGATTTATTGTCAACTTGTTGAGAGCCCAAAAATCAGGACACATCCTCCAATCCCCTTCTTTCTTTAAGACCATGACTACTGGAGAGGAATATGGGCTAGTGCTAGGCTGAATAACTCCTACTTCCAAGAGCCCTTTGACAATTTTCTCTATTTCATTCTTTTGCTGGAACGAATATCTATAAGGACGGACAATGGGTGGTTGGCTTCCTAGAATTAGTTGGATCGCATGGTCATGTTCTCCTTTGGGTGGCAGTAAACCTTTTGGCTCCTCAAACACTTCCCGATATTTATTTAACAAATCTTGCAGCTCGTTAACCCCTTGATCCTCCATAACCTCTGATAGGTGGATTGCATGGAGTTGTGCAACTACACCTGAGGCACCCTTTTTTAATAACTTTTCCATTCGATGGGAGCTGATAATTTCAAGGGATCCTGCACGAATGCCCTTAAAGGTATATTTCTTGCCATCAATGGTGAAACTCATGACCAGATCATTGAAATTCATTTCTATAGTGCCCAATGTGTGCAACCAATCAGTACCTAATACAACATCGCATCCACCCATATCAATTGCAAACAGATTAGTTCTGAGATGATAATCACCCATTTGTATCTTTACTTTGTCACATCTACCTCCACATTTCATCATTCCTCCATTGGCAATCATAATCTAAAAATTGTTAACAACATGGATATAGCAATGCACCTGGTTTGCTATCCTCCTATGGATGAAGTTATGGGTGCTGCCACTGTCAATCAAAACTACTACCTTGTGGTGCTTGATATAGCCAATAACTTTCATGGTTTGGGGAGAATGAATTCCAGCCAAAGCATGTAAAGAAATAAGGGGCTCTTCTTCTGTGATATTTTGAGTTTGTTGGGGCATTTCTTCTAGCTCTTCGTCCGGCTAAGTTTCTGCTTCTATTAAGCAATTTTGTTCTTCCATGTCAATAACAAAAAGTTTTTGTTCTTTACATCTATGTCCCCTAACAAATTTTTCATCACAATTGAAACAAAGTCCTTTTGCTTTTCTCTCTTCCATTTGGGCTGGTGTTAATCTATGAATACTCTATTGTTGAGGATTTGGCTGTACTGTTTGTGTTTGATCTTTTGGTGCAGGGTAGTTGGACTTATTGAAAGTTTTAAAAATTCTATGCTGATTGGTAGAAATCTTTTCCTCTACTAATCGGGCTAATCCCATGACTTCCTCGAAAAGGCTTGGTTTAAACATTTTTACCTCCTGCTCACACATCTTCTCTTAAGCCACCAATAAAACAACTCTTGAAAAAAGAATCATCCAATCCCTATGTACGGCCTGCCAAAATGTCAAATTCCTCCAGATAACTGTTAACGAGCCCTGTTTGATGTAATTTTGTCAAGGCTTTTGTGGAATCTTCATAAGACGTTGGTCCATAACATTGCAATAGCTCATCAGTAAATTCTTGCCATGTGGTGTACCATGTTGAATTTCATGTCTGAAAAACCATCTCCAGATTAAAAGAAACAGTTTGGACTTTTTGATTATCACTAATTTGATGCAAACTAAAGAACTGATTTGCTTTGTATATCCGACAAGTTGGATCTCCACCATCAAATATAGGAAAGGAGAGTTTGGGGACTGGAATTGAGTGGTTGGTTGGGTTCCCTTGAGTTGATCCTGAACCTCTACTAGATGAACTACTTGTAAGAAACAATGGATGTGTCGATTTATTTTGATTTACTTGATGAATCTGTTTCAGGTGAGGTTCCACACTGTCTAATTTGACCTGTAACATATTTACTTGGTGCTGGGTTTGTTGGTTCTGCTCCATTTGTTCCTTCAGTGCTTGCATATCCTGTTTGAGGAACTGCTGTCTAGTGCCTAGTGCCATACTGTTTTTTTTTTTTCTCCTGGGCACTGTGAGAGAAAAACTGCAGTGATGGATTTAAGAAATTCTTCAAACTGCAATTTGTGTACCAAATAGTGCTCACAGAATCCTTTTTGCTGCATGTAAACTGTTTGACTGAGCTTGAAGGATGGCTGGTCAATGGTGGCCTTACAATCTAGGAGTGACTGGTTTTTGAAGCTCTTTGATAGACCACAAGGTTTCCAATAGTATTGCTCGGCTGGTCTTCCATGGCTCCAACTAAGGGGGGTATATCGTTCCCTTAGCCGCAATACCCAATTCCTTGAGTACGTGAGAGTGATCTCTCCGAGTGCTATTCTCGATGTATTGCAAAAAACATATGGTTGACTGGATCACTAATGAGGGTCTCAGGAACCCTAGGGGGGTCTTTGATATACTCGAGGATATGTGGAGTCCAAACCGGTGTGCAGGTCTCTCTAAGGCTTGGGTATTGGAGCCATAACTCCTCATTTCACACACCGTTGTGGGGGGCAAACGTGCTTAACCAAAAATGATAGATCTTCGTGGTTTTAAACTGCCCAGACATGGTTCTAGCCTAGACTCTTCTAGCAGTGCAAAAATAAAATATCTCGGTAGAAGATTCGACTGCTAAGAGTTCTACCCCAAAAAAAAATTCTTGCAAGCTCTGATACCACTTGCAATGCACTTATAAGATTGCAATGTTCACTGTGCCACTTCGAGGCGACAACATCCTGGAGCAACGCTTGCTACAAAATAATGTTCACGATACCCTAATGCGGTATCATAATACAAATATATAGTAACACTAAATGCTAGGGTTAGCCACAAGCCGACTACCTGCCTACAACTAATGCTAGGGTTGCCACAAGTCGGCTACCCTCACACACATAATGCCAACATTAACTAATTAATATTATAACTAACTAATAGGGTTAGGGTGGAGCCCTAACATAAGTGTCCTGGATCCTGCTCGAAAGTCGTTTGCTCAAAGTGTCCTGGATCCTGCTCGAAAGTCGTTTACTGGAAGTGTCCTGGATCTTGCTCGAAAGTCATCCGTTGGAAGTTCCTTGGATCTTGTCCAAAAGTTGTCCTTTGAAAGTGTGTTGGGTCTTGACGTTGGACATGTCTGATGAGTGCTGGTTTGTTGTTGGGAATCTTAGGTCCCTTGTACCAATCTTAATTATGCTCAAGGGAAACTTGTTGAAATTCTCTTTTGTCTCCTTTGTTTTTGGAAGGTCAAGGTCCTGCTGCCCTCCAAGAAGTTGAGCAAAACGTTCTTGCAACTACTTCTTGATGTGTGCGAGAGACTTGATGGAAGCGGTTTGACTAGAACTGATCTGACCAATCCTATTGTACAAATTTCTTTCCATTGTTTGAATGTACTAGTGAACCTTTGGTTCGAGGTTTAGAGAAGGGGGATTGAATTGATTGAGGTGTTCTGCGGGAGGGGTGGACGAGGAACTCATGGTGCGAGTGGCTAATCGAGTGTGAGGGTTGAAGCTGTTGATGCCTTCCGGGACATTGTGGTGCTTGCCTTGATTCCTTGGATGATGCTTCTTTTGGTGCATACTATCATCATTTGTAAGATCTGTTCTTTGTAGGCGCCTATTGATCCACTCCTAGCCTATGGAAGTTGAAGGATCAGACATGCACCCCTAGGTGTATGACGAGACCTGAGTAGACCTCAAAACTGACCTGAAAAAGGGTTTATTGAAGGTATATATTTTTGATCAGCTCAATGAGATGAGCAAAATGAGATAGGATTCCATAAGGGTCTTGACACACCCGACACTTTTTTTGGGTATGAGAAACGCAAAAGGGTCTAAAATTACCTGTTTGGATGATGTGAACTCAGCCAAAAGGGGTTTTCAAATAGGCTCGATAGCAACTCTACTGCCCTTTTCCACTGCCACAAGGAGCCAAATTCATTGCTCTGATACCACTTGTAGCAAAACAACTTCCAAAAAACAACAATTGCAACAATAAGTTTCAGAATAATAGCAATAGAAACAACATACACCAGAATATTTGCAACAGAATCAGATTCCAAAACAGTAAATCCAATAAAGTATCATAGATCCAGATTCCAAGTCTCAAAAACAATCCAAGTTACTCAACAAGGGCAAAGTCTCCTAGCCACTTAAAGAGCGAGAAGTCTCTTATGCACACTAGACGCGATAGAAGTTAGATGAATCAATGATACCTAACTACATCACATTCTTTATTTATAGTTAATCAAAATGACATAATCTAACCCTAATGTTCAAGGGCCAACTATCCAACTCTAAGGGCCCAAGCCAACAAATAAAGATAGCCGACATGGCTACATCAGCTCCGTTGACAAGCTTCCAGTAGTCAACTTCGATTTTATACAGCATAGAAAAAAGATTGGTGGATTTACCTCTCAACATTTAAGTTACACTTTTAAGTCGGTGTTTGAGCCAAGCGGGATTTCCAATTAATTGTTGGTTACTAGTTGATTGTTGGTCATCGCTGTTTTGTCAACTGATATGCTAAGTATTTATATATGAAAGCTACTAGTTGACTGTTGGCTGTCGCTGTTTTGTCAACTGATATGCTAAGTATTTTTATATGAAAGCTAAATAAGTACGACTGATTTTTGGTCTTTACTGAAAATACGAGAAGAAAAGGAGGTGCACCCTATATTGGATATTAACTGGTGCAACCAATTATGGACTAGGAAGCGATGGAGAGAGCCCCATTTGTTTGTGCTGATATTGCCCCAAGGTTAACAAAATTTCTCCTCTGTTTCTCTCAGTACTACCAATATCAAGGGTCTCATCCAAAGGAGATATCTAGTCTTCAGTTTAGATGGAATGTGCCAGGAGCAGTGAACACATTAAGTGTAATGCTTTATGTCCCTTATCAATCCAACAACCCACCCATGGGAATTACAATACTACACAATGTTATGCTCAGCCAGCTTAATGCTTAATACCCTAGTTATCTCTGAGAGTTATAACCATAATATTCTAATTGCTTACGTGCAACTAGAAGAGCTTCAAGGCTTGCATGGTTCATTCTCTGACACTTCTCCATTGTAACTAGGGAGATGATTATTAGTAATGATTTAAAAAGTATCTGCCTTTCATCCTTATTCTAAAGCTTCTATAAGAAATTAATATTTTTTTGTCAATTTTGAGGTCTTACAGATAACAAAGTTTAGTGTCAAGAGTGTGCTTGCAGATTTTCTGCTGCACAGTGTAAGACCATGCTTTCTTTGTCTTTTTTGCATCTTTTGAAGTGAACAATTATTGGAATCAGGCTTCTAAAAGTTTTGGAATATGTTTCCACTAAAATGAAGACTTTAAGAAACCAAAAGGAGATGCTAAGCTTCGTTTGGGAAAAATTTAGAATAGAGAGTTACCCTAAGAAGGATAACTCGCTTGCTTTCCATTGCTGACTTTGTTGTGCACATAACTTAGTCTCTGGAAGCTTTTCAAAGCTTTCAGCACTATAAATGTCCTTTTCCTATGTGAATCATGTTCACAACATTTAGCAGCACTAGCCTGCAACAACCCATTGCAATTCATGATTCTGTTCTTCAAAACTTCTTAATGGAAGACGTGTATCTTGCCACACATGACAATCAAAATTCAATTATGGCACCTTGTGGCTAATTGCATTTACATATCATATAAATACATGCTGAATGCTCCACTCACTTATATTATTGAGGATGCTACAGTTGTATTTTGCTGAAGTTGACATCATTTTTATTTTGATCTACATCAATTATCATTGTTGAAACTAGCAGTCACCACTTGTACAAACATGAGTATTAGTGAAAACTACTTACCAATAGGAAGATTACATTCCTAGCATTAGTTTGCCCTATGGGCTCTCCTCTATATTTTGTCTTTGCAAATGCAAATTGTGTAGCAGTTGCAGTGGTCCTTTGCTAGACACAACCATAGTTAGAAAAATTGTAGGGAACCCACGATTTCTTGCAAAACTTGCAAGAAATTGTGGCTCGCTATTATTTTAAAAACTTCACAGCATCGAGAAATTTGCTGACTTGCGGCGAGATTGCCGCCAAAAGCCTTGGCAATTTCTTGCGAGAAAATTCAGGCTCAAAAATGGAGGAGAAACACAGAATTTTGTTTTAAAAACCTATTTCTTCTCATTTGTTCATTTTTCCTTCTCTCGATCTGTGTGGAAATTCTTTTAAGAGGTGATAACAATAATCCTCTATCACTTTTCTGGATTGCATCAAAGATTGAACATCGGTTCAAGGAGACTGTTTCTACAGACTTTTCTGAGGGATTCCTCTCCCCCCTCCTACAAAAAAAAAACCTAGTGTTTTTTTAGTTTTTTTTTGGGTATTCTTGAAGCATGTAGGCTAGGGCATCTGATTAATTAATTATTTCTTATTTTTCCCTCCTATTAGGAAATATAGATGGATTCTTAGGTGAGGTCCTTGGAATTGTTGCGGGCAACAATGATCCTTCTTCAAGTGGAGCCCAACAGACTCCATCTGCAGCCCCAATCAAAGCCCAACAAGAGACCCAACGTGGAAGCATGGGGTTAAGGGAAACTTGCTGAATCAAGTGTTTTATAAACATTTTGGCAAGGACATGCGATGCGGCATCCATCGCCTCAAACTCCATCTGCTTGGGCAACCGAGGCATGATATAGACCCCTGTCCTAAAGCAGATGATATTGATTAGAAATGAGGTAAAGGCTTGGTTGTGCACCAAAGAGGCCAAACAAATTGAGCACAAAAGGACAAGAGTTGGAGTGGGACATGGAGTGGGGCCTTGGGGCTCTTTTTATGGGGATGAGGCCGAACTAGAAGATGTTGATGCCGTGACTGAAGAGTCTGTTCGTAGCCCTCACATTTGACAAGGTAGTGCTAGTGGGAGTGGGAGTGGGAGAAGTGCGGGATGAGGCTTTAGCATAATTCAAACCACAATTCATTATACCGCATGGGGGAGAGACAAGGCAAAGGATGTAAGGACAACTACAACCAATTTTTGGTATGACTGCAACATTCCCTTCAATTGTGTGAACAGCCCTTATTGGGATGCCCTAGTGAAGGCATTGAGTGATTATGGCAAAGGATTTAAGACACCTTCGACCAAAGATTTAAGTGGACCATTGATGGAGTGTGTCATCAAAACACGTGCTCTTGTAGCAGAGCAAAGGATTACATGGAGGAAAAAGGGCTGCAACATTCTTTCCGATGGATGGACACGTGCAAGAAACGACATGCTCTTGAACTGCATGGTGTATGCGAGTGGATACATGGTCTTCCTGAAGTTGGTTGATGTCTCGCGAGAGGTAAAGAATGCACAATTGTTATTCAATTTGTTGGAGGAGGTTGTACTAGAAATAGGAGGGGAGAATGTTGTCCAAGTAGTGACGGACAATGCAACGACATATGTATCTACGAATAGACTTCTTGAGAAATACCCTTCTATTTTTTGGAGCCCTTGTGCTGCCCATTGCATTGACCTCATGCTTGAGGACATTGGGGTGAAGACGTTGGTAGAAGAGGTGAAGAACATTACACGATTTATCTATAACCACACATGGGTGCTCAACTTGATGAGGGAGCATAATGACAGGAGGGATATTCTTTGCCCAGGGATCACTCGATTTGCCTCCAATTTCATCACCTTGCAAAGCCTTCTAACAACATCACCTGCTTTGAAGTGGATGTTTGTGAGCAAGGAATGGTATGCCTCACCGTTTCATTCAAAAGAGGAGGGGCAACATATATGGGGGCAAGTGTTTTATGATTCATTTTGGGTGAGCGTTCAGGAAATTTTTAAGGTAATTGCAGTTTGCTTGTTGAGTTCAAATTTAAATTTTAAAATCTTATTTTGTACTTTCATATTACTTTTTTAAAATTTTCAGTATTTACTATTTAATTGTAGGTGGCAGAACCCTTGGTAAGGGTTCTTCGCCTTGCAGGTGGTGAAAAATTGACATTGGGCCATCTATATGAGGCAATAGATAGAGCCAAAGAGGCCATTGAACATTATTATGGTAGCAAAAAACGCAAAACCAATTTGGCACATTAGTAATAGGAGATGGACAAGGCAACTCCATCAACCTATTCATATCGCTTGGTGCTTCTTGAATCCCAAATTCTTTTACACTAGTAGTCTTAGCGGTGATGAAGAGGTGCAGGCAGGGTTCGATATTTGCCCAAAGAGGATGATAGATAACCCTCCCAAACATCTCCGTATCCCTGTTGAGTTGCAACTATATAAGTCCGCGGGAGGGAGCTTGTTTGCATCCTCCTTTGCTAAAGAAGCAAGGTCAAGCTTACGACTAGGTAAAGCATTTAAACTTTCGAAGTTTAACATTTTTAAAAATTCTTTATGTAGTTTACATTCTTGTAGTTTACTAATGTAATTTTTTTAAAATAAGTTCATGAGGCAGCGATGGGGGCACTTAAAATATATGACAGTCTTGGGATCTAGACAAATTAAAATTTAAGTTTACATGGGTTTTTATGAGGGGTCCCGGTCCCCTCTTACCGGGGTTTGAACTTGGGTCTCGAGCTGTGTGGAAATTCTTTTAAGAGGTGATAACAATAATCCTATGTCACTTTTCTGGATTGCATCAAAGACTGAACATCGGTTCAAGGATATTTGAGACTGTTTCTACAGACTTTTCTGAGGTATTCCTCCCCCCCTCCACAAAAAAAAAAAACCTAGTATTTTTTTAGTTTTTTTTTTGGGTACTCTTGAAGCATGTAGGCTAGGGCATCTGATTAATTAATTATTTCTTATTTTTCCCTCCTATTAGGAAATATAGATGGATTCTTAGGTGAGGTCCTTGAAATTGCTACGGGCAACAATGATCCTTCTTCAAGTGGAGCCCAACAGACTCCATTTGTAGCCCCAATCGAAGCCCAACAAGAGACCCAACGTGGAAGCATGGGGTTAAGGGAAACTTGGTGAATCAAGTGTTTTATAAACATTTTGGCAAGGACATGCGATGCGACATCCATAGCCTTAAATTCCATCTGCTTGGGCAATCGAGGCATGATGTAGACCCCTGTCCTAGAGCAGATGATATGATTAGAAATGAGGTAAAGGCTTGGTTGTGCGCCAAAGAGGCCAAACAAATTGAGCACAAAAGGACAAGAGTTGGAGTGGGACATGGAGTGGGGCCTTGGGGCTCTTTTTATGGGGATGAGGCCGAACTAGAGGATGTTGATGCCGCGATTGAAGAGTCTGTTCTTAGCCCTCACATTTGACAAGGTAGTGCTAGTGGGAGTGGGAGAAGTGCGGGATGAGGCTTTAGCATAATTCAAACCACAATTCATTATACCGCATGGGGGAGAGACAAGGCAAAGGATGTAAGGACAACTACAACCAATTTTTGGTATGACTGCAACATTCCCTTCAATTGTGTGAACAGCCCTTATTGGGATGCCCTAGTGAAGGCATTGAGTGATTATGGCAAAGGATTTAAGACACCTTCGACCAAAGATTTAAGTGGACCATTGATGGAGTGTGTCATCAAAACACGTGCTCTTGTAGCAGAGCAAAGGATTACATGGAGGAAAAAGGGCTGCAACATTCTTTCCGATGGATGGACACGTGCAAGAAACGACATGCTCCTGAACTACATGGTGTATGCGAGTGGATACATGGTCTTCCTGAAGTTGGTTGATGTCTCGCGAGAGGTAAATAATGCACAATTGTTATTCAATTTTTTGGAGAAGGTTGTGCTAGAAATAGGAGCGAAGAATGTTGTCCAAGTAGTGACGGACAATGCAACAACATATGTATATGCGAATAGACTTCTTGAAAAGTACCCTTCTACTTTCTGGAGCCCTTGTGCTGCCCATTGCATTGATCTCATGCTTGAGGACATTGGCAAAATGTCATGGGTGAAGACCTTGGTAGAAGAGGTGAAGAACATTACACGGTTTATCTATAACCACACATGGGTGCTCAGCTTGATGAGGGAGCACAATGACGGGAGGGATATTCTTCGTCCAAGGATCACTAGATTTGCCTCCAATTTCATCTCCTTGCAAAGCCTTCTAATGACATCACCTGCTTTGAAGTGTATGTTTGTGAGCAAGGAATGATATGCCTCATCGTTTAATTCAAAAGAGGAGGGGCAACGTATATGGAGGCAAGTGTTTAATGATTCATTTTGGGTGAGCATTCAGGAAATTTTTAAGGTAATTGCAATTTGCTTGTTGAGTTCAAATTTAAATTTTAAATTCTTATTTTGTACTTTCATATTAGTTTTCTTAATTTTTCAGTATTTACTATTTAATTGCAGGTGGCAGAACCCTTGGTGAGGGTTCTTCGCCTTGCAGGTGGTGAAAAATTGACATTGGGCCATCTATACGAGGCAATAGATAGAGCCAAAGAGGCCATTGAACATTATTATGGTAGCAACCAACGCAAAACCAATTTGGCACATTAGTAATAGGAGATGGACAAGGCATCTCCATCAACCTATTTATATCGCTTGGTGCTTCTTGAATCCAAAATTCTTTTACACTAGTAGTCTTAGCGGTGATGAAGAGGTCTAGGCAGGGTTCTATATTTGTCCAGAGAGGATGATAGATAACCCTCCCAAACATCTCCTTATCCCAGTTGAGTTGCAACTATACAAGTCCGCGAGAGGGAGCTTGTTTGCGTCCTCCTTTGCTAAAGAAGCAAGGTCAAGCTTACGACTAGGTAAAGCATTTAAATTTTCAAAGTTTAACATTTTTAAAAATTCTTAATGTAGTTTACATTCTTGTAGTTTATGAATGTAATTTTTTTTTAAATAAGTTCATGAGGCAGCGATGGGGGCACTTAAAATATATGACAGTCTTGGGATCTAGACAAATTAAAATTTAAGTTTACACGGGTTTTTATGAGGGGTCCCGGTCCCCTCTTACCGGGGTTTGAACTTGGGTCTCTTGAATGAAAACCCAAGGACTTACCACTACGGTATCCCTTATGGGTCCTCTTAAATTTGAGTTAAAAATGCGGGTTTTTATGAGGGGTCCCGGTCCCCTCTTACCGGGGTTTGAACTTGGGTCTCTTGAATGAAAACCCAAGGACTTACCACTACGGTATCCCTTATGGGTCCTCTTAAATTTGAGTTAAAAATGCAGGTTTTTATGAGGGGTCCCGGTCCCCTCGTACGTACTGAGTGGGGTTTGAACCTTGGACCTTCCGAAAGAGAGGCCAAAGCCCCTACTACTGCAGTAAGCTTGCAGCTATATAGTTTACAAATGTAAATTAATACTTTAAAATTACTTTTTTTTTTTTTTGTAGATTTATGGTTGGAGGACTTTGGTTCCAAATCACCTACTCTAGAGAGGATGGCTGTCTGCATCTTGAGTCAGCCTTGTAGCGCTTTAGGGTGTGAGCGCAATTGGCCTATATTTGAGTCCGTATATGCCAAGAAGCACAATAGGTTGACCTGGGAGCACCTCAATGACCTTGTGTTTGTGCAATACAATCATAGGCTTCACAAAAGACAAGTGGAGGCTAGTGAATCCTATGAGGCAATTGAATTGGATGAGCTAGATCCATTATGTGATTGGATTGTTGAGAGTCCTGTGGATACCGAGTTTACTGCAGAGGACATTGAGGCACTTGAGGAGGAAGCGGAACATTTAAGAGGATTGGAGGAAATATACCATGATGATATTGTACTTGAGGAGCCTCCAATTCGTCCACCAGTTTAGAACCAAGGCCAATCATCTAGTGCAAGGGGAAGGAAGGAAAACAAAAAGCAGTTTAAAAACTGCTTTATATTTTGAAATGTTGCATTTCTATGATGTATTTGGTTTGATTTGCTGATTCATGAACTGTAATTGTACCCTTTTTTATGAGTATTTAATATAAAATCAAATTTTTGGCTCTCCAATTGTTGTTCAAAATGCTTTTTTCTTTTTATTGAAATTTTTTCTTCTGTGTAGTTTTTACCAAATTTTTGCCGAGTTTTCCCAAGTTGCCGCTAAAATTTCCAAAATTGGCATGCCGAGTTTATTGCCAGTTGCGAATTTTTCAACTATGGATACAACAATATATCATAAATGAGTTGAATTCCTGCTCATTTGCTATTGCAGCCTTCCTAAAACAAGGAGGACAATCTATAGTATAGTCTCCATTAAGTGATTGGGCACTTTGTCATTGCCATCAGAGTCTTAGAATGGAATCATCCAATGTACTGATCACCTAGCTCTAGAGTCTCACAATTTTTATTGTAAGAATCTAGAATTTCCCTCTATAATAGCTTTTCCCAGTTGTCAACTGTAATATATCTGATTTCATCAGCTGTCTTTCTGTTTATACAAAGGTTTCAACATGATATATCTGATGTGTCCAATTTTCATTTTGGACTTATTACAGCCCCCCTCCATAATACATCACAGTCCTTATCTTGATTACCATATCTGATAGCCATTTTTTTCTGGTGCTAAACCATACTACTTGGGAGGCTTGTTGCTCCTTCTATGGAGGAGAATGTGCAGCCTTGAAGCTGAAGACATTATGATACTTTCATAGCTTAACAATTTTGAGCTATATGAGCTGACATTTTTATATGAATTGTCTTTGCCTCGTTATTTACTCAAAACTGTCCAATTTTGTGCCCGTCTACAATGTGGGATCGTAAGAAGTTGGGAACAATTTCTTTCTAAACAGGAAGAAATAATGAGTTCATTAGGATAAACTCCTATGCTTCATCATCTATTAGCATAGTTTTTCTATTAGTTTAATTTGTATATGAGTAGGTACCTCCTGCAGCATGCTTTGCTGGTAACATGTTTTGTCCTTGGCACAATTTATCGTCAAGTTAATCCAACTCCTATGTCTAGGTGTCATGCACAATTTTTAAGTCCTATTTCCAGTAATGTAAGGTGGTGACTGTTTGATAGTGACATTGCCTGTAAAGGAATCAATGTTTTGTTTATAAATACAATCACTCCAGAGTTGTGTTAATGCAATATCATAGTCCACAAAAGTTTTTCTTCTATTTTTTATTTTTTTATTTGTCTATATGGGATTGATATGGGCCCCACCCATATTACATCATGGCACCCATGGAAATTGAACTCTGGCGAGCATATTCTCACCTGTAAGACTTCAACCTCATGGGCAGTTTCTAGCATCATATACATATGATGGAATTTGGTTCCACTCTAATTTCCGTTTCTCTTGTTACTGTTGCATTGTGTCTGGCAATATCGGATATGACAGAATAATACTAGGTCATCCTTAACATGAGGTTTTGCACAGGGAATTTATATTCTGCATGAGAATGCTTTATCGGAACCATGTCTGATCTATACTTTCATGTTTGTTTAGTTTCATAGGTTTTAAACTTGACCAGAATCATTCTGGCAAGGGTTGAGGCCATTTCTATGATATGCGAGTTTTTTTAATTTCTTAATGTTTCAATCTATTATTTTTGCTAGTTTTGAACATTCTGACTAGCAATGATATCAAATCCTCCATGCTAGTTTTTATATTCTGTAAATTCACATAAATTTTGAGCTATGCTCATTTTAAACTTTCAGGTATGAGTTGTCGTTGTGTGGGATTGAAACGGGTCCCACCCTTATTACATCATGACCACATAGTAATATTACAACAGCTTGGCTATTATGCCTGTATCACTTGGCTAGATTCGAACCTTGGTCTCCTCCTTGAAAATTGAGGAATATAAGCGGTTGAGCTAATGCCATTTGATAGTTGTCTTTGCAAAGGTTGTGATCGATCTTTTTTTTTCTTTAAATTGTGTGTGCGCACTTTCCCTCCTATAATTTGTTTGGGCAAAATGGCATGTAGAAAATTTTATTGTTTGGCATCTCCTTTTTGCATTCGTTGTTGCCTATCAGAAATCTGACAAGCATATTTATCTCTTTTAATGTTTATATGCACAATTTCATGTTTCTCCTCACAAAAGACTATAGCAGCAATGCGTCTCTACATGCTTCTGTTTGAAAGTTTTATCTGGTTTTAACAGCATTTAGGTTAGAGTGCATGGTGTCAAACTTTCTGTTATTTTTTTTGTTTTTTTGGGTGGTGTGTGGGAGTGGGGGGAGGTTGAGGAGGGTGTTGTATGGTTAAAGGTTACAAGTGACTTAATGTCTTCAGATTAACAAGGTATTAATTCATTCCTGTGACGCTTTCTTGTAATTGCAGTAGATAATTTCTGCGTTAAGGGGGAGGTATTGTTTTGTGGTTGGAAGAACATACTTCTAGTTTATATGATACTAATTCTGGTGGTAGAGGAAATAATTTTTGACCCACTGTTATAAAGAGCTTAGAATGCTCTGTACTCAATCAGTGAGGTTGTTATCATGCAATGTACATAATTGGTGCTTAGTATTACTTATGAAAGATATGCTTAGCACAGTTCTCTTGTACAATGTGCTTGCAGATAATGAATCTACTGCTTTCAAGCTTGAGGTTTTACAGGATTCAATTGTTTAAAAGACCAGACTTGCAACTTTAAAGACTATGCTGAGCTCAAGATTGTTTGAAAGATACCAACAAACGAAAGATGTGGCTTTCTTTATCTTATCTAGACATACTGTTCTTGCATAAATTGGACCTTTATTCAACTACTGTGGAAAAACTATAAATTGAAATATGTTTTCAATGTTTGAGAACACATCTTGCTCATGACCTTTATTCCATGTTTATTACTCAAAGCAAGGAAAATGTCTCATACTTGAGAAAGAGTGAAGTGGGTCTCATTTATTTTGACCTTATCGTGTGCATATATATATGTTTTTAATGTAACTGATGGTAGTCATTTCAGTCACTAGTAGTACCAATTTAAATAATGAAGAACATGAAGAACATAGGCAGTTGAGAAACTGAATAGACATGACAATATGTCCATTTTATATGGTTTGATACTAATCAGTCTACTTTGATTGTACTGTGAGGCACAGGTCCAAAGCGTGCATTTGGAGATCTGATTGCAGCTACTGGAATTACTGACGTACAGATAGAAAGCTTGATACTTATGAGGAACCTGGAAGGGGTTGAAGGTTTGCCACCCCTGAAAGAGCTAGAAGATGCTCGTCTTGCCAAAATGGAAAAGAAGTCCACTCGACGTGAATTAGAGCTAAAACGACAGCAAGAAACTGCTTATGCTCGAGTGAGAAAAGTAGATGAGAAAGGACGGGCATATGGAACAGGAAGAAGAAAGTGCAGTGTTGCTCAAGTGTGGATTCAACCAGGGAGTGGAAAGTTTGTTATCAATGGCAAAACCTTTGATGTATATTTTCCCCAGTTGGCACACCGTGCCGATCTTCTTTCACCATTTGTTTTCACAAAGACTTTGGGCCTCTGGGATGTTGTTTCTAATGTAAACGGAGGTGGTGTGTCAGGTATTTTCCATAAAAGTTTGCTCTCTTTCTATGTATAAATAATTTGATGCTGAATATCCTATTAGTGTGCGCATAAGTATCTCCTTCCAATATTTCTTGCATGATCAGATTCTTTTCAGTCACATGCGCAGCTTTGGTGCCAACCCCATAATTTGTGATTAAATACAGTGCAGAGTCTTATGATTCATTGTTTCCAAGTGCAACATTTGTAGAACGGCATTGTGTAATGCACATATTAACAAATCTCTGTTGTAATTTTTGTCCTTAGATTGTTAGCAAATATATATGGTAATGGAAATATTTGCCATTTCCTGCTAGGCATAATAGGAAGCATGATCTTTCTTATTCCTACAGGTCAAGTGGGAGCAGTTCGACATGGAATCAGCAGGGCATTGCAAAACTGGGAACCTGGATTGCGGCCTTATTTGCGAGCAGGTTTTCCTTTGATATATATTGTTGATATGGCTGTGTATCTGCTGTTTCTAATTTGTCTATCACTATGTTAACTTGTGCTTATTATTGTGCATGATTAGCTGGATTGTTGACTAGAGATCCACGTGTGGTAGAAAGGAAAAAGCCTGGAAAAGCAAAGGCTAGGAAGAGCTTCCAATGGGTCAAGAGATAAAGGGATGGAAACATATTTTATTGACAAACCAGCTATAGTCACAGAATCATGGTAGCCTACACACCATGGCAAATGGCTTCTGTATCTGTTGTGTTTTGAATTTCAATTTTTTGTTGCATTTTTATTTAAATCAAAATGGCTACGTACTCTTGGCATCCAGAGATTACCGTACATTGATAACATTCTTCAAGCCTCCAAGCTTTTAAACATTCTTCAGGTGGCGATAGCCATGCTGATGAATTCTTTAGTTCAATAACTTGCACATTAAAATAGAGGGGTAAGTAGCCTCAATTAATTTTGTTAACATGTCCTGAGTGCAATCTTTTGTTCAGGGAAAAGGTTAAGAGTACCTTTCGTTCAGGTGAAAGATTCAAGAGGGTTAGTATACCTTAAAAATGAAAACAGGTTCCATGACTGTGTGTGGGAATGTAATAAAGATAACGGCAGATTTTGAAAGCGCCTAAAAGAGCAAGCTGATTGCATAGACTTCAATTTTGCTAGCTAATTCTCCTCAAAAGTAGGCTATAGTTGATGGAATGAGAATTACACGACTACTGTTCAATATATTCACTTTTCTTATTCAGCACTTCCGGTTTATCTATGTTTTGTTCCTATGTTCCCATGTTATGACTGTATGGTAACTTGGAATTCTTTCAGCGTGCTTGTTTAAACAAAGCAAAACATTGTTTGATATCCTAAAACAGAGTGGCAGCATTTGGGAATAATTTTAAAATATGGCAAGTGCTATAAATTATAATTCATTGCTCATGTCACTTGTACATCTTATTTGAACTTTTCAAAATTGATTTTTAAAAAAAATGCCTACTAGGGATGGGTGTCTGAAATTTGTTTCTTTGGTAACATTCCTCCAATGTATTTGACAGAGTTGAATCTGTTTCTTTAAAAGGATCTGTAATAATTAGCTGTTTCTTTTTTCAAGTGCGACTTGTGTCTTGCAAATGTTGCGAGTCAACGACAATGGGTATACAGTGTGCAGGTGGCACATGTGATGGATTGTCTAGATATTATCTTACGATATTTCTGATTTTTAAGCCTTAATTACGCCGAGAGGCGTTCTTACAATGGGATACAGGGGGTGGGGATACATGTCACGCTGTTTTTTTATTTATTAAAAAAGTGATATTAACAAAAACATTTAAAATATTTAATAGGTTTAGAGTTATACATTGGATAAATATATATTAATTAAACAACACGACATCACTTTATCTTTATTTTATTTTAATAACTAATTTTTAATTGAACAAATATATATTAATTAAATAATTAGTTTTTGATTGGATAAATATATATTAATTAAATGACATCACTTGATTTTTATTTTATTTTAATACCCAATTTCTGTTTTTAGTAAAAGATAGGGGTGGGAGGCAAAGAGGTCATAAATGTCGCCAAAAACAATTTTATTTATTTATTAAAAAAGCGACATTAACAAAAACATTTAAAATATTTAATAGGTTTAGAGTTATACATCGGATAAATATATATTAATTAAACAACACGACATCACTTTATCTTTATTTTATTTTAATAACTAATTTTTGATTGGATAAATATATATTAATTAAATGATATCACTTTATTTTTTTTTTATTTTTTTTTAATAACTAATTTTTGTTTTAAGTAAAAGATAAGCGTCTCAGAAGATATATCCTTTATATCTAAGCTAGTGAATAATGATTGTAGTAGAGATGAAAATCTATATACTTGGAGTCATGACCAACTTCCGTTGTCCCTTTCTATTTTTATTTCTACTTCAATGGATTTGAGACTTTGCATGCATCTAATGATTTGAAAATCTATGTACTTGGAGTTATGATCAACTTCCGTTGCCCCTTTTTATATTTATACTTCAATGGATTTGAGACTTTGCATGCATCTAATGATTTGAAAATCTATATACTTCTATCTTTCTATTTCTACTTCAACTTCAATGGATTTGAGACTTTGCATGCATCTAATGATTTCCAGTAAGTTAGTCTATCTAATTAAAGCTGTGTACTATAGTTGAGAAAATCTGCAAAAAAAAATTTCAATTTTGCCGAATTTTTCCCGATTCACAGGCTAACCGATTTTCTCCTGATCTTGTCGAATTTTTCCCGAAAAATTCAAGAACTTTTTTTTAATGAAAAATTGCATTTTCTTCGATTTTTTCAAATTAAAAATGCAGATTTTTTTGCCTATTCCGATTCTTTGCCGATTTTTAAACCAGCGATTTATTACCCGATTCCGATTTAACTATGCTTTGTACCACAAATGCTTGTATGCTGAGCTTTGTGAAAATAATATATTGACAGTAACATTGTAGTATTATCTTTTTTTATGCTGTTGTAACAAGATTGGTGTTGTCGATGATGAAATATTGTTAGAAACGAGACTAAATTAATCTAGTAGATAAAGAGAGCATATGCACTGTGTCTGTATATTCATATGAAACTTGTAGAAGGATTCTTTTTACTTTGTCGTATAACTGTGTAGTGTATAATTCTTTGGGCGTTTAGGTGGGCATTTTTCATATAGGAAATTTGAATGAAAATGCTTGCATGTTAGTATTGATGGATGTATAATTCTTTTTATTGAGTATATTTACTATGCTGAGAATTGTTTACAATGGGAGTTGGTACGGGGAGGTGGGTTGTAACTGCCATGTCTGTATTAATTACTCAACACCCACAGTAAAGAAATTCGTATAATTTACTCACCAAGCATTTCATTGCTGATAACTTTTCCAATCCCTAACCCTATAGTTAGTACTAGATAAATTCATATAAACCATATTAAAAAACCTTTAATACATTTTCTAGGTCAATCTTTGTGAGATTGTTAAGAGCCCGCAATACATACTAGAGTTGGAAAGGGCAATGCTTTGGGATTGCAACGTCGGGGTGGCCAGGCAGATTGTATCATATTGATAATAGGGTTGGGGATCATAATCTTGGTTTGCCAGTAAATTATTTAAGACAAGGGAATTAGTTACGTTGAGGCGGCTTCGACGGGAATTGGGAGGGAGGTGAATTGTAATGATTATGTCACATCTATAAGCAATATACATGAACTTTTATGTCTATATTATATTTAACAATTTCCGTAACTTGAACATTGATATTAAAGGAATTTATATAATTCACCAAACATTTCATCAATCACTAACCCTAAGGTTAATATTAAGGCGATTCATATAAATCATATAAAAAACTCTTGTATTTTATGATCTAGAAGAGAGGTTGTATCATATTAATAATAGGGTTGGATTAGAAAGGTGAAAGTAAATTATTTAAGACAAGGGAATTCATTAGGTTGAGGAGGATTCAATGGGAACTGGGAGGAATGATTATGTCCCATGTATATGTAATAAACATGATATTTTAAATTTGTTTATTTTTAATAATTCTCATAAGAATGAGAATTGGGAGGGGAGGTGAATTGTAATGATTATGTTCAATGTGTATGTAATACACAAACTTTTAAGTTTGTTTATATTTAATAATTCTTATACCTTGAACATTAATATTAAAAGAATTTATATAATTTATTCACTGAACAATTATGGTGATGATCTTTCCAATCACTAATCTTTAAGTTAATATAAAGAAACCCTAAGATTAATATTAGGGAGATTCATATAAATCATGTAAAAGCTCTTATATTTTATAATTTAGATTAGAAGTATTAATGTGAAATGAAATTTTATTACGGAAATATGCCATTTATATAAGAAGAGCATCACAATTTTCCTATTTAGAAAGCAAGAGGGCAAACTATTCTTCACACGTGTTAACTATCCTTCACATGTGCTATGACTTGATGTTAATAAGGGTGAGGAATCCCACATGAGCAGGTCCGAGAGCTTGCACCTTAAGCTTGTCACCCCATTAGCAAAGTTTGGCAAGTGGTGGAGCTCATAAACTACTGAAGTCCCATAACCGGGTCAATGTGGGATTATTAACATGCGCACACACGCTACACTAACTAGGTAAAAGAGGTATTAATGTCAGTTGAATAATATTTTCTAATTCAATATTTGTGGGATGTTGGAACCTTCAAAATAGGCTATAGTAAAAAATAACAATGCATAGCAAAGAGTGAGGATTGGACACATTTTCAACTCAAACTTTGTAGTATTATTGGATATTTTATTGCACACTAGATTAGAGAGAATAACACATATCAAAGAAAATAAAGAGAGAGGATTTGTGAGACTAGAAAAGACATACGTAAAACTATTTGTAGGTGTGCAAGTAGGTCTTTAGTTTTAATACCATTAAGAATGGTTTATTTATGCACATGTTTGTCTTAGCTTTATCTCTTATTTTCTTAGTTTGTCTTTGATTATAGTAACTTTACAAGAGTTGAAACTTTAATTTTCCATATATTAACTAGAAATTTACAAATTTTAATTAGAGAGAATCAATGGTTAAAATATGAATTCGTATAGGATATATATATATATGATAAAATCAAGGGAGTATTGGGTAGAAACCCAACCACATGTATCCACAACAAAACACTAGAGCTTGGTGTTTGTAAGGGGCTAGGGAAAATGCATGTAATATGCTTACTCCTTATTCTACGCAAGAGCCATATATATATATATATAACAAAAAATAGGGAGAAGTGGGTAAAATCTCAAACACATATCCACAACAATTTCGGATGGATTATCTATAAGCCTATTAAATTTCGTCTTTTGATATGACTTGGAAAAAAAATAATTAAAGTTAGAAAAATCTTATTAGTTAGCAAAAATTGTGTAAACATTTTGAGTTTAAAATTCCATAGAAAATTAATTTTTACACAAAATGTTGATAATGACAACATAAAAAAATAGAATTTGACAAATAAAAGCTTATTTAAATTTTCTTACATTGTTGCAAGTCTATTAATAACTTGTTTAAATAACGTGGAATGTGGATATTTATAATACCCATGTACTACCCTTGATTTGATTTCTATAATTGGAAACACCAATATAAGTTGCTAGACAAGAATGTAGGTCAATACTATGGCTAGAGTCTAAATTTTGAACCCACTAGAAACCCTGGTCACAACCAATTTTGGAATCCCATGATAAATACCAAATTATGAATTATGGAAATATGTGCTATGTATGGGGAAGTGGAGACCCCTTTGAATGAAGTGATTTATGAGCGAGTGAGTGAATCGTCAACAAGTCAAAGATTTGTTAATAGTCATGTGATTCACAAGTTGGTGAGCAAAGTAGGTGTAAAGCAACAAATTTTGAAGCACAAGTAATGAACCAATTGTTGAAGGCAAATTTATCTTTTAGTGATGAATGTAAAAGTTAATGAGTTTTACTTGGGAAAAATACGGAAAAATCCCTATTATACATAAGAGCCAATGGGCTCATTTGAAAATATTAGAGCTACGCCTTCTGATTTTCATTCTACTCTTTAAAATTTTACAATTAATAGAAAGATTGTGGATGGTGTTTATGGTCCAATTGTGTCTATTGACCTCTTGATTAATGAATGTATGGTGTTTATGATATTGCCTTCTCACCTCTTACATCCTTTCTTCTATTGTTACATGATATTTGAATGGTTTGTCATACTAATGTTATTTAGTCACTTTCAAATGGTTTAATTGAATATGCATTAATCTCGCTATGGTCTCGACCATATTTTATTTTCTTGTATCTTGTTTTCATTCTTCGTAGCTTTACCTTCTCAAGTTTAATTTTTTGCATTTAGATCGATTTAGTTTAACTAGATTAGTGGAGACCTAACCCAAATTTGGAGGTTGGGGAGAGTATAATAGTCTTTTCTAATTGTTGATACAAAATTGTAGGCACAATCAGAGTTAGAACTTTCAATAACTCAAGTTTTCTAGCATGCCTCAGGAACACATAAGCTTGGTTTCACATAGAATCAAGCTTACCCACTCACATCTTAATTTTCGGACCTATGCAAATTTGTTCCAAATATTTTTAGATCTGGAAAAGAGTTTGTTTAAAAGATCAAATTTGATAAAACCCAAAAATTTTAGATCAAGCTAGTGCATATTCTCCTTAAAATTTGATAGTTTTGTGCCTACACCCTCGATTTGCATGTTGAAACTTTTTCAAATTCATCCAAGTAGGTTTAATGGAAACTCTATTGATGACTCAACCTTAGAAACCAATCATGAAGTAAGGAAATATTATAAATATGACATTTGATATACAAAATCACCACTTTTGTAGGCACATTTTTTGAGTATTTGCAAAAATTTAAGTGTTTTTGCTTGCAATTCGCTAGTTGTTTAGTGATTTGCCAACACTAGTTTACATATAGGTACCTACTCCTCTAAGGTTTGTTGAAGTCCTCGAGATATTGTTTCACTTATAGTAAAGCTAATGATTCACTTTGATTTTTTGACCAATCGCTCTATAGCCTTTAAACATAATTGTCTAAATTTTAAGTGCTTGAGATAGTGATTCACTGACAAACTAACGACTCACTGATATTTCCAACGATTTGTTGATAAAGTTAGCATCACATACTTTAGATTTGTTTTTGTTTTTCTTGGTTAATTTGACCAATTTTTGATTGATTATCCTTTTACAAGTACAATGGGCATTGATAAGATCTAGATATTGATCTCTTATGAATATAAGATCCAAATCCCATGAAAAAGGTAAATAAATTGAACGAGTGAAATTAATTGAATACCAAAGAAAGGGAGCTAAAGGGAAGAAACTAACTATGACTATTTGGATTAAGGAACTGAGCAAACCCATCAAAACCTTGTCTGAAGAAGAGCTATTGGTTGCTCCTACTAAAAAAAACATGGGCACAAATACTTCTACTTCATCCTCACCACGAAGCCCTCCATTTTGGTCAATTGAAGTAGGGAATATCAACAACTTCATATTACCTTTTCAAGGTAACCAAAGATGGACCTTGACAAATCCCACTAGCCAAACCATGATACTAGACCCCTTATGTGATATGCCTCTCATGATCCAAGCCTTACAAAATATTACCAATCCATAGTATTTTGGGGTGGGTCCCACAGTGGCTCAATATGACACAAGTCAACTAACAATGGCCTTATTTAATTGACTAGTATACTCTTTTCTCAATTTGGTCAAGGACCACAAGCTTGACCTACCAACATGCCAATATGAGATGGTCACAAGCTAGATCAAACCAATAGGCTAGTACTCGTAGTGTCACTTCTTAACTGCCCAATGAGTCAAGTCACCAAACAAACACCTCAAATCAACAAATCATATTAAAATAATTAAGAAGTTAAAGCTCACAAATATCACTAAACCTAAGAGCCATAGAAAGTCAACTAGTCCAAGTTTTTCCAAATGTACAACTAAGCCAAAACATCATACAAAACTGACAAATACCGCTTGTCTAATCAAAAGTAACCTAGAGTACTATCCTATATATAACAATACCTCTTGGAAGCCAACCCATGCAATGTTTACAATTGCCACCTCTAAACCAATGCCTCCTCAATATTTTGAATATTGTCAAAATCCATAAAATGCATCAAACTAATGTTGGCAATTTTGGGTACCTTGGGTACATTGCCTTTGCTCAAGTGTAGAAGTTGTCATTGATGTCAAGAAGCTCTTGAAGGAATTTGATTTAATGTCAGATTATTCGGAGCATGGACAGTGAGTTTCCAGGAAGATCATAGTAGCCCATTTGCAAAAGATCAAAGAAAAAGACAAGTAAGAAAAGGTATGCAGCAGGCAAGAAAAACTGTCGCGATTTCGTGACATGTTAGAGGAGAGAGAAAGTGCTGGAAAAACTGTCGCGATTTCGCGACATGTTTGAGGAGAGAGAAAGAGCTGGCAAAACTGTCGCGATTTCGCGACATGTTGGCAGAAAAGAAGAGCAAGGTGGAAAGTGTCGCGATTTCGTGACATGTCGCATTTTCGCGACTCGAAAAGTGCAGGAAGGCAGAGAAGGAAAAGTGTCGCGATTTCGCGACATATTGCAAAGAAGATTGTACGGACGAAAAAGTGTCGCGATTTCGCGACATGTTGCAGGAGAGGGAGTCTGAAAGAAAAAGTGTCACGATTTCGCGACATGTTGCAGAAGAGAGAGTCCAAAAGAAAAAGTGTCGCGATTTCGGACATAATGTTGAAAAGAGAGTCCGTAGTGTGAATTGTCGTGATTTCGTGACAAGTTCGAAGAGAGAGAAAGTAGCAAGACAAAGTGTCACGATTTCGTGACATGCTGAATCGAACGAAGTGAGAAGCTGTCACGATTTCGTGACATGCAACAAAGGGAAGAGTCAGAAAATGAGAAGCTATCGATTTTGACGATTTGAGTGCAAAGAAATCGTATGGATGGAGAAAGTGTCACGATTTCCACGAGGTTGAGATGGCAGGTTGGAGAAAGTGTCATGATTTCATGACAGATTGTGAGATGGGGGCATTCAGTTGGAGAAAGTGTCACGATTTCGCGACAGAGACAGTAAACAAGTCTTCAACAGAAGAAGCGTCGTGATTTCACGACGAATTCAAGAAGGAAGAGCTCGAAGGTGAAAGCGTCACGATTTCGTGACATGTTCCAGTTTCACGGGCGTAAGGCAGAGAAAAGCATAAGGCAGCGAAAGTGTCACGATTTCGTGACATGTTCCATTTTCGCTAGTGCAAGCCGAGAAGAGTGCAAGGAAGCGAAAGTGTCACGATTTCGCGACATGTTCTGCTTTCGTTGGTGCAAGCCGAGAAGAGGGTAAGAAAGCGAGAAGTGTCGCGATATCGTGACAAGAGCTTAGTCAAAGTCGTCAAAGGCTAAAGTGTCGCGATATCGCGACAAAAGCCATAAGATAGTGTACGGTTGCAAAGGTGTCGCGATATCGCGACATGTTGTAGTTTCACGGTAGAAGCTACAGAAGAGTTGCAGAGGCAGTGAAGCCGACAAAGTTAAATTTGGGCCGACAAAGATTAGGGTTTGCAGTCGACGTAGTTTAGGGTGTGCAGCCGACTAAGATCAAGGTTTTAATCTTGAAAGTGTTAGTATAAAAGGAGGGCTGCTTGGAGAGTTAAGTATCGATTGGAGTGTGCGTTCGAAGTGCGACGTTCGTAGATAGAGTGCAAAATTTGATAGCAGGGTACAGAGTGCATTTTGTCGAATCGTCTAAGTGAGAGAGATCGCAAGGAATCAGAGTGCGCGAAGACGGTGCTGTTGTGTTTGCGAAAAGGAGCGAGAAGTTGTTGGCGTTGCAATATTCGTAGATAGAGCACAGGGGGAGAAGTTCGATCGTCGACAGTTGAGTACCGCTGTGATTGTGCAGACAAGTGCAAAGACTGGAGTTAGACAAAGTGCGGCTGTAAAAGCACAAGAAGTTGTGTATGTTGTGAAGCGATGCAGGCGAGTTCTAGTGAGAACTTGCAAAGCAGATCCGAGACAAGTCTTGGTGAAGACTTGGGTGAAGATCAAGCAAGCTTTAGTGAAAGCTTGTGAACCACTTTTGTGAACCAGATTTGAGGACCAGTTGAGGACGAAGATTAGTGCATATTCGAGGACATTTGTGCCATATTGAAGGACTATGTTTGGTGCAGATCGGAGATAGAGAACGAGGACATTTGTGCTAGACCGAAGGACTGTGTCTAGTGCAAATTCGAGGACCAGCTTGGTGATGATAGAGTTGAGGACAGAGGTCTCCAGCCAGAGCAGGGAAGACAGGTGTCTTCTGTGGATAGAGTTCCATTTGCTAAGGGCAGCGGAGGCAGAGGTCTTCTAGAGGATCACCAGCCAGAACAGAGCTAGGGGATTGGTGTCTCCTTTGGGTTGGTGCCCATAAACTTTGTAATCGGGAAAGGTATTCCCAGAATTATGATTTGATAAAATTTAGTGAAATATTTTATCCGTGGAGTAGCCCACTTTGGGTGAACCACGTAAATTGTTGTGTCTCTTTGTTGATGGTGTTTTGTGCATTGCTTTGATTACGGCTTTTGAATCTGCTATCTATACACTGCATATTTTTGAATTGAAAGTTGAATTGAAGGAAAAAGTAAAAAGTGGTCTTATACTATTCACCCCCCCTCTCAGTATAAGCTTGTGTTCTTCAATTGGTATCAGAGCGGGTTCCTTCGAAAAGTTTAACAGCTTGAAGGAAAAGCTAGCAAAGAACACAATGGATTATTCAAGTGGCAATGCAGCACCTATTCTTGATGGATCAGATTTTGGTCTGTGGAGTGCAAGAATGAAGGTTCATCTAATGGCACTTGGTAATGAGGTATGGGAAGTGATTGAAGATGGGTACACTATTCCTGAACATGGTCCTTATACTAAAGAAGACAGGCTCCTACATCACAACAATTCAAAAGCAATGAATGCAATCCTGAAAGGCTTACAGAAAGCAGATCTCACCAAAGTGATTCACTGCAAGACAACTAGTGAAATGTGGAATCAGTTGAAAGTGGTTCATACAGGTGATGCAAATGTCCGAAAGGCCAAGTTGAGACACTTCAAAGGTATGTTCGAACAACTCCAGATGAATGATGATGAAAATATTAGTGACTACATGCTTCGTATGGATGAGGTTGTTAACTCCATGAAAGACTTAGGTCTTGAGCTTGCTGAAAATGATGTTTGTGATAAGATTTTAAGATCTCTTCCTAATAGATTTAGTGAAAATATTTCTGCTATTGAGGAAGCTAAAGATTTGGATAAGTTGAAAAAGGATGAGCTCCATAGTATACTTGCAGCATTTGAGTTGAGAACTCAAGTGAAGGTTGATGTCAAGAAAGAGGCGACTTTCAAGGCTACCAAGAAATCAAAAGGCAAACAACTTAAAGAGAGTGATGAGTCTTCTAGTGATGAAGAAGCATATTACAACAAGAAAGACAAGTTCTCTAGAAAGAGCAAAAGCGTGAAAAATATAAGATGTTTTAATTGCGGAAAGTTTGGTCATTATGCTACTGACTGTACTGTTTCCAAGAATGAAAGTGATGAAGATAAACAGGATTCTAAGAGCAAGGAATCTGAAAAGCACAAGCATCACAGGAAATACAAAGATGAGCACAACAATCAAGGAAAGAGGTATTCTCGCAAGCACAAGAAGAGTTTCTACCTAGACAAAGCAAGTAAGTGTTCGAGTAGTGATAGTGAAAGTTCTTCGAGTGATGATGAAAATGAGATGTTGTTTATTTCAGAAAAAGAGGAAGAACCGAAACATAGATTCATTATCATGAAATGTCTTAGATGTGGAAATTTTGGTCACCTTGAGGATGATTGTACAAATAATGATTTGGTTTCCAGTATGTATGAGGATGCTTCAGAAAACTATAAGGAAGATGCATGTATGGTTTTTGAAGAGGGTAGCACCTCTAGCGATAAGAAAAGCGAAAAAGGCTTTGATGATCCAGAAAGCAATCAAATAAAGGATCTTGAAAGTGAACTTTCTAATGCTCTAAGTGCTTTGAAAAAGGAAAGAAAGAAGAATGCTAGACTCAAGGATAAGTTAGATGAATGTTGTATGGAGAGAGATGATCTTACGAGAAAGTCTTGACTTCTCTATGGCTAAGACACAAGAACTCAAGGACGAGTTAGAGTCTAAGATTCTTGAGTATAGTGAGTTAGAAAAGAAAATGGCTTCTTTGAAAGAGGAAACTAAAGAGTACAAGGATAAGCTTTACAGGTTTCAAGATAGCTCCAAAAAGGTTAAGTCACTCATCAAAGGTCAAAGAAAGACAATAGATAAAACAGGCCTTGGCTTTGTTAAGCCGCGCAAGGAATAGGTTGGGGAATCTAGTAAGAGATTTCAAAAAGAAGAGAGTTCTGATGAGGAGAGTATTTCAGAGAAAGAGTCCATGGATGATAGATGCGCAGAAACAGAAAACAGAATTCAGAATAAGAAGAAGTTTTCGGGACCCATGAGGTCGAATAAAGGAAAATTTCACGATAGATGTTTTGCGTGTTACAGGTTTGGTCACATGGCTGCACATTGCATGGCTCAAATGAAGAAGGTAAACAACAATTTCAGAAGTGCTAGTTTCTTTCAAGGATATTGCTACTCTTGTCAACGGTTTGGGCACAAGGCAGTTTATTGCAAGATAAATAACAGGAACAGGTTTGGTCAGAGTTGGTGGATTCAAAAAGCAGGTATGCCTAAAAGAAATAACTTTGTTACTTGTTATAAGTGCAACAATGCAGGTCACACAGCTAGAGAGTGTAGAGCTGAACTTCCAAGGTACAGGAACAGAAACAGTAGTATGAACAGGTCCAAGGATCAAGGCATGGATAAGAACAGTGACAGGAACAAGAACAGGAATATTGACAAAGAGTTCAAGAGAAGGCCCGACAAGGAAATTGTAGACGCTGATGATGATCAGTGCCTAATGGGAGTTTTACTCCCACCCCTATTTTAATCACCTCATCGGGAGGTGGGGGAGGGACTAAGCTAAGATGCTCATTCTTAGTCCCGAGCCCCAAAGGTGACCCTTTGCCATTGATGACAAAGGGGGAGAGATATGAGTAAGGGGGAGAGCTTCAAGTGAAGAGAAGAGCTTCAAGTCAGGGGGAGCAAAACTTCAAAGGCAGATTCTTAGTTGTGAGCACGGTTGGTTTCAGTTTTGGCTTTTGAGATGTGTTTTCTGTAAAGGTTTGCCATCAATGACAAAGGGGGAGATTGTTGGCAATTTTGGGTACCTTGGGTACATTGCCTTTGCTCAAGTGTAGAAGTTGTCATTGATGTCAAGAAGCTCTTGAAGGAATTTGATTTAATGTCGGATTATTCGGAGCATGGACAGTGAGTTTCCAGGAAGATCATAGTAGCCCATTTGCAAAAGATCAAAGAAAAAGACAAGTAAGAAAAGGTATGCAGCAGGCAAGAAAAATTGTCGCGATTTCGCGACATGTTAGAGGAGAGAGAAAGTGCTGGAAAAACTGTCATGATTTCGCGACATGTTTGAGGAGAGAGAAAGAGCTGGCAAAACTATCGCGATTTCGTGACATGTTGGCAGAAAAGAAGAGCAAGGTGGAAAGTGTCACGATTTCGTGACATGTCGCATTTTCGCGACTCGAAAAGTGCAGGAAGGCGAGAGAAGGAAAAGTGTCGCGATTTCGCGACATATTGCAAAGAAGATTGTACGGACGAAAAAGTGTCCGATTTGCGACATGTTGCGGAGAGAGAGTCTGAAAGAAAAAGTGTCACGATTTCGCGACATAATGTAGGAGAGAGAGTCCAAAAGAAAAAGTGTCACGATTTCGTGACATAATGTTGAAAAGAGAGTCCGTAGTGTGAATTGTCGCGATTTCGCGACAAGTTCGAAGAGAGAGAAAGTAGCAAGACAAAGTGTCGCGATTTCGCGACATGCTACAAAAGTCGAAGTGAGAAGCTGTCGTGATTTCGTGACATGCAACAAAGGGAAGAGTCGAAAATGAGAACTGTCACGATTTCCGAAGTTGCAAAGAAGATACGCAAAGAAATCGTACGGATGCGAGAAAGTGTCACGATTTCACGAGGTTGAGATGGCGACATTCGGTTGGAGAAAGTGTCACGATTTAATATGAGAAAGTGTCGCGATTTCGCGACAGGTTGAGATGGGGGCATTCAGTTGGAGAAAGTGTCACGATTTCACGACAGAGACAGTAAACAAGTCTTCAACAGAAGAAGCGTCGCGATTTCGCGACGAATTCAAGAAGGAAGAGCTCGAAGGCGAAAGCGTCACGATTTTGCGACATGTTCCAGTTTCACGGGCGTAAGGCAGAGAAAAGCATAAGGCAGCGAAAGTGTCACGATTTCGTGACATGTTCCATTTTCGCTAGTGCAAGCCGAGAAGAGTGCAAGGAAGCGAAAGTGTCACGATTTCGCGACATGTTCGCTCTTCTTGCTAGTGCAAGCCGAGAAGAGGGTAAGAAAGCGAGAAGTGTCGCGATATCGCGACAAGAGCTTAGTCAAAGTCGTCAAAGGCTAAAGTGTCGCGATATCGTGACAAAAGCCATAAGATAGTGTACGGTTGCAAAGGTGTCGCGATATCGCGACATGTTGTAGTTTCGCGGCAGAAGCTACAGAAGAGTTGCAGAGGCAGTGAAGCCGACAAAGTTAAATTTGGGCCGACAAAGATTAGGGTTTGCAGCCGACGTAGTTTAGGGTGTGCAACCGACTAAGATCAAGGTTTTAATCTTGAAAGTGTTAGTATAAAAGGAGGGCTGCTTGGAGAGTTAAGTATCGATTGGAGTGTGCGTTCGAAGTGCGACGTTCGTAGATAGAGTGCGAAATTTGATAGCAGGGTACAGAGTGCATTTTGTCGAATCGTCTAAGTGAGAGAGATCACAAGGAATCAGAGTGCGCGAAGACGGTGCTGCTGTGTTTGCGAAAAGGAGCAGAAGCTGTTGGCGTTGCAATATTCACAGATAGAGCGCAGGGGGAGAAGTTCGATCGTCGACAGCTGAGTACCGCTGTGATTGCGCAGACAGTGCAAAGACTGGAGTTAGACAAAGTGCGGCTGTAAAAGCACAAGAAGTTGTGTATGTTGTGAAGCAGTCTGGGCAGGTTCTAGTGAGAACTTGCAAAGCAGATCTGAGACAAGTCTTGGTGAAGACTTGGGTGAAGATCAAGCAAGCTTTAGTGAAAGCTTGTGAACCACTTTTTGTGAACCAGATTTGAGGACCGATTGAGGACGAGAGATTGGTGCGGATTCGAGGACATTTGTGCCGGACCGAAGGACTGTGTTTGGTGCGGATCGAGAGATAGAGAACGAGGACATTTGTGCTAGACCGAAGGACTGTGTCTAGTGTAAATTCGAGGACCGGCTTGGTGATGATAGAGTTGAGGACGAGAGGTCTCCAGCCGGAGCAGGGAAGACAGGTGTCTTCTGTGGATAGAGTTCCATTTGCTAAGGGCAGCGGAGGTAGAGGTCTTCTAGAGGATCACCAGCCAGAACAGAGCTAGGGGATTGGTGTCTCCTTTGGGTTGGTGCCCATAAAATTTGTAATCGGGAAAGGTATTCCCAGAATTATGATTTGATAAAATTTAGTGAAATATTTTATCCGTGGAGTAGCCCACTTTGGGTGAACCACGTAAATTGTTGTGTCTCTTTGTTGATGGTGTTTTGTGCATTGCTTTGATTACGGCTTTTGAATCTGCTATCTATACACTGCATATTTTTGAATTGAAAGTTGAATTGAAGGAAAAAGTAAAAAGTGGTCTTATACTGTTCACCCCCCCCTCTCAGTATAAGCTTGTGTTCTTCAACTAAATCCATCAATTGTAATCCCAAACCCTAATTCACAATCGATTCCTAACCTAAACTAATAATTAATTTCCCAATAACCTATGTCGTCTCTAAATCCATCAATTGTGTCAAATCAATAAGTGATTCAATATGACCCATGAAAGGAATGATAATCGAGATCATTCCAAGCTGCAAGGATCTCAAGTGTTAATAGAAACACCACATTCAACCAAAACAAGAATCTGAAAGCAAATTGACAGCATAAGCTTACAAATAGATATGCAAACAAGAGAGCAACAATATCATATATTAGATCTAAAAATGGAACTTCCTCTTCTCAATGAGTACAATGAAGGTGCCTTGCTTATATAGGCAAGGATGATCAACCATAGCGGTAGGATCAAGCTAAGGACAAATATCCACCGTACAAAAGGAATAAGTGATATGGTCCATAGATCTCATAACCGCTATGGGGAGAAAGAATATCAACCCTCCAAATATACCTAAAGATATCCCCATAACTCCTAGGAATAGTCAAACCTAAAAATATCCCCATAATATCTAAGAAATAAATATGTAACATCTCATAATATCTAAATAAGATAAATGAAATATCCACACATAAGTGGGTGGGGAAAACACATGGAATAACTAAATAAAAGGAAAATAAATTACCTAGGTGAACATGAGCTAAGGTAAACAACCTACTCTAACACCCCCCTCAAGTGAAGCTAGGTGCCAAAAAGTAAAGTGGCATATCCACAATATGAGTCCCGACAACAAGGCTTGATTAGGTACTCATGTACAATGTGTATCCAAAAGCTCCTAAACCAGAAGGTGGAAAACCATGTGGAAAAAAACCATCCAGCTAGAAAGAGAGAAGAAAAAGTAGGAATGGAGCCAAGGAGTGCTCCCAACACCCCCCTAGGATGATGAGCTCCATGAAGAAGTCCTATGAAGAAGTGGATGCCTCTGCGATGAACAATGTGTCTCCCACGAGGAAGAAAGTAGCCATGAAGCATCCGTCGAATGTCTTCCCACTCCAAGTGAGTGTGAGAATATGGGAATAAAATGTAGAATGATGACGTAGAATCCTTCAAAAAAAGCTGAAGTGAAGAAGATGTCACCAATGAATTATGAAATGAATCTCCAAGAATGTAGAAGCCCAAACCAACACCAAAATAGGGTAGAATATAGTCCCAATCAACATCCAAAAGATCAATATGCACAAAACCATGAGTGTGCAAAAGTGGAAGAGATGTTTGAAGAGCATCCATAAAGGAAGAATCACCAATGTCTTGTTGCATAAGTGATGATGAGCCCATGGAAGCAACAAGAGAAAGAAGTGGAGGCTTAGAAGCCTCAAAATAATCAACATGGTCTTCAGGATCTCCAAGTGAGAGTCCAACCGAAGATAAAATCTTTGTATCCAACTCCTGTAGAAGTACATCATCCAATGTGAAAGAAATAGGAGAAGAAAATGGTGGACAAGGTGGCTCACTCAAAGAAGGAGGGCACACCAAAAAAGGGTCCACAAAGGAAGAATTACATGGAGGAGATACAATGTATACATCATCATAAAATAAATGAGTGAGCTCCTCATACATGTTAAGAAAATCACATGTGTGACTCTCAATGAAGAGAGAGGCAACACCATCCAAGAAGTCATCTGTATGTAAGGATGTAACATGCCATGAAATCTCTATTGTATATGCTGCAACATCAACATGATCATCCACATAAGACAAGTATGGAGATGTATCCTATAAAATATCTGAAGTAGGTACTATAGCATCAACCTCATCATCCAAAACATCATGAGATAGTGACTCCAAAAACAAAGATGCAATGTCACAAATGATGTCCTCCATGCAAGAAATTGTAAGAGAAGGTGCCTTGGGTAAAAATTTCTTTTCAACATATGATAAGCAAGGTGAGGTGTGTTCTTGTGAACTCCAATAAAATTTTGAAGCTCCCCACAAACTGAATAATAAAGCATGCTAGAGATCCTTAAATTGTTCATGAACCATGTCCTATACTCCTTATCCTTCACCATTGGTTTGGGTTTTGGAGTTATGAACAAAGGATCCAAACCTTCACTTTGACATAATGAACAAAGTACCTTAAACCATGCTTCAAAAGTTTCAGCATTTGCCTCTATGCTAAGTTTAAAAAAGAAGTTTCCAAGATGTCCTCAAAAGTAGAAGAGCCCCCCCAAAATCAAATGCCATTATAATGTGAAAGGTCTAGTGTGATGTCACAAGGTGGTGCAAAATACCACAAAATCACATCAATGCACACATGAAGCCTCTGAACTCTAAAAATTCTCCAAAGGAATTACCAAAAGAATCCCCTCCTTCAAACTAAGTGCCTCAATGAGGAAGATTGGCACAAGAGGATGCACCACAACAAAGCAAGGGAAGTCAAAGACAAAGGACTCCTCAAGCACAACAATGTGTAGGCTCCACCAATACTGAAAACCAAGTAAGCTGATCACAAAGTTTCAAACTAAGTGGACAAACATAAAATGAGGGAAGATGAGACTTTATAACAATAGTCCATATACCGGTTCAAGTGCAAAAACCCTTTTTCACAATGCAATATTGAGAGTGCAGTCATAAAATCATTGTAAATATCTAAATACAGATCCAAAAAATCTGAAATTTTACAGACATATCAGAAAAATGATTTTACAGGCCTAGAAAAAATTTCGCTGAGCAACTCCCAATATTTCTCCTACAAGGACGATTTTACTAAAAATAGTAAAATCATTGTAACTGTCAAAATACAACTCCAAATTATCTGAAATTTTATGGGACGGTCTATAATATGATTTTACACATTATGTAAAAAAATATGCAAAAAATCAGAATTTTTGATGAAGATATATGCAGATTACTAAAAAATTGCAGGTTTTCGTAAAATCAAGATATCTTGAAGAATACTGATCCAAATGAGCTGAAATTTTGGGCACAACTCAAATGAATGCATATATAGACCTCCAAAAAATTTTGTGGAAAAATGGCATTTCTATCAGGAGATACATGCAAAATATAAAAATGGGCTGGGTTGGTGACCCTGCCAAAAAGGGAAATGCTCAAGAAAAAAATGCTTAGGACAGATCCAAGGGAATGAGGCTATTGCAGTATGGGAAGAAGAGATTTTAGGAGGCTGGTGATGATCTTACAATGGAAGGAGTGACACAAACTGGCCAAAAAACTCCACCAAGGACCCGATCACAAAAACCGAAGCTTCCACACCATTCTTCGAACCTGCAAGAGAAACAACTGCACAACACTCACAAATGGATGACTGCAACACCTATCACTCTGATGCCATGAAAGGAATGATAATAAGATCATTCCAAGCTGCAAGGATCTCAAGTGTTAACAAAAACACCACATTCAACCAAAACAAGAATCTGAAAGCAAATTGACAACATAAGCTTACAAATAGATATGCAAACAAGAGAGCAACAATATCATATATTAGATCTGAAAATGGAACTTCCTCTTCTCTACAATGAGTACAATGAAGGTGCCTTGCTTATATAGGCAAGGATGATCAACCATAGCGGTAGGATCAAGCTAAGGACAAATATCCACCGTACAAAAGGAATAAGTGATATGGTCCATAGATCTGTAACCGCTATGGGGAGAAAGAATATCAACCCTCCAAATATACCTAAAGATATCCCCATAACTCCTAGGAATAATCAAACCTAAAAATATCCCCATAATATCTAAGAAATAAATATGTAACATCTCATAATATCTAAATAAGATAAATGAAATATCCACACATAAGTGGGTGGGGAAAATACATGGAATAACTAAATAAAAGGAAAATAAATTACCTAGGTGAACATGAGCTAAGGTAAACAACCTACTCTAACAACCCACAACCATAGTGATATGTATGTCCATCTTAATAACAAATGCCATATAGTCTCCAAATTCCATATGGACAAGCACCCCAATACTATCAAATGCAGGCACAACTAAGATTGTAAAAGCAACTGCTTCATTGGACCTACCAAGGACACTTGAATTTGATTATTTGCTCTTCAAAACAAGTGACCACAATGAAATCTTTGCTAATTTTTGATGGGAATAAAAATAAAACTGCTATGGATAATCTAAATAACTTATCAACATTGAAATTGGTGCATCGAATCTAGGAAGAGGATATCATAGTATAGTTATTGATATATTTATTGAGAGAAAGAGCTACTTTATGTATATGAACCTACATGGTAATTCAGTCTCAAATTGGGCTTCAATAGTCAAACCATTTATGAGGAGGTTTAAAAACATGAGTAATGGTTACTCGATGTTATTCCAATTAAAGACCATGCATTGTATATTATTTTCAATATTATATTGTATGATGAACACGACTACAACACAAGATTTACGAGAACATTGTATCTCATTCTCCTAATATTAGATTATTTGATAAACAAGCCCTACATTAGTATATATGAGGGTTACCATTGGTTCTACTTCCTTGATGGTCAGAAATGCTAATCATATATCCCTAGTTGGGGTATTTGAGGAAGCAAACTATGTCAAATATGTTCTCATATAAGTCAAAAAATTACCTCCTACTCCCCCTATGGTCTATGCATTGTATGTACCTCAAAGCCCTCAAACACAATATTTGCCTCTACCATTGATACCCATCTTGAATGCTCAAAACCAATCCGCTCAAGTCCATTACTTTGTCCAATTCAATAGTCCACACCTTGTCACCTTTTATAGATAAAACATGCCTAGAACCATTGTATTCCAACCTCAATTGCCTATATTATAAACCCTTTCCCAACCACCCAATACAAGTAATGCTTCTTCATCATAAGGTTAGAATGGTAATATCCAAGTTCAAATAAATGAATTAAGGAAGATGATGAAGATTTTTGTTAATCAAGCTAATATGGTTAAGAGATAAATTACTAGTTGGAAATAAAACAATGGTTGGTAACCAACAAGAAATTTACAGTAGAGAGGAAAAATCCTTATTTGAGGAAAGACCAAGTTCCTCGTAAAACTACGAATTAAGCATGTAATCAGATACAAAATAATATGGTCAACATGAGTTCAAAAATGAATAATTTGTGGTGTTTAACATGTAATGTTAGACATAATACCTTGAAATGTGTTGTAGCAATAAGGAATGATCATATTCCAATATATAATCAATAATGCTAGGTGTAACAAGGTAAAATAATAGGTCAAACAATGGTAACTCAAGCACCCATTGCAAACCAAACCTCTACCCAATAACCCGCTATGACAAATCATCTTGTGCTAGAAAAACAATGAGTTCTAGTCCTCCTTATCCATAACAATACCATCCTTGTAAATTTTAGTATCACCAAAGACATGAGTCATTTTTCTTTTGAGGATTAGGTAGTATTGGCCAACCAACAATAAAGAGTTATCATTAAGAGAAAAAGGAAAGCAATATACAAATAGTCTAGATTGTCAAACCTTCAAACAAAACCATCTAAGCAACCTAATATAGGCATAAAAACCATTGTTTTGTGTAGGAGGCATCTACCTCTATACCTTGAGGATAATGGGATGATTGTGACCAACCAAGGTACTATACAAGAGAATACCCAAGAAAATACAACATAGGATCCACAAACAAATGTTCATAAAATGAGTGAACTCCATTGAAATGAAGATAGGTGGTATTGATAAGAAATATTATAGGAAAGGCTACAAAAAGCGGCTAAGATAAATCTAAGGTACCCCTCCTTGAATAGCAAAGGACAAGTGATTATGAACAAACAATTCAAAAAAACTGTATTTGCAATGATAGTAATCCAATAGATTCAAGATTTAATATCATCAAAAAACTGATAAAAGCACTAGTGAAGGTAAGCATGTTGAAAGCATTGGTCTTACTAGGGAAAAGAGACTTATTACTAGCTTTAAAAGAGTAAGAATGCAACTATGCCAAGGAAAATATGGTTACACAATAACCTACATAACTCAACCCTACTAAAAAATAGAAACACAACTTAGGATCCATCTGACATCTAGGTGAATGTGGCAGACATATTAATGTCCCTAATCCTAAAGATGAAGCCACCATCATTTTAAGTCACCTTAAATATAGAGAGTTATCTCTTACATATCTTCATCGTCAATTCAAGAGCAACTATAACAATTATGTCAAAAACAATATGTGAAGAGATGGAATTGTCATATACCAAAACTACTTGTAAACCTGTTTAAAAGGGTGGGACAAATTCAAATATTGGCATATTAAAAGATTTGATAATTATAGTGGCAAAGTATCCTATGCTAGTTGTCATACAAAAAGTGATTGTGGTTGACCTTCCACCGTACTTGAGATGTTATTTTCTTCATAATGGACAAAGAAAGTATATGGGGATGGATATTTGGCAATGAATTACACACATATGAATGTTCCAATGGATAGGAAGATAAATAGAATTGAAAAAACCATCATGTAACTAGCTTCTACACAAGCCTAGTGATAGAGATAGCCAATTTGAATGAACTTTCCCAAGTTGTGGATGATAAATTAAATGAAGGTGAGATTATCTTAGAAATGGATATGATCATTAGGGTCTTGTGAGACATGGAATGTTATGATACAAATAAAGCTTATGAGAAAATTAAACTTGACAATTACTTGATATTGGAAGAACCCACTAAGATTCCAACATTAACCAACAAATGGGCTCAAGGGCTAGATGCCATATGGATAATGCATTTTGACGGGGCAAGGACAAGGAATAGGGCCAATGCTAATATACAACTTATAAATCCACAAGGACAAATGAACTATGCTTGTTGGCTATTATTTTTATTGCACAAACAATATGGATGAATACAAAGCTTTGTGCACATGATTGAGAAAGGCATAAAAGCTTGGTGTTAACAAATCTCAAAGATCTTTTGTGTTTCTAATATTTTGATAAATCAAGTTAACATAACATGTACCACCAAAATAAACACTTTAAATTGTACAAATATCGAGTTTTGGATTTTCTAGAGAGCTTCAACACCTATAAAATATAGTATAACCTAGAGAGATAAATGTGAAAGCAGATGAGTTAGCATATCTAACTGCTAAGTTTAACCCAACCACAAATATACGGGATAGATGAAAAGACTTGGAGATGGTTTTTAGACTTGTGGTACTTGATAATACTGACCACTGAAAAATATTTAATAACAAAGAATAAATTATTGAATTCTTTGTTTGATAAGCACATGCAAAAGGAAAAAATGAGTATGTTATGATTTTAGGGATAACATCATTTAATTAAAAATAAATCAATTACCTAGAGGATTGATCACACAATAAAGCCTATTTAATCTCGATGACAACACACAAAAGGTAATCATTAAGGCAAAACTTTGATCCTATCAATTTGTCTAGATTGTTGAAGGTAAAAACTTGTTAATAAGAAAGAATTTACAGAGGAAGAGGTCCACCTGTTTCAAGCGTTGTATGGGAAGTATGGTGATATTATCACTTGGGGATACAAATACCTTAAGGTCTATGAAAAGAAAATAATTAAGCATACAATCAATATTGAATCCAAGGCAAGACCCTTTCACTAAAAATAGAGGTCATTTAACTCAAAAATAGAAGCAATTATGAAGAAAGAGATCCTAAAGTTGTAGGCACAAATGATATTTTCCACAAAAAACTTAACATGAGTTACAAACTTGGTCCTAGTATGTAAAAAATGGACATAAAAGGTTGTACCATTGCCATATATGGAATACATATTATAGGTGGTAAGATCACAAATGTTGCCATTACTATATGATTTCTCAAGGTATAATCAAATATGGATCAAAGATGATGATAAACACAATATATCATTCATGATCAAATAGGGAACCTTCACCTACTAGAGAATACAATTTTGTGCTATCCAATGCAAGGGTAAATTTTCAAAGGGAATTGGATATTACATTTGCTAGCCTGATCAAAGAAATTATCCTCATATATCTTGACGATCTAACCATTTTCTCTAAAGATAGAAGCAAACATATCAAACATTTAAAGTTAGTTTTCATGAGATGCATTTAATATGAAATCTCCTTGAATCCTAAGAAATATATTTTCTTTGTGGAAGAAGGTAAGTTGTTAGGACATGTGATGTCTAAAGAGGGCCTCATTATCAATCCAAGTAACACCAAGGCAATTAAAAAATTACCACTGCCATCCTTGGTCAAAGATATTAGATCTATTATGGGTCAAATTTAGTGTATATCAAAATTCATTATCAACTTTGTGCACCTAGTTAGATTGATTACCAAGATATTGAAGAAAAATTCTCTTTAGATAAACAAAATAAGGTAAACAAGCCTTTTAAGATATTAAATATGTGATTACAAAGACACTTGTCTTAGTCAACCCATATTTTTTAGGGATTTCATGTTATGTGTTCGAAACTAGTGAAAGCATTGTGGATGTACTCACTTAAAAGAAAGGAACAACCAATATCCTATATGAGCCAATGCCTCACAACTATGAGTGTTATACTTTCATAGAGAAGCAAGTGTTTATGATGATGAAAGCACTTGCAAAATTTAGGTACTATTTATCCCAAGGCAAGACCATTATTTTTGTTGTCCACATGGATGTAAGATCTATGGTGTGTTAGAGTTAAAGTATATTACATTATTAGGATCATATAAATGTACCACCTTAGGTACATCGTTAGGATAGGAAATTACTTTAGGGGGAAGTTATCTAGTTACTTCAAGCAATGTAATAAATGCACAAGTGGCAATGTGCAAGGTGTCCCTTTGTACATCTAGGTAGAGTGTTGGCCAAGGAATCTATATTCCTATATAAAGGGCCTCATAGTAGTAGATTACAAGCATATTCATCTTATCTTCATATCATCTTCATAGTACTCATGTATGGAGTACAATGTAGCTCTTTAGCTCATATTGATGGAGTGACCATTTCCTCCATATTATATTATATTTTCATCATTTCTATTTATAGCATATTTCAGTCATATTGCTATTTCACTTTCTTTCATATTTCCTGTATTTTATTAGGACACGTGTTAGATATCTTCACAACACACATCCTCAAAAGCTAATAGTGGTATCAGAGCCAAGATGCTTCGATATAGGAGGACCTACATCCATCATAAGAGAAGTCCAGCAGGTCAAGAGGAATAGGGAGAGTCACCCTTACTAATGTTGGCCTGCATATTTGAAAACCAGATCTACCATTGAGTGTCACTGTATGCAAAAGATGCCATTAGGATTATTTGATAGAAATAGCCATAGTAGTCAACAAGATTAGAAAAGTGAGGATTGAAATAAATCTCAGCTGTAGAAAATCTGAGATTATATTTGGCTAGAGTCTTTCCACAGAGTTACAAAAAAATCATGAAGACTAGGAATCAATATTCAAGCCACTAGTTTGACAAATCAACTAGTGAAGATTATTATCTCTAGAATTACAAATTCTTCAATTCTAGTTTCTAACAACTTGTAGGAAAAGGAGATTCAAGAAAAAGTTGGGAAAATTCCTACAAGAGAGTTAGGAAGAACATCTTCAAGAATCATTCTAGCACTTGCAGCAACAAGGTAGAAGACTGAAGATTTCAAAGACCTCAAGAAAGGTCCTATTACAAGAGATGTAATCCTGCAAATTGCAGAAGTAAAAAAAAGTCCATAATAGCCTTATAACAGACTCAAGGAAGAAAAGACTCCAGAAGTTGAGTCATAGGAGGAGATAGGATATTGGTGATCTCCATTCAAGATTAATACCTACAGAGCACAGAAGAATAATAGGCTAAAAAACACTAGAAAAAGAATAGGCCAGATAAGCCTAGAAAAAGAATAGGCCAGAGAAGCCTAGAAGAAGAATAGGCCAGAGTAGCCTTGAAGCAGAAAAGACCATAACAACCTAGAAGAAGAAGACCACTGTAGCTTTAATTTTGAAGAAAACTTCAGAGAAGAATTCCTGATTTAGAAGTAAACTCCAAAGAAGAGTTTCTAAAGAAAATTTCAGAGAAAATTTCCTGATTCAGAAGATAAATTCCTGTTTTATAAGAATACTTCAAAGAAGAGTTTATGAAGATATCCTGATTCAAAAGATAGATTCTTGAATTCAGAAGAAAACTCCAGAAAGGAGTTCCTAAAGAAGACTCCAAAGAAGAGTCCAAGAAATAGGATATTGGTGATCTCCATCAAGGCCTACAAATTACAGAAGAAAGAGAAAGGACCAATGAAGTCCTATTCCAGAGAAGTAGCAAAATAACCAACACTTCCAAAAGCAAAAGGTTAAAGAAAAGGTCTCAAGCAGAATACCAGCGAAGCTGTAAGATATAATACCTTGGAGAGGTCTCAAGGAGGAAAAAAATAAGGCTTAGAGAGCCTTGTTGTAGAGCTCGCAGAAGCATCATCAAAAGAGTTCCTAGGAAAACTCATTGGAGAATTCCACTACTAAGGAAAAGTTCCTGATAGTGAAGGACTTGGGACAATTGTCGCCATTTGACAACAAACCCAAGAGAAGAAGAATTTGGCAAGGAGTGCCAAATTCTAGAAGAAGAATTTGGCAAGAAGTACCAAATACAGGAAGAAGAATCCAATGAAGACCTTAGGAAAATCAAAATCTTGAGAAGAAGAAGATCTTGTTTGAAGTCAAAATTCAACAAAAAGCTTGAAGCAAGATTAGAATGCATGAATAGTTTTCTTTCATGTTAAATAATTTTTCCATGTTAAATTAGAATGCATAAATAATTTTCTTTCATATTAAATCGGAATGCATAAATAGATTTAGAAATAAAAAGGATCATATGTTAATAAAAAACCCATGAGCCATAGGAAATAAGCGTCAATGTTAAGAGGTTGAACAAAATAATGAATTGCCATGGTTGAGATAAACATTAGAGAAAGCCCTAGAAGAAAACAACCATCACAAAATTTTGAATCTCTAAAGCTAAAAAATCATGAGAAATAATTGAGTAGTTATTCTCTTCCATGTCCATACAAGACACCATATTCCTATGATTCCAAAAAACCTATAATATGTATTGGAAAAACATTATGGCAGGAGGACAAAGTAACACAAATATTGTCGAACAAGATAGCAATATAGCTAGAATATTTACATATTCAATTTGGTTAGATCTTGAGGTAGAAACCCCTATGAAAAACATTTCACCATCTCTATTACTAAATTTTAGGAGAATTATATCAAAAGATCCTAACCAATCCTTGTTCAAATTCAAGGTACTTTGTCACCCATGATTAAAATTGTTCTCATTTACTATTAAAGACTCAAGTATAACAAATTAAGCAACCTCTATTCTTTATACAACCCATCGCTAAATAATAGAAAACATACATCATATGTCTACATCTCTAAAACTTGAAAACATGAATATATCTACACATTGTAGAAAATGTCTCCTCTTCCATTACATGTGCTCACAAAAAATAATTGCGTAGGAATCTACACAAAAAAATTGCATAGGAAATTATGTAGGAATGTGTGCAGGGGAAGACTACGCAAGAATTGGCATATAAAACTATGCAAGAATCTAGGTAGAAACTATGTTGAAAAAGACTGCATAGGAAACTGTGCTGAGATATACTATGTAGAAAACTATGCTAAAATTTGTGCAAGAAAATTTTGCTAAAATCAAATTGCATAGAGAAAAAAAGAGGAAATTATGCTAAAATCTTTGCAAAAAATATTGCAAAAAAAAAACTATGCAGAGGCAAAAAAAAATGTAGGTCAAAACATTCATACAAGTTTAGCTTTTAATGACTATGGGTCTTGTTTTTCAATGATGGACATGCACAAACCATTATGGTGCAATGAAATATACTTTTTGTTTTTCATTATTGTTTAGTTTAATATTATGCATAACCATACATATATATGCATGTTCGATATTTCTAGTGTATATGATGTCGACTCATAGGTATAAGGAAGTAAGCACGCAGTCCATGATGTTTGGAACAGTCAAAGTAACTTGGCATGAACATTTTGCAAAACATTGAAAAATGAGTCACATCTAATGGAGCGTCGAAGAAGGATGAGTCATTACTGCACCAAAAAAACCTGTATCTACACAAAAAAACATAAATTGTGAAAATCCTTTATGGATGCAATTGAGATAGAAGATGGCTAAAAATAAGAAATAGTAGCCTCTTCTGAAAAAAAACAAATTGTAACACAAGGCCATGTTTTTTCTTTCCATGTTTGGGAAGGCATGTCCCACAAAATAAGGATGCATGAGGACATGCATTAGTTTTAGCTGGAGGAGGAGTGATGAGGCCAATGCCTCATTCCAAGCAAAAAGGAGAAAAAGTTTAGAAAAATACCAAAAAAGCTAGACAATTGTTAAACGTATCATTGTGTGCCAGAGTGGTCTAGCATCAGAATGTGCCAAAATAATTTATTACTAGAAAATGCCAGAATAATTTGCTGCTAGAATGTGTCGATATAGTCTACTGTTAAAATATGTTAGAATAGTATGTTGTTAGAATGTGTTAGAACAATATGCTGCTAGAATGCGCCAAAATAGCCTGTCACCAGAATGTGTTGAAATAGCCCGTTGAATGCGTCGAAATAGGTTATCGTCAAAATGTGTCGAAATAGTCGATTGTTGGAATATGTGCCAAAATGAGAACAAAAAAATATGCCAAATAATAGAGGAAAAAAAGAAAAAATTGCATTTTTCTAGCTTGTTCCACATGGCAAAAAAGGAAAAAAATTGTATTATTATTTTTAGCTAATTTCATGTGGAAAAAAAAAAGAAAAAAATGCATTTTTCTAGCCTGTTCCATATGGAAAAAAAAGATAATTTTTTTAGAATTTTTAGCTAGTAGAAAAAGACAACTTTGCAGGAAATTTAGGTTGCACCTGTCAGCACAAAACACAATTTTTCTAGAATTTTCAACTAGCAAAAAAAAAAAAACTTTCTAAGAATTTTTAGCTGACATGTGGTAGCAGAAAAAGACAGTTTTACTAGAATTTCCATGGCAGAAGAAAGACAGAACTGCATATTTTTTTAGCACATCCCACATGGCAACAAAAAAATATAGTTTTGCTAGGATTTCCATGTGGCGAAAAAAATTCAGAATTGCATATGTTTTTAGCACATTCCACACGGTAGAATAAGACAAGAGTTTAGAATTATTGTCTTTTTCTAATAGCAACTTCCACATGGCATAAAAAGAATAAAAAATATTTTTTTCAACTACTATTTTTAATGATATATAAATATGGAGGGGATTCTTTTTGCTCACACAAAAAAAAGGTAGATGCTTCTTCTTATTGTTTTCATGTAGAAGAAAAAGATAGATGTGCTTTCTAGTAGTTCCCATGTAGAAAGAAAATAGGGATTCCTATTGAATTATTTGAACCCCTTTTCCAACTATCTCATGATTTGTTGTTTTTTTGTTGTTTCATACTTTTATTTCTTCTACCAAAAAGGAATTGGTTATATATGAACACATGTTCTTTACGGGGAAACAAGGATTGTACTTATCCAAATAAAAAGGAGAGACACTCTCACTCATTATAGCTCGTAAAAAAATAGGGTTAGTGGTGAAAACCTCTTTAAGGTGCTACTAGACATGAAAACCAATTTTTCGCATGCCTGTCCTGAAAAAGAAAAACTCGATTGTGAAAATTCCTTGTGGATGCAATCAGGGCAGAAGGTCCTTGAAAACAAAAAATGATGGCCACTTCTATAGTACTAAAAAAAATCGCAAGTCTAAACAAGCCAAATATTGATGACAACTCCATCGTTGTTCTAGAGTCTTGCTCTTATGGCCAACTTCATGATAACAATGTTTAAAGCTATCTTGGAGGAGCATCGAGCCATTTATGATAACAAGGTATGCATTTTTCTTTTTATTATTGTCTAGTTTTAATATTATGTATAATTACATCTAGTCCACATTATATATACAACACATTTTACTATATAGTATCTTGCACAAGTTTTAAAAAGAGGTTGTTAGTTGATGTATCAGAATCTATTGTCACTTCATGAATGCTAGAAATATTCTAGCATTCATTTTGGTGCCTCATGCCACGATGGCAGTTTTCTAGCCCTCGCTATTTAAAAAAATGATTATTTTTTAAATGAATGTGTTTTCTTTCAAGTTGGGGGAGAGTATGTTAGCTATCAAGTTGGGGGAAGAAAAGACAACATATCAACATAGTGATTGTGCACCATGTTATCAATGTAATACAAAAATTGAAGAAAGAGATGCATGAGGACATGCATTAGTTTAAGTTGGGGGAGTGATGAGGCCTTGAAATACCTCATTTTGTATCTCAAAGAAACAATTTTTGACTCCCTTAATGTGTTGATAAAGAATAATTAATTGTGGACTAGGTTGTAATTTATACTAATATTTTGATTAGACATAGTGAATAGGTAAAATGCATTACTATGTTATTTTTGATAGGTTTTATGTGATTTTGGGTTTAGTTTTACATTTAGTCATGATTATTTGGTTTATAATCATTCAACTAATAGAATCGGATAGAAAGATGATATCTTGAAAGTCTCTAAATGTTGATATGCCAAAATTGTCATAGTGCATCAAAATGGTCTTGCGTCAAAATAAGCTAGAATGCATCAGAATGGTCTCGCACCGAAATAAGCCAAAATGTGTCGAAATGAGCCAAAATGCACCACAATGATCTAGAATGCACCTAAATGAGCCACAAAAATAGGGGTAAAAAAATATGGAAATGCAATGTGAGATGGATCTTGCACATGGAAAATAAAGTGAAGACTTTTGTGGGTTGAATAATTTCTATTGGCCTCCCTAAAAAATAGGCTAAAATTGTGTTAATTTCTTCTTAAATATAGGGTTAAAATTATGTTGTTAGTTTCAATAATTCCTCCTCAAATTTTGGGCTAAAATTATGTTGTTAGTTCCTCAAATATTGGGATAAAATTATGTAGTTAGTTCCAATATATGGAGAAGATTCCCTCCAAGATAAGAGGAGTGTAATGTGACACTTAACATGTTAATGCTTATTGATAGTAAGTGGTTTGAGATACTCCCAAGAGAAGAGGAATGTAAGGTGCCACTCGACTTGTTTATGCTTATTGTTAGCAAGTGGTTGAGATGCTCCCAAGAGAAGAGGAATGCAATTTTTCACTTGTATTATTCATGTTAACTCTTAACAAGTGGTTAAGGAAGTGTAGGATGCTTCCAATAGTTTAGGAGTGTGTATGCATTATCTATATCAATTATTAGAAATTGGTTATAGAAGTGTAGGAATATTTTCAATAAAGTAGGGGTATAGTTAGGTGCCACTTGTATAAAAGTGTGTGTCTAGCTTATGTATATTTTTTAGAAGATGACAAGGAAGAAAATAAAAGGAAGGATGCATTTGGATTCAAGAATTTGTAAATGGGTAATTCCTTTTCATATTTAAGAAATAATTTTCTCATTTTCTCATTTGTATATATTTTTAATCATATATTGAATTAATAATTACTTCCACTGGGATAAGATTAAGGACCCACTCCATCAACACAATGGGAAATATCATTTCTTGTAGATATGGTTATAAAATAATTAATGAGTTTTTATTTATTTATATATTCTCTTTTATTTGTAATTAATATGTAATTTTTATTATTATTTATTTATTGGATTAGTTTTACGCAACTATTGGATTAGGTTTATTTTTCTTACAAGTATGATGATTTATTTTGTGTGTGATTTTAATTTCTTTAAAGTGCGTGATTTAAATTCTTGCAAGTGTGATTTAAATTTTTGCAAGTGTGACTTAAAAATTTGTGCAAGTGTAATTTTTATTTCAGCAAGTAGAAAACCTTAAAGATTTTATATCAAGATATGATTCCTTGCTCTCTAGCACATATATCCATCAAACACCACCCTAGATTTGACAAAATTAAGTGACAAAAAAACTCATCATAAGATCAATATGATCAAATAAGCACAATTCAAAATTTTAAAATAAAAATATATATTTAAACCTTATTAGTAGTATTTTCCATGAGAATTTGAAAAGAGGTATGTGATGGTAGACAATCAAATCAAGTATGTTATGGTGGATTCAAGCACATTAATGTTGACATGATGGTTACTGTCATGACAAACACACCAATAGAAGCTAATAAAGTACGCTAAAATAACAGATCATTCTCCAAAGCATTCAAAGCATACAACAAACCATAAAATCACTCAAATTCTTCAATCAAGTTATCAAAAACACCATCCCAAAGACTACCGAATATTGTCAAAATGGTATCCCAACTACTGCAATTGCATCCATGATTGAAATGGATTAAATGAGAGATGAGAGCTTATTAGAGGTATATAGAAATTAGCATCCCCTAACCACCTCATTAACCAACTAAAGACTTCCATTGCCAACAACATCCTAAAAGTGAAAGCAAATTGATTATCAAGCATGAACAAGAATTTTGATTGCTCACATGAGGTAGTGAGTAAAGGACAAAAAGTGTTTTTCTTAAGATAGGATTGTAAATGCATTAGATTGTAAAAAGCGTTGGTGGAGCTTCAATCGTAGGAGGAAAATATTGAATTCAACAAGAGGAAATCACCAAGATTCAGACCCATGATCTTCTACAAATAACGTATATTCAATTTGTGGATGTGGATGGGAATCCTTTAAGAAACAAAAGTTAATAAATTAACATTCAATCCATTAATGATTTAAGAAAAAAATGAGCATCTCCAACACATGGTCAACTTGTGGAGGTTTTGAAATGGGAGAGAACAAGAATGTGGCAAGTGACTATTCGGGTGGGATGCAAGTGGATTTTGGGGTCTATGATGCTTCGTTGACCCACTTTAGAGATGCAAACCCATTCCTAGACCCACAAGGCCTCCATTTTCCCTTCAACCTAGGCATAAAAAAGTATGCTTTGATTGTTCTAAACAATTCTAGGAAGGTCTCTGTAGGTATTCTTTTTTAACTCCACCCTTAGTAGAGCAGATTGTGTGTTCCCTTTGAAATTCTGAAGCTTCCTTCGAGCAGGGAGCTTTTACTATGGTAAGAAAATTCTTGAGTGCCTATCCGAATATTGATTTCATTCATGTGTGGGATTTCTCCAAGTGGTTTTGATAAAGCCACATGGAAATCGTCGTGCTACAAAAAGGCTTCTTTCTCATCAAGATTAATAATGAAGAAGACATGAAGCACATTCTCGGAGGTGGCTCTTGGTTCTTTGGAAGGAAGGGCATGTTTATTTGAAAATAGGGGATGAATTTAATCCAAACTCTCAAAGGATTAATGCAGTGCCTCTTTGGATTAGGCTCCCTAGCCTCCCCTTCCATTATTGTCATGAAGATATCTTAAAAGGCATTATGAAAGTAGTGGGAGATATTATCATGATTGACGCAACCATGAGGGAAAAATCTAGAATAATTTTTGCTAGAATGTGCGTCAACATTGACCTTCAAACAAACCTCCCCTATTTCATCAAAATCATTTATGACTTAGGCTCCTAGACTCAAGATATTGAATATGAAAACAAACCCCCCTTCTATCTCACCTATAAGAAGTTGGGTCATTCTTCAGGACTATGCTCTTCCAAGAAAAAAATCTCTAAGAAAGTTTGGTCTCGAAAGGAAGCAAAGGGCCCCTCTATTTCTGAAGTTTTGATAGGATATTCTCTTCCTATCCTCTAGGAAGCCTTCAGTTGTCCATCATAATTTGGAGATCCTCCAACAGAGGAGGAAAGAGATAGTTTGGAAATATCAGTCAAGGTAAGTTTGTTGGAACCTTCCTCTGGTTTTACCTTATTGAACCCCCTTGAGGAAATTCTTTTGAATGTTTAGCTTCAAGTTTAGTATCAACTGGTACTGAAAGGAACATCCTAGAAATAAATCATAGTCTCCAAGGTAGATAATCTCCAAGTTTCAGGAAGAGAAGCTTCAGCTTCAGAAGGAAATTTAGAATCTTCTCCTAAAGGAAAATCCATTATGGGAAAATAAGGAAACAAGGTTTTAAGTCCTTTTCTCAAGGTCTCAAAAGAAGGAAAAAGGGTCGTTACCCCAGGCCCTATTACTAGAAACCAAAATAAAGGAGGTGCAAATGTAGGAAAGGATAGGAAGGTGGGAAAACCCTCAAACCAAGATATCAGGAAAAAAGAAATTGAAGCATAAATAGCCAATGGTTCATAGTTTATTCTTTTCTTAAGGGATAAAGAAAAGTTTCAATTTGATTTTGCGTTTGCATCTACCCTCAAATCCTATTTTTCCCTAGGTGGAGGGAATAAATAGTAGACCAAGAGAAAATGAAGCTTCCTTACTAGTTTGAAGGGGTCTTAATGGCCATGATATTCTCAATTTAATAAATTATTTGAACAAAGATCTAAATCCCCAGTTATTCTTAGTCTGATAAATTTTTTGAACAAAGATCTAAATCCTCAGTTATTGTTGCTCCAAGACAAAGATGAGACTTCAGTTCTATGCTCAGGGTTGGTAGTTCAAGAAATAGAGGTTTGTTGAACTCCCCTGCAGCCAACATCAACAATTACTGATCCTCAGAGGATCTCTCTTTCTCTCTTATGATACATTATTTTTTTTTATGCTTTCAAGATCCTCCTCTTGAAGCTGGATCTTGATTGTTCCTCTCTATGTAGTTTTTTTTAGGTTCTCATGTAGTCTTCTAAGGCTTTGTTTAAGTTGTATAAGGTTCGGAGACCCTTTCAAAACCCTTTATTTCAACCAATAAATAATAATAATAAAATAAATTGGAATAAACCATCAATTTATTCATCTTATAGATTGATTAACTCATCCAATAAAAATTGTGTTAATGTGTGAATTTTCCAAGTTTATAGTTGATCAATCAATTGAATCAAGAAGTAATATGGCTATAAATTAAGGTATTAGTAGCATATTATATGCTAGAGACCACTCAAGTTGCCCCTACAATGCCTACATCTCCCTTAAATAACTACTAGATTGAGACCATAATGGTCCAAGAGGACAAAGGCCACAAGTACAAAAGGGGAAAGGGGTGAAGATTTCCCTAAAATAAACTCTATCTGTTAATTTCTATACATGCATTGTTGAGGGTAAGTAGCACTTTTTTAAGAGTGTAAAAGATACAAATGGAGCAAATTTATCTCAATAAATCATAACAAGATGACAACAAAGTCAATGGCTTGGTGCTTGGATTTGGGCTAGATGATATCAAATATTTAAGTACATTGAACTTGTCGAGAAGTGCTTTTAGAAGTATGACCTAATAAAAAACCAAATTACCATGATGGAAGGGACCAAAGCACTAATTACTATCATTATAAAGGTCCATTATGAAAAAATTGACCATATTTGATAAGCCCAATTTAGAGTGGGGCATGTTCACCATATATAACCAAACAAGACTTCTACAATAAGAACTCCTTCTAGAGGTATTCCCTCAAGGTGCATCTCATTGATTGAGAGGACTCTCAAGATTATAAATTCTTACTACACATCAAGTAGTTCAAGAAATATGTACAATATTCTATATTCACCTTCGCTTTGGTCCTAAAAATTCCTTAGACCAAGATGTCCAAGATTATCACTTGATGGTGCTCAAAGCTATATAAAACTACATGGTGGATAACATGAAGAAGCCCGATTATATAGGGCACATACATTATCAACTCAAGAACTATTGTCATGAGGGAGTTTTTCACAATACCTCATACCTCATTTAGCTAATCATTTTTTAGAAACTAAGTTGGTTTCTACAACTAATCATTCATACTTTGGATATCAATGGAAACACCATACTAGTGGTGGAATGGACTATGGTTTCACATAATTTGAAAGATGTGATCAATTATAAATTTCATGAGAAAGTCCTCACTCTAACCATGTACAAAATTGCTCACCCACAATCAAATATTTTAGTAAATGCCCAACAAATGTTGCATAAGAAAAAGAAAGATCAATATTGATACTTGGATAACAAGTGATCATTCATATACTTGTAAACTTATTTGCTCATCCATTTATTCTTTGGGTATTCATTATGGATGATAGTGTTACCATAGATATGTTATGAAATTAGATTAAATTGATAAATCATATCACATTTGAGCTTGACATTAGTTGCATGACACTCATGATCAAGGGGAGAGGTTATTATAGAATGTTGTAGGAGAGGCTCTTTGAGATGGGATAATAGAAGTTAAAGGATAAACAATCATATGATTTGATGGAACCATTATTAAGAGTTTGACAAAGATAATATCTTGTACACTCATAATTTTAGGCCAATTTTTTATTTCAAGAAATCTATATCCATAGAGGACACTATAGAAAAATTAAGAACAAACCCCAATGAGGATTTCTACAAAGAAATAGCATTCAAAATTATCATATGGTTTGTATTTAACACATAGAAACATATGTATGATCTAAATAATAATAAAATAGATCATAAACAAATTACCAATCTGAAACAAAAGCATAGCATAAACAAAGAAGGCTTGCTAGGTGAAGAATGCAACTTGATATCAAAAATACTTTTAGCAAAAATACTCAACGTTGATTATAAATTAAGTGACATATAGAATAAATAATGTCTTGAAGTACCTCTAACAATTATCTAAGAGTGATTAGGAGGTGAATATAGTAAGGAACACCTCCTAAGATTGGTCTCATCTTTGATATCCCCATAAATCATACAATTATTTCCAACCATGACACCCAAAATAGAATCCAACATAAACACTAGCACCATCATAATTACCAATTTTTATAAGATAGATCATTAAGGAGAAGGGCTCCATTAAAAAATAATAGTATTATTGCCAAGTTATTAAAAGGGGAATTATTAGCTTGAACTTTCATACAACCCCAACTACCCATGTATACTCATCCCCAACCCATCATATACATATCAATATCTACTTAAGTAGCGATAATATTGTCCTAATGGTACATGATTGGATTGTAAACTTCTATGCCATACTATACCTATCTAACTATGAAAGGGGTCATTCGTAGTTAGCTCCATGGATTACATTGGGATAGGAGAACCTGTATTGGTAAGCCAAGATATGGATGATCCATTTACAATGTCCTTTATGACATATGAATGAGTCACGATCATAACTAACATAAAACCATTACACATAAAGCTTATAGATATGGTGTCAATGTTATTTGGATAACAATGTATCTAGATATAGAATAAATTGGCAACCTAGAAGCAATAAGAAGCATGGAATGGAAAACAACATCACAAGATAAATATATGATGACAATAAGTTGGTGCCTTAAAACTCAAAATGAAAAGTCTACCTTATATGCACTCGGTATTCCCTCATAGAAGAAACCTTAGACAAGATTAGTCATAACTATGTTACATTAAGAGATACCCCTTATGAAAGAATATATCCCATTATTTGAATCAAGCTTCCCATTCAATGGTGAATAATTGAGGGATTATATCACCTTAGAGGTCAACCTATGCACCATTTTTAATCTCTTAGTGGCTTGACCTTGGCACATTGCAATTAGATATATTATCTAATACTATCCCTCCTCTAACACCCATCTTAATAGCCCTTACTTTTGCTACTACTACTCCACTATCCACCACAACCACTTTGTCTTGCATCCTTGTATTTTTGTCATAATATGCTAATTTAATCATCACTATGCTCACCACTTTAGATCCATATACAAGTGCCACCTCTACTATAATCATTTCTATCACTATACTTCCATAAACCACTTTATAGGTTATGACACTAATCACCTCAACAACTGTTGATATTAGAATGAATGTTCAACCTCTCACATAACCTACATCCACCTCCACCTCCACATAAACCATTCCCATACTGACAACTAAGGGTTTCAACCATCCATTTTTCACATTTCTTCCATTCCATTTATCATATCTATAACAACATGTATATCCACTTCCATTCCCATCACCATTTTTATGGCACCAATTTCTATTGTGATATTTACCACATTCATTCCATTGATGACAATTTTAGTAATGCCATCTTCTTTTGAATCCACATTAGATGCAACCATGCCAATACGCATATCCATTACAACGTCATAATCTACAATGACAAGCTTGACTCCACAAACATCATCCTCTATATCTTTGGCACTTAGTAAGGTGAGACTAATTGTCAAAACTTGCCCCAATTTGCACATTGACCTCTTCATCATCTGATAAATCATTGATCTCTTCATCATATGATAAACCATTTATGAGACCATAATTAATTTACAACTGGAAAAGGAGATAATTAAGAACTATGTTTGAAATTTTTTTGCTACCATATCCATAAACATTATTTATTAACTATGCACATAAGTAGAGGAAAGAAATAAATTTTATTGAAATAATCTCTAAAAAATTGAGAAAAATAACGAATAACTATAATCTAAATACTTCATGATTTAAGCATGAATGCTTGATCTCAACTAGAGCTTACTATAAGATAAAACCAATTAGTAGCTTAGAGCTAAATGGTAACAATTAACTATTGTTAATATATGAAGGAAAAAAAACTATAAGTGATAAGTCAAAAAATTGAAAAAGATAATCGGCCAAAAATATGTTAATATTAAGGTTCTTGGGCAACAATTAGATTAGATATAAGCAAATATGGGCATTTTTTAAGAATACAAATAAAATTTGAGCCAATATTTAGGAACAACTAAGTAGGAAAATGATCAAGTAATTATTTGAGAGTTATAAAGAAATCAACTATTTGCAAATTAAGGTCAAGAAGGTAAAAAGCAAGGGATAAGATGAGAAATAATCCAATAAATAAACAACTATTAAGATAGAATCCATTTTAATGTCAATAAAAAAGCAAGTTATCACTTCAAGTCAACAACTCCAAGAAATTAATCAAATAGGTTGAAGAAGTAATAGATGACCTAAAGTATGAGCTAAATGGAAAGAAATTATTTTGCTAAACACCTTCCATTGAAGGTGTGTGAAGAATTTGATGCTGAACTTCAAGCCCTCGAAATCAACCATTGACAAGCATCCACATTCATATGGATGGAAAGACAAAAAAAATACTGAATGAATGCATCTCTGCCAAAGACAGCTTAAGGACAATGAATTCGACCATGAAAATGAGATATTTTAACTCAGAAACAAAGGACTATCCAACTCATGGAATTTGCTCTCCAAGTTAGAATATCAAAACTAATTTAAGAGAAAAAAATACAAGACACCAATCATGGATAATATTGCATTAAGAAGAACAATTTAGAAAATCATGGATGGAATCATAATATTTTACAATCCCTACTTGGATGTGATAATGATAGTGGATTGCAACAAAAATTTCCAAAATAAAGACTATTGGAAATTGGAGGTAGACTACAAAAAAACTATAGAAATTTGAGATTATTTTGGTTGTAAATTTGGTAACATTAATGGCATTTCTTCTATTGTTGAATTTGTAATTTGATACATGGACAAGATCCAACATTGTGCAATGTATTGGATAGGCCTAAGGGCATTTCATTGTGCAATGTATTTATTATTTTATATTAATTATGTAAGCCTAATGGGCCATGGTTAACCTTGTTATGGTTAAACCTTATTTAATATTTATAATTAACCTAAAGCTCACTTGTTATGTTAGTTTAGGTTAAACTTTATAATATAATTTAGGGTTTTGGTATTGCTATAAATACCCCCTCATACTTCTCATTTCTTATAGGAGTGTTGTGCAATATTGTTTATGAATAGTGATTATTTGTTGTGCCTAAGGGAACCCACCATATATTTCTCCCTTTCGCCCCTTTTTATGTTTTCTATATAAGATTTGAGTGGATGGATTGCTTCTTTTGAATTTTGAAAAATATTGAGAATTCCAACATGGTATCAAAGTGGGTATGGAACTGCCTCACTTAGACACATAGAAGTATTAGTCAAAGCCTCTTATTCTACTTCCAAAATAAAGAATGATCATATTCTTGAAACCTCCCAAGCATTTTCAATCTAAGAAGCAAAGATAAAATTTCTTTCCATGGACCTTTTTCTTCCTTTAAATCTATGAAGAATGCATGCCTTCTTGTTAAGAACTTTTTCTTATCCACAAAATTTAGTAACCAATTTGTAGAAATATTAAAAACCTATACTCTTGATGAATATAAAAGCATTCATAGATATGTTGAAAAACAAATAAATTTAATTCATGAATTTGTACAAGACAAAATATGCAATTACTCTAATGTGTTTAAATTGTAAATCAAACCCTTGAGGTAGGGCAACACAGTACAATGCTTCTTATTGAAAGTAAGCCACTCCTTAAGATATCTCAATATGAGATCTAAACACATACAATATTCTTCTCTATATCTCAATATGAGTCTCTTACCTACATTATATAATACTCAACTACCTACCACTATCGCTTATCCACACATGTGGGATAAATAAATTTATTATAATATTAAGTTTCTATCTTGGGTACCTAACATTCCATCCCCCTTACAAAATGTTTCATCCTCAAAACATAATATGAGACTAAATAATATAATCTTTTGAGACATGTTGTGAATTGGTACCGATCTCAATCATCCATCCATCCCAATGAAACTTTGATTGGTGGTGGTCTTCATTGATGTCGATATGTCATTCTGTCATTTGAATATTTGGAAGTAATCCTTTGGTTCTATTGTTGGAAGCATCTTTTTATTGGCATTAAATAACACTTTTTTATCCATGCTTGCTTTTACCATGTGAGTATCCAGGACTGTTTTGTTGGTTTCACACTCTTGCTGCTCTACTATGGTAACTTGAATGATGGGCCCATTTATTTCTTGATGTTACTACACCACTCTAAAAACCAAAATTACTATGCTTTCTTTTCCAAACACTACCATACTTGGTGCCCTTAAGATTCCGTACAAAACCATAATATTTTTACCTTAAGCTATACCTCTAAGATATTTGTTGCTCTTGGTGGTGTGGATAGCGATATGCTGCAACCTTAATCTAATATTTTATCTCCTTTAACTCTACATTTTCCTCCTCTATTTTTAATTTTTTTTTTTACGGTGTTCTCTCATGTGCCCTTCATTTGATGTGTCTTTGTGCTTTTCAATGTCTTTCTTAGTCTTTATTGTTTTTTTTCCATGGACTTTATTTTTGTTGTTTCTTCCATGGACTTTGTTGTTGCTACTTCTTTCTTGGATTCTATTTTAGGTTTTGTTGCTTCTTTCTCAATTTGTTTCCCTACAACAGATTCTTGTTTTACCTCACATCCTTGCATTTTATATTAGGAAATACCTTGTACTATTATTTTATTTTTCCTATACTAGAACTTCATGAACTTCTTGTAGAAGTTAATGTTAATAGTTACCAAAGATCCAAGGATATCTAAGAACAATATCCACACCTTCCATCTCAATAGAATAAAAATATAATTGTAAAATATATGTCTATAGTAATTTTTAAATCTTGAAAATTTTGAATATTCTTACCCTTAAGCCTTATATCTTTGAATTTATTTGCTTAAACCTCTAACCTTTTAACCAAAGCAATATTAACAAAATTACATTTGTTGCTAGGGTTTATAGAAGTAACAACCCTTTCTTTCTGGTTGTTGCCATAAAATTGCATAATATATTTTTTGGCTCAAACAATTATTCTTTATTACTACTTGGCTTATCTGACACAAAAGATGTGCTTCCTTCCTCCTGCACATTATTATTCTTATTTTTTTCTTCTATCAACTTCATATTTTTTAAATTGTCTACATTTCCTTTGGTGCTTCCTTCTGCTTGTACATTATAATCCTTATTTTTTATTCTTCCTTTGGTTTGCAATTTTTTAATTTATTTGCATGGTTTTTAAACTCCTTTTTCATTTCTTCTATATTGCTTTGAAACCTGTCTCTTATTTTCTTACTTAACATCTCACCAAAAAAAATTATCCATTCACAAGATTCCTCTTCTTCTTCCTTAGAAAGCTCTTCTAACTCCATGACCACAAACCCAAAAAAAAAATCAAAACTTAGATTTTTCAAAATTAAAACAATTAAAACTGCAAAAATAATTAAACAAAATATATTGCAATTGATTTGATTACCCTAGCTAATAGATATATACTCAAATGATAAATTGTTAATGGTATGCAAATTTTTTTTGTTGATATCGGCTTATGGACTATGTATTTCTAGCACTCAGCCTAACAACTATTAGCGACTTATAGACTATGTTCTTTGGGTAACTGATAATGACCTGCTCTATGGACTATTTTTTAAAATGGATTGCTATCAAAATGCAAACTAGGTATTTTTGCGCTTAGACTAGAAACTAATAACTTACTCTATAAACTTTTTTTTGGACTGTCTGACAGACTACTACCAAACTAGGTATTGTTTGCACTCTCAATTGTTTGTTCTATTAATGAAAATGTTATAAAACTATGGAAATTGTCATTGAAGCTATTGTTGATGGTCTTATGGAAATTTTTATGGAAAATTTTGTAACGAACTAGGCCCCAAATTGTGGCTTCATAGTGGCTTAAGGTAGGGTTATGCATAGTGGTGAATTCACGAATATTAGGATTTCCAAAATTTAGATTTGGTGAATATGGGGACCCTTGATCGAGGTCTATTCATGCAAAATTTTTGGGTGTAAAATTTTGTTTGGGTTAGCTTGCCTTGCTTTGATAATTTCACTATTTTTATTTAAATCACCAACATTCTCACCTAAATCATGGACCTACTCACCTTGAACTTATAAATAATTTTATTTACACTGCCAAATTAGTCTATTATACCACCAATATATATACCTAACGTGACAACGATACTTTGTTCTCCTCAAGATAACTGGTAGCAGCAAAAAATGACCTATACCAATAATAGATGTGTAGTAGCAGGAATAAATGAGTCATAGAAAAAATAGGTAGTGTTGATCCTATCGATCGATAGTAGAGCAAATATTGTCGATCAATAGAGATGCTGAGATAACATCAGCTTTCTTGTCAATCGCTAACATCTATAATCGATTGACAATGGAGATGATACTGTCGATTAGCATTGTAGTTGATTGATAGTATTAGGTTTGTTATCGATCGACAATATTTGTAGCCGATCGATAGTATTAAAATCTGTTGTTGATCGATAATATTTGCTCTACAACTTATCGACAACAAATAACAATCGACAGTATTGATGTTGTCAATTGACATCTCTGTCGATCAACATTATCTGCTTTGGTTTGTTGATCAAAAAACCCTTGAGTTTGGACACTATTCGCCTGGATTTCAAAATTGATTCACCATATTTTTATAAATACATTTTAGGGCCGACCCCTTACGCATAACCCTAGCTTAAGGTAAATCTCATTGGCCACAAAGGTTGTGCAAGTGAGTATTGCTCTGTAATTACCAACATTATTCCCACTAGAGAATAATTTCCAAGAAACCAACCATGGTTTTATCTCTAAATGGTAGCTCTTTGTATACTCTCTTAGGATAAAATACTACTAAATAGGGTGTGGCATTGTTAACCCTTTTCACTGGTGACACACTCAAACCGGTTACTCTAGGGTTTCTAGAGTACTCCTCACAATGAGTTTTAGGGTAGATGTTAGCCCAAGTACTTCCCCCCATTAAGTGATTGGGACTTGCATCCAATCATACAAGATGTGATTAGTCTAATGCACATGCTTATTCAGCACCAAAATTAGGATCCAAATAGTGAATAGACGATCGCAAAATAATTGAAGCTTCTGTAGTGAAACATAGCCCTAGAAAGTTCTCTAAAATAACTAAAGCTTATATAATGAAACGTAGCCTTGGAAAGTGCTCTGAAATAATTGAAGCTTTTGCAGTGAAACACGACCCTGGAAAGTGCTAAAAAATAACTAAAACTTCTACAACAAAACACGATCCTGGGAAGTTCTCTAATGCCAGTTACTAAGAACCTTTTTTCTCATCCATAGAAATTAGTAACCAATTTGTAGAAATATTAAAAACCTTTATTCTCAATAAATATAAAAGCATTTATATATATACTGGAAAATAAATTAATTAATTCATAAACAATTCATACAAGACAAAATATGCAAATTACTCCAATGTGTTCAAAATATAAATCAAACCCTTGAGATAGGGCAACATCGTACAATGCTCCTTATTGGAAGGAAACCATTCCTTAAAATATCTCAATATGATATCCAAACACAATATTTTTCTCTCTATATCTCAATATGATTCTCTTGCTACATTATATAATACTCAACTACCTACCACTACCACTTATCCACACATGTGAGATAAATACATTTATTATAATATTATAATAGTAAGTTTTTATCTTGGGTACCTAACACTTCTCCTTATATGCATACCTTTAAAATTAAGTTTGATGCTTTTATATTGTGTTTCCAAAGTTGCTAAGGCATTTCAGAAAAAAACAAGGCAAAAGACATTTAAATTTTTTTAATTATTTGTTTCCCATGCGTTCCCTTTAGAATCATGCTTCCAAGACAAGATATTATTTTTCTAAAAGACGACACCCCCTTGAGTGCATCCATTGAGGTCAACAAAGTTAGAAGGGGGTGTATTTGGTTATTCCATCTATGCGACGTAGGTTCAATCCATGCTTTGTTGCTTGGATCAGGTTTACATATTTAAAAGATGAAAATACCTCTTTTACTACAAGTTTGGTCGATTGTAGGATGGCTAGACAAGTTGGCATTAGAGCATAAAAATAGCATGAGACAGTGATTAAATCCCATCATCGCTCTTTTTTATCCTTCTACAAGGATCTAAAGACTCTTTGTTTATGGACTTGGCTTTATCATCACAAATGAAAGACCTGGCTAGTCAATTACTCCAAGCAATTGAGAGCATTGTAAAGAAATGGACTTGTGTTTGAATCCCTTTATTGGTATATTTTGCACTTGATTTTACCTCTAAGGTAGTAACATATGAACATAGGGAAAGGGATCTACTTATGAGTCACAATGAGCATTGCATCATCTTGGATGGAGCAATTTTTCTAGGCCATCAGAGACTAGGGATCGAATCCCACTGACACCATGAACTGAAGGAATATAAACTTTGGATGACATGGAAACTAACATGGTGCCTCCTTGTGCCACTTAATCCATTTTTATCTATTTAAACCCATCAACCAATCAAAAGAAACCAATGAAGATCAGCTGGTAAAGAATGAATGGTATCCATCAACAAATGAGCGAATGAGACATGGTGGACAATGATTCAATATAATTTTTCTAAGGTTTAGCAAATTATTTATAATTTTTTAAGCGCTATTAGGGCAAAACTTATAGAGGCCATAACTTTTGCATACAAAAGCATTTTGAGCCTTTTTTATAAAATCACATAATTTTTTGAGCTCTATGCATTGGTGACATCGGTTTCTAGACCTATTCCTGTGTTTGGGGCCAAATTGCATAGAAGAGTCCTCAAGCCCTATTGCCCTAGTTTGAAAGAGCATATTTACAATTTTCTATACAATTAGAATCTTTGGCCTAGATTTTTTTAATAATTTGATGGATTTGTGATAGTTGCAGCAAATTTTGAGTCTTTTGAAGGCTTGCAAGAAAATGATTTAGATTATGCTTTAATTAGTTTCTCTTCCTCATTTGAGTGATTGATTTAGCTTATTCATGAAGATCTAAGCCTTCATGATCTCGTCCTTCTATTTTTTGTCTAAGTACTCTTGGAAGTTTGTTATAGCTCTTCTTTTCGGTAGGTTCATGCAAAGCCTCTTTTGGTGATTAAAATCAAGTGGCCCATGGGAAAAAGGAAGCCTTCAAATAAGGTGAGACATGTTGTGATTGGGATATTTGTATTTTCAAGACATACCTTATGCGATAATAGAATATTGAAAGAGCTTATATTTAAAATAGGTGGTATTTTTTATTTTCCTTCTTCATTTGGAGTCTTAATGAAAGTGTTTTTTGGATATTTGTAGGGGTGTCTAATAGTGGCACTGGCGACTATGGTTAAGCCTAAAAAGACTCTTGTGCAAGAGATATTTTTGCAGTAGGAGATTTCAAATGATGGGGAGGATGTAAATGAGTCTACCTAAAAATCCAAAGGCCTACTAGAGCATCCATTATGGGGGGAAGATATTATTGTCACTAATGTCTTTTCCCCTTGGCTCCTCAATTCAAATTATGGGAGGTGTTAAATTTATAATCTGATTCATGGCCAAGAGTTGATATTGTGTGATGTATTGTATGGGCCTAAGGGCTTGTGCAATGTATTTATCATTTTATAATGTTTTATCATGTAAGCCTAATGGGCTATGGTTAATATTGTTATGGTTAAACCTTATTTAATATTTATAATCAACCTAAACCCACTTGTTATGTCATCTTAGGTTAAAATTTATGATATAATTTAGGTTTTGGTATTGTTATAAATACCCCCTCTCACTCCTTATCTCTTATTAGAGTGTTGTTCAATATTATTTACGGATAGTGATAATTTTTTGTGCTTATGGGAACCCATCATATCTTTCTCTCTTTTGTCCTTTTTAATGTTTTCTATATACTATTTGAGTGGATGGATTGCTTATGTTTATTTTTGAAAACTATTATGAATTCCAACATTTTTTGGGAGTGTACCTATAAATATTTGGGTTCTTTGGTTGATCATTTTTTGTATAGTATCATTATTTATAAACACCATGCCTAAGTAATAATGCCTATGGAATTTAATATCATGTAGGCATGAAGTCTCACATGTTTGTTGAAACTATAACAATTCTTAACCTACTATCATTATTAGTTGATTTTGATTATGACTATCAATTGTTGCAAGGTTGTTTTATGACTAATAATATTTGTAGTAGGCCCCAAGGATGAAAGGAGCATCCCCATATCATGACAACATCTAGAGGAATCAAGTATACAAACTAGGCCACAAAGAAAATTTTGTAAAGATTTCTAAAATTTTGCTAAGTCCCCATTAGAGGATTAGACAATTTATAGATCTTGATCAATTGAGACATTAATCCCTTGATCTAATCTATTGAAATGATGATATGATGTTGATGTGTGTTAACAAATTAGAGAAATGAATAAATGTTTTACAAGAAAATTAATCCAATCAATTTTTTGGATGCCCAATCCATTTCAATAATGGTGTCATCATGATGCATTGAGTGATTGATTGATATATTAATAAGGATTTGGAATTTTTTCTAACCAAATTCATAGAATGTGAGGTCCATGGGACCCAATCCATTGAACAAAGATTCAAAATGGAAACACCAAGTTTGAGGCTACTCTTTTTACTAAAGGTATCTCTTTTGTACATGTTAGCTAACAATTTTCAAAGAAACATATAAAAACACAGTTTTGGGCAAATGAAGCATACAACTTCTAGCGTAGCCAAAAAATAAACTCATGTTTAAGATCCACCATTTGAGTATAATTTTCCAACCAAACAACTAAGATCACATCTATCCATCGATGATATTGTTTAAAAATAGAGTAGATATTCCTAGCGTTAGAATTTCTAATTCTAGAAATTTGATTTTATTGCTTTTGAGATTGTTCTATTTTTGACATTGTAAACATTATAAATAATACTACAACACAATATGACTACTTGTTATAATAGTTAGGTTATTTCTTCTATTTCTTTTTTGATTGCAGCATTTAACTAAACCAACAAATTTTTTCAATAATTTTTTATTACTATATGGCTATCAGTAAGATATATATGTGTGCTTCATCCTAAGTATTTTGGAAAATTCAATATTTATGGAGCCTCTAGATGGAACCCTAAAAAAGCTAGTGCGGAAGGAATTGGTAGACTTTCAAATGGCTCCCTGGTTTTTACTTTTGCTGAGAATTTGGGTATTCTATCCAATAACCCTGCTGAGGGGTATGGTATCCTTAGAGGACTTCAAGAGGCTACTCAGGTTGGATGGCTACTAAGTTTGGATGGGAAAAGGTACTAGTTGAGTCTGAATCTCAACTCATGATTAATATTTTGAAGACTCCTAAGAATCATAAGGTTGATTGCAGAATAAAAAGAATTATTGAGAAGATTCATTTAATCCAGATGGAATTTTTGAAAGTTGATTACAATCATGTGGTCAAATATTAGAACAAGAGTGTTGATGCTTTAGCTAATTGGGATTTGGACAAAAGTGATCTTACTTTCTACGACCACCCTCCTAGATGGTGGGCTTCACAAATAAGGGAAGATCTTCTTTCTATCATTTCTTTGGATGGCTCTAGTTCTGAAGGTGCCTAGTTTCTTTTTGCTTTATTTTTACCTTTTTTTGGTTCGATCAGGGTATTTTATTTCCTCTGTTGATTCTTCCTTAATAATATTTTGGTCTAGAAATGTCATTGTTGTGTTCTATTTTTTTATTTTTCTTTTCTATTTATGTGTGCTTTTTTTTTGTGTTTTTGTGTTGTTTTTTGTTGTTATTGTGCTTGTGTTTTTGTATGTTTGTGTTAATTGGTGTTTTTGTATTTTGGTGTGTGATTTTTTTCCAGTTGTGTTCCCATCTGGTTGCGCTTGCACTTGCTCCTGCAAATAAAAAATGGATCCAAAATACATATAACTTATTAAAAATAGATAAAAATAATAATTTTGTCTCATATTACTTGCTTTCAATTATTAACCCATTTAAATAATTCACGAAAACTATTTTCCTTTCTCCCTCATAATATATTATAATTTTTTTAAAGCCACATAATTTAAACCTAAACATATAAAACATTTGTCACAATGGTCTATGTTGACCTTAATATATATTATGATCTATATTTCTCATGATGGACAACGTTAGTCTAAGTATGTTTCCACCCTATATCAACATTGTTCACTTGAGGCTAGTTTTAAATTCATTTATAACTACTGTTCACTATCATTCAACATGTATAAAAAAAATATGCATGCAACATAGTTTGTTGAGGAAGGCATCCTCTAGATGACCTAATCCTCACTAATTTCAAGAAATTTCTAGTTCACTAATGCCTCATTGGACATCCATCAATAGGAAATCCCTCTTTGACCTCAAAGCAATGCCTTGCATAAGTGATGCATTGTCCAAAATAAGGAAGGGACAAATTCAAATGAGACAAACTTACCATGAGTTATTGAAAGAGCATGTATGACACTGATAAATGTAGGAACAAAGTGTGCATTAGAACACAATCTAAAAATGGGGTAGATGTTCTGTTCGTGTGTGTGTCAGGAAAAGGCTAGATTTGAATGCCAACCCTCCAAGCATGAACATAGATCTGCATGTTCATAGCTCTAACCACCATGTCAGGCTTAGCAAGATGTATCCACATATTTTTTATATTATTTACTTTTAGTTTGATTTTGGAACAAATACAACTAGGATTGTGTATTCTTGTCTAACCATTGGGATATCCTAGCATATACAATGCCTTAATCGCTAATTAGCATAACACCTTTGGATAAACTTTTAGAGAGAAAGGCATTTCATTAAAAAATAATAATAATGATTTTAAAAATTAAAAAAAAATACTAATCACAAGAATATTCATTTTCATAAAATAAAGTTTCTAATAATCCAACTAATAGGCTTTCACACCCTTGGTTTTTCTAATCACAAGAATATTCATTTTCATAAAATAAATTTTCTAATAATCCAACTAATAGGCTTTCACACCCTTGGTTTTATTGGCATTATAAACATCTTGAAAGGAATTTTCAAGAATTAATTTTAGCATTAAAAAGTCAAATATGAATGCATGTATATTTTTGTATTGATTTTAGGCTTTCACACCCTTGGTTTTATTGGCATTATAAACATCTTGAAAGGAATTTTCAAGAATTAATTTTAGCATTAAAAAGTCAAATATGAATGCAAGTATATTTTTGTATTGATTTTATTTTCAATATCTTAATCCAATTTATTTATAATATAATTTTTTTTTTTCAAAATTTTAATCAACATAACTTAATTATTCTATTCTCTCATTCTATTTAATTTACAATTAATTTTTTCAATTAAAATTTATTTTGAATACAAATAAATAATTGTTATTAAATACAAATAAATTTTCACTTTACAACTTAAGTCAAAGCAAGGTGAATTCCAAATTGGTACTTCTATTTGAGTCATACTCACGTTCTATTAACTTCCAAAGTAACTGTCTCACAATTTTAGGAAGGAAAAATTATAATTTACACTTGGAATTTACAACTTTATTCACTGTACAATTTTTAGGCATATAAATTTTTAAACTTCAACATATCACTTGTCAATATTTCACATAAACTATGACAAAACAAACTTCAATAAAATTCTATGTTGCTTCTAACTTGTAGAGTATTACAAGTGAAAATGATGCTTGACCGCCCTATCTCCCCCCAAGCCCCATAGGAAATCTAAATTGAATGACACTTTGAGAAAAAATTTCAACACCATTCACAACTTTAACATGCATATTACAAAGAAAAGCTATGCATGATATGTGCATCAAGGGATCATAAAATTATTATAGAATAAAGTGGCATATGTAGACCATCCCAACTCAAAATCCACTTTCATTCCTTGAAGTAGCCCAAATCCACTTCGACATAAAATAGGGAAGACCTTATCAACCCTTAACAAAAAATATCACATACAAGAGGAGTCCAACTCCACTTCTAAGGTGTTCATATGGAAGTTACACTCCACCCTATGCTACATACGTTGGGCACTCCATACTAACCCTTCACTCTATTCCCATCCTTCTTTTCTATTGGCTTTATGGGAATTGGAACAAGCCCTACCTGCATTATATTAGGACCACATAGTGGTTTCACAATAATTTGATAATTATGCATGTATCGCTTGGCAAGATTCGAACCTATCTCCTTAAAAGTTGTGGAATTAACCAATTGATCTCATGCCATTTGATTAAATGTTAAGATTCACCCATGAGAATTGAACCTTGGCTTAAGAGGTGAAACTATTCATTCTCAACCAATTGCACTAAATCTCATGGGCTTCACTCTATTCTAACAAGTACCATGGCTGAATATTGGCATTTAAAAAAAGAGTAATCTTGATTTTTATTATATAATTCTATATTGGAATATGTGGTGGTTAAGCTTCTTTTGAGACCACATCCACATTATTCATAAAACTGCTTTGGGCCCTTGTAAACCATGAAAAATGTATTTTTATAATATTTTATTATTTGAATCCTAAAGGTAAGTCTCTAACCCAAAGGTAACTTGCATTGGGTATAAATAACTCTCATACCAACCATTTTGATAATTTGTTAGAGTGTAATTATATTCTTTGATAGTGAGATCGGTATCCTCCAACACCCCCACATACTATGTGCATTGCTCTGTGTATTTCTTTTCAGCAATACTAGGTAATGTGTTGATTCTATTTGTTTATGGAAAATTGTTATGAAATCTAACATGGTATTAGAGCATGTGTAAATGTTCATTACTTGATTGCTTGTCAACAATTTGGCTTCTACAGCTTCTCCCAAGGGTAATTGTGTTTAAAGAAGCCACCAAGATTTCTTTTGGAAAATTGATGGCTTGACTGGAAGAAGGGTTTTTTTTTTAAATCCCTCGCTAGACTTGGATCACGAGGATCTCACTAGATTTAGCATATTTGCTCCACAAGACATATTCATTGACAAGTTCCTTTGTTCCTCTCATTCACACTCAATCCTCCTTGTTTATTTTGACTTATAACCAAATAAATGCCCTAGTTTTAAGGAGGTTTTTTAAAACCTCATTTTTCTTTTACGGTTTCTTAAAAAAACCATTTTATTTTTTTTTCTTTTGGCTTTTTTTGTCCAATGGCAACAAAAATATGAGGTAGACCACTTGGATGCTATGAAAGAAGAAAAGAGGCTAAAAATTTTCAAACAAAACCCTAGTGCTAGAGAATCCATGGGCAAGCTTTCATCCTTGGCAATGACCTCCAAGCCACTCGACAAAGTTACTAAAATGGTCTCACAACTTTTTTGTTGCATAGCCATGAGAAGATGTCCTAATTGGTTGCATTTGACAAAAAGGTTGTGTACGGTGAACTATAATAGAGACGAACAAATTATTAGCATTTCTATATTTTTTACAAAAAAATAGGGGAGTCCCAATTCAACACATTTGCTTATTCTACCTCCAGGTACCTCATTTTTGCATTTGAAAATTATTCCTTTTTCCCTCCAAAATTGTTAACTTTAAACTTTGAAAAAGAAATATGCTAGGAAATATTCCCTGATCTTGCGGAACCAAAAGTGTGTGCATCATGCTAACACATGTCTACATCATGAGAAGGCTGGAAAAGGGCATTTTTTGACTATGCTTTGTTTAAATATAGTATGTGTCATTTATCTCTGAAGGGGCGCCTTGGGGATAGTGGCTAGCATGTTAAGACGTTGGAAAGAGGTCTTGATTTCAAACCCCCTAGCACCATAAACCTTTTGATAATTATGACAACTGGGATTGATGACATGGAGAGACATGGTGACGTGGCAATATGCATTGATGTGGCACTTGATGGTGTCATCCCTTTGTAAGCAAATGCTAACATGGCACAAGTGGCGGTCTACATAGTTGATGTCATAATCGAGGTGGCACATGTGGCAGTCAATCCATTATCCAACTAATGTGGCTAATTATATAGATGACATGGCAACTGAGGTGGTGCAACATATAGCAGTCTGTATAGGTGACGTAGCAATTGAAGTGGCACAACATGTAGCAAATGACGTAGACGTTGACATGGTAAGTGGAGAGAGGGTCGACATGGTAGGTTGTAAGTCACTTAGCACATATAAATATGGCATTGACCAATCAATTTTTGCTAAATCATCAAACTCAACAAGTCGTTCACATAGTTAACAATAGACTTGACAAAGTATACATTTTGGAGCAAATCAAGATACAAGTGGCACAACGTGGTTCATAGATCAAAAATCTAATCAAAGTGTGACAAGTGATGCATTTTGGTTCATTAATACCCTACCCAATGGCCTGCATAGTCAATGGGTATGTAATAGTCCCCTAATCGTGACAAATGGTGTCACAAGATTCACCAATATGATGTCCAATCAACACACACTTGACACCCCTTCATCCACTCATGCAAGGACATGTGGTGACATCTCATTTGCTATAGTATTGAAATTTTTAACTTTCTCAAAGGTTTTGGAGACAATTTGTGTGATTTTTTATCGAACTTTTAGGGGCCATAAGTTTTGCATACATAAGTGTTTTGAGCCCCTTTTTTTTTCAAATCACACAACTTTTAGATATCTCTATATTAATGGTGGTATTTCTAGTCACATCTGCATGTAGGATTTTGCATTTTGGTAGGATAGTTATGGATCACCATGTTCCCTTGTTGAGTGGTCCAAACTATGCTACTTGAAAAATCAAGATTAAAGTTACGAGGTTACTCAAATATGTGAATGAGCAACCTTGTGCTATTTATTCTTAAAAAAATGAAGCAAGACTATAGGGGTAATAAGGAAGAGGATCATGTTGTTATAGCCCATCATGTTGACAATGTCTATGACACCCATGTTAGCAACACCACAGATCATAAGGAGTTGATTGAAAATTTTCAAGGATTGTGTGATTGCATTGGTTCTACACAATTCAATAGGTTGGAGGTCGAGCTTACTACTTTGTCTATGGACTCATTTGATATTATTGATTAGTACATTAGTTGCTTCAAGAAATTGCAATAAGACATCCATACTACAAGAGGGTTACCCAAGGTGACAGGAGGACAAAAAGTTGTGAAGGAAAAGAACATTGAACTATTGGATATTGTCTTCAACATTGTTTTGGAGACATGATACGGTTGTACTTGAGATGCTTCGAGTGTACTTTCTCAATTCTCCTACATCACCAATTGATGAGGTATTCAAGTACTTTTTGCATCACTAGACTATAATACAAAGGCATAAGGGTAGTTCTCTATGTTGATGATCTTCTCATCACTACCAGCTCTCTTGTTTTGATATATGATATGAAGGCATGACTTTGACCACTTTTGAGATGACTAATTTGGGGCTTTTGCATTTTGTTTTGGGGATTCAAAGATTAGACAAATTTTCACATCACGATTTCATAGCTTAAGTATGTTTTGGATCTTATTTGGTGTTTCAAGACGAAAGATTACAAGTCCGCTCAAATTTCTTTTGCTTCAACCCTAAAGCCTAAGGCTAATTGTACCACTTCTTTAGTGTATGTTATGTTGTATCGATCTCTTGTGGGAGCACATCTCTATCCTAACAAGACCCGATATAGCTTTTGTTGTCAGTTATTGTTCCAAGTATATGAAGGCACCCCGAAAGAGTCATTGGACCGCAACCAAGAGGATTATCAAATATATCCGAGGGACTTATCAAATTGGTATTCACTACTCAGTTGGATCCCCTCTAATTTTGATAGGTTTTCAAATGTTGATTGGGTCGGTGATTTGGATGAGTGATGGGCCACCACAAGCTTTGTGTTCTATTTGGGATTTGACCCTGTTTCTTGGTGTTCCAAATGGCAATCCACTATATCTCTCTTCTATATAAGCAAAATATTGTGTTTCCAATGAGGCAGCTAAGCATATTTGATGGATGCTCATGATTTTGGAGAAGATTGGAATTCCTCAAAGTTTTACAATCACTCTTCGATGTGATAATCGGAACACCCATTCAACTTGTCAGTAATCTAGTGTTCCATCAACAAAAAAACACAGAGATTTAGATGCACTTTGTGAGATGGATTCATGCACGTGGATGCTTGATCCAGTTTTTGTGCCTTCAACAGAATAGGCAATCGACATCCTAACCAAGATCATGCCCGAGGTTACTTTTATGCACATATAAGAGCTACTTGGTGTAGGAGAGCGTCCCTTAAGGGGGATAACAAGTAAGGGTCTCTCTTTGGGCCACAACCGACTTTTGTATTGTATTATTCATATAAGCCCTTTGGGCCCTCGTAAACCTTAAAATATATTTTGTAATATTTTATTATTTTAATCTTGAAAGTCGGTTCTCAACCTTGACCTAAAGGTAACTTGTGTTTGGGTATAAATACCTCTCATACCAACCATTTTGATCATCATTTGGAGTGTAATTCTATTCTTTGATAGTGAGATTATTTGGTGTCCATGGACACCCTCATATACTATGTGCATTACTTTGTGTGTATTTATTTTCAGCAATATTGGGTAATGTGTTGATTCCATTAGTGTCTAGAGACTACTATGAAATCTAACATTTTATATAGTCAAATTTGAGGTACTTCTCAAATTTTCAAGATGTTAGTTCTTATGTCTATGATGTTTGCTTCTTAGAATTTTAGGCATGTTTCTTCTCGTTTTGATTCCTCACATAGTTCATATGTTGCTTATAAATGCATTTCCCACTATGCAATATAGAAGGCTCTATAATGTCTAATCTTCTATACCTATGCTAGTATAAGCTTATAGTGCCTTCCATACTAGTTAGTTACACAGTGAACTCTTCTCATGATTTTCACACTTTTGGTTAATTTCCATTGCACCTCCCTCACTTACGTCCTTCCATACTCTTGAGCTCTCTTATCGTTGCTCTTCTCCATGGACATTATGCTTCTCGTGCAAATTTGTCATATGAAACTTTGCCACATGCAACTCCAGTTTCCCATGCATGCTCATCTCAAACCACCACTCTCACCTTCTAATGTTGTTTTTCACTCCAACTCACTCTCGCATTCCTAATACCTCAACACTATCTTGAAAATATCATCAAAGCCTCCAAGGATAAGGTTAGGTGGTTAGTTATTTAGGATTTCCATTATTTATTTTTGTCCAATCTTCCAACTAAACAAGACATTCAAGCACATAGTGGTGATAATTTTTATGCATATATTCCATCGTTAAGTGATTAACATGGAGGTGATTTTAACTTATGAAACCTTAATGGTTTTTGCCAAAGTGTGTGAAGGTTGGATTATTATAAGCTAAGTTTTTATGTGTTGGTCTTCACTTACGATTTTTCAATCTTTTCTTTTGTCATGTTACAAAACTATCACCTTAGACTTAACATGACCCAATCCTAAAACAAGTTTTACCTTAACAATTACAAGTAATGATCTATACAATTTTGTCTTTGGTAATAGGATGTATCAAAGTTTTAAAGAGATTTTCTCATCCCCCTTGTGATTCAAACCTACAATCACAATTTGCTATTTTTCCTACATCATCTTAATAATGTGTATAATCTCAAATATTTTCTTCCTTTTAAAAATAGCAACTCTTCTTGAATCACAAACATTTCCACCAAGAATCGCATCATAATCATATCAATATATTATATTAGTTATTATATCAGTTCATACAAATCCTTGCATGTCGATTTCATATTTACTATATTAGTTCTAATACCATTTTGGTTACAAGTTTAGGCTTGAAGAACACAAACAAGTTTAACCAAATCCAAACAAGGAAAGATTTTGTCTACGTGTAACTATATAAACTATTTAAATCTCTAAATGAATTATATTCCTTTCTAATTCATTCTTATTTGGATTTTCTTCCTTAGAGTACAACTACACCTTATAAACAGAACAAAAGGAACCTCAACTCTTATCATAGCATCCTTCATAGTCTGATAGGGCCTCTCTAATCAAGAAAAAAAATTACCAATTAAAGGAAAAACAACCTTGGTGTTCAACATTTACATATATTGCTTTACAAATGCTTAAATGAGTAAAAATAACTCATTCATTGAGAAATTCATAGTCATGATAGGTATTTGCACTTATCAAACACCCTTCATCCTTCTCCATTTTTTAAAATTGAAAGAGCAATAATTAAATGAAAACAAGATCTCCAAATTTATTTTCATGATTCTAAGGAATAGCAAAATCTTTCTAGATCATATCTATCAACCAAACATTAAATTCAACATCACACATGCATTGATTACTTACATTGTCTTAAACAAGTTTTTTCTAATTTTTGTCCTATTTTTTTTATAAGCTTTAAAAAATTAGGAGAGAGATGAGGTTAGTTTGAGTAAAACTTGTGAATAATTTGAAAATGAATCTAAGATCTTATAAATTTTTTGAACACACCTTTGTTTAGACAATACAATAGCTCGAGCATACTTACAAGCTAATCCTTTATCAAGACAACAAAAATATTTACTCTGAATTCCAAAGTTCTTGTGATATACAAGTGATCAGAAGTCTAATCAATCATGTTTAACATGGCAAATTCAAGTCTAACAAAAATACTATCTCAAGGATCCAGTGAACCTTTTAGTGAGCATAAAAGTTAATTAAAATCGACTACCAATTTACATATCAAGGCATTCATGGACCTTGCATAAAAATGAAAGTCAACCAGGATCGTGGATCCGATAGAGAAAGATGTATAATCATGCAATCAATCATATTTTTAAAAAGTTATATTTGATGCAATCGAAGAGTTGGCAATTTATATTGAATATATACATTTATCAAAACTAAAGCATCAATTAAGTCAACTATTCTATTTCAAACAAGATGGCAATCCATAAAATAGTTGGGGTATTTAAATAACACACTTTACATCTTATGAAGAAGGGGACCTTAAAGTTTCTTATTTTGGACATGTTGGTATATTGAGATTCACACAATTTCAAGAGTGAAATGAGCTTGAGTGGGAGTGAAAAGAGTCTCTCCTAAGGGTTGTGGGGATATAATAATGTCAGAAGGTTGAGCTCCCTTGCTCCCTTTTTTCCTCAAAGAAACACACTCTAAAATATCTAATTTTCAGCATCCCAAGACAATAGATCTCTCAAAGATACCCAAGTGATGTTAGTTGGAGTATCCAAGCATATCCAAGATGTCTCTACTTCAAAATGCATTTTCATCTCCAAGTCAGCATGTTTTCATGCCACAAAAAGAATACATGATATTCTTGAAAATTAAAAGCACATTTTGATATAAATTCTTTTGCTATACAACTTTAAATGTGGCTAGACTGGTCCTACACAAGGATGTGTTAAGCATCTACAATTGTAAGGTCCTCTATGCGTTTAACATTGGATGATGATGTGTAGTTAGCATCACAGGTTTGTGTGTAGTTGTGCATTAGCACATATGAGGTTGGCACCAAAGGAAGGTTGGTGCCATAAAAGTCATGATGCCACAAATCAACTTAGTCCTAGCCCATCTAGCAAAGAGCCCTAATAGACACTAAGGTCTATAGGCTATAAAAGCTTTTGCATCATCTTCATTTAGAGTATGTGCAACACCTGCTCTACTCAGATTATTCATCCCCTCCCTTGGGAAGCAGTGGCTCCCATTGAGCCTGTTGAAATTATATATGCTCCATGGCCAAGGGCCAACATTGTGCAATGCATTAGATAGGCCTAAGAACATTTCATTGTGCAATGTATTTATTAATTTGTAATATTTTAATATATAAGCTCGATGGGCCTTTGGTTAACCTTGTTATGGTGAAACCCTATTTATTATTTTTAATTAGCCTAAAGCCCACTTATTATGTTGGCATAGGTTAAACTCTATGATATAATTGGGGTTTTGCCATTACTATAATATCCACCTCACACTTCTCATTTCTTATCGAAGTATTCTATAATAGTATCTTCGAACAGTGATTACTTATGGTGCCTATGGGTGCCCCAATTTATTTCATGTCTCTTTCGCTTTCTATATAATATTTGAGTGTATGTTTTGCTTTTGTTCATTTCTGGAAAGTATTGTGAATTCCACCCGAGTCAACCTCCAACCATGAAAGAAGATGCTTAAGTTGTTCACATGTGTACCTTAGCTTGTGAAGGAGAAATGATCTTGTTTTGCAACCCTGAATAGGTTGTGCTCCCTAGTGAGTACTCTCTTGTTGATCATATTGATCAGTTGGTTAGTTGCAACAAGTTTCAGTTGAGTTGGATCTAAGTTTATTGGATGTACTACCATTGGCTCTAACAAGGAAATATGGTATTGTTTGAGGAGTTCTATATGGAAAATTGGATGCATCCCCAAGGCAACAAGTTAAGGACAAAGGTGTTCTCGCCTACTAGGAACTAGATGGTTAAGGGCCATAGTGCAATGGTTTGATCTTCCAATATGGGCCAAAGAAGCATTCCTTCTTTAGAGGGAGCCCAACCTTATCTCCAACATAAAAATTATGTTCAGTCTTGTGCTAATCATGACGTTATTTCTATTTTGTTGTTAACGTTACATGATCTCTTAAACCTAAGTCTATATAATTTGTGCTTGCTACATAAACCTTTTAATAGTGTTTGCTTCCTCAACCTAAATTGGAGTTGTGGCACCAATAGAAATGTGGAAGGCAACAACCACTAGGGCACTAAATCGGAAACCAAGACATTCTTGAAACATACTATGACCTATGAAGGTGTGAATAGCCCTATTGTAGGAATGTTCGATGTAAGGTGGGCATTCATCCCCTACAAATGCTCTAGCCTTCTCTTGACCTCCTCTCTTTATCCATCGGTCTATGGATGGAAGGTTGTGGAATGCTAGAGCTTAATGTCTAGTAAGCCCTAGAGATAACACCAAAAGTTGTTGAGAAACAACAAGGCCCTATCTGAAACTATTGAGCTAGGTAGGTTGAAGTGAATCAAAACCTGCTGAAAGAATTTCGAACGGTCTCAACAACATCTATGCTTTTGTTGCATGGTGCAATTATAGCCATCTTGTTGAACTTGTCCACAACCATAAAATAACAGTCATGCTAGTTCTTGGTAGTCAGCAACCCTAAGAGAAAATCCACATGATGAGATGCCAAGGCTTGGAAGGAACCTACATTGGTGAATAAGACCCTAGCTTTTTGTTTGTTGGTTTGACAATGTTGTAGAGTGCACAATAATGGACATAGAGCTCCATCTCCTGGCACATTGATGTCGATGAAAGAATTGTTGTCACAAGTCTCTTATTAACGCCAAAGTGTCTAGTTACCTTAGAGTGGTGCGTCTCCCAAATCAATAGTTGGCGCAATGTACCAGATGGCACATAGAGTTTTCTAAGACAATACAACCCATCTTAAAAGTGGTGGTCAATCGTTGGCTTGTATTTTGTCAATTGACGATGAATGTCAACAAAGTCAACATCTAAGGGGTATAATTCCTACCAATCATTGGCATCATACCCTTTAGCATCAAGAATTGCCAAAAAAGTCTATACAAGTGGTCGACTTAGTTTGTTTCCTTATTCTCCTTTTCCTTGCGATGTTTGATCATAAGGTGGAATTGTTGTAGGTATGTCATCCATTTAATATGCCTAGCATCCTTTAGTTTACTCTAGGAAGGAATTTGCAAAGGCCTATGATCAAAGTGTACAATGGTTTCCCTTACCATTATGTAGTGGCATCATTATCTACAACTTGAGAAATGGTGAAACAACTCCTCATATGAAGAGTTGTGTCAAGTTGTGTCTAAAATTGTCCCATAATGGTATGCCATTGGATGCTCATTCTGGATCAACATGGTGCCAAGTGCGTAGTCAGATGCATCAGTCTTAAGCTCGAATGTCTGAGTGATGTTAAGCATGGCTAACATCGGTGTTGAATAGAGGCACTACAATTCTTCAAATGCTTGCTACTATTGTGAAGTCTAGTGGAACTTCACCTTATGACCTAGTTTAGAGGTCATGAAACATGTGAAAAGCCCAAGATAAATCTGCAATAGAAGTTGGCTAGGCCAAGGAAACTTCTAAGCTCTATAAGGTTCTTAGGTGTTGGTCATTCTTAAATGGCAAATTTTCTCTAGATTGACACGTATCCCCTACTAGTCAATGATGTAACCTAGGTAAAAGATCTATACAACACCAAAGGTACACTTACCCATGTTAGCTTGAAGCTTGTGCTCACACAGACTAACAAAACTTGGTGCACATGCTACAAATTTTCTTCTCATGTTCTATTGCACACAAGGATGTCATCCAAGTAGACAATGAAGAAATATTGTGAACAAGCATAAGATGTCATCAAGCGCATGAATATCATTAGGGCATCAGTCAAGCTAAATGACATGGCCAACCACTCATATAGTCCTCTACTCTTGAAGGTTGTCTTCTTGATGTTTGTGGAGTTGACCAATACCTAATGATAACCCAAATTGAGATCGCTTTTACTAAAGTATCAAGCTCCATGGAGTTGGTCGACCATATCATCATGTGGCAGTAGGTACATGTTATTCACTATAATTTTGTTTAGTTTCCTCTAGTCCATACACAAGGAGCTTGCATAATGGGACTGCTACATGGTGAAAAACTTGGCTTGATCTTCCCCTAAACAATCAACTCTTGTATCTGGTGTTAGACATCATCATTCTCCCAAATTGATTGGTGGTAGAGAGGATTGTTGGGGAGAGTTGAACTTGGTATCAAGTCAATCTGATGCTTCACTAAGTAGTGCAATGGGACTCCCTCGGGGTCCTCGAAAACATCTAAGTATGGATGAAGTAGGGTGTCCACTTGTTGAGACAATGTAGAAAAATATATAGTTAGTGTAGTAAGAGTGAACTTTATGGTCATGGTTCTCAATACAACATTAAAAAAAAATACTTCTACACATGAGAAATCAGTTTATTATATTTTTTTGCTAAAATCAAAGCTACCTTCTTCTATGGTAGCCACTTCAATATTGTGTATGTCATCTTTCCAATAAGCACAAACCATTGTTGCGGATAGGCTTGGTGAAGGGGTTAGGCCTTCCTAGTAGAACATTGCAAATATCCAATGACGCCATGCCATAAATGACAATATTGTGCATTGGCTTGATGCCATACTTGAGGGTGCATTGGTGTCGAACCTCAATTCCCTTCCTTAAATGAGGCCAACACAACGAGAAGTTGTGTATGCATCATAGTCTAGAAATTGAGGAGCTTGATTATGTCTTGTGCGATGATGTTCTCCTGGCTTCCAGTGCCAATTATGACATGGAGAGGTTTATCCTTTATCCAACATCGGGTGTGAAACAAGCACTCTCATTCTCTAGAGCGATCTGATGTAGAAGCATTGATTGCCTATTGAGCTTTAGCATTCACACGTGGTGTTTGCCTCATGTTCTCCACTTGATGAAGATGAACAACCATTCACCTCAAACTGTACCACCAGTGTTTTTTGTTGCACTTGACACTTTACATCTCGTTGGAGAATATTACATTATTTGGTACATGCTAATGTACCCCCATGGTACCTATGGTACAATGTAAATATTAGAATAGTGTTTGAGTCTATAGTTTAGGAGTGTGATTTATATTTCCCTTTATGTATGTGTCTATGTGGAGGATGTGCACAAGTGTCATGTAATTATGTGTCCAAGTGTGAGCAATGAGAAAGTGTGCAAGTGTAATGTAATTATGTGTGCAAGTGTGATCAGTGAGAAAGTGTGTGAGTATCATATAGTAAAGTGAGCAAGTGTGCATGTAAGAGTGTGCAAGTGTCATATAGTAAAGTGTGCAGGTAAATAGAGATTTAAGAGTCATGTATACAAGTGGCAAGATGTGAAGCCAAAGGGACATGCGATATTTTTCTTATGTATGGAATAGGAAAGGTTGCATCTCCCAGATATGTGAGAAGTGCAATAGTTAAGTATTGAAGAGTCACCTTTCTAAGGTTATATAATGGAGACAAAGCTCCATGAAATGTATGAGAATTCAAGCATTGAAGATATTGAAGCTTGTATACAATATTTTGAGCAATTATATTGTAAGTTTATCTTATGCATATTGTCATTGATATTGGTCATTTTATTCATATTATTGTTATTTTTCATTAATGTTATATTCATTGATTTTGGTCATTTAATATATTGATTGCTCTTATATTTGAGACTACTCAAGATCCTAAATATTAGGACCTGAGATAATCTAGCTAAAAAGCCAACAGTGGTATTAGAGCTACTTTGAGTAGTCTCTAAAGCTAGCATCAAAATTTTTCTTGTGTGAATATTTAAAGGAATCTAGAGTAATAAGTTCCAAGTTTGAAGCTAGCATCAAAGGAAGTCTTCGGTGTGAATTAAATATTGAATTCATAAGGGCCGCGTGGAGGAAGTAGGCCTATATTGATTGATTACTGCAAATCAAGAGTTTGTAGATTGATAGAAAAAAAAATTGAGTAGGACAAAGTCCTCTATTGAGTCAAGGCATTGATAAGCCAAAGGTTGGTGGCCAGAGAACGTCAAGAGCAGACGTCAAAGAAAAAGAGCCATCAAAAACCAAAAGAAGAAAGGTAACCATTAGAAGCTTCCCATATTTGAAGACATATGAGATACGTTTCATTTTTGCTAGAGTCAAGCCATTCGGATACAAGTTGAGTGAATACAAGGACTTAATTTAGAAACAACATTGAAGAGAAACGTCTAAAGAATACGTTGAAAGAAGATAAAGGATTGCTAGAATTTGGTGCATTCAAAGCAGGAGTAATTCGTGAGCATATCTAAGCGCCATAGCTTGGTCGCCATCGAATCTACTTGAGCGTCTTCGCAAAACAAGATGTGAAAGTAGCAATAGAAGCACTTGTTTAAGTCTGAGAGCATAGATAAGAAACGAAGTAGTACCTGAGAGAAGGTGAAGACGTTCTGGTTTCGGACTGTGAGCCAAGCAGAGCCGAACCTAGAAACACCTATGCATCCAAAAAGCAAAGTTTGTTAGAAGAAAATCCAAGCACTCAGAATCTTCTGGAGTATACTAAAGCGATAATGCATTTAGCCTGCACCTGAGGAATATTAACTAGATGAATCGTCTATTGCATGCAAGGAAGGGCGAAAATCAAAAGGGAGAAGTAGCAGCTCTCCATGGCTACATGCAAGTACCATGTATAGTGAAGTCAAAGTAAGAGCGCCAAGGCTAAGGTACAAAATAACCTTCATTACATATTTGAATTTGTGCGTGCTCAATTTGACTTTAGTAATTTGGAAAGTTTGATTTATACTAAAGTTAAAATTGGCATAAAGATTAATTGGAGTGATAAGGTCATTAAACAGGCGTTTTAGAAAATTAAAAATTTGATATTTTCAAATTAGTTTTGCAATTTGATTTCTAAAAATTAGAAAATTTGATTGATTATTAAATTTTGGAGAGAGAAGGATTTCTACTCCAAACAATGAGATTTGAAATTTTTTATTATTGATTATTGAATTTGCAAATTTGAAGAATTTGATTATTTGAATTAAAATTTGGAGCTATAAATATTTCTACTCCAAAGGACTAAAAGTATTTTTTAAATGAGTTCCATTATGTCAAATAGCAAAATTTTCCTTTTTGAATCACAACTTTTGAAAGGACCAAATTTTGCATCATGGAAAAACAAAATGAAATCAATTCTCATTGTAGAAAAACTTTGGGAAATAGTGAATGGAACAAAGAAAAATCCTATTGAAGATGAAAGAGAAAAACAAAAATTTGAAGAAAGTGATGCAAAAGCCCTTATGTTGATTACATTTGGTGTAATTTATAAAACACAACTATACTTAAGTGGAGTAGAGACTTCAACAAATGCTTGGGGGAAATTATGTAAAATATTTGAAGGAAAGAACAAAGCAACCATCTTGAATTTACAATATCAATTATATTCATTGAAGGTTAATAGTGGAGAGTATAGAATTGTTTTTTTGAATAGTGGCAGATATAAAGGCTAAGCTATTAACTTTGGGAGAAAAAGTGAAAGACAAGTTTCTTGTCCAAGTTACATTAAGAACACTTCTAGAGAATTACAAACATTTAGTTACTTCACTTCAAGTGTTAAATAAGGAAACAACCTTTGATGACTTAGTTAATATTCTTCAAGAATATGAGGTGGAAAATTTAGTCAAAGATGAAATGACTAATAATGCTTTGATATCTAAGGAGAATGTACCAAGTAACACTGTAGCATCATCAAAGTCTCAACCTAGATGGAAATTGAGATTTTGTCATATATACAGGAAAAATGATCATACTACAAATTTTTGTAGATATAATTATTTGAATCAAGGAAATCAAATGAATAGACCTTTCCAAAATTTTCGGCCAAGACAATATCAATCTTAGTATCAATATGGTCAACAACAACAATGGCTACAACCAAAAGAAAAAAAAACAAAAGGGCAATTCAGGAAAAATGATCATACTACAAATTTTTGTAGATATAATTATTTGAGTCAAGGAAATCAAATAATTATGAATCAAGGAAATCAATGAATACACCTTCCCAAAATTTTCGGCCAAGACAATATCAATATTAGTATCAATATGGTCAACAACAGCAATGGCTACAACCAAGAGAAGAAAATCAAAAGGGCAATTTAGTTCAAGAAATTCAAGAGATAGAAGAAGCTATAGAAGGAAATGAAATTAGAGCCCTTATAGCAAGAATTATAAATCCAATTGAAGATAGTTATTAATAGGGTAAAAATTAAGAACATTCAAAAGTTTCTAATGAAACTGATGTTGCATATGACAAAGCAAAAGAAGTGGAAAACATGACTACAGATTCAGGAAAGAACTCTGAGAAACAACAAAACATGATCAAGACCAAGACATAAAAGTACAGAGTAAAGAAGCAGAAGAAGAAGATCAAAAAAGACAAAAGAAAGATAGTCAAAGTAAATGCAGGAAACAGGAAGGTAGGTAAGTGTCAAAATCCTAAGTAGTGCAAGAACCAAAGCAGAAGAACAAAAGCAAGAATCAAAGATTGAATATTAAAGTCTTCAATAACCAAATAATGTGATACAAGTGGGTGTTGGAGAATATTACATTATTTGGTACATGTAAATCTACCCCCATGGTACCTATGGTACAATGTAAATATTAGAAAAAGAGTGTGGTTTATATTTCCCTTTATGTATGTGTCTATGTGCACGATGTGCACAAGTGTCATTTAATTATGTGTGCAAGTGTCAGAAGTGAGAAAATGTGCAAGTGTCATATAGTAAAGTGTGCATGTAGGAGTGCACAAGTAAATAGAGAGTCAAGAGTCATGTATAAGTAAATAGAGAGTCAAGAGTCATGTATACAAGTGGCAAGATGTGAAGCCAAAGGGACATGTGAGATTTGTCTTATGTATGGAATAGGAAAGGTTGCATCTCCCAGATATGTGAGGAGTGCAATAGTCAAGTATTGAAGAATCACCTTTCTAAGGTTATATAATGGAGACAAAGCTCCATGAAATGTATGAGAATTCAAGAATTGACTTGAATATATTGAAGCTTGTATACAATATTTTGAGCAATTATAATGTAACTTTATCTTATGCATATTGTCATATATATTGGCCATTTTATTCATATTATTGTTATTTTTCATAAATGTTATGTTCAATGATTTTGGCCATTTAATGTATTGATTGCTCTTATATTTGAGACTACTTTGGGATCTATTATAATCTAGCTAAAACGCCAACAACATCACTGAGTGTGAGCCTTGTGGTGGCTCCACCATTTGTCCCCTTCCTTTTGTTTACGCTTTTCTTGTTTTGTTGGAGGATTTTAGAGCTTAGATGATGGTGTGGATTCCTTAAGCATTGGCGCCAGGCAGTCATGCAATTTGCAACTTTTGTTTTGGCGTCAACATACCGTATGGGGTTGACGTCGAGCCCTTTTGTTTGGATCATGACCTCTCTAGTTTTGACACAAAGCAAAATGCTTATGTCAAGGAGTGTATTGAAATAAAATCCATCTCCGAGCAAAGATGGTGTTGCAACCCAATGATGTACTTGAGCACTTTGATGCTTCTCATCGTTGTCAATGCACACGCAACTAAGAAGTTCGTTAAACTCACCAATGTATTGCTAGATAGACTAGCCTTTGCACTAGCACAACTACTAAAAGTGCATGTATTCATCTGTGTAGTAGTATAAGGGGTTCACAAACTAACTTGATGAAGGTTGTCCATGAAGTGGTTGATTCTCCTTCATTTTTGAGCCTAATGCTAGTGGTTTCCCACCAACAATCAACCAATTTTCACAACTTCAATATTGTGAAAGGAATCTTGTCAAATTCTAAACTAGTTGGCAACATAGTAAGCCTCAAGTTACCAAAGCCAAGTGTCCACACTTCAACATTGATCCAACTTGAGAAGATTAGAATGTCAATGTTGATTTGCACCTTCAAAGGGTTGTGGGTCTCAAAAGGCATAGGGTTAGCAACTATATATGGGGCTCCTGCATTGATCGTGAGATCTCAAAACTACCAAGAAAACATGTTGTTATGTTTGTCCAGGGAGACGAATGAGCTTCTTAATGTTCTGTCTTGGTCTCTACTTGTGCTACAAATTTCTCCATTTCTAACGTTCCTTTGTAGGTGCAACATGCCTTAGGGTACTTAAACACGAAACCTAGTGCGACGCCTTGCTTCTTATACCACGAGCATGTGTGAATGGACAACCAACAATGAAACTTATTGCAAGGCTTTAGTCTAAACAAGGACAATTGCAAAGAAGAAGAGTGACATAAAAGAAATTAGTGAGCAAGAATGCTTTGATACCACTTGCTCTACACTATAAAAACTAGGATGTGGTGGCGTAGAGGACGACTCTTAGAACCAACTTGTGGCGCCTGAAAGTTATGCTTCAAAGTTGTGCACCAAGAGGTAGAGCACAACATTATCTCCCTTTCAAAATGACGAAGAAATGCACCTTATATAAAATAATAAATGCAATCCAAATAATTATGCAAACGCAAAAATATACTTCAGAATACAAAGCTCATGTATTAAAGCAATTGTACGGTAACATAATAAAAGAGTACAACGTTGCAAGGTGCATGGCACTCTGTTCTTATATGTTAGTAAGAATAACCTATGTCTAAGGAGAAAGGAGAAGAAAACTGGGAACAACAACAGAGGAATGCAGAAGACCAAGAAGGAATAGAAGAGGAGTTTCTACATTATGATGTATGTGAATTAAAATAAAAAATAGTTGGAAGGTAAAACAATTTAGCTTCCAATTGATCAAGAAGTAGATTTAGAAACAGTTGGTGAACCGCCTTTTCAACTTTCTTTGTGTTTGGCACTAGTCTTTAAACAGACAGGCAGTTGAATTGGTCCTACACAGGATGGTGTTGAGCATCTATTGTTGCAAGGTCCTCCTCTATGTGTTTGATGTCGCATGATGACATGTGGAGTTGATACCACAAGGTTTGTTTGAATTTGTGTGTTGCACCACTAAGATTGGCACTAGAGGAAGGTTGGCACCATAGAAGTCATGACGCCACAAGTGGACTTAGTGCTAGCTCATTTGGTGAAGATCCCAAATAAGCACCAAGGTGTACAAGCTATAAAGGCTCGTGTGTCATCTTTATGGAACTCGAAGCAAACCCTTCTTTGCTCAAAGCACCAAATACTTGATCGATATGATCTAAATGCAGCACAAACAACTGTAAATCTTCTCTCAAACATAATCCCTAGGCTTCAAAAGCTATAGAAACACAAAAGCTACAACAATTTCCAATATTAACAGTACCTAAAAGTGCAAGAAAAATGATGAAAACAGGATTTTAGATTTATAGTATTACTATCATGTTGAGTTAGTATTTGATAGGAGGCTCTTAAAAGAGTCACTCACCTAAAGGCAAACAATAATTTCATCTAGCCAAAGGTGACCCTAGATTGTTGGGCCTTGCCACATATGTAGGCTCTTTAACTATCACAAAGTCACTCAAGCTGACAGATAGCAATTACACCATAGGTTCCTAGGGTCAAATATGTTTGTTGAAAATAAGGTTATTCTACATACTTGAGTCATCTGGAAACATCCTGAGAATGTTGAGAGATATCCAAAAGGTTAGTTCCACGATGTTTTTGAATATGCCCTTGTATTATGTATTTCATAAACGTTTCCAAGGCATTGTTGTATTTTGTTCCACTTTTTAAACAATGGAAATAGAATAAGCCGTACCAACCTGCCCAAGCATTTTTCAAAAACTTTTAGATATAAAACCTGAACTGAACAAAAACTATAGGCAATCAAACTTGAATAAACAATTTAGATTTGCATACAGCCATCAAACTATGAAAACTTACCTTTTAAATGGAGGAACCATTTTTAGTGCAAATATTTGGCTCATCAATGTCTAAACATCAAAAAGTCAATTGGGCAAACAAACATAGATCAAAATGTTGGGTATGAAAACAACAAACATTGAAACCACCAATGAAAATAATGGTCAAATTTCCAAGGAGTGAATAATGGAAACCATTTAAAAGAAATACAACTGCAAAAAGTACTAGTGATCTTCCTAGAAGAAAGACCCGCCAACAAACCCAAAATATTGATATTAATCATTTCCAAATCCTTATGGACTAGAAAGAAAAAAAATAGAAAATTATTCCTGAATTCCAATTTAAAATCAAAACAAGAAGTTGAGGTCCAAATACCTCACCAACACTTTCATAGGTGCCCAACACTTTCATAGGATCTTAAGCTTAAACATAGTGTCAAAACTTGTCAAGACTTAGTTTATCATGAGTTCAGTCAGAGTCCAAAGCTGAAGATGTATAATATATATATATATAAGGTAAAGAACTTATCTTGCTACCACAAAGAGGTTATATACACTTAATAATTATAATGTAAGCACTCCAAGGCACTGCGCAGCAACACTAAATAGAATGCAATCATATGAGTGTAATTCAAGTTCAACTCTCCACATTGTGATGGCCACTCTCATAATGAAGGGCCCCATGATAATACGGTTTGTTGTAATACCATTATAATGTAATTCATTAAAATACTAGTATAATGTGGTCTTGATGTAATGTCTGTGAAGCTCATTTCAAACCCATATAATCAACTGAAAACACAAACACGATGATAGAATTTATTCAATTTTAGTTAGATGCAAAAATATAAAACAATATATCAAACAGCATGAGCTCATTCGGTTAAATTCCTCGACTTTCAAGGAGGAGACCTAAGTTCAAATATTGCCAAGTGATACATGCATAATAGCCAAGCTGTTGTCATACCACTACATGATCATGATGTAATACGGATGGGACCCGTTTCAATCCCATATAACCAATTTTTATCAAATAGCATTAGCTCAACCAGTTAGATTCCTCAACTTTCAAGGAGGATACCCAAGTTAGAATCTTGCCAAGCGATACATGCATAATTTCCAAGCAGTTGTAATACCACTATGTGGTCATGATGTAATACAGGTTGAACCCGTTTCAATCCCAAATAACCCATTTGAAAAATTTAAAACAATACACACACCAAAAAAAAGAAAAACATGTGTTACCTATTTAAACCAGACTATATTTTAATGGTGCATTCTTGTTTACTCTATATCAAACAGATTATGTACTTTCACATAATTCAATCTAGCAGTTAACTATCTACTAGGACGCCTTAAATATAAAAATAAATTAATAGAAAAATAATATATCCATGAAAAATCCCCAATTCATAAAATTTCACTCACTAACGAAACCCATGAAAACAGATCGTTACCTACACCAAGGAGTGCATGAGAATGTGTATACGCATACATGCTTACCTTCAACCATTGACTAAATAATCCATTATAAGCATGAACCAAATAAAACTCTATGGACTTATTTTCACCCAATGAATTTAAGTTTACCCTTTTCCCATTAAATAATTTCAATGGATGATCAAATTTTCTCACAATATCAGCCATTTTTATATAGAATATATAACCAAAAAAATTGCAAGCACCATAAAAATATATACTCTCTTTAAATATTAATAATGTTTATATTTCTTATTTTATAAAGTTGAAATATATAGCCACATATATTTATAGAAATTTTATTCTTTAAAACTTTATTTTCTGACACAAACCCTTGTCAACCAACTAATGGTTGAATTCAAAATATTAAAGGCATGCAAAAGCTCTTTAAAGAGAAGAATAAGTCATAAGGACTAAGTGGTAGAATTTATGCTAAGCATTTCAAGCAAAATACACTATCATGGAAAGGAAAACTTGCACTTTGTTCAAGACCTCCATAAGGTCTCTCAAGTTCAAGACGCTTTATGACAACAGTTCCAAATGTTACCCTTAGAAATATCCTTAATTCACGGTATTAACAAATACACCATAAATGCTATTATTACAATTAATGTCGCAGTAAGCGAAACATTGATATGCACCTAAAACATTGTACATGTGTTCCACCTGATGAAGAGACTAATAATGCATACCTGTTACTAATCCTATCCAAGATTTGACTGCATATGGACAGAGAAGCCCTCCCAACCCGGACTTGATTGTAGGCTCTGCCTGTCGACAGTTTGGCCCTCTTTATTAAGGGGGGATAAGCTCCCTTTGCCTGTAATTGAATCTCTCAACCTGCAGTAAGCAACAAAAAATCAGATTTTCACGTAAATTTAGCATGCCGTATTAATATTTTTTTTGGCGTTCAAGATGAAGTCATTTAGTTCAGTGTTTAGAACACTAAGAAACTTTAATTATTTAAAACCTCAGGGAAGTAACTCGGAATAAAATGCATTACAATCAGCTGGTTTGTTGCACCAAAATCTCAAAGGTTCAAGGATATACAAGACCACATATGCAAAACTTTGGTTCTCCGTTTAGCACAAGCATCTATTACAAACAATGCAAAACATGATATACACACACAACCTAACAAAAACTCGAAATCAGATGCAAGAGAAAATAGAGAAGGAAAACAGTTGTTAAGAAACTTGTGTCACTCTTAATGCCTGATAACTAATGTAAATACATAAAAGTAAAAAAGGAAAAAATAGAAATGCTCAAGTTGCAACTTTTCCTCATATGTGCATGTTTAGTAACATAACTATGACTAACCTATTACTTATACCATGTCATAGTTTTGTTACTAAACATGCATATCACTGGCTAAGTTTAAGGTCATTGGAAGTCAAATAGCCTAGCAACTATCTGCTTCAAACAAAATATATAAACAAACAAACAAAAATTTGAATTTAAATCTAACCTACCTAATTTAATCTAATTAAAAACAAACCAAATATAACCGAAATAGAAATTAGAAACCTAAATCTAAACTATTAGAAACAGAACAGCCTCCCATCTACCAACAGAGAAGAGTCTATGCAGACATCACAAGAGAACCACGCAGCTGCTGTAGGAGAGAGACAGTCATGGCTCATGAATATTGTATGTCTTAATTTTCCGTATTTTTCCAAACCAAACCAAACTTTTCTCAGAAAACAGAACTTCCAACTGTTTTTGCCTTCCATTCGAACAACCCCCACCCTGCTAACTATGGCAAGAAATAATCAGAGAACAGTGACTTGAGTTGGCATCGTGGTTACCAACTCTCAAAAACAGATTCATTTATTCAATGTGAAACACACTAACAATAAGCTTGTAAGGTTGTTTTTATTTAGTATCTAGAATCAAAGAGCTTTCTATAGTTCATTTATATTACAGCCCTAAGAATGTCTTCACTGCAAACGGAAACAATCAATGTTGTATTCAACTTGTTGGAATATACCCTTAGTATCAAAGAAATCAGGGTATGAACTAGACAGAGGATTGATAACATCATCACCAATGGGTCCCAAGTCTCATATGGTCTATGGCTAGTCCCTTTCATGCTGCTTCAAAGGTGCTCCTAATTTTTCTCCTTCCACATACATCACCACAATACCTTATGTGGCCCCATTTCTTACAGCAGCCAATAGATTCAATTGAAAAACTCGGGACTTCAACAAGATCTTTAATTGGGGATGTCATCAAATGCTTTGGAAAGGATCCTAAATTGCTCATGTTCCCCTACCATATTACAATGTTAAAGAATTGGATGTTTGGAAACTCGTCCCAAACACGCTCTGTAGGCTATCCCAACAGACATTTGTCAGAAATTACATGGCTTTAGCGTCTAACCTGTTTTGACAAAAGCCTCAAAACAAACTGCTGCAACAGCATCAGGCATCTACTCAGCCAACCATGTAAGACAGGTTTGCTTGATGGTCCCCATAAAAAGTGAAGGGGTTGTCCAAGAGTAATGTGTGAACATTTTACTTCACAGACCATCCCCAACACTTCCCTTTCTGTTGTGTTGTAGTTCTTCTCCACCCTCAAAATGAGCGTACAGCTTCTGGCTCCCCTCCTAGGGCAACATGCATCCAATTGCATAGTTTGAACTTTGAAGCATCCACATGGATGCAGAACTCCATTTTCCAATAGGGAAAGACAATGCTTGGTGTGCACTTATTAATCTGACCTTCAACTCCTTCAAGGCCTTTTGGTGTTCCTCTGTCCCCTATAATGGAAGACTTTTGGCTTTTATTATCAAGACATCTAGTGGGTGTGACAACTATGCAAAGTTCTTGAGGGATATATTGGGTACAACACATGCTAGAAACAAACATGGGAAACTCACATTGTATAGCTCATCCATCTGAATCATGACTAGGACCTTGTCTATGTCTATCTAAGGCCCCTTGACACTCATATGCCCGCCAACCCCTCCTTTGCCAACCCCCAACCCCTCCTTTGCCAACCCCCAACCCCAACCAATAGAGATAGAAATAATCCAAAAGACATTGGACATTATAGTGAACACACACTCAAAGATGTACAAATTCCTTTGATTTGAAAAGTAACTTATGCATTACACAACCCAAATGAAATTCTATTCTAGGCATAGGTGCCATACACTATAGACAGTTGAGTCGGTGCATGAATGTCACATCTACATGAGTGCATGAATGCATGAAGGTATGTGCCATGCCCCATATGTGTTATCACCATGTAAATAGAGTTGTTTCAAGTGTAGTCACCACATAGTGTTGTTGCATATATGTATGTAGCATAGTTCGGTTCATCTGAGCTGGGCCCAGGTTTGGTTTAATTAGAACTTCTTGGGCTGACCAAAACTGGTTTGGTTCAGTTCGGCCATTTTTTATTTTTTTATTTTATGCAAAACATTTGTAATTTTGTTTTTGTATGTAAAAACTTACAAATTTTTAGGCACATGTATCCCTAATAATGTTGGATATTTATATTTGTTAAGGGAAACGTTAAAATATTGAATATTTTGTAGTACAATATATATATATATATATATATATAGTTTCCCAAACAGAACTTTCGAAATCCTGCACTTCCGAACATATTTTTGCCCTCTCTTCTGACCGAACTTTCTGAACATGGTAACTATGGTATACATCAAATATCATGTAGTGTTATGGGGTATTTTAACATTTCATGTATAGGCTATGACATATGTTACACGAGGACACAGTGGGAGCATCCCCCAGCTGTCCCCTCAACCCTCATTTGTGAGTGGATGCCTACGCATCCCCTTGAGAGACAAGGGGACATCTAGGCATGCCTTACGTAATATATAGTGTTTCCCAGCTTAACTCTAGATACTTGATATAGAGAGGCAAGAATACAGATAAATTGGTGCTTGCACACTGAAATATGGAGAGTTGTTTGTGTAATATAGAGAGTTGTCATACTAGATAAACAACTGAAATCTGGAAACTTAATTACCCCCATATTCTAAAACTTAAAATTTTTTAATGAGAAGAATGTAAATATATGGGTGCCCCAAATGCTTCTATTGAAAGTTGAAACACATAACTCTAGCATCTCTAAAGAAGTTCTGCAATCCATTTATGCACATATAGTGAGTGAATGGCATTTCCACATAATATTTTCGGATGTTTTGGGGAGCTACAGATGATCGAAAAAAGAGTCAATAGAGACAAGAAGTTGAACATGATACTTTGAAAAGCATCTTTGGTAGTCCAGTGGCCCACTCACATTAAAACAGTAACTATACCCTCAAGATAGCACATCATTGTTTTTCCATTTTGTCTTTGGTTGCTGATTAGTAATGAGAAAACCAATGATTTAATTGAAATATGTGCTTTTTAAAATGTTTTTCCACTTGCAATTATAAATTTTTATAATTCTATATTTGTTAATATTTTTTTATAGCTGTCCACTTTATACCAAAATTTAGAGGTATCCTCTAATCGTCCCCATTTCAAGTCACCGCATTCCCCCCTCCCCACAAAAAGGTATTCTAAATAACATAGTGTATAAGGGTAGTTTGGTAGTAGTTAGGCAGTCACCAGCAGTTACCAACTGCCTAATGGTTCCAGGATAACTATATACATGCCATCTATCTTGGTAGAGCTATGTTGGCAGAGATATAGATGTCCATTGAGATAGAATGATGATGTGAGATGATGTTAGGAGCTTATGTTTGTTGTGTGTGATGTGATGTATGCTCAACCAGACTAGATGTATTGCACATGACTGGAATATAAAGCAAACATCCTGAGTTTTAATATGTATATGCAAGTAATTCCCATTGCACATCTTTATTTATATATAATGGAACTATATTATGATATGTTTCATTCTATTTCTTTGTGCGAGATTTTGGTATCATTGCCAATAAGAAGTTGGGTTGAAGCTAGTAACATGGAGTTGTGATGAGCATCTTACTCCAGAAGATAGACAACCACAACAACAACAAAATCCAAGCATGGTCGATGAATGTCATACTTTACCAATACCTCTTCCTCCAAGAGAGAGAGGATGGGAGCATAAAACTAGAAGTGATGCATTCTTTGTTCACATCAATGAAGGGCCAAGCGATGATGAATGAGTGCTTGGCAACACAAGGCGTGATGAAGGAATGCATAATGATGCAAGATGCAATGAATAGAGTGACGATGAGTTTGATGATAGAAAAAACCTAATTTGGCAAGAAAAATTGATAGCAATTGAAGCAAGTTGTACATCAAACAATGCATGAGACTAGAGTTCAACTCTAGAGCAACTGCAAGTTGGCATGTCCATTGGTGAGCCGGAAAGGAATCTGACATTGGAGCAACTATAGGTTGCCATATTTGATTGTGTGCATGATGGGAGTTTGGCATTGCAGCAACCGTAGATTGGCATATTTGATGGTAAGCAAGACAAGAGTCCAACATTAAAGCAACTATAGGTTGAAACATCTAGCAACGTACAAGACGAAAATCTAGCACAGAAGCACCTGCAACTTGCAAGTGTGGTGAGTTCAATGGAGTGCATGATGAGAATCCGCCAAAGAAGTAACCATTACCTATAGAAAATCAATAGGTCACAAGGAGGACCAACATTGGTAAGACGCATAAGTGTCCCACATTTCATGGTGGTGAAACAAGGACCCAATTAGACATTGGAAATGTTGCACGATGATTTGGAAGGCCAAAGGCAGAGGAATGATGTATATTAGACAAGGTTGTTCCCTGCAACACTACGTAGAACCACAAAAGACTAGTACATGGAATTGCAAGAGGGCAAGTACCAAACTTAGGAGTTACGAAAGCCTTCATGAAGGAATTCAAGTTGTTCTGCAATGACGATGAGATCATCGCAAAATTATGTAGAATAGAACAAACTAAGACATGGTCTATTCAGCACTACAACCGAACGTTGAATTGGTTGGTTAACCAACTGGATACATAGACGTCAGACGTATTGAAGAAAAGCTCGTTTGAGGAGGATCTTCTTCCTATGTATAGGAAGAAGATCAAGACGGTTCTTCCGATATCATACCAAGAAGCTTTTGAATGTGCCATGAACTTAGAAATGTTTTTCAGATGTCATACCAAGAAGCTTTTGAACAAGCCATGAACTTAGAAAGCAATTCAAGGATATCATCTAGATGTCGAGGTCGAAAAGTAAGTGATAAGAGCAACTTCGAAGGTGACAGTGATAACTCTAAGAATGAGTGACTCGAAGAATGAGCTTTGAAATCAAGAACACGCACGACAAAGCACAAATGTCACGAAGTGCTTCCATAAGGAGATGATGTGCCTACCAGAAAATTAAAAACTAAACAAGATTGAAGATGCAATGAGTCCAAAGGAACTAAATAGATAATCTAAGTCATTGTAAGGAGGGATGGCATTCAATGAAGGAATACCCCTTTAGTTTGAAGACTAGTCTAAAAGTATGTATCACAGACAAAGACTATTATAAAGAGAGGTTCAAGTAGTGGTACGTTTTGTAACCACCATCACAGAAATAGACAAAGACAAATTAAGCATGATACTAAGGGTACACTCATTAACAATTGCATAGATGTCAATCTTTATGGGCACATCACATGAGACTATTAGTAGTATGTAAGTCGAGTGAGCCAATAATATGTATAGGGATTGAGAATTCTGAGAAGAATCAAAGACCTAGACAAGAAGAAAAGAGCAGTGAAAACTTGACTACAATTGAGGAGGTAAAGTGCACCATGATGGACATGCAATGAGTTGTGCACACACCAACACACACAAAGTTAAAGGTAGACCTTCAACAAGCATGGAATTTGCAAAGGAAAGAATTGGAAACCTTTTCAAATGTTGGCATTTTTCCTTTTCAAAATTTTCACTTGCAAATGAAGGACAAGAACAAGGATGAAACCAACAACTTGTTTGTCGATAAATGTCAGGAAGAGAACAATCCAAATGATGAAGAATGCCATCTAGATATGCAAGGCTATTAGGCTGAGGATGTAGACCATGTTGTTGAGAATGAGGAATGTCTAGACAATGGATGATGTTGTCCAAATAAAAAAGAGGGTGTTCAGGTGACGAATGCCATCCAAGCAAGGAAGCTTATCATCTAGGTGACGGAGTATGTTTTCATGACCTACAAGACAAACATAGTTCCGGCAACAACAAAGCCAGTTTGAATGAAGACAAAACGAGTGAGCATGAAACGAAAGCAAATTTTGGCACTAAAACGAAAGCAGTAGGAAGAATATGTCTGCAAACTTACATCTAAAAACAATGCATCTACAACATTTTCAATAGGAAGAAGAGTGTTGATGTCAAGTAGAGTGCCAAGCAAAAGCTAGCTAAAGGCCACCCTGTCATCAAAGGTGTCATCAAGTCACTTGTTGTCATCCCTACCAATCGGCTTGCACACAGAGTTGTCATTAGGGCACTTGTTGTCAGCACCTCTATTACGAAACTCGACGAGTTTTTAGAAAACTTGGTGAGTCCGAGTCATCCTCACCGAGTCATTCAGGCTCAACTCAACAAGTTTTTTTTGACTCAACAGAGTTTTTTTTTACTCACCCAATACTCAGGACTCACGAATAAAAAAAAAAACTCGGTCTTCCACTCACATGTAGAGGGAAACTACATAAAAAGCTCTTTTTTTTCAAATGACCCTCATTTTTGTTGTTCTATATTGCAAAGAGAGAAGAGACAAGTTGAAACCAGACCAGCAAAAACAATAGATTGCATTCTAAATCCAAATTTTTTTCAGTTTTAAAGAATCTAACAGCCACCCAACTATTTCATTTGAGGTAAAAAAAAGATGATTTCAGCTGTCAATGCTTAAACCCTAGGGCATTTTTTTTTTAAGTTTCTAACTAATTGCAACAGCCACCCAACTGTTTCATCTGAGGTAGAAAAACTCGTTTTCGGCTGTCAATGCTTAAACCCTAGAGCATTTTTTTTTCAAGTTTCTAACTAGTTGCTTGTTGCTTCCATGTGCAGCCACATCAAAGAATAAAATGACGGGGAAAAGAGATGCAGCGTGGAAGTATACAAGGGATGGGGAAAAGAAAGGAGAGGTTTACTAGAAATTTTGTGGGGAAAAAAATCATGGAGGCATAAACCGCCTCAAATACCACTTGGCGAGGAAACAAGGCCATGATGTCAGGCTATGTTCAAAGGTGCCTGTTGAGGTTGAGAGGGAATGCAATGCCCTCCTATCAGACTACACTGAGAGAAAAGAACTAAAATGAAGAACAAGCAAGGCCATGGCTACCCCCCCTTCTCGACCTCGTACAGAGGGTACCGGCAGCACCTATAGCCGGTTTTACAAGCAAAGTGGGTCAAACTCATCAGTTACACACCAAAAAAGTGGACAAAAGAGTCTTATGTTGTGGAACGTTCCACACAAAGGTCGCAATCCATGCTTGAGGGTATGACCATGCAGAACTAGGAGAGGCACAAGGCCACGAGGAATGCTTGTGCAAGTTTTTGGTATTTTTCTGACATTCCCTTCAATGTGGCGAGGTCTCCATATTTGCGGGGAATGGTAGATGCCCTAAGAGTGTGTGGCGAAGGATTTAAGCCACCAACTAATGATGATTTTAGGGGCCCTCTCCTTCGTGAATCCGTCGAGGATATTCAGGTGTTGGTTGAAGAGCAATGCAGGGTATGGAGGAAGAGGGGTTGCACAATCATGTTCGATAGGTGGACCGATGGGAAGAATCGGATATTAATTTATTTTTTGGTTCCTTCTACAGGAGGAATTGTATTCCTCAAGTCAGTGGATGCATCAGCACAAGTTAAGTGTGTCGATATGCTTGCTCAGTTGCTATAGGACGTTGTGTTAGAGGTGGGGTAGGAGAATGTTGTCCAAGTTATCACGAACAATGCAGCGCATATGTAGCAACTGGTAGGATGTTGTTGGAGAGATTCCCCACCATTTTTTGGACACCATGTGCAACCCATTGTCTCAATTTGCTACTCGAAGACATTGGGAAATTACCTTGGGTGTTGGAGGTTGTACAAAAGGCTAAATGTATTACGAAATTTATCTACAACCATACATGGGTCCTTCATCTGATGAGGCAATTTACTAGTGTGAGGGAGCTAGTGCGACCTGGAGTCACATGCTTAGCCACAAACTTTGTTACATTGCAAAGCCTCTTTGATGCAAAAGAGTCATTGAAGAGGATGTTTGTGAGCGAGGAGTGGAATGCCGAAGATGCTGCTAGATACCGACTCTCCAATGAGGGCCAGAAGGTGTATGACTATATCTTTGAGGAGGCCTTTTGGACAGCCATGGATGAGGCAATCAAGGTACAAGACTAAGTTTTTTATTTTATTTTATTTTATTATTTATTTTTTATTTAAATTATTTTTCCATTTGCAAATTTTGAATTGTATATTTTTTTATTATTATTATTTTTTTTTAATTAACATGGTGGAATCGGTAGCCACCACGAATCGGGGCAGGCCGTCCGGCTTTTATGGCCACCATAGTATTTTGTGTTGTCCACCCCGGAAGCCGCCACATAATCCTTCGCGCAGTCCGCCCCTATAACCACCATGCCACAATCATTTTAAACCTTTTACGCCACTGAAAGCACCATGAAAGGGACAAGTGTTTAGTCTGACGAGGCCCGAGATTTGAACCTTGGATCTCCGCCCCCCTTACGGGGTTTGGTCGAACCAATTGGTCTACACCTCGGACCTATATTTTTTTATTATAAATTATTTTTATTGAAATTATTTTTCCATTTTTTATTCAGGTGTTAGAGCCTCTGGTGAAGGTTCTCTGTCTTGTTGATGGAGAAAAATCACTAATGGGATATGTATATGAGGCTACAGGTAGGGCAAAAGAGGCAATTGCCTCAATTTATAATTATTTTGAGCCTAGATACAATCCCATTTAGGAAATTATTGACCTACAATGGACTTCTCAACTCCATAGCCCACTTCATGCAATTGGGTACCACCTCAACCCCAAATTTTTTTATGATGATTCATTCAAGGCCAACTATGAGGTGATGTCGGGCCTTCGACAATGCCTTGACCGGATGGTGCCAAATGAGCAAACCCGCAATAAGATATAGGATGAGTTGCAAGATTATAAGAGATGTGAGGGAGTCCTCTTCACATCCACGCAGTTTATTCGAGCAAGGTCAACTTTGAGACCAAGTAACCCTTATCGAATTCTTATTGATTTTTTTTTAAATAATCTCAACTTACGATCCCTTATCGAATTATTATTGATTTTGTTTTGAAAAATAATCTCAATTTATAATTTTACATGAATTATTAAGTTTCCTTTTTCTTGGCTTTTTCTAGATTTGTGGTGGGAGGACTTTGGTGCATATACACCAAGGTTCCACAATCCTGGGGGACGCATTTCGGGGACGACAGGGGACGGCAGGCTGATTTTAGGGGACGGCTGGTATAATACTATAAATGTTTTTAGAAATTTAGAATAATCTACAAATTCTACACACAACAAAAATGAAAAATACTAAAAACTTAAAAAGTATGCATGTTCTTAAAACATGTTTCAATCTGAAATGAACTCAGCTATTAGCCTATTACTAAGTGCAGTCATTTCAAGAAATTTAACTTTAAGGTTCAGCCAAGGATATCAAGTGCAATCTCTAACAGTTAACCAAAATAGTTGCTATTGCTCAAGTAATGAATGCCACACTGTTCAGCTTTTAACATTCAAACAATAACAATCATCATTTTTAAAGCCACCAATGTTCAAGCAAAGACCATTTTTTAATTTTTTTTCAGTCACCAATGTTCAAACAAACACAGTTCTCATTTTTTACTTTTTGGCCATCAATGTTCAAGCAAGATAGTCATTGGTTTTCACTTTTCTCTGTTCAGGCAAGATAGTTATCTATTTTTTCAGCCATCAATGGTCAATCAAGACAGTCATCAGTTTACAGCCCTCAATATAAATTATAAAAGCAAGACAGCTTTCCAGTTTAGTCTCTAGCAATTCTGCACTGTTGTCCAATCACTAAAGTGATATTTAAACATTGACAACCACCATTGTTCAGTTCCCACCATGTAAGCAATGACAGTTACTCCTAACTGTTCAAATATGACAGCCTTTTTTTTTAAATTTAAGTTTGTATCATTTTTTTTTTATTGTTTTTGGGGGATGGCTGCCCTACTGTCCCCCAAAAGGGGGACGGGGGGAAACGTCCCCCATGCCATCCCCTGTCTCCGAGGACGCAGGGGACGGGGGTACGCATTCCCCAGGGGGGGGATGCGTCCCGTGGAACCCTGGTATACGCCCAATCTACTGCGCTTCACCATCAAAGTTTTATGTCAACCATGCAACACTTCAAGTTGTGAGCATAATTGGAGTATGTTTGAGCACATACACTCCAAGACGCGCAACAAAATCACACATCAAAAGTTGAATGATTTTGTTTTCATTCATAATAACCTTCACCTCCACCATAGAAAAACAAATTACGGAGCGATTGATTTAGACGAGACTGATCCATCATTTGAATTGATCACAGAGTCAAAGAAGCAATAGCAACAACAACAAACTCTCTTTTCCATGGATGATTTTGAAAACCTAGCAAAGGAGTTAGCGGCAAAGGCACAAGAAGAGGCACAGGCACAACCACAAAGAGAGACTAGAGCTTCTTCTAGGGCAAAGGGCAAAGGCATTGCAAGATATGGATAGTGGGCCTATTGAGGCATTGTCATGACACATTTTGTAATTTGTACCATTTTATATTATAATTTATAAGCAATACAAGAATATTTGAATTTTGGAGGCATTAAAATTTCTTTAATTGAAGTGTGTTTTGTCACTTTCATGTGTAGTTTAAGCTTGTATCATTTACAATATTAATTTTGGATTTGTATAGTATTAATTAATTGTGATATGCATGAAAAAAAAAAAAAAAAAACTCTAATGAAAAAATGCACTTTCTTTTGCTCTTTTTTGCCTAGTTTTTCCCATTCTTTTTGTCGAGTCCGAGTTTCTCAACTATGGACAACACTACCGACTGACTTGCACCTAGAGGTATCGTTAAGACACCTATTGTTGGCCTTGTCAATCAAGTTGCAAAGAAGGATGTCATTGTAAGTGGCAAAAACTTAGCACCAATTCATGCGCCATTATAGTGAGTCGTCCTTCGAGTATTTTGTCTTTTCCATATTTGTCATTTTGTCATACATGTCACAGGGTTGTTGCATATGTGTGGCAACACCATTATGTTGTATTAATGTATATCACACATGATATGAGTAGTTTTATAAAATTCATGAATATAGTTACATAAGTGCATTACAACTGCCCCTCAACATCTCTTGTATATATTCACCCCAAGCTAGTCTCATAGGGTATCATCAAGGGTTGTTGTATTCTCATATATCCTCGAAATGTTCATCGTATGCAATTTGAGATAACTTTGTATGCATGTAGATAGCTGGAATATGTGACGAGGCTAGTTTGTCAATCTACTAATTCAAAAAATAATAAAATATCTTTGCTACTATCATGAGTTCTTTTAACTGTTGTACATTTGCTTTTATTGCATGTTTCATCATTTTATTCTTTGCTTTATTATTTGAAATATAAATCTCATACTACATGCTCACACGGAAGTGAGGCAATTAAGTATTTGCCAATGAGGCCTTGGTTCAGTGGTTGGGCATCTAGATGATGAAGCCCAACACCAAGGTTAAAATCTCGGCAGCACCAAATAGGCTAAATAGCTTGATGTGACTAAGTTGATGTAAAAGGGAAGAGCAACCCTTTCAAAACCTTACTTCGTAAAAAATAAATAAATAAAAAAATCTTTATACTACATTTGGCGTTATTGTTGTGTCCAAGTTGGGTCAATGATAATAAAATGACAAGAGTGGTTGATTGACAATCAACAAGGAATGCATGAATGCAGAAAGCAACATCAATGGGGGAGCGTACATGCAAGTCCAAGCAGACCATGCAACATACAACTGTGACAAAAAACAATCCCGGTGCTAACTATGTGCAAGTGCAAATGTGACAAAGTTTGATTGAACCACAAAATCCCCTTCCACGAATGGAAGCATAGAAAGCATAGCTTCTGCAAGGCCCTATCGTGACAAGGGAAGAGAGAGTGTGCAAACACCTTTGCCCATCATTTTTGGACAAAGATATTAATGCAAATGATAGTACTATCCCGATTGTCTAGTTGATAAAGGGAGCTTTGTTACTAGAAAGTCAACGCATGTGGCTCCCTCAAGTGGATAGTATTTCTAGGAAGAAAGATTCGTTTTTCAATAAGAAACAAAGTGCAATACAAGAGGACAAGCATGGTTGGATTCATTGTTGCCCTCATCAAAAGGGCCAAACGACAACCTAGAGCATTAATGACAAAGATGTTTATGCCAACAAGAGGTGTGACAAAATCACCCATGACAAGGGGCCTCAAGAAGCCACCCATGACAAGGGGCCTCAAGAAGCCACCCATGATGAAAGGCATGACGAAGTCACCCATGACAAGAGGCCTGACTAAGCCACCCATGATGAAAGGCATGACGAAGTCATTGGTGATGAAAAGTATGATAAAGTTGTTTGTGATGAAGTCGCAAGAGAGAGAGGGTGGTTGGCAAGTGAATGCGATGAATATTCTAACTTGGACATAAATGCAAAAGGATACATCCGATGGTTCATGGGTGGAAGTCCAACATGGAAGTAACTGCAAAGGAGTGTGTTTGGAAGTGGGTAGAGTTACAACAATTGGCCATTGCCAACAAGGGTCTATATAAGACGACAGTCACGAAGTTTGAGAACAGACATAAGAAGATGTCTTAGTTTTGAATTCAAACAAGTGGTTGACATAAGACAAACATTAGCAACAACAAATGTAATGAGTTAGGAGCAACTGAGAATAATGTATAGACATCTATCACACCCACTCATATTCAAGTGGACCAAAACCAGCCAAGACCACATATAGCACAATGAACAATGGCTACTAAAAGAGGTAAGCAGAATTGTCCAAAGTTTTTTAAAAGACAGAAAGGGAAACACCTATCTTCACATTCAAACTTGTGTAACCATTTGGAGGTTGAAAGGTCAGCATGATATGGCAATGTGGATGCAAAAGTTTTCGATGACACTCAAAGGAGTGTTGATGGATTGATACTTGTAGTGCAAACACCATATACCACATGGGACCTACTGAAGGATGGTTTCTAGGAGTCACCTCCTTTGTGACAACAAAGAAATAGTCACAGAACTATACAATACTAAGCAGAGGAAGGGCAAGGATGTCAAGTCCTACAACAGTGGCTTGAAGGAGTTGCTCGATAAAATGAAGATTTAGCCACTCAACAGGTTGTAGAAGCAATGGTATATGGATGGACTTCTTTTGAGGTTTCAAAGAAAGATGAAGGAAATTCGAAGCCCTTGATAGAACGCTAAACCTAGAAAGCAAAATGAAGACAATGGGTGTCGGTAGTCAGAGTCGGCCAGAGAGCAACTCTAACAATGATAGTGATGGAGAGAAAGCCAAATATTAATTAAGACACTCAAAAAAGATATAATGAGGGTGATCCGTGAAATAAAAAATGAGGAAGAGGACCGACGAGACATGGTGCAACAAGTCTCAAACGAAGTGGCACACAGTCACCAATTTCCCAAAACAAGCCTGCTGCAACATATGCAAGGTACATGGCCACTCACCAAACACGTCTATTTCACATCAAGAATAAGGAACACCAAATAGGTAATGAGAATCCTAACACCTCCAATGATAGCGTGACAAGTAACGGTTACCTAAACAACTGTCAAGGAAAGAGCAACGACAGCCAAAGCAATGCAAAGAAAACATATGATCATATACAATAACTAACATATGGCCGAGAGGCCTATCATAGAATGCCACAAGTGTTAGGAATGGGACGTTTTGCATGCAATCGCACCAATGCCACTAGTGTAAGGGTGCAAATGATGTCCATATGGTACGGACTCAAAAATCATGCAAAAGAGAATTGTTCCAAGAAAGGAGGAGGTCATCAGAAGGTCAATTAATTGACATTGAAGAACCAAATTTGAGAACAATGCACATTCTAGCAGTCACTCTGGCACACGCAAAGGAGGAGGCCCGTACAAGCGTCAAGGAAGAAATGAGAAAAGAAAATGATAAGTGTAAAGACCAAGAAAGGGTGACGACCACACTCATATGTGATAAGCCTGTAGTGTGCCTGCAAACACAGGGGAGGCACAAGTACACAAAAGGAAAGAAACAGGGGCACCTGCACACCTAGAAATGGCTGCTCTTACACTTGCAATCCCCAAGTGAGAGAAATAACTCTTCCTCCAGGGGAACTATAATATTTATTTCATGAATTATAGTTCCTAATTCTATGCCTTAGACTTTGTATCAATTGGTAACAGAGCAAATTTCTGTTCTTTTTCAAATTTTCGGCACTTTGTCAATATTTCCAGAGCATTTGCAATTTCGTATCTGCAAAAACATCAAATTCTTATTCAGTTTGTATTCAGAAATTGGAGATTGACAATAATTACATGACAATTTTCTAATTGGGTTCCCAATAGTGGTCCGTAGAGATTCTAGAGCATTTTTATTTCCAGCAGTTTACATTCTCAATTTTCTTAGATGTTTTAATTTCAAGCAGCTTTAGTTCAGATTTTTACAGTGTCTGATATTTATGTTCAAAAACAGGTTTCTGTCATTTTTCCATTCTCGAATTTTGTTAAGTTATAACAGCACAAAAATTACAACTGGACTCACAACAGCGGTACCAGAGCATTTTCCTAGCCTGGAGGATAATCCCTAACAAAGATAGTTTATTTCAAAGAAGCACAGTGCCTATTAGCCCCCAGTGATCAATATTCTGGCTATAGGAAACTTATCAAGAACAATTTCTCAAAGAGCTTGAAGAACTCTCCTTTTAAGAGCGTAGTGATTTTTTTAACCAAGCCAAAATAGGTGTTTACTGGAATTTGATGTGTTGGATGAAGGGTTCATGAGGAAGCATGTAAATAGTGCAGTCCATGAAGATATTGGCAAACAAGTGAGCCTTAGTGATGGTCTTTATGTTAAAAGATTGAACAACAAAATGAGACATAATGCTTGCTTAATTGTCATGGTCACCATCATTTTACAATTGCTATTGTTGAAGAATCACTTGAAGCAGTTGGCAACCATGAAAAAATATCAACTCTCCTGTAAAGGAGCATAGTGACAAATTTACAAATATTACTCTTAGTCCCATGCCAAGGACAGACGTAATCATGGAAACACAATGACTGGAGATTTTGGCTAAACTCCATATGCATTACAAGGAATTCTACTTGAAATTTTAAAAATAAATAAATAATAACTATTTAAAGTCTAACCCCAAGTGCAGGCAAGTTGACCTCAGCACATAAGATGGACACCCTACTTAGTAAAGGGGAGTTGGACACTATGTTAGAATGTGATTCCAGTAAGGTATTGCATGTCAGGTCAAAGCACAACCAACAAATTAAAGCAGCAATGAATACAATATATGAGTTTTCCAATTTGTTTAGAGAGTTGTTTCTTAACCTTCCAATAATTAAGGCAAAGAAATCAATTTAATAGCTTTAGGAGCAATGAGACGGGACTGTGGTTAACCTCTTTGTTCTGTCATACCATGTTCTTATCGTACTAGATATCATCTTCATTAGTGTTAAAAAAAATTTGATGACTTAAAAAATTGTATTGGTATTATTTAAGTAACTTGAAATAAAGTTATCGCATTGTGTTAAGCTACGGGTATAGGGGACAAAAGAAAAGAAAGTAGTTTTTAGTTAGGTAAAGGTAAAAACGTAAATCCCACACCTAAAGGAAAAAGGGAAAAATAATACAAGCAACTATAAAAACACTTTAAGCCTAACAATAGGGCATGACTTGATATAATTGTATATGCATAATCAAGGAAGGACAAGTTCATTTCCCAGTGCAACATACATACCACCCTTGGATCTTATCTGGCTTGAGTTGTAGCCCATACCTATTTCAGAAAAGGCTTTTTTAAATCTATCTAGACTTCATGTTTGAACCATATTATGACTTTGTTCTATTTCTGCCACCTGAGAAATCAGATCTCTCCATGTTTTCCAATTTTAAGAAAAGAAAAAGGAAAAGGAATCTACCATAAGCCTTCACGACTTTCAGATACAGTTCTTCTGTTTGGAATTTAGTTTTTTAGATCTAAGGCTTTGCCGACTAGTTTACTGCTGTTCAGATTTTAGATCTTTTTCATCTTTTCAGCACTTTTAAGAAGATTCCAGTGCTTTCTTTTTAGTATGTGCAAAATTTTCAAAATCTTATTCAGTTTATGTGCAGGTTTTAAACATTAACAATAATTACGGCAGCTTTATAGTTTTGTTTTAAAGAGTTGTATTTCCAAATTCTGCAACAGTTTATTTCCAGCAATTTTAGATGTTCAATTTCTCTGTTATTTAAAATTTTCAAAAGTTCCACGAAACTTTTACAACCTTAATTAATGTTCAAAAACAGATTCTATCATCTTTCAGTTTTATTTGGTTAAATTTGTAACAGCACAGCAACGTTATAATTGGGCTCAGAACAATGGTATCAGAGCACTTTCCTGGCCTTCCGGGCAAGCCCTAACAATGACAAAATATTTCATACAAGTATACTGCCTATTAGCCCTCTGATTCATATTCTGGCTCATGGGAATCTTATCATGAAGAATCTTATGAAAGCCTTGAAGACGTCTCTGTTTCAGAGTACAATTGGTTTTATGAAGTAGATCAAAATAGGTAGTTAGTGGAACTCAAAGAATTGTATCTGAAGGGTTCAGGAGGATTTAATATTTGAATCATTGTACAGATTTATTCTCTTTTTGCCATCTAAGAAGTCAAATCTTCATTCATTTCTTTTTAACAGACAAAAAAGGGAATCTTAGATAAAGCATTCAGAAATTTCAGGTCCACTTCATCTGTTCAAGTTTGAAGCTTTTCAAATCTAGGGTCTTACCCTCCAGGTCATGGAAATTTAGATTTCAGATCATTTTCACATCTGTTCGGAAGTTTCCAGCAATTCCAGTTTCATATTCGTAAATTTCAAATTCCTATTCAGGTTTTATTCAGATCTTGAAACAAAATTTACAAATTTATTGTTCTAAATCATTCAGGTTACAACAAATGGTCCATTTGAATCTTATCTCCAATTTCTTCATGATACTTTTCTTTTGGGTCATCCCTTAGTCAGTGATGCCACGGAGTTTAAATCAATATTATCATGCCATGAGAAGCCTACTGGGCAGTTGGTTAATACTACCAAATACAATATCTTTTTCATTAACCCTACCTAGATTTAGAACAAATTATTGATTATTGTGTAAATTTTTGGGTTTAAAGATAAAAAAATGCCATCAACATATTTGAGTATTCCTTTGTTTGATAAAGGAAAGAAAACAGAGCTCTGGAACTCAATTTTTGATAGAATGGAATTTTGTTTGGCAGGTTGGAAAGGTAAGTTCTTAACCATGGCTGGAAGGCTACAACTCATAAAGACTACATTGCAATCTATCCCTATATATGATGTCACTTTCAAGATTGCCAATTGGTATAACATCCGAATTTGATAAAATTCAAAGGGATTTTCTTTGGAAAGAATGAAAAATTGAGGTTTTCTCTTTGTAAGTGGGATAGGGTTTGCAACAAAAAGAATATTGCAGGGGCAGGCTTGCAAAATTGCAAAATTATGGGTTTGGCATGAGGACCAAAACTTGGTTGGAGAGATTATTCAAATATGAAGGAAAGAGTTGGGCAAAAATGTTACTTCAAAAATATATTAGATTCTATTGATGCAATAAAATTGTTCAAGAAATCAAATGGCATGACCTCAACCGGTTAAATTCCTCGACTTTCAAGGAGAAGACCTAGGTTCAAATCTTGCCAAGCGATACATGCATAAGTGCCAAGTTGTTGTAATACTACTATGTGGTCAAGTTGTACAACGAGTGGGGCCTGTTTCAATCCCCTATAATAAGTTTAAAAAAAAAAAATTGTTCAAGAATCGAATCCTACATATAGCCTCAACAACATGGAACTTCGTATCAAAAAGTTGTAATTGATCAAGAAACATATTAGATGGTCAGACAATGAGGGGGATTCTGCAAAGTTTTGGTCTAGGGCTTTTGGTTGAAGCCTTATCCTCAATGAAGGTGAGGTCTATATGGATGATCAAGCACTCACTTGGTGGTTGTCCCATGTCAAGCTTCTACAAGCAATACAGCAGCTAAAAATTGCTATGTGGAAAGAGTTCAAAACAACTCTTTAGGCACATTTTTATCTTCTTGGATATGCCAAGGAGATATTAAATGTTTGGCTAAATTTTTGTCAAAAATTTGGCCAATCAGTCAAGCAGTACATTGAAGAGTTCAATCGGCCCTCGATCAAGTTGTAAATGGTTGAACCTAACGATTATCACCATTACCTCCTTAGATCATGCCTACCAACTTGCTCTAAAGGTGGAAGCAAGGCAGCAAAAGAAGAACACCAATGATTCTTTTGCCTCTCATCAAAAGAGTACTTTGTACCCTTGCTATAAACAAAGGCTTTACCCCTCTTTGTAATTGTCTCTTATTTTCTCATATATCACAAGGCATCATTTATCTCTCGTTTGAGAGTATAGGAAGATATTCTTCCTCTGTGTTTTGGGATTGCAATGCATCCCATCTTTATTGCATTTTCCAATTTGCATCCAAGAACTGTACAATGTCACAAAACACCAGCAAGTGACAAGTGTTGATTGCCCCCTCCTTGACCCATCCCAACTAGTATTAGCATAGCTGCTTTGCATTGGTAAATGAAATCATCCACCAACTTATACGAAATCCAGTTCTTTTGGCTACCATTATCAAAGATCAACTCCAACAATTTGTCCTTGACTTTGTGGGTATGTGTAAACAAAGCTCCCCAGTCTTTTGTGTCACAGTCTTAGTTATCAAGTTTGTCGAATTTTTTAGATAAAATTCGAAATTCGTTGAATTTAAAACCTTAGCGAATAAGTTTGGCGAATAAACCTTAAATTCGGAAAGAAAGAAAACTGGAATGCATGAGGGAAATTTTTGGCATGTGTTTTCAACCCTAAATTCAGCAGAAAAAAATCTGGAAAACGCACACGAAGGAGAAAATGCATGTGGCAAATTTTGTGCATGTGTTTTCCCCTTTATATTTGATTTTTTTCCCTTTATATTTGATTTTTGAAAATATTTACAACATTCAAAAATCTGCGAATTTGGCAATAGTTGCGAGTTGTAGCTTCTGCAACTGCATTAGATTTTTCTCTATACTATAATTTAGTAGTTTTGTTGGGTTAAATAAATTTGCTGTGATTTACTGTAATAGATTTATTGTTTTTATATGAATTTTCTCATCAGATATTTTTTACATTTAATCTAATTTATATATATATATATATATATTTGATACATTTAAGTAAAAGTTTTATATTAAAAAATGTAGAAAGTAGGTTTACATTCTTTTAATACATTTAAATAAAAAATTATATTTAAATGTTGAAAGTAAAATTAAATAGCATATTATATCTTAGAAAAACTATTTAAAATGGTACCATTAAAATCTACTGTAGAAGCTTGGAAATATATGACAAGGGAATTATTAATATTTTTATTCAGTTTCCATTTGAATTTCTTAGTTACTAATTTATTTACATAACATTGAAAGGATATATGTACATTTATAATATATCGAATTTTATTCCGAATTTTTAAACATGTCGAATTTCTTTCGAACTTGAAGAGTGTCGAACTCGAACTCTCGAACTTGAACTCGAACTTGATAACTAAGGTCACAGTTATTGATTATGAAAACAAGTTGAGGATTAGAAGTATTGGGAATGATCATTGACTCATCATGGTTTAGCCGTGGCTATAGCTTAGCTAAAACAGCCTTGGCCTTCTTTGATTTCTTTGATTTCAAGACGTCGCATTCTTTTGTAGGATGTTCGGTGCACTTAAAATAAGCACAAAAATTCTTCTTCCCATTCCCAAAACCATTAGTAGATCCACCTTGGGAAGAATTCCCATTCTTGGATAGATTGGCAAGGTTGAAGGAGTTGGCTAGTGCAGACATTCTCTTTTCCTGAGATGCAAGAGAATGATAGGTCTTCTTCTTCAATTCTCTCACTTCCACCTATAAAGCAAGTTGATAAGCTGTTCTAAGGAAGCAACGATGATCAGCTCTATCTCCTGTCCTAGCCTGCATGTCCAGTTCATCTCAGCTAAAGTCCTAGTCTGCATGTCCAGTTCATCTCAATTACTAGCTACAGTCCTAGTTTGCATCTCCAGTTCATCTCAGATGGAAACTTGGTGTACAAATCACTAACTGTATGTAAGTTAGAGTAATTGAGGTGTCTATGCATGCTTAGTTCAAGACAAGTTTGCAATCCTTTAACCTATCTTTGTAAATCTATTTAAACCTCACTAATGAAGAGTGTACATTATCAGAATTGACGGATATCTTCTCTCGTTTCCTCTTCATTCTATGTTTCTTGTTAACTGCATTCCACTTAGTGCATTCTGCCATAATAATTTTACTGCAGGTCCATCTCATTTGGTATCAGAGCCTCGTTGAGGTCTACAAAAAAAGTTGTTTGCTTGGGATCCACCCTTGCCGAGTGTCATTTTGCTTCAACATCAAGTTGAGATTGGTTGCGGCAGCCTGTTATGCAGTTGCAGTTTCTGTGTTTGCTGCCTCCAGCTGCTGTTTTTTCCCCCGCAAACTAGCATTCTTCTTCTTGCTGATCATTTTTCCTGGGAAAAAAATCTGCATGCATTTTGGCATGTCATTCTGAATGCCTATTCAATTTTTGTTCCAGATTTGGCACCTACAGCAGCAGCAGTGTTTCCTTGCCACTCAACGTAGATCAGCTAAGTAGTGGATATTTTCTTCCATCCGTCCTTGAAACTTTCTATTATTTAAGGAGTCTTTCTTTTTCCCACTTCTTCTTGTACAGTACATTTACTCCCCTTTCTTAGTATTTCCCCCCCACCACCCCAACAGAGAGAGAGAGAGAGAGAGTTGTGATGGCTAGTACAGGCAGCTCTGCTCCAAACTCAGATTTGACTCAGTTTGTAACAAAATGAGTTTCTGCTGAAGCTCATGGATCAAATGGCAAATATGTTCCAACTTCTCATGGGACAATAATCCATCGATTGTCCCTCTGTAGTTGTCCCAACTGCTCAACCTGCCTTACAATTGGACACCAGAATATCCATTCCTCATTTCAATGCACAATCGATGGGGATAAAGAGAATGCTTTGGGTTTACAGTCTAGAAGAGTACTTCAAGATGCGACCCCAGCTCATGGAGGCACAAAAGATCATGTTTGTTGAGGTCCATATGGACGGCCGAGCACTCATTTGTTGGCAGTCCTACGTCAAGCTTCTACAAGCAACAAAAGAGCTAGAAATTGCTACATGCAAAGTGTTCAAAACAACTCTTTAGGCATGCTTTTATTCTCTTGGGTATGCAGAGGAGATATTGATTGTTTGACTTCATCTTCATCAAAAATCTGGCCAATCAGTCAAGCAGTACATTGAAATAGCCTCTCTATCAAGTTGATGCAGTTGAACCTGACGATGTCCTTCGCATCAAATTTGTCTCGAGATTGTTTTCTCTTCTTTGATAGGGAATAGAACTTATCACCATTACCTCCTTCAAGCATGCTTACCAACTTGCTCTAAAAGTGGAAACAAGGTAGCAAAGGATTTGCCTCTCATTGAAAGAGCACTTCTACCCTTGCTAACTCCTCAAACCCTACCATCCTGTCCAAGAATGAGAATCTTCTCAAGGTGGCTCCATTAACGTTTTTGGCAATGGGAAGAAGAATTTTTGTGCTTATCATAAGCACAACAGACATTATACAGAAGACTACCATGTCTTGCAATCAAAGAAGGTCAAGGCTCTTCTAGCTAAGTTGCAGTCAAAGTTGCAGTGGCAGCATGAAGATTCAAAATTGAAACAACCAATATCAACACTTCAAATCCTCAGCTCGTTCTCATTGTCAAGAATTATGATGCAAAAATGTGGGAACTTTGTTCACTCAAAATTGTCACATCAAGGACAGATTGGTGGAGCTGATCCTTTATAATGGCAGTCAAAATAACCTGATTTTACAAAAATTAGTGGATGACCTTCATTTTGCAACTACTAAGCACCAATGCCCAGACCATTGGGATGGATCAAGAAGGGAGGGAAGCCTGATCTTGTCACTTGCCACTGTTCTCTACCATATGCCATTGAGTCCAAGACAATAATATGCAATGTCACTCTATTGGATTGCTGCAGTTTGCTGCTTGGACCACCATATCAACATGATCGTGAGACTTTTGGACGGTTTTCACAGGACCTGCCTGCTGCAAAAGGATGGTAGAGTGTATGAATTCACTTCTTCTTCTGTTAATCCTTTGCTTTCTAGTAGAGCTGCAGTGAAACAAGTCATGCATAATTTTCTTGCTCTTTGTATCCTTCAAGAAGATGCTTGTTGCATTGCTCCTATGCTTTGCTCCTTGATACGAACATTCATCCTTGAGCCAAACGCTTGTCAGGATGCTATTGATATAGTTCTTGAGCAGGGAAGATAACCAGTCTCTGACAGATTTCAATCCTTAACCACTATTCCAATAGATCTTCCGACTAGACTTCATCCCATGAACAAAAGCAGCAAGAGCAACTTCTTCCTTTGAACAGGATTTATTGAACCTTCATGCCAAATTCCAGAATATTTTTCAACATTAACAAACACATTCAAGGCACTTCATGATGGACTTCCATAATCTCATTATTTCCCAGTCGGTGACCATGTTTGACTTCATTTGGACAAGCCTAGGTCTTGCAGCCAAGTCTCTTGGAGAAGGAACTTTCAATCATTCATCTTGAACATCCAATTCCAGATTTTCAGCAAACCTCGGCAGATGATACTTTGACTGATGTTTGAAGTCATACCCACCACAAGAAGCAAACCATTACTTACTTGGTGGTCCTCAACAACACTTTGCCAATGTAAGCCAAGTGGTTCTCCACATTAGCTCTTACAGCAAAGTTTCCTCATCTATTGTACAAGTTGGAGACAACTTCTACTAAGCAGCAAGGATAAGATGAGATTTATAATCAAACTCAAAACCTTGTACTCTTGGATATGGATAGAGATCCATAATGATCTCTATTCTCAATCATGTCCTTCCTTATAATTATCTCAGATAGTAACTAGAGTCCTAGTTTGCATGTCTAATTCATCTCAGCTAGAGCCCTAATTTGCATGTTTGGTTCATCTCAGTTAGTAGATTAGAGTTTTAGTTTGCATGTCCAGTTCATCTCAGTTGGAACTGGACTGAATGGGAAGTCATGCACATGTACAGATCACTAACTGCATGCCTAATTCAAGGGCAGTTTGCAGTCCTTCAACCTTATCTCTGTAAATTTGTTTATGCCTCACTAATGAAGAGTGTGCATAATCCATTTAGCAGCTATCTTCCCTCATTCACTCCTCAGCCTATGTTTTCTGCTATTTGCATTCCAGTCAGTGCAATTTGGCTGTTATAATTTTGCTGCAGATTTATATCACAAGGCACCATAATCAACCTCAACTTGAGGTTTAGCAAATGGTTCTCGGCAAGCAAGCAAGGAAGTGTCTTGGATACCTCAAATAGGCTCTAATACTCAATGATATAACCGTGTAGTAAAATTCAGGTAGCAAAAAGTACAAACTGATATGCAAACAAAAGAAATCACAAACAAATATGCAAATGAGTGAAGATAGCCATCAAAGCTAATCATCAACGCTCTTCATTACTGAGGTATAAACAGATTTACAAAGACAAGGTCGAATGGTTGGAATCTGCTCTTGAACTGGGCATGCATAGACACCTAAATCAGTCTAACAAACATGCAGTTAGTAAACTGCACATGTATGGATTTCTCATTCAATCCAACTGAGAGGATCAGAACATGCAAGCTAAGACTCTAGTTTCTAACTGAGATGAACCATACATATGGAAATAATTACGAGGAAAGAGATGATTACAAGGATAAAGACCATTAGGAATCTCATTTATGTTTGATAGTGTTAAGAGATGAAGTCACTATCCAGATCTCTAATGTTCTTCAGCAAAAGCTAGCTCCAGACGTCTAGACGGGTAGCTGCAGACGTCTGGACGGGTAGCTGCAGACGTCTGGACGGGTAGTTGCAGACGTCTAGCTCCAAACGTCTAGACGGGTAGTTCTAGACGTCTAGCTCCAGACGAGTAGCTGCCAGACGGGTAACTCCGGGAGACGAAACAAACAATTTTTGGAGCCTTCCTTTGGGAGAGGAAACGAACAGTTTTCGGAGTCCTCCTTTGTTTATCTATTAAAGGGGGATTGACCCCTTGCATAAAAACATGAGAGTGAATGTAAAGTTTGCTGAAATCAATAAAATAACGAAGCTGCCATTGCCCCGTGGTTTTTCCTACACATTGCAGGTTTCCACGTAAAATCTTTGTGTTACTATTTTTCTGTGTTATTGTGTTTTCTACTTGCACGTAATTTAATATTTAACTAACATCTAGTATCAGAGCCAAAGGTTTTGTGCAAGTGGGAGCTGAAACAATGATAGGAGGTGTAACTAAGTTCGAGATTGAGAAATTTGATGGTAGGAAGTTTGCCGTATGGAACATTAAGGTGGAGGATTTGTTGATTCAAAATGACCAAGCCCTAGCCTTGAAAGGGGTCCCGAGTAAACCAAGCAGTATGAAAGATGAGGAGTGGGCAACGCTAGACAGGAAGGCGGTTTCTACAATACGTCTCTGCCTAGCAGACTCTGTCTTATTCAATGTTGCTGAAGAAAAGACCGCAGAAGCCCTTTGGCAGAAGCTTGAAAAGTTGTATGAAACAAAATCAGCAAAAAATAAGATTTTTCTGAAAAAACAGCTTTATAGCCTGAGGATGAAGGAGGCTTCATCTGTGGCAGATCATTTGAATGAGTTGAATACCCTTATCAGTAAACTGGTTTCAGTTAGTGTGAAGATAGAGGATGAGGACAAAGCTATCACCCTACTTTGTTCCATCTCGGACACCTGGGATCATATGGTGATGACCATAAGTAATGCATCATCAGGAACTCTAAAATTTAAAGATGTGGTAGCCGCTTTGTTGGCAGAAGAGTTGAGGTTGTTAGGAGGTGAAGTCAATATCCAGATCTCCAATGTTCTTCAGCAGAGAGGTGCATGGTGGTGCAGCTTATGGAGAGGAAACAAACAGTTTTCTGGAGTCTTCCTTTGGGAGAGGAAACAAACAGTTTTTTGGAGTCTTCCTTTGGGAGAGGAAACGAACAGTTTTTGGAGTCTTCCTTTGGAAGAGGAAACGAACAGTTTTTGGAGTCTTCCTTTGGGAGAGGAAACGAACAGTTTGTTTTTTCTATAAAAGGGGAATGACCCCTTGCATGTAAATGTTGATTGAATGTAATAGTTTGCCGAAATCAATAAAAGATCGAAGTTGCCATTGCCCCGTGGTTTTTCCTGCACATTGCAGGTTTTCCACGTAAAATCTGTGTTACTGTTTTTTCTGTGTTATTGTGTTTTCTGCTTGCACGTAATTTTGATATTTTCTAACATCTGGTATCAAAGCCTAGGGTTTTGTGCGAGTGGGAGCTGCAACAATGATTGGAGGTGTAACCAAGTTCGAGATTGAAAAGTTTGATGGCAGGAACTTCGCCCTATGGAAGATGAAGGTGGAGGATTTGTTGGTTCAAAATGACCAAGCCCTAGCCTTGAAAGGGGTCGCGAGTAAACCAAGCAGCATGAAAGATGAGGAGTGGGCAACGCTGGACAGGAAGGCGGTTTCTACAATCCGTCTATGCCTAGCAGACTCCATCTTGTTCAATGTTGTTGAAGAAAAGACCGTGGAAGCCCTTTGGAAGAAGCTTGAAAAGTTGTATGAGACGAAATCTGCAACAAATAAGGTTTTTCTAAAAAACAACTTTATAGCCTAAGGATGAAGGAGGGTTCATCTGTGGCAGATCACTTGAATGAGTTTAATACCCTTATCAATAAACTGGTTTCAGTTAATGTGAAGATGGAGGATGAGGACAGAGCTATCACCCTACTTTGTTCCCTCCCGGAGACTTGGGATCATTTGGTGATGACCATCAACAATGCATCATCAGGAACTCTAAAATTTGATGATGTGGTAGCCGCTTTGTTGGCAGAAGAGTTGAGGCGGAAAACGTCTCTAGAACCCTCAACCAATGAAGCCCTAGTTGTGAGAGGTCGATCTTTCGAGAGGAGTCAACAAGGTAGATCACAGTCCAGATCTAAGTCTAAAGGACGCAAGCTGAAAGGGAAGTGTTGGCATTGTGGGAAGCCAGGGCACTCAAAGAAGGATTGTTGGCAGCTAAAAAAGAAAAAAATGGTGAAAAGCAATTTCAGCCATCAGCTGAGGCCAGTACAGTAAATTCTGGAGAGACGACAACATGTGAGGCTTTCTGTATCAGCAACAACAGATCTGTTTTATATACCTAGGTTTTGGACTCGGGTGCATCTTTCCACATGTCTCCTCACAGAGACTGGTTTGACAAATATCAGCCATATAGTGGTGGGATGGTCTACTTGGGTGATGATCACCCTTTAGAAATTGTGGGAAGAGGGGACATAAGGATCAGGTTGGACGATGGTAGAGAAAGGATGTTATGTGATGTACGACATGTGCCTGATTTGCGGAAGAATTTGCTCTCAATCAAGATGATGGATAAGCTAGGGTATTCTATCACTTTCGGTAACAACTATTGCAAAATTACCAGAGGAGCCCTTGTAGTAGCAAAAGGAGAATCTTATGGGACCCTATATCGTTTATGCGGTGATACGGTGACAAACCATGCAGCAACAACAACTTCAAGTTAGGATGCAGTAATGTTATGGCATCAACGCCTAGGACATATGAGTGAAAAAGGTCTGAAAATTCTGCATGACCGAGGTATGCTTTCTGGGATTAAGTCTTGTAATTTAGACTTGTGTGAGCACTGTATTTTTGGTAAACAAAAGAGGGTTCGGTTTATTGCAAGCCCTGGTAAGAGTTCTGATTTTCTGCAACTTATACATTCTGATATATTTGGACCAGTCCCCACTCAGTCCTTAAATGGTGCTATCTATTTTCTGACATTTATAGATGATTATTCTAGAAGAGTGTGGGTTTATTTTCTGAAGAAGAAGTCGGAAGCTTTGCAGAAATTTAAAGAGTTCAAAGCTCGAGTAGAGAAAAGTTTGGGCAAGCCTATTTTATGTCTCAGGTCAGATAATGGGGGTGAATATTGCTCCAAGGAATTTGATAAATTTTGTACGCAGGAAGGAATTAAGCACCAGAAGATTGTACCATATACTCCACAACAAAATGGTGTGGTTGAGCGGATGAATCGCACAATCATGGAACGTGCAAGAAGCATGCTCAGCGCATCCATGTTGGATAAAAGGTTCTGGGCAGAGGCTGTTAATACAGTTGTTTACCTCATTAACAGGTCACCTACAGCTGCGTTGGATGGACAGATTCTAGAGGAGGTTTGGTGTGGTAAGCCAATTGATTACTCTCATTTGCGTACCTTTGGTTGTGATGCATTTGCCCATGTGCCTAAAGAAAAAAGGTCCAAACTTGACCCAAAGTCAAGCAAATGTGTTTTTCTCGGCTATGGAGATACAGTAAAGGGGTATAGACTGTGGGATCCTACTGCCCACAAGGTAATTATTAGCCGAGATGTTATTTTTGATGAAAAATCCATGCAAAGGAAGGAGGTACAACAAACACCTAATGTTGTACCAGTTGAAGTAGATATGAACGAAGATGAAAATGAAAATCAGCATGCTGAAGTTTTTGACCAGCATGCAGAACAGCAAGTAGAGCAGCCACAACAGTCACAAGACCAAGAGCCACAACCAACAGATCATTGGGTTAGAAGATCTACACGTCCACAAAAGTGTCCGGAAAGGTATTCTCCTGTTTTTCAGTCCTCTTTTGCTTTGTTAACTGATGATGGTGAGCCTAGTTCATTTCAGGAAGCTAGAGAATCTGAGAATGCAGAAAAATGGAGGAAAGCCATGGAGGAGGAAATGGAAGCACTTTGCAAGAATAAAACGTGGGAACTTGTGGATCTCCCACCTGGAAGAAAGGTTGTTGGAAACAAGTGGGTGTATAAAGTAAAGAAGAACAGTGATGGGTTGTTGGAACGCTATAAAGCTCGCTTGGTGGCAAAAGGTTATGTGCAAAAGTCAGGTATAGACTTTAATGAAATTTTCTCTCCAGTTGTGAAGATGACTACTGTTAGAGTTTTACTTGCACTTGTAGCAGCACAGGATTTAGAACTGGAGCAGCTTGATGTAAAGACTGCTTTCTTGCATGGTGATCTCGAGGAGGAGATTTATATGGATCAGCCTGAGGGCTATGAAGAAAGAGGCAAAGAGCATTTGGTTTGCAGACTCAAGAAATCTCTGTATGGGTTGAAACAGGCGCCAAGGATGTGGTACAGAAAATTTGACACCTTCATGAAGAGCCAAGGTTTCAGCAGGAGTGAAGCTGACCATTGTGCATACTATAAGAGGTTTGATGATGGCAGTTTTATTATTTTGTTGTTGTATGTTGATGATATGCTGGTTGCAGGCCCTAGCATGAAGAAAATCATTGATCTTAAGGCTCAGTTGGCTAGGACATTTGAAATGAAGGATTTAGGAGCAGCAAACCAAATTTTAGGGATGAAGATACACAGGGACAGAACAGGAAGGAAGATCTGGTTATGTCAAAAGTCATATATAGAAAAGATTTTGCAGCGCTTCAATATGCAGAATGCAAAACCAGTTAGTACCCCACTTCTTTCACACTTCAAATTGTCTTCCGAACAGTGTCCTAGAACAGAAGCAGAGAAGACAAGCATGTCTCGTGTACCGTATTCATCAGCAGTAGGAAGCCTCATGTATGCCATGGTAAGCACCAGACCGGATATTGCCCAAGCAATGGGAGTTGTCAGCCGGTACATGGCAAATCCTGGTAAGGAGCATTGGAATGCAGTGAAGTGGATATTTAGATATTTAAGAGGCACTTCAGATGCTGCTATTTACTACGGATCGACAAATTTGCAAGTTAAAGGTTTTGTGGATTCTGATTATGGTGGAGATAGAGATGGGAGAAAGTCCACTACAGGATATACTTTCACTCTTGCTGGTGGAGCTGTGAGTTGGACTTCTAAGTTGCAGTCTGTGGTGGCTTTATCAACCACTGAAGCAGAATACATTGCAGCAACTGAAGCCAGCAAAGAGGCAATTTGGCTAGAACGACTATTGGGTGACTTCAAGATAATGCAGGAGAAAATTACATTGCATTGTGATAGCCAAAGTGCTATTCAGTTAGTGAAGAACCCAACATTCCATGATCGCACGAAACACATTGATGTTAAGTACCATTTTATAAGAAATATGGTGGAAGAAGGTAGGATCCTGTTGCAGAAAATTGGTACTGAAGTGAATCCTGCAGATATGCTTACAAAGCCGGTCAAGACAGAGAAGTTTGAGTGGTGCAAAACTTCTCTGGGCTTGCTGAAAATGTGATAAGGGCAGCATTGGGCAATTGGCACTTGGATGGAAAAACATAGGCAAAGAATTCTTGTATATCGACTTCAAGTGGGAGAATGTTAGGAGGTGAAGTCAATATCCAGATCTCCAATGTTCTTCAGCAAAAGCTAGCTCCAGACATCTAGACGGGTAGCTGCAGACGTCTAGCTCCAGACGTATAGACGGGTACCTGCAGACGTCTAGCCCCAAACGTCTAGACGGGTAGTTGCAGACGTCTAGCCCCAGACGTCTAGACGGGTAGTTCCAGAAGTGTAGCTGCCATACGGGTAACTCCGGGAGAGGAAACGAACAGTTTTTTGGAGTCTTCCTTTGGGAGAGGAAACGAACAGTTTTCGGAGTCTTCCTTTGTTTTTCTATAAAAGGGGAATGACCCCTTGCATGTAAAAGTTGATTGAATGTAAAAGTTTGCCGAAATCAATAAAAGATCGAAGCTGCCATTGCCCCGTGGTTTTTCCTGCACATTGCAGGTTTTCCACGTAAAATCTGTGTTACTGTTTTTCTGCGTTATTGTGTTTTCTGCTTGCACGTAATTTTAATATTTCACTAATAGATTGTTTATATTAAGTTAGAATCTCACAACCTTATATTAAACCTAGATAAAGTGAGAGAATTTGTTTTGATCCAAATTATTAAAGAACACTCTTGGAGTTCTGTAAAGTTTCGAAAGTTTAGAAAGGTGTTGTTTGTGGAGGAAGAGAAGGAAAGAAGTTATCTCCTGAGTCATGATTAGAACTTTCACTAACTTTTTTAAAGAAAAACTGCACATAATCTCATTTTAGTATGTCTCCATAGAAAGTTGTTGCGCATTGTAAGAAATACTAATCTTAGATCTAGATATGCTTAGAAGTCATTATTGATAAATAACAATATAGAGAACATAGGGCCCATTATAAAAACTTACTAAAAATACAGTTGTGGTTCTCTGGATTTATATGTTAGATTAAGCTTTCTTGTTTAGTGGATTCCAGCTTACTATTTACCCTAACCTACAGCCAATGTATATTTAACTATTTTGTGAGTCCTGCACATGGTTGATAAAAGGAGTTGATGGTATTGTAAGGCCTTCCAGCAATTAGTCAGCTTTTATAGCATATGTTCATAAATGAAATTCGAGACGGCCTTTGTTTTTCCTTCTTTTTATTTGTTCTTATTTCTACAAGGATTCTTCCAAATATCTAATAGCTAAATCCCTGTCACCCAGATATAAGAAAGGTCATTGAATGGAAAGTCCATGTTTGCCAAGCAAGGAAATGTACACGTCATAGCTCCAAAAACTACAATCTAGAAAAGTCTCAATATCTTGAAAATCATCCTAAATAGACTAGGCACTATATTCATTAAAGTAATTTCCACTTATATCAGTCTCTTCAGTCTTGGTTGACTTTGCCATATTTATTTGCAATAACACTAATAATATCACAGTAGAAAAAACCTACAAATAATGCAAGACTCACAGGCTTGCAAGTTGGTTTCGACAATTTGGTTAAGCACAGACCAACTCATGGCTTTATCCTCATCCATCAGTTTTTCTACCAACTCACCAGTGACTAGAGAAAACAGGTAAATAACAGAAAATCTTGTCAGTTCGAAGTTTTCTTTGAAATTTATTTGATATGATTTGAGAAAATAAGCAATTACACTGTTGGAATATGTGATGTTAAGATTCACTTGAGGCAACAGATGACTATTGTATTATATTTTTTCTTGTTGGCATTTCTGCCACATTAAATTTTTTCACAAAATTTTGCCTAAGTATGGAGCTTTAAATCGGCAAATCGCATGCAGAGGTGTTGGCATTTTCGCGGGCCCTAAAAGAGGATGATAAAGTGGACGAATTGATCTTTTGATGTCTCATTATTGCAGATCTTTTCGCAAGCTTTCCGGCGATATATTACAATAGGTGATCGGGTCAGCGGATCAAAAGTTATGGCCCCGGAAGCAAAGCCAGCAAAAGTCCACTTCGGGCTTGAAAAAAATTCTAAGGCATGAGGGGCACTTCGCCCAGAATGCTGCCGAAGTTGCCACTTCGGGCTTGAGCCTGGCGAAGCACCCACTTCGGCCACAGTTTTGGCGAACCTCCATCTAGTTGGCAGAAAAATCTTTAAGGCAAGAGGGGCACTTCGCCCAGAATTTGGCCGAACTGCCACTTCGGGCCTCCACTTCAGCGAAGCTCACGTCGGCCAAAAGGTTCACTTCGCCAGCGAAGCTCCATGTCGGCCCCGAAGTGCAATGTCGGCCGCGAACCTCATGTCGGCCCGAAGTGCAATGTCGGCCACAATGTTCAACGTCGGCCAAAATGTCTAAGTCGGCCAGAAAACTCCACTTCGCCAGCGAAGCTCCATGTCGGCCAAAAGGTTCACTTCGCCCTCGAAGCTCCATGTCGGCCCCGAAGCTCAAGTCGGCCGCGAAGTTCATGTCGGCCAAAATAGCTAATGTCGACCGCGAACCTCCACGTCGGCCAGGAACGAATTCCAGTGTCGCGAATTCCAACGTCGGCCAGAATCCCAACGTCGGCCAAAAATGCTTTATGTCGGCCAAAACCCTTTATGTCGGCCAGAAATGCTCAAATTCGTCCGAATCACCTGCGAACCTCAGCTCCGGGGGCGGACTGCAGCAAACTTCGGTTTTAACATGCTCCCAAAAAACACTAAAGCAGGTTTACCTCCAAGTTCGGCCTCCACTCCTGCCAAACCCTAGTTTCGGGCCATTTGTTCAACGGACTTCATCCTCGGACCCTGTTTGGGCGAACTCCAGCAAAGGCGTTTTTTAGACGTTGAGACAGCAACAGAAGAGGGCAGAAAGGGACAACTTCGTTCAAAGAAGGGTTAACAGGCAGCTTCGCCGAAGAAAATAGGCAGAAAGCTCACTTTGAGCTTGGTAAAATTTCTAAGGCAGAGGGGGAGCTTCGGCCAAAGCTTATCCGAAGTATCACTTCGACCCCCTTCTTCAGTGAAGCACCCATTTTCCAGTGAAGCGAAAAAGGGAGTTGGGTCGCCTCATTCCCTACAACAAAGTTGGCCACTTTGGCTAAAATTAAATTAAATGCCCGCTTCGGCCATTTTTCTAGCGAAGTTGTTTCCAGGGCTAGATTTCAGCGAACCACCCTCTCATGAGGCCATTTTGACTTAGGGGATTTCGTCCATCCTCCTGACCTCCACTTCGGCCCGATTGCATTGCGAGGCTGCTACTTCGGGTGCAATTCTTGCGAACCAATAATCCCAAGGTCGCTCCTGACAACGGCACTACTCCCAAGGGGCACACGTTCCAAGGCCGGGTATTTGTCCAAGGCATTTGTGTGGCACATTAATGCATTTTTCTTGCCCGAAAGACCCGACGCCCATTTGGGGTAATAGGATATGAGTTATCAGTTGCAGAGGAGAGCCAGGGCAACTTGCGCATCCACTCGAGCACCTCACCTCGGAGCGGCCCAGGACAGGACAACGGCTCATAAATGCAGGTTTCCCCGACTGATGCGGCCATGGTAGCTAATTATAGAAATGGATGTGAAACCTCAGTTGCATAAGAGGGCGAGCACGGATTTTTCGGCTGCCAGGGGCGTACTTCCGAATCCAGTGCATTAATGGCTCAGAGGGTCGGGTCCTCTATAAAAACCCTAGCATTGTAATGAAAAAGGGGGGAACTTTTGCTAGAAAGCTGTTGTAACTTGATTTTTGCAATTGATATTAAGAACTTTGGGCTCCATTTCTCTCTTGTATGCTGCCTTCTGTGATTATTTCTGCTATTCTATTTCTTCATTTATGTACTGTAATTCTGAATCCTGGATTTAGGTGTGTGATTGGGGACAGAACCCTGGAATTCTCCTGAAGGATACATAGGGGGGAAAATGTTGTGTTAGTTTTCTTGTATGCTGCCTGTGGATAGTGTTTCTGCTATATTCATCTGTTTCTTTACTGCTGTAATTCTGAAATCTGGATTTCGGCGTAGGGGATTAGGTGAATCCTGGAACTCGTCCAGAGGATACATAGGAAAGCTAGTGCGGCGTTCATTTATGTTTTATTCTTTGTATTTATTGCTGCTACTTCAAGGTATTAGTTAGTAATCGTGTTGTTGGTTCTTCCCCTTTTAAAAATCCATTTACATTTCTTCCCTTACTCCTTTTATCTCTTTCCTGCACCCTTACTCTTTTTATCTCTTTCCTGCACTCTTAGCTTAAAACCCCAAGTAGTTTAGTAAAGGAGCCGGCCTTTCTCCGGAGATTGGCACGGAGGGCATCTCTTCCCTCCGGCCTTTCAATGTTGGTCCAGGTCTAGGGCGCGTATACATACAAAATCCTTTCCTGTGGCAGATTTGTGACCAACAGTTTTTGGCACGCCCGGTGGGACGAACAGTCTCCATATTTTAAGGAAGCCCGAGTTTGGTGAATCTCTGGCTTGCCTTCATCTGGCAAAATCACCTGGCGACTCTGATTGAGCTGAAGATCCAGATTTCTTGATCGTAGGCGCCTTTTAAAGCTGAAAGAAGACACCCCGGAGGAATCAAGGTTTGGTGAGCAGCCTTGACCTCACAAGCGGAGAAAAGAATGTTCACCTGGCGACTCCGACTTAGTGGCGAGAATCGTGATCTCTGCAGACCATAGCTATAATGGCGAGGGTATGCTATCCCAGCTGGGATGATCCTGGCCCTCTGAATCTCCAAAGTTGGCACGAGATTCCCAAAAGTGCCCTGAAAACCTTGACAAAATACAATGGCACTAAGGGAATGGCCCGAGAGCACCTTGAAGATGTTGCTGCTCTAGCGACCCTCCATGGCATAACCCACGAAGATGTCATGATCAGACTTCTGGTTCTGTCTCTGGAAGGAAGGGCGCTGCAGTGGTACAGACTGCTCGGGCGTAAGAGCATCTGCTCATGGGATGACCTAGCGGGAGCACTCATCAACACATTTGACGGCTCTCAGGATCCCTTCCAACTATTGATGCACCTCTCCACCATCACGAGAGCACCTCTGGAGAGCATCACAGACTTCAATGTCCGATTCTGCAGAAGTTGGAAGAGAATTCCAGGGGAGATCCAGCCGACACCCGCCCAGGCCCACCTCTTCTATGTTCGGGCTTTCCACCCGGACATAAGCCTCCTCTTCTTTGCAATCAGGTGAACATAGATTCCCTCAAATATTTGAGGAAGCAGTACAAGCGGAGCAGCTTCTGCTCCTATCAGGAAAGTGGCAGTGGGGAGAAACTCCATCACTTTCTCCGGTAGTTGTTGCTCCTGTCTATCCCGCGCAGTATTCACCATGGCAGATCCCTCATACTGTGCAGAGACCTCAAATGCAGTTGTGTGGAGCTCAAGAGGCAGATCTCGTCCAAGGCCAACAATGGGAATATGCAAGCACCGCCCAAGCGATGAATAATATGGTTGCTTGCAGTTTCCATCAGGAGATGGGCCAAGAAGGGGAACAGGCTCAAGTGGCAGAACCTGAGAGCAAAGAGGGCACATTTTTGCACCCTTTTTGTGTCCCAGGGCATATCACGCAAGTATTCAGCCAAAACCCAACAAGCATGCCTCACCAAGAGGCTGATCCTGAGGAGATCCTGGCAGAAGGCCTATCGCCGGAAAAGTCCTGCTGTCGCATCAAGGGGTTGGAGGAGCCCGTACTCAGAGCCCACAGCCAGTGGACTCTCTAAAGTGGTGGTATTGGCTCCAGCCATCACCGCAACCGGTACCCGAAGAAGGCCCCCATGTGGCAAACCTCTTTGCCACATTATTCATCAACTGTATGGGTACTGGCATGAATGATAACCTGCCACGTTGCACCCTGTTCGCAACATGGAGAACTTCGGGAAGAGGCCAGCCGGACTTCAAAGATCGACTGAAGTACAATCAGATCTGGTCCGGACACTGCAGGTTCACCGGATAGGCACCCGAAGCTGGGTTTGTGGTGGCGGCATGCCAATCATGTCGCAAACTTTTGTGTAAATACTGTAAATAGCCCGGCTGGTAAATAAAGTGCCAAGGGCACTAAGTGTTGCTTAGGAGCTTAAGTACAGTTTTAAGTTTTTAGTTTAGTTTGTGTGTGTTTCTTTTTAGCGCTCCAAAAAAGGAGATAGCAGTTTTCAGGTGCTGTTTTTAGCATCCCCTGGCACAACAGTTCAGTGCCATATAAGGCGCTGTCATTTTCAGATCAAGCGCTTGGGCAATTGTACAGCCAGAATGGGCAAGAGGAGCGCTGAAAAGAAAGAAAAGGCCCCAAAGAAGTTGGAGGAGTTTACCACCACCAGTGAGCACTCAGAAAAGGACAGCGAGGATGACTCTGTTGCCCAATGGATAAAGGCCTGGGATCTCTGCATTCAGATGAGCTAAATGCCCCGCGAGCCGCCAGGAATGTTGGCATTTTTGCCACATTAAATTTTTTCACAAAATTTTGCCTAAGTATGGAGCTTTAAATCGGCAAATCGCATGCAGAGGTGTTGGCATTTTCGCGGGCCCTAAAAGAGGATGATAAAGTGGACGAATTGATCTTTTGATGTCTCATTATTGCAGATCTTTTCGCAAGCTTTCCGGCGATATATTACAATAGGTGATCGGGTCAGCGGATCAAAAGTTATGGCCCGGAAGCAAAGCCAACAAAAGTCCACTTCGGGCTTGAAAAAAATTCTAAGGCATAAGGGGCACTTCGCCCAGAATGCTGCCGAAGTTGCCACTTCGGGCTTGAGCCTGGCGAAGCACCCACTTCGGCCACAGTTTTGGCGAACCTCCATCCAGTTGGCAGAAAAATCTTTAAGGCAAGAGGGGCACTTCGCCCAGAATTTGGCCGAACTGCCACTTCGGGCCTCCACTTCAGCGAAGCTCACGTCGGCCAAAAAGTTAAACGTCGACCAAAAGGTTCACTTCGCCAGCGAAGCTCCATGTCGGCCGCGAACCTCATGTCGGCCCCGAAGCTCATGTCGGCCACAATGTTCAACGTCGGCCAAAATGTCTAAGTCGGCCAGAAAACTCCACTTCGCCAGCGAAGCTCCATGTCGGCCCCGAAGCTCATGTCGGCCGCGAAGTTCATGTCGGCCAAAACGTCCAACGTCGGCCAAAAATGCAAAGTCGGCCGCGAAGCTCACGTCGGCCCCGAAGCTCACGTCGGCCAAAAGGTTCACTTCGCCCCCGAAGCTCCATGTCGGCCCCCGAAGCTCAAGTCGGCCGCGAAGTTCATGTCGGCCAAAATAGCTAATGTCGGCCGCGAACCTCCACGTCGGCCAGGAACGAATTCCAATGTCGGCCAGAATTCCAACGTCGGCCAGAATTCCAACGTCGGCCAGAATTCCAACGTCGGCCAGAATCCCAACGTCGGCCAAAAATGCTTTATGTCGGCCAAAACCCTTTATGTCGGCCAAAAATGCTCAAATTCGTCCGAATCACCTGCGAACCTCAGCTCTGGGGGCGGACTGCAGCAAACTTCGGTTTTAACATGCTCCCAAAAAACACTAAAGCAGGTTTACCTCCAAGTTCGGCCTCCACTCCTGCCAAACCCTAGTTTCGGGCCATTTGTTCAACGGACTTCATCCTCGGACCCTGTTTGGGCGAACTCCAGCAAAGGCATTTTTTAGACGTTGAGACAGCAACAGAAGAGGGCAGAAAGGGACAACTTCGTTCAAAGAAGGGTTAACAAGCAGCTTCGCCGAAGAAAATAGGCAGAAAGCTCACTTTGAGCTTGGTAAAATTTCTAAGGCAGAGGGGGAGCTTCGGCCAAAGCTTCTCCGAAGTATCACTTCGGCCCCCTTCTTCAGCGAAGCACCCATTTTCCAGCGAAGCAACAAAACAGGGAGTTGGGTCGCCTCATTCCCTACAGCAAAGTTGGCCACTTCGGCTAAAATTAAATTAAATGCCCGCTTCGGCCAGTTTTTCTAGCGAAGCTGTTTCCAGGGCTAGATTTCAGCGAACCACCCTCTCATGAGGCCATTTTGACTTAGGGGATTTTGTCCATCCTCCTGACCTCCACTTCGGCCCAGTTTTCCATTGCGAGGCTGCTACTTCGGGTGCATTCTTGGCGAACCAATAATCCCAAGGTCGCTCCTGACAACGGCACTACTCCCAAGGGGCACACGTTCCAAGGCCGGGTATTTGTCCAAGGCATTTGTGCGGCACATTAATGCATTTTTTCTTGCCCGAAAGACCCGACGCCCATTTGGGGTAATAGGATATGAGTTATCAGTTGCAGAGGAGAGCCAGGGCAACTTGCGCATCCACTCGAGCACCTCACCTCGGAGCGGCCCAGGATAGGACAACGGCTCATAAATGCAGGTTTCCCCGACTGATGCGGCCATGGTAGCTAATTATAGAAATGGATGTGAAACCTCAGTTGCATAAGAGGGCGAGCGCGGATTTTTCGGCTGCCAAGGGCGTACTTCCGAATCCAGTTCATTAATGGCTCAGAGGGTCGGGTCCTCTATAAAAACCCTAGCATTGTAATGAAAAAGGGGGGGGGGGGAACTTTTGCTAGAAAGTTGTTGTAACTTGATTTTTGCAATTGATATTAAGAACTTTGGGCTCCATTTCTCTTTTGTATGCTGCCTTCTGTGATTATTTCTGCTATTCTGTTTCTTCATTTGCATACTGTAATTCTGAATCCTGGATTTAGGTGTGTGATTGGGGACAGAACCCTGGAATTCTCCTGAAGGATACATAGGGGGGAAAATGTTGTGTTAGTTTTCTTGTATGCTGCCTGTGGATAGTGTTTCTGCTATATTCACCTATTTCTTAACTGCTGTAATTCTGAAATCTGGATTTAGGCGTAGGGGATTAGGTGAATCCTGGAACTCGTCCAGAGGATACATAGGAAAGCTAGTGCGGCGTTCATTTATGTTTTATTCTTTGTATTTATTGCTGCTACTTCAAGCTATTAGTTAGTGATCGTGCTGCTGGTTCTTCCCCTTTTAAATCAACCATTTACATTTCTTCCCTTACTCTTTTTATTTCTTTCCTGCACCCTTACTCTTTTTATCTCTTTCCTGCACTCTTAGCTTAAAACCCCAAGTAGTTTAGTAAAGGAGCCGGCCTTTCTCCGGAGATTGGCACGGAGGGCATCTCTTCCCCTCGGCCTTTCAATGTTGGTCCAGGTCTAGGGCGCGTATACATACAAAATCCTTTCCTGTGGCAGATTTGTGACCAACAGTTCTATAGCCCTATGGGACTTTGTAAACCTTATATAGGTGGATTTATTGTAACATTTTAATAGTAAACCTTAAGGTCAGTTTTTAACTTTGACCCAAGGTCGCATATACTTTGGATATTTATAGTTATACCACTTGAGACCAACCATTTCATTATCAATCGGAATGTTTGTTCTTCTTTTAGTGAGATTACTTGGGTGTCTACAGACACCTTTCATATTGCACTATGCTTATCTGTGAGTTGTTCTTTCATTCTAGGTAATATGCTGATTTCATTCGTTTCTGGAAATTACCATTAAACCTGACATAGCATCAGAGCAGGTGAGAATCTCATTACTCAAAAGAAATATTCCTACACACTTTCCTCTATGACGGTTCCAAAAGCTGTGAGATTTTTGGAAGCAGTCTGAGGAAGCTTCATGCGTTGCCAGCAGTTTTTAGAGTTGTGTGCCAAAACCCTAGGTGGACTTGGATCGTGAGGATCTCTCTATGCCACAACAAATTAGTTGCTCTAGAAGAATAACTCATTAACAGGTTCCTTTTTCCCTCTCTTAACATTCAATTTGATATTTTGTGACCAAATGGATGCTAGTTGCCAGATTGAATTTTTTGAGGATATTTGAATCTTTTAGGATTTTTCAAAAACATTTATTTCCTTCTCTACATTTTTGCCGAAGGAGAAAACACGAGGTTGAACATTTTTTGGCTGTCCCCAAATGCTAGAGAAGTCATGGGCAAACTTTCACGCATGGCGAAGACCTTCGAGCCACTTAACAAAGTTGTAAAAATGGTCCGACAAATTTTATGTTTTTTTGGCGGGGAAGAATGGCTTGATTGGTTGCATTCCAAAGAAGGTTGTGTAGGGCAAACCATGGCAGATATTGACAAACCTTCAGCTTTGTTGGATTCTTTGAGAAATTTCAAAGGGGGTCCCTGTTGGGTTCTTGTGTATTTCAATACACCCTTAACAATCCTAATTACTATGGCAATCAAATGAGAACTTGCGGAAATAAGAAAACACAGCAAACCACAGAAAGAGGAGACAAGAGTTTGACGAGGTTCACCCAATCCTTCTGGGCTACGTCCTCGGAGAAGCCTTTCAATCTTACTTTATTCTCCTCCAAGCCACAAGCAAGAGATACAACAGTAGCAATACCTTGCTACAAACTTCTCTCACACACAACCTCACTTCGAACAGTTTCACTCTCTAACATGTGAACAGCACAAAACAGTCTCACAATAAAACTCACACAGCATGCCCCCTCAATCCAATCCATCCCACATGGATTTAAACAAATTCGTAGACACACAAGGACATCTATTTGGTTATAACGTCCTCTACAAATAGTGTCTGTTTTACAAAAGACTAAACAAAATCACAGTCAACGAATATTTGTTTTGGACGAGCTGTTGTGATATTCCACCTTCCATTTGCTGACACTTTGAGAGTTCGTGGAACCTGTCTTACGCAGCAGAAGACTCACCATGTTGTCCATTAGCTGGTCATGCGGAATGTGTCGCCATTCAGTTTCGCAACTGCGCAAGTACTCCGCTTCATGAAGACTCCACATGTTTGTTGGTTACAACTAAATCGGGCTTAGGGAACAGGCTTCACACCCAACAATCTCCCACTTGGAGACTGTTCCGCATCAGCTACACCACTGCTGCACCCATGAACAACATTTTCATGGTAAAACACAAGGATTTAGACCTCCTTCAGATTGTTTTACGCAAATGCTCTGAACCATCACTGTGTCTCCTTCGCACTTCATGTGATCAACGAGCAACCAAACAATCTCCAACAAGAAAATGGTCATGATGGCTACACCACCATCATCCGTGACAAGATTCACACACTATGCAATTCACATAGCATGCAATATGCACACAATGTGGCTTGTCACACCCACATCATGTGTTCTTCCTTCTTAACTATGCATATTGGACAAAACCATGCTCATCACCGTGAACATGCCTATTCCTTGCTCCCACTGTTTGTGATAACTCCTGGTCATCGTAATCACCTTCAGAAGAGAGGATCAATGCATCTTGCATCACAATGTTTGCTTCATTGCTCTCACCTCTTCCTTCTTTACGTAACCAACAATTTTTCTTTACATGGCCCTTCTTCCCACAGTGCCAACACTCCGCCTTTCCCTTTCCTTTGGCTCTGGAACTACCTTCTTCATTTGTTCTCTGCTTCCCTTTGGCGATCAAGGCAGCTTCAGATGTTTGTGAGGACTCTGCATTCTTCCTTCGCATTTCATGGCTCAGGACGACACTCACAACATCATCAAAGCTAAGGATCCCACTAATAGAAGAATTGCTAATTGCCATAGCAAGGCTCTCCCAGCTTTGTGGCAATGAGCACAGGAACAAAACCGCTTTCATCTCCTCTTCAATATTCATCTTGACAGAAGCCAATTGATTCACAAGAGAATTGAAATCATTCAGGTGGGTAGTCACAGACCCATTCTCCGGCATTTGGAGATTATACAACCGCTTCATGAGAAAGACCTTGTTGGAAGCTGAAGGATTCTCGTAAAGCTTCTTCAATGCATTCATGAGGCCCTTAGTGGTCTTCTCTTCAGAGATGTTGAAGGCAACAGTGCTTGTCAAACACAACCGCACTGTTCCAAGTGCTTTCCGGTCAAGGAGATCCCATTTTTCATCTGACATGTCATTTGGCTTCTTGGCTTTTCCTTCAAGTGGCAAATACAGGTCCCTTTGGTAGAGGTAATCCTCCACCTGCATCTTCCAGAACTGGAAATTGGTGCCATCAAATTTGTCCACTCTGATTCTGCTTTCCTCCGCCATAGCTCCCACTCAAACTTAAGTCTGCAGTTAGGAATGTCAAGTACCCAGCAAAAAAAAATTGGCTCTGATACCAATTGTTGGGTTCTTGTGTATTTCAATACACCCTTAACAATCCTAATTACTATGGCAATCAAATGAGAACTTGCAGAAATAAGAAAACACAGCAAACCACAGAAAGAGAGAGACAAGAGTTTGACGAGGTTCACCCAATCCTTCTGGGCTACGTCCCCGGAGAAGCCTTTCAATCTTACTTTATTCTCCTCCAAGCCACAAACAAGAGATACAACAGTAGCAATACCTTGCTACAAACTTCTCTCACACACAACCTCACTTCGAACAGTTTCACTCTCTAAAATGTGAACAGCACAAAACAGTCTCACAATAAAACTCACACAGCATGCCCCCTCAATCCAATCCATCCCACATGGATTTAAACAAATTCGTAGACACACAAGGACATCTATTTGGTTATAACGTCCTCTACAAATAGTGTCTGTTTTACAAAAGACTAAACAAAATCACAGTTAACGAATATTTGTTTTGTACGAGCTGTTGTGATATTCCACCTTCCATTTGCTGACACTTCAAGAGTTCGTGGAACCTATCTTACGCAGCGGAAGACTCACCATGCTGTCCATTAGCTGGTCATGCGGAATGTGCCGCCATTCAGTTTCGCAACTGCGCAAGTACTCTGCTTCATGAAGACTCCACATGTTTGTTGGTTTCAACTAAATCGGGCTTAAGGAACAGGCTTCACACCCAACAGTCCCAATTCAACACACTTACAATTCGTCACCACTACCTATTTTTTGTGTCCAAAAATATTTACTCATTGCCTCCGTTATTTAAATTTTTGAATTTAGAAAAAGAATATACCAAGGAATATTCTTCATTTTGGCAGCAAAGTGAGATGTTTAGGGATGTTGGCGGGTTCAAAGTACAATGGGCATTTCCACCACGAGCCTTGGTGGAATGACTCAAACGTGCTTGGCAAAAGTTCCACAAGGAGGAGGTCGCACCTTCGTATTTTGACATATTTTTGTTAAGGGTACGTGACAAGAGAGTAGCAGCTTGGCTTGGTGGGGACATCTGGCTGCAAGCGCCCCCCACTCAGCACATGGTGTCTTTCCTTTTGAAGGGTTGTCCAATGGACGACATGACCATACCCTCATTGGTGTGGATAGCACGTAGAAGTTAGAGCCTTGGCTGACGAAGGTTCATGGGTTTAATTCTCACATCTTTTTTGGTTAAGGTGCCATTGGCTTTGCTGATGTGGATGATGCGTTGTAGCACCTTATGGGTCGTGCGGGAGTTTGCTCGTCATGCGCCCAAACACTTGTTGTCAAGCCTTTTGTGCTTGACATGTGGGCACAAGCGGCCTGTTGGTTTCTTTGCTAGGTAGACGTGCATGAAGGCTCAATGTCCCATAGGTCTCGGGTTCAAAACCCTACTCGTACAATTGCTTGGGATTGGCTTTGTGGTTGTGGCTGATGTGGCACTATTGGCTGATGTGGTGCCTTGGTGGAGGCAGTTAAACTTAAAACCATTCATTTAGTATATAAGGAGGATAAGCCAATCATTCGAAGGTACGTTGCACTCATTGATTCCTTCTCTGCCCAATCATTCGACTAGTAAGCAGTAGACTTGGCACACAGGTGGAAGTTTTCCTCTCTAGACGGCAACATATGGCAGTCTGGGTTTGTCGGTACCCTATCCAGTGGCTTGCACAGTCAGAGTCCCATTGGCACCCCCTTACCTAGTTCAACGACAAATAGCAGCAAATGCTTTGCTGAAACTCTGCCCAGTTGACAGACCAGTCAACATACAGTTGGCACCCCTTTGGCTGTCCAATTAGCAACACATGGCAGCATCCAATTTGCTAAAAATATTTTTAATTTCTTGCATGAATGGAAAGGTTTTGGTGGCATTTTTTGCAATTTTTGGGCTAAACTTCCAAGGGCCATAACTTCCGCAGACAGAAGCAATTTGAGCCCTTTTCTCAAATCGCACTATTTTGAGCTCTTTGCATTGGCAGTATTCTTTTTTGTTACAACTGCATCCAAGAGACTATATTTTTGTAGAGATTGCCTAGATCAGCATGTGCCCTTACTCAATAGACCTAACTATGCCACCTGGAAAATCCAGATTGAAGCTCTGTTGCAGAGTAATTGACTCGAATATGTGAACGAGTACCCTAAAGAGATGGATTTTGAAGAGAGAGCAATTGTACAAGGATGAGGACGAAGCCCATGGTGTGATTGCCCTACATGTTGACAAAATCTATGATAATCACATCAGCAACATCTCAGATCTAAAGAAGCTATTGGGCAATTTCCAACAGATGTGTGACTGCATTGACTCTACACAGATCAGTAGATTGGAGGTAGAGCTTGCCACTTTGAACATGGACAGTTTTGGAACTGTTGATGAGTACATCAGCCAATTCAAGAAATTACAAGAAGACATCTGCATTGCGAAAGGAGGTATCAGTGGAAAGATCTTGATGTTCTCAACATGGTGTTCAACAATCTTTCCAAGGCATGAGAGTTGCTATTGTATTTGATATGCTTCAAGTGTATTTCCCCAACAGTATTACCCCATCCCTTGAAGACGTGTTCAAATATCTTCTTCATCACCAAGCTCAGTGGCAACGACATAAGAATCATTGTCTCACCATTCAAGCTCATGCAAAGGAGTGGCTAGACCAGTTAATAGTTTTTGCAACAACGAAGGATAAAAGGCAGAGTTTTGTCAATTGCAGATTAAGAAGCTTGAAGAGGCAGCCAAAAAGGGGGGTGTTGATGCTGCTCTCTTCTTTGCCCAGGGTGAGGATGACCATGATGGTGAGTTGTAACAGGCACCTGTAGTTGTTCACTTGACACAATGGACATTCACCTTTTTCGAAGAGTGAATTGCAGAAGGGCAACCCTGCACATGACTAAGCATCGCCATCTCTTGAATGACTACAATGGACAGCATTGTGGAAAGCCTGTGGTCATTGGTGATGACTCCTCTTTATAGGTAGCAGTATGTGGTGAGGTGATAGTTGGTTCCTACTCGTGTGGTGAATTTTTCAGATTGCAGGTGTGGGACCTAATCTTCTTTCTATCTATCACATCACCCATACAAATAAGAAGGTTGAGTTTTGGCCGAATCGATGGGTGATTAAGACATTGATGATGGCTTTAAGATTGTTGCTTCATGATATTGTGATGAGTATGATCAAATGTACAAGCTTGGTGAGCGTCCCTCTTCTTCTTCTTCCTCGAAGAAGAAAGACTTTGTGGCTATGGTGGCATGGGCAAATGACACTAGTAGGCACTGGCACCATAGGCTTGGACACATTAGCTATGGATCCTAGAGGTAGATGAGTTGGCACTCGGTTGTTGGTCTTCCTCCTATCTCTCCCTCTAGTGGCGTTTGTGAGGGGTGCATCTTGAGGAAGCATCATTGAGAGTCCTTCAAAAAAGGCAAAGCTAGGCATGCTACACAACCCTTGGAGCTCATTCACAATGATATTTGTGGGCCCATGGGGTCTCTATAACTATCCAAGAACAAGTACTTTCTCACTTTTATTGATAATTTCTCCAAGTATGTTTGGTTGACACCATTTGCACCAAAGATAAAGCTTTCGGAAAGTTTGAGGACATCAAGGTTCTTTTGGAGAACTTGTTTGAGAGGAACATTAAGTGCTTGAGGAATGATGGGGGAGGTGAGTATCTTAGTCATGCCTTCGGTGATTTTTTGGCTCTTCATGGCATTTCTTTTCATAGGACTATTCACTATACCTCAAAGCAGAATGGGGTGGTTGAGCAGAAGAACAAGTTTATCATGGATATGGCTAGATGTATGTTGTATGCCAAGCAGATAGAGCCCAAGTTCTAGGGTGAAACAGTGACTTGTACAACTCATTTTATCAATAGGATTCTAACTCAAGCAGTTCAAAATATAACTCCTCTTGAGAGATTGATAGGCGACAAGCCTAATGTCTCCAAGTTTAGTATCCTTGGATCCATTGCATAGGCTTATATTCCCAAAGATACACAAAACAAGGTTGATGCCAAGAGCCATCATTGTATTCTTGTGGGGTATTTTGACACAAGGCTTAATTTGTATAATCTCGTAAAGCGGGATATCATTATTCGAAGGGATGTGATCATTGATGAGGATGTTCCATCCACTCCTTCCAGATTGCTTCTTGTTCTTTTGGCCAATGATTTTCTTCTCATGGCTCCTCCAATGGTTCATTTGCACCCTCTGAGTTTCTAATTGGTTCTATTGCAGTTGTTCCAGCTTCTCAGCCTACCAGCACGAGTTCATTATCGGCTTCCATTGATATGGTTCCTTCTCTTTTGGACCTCCAACACCTACTCCAGTTTCAGATCCTACAGATAATGAGCTTGATCCTCCCATACCTTGTTGAGATGGATGGTGAGCTTGGGAATAATACTCCAACACCTCCAACACTAGATTTTGAAACTACTTCTATGCAAGATGTGCCACAACCTTAGACCCTCCTTCAAGATGCTTAGCCCATTCTCTCTCAAAAGTTCCAATGGAAGGCCCCATCCCAAGCCTTTATCTTGAGAGTTGATGATTCTAGAGATCCTTTCACTTATTCTTAGGCCAAGGATTGTCAGAAATAGGAGGATGATATGCTTGCCAAGTATGAGTCACTGATGAAAAATCAAACATTGGAACTTGTTCCTCTCCCTGAAGGGAAGAACATTGTTGGTTGTAAATGGGTCTATAAGACCAAGTACACTTCTAATGTCAGGTGAAAAGCACAAGGCATGCCTTGTTGCTAAGGGATTCTCTCAAAAGGAGGGTGTTAACTATTCAAAGACCTTTGCCCTAATTGCACGAATGGACTCTCTTCAGACGGTTTTCTCTATTACTACTTCCTATGGATGGGAGGGTACATCAAATGGATGTTAAGAGTGTCTTTCTTCATCGAGAGCTTCACAAGAAGATTTATATAAGACAGCCACTTGGTTCTGAGCTTGATGGGCCCACTCCCTTGGTGTGTAGGCTAAAGAAGTCCTTTTATGGGCTTAAGCAGGCTCCTCCTTCTTGGTAGGAGAAGATTCATTATTTTTTCCTCAATTGTCGACAATGTGAGGCAGAGCATGATGTCTACATCAAGCATCAGGATGGTTAGATTTTGGTGATTGTGTTGTATGTTAATGATCTTCTCATCATGAGAAGCTCAACATCATTGATCCAAGAGATCAAGTCACGACTTTACAACACTTTTGAGATGACAGATTTGGACCTCCATTATTTCATGGGGATTCAAATCGATTAGTCACCCTTTGGGATCACAATTTCTCAACCCCAATAGGCCTTAGATACTTTGCAGCAATTTTGGATGGAGGACTACAAGCCTACTCAAACTCCCTTTGCTTCTTGTTTGACGTTGTGAGCAGATTGCATTACTCCTTTGGTGGATGCCACCCTGTACCAATCCCTTGTCAAGGGACTTCTCTATCTCACCCACACTTGATAGAATGGTGTAGTTGCTATTAGCTATTGTTTCAAGTATGCAGGCACCCTGTAAGAGTCACCAAACACTGGCCAAGAAGACCCTTCAGTACATAAAAGGTATAGATCAAATGGGTATTCACGATTCAATTGGAACACCTTTGGTTTTGACAAAATTCTATGATGCAAATTGGAGCGGTGATTTGGACCAGCAGCACTCCACCACCTGGTTTGTCTTTTATCTTGGTTCTGGACCATTCTCTTGGTGTTGCAGACGTCAACCCAACATATCTCATTCTTCTATGGAAGTTATATATTGTGTTGCCAATGAGGCTGCCAAACGCCTTAAATGGATGCTCATGATTTTCCAAAGTTGGATATTCCAAAAGAATTTCCTATCCACCCTTCACTGTGACAATCAAAGCCCTATCAAGCTTGCCCACAATCCATTGTTTCATTAGCAAACTAAGCACATAGAATTTTGGATGCATTATGTTCGATGGCTTCGTACCTGTGGGATGCTTGATTCAATCAAGGGAGCAAACCATGGATATCCTAGCCAAGGTCATGCCCGCAGTTCCTTTTATGTGATTGTGGATGCAGCTTGGAGTTGGAGAGTGACCCTTAAGAGGGATCACCGCTAAGTGTCTCTCTCTTTGTCCCCCATACAGCTTAAGGGGGGATGTTAGAATATGTGGCGTTAAGATTCACTTGAGACCACAGCCAACTATTGTATCTTATTTGTTGTATAGCCCTATGGGCCTTTGTACACCTTGTATAGATGAGTTTATTGTAATATTTTAATAATAAACCTTAAGGCCAGTTCTTTAACCCTGACCTAAGGTCACATGTAATTTGGGTATTTATATTCCTTGGGACCAACCATTCAATTTTCGGTTGAAATGCTTATTCTGCCTTTAGTAGGATTACTTGGGTGTCTACTACACCCTTCATATTGAATTGTGTTTATCTGTGAGTTGTTCTTTCATTCTAGGTAATATGCTGATTTCATTCGTTTGTGGAAAATATTGTTAAATTTAACATACACTTCTGAAAATAAAACTAATTTTAGGTTTTTCTATTTGTTGAGTTGTGCCAAGTCTCACTTGCCAATCTGATCTTCACTATGATGACTAATAATATTAAGCAAACTTGCCCAAAATCTTTGTTAAATGAAAATTCAATGACACTCACTATGATGACTAATAAGATTAAGCAAACTTGCCCAAAATCCTTGTTAAATGAAAATTCAATGACACTCACAATTATCAACTCAAATACAACCTCTCACCTGATCTTCATAAGACTGCGCTGCTTTCTAATTCCATGCATGTCACCAAGCGCGCTAGCAAGATCCCAGTTTGCCAGCTTTACAGCCACTTTTCCATCCCCGGCACTTTCATCTGACTGCTTTTCATCTTCTTTCTCTTTGCTTCCCTTTGACTTACTGCCATGTATGCTAACAAGATCCATAATGCCCTGCTTTTCGTTGACTTTCTCATCAATTCCCCCAACATTTGACTGCTCCTCTTCCAGTTGGTGAGTAATATTTGGCCTGTGGTCCAAAGTCATCTTATCCTCAAGAAGCTGACTGTCCTGATTTGAAAAGTGCCATTCAGCTGTTTGGTTTGTGTCCAACTGATTGTGATTGGTCGGAACTGCAGTTAGCTCTTTTTCATCAAGTTCCTTGATCGGTTTTGTCTTATTTGCAGACTTCGCTTCATCTACTTCCTCAAAGCTAACGTTATCTTTCTCCTTGGCATGTTCTACCAGATCTGCTTCCGGCAGAATACAGTATTTCTCTTCTGTCCAATCTCCATCTCCAGCATGGGTCTCCTTTACAGGCGATTCATCAATCAAATTAACATTTTGCTGTTTTCCCTGTCTGCTACCATCCATATCATCAATCCTGCAAAAATCAGAACCTATGCCAGTTTCTTCTTTGCCATCATTTTGAACATTCTGCTCTTTAATATCTAGCATGTCAGTATCTTCTGTACTTGCAACCCTGAAGTTCACATGTTCTGCAGTATGCTTCTGATTATACTGTTTTGCAATTCTCGTTCTCTTTGATCTTGGAGCAGTCTTCTTCAAACCAAACATATTTGCCACCTCCTCGAGGTCCATTCTGTTAACTGCCAAGGGCTTCTCCTTTGCTGTATTACAAACTTTTCCAATTCTTCGGCCCCTTCTCCTCCTCCCATCCTTACTTTTTCTTCTGCTCTGGTTAGTCCTATCAGAACGCTGTCCTCCCATTTTATCTGCCTCAACTGTAGTTCTTGTCTTCCTAAAGCTGTCCTCTGGGTAAAGTTGGATCTTAAATCTTTCTCTTGCAAGCTCAAGCCACTCATCATCCCCATCATCATAAATTACGTGGTGTCGTTTGCGGCCTCCGTCAAAACACTCAACCGTTCCAAAGTACCAGTCATCGTCCAGTGGCCAAAAGACCTGAATTCTTCTGCCAATTATCCGCCGTGCATCAGCTTTGCTGATCATAACATCACCAAGAGAGTACTCTTCACCTTTTCTCGACGACTGTTGCTGCTGTTGCTTCTTCCTGGGGCGCAATTCTCTACCGCCAGCAGACCAATCCTTTGGATATACCACATTTTGAAGATATTTACCCTTCTCAGAAACCCTTAATTTCCCCTCGTTCACACCACCTCCTTCAACCTCCACGGTACCGGAGCCTTTCCTCTCCAAAATCCCCGGACTATTTGCAGCATCCGTTTCTCCAAACCTCTTCCTTGCTGCCAGTGGCTTCGAATTTCTCTTTCCCACTCTTTTCTTCCTAGTTTGGCTACCTCTAACCCCTAATATCTTTAACTTTTCCTCCATAGTATTGTTTTCTTTCCCTTCACCAGATCCCAAAACTGGTGAATCAAAACCGCCTTCCCCTCGCATGAGGTTTGACAGCAAGGCAGTTAACCCTGCCGTATGTAACGTGCACTCGAAAGGTTTATCAGCAGCTGTGGTAATCAGGGCTGCAATGATAAGAAACCTAAGCTAAAAGCTCGCTTGATTTCTAGAGCAAAGGACCAAATTAAACAAAAAAAAAAGGAAATAAAAGAACTTGCCTTTACTGCTAAAAACTCGAAGAAAGGGAGAAGTTCCTCATCTGCAGCTGCCGCTTGAAACGAAAATAAGTCCTGGAATTTTTCAAGTTAAACACGGAACCGTAGAAATATCTGTGAAATATAGATAGCTTGCAATATGTCGGACTTCGGAGCAACTTTCCGTAATTCTTTCCTAAAAATGCCCTTTTACACTTGTGACTTCAACTTCTCACTTTAGAAAATTTGTATTTAGCGTTCACACTTCAAATCACTAATTACCTTGCCTGCGCTAAATTTTTTTTGTAAAATCAAATAACCGGTAGACAATTCACCGTGCGATTCAGGTTTCAACGGTTGTTATTTAACGGCGAAATTGCTGAGCGAGGATGGATGGGCATGGCATTGCAATTTGCAGGCAATGTTTGGGCTATGCTTGTAAGATAGACGTGCACCGTTGATGTGCATGATACGGCAAATTTGTCGTTGGATGCAGATGAAGCACGCACGCCTGCCACATAACTTAGCTCTTCCATTTCTCCACATATGAACTGTTGCTGCCACCAAAGAAATTCAATGGAGGGCTATAGGTACACAGATGCGAGTTACTTTGTCTGATCTTACCGGCAAGGTAATGCGAGTGTGAGTTTTCAAGAGGAGTTATTCAGTCTGAACGCGCATTGGCAGGGTAGACATTGGCCTTCAATCCTACCAAATGCAGGTGGGATGAGTCGCTTTACATTCAAATTTAGTTGTAATGGGTTTTATGCTACTACTTTTTTATACACTAATTATTTAGTGGTATTCTAATAGTTTGATATTATATTGCATGTAGTGATATGTTTTTTGGGTTTAAGTTCAAACCATAACATAATAGGAGGAAACCATTTCAAATACTCATGCTTTATTCCTTTATAAAATATATCATAATGGTATGTTTTTGAGTTTTCATTAGGTGACTCAAGTTCAAGGACCATTTAAAAAAAATTATGCTTTTTTAAAAAAATTATTATGTTGAGATTTTGTAATGGTATGTATTTGTAAAAAAATTATTATGTTGAGATTTTGTAATGGTATGTATTTGGATTCTCATGCAAAAGATCAAGTTCAAACCATTACCCAAAGAATCAAAACCCTTTGAAAAACTCATGGTTTACTGTAAAGATTAGTCTTACTGGAAGACTGTAGTCATATGGCTCTTGGTTTTTATCCAAGAGACCCAAGTTCAAACCATTGCACAAGAAATTGGAACCCTTTCAAAAACTCGTGTTTTGCTCTAAAATTTTAATCCTCGTTGAAATAGTGTAGTGGTATAATTTTGGATTCTCATTCAAGAGACCCCAGTTCAAACCACTACACAAGAGATTGAGATCCTTTAAAAAAAAATCATGCTTTACTCTAAAAATTGTCTCACGAGGAATTCTGTAATTGTATGTCTTTAAGTTTTCATTGAGAAGATCCAAGTTCAAACCTTGGTATAGGACCAAGACCCCACCCCTTTTAAAAACTCGTACTTTATCTTAAAAAATTGACCTGAAAGGGATAGGCCAAATTCGTGTTTTGCTCTAAAATTTTAATCCTTGTTGAGATATTGTAGTGGTATAATTTTGGATTCTCATTCAAGAGACCCTAGTTCAAACCACTATACAAGAGATTGAGACCCTTTTTTACCCTTTAAAAAAAATCATGCTTTACTTCAAAAATTATCCCGCAAGGCATTCTATAATTGTATGTCTCTAAGTTTTCATTGAGAAGATCCAAGTTCAAACTTTGGTATAGGACCAAGACCCCACCCCTTTTAAAAACTTGTACGTTATCTTAAAAAAATTGACCTGAAAAGGATAGGCCAATTGATAGCAGTCAAGTGCTTGCACTTTATCTTAAAAAAATTGACCTGAAAAGGATAGGTCAATTGATAGCAGTCAAGTGCTTGACCACCCAAGTTCAATTCTTTGGACGGTAGAGGTCCTAATATCTTTCTCTTAGGTTTTGTAAAGGTTCTTTATGCAACAAAGTATATATATATATATATATAGTTTGATATTATACAATGATTACTTAAAATAAAATATTATAACATATATGGGATATATTTTTTTAACAATCTCACACACACATTAACCCCACAATGGTTTAAACTTGGGTCTCTTGGAAGAAAGCCCAAAGCCCAAACTACTATGGACAAGTACTGTGGCATATGTGTAGAAGACTTTTCTTCCTAGGTTTAAGTATTTGATTAAAAAGGTTAAAGTTGACTGATAACTTGGGTCTCTGAGAAGATGGTGTACCACAAGGACTGTAGTATATGTTTAGTAAGATTATTTTCTTGGTAGATTTAAGTATTTGGTTAAAAAGGTTAAAGTTGACGCATATACAATGGTATTACAAGAGTTTGGTAATTATGTGATAAGGGTTAATTAAATTTTAATTAAATTTAGGTTTAATTAAAATTAATTAATTAAATATTTTAATTAGTTAAAGTTCTAAAATCTTTTGTAAATTGTTAGTATGTAATTTTTTATTGTTATAGTTATAGGTTTTTTTAGCTTTTTGTAAAACCATTCATAGTTTTCTACTGTGGATTTGGTTTTTCTAGTGGTTTTTTAAAGGTTTTTTGGCTTATTAAATCGAGATTTGATTAATGAAATATCTTGTCTCTTGTTGTTTCTTGTGAGACCCATATCATTTGGTATTAGAGGAGACGATCTTGTTTTTTGATTTGTTTGGTCCTATGTTGGAGGTTGAATTTTTGCAATCTCTTGTCCAAGTTGTGGTATTTATAGAGATCCTTTATTTCATTTTCACTTAGAACCTTTTATGGAGCCTAGCACAAGCCATCTCCCTAGTCTCTCGGGCAAAAATTTTATCCAAGAATTATTTGCTTTTGGTGTTCTTATTTTGACATCGCTCGCTAATTTGTGCCACGAACTTGGAAGAAGTTTATGACTGCAATCATTTTGAATTGCCTAATTTCATTTTATGCAATATTGGCATTCCCTTAAATCATGGTCGTCACATTGCATCTAAAGAATCCAATTTACAAGGATTATTCCAATCGAACCACATGCATACACCTTGCAAGTTCCAAGGGGATCTGAAATAGCTCTGTTATTGTTGCAATTGCTTCCTTGTATCCTTGATTTGTAGTGATGTCATCCATAGCTTCAAATATCCATCGCCACTTAAGGGCATATCATTCATACTAGCAGATGCTCACATTTAAATAGATGTGATTCTTTAAAGGAGGAACCACATAGCTTGGGTGCTCTGCTACCAAGTGTCACTACCAACACAGACCCTACGATGTAACAAGTTACCTTCATCATCTTACTTGCATAGCCACACGATCCACTTCATAGTAGTGAAAAATTACCGTCCATGCAAAGACAGTCTAGTTGAGATAAGCATCTTTGCATCATAAAAATATCTTATGTCACGGTCGAGCAATTTGAAAATCAAGATATATCATATTTGAATTTGATGGGTGATAAATATTTCAATAGCTACCATTCTAGTGTCCATTGTTTGGTGTTGCCCTCTTTTCCAACAACAAACATGTCCATAGCATCTTTTCTAGCAAGCATTGCATTCAACCACGCATCTGGCCTGATGAGTTTCCTATTTGTAAACCTCAGACCTATCACATAGCTAGTTAATCACTTGGTAATTGTCTTAACCTACCATGTACACGTGACCATTCCAATTTGAGAAACATATTTTGAATGCCTGTTGTTTGAGTGGAGCCATGGCCTTGTTTCCTCAAGATTGAGTGTAGTTAGCTATAAAAGATTTTTTTGGAGTCACATCGAGGATATTTCTCCTCTCTATCATGGGTGATCAACCTTTCATGATGCTTTTACTCTATTGACGGTTCTACAACATTGTTAGTCTATATGGTGGGCTCATTCTCTACTCGTAGGAGACCCTACTTCTCAACCATATGGGCTCCTACACCCTTGCGAATAGTAGGCGAAGATGGTGGAGACTAAGCATTGTGCATCATCGACAAAGTCACCAACCTTACACATCATAGAAAGACATCAAACGAGGTGCCACCTAGAACCAAGAGCGGTGACAATCGTGGGTTTTGGAAAAGTGCTACATATAGGGTCTTTGAACCACCACTTGAGAACCCATAAATCATGTGACACTTGGCCTCCCAAACCACTTCCTATGCCATGACTATTTCGGCCATTCATTACATTAGTGCCAAAGTGTCTACTTCATGGCAAAGGCGCTTTTTAGACCCCACTTATTTTTCCTATATCCCACATGTAGTATGGGCAGGGTTTTTTCAGGCCTTATATTACCTTCTATCTGCTTCCTTGCATATATATGAAAAAGTAGAGGCCATATGAAATTTCAAATATATCAAAAGAATATTCTGCTAGGAGAGAGGGAATATTCTCTTTGGAGGGAAAAGTTTTCACCTTATCTTTTTGTTGTGAGAGCATCATTGATTTTGTACATTTTGAGGCACTCATTTTTCTTGAGTATACCATTATTTATACTCGTTGGAAAGCTCTTTTCGAGCTTGAAACACAGATGGTGCTACTTTTTAGTTTTATAACTATTTGGTGTACTTAATTATGCTTTAAAGTATCTTTTATAAAATTGAATGCATTTTTAGTAGTGCCCAACATTGCTAAACAAAAGCAATCATCTCCTTGCACATTTGGTCAAATACCCTCCCTTGCATACACTAGAAGAGCTATGGCACATTGGCAGACAGAATAAATGATAACACTAGATAATGTTATTAGTAATGTGGCTAATAAAGTTAATAGTATGCAGGTATAACCTCCCTCATCAAGGATACACACTCCTAACACCCATTCTCATATCAAATGTGAGGTTAGGATCTATGATGGGTCTAGGAATATTGAAGTTCTGAATAGTTGGATTCTAGACATGGAAACTTGGTTTACTTACAACCAAATTCTTGATGATGATAAGGTCCCCTTTGCTAAGTTGAAACTTTTAGGAGTTGCTAAAATTTTGATCATGAGCAAAAAAATACACAAAATCCCATCACCACTTGGGATCAATTGGTCACAACCTTGAAGGCTACATTCTATCCATCTAATTATGATGATGATTTGCTTATCCAATGGCTTCTCTTGAGGCAAGGAAGCCACATGTCTATCAAATTACATCTACCAGTTCAATCGCTTACGCATCTTGCTTCATGCATAGGATCTTGCATCTATCCTTATTGCTAAGTTTAAGAGTGGCATTCAGACACACTTGTTTTGAGAGTTGAAATATACTCCACTTGATACACTTGATGTAGCTTTTAATCAAGCTCAGCTTGCCAAGCCTCTAAGGAGAAATTTTCTACTCAGTATTATGCACCTCAATCTTCCTTTTAAGCTAGTGCACCACAATCATCTTTTTCAACAACTCCTTGATCTTCTCCAAGAACTCCTTGATTTTTTTCAATAGAAACTTCCAAACCTTTGAGTTCTCCACATCAACAACATTACTCCTATACAAAGAAGTTGTTTCCTCCTTCTTCTCACTCTTCTTTTTCTTCTCCTTATCCAACTTCTTCTTATGTGTTTTGTTATCATTATAAAAAGAAAAGACATACAAAATTTGATTGTCCAAAGAAGAAAAAAAAACAATTGCTTGTACAATATCTTAAGGAAAAAACTTTTAAGGAGGGAACACTGAAAAATCCCATCAAGACTTGTGGAGAAGATTGTACTTATCCTGAGTTAGAAGGTCGACTCAATAATGTCACCTTACTCGGTCATCAATATTTTGTAGAGGTCATGATAATCTGTTTGTTACTCGTGCTCATCTTACACATAATTTCTCTATGGATTGTATCATTGATAATGGCTCACAAAAAAACCTAATTAAAAAGTTCATTATTGGTAAGTTGTGGCTGCCTACACATCCTCATCCTTATCCATACTCACTTGGATGGAAGGACATTGATACTACTTCCATGATCACAAACATGCACTTTATATTTTACTTTTGATCCTAAGTATGTAGACATTATTACCTGTGATGTCACTCCTATGGATTATTGTGGTTTGTTGCTAGGTAAACCTTATCAATATGACAAAAGGGCTCAGTATGATGCATATCAAAATACCTATACTTTTCAGCATGAGAAGCAAAATTTCCTTATTCATAGTATTCATCCCACTACACTTTAGGCTCATACTAATTTGCATCAACCACAAAAAATTGCCTTAGTTTTCAACACACCATAGTATACACAAACAAAAGTCCTTTTGGCTACTCAGTATGTTGCACCACTTGAGGAAAATATTAATTGAGCACTTGTTCATGCTCTTGTTCCTCCTGCTCCTATTGTTGTTTTTGTTCCTATTTCACCTGCTCCTCCTCCTCCTGTTGTTGCTCTAGCTCTAGTTCTAGACTTTGTTCACACCTTTTAGCATCCTACCTCCTCCACCTTGTAGGCTTTTTAGTTGTTGATAGTATATCTTCTCATTTTTTAGCAACAACCATTCATGCACCAACATCTTGTTCATCTTGGAGGCAGCTCTTAGTTTTACTTGGGCACTTGTCATTATGGAGATCCACCAGGTCCACCTGGGTTCTTTCCAACTTTTGCCTTCAACATTATCTTTCTCCCCTTTTGTATGCATTGGAGTCCAATACTTTTGTGGATGGGAGGAATAATAGGTATTGAATAAATTTTAATTATATTTAGGTTTAATTAAAATGAATTAATCAAGTTTTAAATTAAATTAAATTTTAAAATCCTTCATAATATTTTATCCTTTGCAAATTGTTAGTATGCAACTTTTTGATTGTCAAAGCTACAAGCTTTTGTAGCCTTTTGTGAAACTGTCCATGGTTTTTTGTCATGGATTTGGTTTCTCTAGTGTTTTTTTACAGTCTTCCTTGTATATAAAATCATGATTTGATCAATGAAATACTAGGCAAGTTGGTGGTTATCATGTCTCCTGTTGTCTCCTGTGAGATCCATCATTATGATTACAAATGGAATTAGAACCTTGATAAGACTATTCTCCTTTAAAAATTATGTATTTATAAAATTTTAAAGGTTTATCTATAGAATTAGAACCTCATAATAGTTTAAACATTATGAAATGTATGAGCTATATTTTTTTAACAAGCTCACTCACACATCGTATAGTGGTTTAAACTTAGGTCTCCCGAAAGAGAGTACAAAGCCCAAACCACTATAGTGTCCCACAAGGATTGTGGTATATGTTTATGAAGATTCTTTTTCTTTAGGTTTAAGTATTTAATAAAAAAAGGTTAAATTTAACATATAACTTGGGAGGTCCGAGGTGTAGACCAATTGGTTCATCCAAACCCCATAAGGGGGCGGAGGTCCAAGGTTCAAATATCGGGCCTTGCCGGACTGAACGCTTGTCCCTTTCCTGGTGCTTTGAGCAACGTAAAAGGTTTAAAATGATTGTGGCATGGCGGTTATAAGGGCAGACTACGCGAAGATCTGTGTGGCGGCTTTCGGGGCGGACAACGCAGAATACTGTGGCAGCCATAAAAGCTGGACAACGTGCTCAGATTCGTGGTGGATACCGATTCCACCATGTTAAAAAAAAAAAAAAAGCCATATAAATTGGGTCTTTCGAAAGAAAAGCTAAATCCACTACGATGTCCCACAAGGACTATGGTATATGTTTAGTAAGATTCTTTTCTTCTTAGCTTTAAGTATTTGATTAAAAATATTAGAGTTTATGTATATATAATGGTATTATAAGAGTTTGGTAATTATGATAAAAAATGGAAATTATAAAATTGGAATTAGAACCTTGTAAGATTCTTCTCCTTAAAAATTCATGTATTTATAAAAATGTCAAGTTTTATCGATAGAATTAGAACAATAATAAGAAGCTTATGTATTTGATTAAAAATGTTAAGGTTTATTCATGAAATTAAATCCTTAGTTTATTATCTTGAAATTCATTATTCTCCCTCATATACCCTAAATCCCATGGGCTTAAACTAGTTTGCACGTTGAATAATCAAATAAATTTTATTACTATAATTATTTTAATATTATTACTAAAATAAAATAAAAGGCTCTTCACATTTACAAGGTCAAAAAACCATTTATTGGATTAAAAAATCTTTATCAAAGATACTAGATATTTTAAATGTAAAAAAACAAAGTTGAATCATATTCTTTAAAATTTTATTTATTTTTATTCGTTTTGTTAATATTTTTTTTTAGTTAATTTTTTACCAGAATCAATCATTCTTAAGTATGGGGATAAGATGTGGACCCAAACTATAGATTATGAAAATATATCTTTTAGATGTAGAAGATGTCATGAGGTGGGGCATATTGAGAGATCATGCCCTAAGAAGAGTCCAACATAATCATTTGTAGAAAATCATAAGAGAAATTTACAAATGGTTATGGATAAATATGGTTTTCAACTTCCAAAAAATAGATTTAGAAAAATAAAAGAAAATGAACAATGGATACCAATAAGGAAGGATATTGGAAGAAATTCCAATTCTTTTGAGGCTTTAGCCTATGAAGAAAAAGTAGATCAAAACTTAGAGGACATAGTACAACAATTTCAACATATTAGCAAGGAATTGTCTATTCAATATGATCCTAATTTAAGGAAGAACATTCTCGATGAACCTAAGGAATGTGTCTCATCAGATTTTGAAGACTCTCTTGAAGTACCATGCACCATTCAGGAGAAAATAATTGGTAAAGAAAATGCAGTTTTAGAAGTTAATACCTCTGCCATTAATAAGGAAATACCAGAAAATGAGCAAGATAAGTCAAAAGCTTCTATAATAGAGCCAGGAGAGGATAAATATGTTGAAAAATAAAATTGTGAAAGAATATTGAGGAATAGAATAATAAGACCTACTCCTGATATAGGCAAGGCAAAAAGAGGAAAACCCTCAAATTATCAAGCAAGATCCAGGGAAGCAAGAGCTAACATAGAGAAAGGAACACAAACTAAGTTGGTTGAACTTCTCTTTACCAAACAACAAAATGATATTGGTAATACGCAAGAGGGGCCAAAAGCCCCTAATGAGACATGATTATCATCTCATGGAATATAAGGGGTGCTAATGCCCCCTCAAAGCATAGGTGTATTAGGGACCTATGTTTAAGTAATAAACCTGATATTCTCTGTATCCAGGAAACTAAAATGACAAAAGAAGAAGTTTCAAAAACTATGAAAGCAGTTTGGGCAAGATGTGAATGGGATGCTATGGATTCTGAAGGAGCAGCAGGGGGAATTCTAACTTGTTGGAATCCTTCTAGAACCTCTTGTGTAACCATTCATAAAACTAGGCATTGGATAGCCTCTTTAGTCACTTGCTACTTTGCAGATATTCGCTTCATCCTTATCAATGTCTATGGACCTACAACTCAATCAGGTAGATTAGAAGTTTGGAGTGGGATTGAAATTTGAAGCCTTTATGAGAAGTACAAACCAAGAAACCCAATTCATGATCATTGGAGATTTTAATGCCATAACCAAGCTGAATGAAAAATTTGGGGGAATTAGAAAATTGACCCAAAGTATGAAATATTTCTCAGCTTTTATTCAAAACAACAATCTATGGTAAGTTGAGTTTGAAGAAGACAACTATACTTGGACCAACAACAGGAGAGGTTAGAACCTAATAGCAAAAAAATTAGATAGATGCATTCTCTCATATCATTGGCTAGATGAAGGAACTTGTGCTAAAATTAATACCTTAACAAGGATTGGTTCAGATCACTGGCCAATAAGAGTTAAAATGATGGCAAGTGAATTCAAAAAAATATCATATTTTAAATATGAGCAGATGTGGGAAGACCATCCTCAATTTGTTGATATGATAGCTCAAACATGGGATTCTTTAGGTAATGGTGGGTTGTATGCTCTTCCAAACCAAATTAAAGCTATGACATCTAGATTAAAAGAATGGAACAAGAACACCTTTGGAAATATTTTTGAGAAGAAAGAAGAATTAAAAGATAAACTTTCAAAATTCCAAAAAGGTGATGAAAATAATACAAGCTCAGAGGAAAGGGAGTTGCTTAGTGATTATCATAATATTTTGAGTAAGGAAGAGAAATTATGGAGATTAAAATCAAGACAAACTTGGTTAAAAGAAGGAGATAAAGAATACAAAGTTTTTTCATAGGATGACTATAGTACAAAGATCATCTTCTAGAATTAGTAGAATTAAATCAATAGAAGGGGTTTGGATTGAAGATCAAAGTGAAATTAGAAAAGAGGTAAAGTCATTTTATCAAAATATTCTAGGTTCAGAGGAGATCGAAGTTCTTAATGATAAACTTCTTCAAGATGTTCCTTCAGTTATAACAAATGAAGATAATAGGAAGGAGCCTATTACTCTAGAAGAAGTTCATTTAGCTCTTTTCTCTTTTAATAAGGATAAATCCCTAGGTCCAGATGGGCTCTCTGCAACTTTTTACCAATATAATTAGGATATAGTGAAGGATTCTTTATTAGTGGTAGTGGAATAGTCTAGGGTAAAACAATACATTCCTTATAAAATAAATGCAACTTATCTTACCCTAATTCCAAAAAAGAAGGATGCTGAATTGTTTGATTCTTTTAGACCCATAAGCCTATGTAATATGGCTTATAATATTATTTCCAAAGTGATGGCGAATAGATTAAGGTCATTGTTAGAAAAAATTATTTCAGAAGAGCAAGGAGGATTTGTGAAAGGGAGACAAATTTTGGATGGGATCATAGTAGCTCATGAAGTTATACATTCAACAACTTCAAGAAAAGAGAAAGCTATGATCTTAAAACTTGATATGAGTAAAGCCTATGATAGGGTTAAATGGGATTTTCTTTATGAAGTTTTAGATAAGTTTGATTTTGGGAAGAAATGGGTTAGATGGATTAAATATTGTGTCTCTATAGTTTCTTATTCAGTGTTGGTCAATGGGTTAGTGATAGAATCTTTTAAAGCCAAGAGAGGCCTTAGACAAGGAGATCCTCTATCTCCTTATTTGTTCATTATTATGGCAAAAGTTTTGAGTAGGAACTTAAATAAGGCTTACAAATATGGACTTATAAGTGGACTTAAGGTTACTAATAACATTGATAACATCACCCATCAACAGTTTGTAGATGATACAACCCTTTTTGGAAGGGCAAGGATAAATGAGGCCAGAGTTTTGAATAACTTTTTAAAAGAGTACGAAAGAGCTTCAAGGCAAAAAATTAATAGGACTAAATCCAAAATTTACTTCCTTAACACTCTTTCTAATATCAAAGCAAGAATTTATAGGTTGCTTCAAATGGAGGAGGTAAATTTACCAACAACTTATCTAGGGATACCTTTATTTGAGGGGAGAATGAGGATAGATTTATGGAATCTAGTTATTAGTAAAGTTCAAAATAAACTTCCAGCTTGGAAAGGTAGATGGTTATCATTAGTAGGAAGAGTGCAGTTAATTAAGTCAGTCTTACAAGCCATTCCAACATATTATATGTCATTGTATTCTATGCCAAAATTAGTTGAAAAAAGTTTAATCTTTATTATGCGATCCTTTTTATGGTCAGGTTTACATGATAAAAGGAAATTTCCTTTGGTGAAATGGAGCAAGTTGTGTGATGACAAAACTAGGGGAGGTCTTGGTTTAAGAGCTCTTACAGATGCAAACTTAGCTCTTAGGGAAAAATTTATTTGGAGATTTTACAAAGAGAGTCAAAGACAATGGGCAAGAATTCTTCTAAGTATGTTGATCCCAATGACCCAAGTTTAATATTTATCACATTCTCTCTTCCAAATGGTTCTCTCTTTGGAATGGTTTAAAAATCTATTGATCTTATGATTAAATGTTTAAGATGGGTGGTGGGAACTGGAGAAATTTTTTGGATGGATACTTGGTGTGATAAAAAACCACTCAATTTAGATCCAATTTTGAAACCTTGGATGAGATTGCTTCAAGATAAATACGGTGATAGGGTTTCAAACATTTTGTACAAGGATTGAGAAGGAAGATACAAATGGAAAGAAGATTTTTTTACAAGTATACAAGATATTGATGCTAGGAGGCAATTGAGTAGAAATATAACAACTGTGATTATTCCGAGGGGTGCCAAGGATAAATTGATTTGGGAGTTGAATAGCTCAGGAGAATACACAACAAGAAGTGGATATAATGTTCAACACCAACATAATAATAATGTCACTAGAATATGGAGAGATATATGGGATAGCCCAAGCATTCCTAAAGTCAAAATGTTTGTTTGGCTAGTAGATCATAGAAGAATTTTATCCTGGGATAACCTTATGAAAAGGGGTTTTCATGGCCCCTCTCAATGTGTTATCTGTAATAAGGAGGAGGAGAGTATTGACCATCTCTTGGGACATTGCTCTATAGTCTGGAATCTATGGCAATGGATTCTTAATATATTTGGTAAATGCATGGTGATGAATAGCAGAATTGAAGATTGGTTAAAGCAATGGTAGAGAACTTATAAAAGTGAGGCTTTACAGACAATATGGGATATATCAAAAGATACAATACTTTGGACTATATGGCTAGAAAGGAATACAAGAATATTTAAAGGAAAGGAAAGCAGTTTAGAGGTAATGAAAAAGAAGATATGTTTAGCCATAGAGGAGTCTAAACCAACCCTATCAACTCATCCAATCCCTAATTTGGAAGCAACAAGTCTTGATAGATGGAGTCAAGTCATTAAATGGAATTATAATGTTGGGTACAAGAGAAGCAAAATTATGGTAAAGAATATAAAGTGGAAACCACCACATGTGGAGTGGGTTAAATTGAATTTTGATGGAGCATCTAAAGGAAATCCAGGACCAGGAGGAGGAGGAATAATTAGAAATAATAGAGGAGGTATTTTGTCTCATTATGCTTTTAATAGTGGATTAAAGACAAATAATGAAGTTGAAGCTTGGGTAGCTTTAGAAGGGTTAAAAATATGTAAACAAATGAAATGGAATAGAGTATGGATGGAAGGTGATTCTCTCATAGTAATAAATGCAATTTTGAGGAAAGCAAAGGCTCCATGGAACATACAAGAGATAATTATGGAAATTCAAGATCTTGCTAAAGAGTTTGAAGAATTCAGGTTTACACATATATTAATGGAAGGAAGCAAATGTGCAAATAAGCTAGCTAATAGAGGGGTTTTGATTGAGGATCATGAATTTAAATTCTCCTTTCCATGGTTAGAGGAAGTAGAAAGTTTAGTTGAAGCTAACAAAAAATGTTGATTGCTTAAATCAATTCTTGATTAAGATTTACTTTAATGTTTTCCATTGGTAATATCTGTTTTATTTTGTAACAATAATGTGTTTTCATTTAGACTATTTATTATAATTTTTGTGGTTGCACTTGTGTTTTAGGAAGTGTGGACACCAAAATCTAGCCACTTGTCCTCCATCCACAACTTCCCGCCATAATTATCCGTTATTTATATATATTTATCTATATTTATATATATATATATATATATATATATATATATAATATATATATATTTATTTATTTATTTATTAAATATATATAAATATAATATATATTTATATATATATTTAATAAATAAATAAATAAATAAATATATATATATATATATATATATATATATATATATGTTTATATAAATTAATCCTAGCCATCCATCATGATCTAATCTTAGCCATCCATGCCACCTGCCCAGATTTAATCTCCACCCTCTGTCATGTTTTAATCTTGACCACATAAATTGTGTCGTTGAAACCCTAACATGCCCTAGGGAATATTATAAAGAGTCATTTTGATGACTCAACCCCTAAGTTCCAAGCCCTAAGTTTCCTAAGTTTTGGAATGCCCTAAGTCCTCTAAGTTCTTGAGGTCCTAAGCATTCTGAAGCATCCTTATCACTTCCATCCTCCGTCGCTCCCCATTGCATCCTCCATATCCGTCGTCACCCACCTCACAAACTAGATATACTCTACAAATTCTAATTAACACCTCGAATGCACACCAAAGTCTTGCGAGCACCTTTGGGTGCTTCAGACCATCGTCGAGCGCCCCCTAGAGTTCCATGAGTGCCCATCGAAGTTTCTCGAGCACCCTTGGATGTTTCTGGTCATTGTTGAGCACCCGTAGGCGTTTCTAGTCCCTAATATGCAACCCTACGACCCTCGAGTGTCGCTAGGGCACATTTGTGTACCCATCCTCTGCAACCACAATGAAGATAGAAGCGACAAGTCAACATAAACAAGGTAAACTATTCATTGCATTCATTTTTAGTATTCTCATATCTGCTTACAGTTTATTTATGCAACTAGGGTTAGTGATTTATCTTTTTGAGGGTCTCACGCAGTGGAGCCCTCACAAATATTATTAATCTTATTTTATTTGTTGTGTGTAGGTGTGAGAAGAATATTCATTGGTAGTTGCTTAAGCTGGAGTGGTCCTGCATAGGATACCAGAAAGCCCACTCACTCTATTGGGATCAAAGACAAGTTTGAAGACACCATAGTTTATTGACCTAGGAATCGAAGAACCCTAGATTTGTAATAATTGTAACATTTGTATCAATATTAGATTATGTTGTAACATTGGAGATTTAAGGCTCCCCCCTTTATATCAATAAAATATTATCTCTTTTGTGCAACATATTGTGTATTGATTTTAGTTATCTATATTTGGTGTTTCATTTTTGCATTCACAAATGGTGATCATTATGGGACCCATAAAGGTTTATACATTTTAAATTATCTTGTTACTGACTTGTGGTTTTCTATTTTCGTGTTGCAGGTTTTTAGAAAAATAGATCGCGTGAATTTTGTAGAATCAGGGTTTCTAAAGAATTGTAGAAGTTGCAAAAGTTACGTAGACACCCTACAACACTCGAGGGGCACCCTCCAAAGTTTAGAAGGCACCATAGTGTGTTTCAGAAGCGAATAGGGGTGTTTCATAGAGAGGAAGGAAAATACGTAGGCTTATCTGTAAGTTTACCTAAAAACCCTAACCCCTCTGTTTTACATATTTTTATGTTTTTACAGATTTAGTGTTAAAAGGAACATCATAAATAGCTATTAAAACAAGCATGTTTAATCTGCATCTTAGGCATTAGAATAGTCTTTGCATCCATCTTCATTCACACATTTTACATTTCCAATTTAAGTTTCACTATTTTCTGGTGTGCTGCACTTAAAATCCTGCATTCTGTTTGCATATGAATTGCTAATTGCATGAAATAGTCTGCATTTTAGGGTTAGGAAATTCTCCTTTTGTTGGTTTAAGTAGGAACAACATTAGTATATTAAAAGTAACCCCACATTTGGTGATTCAAGGTGGAAGAGTAGATGAACCCTCCTATGTTTAGAGAGCGGTCTTAAGCAAAATTTATATTTTTTGTGTTGGCTTCTAATTTAGACTTGTGAAGTTAGTTATTCCTGACATTGTGTGTACACCATAAAAAATTGGAAATATTAAAAGGAATCACACATAACACATATCACTTTAAAAAATAATGTGTTAGATTTCATCACCAATTATTGCTTGAGATATGGTGATGGTGGGCTTCATCTCCATCCACCAATCTTTGGCCTTAGGCACCTTAAGACACCCCTAAACATACTTGCTAGACTTTATCACTAGTAAGAATCTCATTGCCCACCTAGGTGTTGTAGGTGAGTTGGAGAGGAGAGGGCAATCCTCCAAGGGAGGTCCTAGGTTCAAATCTCCACCCTACCAAAAAGCTGAATTGGATATCCAAAATCCAATTGATAATGTTGGTGCGAGCAGGGTCAAATGCGACTCCGGGTGACTTTGACGGTGTAGAACCCCCTGTTCGTGGTCTCTCAGATCAAGGCGGCCCCGCAAGGGGTTTTTCGCTTTAAAAAAAAAAAAAAAAAAAAAAATCTCATTGCCCATCCAAGACATAGTTTTTACCCGTTTTAATTCATATTAGTGCATCATAACACATAAAACAAAAACACACAAAAAAGAAAAAATATTAAAACAAGATAAAAAAAAGAGGTAAGACACATTTGTTGTATAAACATAGGATTGGATTGCATGTTTGATTTTGTGAGTTTTTCATTCCGCATTTATTTTCCAACACATTTTATATTAGGTTCATTAGTTTATGGTATTAACAGGAAATCAAGCTAAAATAATGAATCAAATGTCCACCAATAAAACCACTTTAGCAATGGAGTGTTCATCATCACCTTCCACCACCAATTCCATGATCAATCCCCCTAATGTGATACAGGTAAGTCATTCAGATTTTTCTGCGGGTCCATCACACACTATGTCACCCACACGGTCATTTCACATGGTCGTTCCACAAATAGAAGCATCTTTCCCTACCATTGACCACTGCATCACCAATGTAGACATGGACCAAGTGGAAGATCTTTTAAAATCCACTAACTATGTCTTAGAACCAGTTAATAGCCCACCTAGGCATGATCCTTCTTTCCAATAGGAACTTGTCTCCTCCCAACCTTCAAGCCTTACCCAGGTGTACAATAATCCTCTTTTTGAGGTATCTGCTGCACTTTACCAAAATTTATCCATACCACAATCATAATGTGCTCAAAGTACATCCATACCATCCTATCACACCTCATTCTATGGTAAAACCTTATATGAAACACATGTTAATGTTGCTTCACAAGTGCCCGTGTCCCTACCATCTAGTGTCTCCCATCAAGTTGCAATTCCCATTGTAACTTACTCCCCACCTACCTCATCAATCCCATCCACATCCACTCCATCAACCTTTGATATGGAAATACATGAAGCATGAGAACACTTCAACAAATTGCTTAAGAAGCAACATAACACTCAACAACAAGTTCAGGTGATCAACCATAAGTCTCAACCTATTTTCACTCATCCCATATTTGTCAGTCAAAGTCCATATTGGGTACCACAATCTTCTATGGTTTCCATTCCCACAATGCCACCAACCCATACTCATTATATTCCCATCAGCCAACCCATACAAAGCCCTTATACATCACCTTCGTATCTTCATTCACAATCATTCCTTCATCAACCCCATTATCATCAACATCAATCCACTCTGCCAAGTCATCATCGCCTTATTATATCTCAACATATTTCCACCTCATCATCACAAAATAATCAAGTGATTCAGAGTTTCCACATTCCTAGGGAGGACCCTAGAATCTAGGCTATGCAATAACATATTGACAGTTTGATGCAATAGACTCTTGGTATGATAAACCAGAAGCCTATCCTACATCAACTAATCAATTAACCAATTCATTCTTCGGTACCATCACCACCATATCCAACAAACTTCAAAATACCGAAGTTTGATAAATTTAAAGGGATTGAGGACCCTAAAGAGCACGTGAGCTCATTTATTCATTCCTGCTTTAGAATAGGCTATTTTTAACATTGTATGAACACAATAGATAACATATAATGAATCACACATTGCATGCATCACAATAAACAATAGTGAGTTGTATTTCATCACTAACCATTATTTGAGATTTGGCGACGGTGGGTTTCATCTCCATCTGTTAATATCTGCCCTTAGCAACTGTAGACACCCATGAGAAAACTTTATGGATTTCATCACCAGGAGAATCTCATTTGCTAGCAAGTCAGAGATTTTACCTTGCATAATTTAGATTAGAACATTCACAACATACAAAACTCACAAAAACAAAAAAAATACAAAAGAGATAAAAAAAGAGGTAAGAAAATCTATTGTAGAAACGTAGGATTGAATTGCTTGTTTCATTTTGTAAAAATTTTATTTGCAGTTCTTTCCTGCATATTTCACATTTGATTCACTAGCTAATGGTTTTAACTAGAAATCAAACAAAAGTCTCGAGTCTCTAATGCTTAGAACATTCCCTCAAACATCAGGGGAAGATGTTGTAGAATGGTATAACCATTTTTCCAACCATAGTATTTATACTTTTGAGCAATTGGTTGACCAATTTCTTGAGATATTCTCTCTCAATGTAAGAAAGAAAGTCTCATTATTAGATATATATGGTCTAAAACAATATGATGATGAGTATGTCTATGAATTTTGTTAGGATCCTATCCTAACGCCATTTTGTAATTCTCATTTACTTATGTAATGACCCACTTCCAACGTGGGGGATCCCATTATGATATTATTTTGTAATACTTTGTAATGTATGTGGCAAGTAGGATTCCTAGCCAAGTGGCACCATCTCATGTAACCATTTTTTATCAAGATTGTAACCGATGGTAGGTAGGAGATTCTAGCTCGAGTGGCATTTTGCATGTAAGCCAACTCTTGAGCCTTTAGGTAGGGTTGCATGAAGTTTTTCTTTAAAATATATGAAGCCATGTACGAATTCATCCTTTTGCAAGCTAATGAAATATTGAAGGAGGTTGCCCCCTCGAAGAGGCCTACGATTCTGTGTTATTGTGAGATTGTTCCATTTCTGCATTTGATTTTTGCATAGTGTTATTGAGTTATTTGATGTATTTGAGTTATTTTTCAGTATTTTGTGTGAGTGTGCTTATTTTTAATAGTGAGATCCTAACAAGTGGTATCAGAGCGCTTTCTAGGGCCGAGTTCTACTGCAACTGAGATGATTTTTGCCATCCATTCCACTGTTAGGTATAATTTTCTGTGTGTTTTTCGTTTCTATTTTTCCTTTATTAAAAAATCCAAAAAATATAGTCTTTTTTTCGACCAAAAATCTAGAAAACACAAAAAAATACAATCTCTTTTTTAGTAGTTGTGTAGGTTAGAAACCCTGTGCCGGGGGTTTTAAAATATCATGAAGGAGCTATCGTTATTGGCTAAGCTAGATAGCCCATAAAGCATCTAGTGAAGTGAGGGGCGATCAGGCTCCAATACCCAGGCCTTAGACAACACTCGCGCATGGACTTGAGCTCCCATGCATCTTCGGGTGTATCGAGAGACAATCTAGGTTTAAACAAAATTTTATCCATTAGGAAGCTTTTTGGCCTTGTATTATCCATAGTCCATGGGACACAACATCCCGGACGATCACCCTCTCGTACTATCAGAGAGGCAGATAGTGTGCTCAAGGGTATGTGTGGAATCCTCCTTGGGTAGTGGCCTAAAATATTGGTCCGAGCACTATTGTTCGTCACTACGGTATAACAGAGGGCCTATGGGTATTACATACTCCCTTACTTAGCGTACCCTGGTTCTACAAAATATAACTTCCACCTACAAATCAACACCATCCCTGTTCTGTTAACCTGCATTCACAACCCCAAAAGTGAGCATACGAAGAAGGCATTCCTTATCATAGAAAATAAACTTGCATGCACCAATAGTCAGGATAGATTTTGCAAGTGTCTACAATAGCCGTGGTCAGAAATAGAATAGTCAGGATAGTGACAAAAATAGTCTGGTCAGTAATAGAGATAGTCAGGTCGATAGTAATAACCCTCTGTAATAGTCCAGAATTATAGACTTCTAGTGTTAGAAATAGTACTATCAATGTCAGAGAATCCCTAGGGTTAGTGATAGGAACCATGTCAGTAATCATAATATAGGTGATAGAGGAAGAGATAGGATAGTGATAGGGTGGTCAGGGTGTAGACTATAGGTCAGAGACAGTTGATCCCAGACCCCAACTTTGAACTGTAACTCCAAATAGAAAAAAAAGCATTGAAATTTTATTAAAATAGGGATATCTCTTCACACAGAGCTTAGATTGACTCAAAAATTTAGCAGATAATTCTACACTCTATTCCAGACAAAATTGTCCTTGGCAGCCCCTGGTCAAATTTTGCACCGATTTTCCAAAAATAGCAATTTTTTATTTTTCTTGCTAAGGCCATAACTTTTCAACGATCAATCAAATTGATCCAAATTTTTGGGAATAGAAGCTACTTGTTATTCTGCACCAAAGACCCTCAAGGACTCACTGGTGAAATTTTAAGTCCAAGTGGAAGAAATTACCTTGACATCAACTTGCAACCAATAGGAGATCACAAAAAGTCAAGAAATTCAGTATATCTCCTCATTGAGCGCTCAGATCAAACAACCATCGAAGTGGACCCTATCCTAAAATCAGTGTTGCAACCCATTTCCCAAATTAAATTTTGGACCCTTACTAAAAATAGTAACTCCTGAAATCCCACATCTATTTTTAGTAACTGAGTAAAAGAGGGCCCACAATGGCGAGCGGCACTCATGGACAAAAGGAGTTAGAAATTACCACAATATTGGCCGATATGCAAAAAGCCCTTGACTACTTGACCACTACAAACCACACCATAAGAGAAGAGATTCGAGAGCTTCGAACGGATCAGGATACCACTAGAATCCGCTTAGAAAAACAACTTACAGAGGTGGAGACACAATTGCAAGGTACTCTCACATCTGAACACCAAGCTGAAAACTCTGAATGAGGTCGAAGAAGGGAAATAAAAGACCGAAGAAGGGGAACCGAAGACACTCACTATGACCATGATCCGACCTTCAAAATGCCTAAATTAGATTTTCCTAAGTTCAGTGGAAAGGATGTCGATGGGTGGTTATGTCGGGTTGATCAATTCTTTAGACTCCACAATGTCCCTATATATCATCGGGTTCAGATGGCTTCCTTCAACTTAGAATCTGAAGCCTTACATTGGTTCCAATGGCTATGAGCCACTACCCCTGATCTATCTTGGGAGGACTTTGAGTCCCAACTACTCACCCGATTTGGCCCTAATGACTATGAAGACTTTACAGGAGCATTGACAAAGCTGAAACAAACTACCATAGTTCGTGATTACCAGACACAATTTGAGAAATTGGCCAATAAAACAAGGGGCTTGAATGAGGGATTTTTTATGAGTTGTTTCATGAGTGGGTTGAAATATGATCTCCAGGCTGAAGTCAAGATGTTTAAACCATAAACCATGATGGAGGCTATCAGTTTAGCCCGATTGGCCGAATCTAAACTCTCAGCTCAATGGTGGACACCATGATTTTCTCAAGCTCGACCTCCCTTTCCTCCTCGGTTCCAAAATAATACTGATAATAAACCTCCTGCTCCTAAGTGATTGACTACATCTGAAATGGATGCACGTCACGCCCAAGGGCTATGTTATAATTATGATGAAAAATTTGTGAAGGGGCATAGATGTGCAAATAAGAGATTGTTCTTAATAGATGTAGAGGAACCCGATAGCAGTGACCATAGTGATGAGGAGAGTGACACAGCTGAAGCACCAACTCAATAGGAAGAGGAAACCCAAGACCCTCAAGCAAAAATTTTTGTCCATGCTCTTGTCGGGGTTACCACTCCACAAACCATGAAAGTTGTGGGTTTTTTCAAAGGCCAACACCTTACTATTCTTATTGATTCAGGCAGTACACACAACTTTATTGATCCTCGAGTTGCTAAGCAGGCCAATTGCTATATACACACATGCAATTCCTTTGAATTCATGGTGGCAAATGGAGGCACTTTACCTTGTAAAGGTAAATGTCACAATGTTAAAATAAATATGGGGGATTATGAACTCAAGCAAGACATGTTTGCCCTCCAATTGGGAGGATGTGACATTGTGTTGGGATCCCAATGGTTGAGCACCTTGGGCACTATCAACTGGAACTTTGCAGAACTATGGATGCAATTTTCACAACATGGACAAACACACACCCTCCATGGTGCCAAAATAGGCCCTTCCCAAATTATCAGTTCCAATCGTATGGAGAAATTGTTGAAAAAGTCATCCCATGGGGTCATTGCACAAATATTTTCAATTCAACCAAGCACTTCCATAGTGGATCAAATTCTAACAGATTTGCAACTTGTTCTGACCAAGCACGATGGCATTTTTTAGAACCAACTACCCTATCGCCTCGTCGCTCACATGACCATGCTATTCCACTACTACCAGGTAATGCACCACCCAACATCAGACCGTATCGGTATCCTCATGCTCTCAAGTCTAAAATCGAGCATATGGTACAAGAATTGCTCAAAGTTGGTGTCATTCGACCGAGTACCAACCCTTACTCTTCTCTAGTTTTACTAGTTCGCAAGAAGTATGGCTCATGGTGATTGTGTATAGACTACCATGAGCTCAAAAAATTACCATCAAGGATAAATTCCCCATTCTGGTAGTGGATGAATTGTTGGATGAATTACATGGAGCTATGTACTTCTCCAAGTTAGACCTTCATTCGGCTACCATCAAATCAGGCTCAAGGATGAGGATATCCCCAAAACTGCATTTCGTACTCATGAAGGTCACTATGAGTTCTTGGTAATGCCATTTGGTCTGACAAATGCTCCTTCCACATTTTAGAGCCTGATGAACAACATCTTTCACCCTCTCCTATGGAAGTTCATCCTGGTTTTCTTTGATGATATCTTGGTTTATAGCCACTCATGGGAAGAACACCTTATCCATGTGGATCAGACATTACAATTGTTGGCACAACATCAACTTTTTGCTAAGCGGTCCAAGTGTTCCTTTGGTCTAAATGAAGTGGAGTATCTAGGACACATTATCTCCAAAGATGGCATCAAGGTCGACCCCAAGAAGATTCAAGCAGTTCAGGACTGGCCAAAACCTCGCACTCTCAAGGGACTTCGAGGATTCTTAGGGCTTACAGGTTACTACCACAAATTTATTCGTAATTATGGTAAAATAGCAGCCCCCTCACATCCATGTTAAAGAAGGACTCTTTTACTTGGATGGGGCCCATTGACCAAGCCTTCCTCGAATTGAAGCATGCTATGACCACAACACCAGTTTTAGCCATGCCAAATTTTTCCAAGCCTTTCATCATTGAAAGTGATGCTTTCGATCATGGCATCGGGGCCGTGTTGATGCAGGAAGGGAGACCCTTGGCTTTCACTAGTAAGGCACTCTCTGATCGTAACTTGGGAAAATCTACATATGCCAAGGAGATGTTGGCAATCTTACATGTCGTAACCCATTGGCGACCATATCTCATTGGGCACCATTTCTCCATTAAAATAGACCATCGAGTCTCAAATACTTCTTGGAACAATGGGTTGCTACCCCAGAACAACAAAAATGGGTTTCTAAACTCATGGGATATGATTATGATATCACCTATAAAAAGGGCAAAGAGAATCTTGTGGTTGATGCTCTCTCTCACCAATTTGAGGCCCTCAGTATGTTATGTGCCATTTCCTCACCTGTTCCTCAATGGATAGATTCCTTACGATAGGAGGTACTTCAGGATGCAGACTTGAAAGCTTTGGTGGCCTCGCTCCGTGATGATCCTACTTCATTCCTAGGCTACAATTGGGATGGCCATGACCTACGTTATCGCCAACACCTTGTTCTTCCTCGCACATCCCCACTCCGTGAGCTTTTCATGAAGGAACTACATACTGCTCCCTCTGCAGGCCATTCAGGATTTCTTAAAACATATGAATGCCTCAAGCGCACATTCTTCTGGAAAGGTATGAAATAGGACATCCATGATTTTGTAGCAGCTTGTGATACCTACCAATGGATGAAAGGTGAAACGGTACATTCTTCGGGTACTCTTCAACCCTTGCCCATTCCAGATCAGGTTTGGACTGATATTTCCATGGATTTTATAGAAGGGTTACCTAAATCTGGTGGTAAGTCTATTATTCTCATGGTAGTGGATCACCTTTCGAAGTATGCTCATTTTTGTTCCCTTGGCCATCCTTACACAGCCTCCACCATTGCCCAAATATTTCTTGATTCTATTTTTTGCCTTCATGGTATGCCCACCTCCATTGTGTCCGATCGAGACCCAACCTTCACTAGTCATTTCTGGCAAGAATTGTTTAAGTTGTAGGGAACTCAGCTCAAAATGAGTTCAGCCTATCATCCACAAATGGATGGTCAAACTGAGATTGTCAACAAATGTTTGGAGACCTATCTTCGTTGCTTTGCATCAGATCATCCTACTCAATGGGCGAAGTGGCTTCCTTTGGCCGAATGGTGGTACAACACTTCCTATCATACAACAACCAAACTCACCCCTTTTGAGGCCATTTATGGGTGCCCTCCACTCACGCCTTCTTCATACATCCCAGGCAGCTCCAAGGTCCAGGTAGTCGACACTACTCTCAGCCAACATACCGATGTTCTTTGCCAGCTAAAGCAAAATTTGGACATGGCCCAGAATCGGATGCGACAATAGGTTGACCAACATCATTCTGAGCGTAGCTTTGATGTGGGTGATATGGTCTTCCTTCGCTTGCAACCGTACAAACAATCATCTCTACAACTCCGTCGGTGCCAGAAACTTGCTGCAAAATACTATGGACCCTACCAAGTTCTTCAATGGATTGGTTCCACTACTTACAAATTGGCTCTTCCACCCACCTCCAAGCTCCATCCTATTTTCCATGTTTCCTCTCTCAAGAAAGTTGTGGGCACACAGGTACAGGTTCAGTCAACATTACCAGAATTGGATGAAGAAGGGTCCATATTACTCGAACCTAAACAATTGTTGGATCATCGAACCCACACTCTCCACAACCGTACCATCACAGAAGTTCTTGTTCAGTGGCATGGGCTCCAGCTAGAAGATGCTACATGGGAGTCTCTCCATCAGCTCCAGCACCAGTTCCCTCATTTTCAGCTTTGAGGACAAAGCTTTTCGAAGGGGAAGGACATGTTAGGATCCTATCCTAACGCCATTTTGTAATTCTCATTTACTTATGTAATGACCCACTTCCAACGTGGGGGATCCCATTATGATATTATTTTGTAATACTTTGTAATGTATGTGGCAAGTAGGATTCCTAGCCAAGTGGCACCATCTCATGTAACCATTTTTTATCAAGATTGTAACCGATGGTAGGTAGGAGATTCTAGCTCGAGTGGCATTTTGCATGTAAGCCAACTCTTGAGCCTTTAGGTAGGGTTGCATGAAGTTTTTCTTTAAAATATATGAAGCCATGTACGAATTCATCCTTTTGCAAGCTAATGAAATATTGAAGGAGGTTGCCCCCTCGAAGAGGCCTACGATTCTGTGTTATTGTGAGATTGTTCCATTTTTGCATTTAATTTTTGCATAGTGTTATTGAGTTATTTGATGTATTTGAGTTATTTTTCAGTATTTTGTGTGAGTGTGCTTATTTTTAATAGTGAGATCCTAACAACTTTGGTAACCGTTGGAGGGCTGTTATCATCAAATTGCTAGTTGCCCTACCAATGGAGGAGTTGATCCGATTATTCACTAAGAGTTACCTAAAATCCATCTCTTGGTTATTGTAATTACAATAATATAGGTCATTTGATGAAGCTCTTGCCTAGGATAGCATAATTAAGGAGATAAATATTCAATAGGGTGTGCTTAATCCTAAGAAGAAATAATTGTAAAACAAAGGCCAATATAAAGGAAGCTATTATGGCCAAACCAAATCCAATCAGGCCAATCTAACCAATTCATCCAATAAAGTAAATCAAGTGGTCATGAGCCAACCAGTAATGGCTCAACAAAAACATATGCAACATCAACCGTGGCAAATTGAATATCATGCGGTTCCCTCAACAACTCAATCAAGTCAAAGAGTAGTTCCAGCTATGGAAAATCGACCATGTCGACAATCTGTTTGACAACCCCGTCAATATACCCCATTGGCCAAATATTATACCTCCATTTTCCATATGTTATATGACACTAATCAACTTCCCTTGCCTGAGGTAAAACCTGATGATCCTGCTAAACGTGGTAAATACTACAAGGAGCATTTATTTTGTCCTTATCATAGTAAAATGGGCATGATATCAATAACTGCCATAAATTCAAAGATATAGTGCAAGACCTTATTGAGTTAGGGGCTATCAAGCTTGACAGTCCTCTAGATCAACAAAATCAGAATCTTGGGATTTATCAAACACCATTTCCTCATCATGAGGAAGCACTACCAACAACAAGAGGGTCAAATACCAAGACTCCTCCTGATAAGGTTAATCATATTCAACAATACCAAGGTTTTCTAGGTGTTATTCATGTAGTAACCCAAGGTCAACAACAACACCAATAAACAAAATGCTCAGGAGTAGTTTGTTCAACCGCCCATACCTCCACAAGCAAGTGTGTCTCAGCCTACTAATTTTTCATCACCAATTCAAATTTCCACCAATCCTTCACCACCAATTCATATTTCTAGTCATCAAAATCAACCTAGTCATCCTTCCAATCATCCATCTAGGCCAATCATCTCATTGAGCAGCCGGTTAACCACAAGCTTAAAAATAGCTTCAGCCAAACTGTTTATATATGAGCTAATTCAACAATATCCTCCACATTGTGAAGCATTAATGGATATTCTAAAATCCATTGAACTTAAATCTCAAGACACTAATGCATTCAACAATTTTGTGGAAAATATTCAAACATGTATGGAGCCTTCCATTACATTCTACAATTTTGAGATTAAACCAATATCATCAAAATTGGTGGATCCTCCATTACATATTATGGCTCAAAATGATAGGAAACTATTCAAAAGAGTTTTAATTAACATCGGCTCCTCCATCAATATCATCACGACATCTACCCTTCAACATCTCAAGCTTCCACCAGATCACATTACCAAATCCACTTTCATCTTGAAAGCATTTAACGATGCTCTCTGCTCCAAAGTTGGCACTATTATTTTACCCATTGAAGTGGGGATCAAAATATTGCATACCATGTTACACATCTTGGAAGGATCCATGGTGTATAATGTACTTTTTGGACAACCTTAGATGAGGAAAGTGATGTGTCCCCTCTATATTACATCAATGCTTGAAATTTGTGCATGAGGGATAAGTCCATTGCATACCGACGGATGTTGAACCATTCAAGTATTTTAATTTTATCTCAAACCTCTATGAGTCCATGTTACCTTCCACCCATATATTCCTCACTTCATCAACCACCCCATCCATATATTCATCTAAAGATCCTATTCTGGAGGAGCTTCCCATCACCACTTCACATCAAAAATTCACTTCCATACCCCCATCTTCATCACCATTGAATACATGCACATGTTTTCAAACTCAATATACATTAGCCACATCATCAACATCATCACCTTCCATAATCACTCCTTCCAAATCATCATTATCCACCCAACCAAATCCATCTCCATCCCCGTCAGCCAATGTCTCACAAGTCGAAATGACAAATTGTGAGATACCATCAGCCAACCACGAGTCAGTTCCATCTACATCTAATCCATCCACATCATCCCAAGTCGAGATCCACCTCACTAATCCTAGTATGGTAAATATATGGTCCAAGACATCACAATTACACCTCTCAACATTCAAACTGCTAAGGATTACGGTCGCCCACATGACCGACCCTTATCTATAGGAGTGGTCTATAACATGGGTTTAGTGCCTAATAGCATTAATTTTGTATATGGGGGGCTTGATTCGTCGTCCAATCTAATTACCCCAGATGAACCGAAAACACCAATACCTGCCAATATACAACATATGTCGGGTTTTCCATCCCAACATTTTCAAATTGTTAATTGGTAAGGACATGGCCTAGGACGACACAAACAGGGAATGCATGAGATTATCGATGTTTCATATCGATAAATGCATGACCGTTGAGGTTTAGGTTAAAAATTTCATCTCGAAGTCATAGTTGAGATACATCTGATCCTACTCATTCAAGGTGTAAGGATTCACAAGATACCTGGCTATTGTATTAACACAACTCTTTCCAGGTTTATGAGATCTTAGCTATTACATCCTTGCAACTCCTTCTAAGGATCATATTTACCTAGCTATTGCATCCATGCAACTCCTTCCAGGATTGGGGTTTTATTATGTTTTTGATCTACAAGAGTAAAACTAACCACCCTAACCCAAGGTAATAAACTTGCATAAAAAATAATACATATTTATAAAACCATTGCATAAAACTATATGATAAGCATTTAAAAGAGATCTACATGATTCCACATGTTGCAATTTATAAATAAAGCTTCAACATACAACTAAGCCAAATTGCACATATAACAAATACTTAACATATACTCCAAGGATCCATACATACTTTAACACAAGAGATCCAATTATCATAATAAAGTATTCTAGCAATTGAAAGAACTCATTTCTATCTATCCATGGCAAAGAATTGTTGAACACATCTTAGAGTGCAAAACTCAAAACATCATTAAACAATATCTATACAAAACTCAAGTTTACAAAGCTATTAAACAAAGTATTCCTTTACAAAGCCTTTGATTCATTTGCATCAACCAAACATTTCTAGAGTCTATGAAGCCATTCCAAAAAATTCTCCAAGTCTTCTAAGCTCTGCAACATCTTCTAAGTGGAAACTCCATCCACATCTTATGAGAGATACTTAGGGATCATGATAACTTTAGATGCAATGAAATTATAAAAAGAAACATGCCCATTTTTTCTTGTATGCAAGAAACCATGCATAATATATACAAAGATAAACAAACCAACCAGAAGAGAAGTTCATACTTCTCTTTATAATGATCATGTAACCCACATGAGTCTCGGTAATAATTATAATTAGTTTTCTCTTTCAAAACCAACATTCAATATTTCATTTAATAAGAGAATCCCATACTTCTCTTTTATAATGATTCCTTAACTCACATGAGTCTCAAGAATCATTATAATTAGTTTCTCTTTCAAAACCATCATTCAATATTTCCATTTAACAAGAGAATCCCATACTTCTCTTTTATAATGATTCCTTAACTCACATGAGTCTCAAGAATCATTATAATTAGTTTATTTTTCAAAACCATCATTCAATATTTCCATTTAACAAAAAAACCTCTTTCTATTCATTTTCAACAAGGAGCAAAAACAAAAAAAAACTAAGCATTTGTTATCTCACAAGATTTTCCGTACATTCAAGGACAAAAACCCATGAACATAACAAAAACAAGAAAGCAAAGATAATAACTCCTCTTCTCAAACACTTTTTCCAGAGTAATAATAATAACTCTAGTAATGGATAACCCCATAACAATCCATTCACTAATTACACTAAACATAACCTTTTTAACTCTCAAATAAAAAGATATACATGCTAAGCTACTTTATTCACTTCCAAAGCTTCGTAAAACATAGCATCCTTATATTTTCTTCCAATTAAAGGAACTATAAAACATTACTTTTAGAACATTATTACATTTAAAATCAATCTTTTGATATCTAACAATATTGTCTTAAAATCAAAGTTGTAAAATCATAACAAAATAATTGATCAACAAACCCATAAAGCAATCCAATGCAAAATCTAGAATGCCTATAAAGTAAGGCATCCTTACATAGGGGAGCTTAACCATGCACTCCCTAGAGATGTGGTACCACTATGCTGGTCACTCCAAAACCATGCGGGGTCCCCCACAACACACAAAAAAGTTAAAGCAACAAGAGAGGGATTAAAAAACATGAACCCCCTTCTAAACTAAGCACATAGGATGAACACACAGTCATAGTGCCTCTAATGTTAAAGACCAGTAAAGTTAAGGAGACCTTTATGGTTGCTCGAGTTACCACAAAAGAAATCATGCTACCCGACTAATCATAATCAATGTGGAACTTCATGCCTGTGACTTAAAGATTACATGATGCACAAAATCTTAAAACAACATAGACTTATATAAGCTTTATGCAAACAAATATTAATCCACATCCAGATCACACCATAATTCAAAGACAACAAAGGTGAACGAAAATCATAAATAGATATTAGAAGTGATGCAATCCAAAGACACACAAAAGTTGGTTTGACTAGCACCTAATCAAAACTCTACGAAGAAACCATAAAACGATAGTTAGCAAAAAGGGAGATTGCAACTTCCAAGAGTAGCATTAAAGACACATGAATACACTACATAAAACATAGGCAGAAAGCATAGGTTTACCTTAATTATAAGCCTAAGTTATTATTTTATTATTATTTCCTATTTCTTGCACTTTGTATTTACGTGAGGTATAGTATGCCCATGTTGGAAATAGGTTTGTTATTTGTTAGGATGTTCAGTTAGACTGTTAGAGTTGTCCTTTATCTTCTAGCAGTTAGTTGGCATCCATGTTTAGCAGATTGTTATCTGTTAGTTACAAGTGGTTGGCCATGTTTGACAAATTGTTACAACCACTATAACCACATGATTTCTATTGTAAGCTTATATATTATATTACACCTAATGAATAATCAACTTCACGTTTGGTATTTCTATATCACTGGTAATCAGAGTTGAAGCATAAAGTTTTGCAAGGAGGGCAAGTTGCCACTTCATTGCTAGGTGTCTAGTTAGGTTTTGCAGCTAGTACATCAAATCCTAGGTAGGTGCTTGTGTGAAATTGGCTTGAGTCTAGTTGCAACATCATTTTGTGAAGCTCTGAAGGTGTTAGAGGGTAAACCTGACTTGCCTTGTGTGGGAAAGAAAATTTTTCTTGTTGAAGAAAAATTTATGTCTACTCGAATATCAGAGAGATCAGAAAGGAAGGGCATATTTAAGGAGTAGTTGCATAATTTTGAGGCCAATTGTGGCCAAAATGAGGTTTCGGTGTTTCTTGTTGAAAGGTGCATAAGCAAACTTTTGATGCACAAATTTTTTAGAGGTTTTTACGAGGAGGCTCCAGAGGGTTGATTAGGTGAGCTTGGAAAGATTATTCTCCCAATTCTTATTAAATCTCCCCCTCTTATCTAGACTGATCGACCATTTGTTTTTGATCGACCGGCCACCCCATCGATTGACCTCCTATCGATCGGCAGAGTTGGGCAACTCCTACCCCCTCCCTACTCCTCTCCCCTTATTCCTACCTTCCCCTCCTACCTCCCTCCCCTTACTTACCCCTCCGTGATAAGATACCTCTTCTTCCTACGTGTGGTGCTAATCAGTAGCTATCGATTAGCCTATTACAAGCGACGTCGGTAGAAATCCGACATCACCCAAACGACATCATTCGGCACAAGGAGTAGTTGTGCTATCAGTTGTAGGCCACCACCATCATGGGAGTACCCACCTCCCTCGCATCATAGGACATAGTAGAAATTCGGATCACAACACGATATATCATAGAAGAATAGCGATGAAAACCAGGAAAAGAAAACATAGGCGAATGAAATTTTTAGAAAATAATCATAATTTCTCTGAGGGTAGAACATAACCAATCCGATGCAAGATTCAAACCCTAACCGCCATCCAATTTCAAAGCAAAATGTGGTGAAAAGAGAGCCTTCCTTCGTGAAGAATCTTGATAACAATAGTTTTGTGATGCATGGTGAGGTGAAAATATGGCAAATTGAATTTGTTTGATGTTCGTAGATGGTCATTTGCATTTCTAGCATGTAAAATTAGTTTATGGTGATGAAATTCGTACATCCTAGCGTCAACTGGCATTTTCGACAACCGTTCAGTGAGTTTTTGTGTTACCGATGAACATTTGACGAACTCAATGAAGAAAATAAATTATCTAGTGTGTATTTAAAATTTTCAACTTGTTTTTCATTAATCGGTATTTTCGACCATTTTCCTGATGAAGTTTCACGTTTATGCTGATTTCTCATCATCTTTGGTGGACATCTCTCACTTTAGGTAGTTTTGATTTTTTTTGCGGGATCGATTTGTTGTGGTGAGTGTGATTTTTTTCTTGGCATGTTCTAAGGATTTTCTGACACCATTTTTGGCAAGAACGAAAACTTTTGTTTACAACAATTTTTGGATAAGTGGGAAGCAGTATTTCAAAATTAAAAAAAAATATTCAAGACTTTTAGTCCCACATGCACCTTGCTATAGGAGGTGAACATTGTATATGCACAAACACACATAGATCTTAGTGACCACCTATCAGTGGTCACCATTGGCTTGCACCTAGCGCATAGTCGCACCAATTGGAGGCGCACAAAGTGGACACTTGTCCACACATTGGTTGAAGGTGCTCAGATTGTTGGAAACTTGGCATCTTTGAACGTTGCAGACCTTACTAACCGTTATGCATAGTTTAACTTTTGTTGAATTTTGGGGACAAGCGATTGACCTTGCGTGCACGCATTGACCTCCGAGATTTGGACTTGATTGCGCCCGTTGACCAATTAAAAAAATCAATTTTTGCTGCTGAAAACAACATTTTTCTACTTAAGATGAAGTTTCCGCTCTTGTTCAAATTCAAAATTTCAAATTTTTGGCACCATCAGCAAGAAAAGGTGAATTTTTTTCAATTTTCTACAATTTTTAGCAAGAATTTTTGCAGTTTTTCATCAATAATTTTTGCAAAATTCAAGTTACTTTACCTCCATAAGTTAGAATTTTTGCAACTTAAGGGCTAATATTGGAAATTTTTAGTGCTAATCTTTTATTTTTACCACTTCAAACTGAAGGGTAATTTTTGTAATTTGCACCCATTGTGTAAAAATTGAAGCACTATAGTAGCCCATTTTTCTAAATTGAAAGGCAATTTTTCTAGGCAAATTATGCATTAGGAAACCTTGAAAATTATTCCTAAGATCCTAGATAGTTCTTGGAAACATTTTGGAATCCTCCTAGTCTAGCATATAGACATAATCAAATGGCTACCAACCTCAAAACAAACATGGAAAACCTTACTATTGCAGTAGATATTTTGGTAGATAAAGTGAAAGATATTGTTGTCCAATTAACTCCTGGTGATATCAAAATTCATCACAACCATGCCAACAAAGCAAAATGTGAGGTCAAATTGTATGATGGATCAAGGGATCCTGATGTCTTGTCTACATGGATTTTAGATATGCAAACTTGGTTCACCTATGCTAAAATTCTTGAATATGACCAAGTTGCCTTTGCCACAGTCAAACTCACAGGCTTAGAAAAAGTTTTTATTGTAGAAAGATAAAGCCATAATGTTGTCATGACTTGGAAAGAATTGATCCAAATTTTGAAAAACATATTTTTCCCACCAAATTACCAAAGTGACCTCACAACCAAGTGGTATAGATTGAGGTAAGCCTATAGTATGTCAATTGTTGACTACATTTTCCAATTCAATAGGCTAAGGGTTCTTCTTGGTGTGAAAGATTCAGAAAAGGATTTGATTAACAAGTTCACTTGTGGATTGCAAGATCATATTTTTAGGGAAATCAAGTTCAATGATTTCCTCACTTTGGATGTGGTATTCAAGCATGCCATTCTCATAGAGGAGAAAGTTGGTACCTCGTACAAATCTCAACAGGACAACAATTCCAAAGGTGTGAATCAACATCAATAAAAGATGAAAAATAATTCTCATTCTTCCCATAATTCTTCTTCTCCTCCCACTTCTCCTAAAGCATATTCTTCTTCTTCTCACTCTAAAGATCCTTCTTCTTCAATGTATTGTGATTTTTGTAAAAAACATGGTCATATAAAGTCTAAATGCTTTACTTTTGAAAGAATGAAGAAGAAGAAGTCCCTAATTATACAACCTACATATGAGGAACCACAATATGGTCCCATTGTGACTATAGGGACAAAAGAAGAATATCTTGCTTTAAAGGGTAAACTAAACAAAGTTACCCTCATGACGAATGTTTTGGCACAAGGGGGTCATGACCATTTGTTTGTCACTAGAGCCCACCTTACGCATGATTTTTATGTGGATTGTATCATAGATAACGACTCGTAGAAGAATCTCATCGCAAGGTCCATTTTCGAGAAGTTGAAGCTTCCCACAAAGCCACATCATCAACCCTATGCACTTGGGTGGAAGGATGTAGACTCCACATCTAACATCACACACACTTGCACCTTGTCTTTTACTTTTGGTGATAAGTTTGTGGACAAAGTAAGATGTGATGTCACTGAGATGGATTTTTGTGGACTATTGCTTGGTAAACCCTATCAATTTGATAGGAATGTAGTGTATCATGCTAAAAATAACACTTACACCTTGGATTTGCATGATAAAACATATTTGATACAAAGCACTACACCCACATCAAATTTGATGCTAAGTTGTAGGTAAGTTCGTAAGCCATTAATTCAAGCACTTATTTTGGCTCCTACTTGCATAAGTCCCACACAAGAGAAAGAACAAGCACCATCAAAGACTCATGATAAATAAGAAGCTTCACTTCCACAAAATGAACAATCACAAGAGCTCGTGGTTAAGGAACCCATCACTCTCACTCATGAGAAAGATATCAACCATTCCATTGGTATCATTTTGAGTACACCTAAGAACACACAACCACTTGCTCCACAAAATTTACCTTTGGCTTTGCCCTCTTCCACCATTGCACATATGAAGTAGCAAGCTAAGGTCACTTCCTTCATTCAACATCGACAGAGCCTTCAGGGCAAGATAACACAAGACTTGCTGAAGACTTAGTAGGAGTAGTAGAGAGTGATGAGCAAGCATCATAGTCCTCACTCATTTCAGGTTGGAGATAGAGTTTGGCATCCTTTGGATAAGCGACACTTTCCAGAGATACCATATCAGGATCCTCCTTTGGTACCTGAACTTGTCATCAGCCCTACAATAGTAGTGGCACTTGATCGTCAGCTTTCGCTCATTACAAATAGAGTTTTTAAGATGAAGACTCATCACACTCGATAGGGTTCTTCCATTTCTTACCTTGTCGCCCATTGTGGTCACTTTCCACACATGGCTTGTTGGATTCCCCACCATCAGATGGCCCATGAATTTTCACATTTGTTGAGACCATTGTGGTCCAATGCTTCTATGGTTGGTAGGAGTGTTGAGGACATGATTTTACCTTAGGCTTAATTATAAGCCTTTTCCTATTTCTTACACTTTGTATTTACGTGAGGCATAGTATGCCCATGTTGGAAATAGATTTGTTATTTGTTAGGATGTTCAGTTAAACTGTTAGAGTTGTCCTTTGTCTTCTAGTAGTTAGTTGGCATCCATGTTTAGCATACAGTGGTTGGCCATGTTTGGAAAATTGTTACAACCACTGTAACCACGTGATTTCTATTGTAAGCTTATATATTCTATTGCAGCTAATGAATATTTAGCTTCATGTTTGGTATTTCCATATCAACACTCCTAATCTAATGATGTACCCAAGGTGGTACATTAGTATGTACCAAATAATATAATATGTTCCAATACCCCCTTGTATTACATTATTTGGTTATTGAAGACTTTAGTCTTCAATATGGTCTTCATCCTGATCCTAGAGCTCGTGTGTTATTTTCTTGTTTTCCTTAGTCTGCTCCCTATTTGTTTTCGATCAAGTAGATAATTAGTGTCTTATAAAGTACTAATTTTTCTGAAAGAGCTTTAACCTTATTTTATTCTATTGTTTCTTCCAGTTCTTGAATTTCTTGAGCCTAGTGTCGCTTTTAATTTCCTTCTATATATTGTAGTTGTGATTGATTACACTAATATTGAGAAGGGTATTGATGCTGAAATTGTTATTGATGTAGTCTATATTGATTTTGATATTGTCTTGGTTGAAATGACCTATTTGGTTGACCTCCTTGATTTAATTGATTCTCTTAAAATTGTTTTCTTGGATTGAACCTACAAAATTTTTTACGTCCTTTCTTTCTGCATACCTGCCAATATTTATTATTCCATTTTGATTTATCTCTTGAGAATGAAACAACATTTCCTTGTGGATTATATTTTGAGACTAAGGCATTGTTAGTCATTTCATCTTTGACTAAATTTTCTACCTCATACTCTTATAGAATATTGACTAACTCATCAAATGAAGTATCTTTACTTAGAATCTGTAAAGATGTGACTAGATGCATGTATCTCTCTAGAAGTGCTCTTAGAATTACTTGAACATAAAAATTGTCTTCTACCTTCTCTCCTAAGGTAATTTTTATTTTATATCTGCCACTTTTCTTAGAAACAAATCTATACTTTCACCACTATTAAATTTTAGAGAATGCAATTGGGTTTGAAGATTCAAAATAGTGGCTTTATTATTTCCTTCAAATATCTTGGCTAAAGTATTCCAAGCTTCTATAGAAGTCATTGTTGAACTAATGTATGGTTGTATATCATATGCAATTGCAAATATTATTATCATGACAACTATTGCTTCATATTCCTCATACTTTTGTATATCTCTAACATCTTTAGTAGGTTTAGTTTTTGCTCCTTCAATAATATCCCAATTTTTTTCCACTATCAATATTGACTTCACTTTGTTTTTCCATGAAGTGTAATTAGGACCTTTGAGAAGTTGAGATTCGGAAAGAAAGAATTTGTTAATTGTCATGGTGGCACTCCTTATATCTTCCTAGTTTTTGAATAAGAAACTTAAAGATAATTTTTCAACTTTTCTAAGCTCTTGAGTTGAATTCCTTATGTCTCCCTAAGTTTGAATATATAATTACTAAACTCTAAATTTCACAAAACTATTTTTGATGTTGAATACCTTATATCTCCCTAATAATCAAACAATAGTTTTTGATGAAGATTTCAATTCTCAAATTTCTAAGTTGAATACCTTTTAACTCCCAAATTATAAATTTATCAATTTTGTAAAATAATATTTGCAAATTTAATATTTCTAATTTGATGTAGAAAACCTTATTTCTCCCAATCTCAAATTATTTACAAATAATAAAATTGACTTTCCAATTGAATAAATTAATTACAACACTTGTAATTTAATTCCCAAAAACTTCAAATTGACTTTTCAATAATCTTCAAAAACTTTTCAAAATACCTTTATAAGGTTTCTAGGGTTTCAATATTTTGATTTGAAAACTTATCTCTCTAATCATTCAATTAATTTTGTAAAACCTTAAACAAAATAATATCTCTCAACCTTATAACTCCTATCTTCAACAATAAATCAATAAACAATTCAAATTAATTTTACCTCCCAAAGTGGCATGCAAATTTTCTAGTCAAATTCATTTGACCTTCTCCTAAGAAGGCGCTCCTTGGTGAATCTCCTTCTTTCTATCACACTTAGACTTCTTGCTCGATGCTTGGTGAACGTATTGAGGATCCTAATTAGGCTTCTTCAATTGCATGTCATATGGAACTTTATCCTATGCATTTATTGGCATGTAAGAGATGTTTCATTCTCCCATAATGGTGGTTGGTGCTCCTCCTTCCATCAAGACATGTGGCACTTGGGCTTTTCAACTTTGAATGGTGCTTCTTCCTCCTGAACGTTACAAGATTCTCTTTAGCAAGAAAATGCCATGTATGGACTATTGCAAACATTTTCGAATGATGGATCTTCCTTCCAAGGTATTTCAAACTTGTTGTGAGCCTGTTGAAGAGCTTGAATGTTCAACTTGTATTTTCTTGATGTATTCTCCTCAAACCTCCAATGCTTGACGTTTCACTTTAACTTGCTTGTCATTTGATCTTATCTAAAAATGAACCTCCTTAACTACTACAATGTATGGGCTTCAAATGACCTCCTCTTGGTGACTGAATACTCTAATTGTGTTGCTGATTTTGACATCCGAGACTGTGCCTGATTTGATGCCCAAGACACTCCAAGATCGACATCCTCTTGAGGTGGTTTTAGACACTATGATTCCTCCTTTATTTTCTAGCCCTTTCTTTGAATGATATTCAGCCAAATAATGCAACTCTTTGACTTGATATTCTGACTACTTTTGACATCAAAAATCAATATTATCTCCCTTGCTTCTTGGATAATATTTTCCTTTAATTTTTGCTATGAAATCCCATATCTTACTTGGCTTCAATAGTGCTTGTAAAATATACACTTCATTGGATATATTTGATGTTTATCAAATAGCATTTACACTATGCTTTTAAATCAATACTTCTCTCCCTTATTACTCCTTCTCTATGCCATCTCTAACTTGCCTTTTTGTTGTTATAATATGCAGGTTCAAAGATAATGAAGATGCTTGCTCCTTCAACTTGGAAACATAAAACTTAAAGCTTTCATTTTTCTATTTTAAAGACTTGAATATAGTGCTTTCAATACTAGAGATAAATTCACTATTTTCACATAGACAAAATGTACTTTTAAGCACCACTTTGCAAACATTTTTTTATCTTCTTCCTCCTTTGCTTTCTTGCTGATTTGGCTCACCTTTTTACTATCCAAACTTGCTTCCCAAACCTGTAAAAATGCAGCTCCTTCTCTTCTCGAAAATGCTGCCCAAAAATCTAAAATTCATAGCTATTATCCTCCTCAAAATGTTGTCCAAGAACTTCTCTTTCTCCTTCCAAATAGCTATCACAAAACACAAATTTTCAGCTCTTCTACTTATTCAAATGCTACCCAAAATCTGCCTTCCTCTTCTTCAACTTGTTGTCAAAACTTTCTGAAATTTGCAGCTTTAATTCTCCTCCAAATGCTACCCAAAATGTTGTCAATTCCTCCTTCAATTAGTTATCCAAAAATACTTCCAAATCTGCCCAAAACTTCTCCAATTTGCAACTCTTCTATCTCCTCCTGATGCTACCCAAATTTGTTGTCCAAACAACCTTCAAATTTTACCCCAAAATTTTTGAAATTTCTTCTTTAGATTTCAGCCTTCAAATATTTAATGGCTACCTTCAAAAAATATCAAATGGTGGCCTCTTCTATCCCAAATTTCTCCTCCAATATTTTGTTGATTTTGTCTTCAAATTTGGCCTCTTTGTTGGCCTATTCTTCAAGATTATCAAAGTCTTGAAGTCTTCAAAAATACTTTCTCAAAATTTGATAAACACTTTACCAAATATTTCCTCCTTGAATCGGTTTCACAAATCCTTTTTGGGTTTGTCGTCGGATGGCAATGATTGTCCCAAATTTGGTGTGATTACCTCTTTTCAGGAGTTTCTTCTTCTTATAATATTCTACCTTGAACTTTCTTCAAACCTTATCTAATAGCCGCTTCTTCGATTTTTCCAATAGGGCTTATTTATTCTCCTTCTTTCTCCTTCCAAATTTCAATGGGACCTTTTCCTAGGCCTCCTCAATATTATCTCTCAAATATCCTATCTCCTTTCTCAAATATTCAATGGGACCTCTTTTCTTGGGTCTCCTTTTTCTCAATATTCAATAGGGTTTCTCTAGCCTCTTTCTCTCTTCTCTCTTCAATCTGCTATGGGACCTCTTCTCTTGGGCCTCCTTAACCTTCAATCTTCAAGCTTCAATGGGGCCTTTCTCTTGGGCCTCCTTAATCTTCAATGTCTACTCTTTTGCTACAATCCCAAAAATAATTCTTATGCAAGAAAAGCACATAGACCTTTAGGCAATCGAAGGTGAAATTATTCTCTATCTATTATAGGAAGCTTCTCAAATTTTGAGAACTATTTTTTTGCAATAAAATCTTAGACAATAGCAATCAAATTCATTCAAATCTTCAAAATTCTAAAATCAATAAACTTCACTAGTTTTCCTAGTGGTAAAATCTATGTTGAGTCCTAGTCTTCATGAGTTTTTTTGCAACCCTATGGAAAGACTCTAGCCAAATAATTTTTTTTTATGTTAAGTCCTAGTCTTCACGAGTTTCTTTTAACCCTATGGAAAGACTCTAGCCAAATGCAACTTAAGGTCTTCTTCTACCTTCAAGTTTGATTTTACTATCAAATATTTTAATAGGACCTCCTTCTTGGGTCTCTTAATCTTGTCAATATCAAGATCTATCTTCAAGACCTAAAACTATTTTGTAGATTGCCTTTGATAGTTTTTGCACTATTCTATCTACTCAAGAATCATAATGACTAAGAAGGTGAAGAGAGAATAGAATAGCTACATGAGCATATCATGTCTCATTATATGAATGAATATGTACAATAGCGAATGGAACTAAGAGTCCATTATATAGGAGGATAGGTTTCTTGTTCCTCACTCTACCTATGACACTTGGTCCAACTTACATGACACTTGGCATGATTACCAAATAATGGAATATATTCCAACACCCCCTTGTATTACATTATTTGGTATGAAGTTCCCTTGAGTTGCATAGATGATCTCTGAATGTTTGAAACTTGGTTTTCCCAAGAGCTTTTGTAAAAATATCTACCAACTGGTCTTCTGTAGGAACATGCTTCAGGATGATATGATGGTTCTAAAAGTGATCTCTGATGAAGTGGCATTGTGCTTCAATATGTTTAGTTCTTTCATGTACAATCAGATTTTTGATCAAGTTGAGTACTCCTTGATTGTCACAAAATATCAAGGTTGGAGTTCGTTTGATACCCATGTCTGATAATATATATTGTAGCCACAATGCTTCATAGGTCGTATCTCTTGTTGCCCGATATTCTGCTTTAGTAGATGATTGTGCCATTGTATGTTGTTTCTTACTATGCCAAGATATGGGTCCTGACCCAAGATAGAACACGTACCCTAAAGTAGACTTTCTATCATCAATAGAGCCAACATAATCTAAATCTGAGTAACCCTATAGACAAAAATATTTAACATTCTTCATATAAGTTAGTCCATAATCAATAGTCTTCTTGATATATTGCAATATTCTTTTTGTAGCTTTCCAATGACTTTCTCTTGGTTCTTGCATGAAGCGTGAAAGATAATTTACAACAAAGGCTAAGTCAGGTCGACTATTTGTTAAGTACAGAAGACTTCCAATTAATTGGTGATACATAGTTGCTGAAACCAAAGGTGTTTCATCATTTTTGGATAATTGAATCCCTTGTTCCATTGGTGTATCTTTTGGCTTACAATCCTTCATTCTATATTTTTCAAGTAAGGCTTCTGCATATTTTGATTGAGTAATAGTAATCTTATCTTCACTTTGTTGAATCTCTAGACCAAGACAATAATTCATTAGACCTAGATCTGTCATCTCAAATGCCTTTTCTAGATCCCTTTTAATGTCACTTATTAGTTTTTCAAAACTTCTAGTAATTACTATATCATCAACATACACTATGAGAATCAGTATACTATTTCCAATTTTCTTTGTATACAAACTGGGATCGGATGTACTTCTTTTGAAGCTATGTTGTAATAAGTGATTGTTGATCTTTATATTCCATGCTCTAGGAGCTTGCTTTAGACCATATAGGGATTTGTTCAATTTGCACACCTTATTTTCTTGTCCTTTAATAACAAACCCTTCTGGTTGTGACATATAGACTTCTTCTTCTAAGTCACCATTAAGAAAAGCACTTTTTACATCCATTTGATGAAGCTTCCAACCTTGATGAGTTGCTAGTGCACAAACTATCTTGATAGTAGTCATTCTAGTTGTTGGTGCAAATGTTTCTTCATAGTCAATTCCCTCAGTCTGAGTATATCCTTTGGCTACTAATCGAGCTTTGTACTTGTCAAGTGTTCCATCTGCTTTATACTTGATCTTGTAAATCCATTTGCAACCCACTATTTTCTTTCCTGGAGGTAATTCCACTAGATCCCATGTTTTATTCTTTTGAAGTGATGCATATTCAGATTCCATAGCTACCCTCCAATGTGAGTGATTTAGTGCTTGAAGTGTTGATGTTGGTTCTACTGTATTGCTTAGTAATCCTCTGTTTATTCTACTTTGACTATGAGTTTGAGGTCTAGTAGTGGTAAGATCTAGCATTCTTTCTAGGTTTGAATCCTTGAGAGTGTCTCTGAGCCATATTGGTTCTTTCCTATGAGGAATTGTAGATGTTTTTGTGTATTCTCTATCTTCTTCTTGAGATTCTGATTCTGATTCTTCACTTGTTATATCTTCCTCTGAGTAGTTTAGAAGAATTTTTGTATCATTATTGGGTTTCTCTATGTCAATTTTGACTTTTTCATCAAAGATTACATCTCTACTTATGTAAACTTTCTTTGTATGTGGATCTAATATTTTGTATCCTGTAGATTCGTTGTCATAGCCAACAAATATTCCTACCATAGTTTTGTCATCTAGTTTTATCCTTTTTTGTTTTGGAATATGCATGTAAGCTTTGCATCCAAAAATTCTTAGTTTTCCTATATTTGGTTTTTGTCCTGACCATGCTTCTTCTAGTGTAATATGTTTGAGTATTCTTGTTGGTAATCTATTTTGTATGTATACTACTGTTTGAACTACTTCTACCCAATATTGATGATCAAGATGAGCTTCTTTTAACATACATCTCACCATTTCCATTATTGACCTATTTCTTCTTTCTACAATTCCATTCTGTTGTGGTGAATATGTTGTAGTGAGTTGTCTTTTAATTCCATTCTCTTCTAAAAATGAATCAAATTCTTTAGATATAAACTCACCTCCTCTATCTGAATGAAGTGCTTTTATAGTCTTTCTTGATTCTTTTTCTACTTGAAGTTTGAATTGTTTAAAATGACTAAATGCCTCTGATTTATACTTCATGAAGTACACCCACATTTTCCTGGTGTGATCATCAACAAATAATTAAAAATACTTATGTCCTCCAATACTAGTGATATTCATTGGCCCACATAAATTTGTATATATCAACTCTAATGGTTGTTGAGTTCTGTGTTGTCGAAGTTCAAAAGGAATTCTATGTTGTTTTCCTGCTAAACATTCTGGACAAATAATAGATTCTAGAGATAGATTTGGTATTCCTTCAACCATTTGATATTTGAGTAATTCATTCATGGTAGATTCACTAGTATGTCCTAGATGCTTGTGCCATAGATCTAAAGTTTTAACTAAAAGAGTAGAGTGTGTAGTAATGTCTAGAACAAATAGACCACTTTTATAGGAGCCTGATGCTATATTTTTCCCTTGTTTAAGAATGTGACACTGTTTTCTTCCATTGGAAACTTTGAACTCTACTAGTCATGTTTTGATCCATGAGTTGAGAAACTGAAAGAAGATTAGTAGTCAATCCTGGGACATATAATGCATTTTTTATTATCCCTTTTCCATTTATCAGATCTACTAGAATGTTTCCAATCCCCTTCACTTCATAAGTTTTACTATCTGCTATAGCAACTAGTTTCTCATTTATCTTTTGTAGAGAATTAAACCAATGTATGTTTCCAGTCATATGTTTGCTTGCCCCTGAATCTATATACCAATGATCCATGGCTTATGACCTCTTAGTGAACTTAATTTGATAAACCTTTCCAAGACTTAGGTTTTGTAGAATCCTTATGTCTCCCTAGTGGTTAGAATATGCTATAATCTTGATAAAGTGCTTAGCAAGTAATAGTTCACCTTTTGGGTTGATTTTGTAATGTTTTGAGAATGATAATAATCAACTCCTATTTCACCTTATTTCTCCTATTGAACTATGCACTTATCAATTTGATGGAGTTCTCTATGGTTGGATTTCTTTTATCCCTTTAATATGACTATGAGACAAGTATAAGCAATAAATTCCAACTCTTTCAAGCAAACAATAATTTTCCTTCTCTATCCTTAAATTTTTCAATAGTTTAATTTTCTAAATTCCAATTAATTAAAGTTTGATGTAGCACTCCTTATATCTCCCTAATTTGGAATTTTAGAAATTGATAATATTTGCAATATAATAATAATTTATTTTCCAAGTAGAAACCCTTATATCTCCTATGATATTAATTGCAAATATTAATATACTTGTATTTCAACTAATGTGATTTGAAATACTATTTAAGGATATAAACTCCTATTGATTTGCTTTCAAATCTACTAAGGTTGATTTTGCATATATCTTCAAATGCAAATGATAATAATTACAACCTTATATACTATCCCTTATTACTCCTTAATGAAAGCAAATATTATAATGGGTGAATCTCAAGCAATTAATACTTCCTTTGCTTTAATTAACTTCTATCTCTCTAAGGTTGATTTTTCAATGCAATAACATATAACTTTCAACCTTATATTAAGCACCTTATAACTCCCTAAAACTTAATAAAGCAAGTATTAAGTAATATACGTCTATTACCTTCCTTGCAAAGTATGATGCGTGAGCTGATTGACCTATAGTGAAACTCTTGAATCTAGGAACTAGTCTTCACCTTATAACATGAGCATTAATGCTATCTTGCGAACGTCGCTCCTCTATGATAGACTCGTGCTGCACTTTGACTCCAATATCAATGCTGGAATCCTACATATGACAATGAGCAATTAATGCTCAATGTTTAAGGGCTCCTTGAATTTGTGCCTTGAATACTTACTCAATTATTCCTTGAATTAGCTCTTGATCGTTCCTATTTAATTCTCTCTTCACTTAATGCTTGCTAAAGATATGCTTCCACTCCCTAAGCACTCTAATTTGGGTGGCTATAAATATGCTTCCTTTTCCTTTAACTAAGTGCCAAGTGGCACTAGATGTTGCACAAGACTCTTGGTCTTCTCCTTGGATGGCATAGGTCTTGAAGAGTGTTATGCCATGTGGTGCAAGTTTGAATATTTTCTTGGGCATTGGCTAAGGTTGGTGAGCGCTCAAGATGCTCTTCTTGAGTGTTGAGGAAATGATGAAAGGCATTACTTAATTGAGAGTCCTTTCTCTTGAGTGTTGGAGTTATGAAGATAAAGATGCCCTTTGTGCCAAGTGGTACAATATTCCTTTCACTGTTAAGACAAGTGTATATGCCTCCTCTTGCATGCACACTTCCTTCCAACGTACCAAATTCCTTTATACTTCTCAATGCCTATTCTTTCCAACTATTTGCAAGCTTTCTTTGGCTCCTTTGTGATAGCAAAGTGTGAGATGACTCCTCTTCTCCAGGATGGATGGTATTCTCACACAAGGTTGAATCCAACTAAGATGATTCCTAGGGCATTGCAATGGAGGTTCTTTGGTGCTCCAATGGTGGATTCGATGCTTCAAATATCTCTACACTCAATTGGTGGTTCGTCCAAGACAAGGCTTGGGTATAGCACCTTTGATTTCACCTTGTAACTTGCTTCTTTGAGCTTGTAATGTGCTATCATTTCGCTATACATTTTAGGTTGTTATGCAATGATAAATAGCCTTCTACATAGATGATTTTTGCTATCTCTTTACATAGGTATCCAATAGATAATGTCCTCCTTACCTGGACCTTGATGTTGTAGGTTACCTTTGTTGTAGGTGTTGGATATAACGACATATATGGTGTCTTTAGACACCTTGAAACCTAGCTATGTGATTCCTTCATTGGTTCTTTTCCCTTGCTTGAGGTTTGCTCTTCAAATTTTGATAATGGGCCACTCGAAGACTGAACCTGTGTTGTTGTTATAGTGTCTTTAAGACAGTATTATTTTTATCCCTATTTGCTATATTTGAAAGGGTAATATCGATGCCAATGTAATGTAAATACTTTTGCAATAGATAGGATTAAGTCCCTTAATTTCCAGTGAAGTTATACATCTACTTAAGTCTTCTTGTTGAAACTTTTCCTCGCTTCTTAGATATGGTGACTTCTTGCTCTAATCCTTGAGAGTAAATAATAATGTATTGTTGCCTTCCTTACTGGACAACACTAACCTCTAACTCCTTTACTTGGATAACTTAGCAACAATGAATCCAAGCTCTTAATCATGCAACTTAAATTTGCACTAATTTTCACTTTAACTAAAATACTTAGTGCAACTAGTATAGTGAAATAATAATATCTCCTTATTAATCCTATAAATGAACTCTTAAAGTCACTTGAAATATGCACTATAATCTATGCAAACTTAACTCACGAATAATGTCTTCTTTGCTTCAACTTTAGATAATAGAAGATGATATTTTTATTTCTTTCAAAATATATCTAACTCCTATTTTAATGTGCAGGTATAACCCTTATATAAACTTTCTTTTGCACTCCCTTGAAGACTTAAATATGCAACCTACTCCTTGCAACTTTTAAACCCTTATATGGATGGTGCTTAACGAAACTTAATAATGAACTGAATAAATAAAGTTAAACTAATGAACCTTCTGCACCAAAGTTGCCTATCTTACCGAAATTTGTAGTGTTGAGTGGTAATTTTGCCCAATTGCAAAACCACACTCACAGTTAGGATTTTGATTAGAAAACCCTCTCTTGCAAAGAAATAAACATTTCTCCAAGGTTCCTTTTACTTAATGTGTGCATGTATGCTTATGAAAATGTGTCAAATAAGTGCTAGAATACCTTAGTGATTTGCAAGCAACTGTTAACAAGGGGCATGTGTTGGTATTATTTTATTATGCTATGCTATTGATTGTTCATGAAACTTAAAAGAAAATAAAATGTGATTGGCCCTCATATGACCATGATGAAAAGATGAAGTTCATTTTATCTTGGAGAGTTTTAGGTAGATTTTATCTTCCTTTGTTAAGCAAATTTTAACCAATTTTATCCTTTTGTTAAACCTTGCTTTGAGCATGAAAGAAAAGACTAAAATCTATCTCTAAAATGTGAACATTGAATAATGAGTGGATTCATTTTATGTTGCTTTGAGCATGAAAAGAAAATAATCTAAATGACTAACTTTAAAATGTAGTGGCCTTTGAAATGCCATATAAATTACCCCCTTTAATGAAATTGTAATTTTCATAAAGGGAAGTTAATTTATTGCTTGAAAAATAAATATGCAAAGCTTGAAATTTTATCCTCCATTAAAATGTGAAATCATGTTAAGCCTTTTGAAATTACAAAACTCCATTAAAATGTGAACTTTAAATAAAATTTTGGAATTTCAAATTTCCCTTAAAACAAAAATGTAATTGCTTTAAATAACAATTTAAAGCTTATTCTTGGAATCCGTGCATTTCTTTTTTGGGTATTAATTTTTTTTTTATTTACAAAATTTTTAAAAAATGAAAAAAGGTAAAGGTTAGGGAAAAAGAAAAATAAAAATAAAACTTGAAATTTTGGAATATGGACCAGAATGTAGGAAAAGACAAAAGAGGGCTACTGTAAACTAAAATCCTATCCTGTAAAAAATATTAGATCTCGAACACAAAAACAAAAACCAGGTTAAACCTGCATCCACACAATCTAAATTTGGTTATGGCGAGAGTCTAAGGAGTAAAAAGACATGCATTAAAATTATCTCTATGATGCTACCAGATTCCTGCATAAAACACCATAAAAATAGTCCCAATACATATAAAAATATGTGCAATAAAATCATTTATTGTATTCAAAATCTATTTTTCTGCATACAAAATGTGGACAAATGTTGATAGTAGCCAAGCGTTCTTCGAATCTACTTCCCATGCCCCTATTCCAAAATTTCCAACCCTCCATTTGTGTTTCAATAAAATATTTAACATTTTCTCTGGAAACCCTTCGTTTGCCTCCCTTCTTGGCCTTTCCTTGAAACACTTCTCACTTTCATAATGCTTTATCCTTGCATAGCTAGGTGTATATAATATGCAGAAGAAGGTGTAACCGTCTACTCCATGCTTTCGTTCATCCTCTATGGTAACTCCTTGCATTGTTGCAAAAATATCCCTAACATCCCATAAGAGCACCCAAACTCATCCAACAAGTGCCACATGGGCTCTCTTCCCTTCGCTGGTACTGTGAGCTTCGAAATGATCTATATGATTGCGTTTAATGCATTTTTCATGGCCTCCATATTCATTGAGAATAATAATTTTACGTATCCTAAGATAATAACTTCCATCAATGTCGTCCCCATTCAACTTTGCCACTGAACATCACCAACACAACCAAATAACATGAAATCTCGCTGTCCAAACCATTCATCCTGGTACACGTTTCGTATTTGCTCCCTGACAATAACATTTATTTTTTTGCTAACATCTTCGCCCTATGCTATCCACTGCCCATCATCTCTACGTAGTTCATTGCACCCGAAAATTGCTTCCACACGGTAGTTCACCTCCACATCGTCATGCGTAGTGTCCACCTCATCTAGCAGTCTCTGTTTGCATTGTTCACTTGCCATGACTTAGAAACTTCCTCTATAGTGCTGAATCACTGCTAGGCTTCATCTTTCTCGACCTTTGAGGACTCAGTTCTATTGATATACGAATATTTATAGAAATTACTCCATACACTAGTGACATCAAGGTCGACCTAGCCATAAATATGGACTTCAATTGGTCCCTCATGTGCCTTGAACCCCTATGTTATATATACTCCTATCATGGTCTTCAATGGCATCCACTGTCAAGTGTCCACCTTAGAAAAAGGTCTCCATGTGGTTACATCATTGCCGACTAAACAAGACCATGCACTCTATGGTTCCTGGCACCCAGTAATGGCATAATAGTATGGAGTGGCTAGCTCTAAGATTTTCCCTCCTTGTTGGGTTGAAAAGAAGAAATCCATCTTGTTAGTGACGAGCCATAGAGACGTACGTGAATTATAGCTCCCAAAAACTATTTCACATAAACTCAAACAACACATACCTGTGGGGATGAATGAGGTGGTTCTTGACAATAATGAAGCTTCGGTAGGAGAAATTTGTTGAGCGTGGATGAGCCATCGAATGGGGTTTCATACATAGGATCATCCAAGCATTTAGAGCACGCCATACTAGTCAACATTATTCAAATACCTCCTTCCACAACCGCAAAAGCAACACTCACGACCAATTCTAAGTGAAAATACAACTTAATTCTGCACAAATAATGGAATTTCTATTAAGTAACACTAACAAAACCTGGGCATCACTTTGCCTTGTAATATATTATTACTATCATATACCCTATCGCCTTTGGTGATTAGTATCAACTAATTTTATTTTGTCTGTGCAATCCACCGTGGAGTCTGCCTAATTTTATATTATTATCATGTTAACACCTAAGTCCACATCCGTCATTGTACATGATTACCTATGTGTCAAACACACATCATCACCAAATGTCCGATAGAGTCCATGTTTCAACAAATACCATGTCGCTGCAAGTCATTCGGTCTAGGTGTTGACTACGTTATACCTTGAATCTTGCATACACTAAAACACAACTTTAAATTAATTTTAGCTAATTAAATAACTTTAATTCCACAATCTAAAAAAGCAACTTTAAAATAATTAAAGCTATAACTCCAAAATAACACTAAACTTTCATTGAACTAAAACCAAAGGAAGCACCAATTGAAACTAAATGCCTCATTAAAACTAAAGTCTTCATTCCGACTCATCATACATACATACACACACACACACACACACACACATATATATATATATATATATATATATATATATATGTATTTTATTATCATTTTCTTTTATTATTATTATTATTATTATATATTCTACACTTAATTGAATTAATTTCAAATGCATGAAATGGTTACATTCAAACACTAAAATTAATCCATCAAAATAAAACAAAACAAAGAAACCAAACCTACTCAACAAACCAAGCAACTCACAAAAACTAAAAAGGAGATACTAAATAACACCTAAACCTAGGAACCTATATTGCAAGGTCATGGGTAGAGACCCATGAAAACTACCACTCAAAGGAAACCACAATTCCTAAAACTCAAAAATTAGGGTGGGTCCCCAAGTTTGGGGTAAGTTGTGCAATGGCCACAACAAATGGCAACTCTACTGGGAAATGCTCCTGAGCATTTGGGATGAACAACCCAGTTCTGAAAACAAATAAACCCAATATTAAAAAATAAATCATCTAGCAACCTCCAAGAAGGTGGGGTATATAACTTCAAATGAAAACACATGAACCTTTTTCTTTAGCCTAGTGTGTGTAAAGGTGATTTCATTTTGCATTCTTGAAAACCATTCGAACTCCATCACCTGATTTGCATTTAGGCTATAGAAATATTACTCATTAAAATGCGCCTCTATATTGCTCCACTGCCATCCAAGTGTCTATAGCCCCAGTGGAGATGACCTTGATCTCTTCTAGACCTTGCTCTATTGGTAGCCAGACATCTATAGCTCCGATAGAGATTGTTTGAATCACCTAGGTGTCTAATTGATATTTTGCATTGCTTTCCTTCTTTTACTTTATCTAGACATAGCCCTACTGCCAGTCAGGCATCCATAGCCCCGATAGAGATTATCTAGACCTTGAGAATGATTTGGCATGTTTTATTTATTTTATTAAGCATCATATTGTCCTGCAAAACTTGTACGCCACCTGGGTTAGAGACCACTTAAGGCTAAAGATTGAGTCTATAAAATTTTTTGCCTTAATTTGTAAACCAAATGACTTCATCCTTCAAGATTCCAAGGATGCCTCTTAATATGATGTGTTCATGTGTAGCTTTAGAAAAAGGATTCATTGTTCCAAAATTCACTATCTTAATACATAATCTACGAATGGATACTAAACAATTTCATCCCATTTTCCTTGATCTACATGATAGGCAATTCATCCTTCATGACAAAGGAATAAAAAAATAGTCAAGAGGATAAACATTAGCAACTACCATAAAATACAACCACAAATCAAGGGAATAAACCCAAAATCCACTTGAAAATAAAAAAAGCAAAGCTTGAAGATAAACCACCACCTAACCTAATACAAACTGACAAGAAAACAAAAACAAAACTTGCCAAACCAAAAAAATATGCACAAAGCGCAAACACAACAAAACTAAAAATGAAAGCACAAAAACTAAAGCTATATACAATAATATACAATATGTACAAGATGGTACAAAATTTAGGCTATTACTTCCCTGGATCCAAAACATTATTAGCACACTTTAAAAGACATATATTATGATATGCATGCCAAGCTTCTCATCATAGAAAGTCTTGTGTGAAAAAATATGTTAGTCATTAGGTTATAGAATTTGAAGATACACGTAAGGGTGATCTATAAAAATTAAGTTAATCTAAAACATCTACATTGACTCATGGTAAAATACAAATATTCAAAAGTTGTTTGGATTCATCAAACTTAATTTTGATGGTATTTCCAAAAGAAACCTTAGAAACTTAATTTTTGTGATAATGAATGTAAAATTCTCCTCATCTACATGGAACTTCAACAAATGACTATGCAAATGCCATATCACAACTTGTAAGGATCAAAATTGCCTTGAAAAAAATAGATACACGTTTCATTTGAGTGTTTACAAATTATTATCAATACTATAGATAAAGGATGTGGAGATTAGATCAACAATAACATTGTTCTAGATGCCCATCAATTAATGATGAATCCAATATTTGAAAAATACCAACATAACCATGGATAAGGAAATATTGTGGCATGTAATTTAGTAAATTGCAAGGTGGATCTTTGTGTTGGCAAAAATATAATTTTTGCAAGCAATTACCCAAGTAAAATTATCTTTTGGTAATAATGATATTAATAACTTAAAGAGAAAATTTAGTAGTTTAATTTTTTTTGAAAGAAAGACAAGCTATATATGGTCTAACTAACTGAACAATAGGTGTAATGCTTTAATGGAAAAGACATCTAAATAAACATGTGCATAGATTTTTTCTTAATTGGTTATATGGGATTGAAATTGTCCTATGTGTATTACATCATGACCACCTAATGGTATTACAAGATTTTGGCAATTATGCATATATTGCTAGGCAAGATTTGAACCTTGGTCTCTTTGCTTAAAGTTGAGGAATATAATCGATTAAGCTAATGTCATTTGATAAGCTCATATAATTTATTAAAGTTTAGCATATGCATTGTTATTTTAATAAATAATTTATCAAATGGCATATGTTAAGATGGCTTAAAACATAAACTTCAAATGTAAAATTAAGTTCAAATATTTTTTCTTAATAAGTAAATTAGATTCAAATATTGATAAGCATATATGCATAATTCCTAAAATGTTATTATATCAAATGTTAGATTGTGTTTTGTTAATGAAATGATATTAATCATATCCACACGATCAAAATAGTTTAAGCGATAAGAAACTTTATGCGAAAAACAACAATATAATTGTTTACAAATTTTATAAAAAACTATTAAACAGAATTAAAAAAACTCAATATACTCTTCTTATATTTTTGAAATTTTATGACAATAAAATTACTATAAAATACAAGTAATACTTATTTCAATTACACATTACAAAACAATACATAAATGAATTTTTAATTATCTTAATTTTTATTCACATTTTTTATTAATGGTGAAAAAACAAGGTTTTGAAAGGTCCCAAAATATTTTACATTAGAGGAGGCAAAGAAAGAGAAGGCTAATTGAGCACATATTAGCCTCCAAGGCCAAAAGAACAAAAATTAAACCCAACAACCACCCAAGAGCATAGGCCAAAATATGTTCAATTTTAACTTCTAACATGCCTTCCAAAATCTTTGAGGTGTCAATAATATTCAGGATGAAACAATTGTCAATATTTTCATCTTGAAATTTTTGAATGATGTTCAAGGAGTCACCTTGTACAAGAAGTCTTCAGAAGACCCTCTCAAAAACCTGATGAACCCTAAGAAAAATGCCTTAGTTTCAGCTAGGTGATTGGTTTGAATACCATAATCTTCGACATAAGCCTAATGACCTCACCATTATCATTTCTGACAACACCCCCTCCACTAGCCCTCCCGAAGTTACATTTGGCAACCCCATCAAAGTTCAGAATGACCCACCCTTTAGCTAGTTTATGTCATCTATTAGCCAATATTTTTTGAGCAGTGGATATAAAAGCAGAAGATCATAGATTCAATTTCCAATTAACAATAGTCCCTTTCTCCACAAATTTTTCCCTACCATTTCCAACAACAAAGACAACCAGGTTATTCTCAATAGCAACTTTAATCCTTCTAAAGACAAAGGATTCATCCCTAGCAATATCCTTGAAAGTTCTTTTGTTCTTCTCCCACCATATACCCCATAAAAAATGAGGAAGAACCAACTTCCATATCCTAGTGAGGCTATGACTGATGAAGGGGGATTTCCACTGAGTGAAAATTTCTTTGAAAGTTCGAGGTAACGTCCACTTGACAGAAAAAGAATCTAATAAAGCATTAAGCACCTTATTTGAAAAATCACAATGGATGAAAATATGATCCATACATTCGACATACTTAGAACACAAAAGACAAATGTTGGGAAGATGGAAGCCTTTCTTATATAAATTATCAACAGTCAAAATTATGTTTTACAAACACAACCACAAAAAAAATGCCATCTTGGGGATCAAATGAGGATACCAAACTTTTTCCACCGGAAAATATCTTCCCCTAGACAATGTTTGAACCTCATAGATTCTTGACAAAAAAAGACCTTTAGAAGAATGAGTCCATAGAAGGAAGTCCGTGTCATTTTGCAGAGGAAGAAAATATTGTTGTAGCAACATGTTCAAATATGTTAAACTCTGAAGAATAAATAGATCAATTGTATGTAAAATCAAATGCTTCCAAATCCTCTTACTATTAATGATGATTATATAATCAATTTCTTTTTCTCCATATTTCATTGACAAAAAAAAACCTTCAACTCATAAAACTTTTTATTTATATATATATATATATATATATTTGAAAGGAGAACGTATATTTTATATTAAAAGCAACAGAAACAATACATCAAATCAATTTATCAACAAAACTAACTATAGAGAGTATCAGGATTATCACTAAACTGTCTGGCAGTATCATCAAAATACATTTGAATAAGCTGAATATACAAAAATAACTTAAGTATTTCCATAGATCGATCCTAGAATCGTTATAAAGCATATACATAAACTATCGAACCATGTCCAGCTGCACATCACAATGAGCAATACTGGAGCTATAGTCTTCATATCCTCCACAATCACGAAACCTGTCAAAGAAGTATTTATACTTGTCCCTGTAGCAACACATGATCCTCGCCACCTGTATAGAAATTTTGAAACATGTGAGTCTCCTAAGAGACCCAGTAAGTGACCTCTGAGAATGCTGAAAAATTTCCTTATTCCTATACAACCATATGATCCATAAAATCTCTGAGGATAGTAAAAGCCAAAAATTATTAAAACATTTATGCATATGCGGAATATATCCCAATAAAACATGTTGTCTAATCATACTATCTGTTATACTCCATCCCTGCATATTAGATAAGAATATATGCCATATCTCACGAGCAAAAAAACAATCAAAGAATATATGTTCAATAGAATCCGGAACTCTGCAAATAGAACAAGTTATAGGATTATTATTGCTGTCCAAAATAGGCAATCTTTGAAGCAAAAGTTGCCATCTAAACCAAGATTTTTTTGGTTCCAAGTGGCTGGACCAAATATGCTGCAAAATGGTCTGCCCAAAAGAAACTGAGATATCCAAATGCCAAACTGTGCTAAAGTGCAAAATTATATCAGTAGTATTAGTCAACATGTTATATAATATATTAAAAAAATATAATTCATTAAATAAAATTAATATTTTTAATAAAATAATAATAATTGCCCTATGCTAATGCTTCTTTAGTTTTACTTTGAGAAGAACATAACATAACGTCTACCTTAAGTAGATGAAATTTAAAAAGAAAAAATGCTCTAAAAAGTAGCTAGAATCAATATAAAAATTGGTAGGCTTTTCAAAGTACAGGCGCAGCTGTTTTACTTAGTAATCCCTTTGCTATACTTTTAAAAATTAAAAAATATTTTTGAAAAGGTTCATCTATCTCTTTTATCAAATGAACCTTAAGGTGCTCTACATCATCGTGGAAGAGTTTTCGGTAATGTTTTATTTCTTTCAAATGAGTTGGATTTATAGAAAGGACAGAATAATTTATTTTAAGTCATGTAAATGGTTGAAATTTAAAAAAAAAATCCATTTATTTAAATTTTATATTGATACTTCCATAAATAAATAATTTGTACTTGTTCAAGCTTCAAATTTCGGCATGGGTGAGTGAGGGGTGGTTTTGTGTTAAATTTTCTATTGATAAGTATAGATCTCAACTTTAGGAGGGGTTATAGTTGGGAGGAAACTGCTCAACCTTGCACGCCCGTCATAAGGGGTTTCTCACAATAACCAATTAAAAAAAAGAGTAAATAAAAATAATAAATAAATAAAAATAATTCATTTAATAGAAATAAATAAGTTATAGATTTAAAGTAAATTTATATAAAATATTTTACTCATAAATTTTATTTAAGATTTATTAAAATATATTTTGTTTGATTAAAAACACATATAATAATTATTTTAAATGTTTTTTCACAACTACTCAGCTGCACAGTAAGAAAAGAGTCATCAACAAAATGACTATTTAGAAGATGTTCCTCTGGAAGAGCGATGCCTCTAATAAGCCTAACTAATTGCTTTTTTTCAACATATACCCCAAAGCATCCGCAGACAAGACAAACAACAACGGAGCGAAAGGGCAACCTTGCCTGATTGATCTAAAAAGCTGAATACTTTTGGACATTCTCCCATTGACCACCACCTTGGCAGAAGCTGAGGAGAAGAGCATACAGATCTTCTGAACTGCAGAGTTGCTTGTCTTCAATAATTTTGTCTTGCTTCTGGGGCAGTGGTGAGTGAGGCTAAATCAGATTACTGGCTAATAGGAGCTGAGGATTTGCTTGGTGGGATTAACACTGGTTGGAGGAAAGTTGATGATGGAGAAATTGTTAGGTATTTGGGTATTCCCTTTGGCAGGAGGATTTCCCTCAAATCTATGTGGGATTGGTGCATGGATAGGTTTGAAAAGAAGCTTTAGGGTTGGAAAAATAAGCTGATTTCTTTTTTTGGGAAGCTCACTATTATTAGTAAGATTCTCCAGACTTGTCACATGTATTACTCCTCTTGTTGGCTTCCTAACTTGACTCAATATAGGAGGTTGGAGACTTGCATTAGGAGTTTCTTGTGGGCTAATATGGATGGTTCCAGGCGTGTTCCCCTTATTGCTTGGAAATATTGCACTGTTCCTAAGAAGGAGGGTGGTTTGGGGCTTTTGGACATTTAGGTGCACGAAAAAGTTCTTGCTTCTAAGTGGATTACCAGATGCCTGGAGGTTAATTTTGGATGGCAGCGGTTGTTGAGATACCGAATTCAAACTTGTATCAATCTTAATGGGATTCGTGGGGCTTTCAACTTTAAGGATATTGTTGGGTATCCTAGTTGATTTAAAATTAGAGGAGGCATCTTGATTAAAAGGATTTGAGAGGCCTGGAAAGAGGTTGTTGGAATGGTTAAATGGGATTGTTTGGATGATAGGAGAGGTTGGACTCTTTCTTTCAAAACTATTTGTCTTTGGCAGGAAAATGATATGTATGTTGTGGATAGACCTAATCTGCAATGTAAGAGGCTTAGCAAGAAATGTCTCTTTAAATGGGCTGATCTATGGGATGGGAATGTTGGGCAGTGGATTCCTTGGCAACAGTTGCTTGTTAAGTTCAAATTAAAACCTTATGATAAATTTGTTGTTCAACAGATTCAAGGTCTTCTTCCGTCTGAGCAGCTATATAAGCTTTCAGGTGACCTTCCGGGTCCGATTTAGAAAGACTGGAGGTGGAATTATGGGAAGCCAATTTGGTGCTTTAAGGCTTCTAAAATTTATCATTTGATGCTTCCTAGTATCCCTCTTGGGGACATATTGAATGGTAGATGGGGTCTAAATTTTACATGCAAGAAATGGAAGAAACGGTGGTTTGGAGTTTGGAATTTCAGGGTCTCAATGCAGCCAAAGGTTTTTTCTTGGTTGGTGATGATGCAAGGTCTACAAAGTAAAGCTCGGTTAGCCACGTGGATGCGCATTTCTGATGCTTGTGCTAGTTGTGGTCGGAGTGAAACTATTAAGCACATATTTTGGGAATGCCCAAGAACAAGGAAGGTTTGGAGAGCAGCGGTCTCGCTTTATGGCAGTGTTTCTTAGGGACATCTTGGGTGGAAGAAGGTTGTTTTTGGTGACTCCCTTGATTGTGCGCCTCATAGAAGGGTGTTTTGGCATGTTATCAGGATCTCTATTCTTTTCAGCATTTGGAAGGATAGATGCAGCTTGGTTTTCAAGAACGAGGAGGCCCCTGTTGATGCTACTATTGGCAGAGCAACTAGTTTTGTTTTTGGTCAAATTAAGGTTTTTAGGGATGAAATTTTGAAAACTGCCTTAGAATAGATAAAAGTGCTAGATCTGTTTGCTTGCTTTTATTTCGCAAGCTGATGTAATAAATCTCTGTTTTTTGTTGATGTATTTTTTATCCTTTCTTTAATATGAAGTATTTATTCAACAAAAAAAAAATGTTTTTTCATAACTAAATAAATTAAAATAGTTATTATTTATATATATATTTTTTATACATACATACATAGATAGATAGATAGGTATTAACATGGAACAAAATTCCAATCATTAACTACCTTTTCTTTTTGAACAACTGGTCACAAGGTCAAGTTGCATTGCATCCAATCGTAGCGTCAACAGGAATCGGTAACTACCTTTCATTTTTGAACAACTGGTCACAGGGTCAAGTCACATTGCCTCTGATCGTAGCGTCAAATCATGGTGTTACCACTATAACCCCTATCTCACCTCGGTGAACACGACTAAGAGTGAGGGAGACCCCCTGTGGTTTGGGGTTGGTACCACCGTTATCAAGCTGGCACACACTCAACAGATTCAAGTCAGACTACTACCTTTGCCCTAGATTAGGCATACCCATGAGGTTTGAACCTAGGTATCCTCCTGGTTTATATTGCATTATGATTAGATCATAATATTATTACTTTATAATTATGCATGTATTGTTTCACAAAGGTTTAATTTGTTGGAGGTATTACATTAATTGGTACCTTTGTATATATATATATTATTTTAATTTTAATTTTTTGAGTAATACTTCTTATACACATCCATCATGGGGATTGAAATCGGGTCACATCATCGATAATGCAAGTGACGTCCTTGCCGGTAGACCACACTCACGAGGATTTTGTAAATATTTATAATAGAGTGTGTTTAATATTTGAGTCTATAGTATGTCAAGTTATTAAGTGATAGTATGTATCATGTAAATATGTGTGTAAGGTGTCTTGTTAGCAAGTGTGATTTATGTGAGTGAGGTATCTTGTTTTTTAGAAATACGAAGTTATTATAAATCATGAGAGACTTTTTCTTTATGTAATATGTGAGATTTATTATGTAAAAAAGAAATATGAAGAGTTGGTTTTCCTATGAGTTTGAGGAAGAGAGCAAAGGTCAAGAGTCATGTAATATGAAGAGTCTTATGTATTTATATAGGAAAGACAAAACCACATAAATGTAATTAAGCTTTGCATTTATGCATTGCTTTAGTAGTTTTTTTTTTTTGTTAAGTAACAGTATATACATAGCGGGTTTTTTAAGAGGATCCCAAAACCTTATAACAGAAAAAAGGAAAGCACCTTTAAGGCCGCAAGGTTGAGACCGGAAAGCAAGTCTCAGACCAAATTACAACAAATTTAAACAAAACAGTCAATCCCCACAAGAAAAACAAAAAACTTCCCAGCAACAAAATCCCGGAACCGGGCGAAGAGAGCAGGAAACGCCGACCATATTAGATCTTCTTGGGGTCCTCCTGACCGCCAGAGGGTCCACCCGAGTGCTCCTTGAGTTTGCGGAGGCAATGGATCACCGATTCAGCTCCCTTGGTGATGTTTCCCATGGCATCAATGGCCAGATCAATAAGCAAGTTTAGTGGCACCTTATTCTGCTCCGAGTCCGAGTTCGAGCTCAGATGGAGCGGAGGACCGACATCGACTTTCACCTTTGATTTCTTGAGCCGTCTCGAAGATCTGACGGTTGGAGGATTGTCTTGAGCACGCCTGCGGCTGCGGGAGTCGCTCTTGAGAGGGGACTGCCTGGGAGGACTAGGGGCCTCACCCTGGGGAGTATCGAGGACAGGGGAATCCGGAGGGTTGGAGGCAAGGGGAGGGATTTCCTTCGGGGGAGGCCTGTTGGCTGCAACATGGCGAAAGATGACCGCCATTAGCCCCTGATGCCGTGGCTTGGATTTAACCTTCAGGGCAGACTCTACAGAGTAGCAAAGGGAATAATGGAGGAAGTCAGGGATGCAGAGCTTTTTGGAAGAGCGAAGGTGGTTAACGAAGCTGATGTGGTAGCTTCGAAGGGGTTTGTCGGGATCATCACAACAAATGAACTGCATCAAGGGCTTCACGGCCCAGCTCCAAGGCTCATCCAGCGAACTTCTGAAGAGGGCCGACTTATCCCATCCCAGGTTCTTCCCTTTGTCGGGGAATTGATCCAATTCCTCCTGCCAGTTATGTTTGTCACGACGAATGAAGCGCCCAGAAGACGGCAACCCGGTAATGTCGATCATGAGGTCAAGATTGACCTTCAAATGAACGCCCTTGACGCGAACCTCGCCAGCATGCCAAGTTCCCATGAAATCCTTGGTGATTTCATCGTCAGGGCCCTGGAACTTGCTGAGGAATGGAATGAGCCCAAGGGCTTTCATGAACACTGTTTCCTCTTCGGACAGAGAAGAGAACACTGGTTCGAGGTACGGCGCAGCCATGAAGGGAGCCGAGGGAAAAATGGAGGGGCACTGAGGAAGCTGTTGCGATGGATAGGATTGCCTAAAAAGAAGGCTTAGACAATGGCAGGAAGAGAAGACTCTGAACAATCCGACGCGAGGATAATTAAGGACGCTTCGTCTGCCTAAAAAGGACATCGAAACAAAATTTTTGCATGCATGGGAAAGAGGGATCAGCTGAGGTGGCTCCGAATTGGCGAGGGGAGAGGCAGCCAGCTCCCGAGGAACAAAAATCACCGCCATCCTAGTCACGCCCGTAACGTGAATGAACACCTGTACTGCCATGATTCGCCAGGCCTTGCCTGGGGATTGCACGGTTCTGTCATGACAATTGGAGATTAGGCCCACGGTGGCACTGAACGCCAGCCAGAATTTTGAAAGAGATAAGTCCAAGAGGGCCCCACTTGGCATAAGGATGTTGCATGACGTGGCCAATCGTGAGGATCTGACGCGGGTCATTGACATTTTTTGAGGTCTGACGCTGCCACGTCAGAGATGTCTTGTGGAAACCCGTGATCCTAGATGGTGAGACTGCCGGAGGAGGATCCTCTGTTGGCCAAGAGGTCGGCCAGGGCATTCCCTTCCCGGTAGATGTGTTGGCATCTATGGTTCCTGCTTTGAAGGATTCGTCGGGATTCCTGGATGGTGTTGAAAACTCGCCACGCAGGAATCTCATCCTTAGTCAGATAGTTGATGATGTTCATGGAGTCGCCTTCTACGATGACTCGCCTCGGGATCCTCTTTGATGAGAACTAGGCCCCTCCACAGGGCCCTAGCTTCTGCAACATGGTTGGTTTGGTGGCCCAAGTCTTCAAAAAAAGCAAGTAGGACCTTTCCTCGGTGATCCCTGACCGCACCGCCAGCACTAGCCGCTCCAGGGTTCCCTTTGGATGCCCCATCAAAATTTAGCTTGATCCAACCATGGGGGGGAGGAATCCACCGGGCAAGGGTTCGGGGGTGAGGTAAAGGGTTCTCCACGGGGGAATCGACCGAGATATTGAGAGACTTGAGGATGAGGTCTTCCTGGGAGGACGGGCGAGGACTGGGACAATGAATAAGATTAGCATTTTTAGAGGCGAAGGCGAGGGCTCTGGAGGCGACAGAGGGAGGATCCCGGATAGAAGACCCAAAGACCCTTCTATTACGCTCTAGCCACACTTGCCAGACCAGGTGGTGAAGGCATATGTCCCAGAGGAACCGGAGTTTGTGGTTAGCAAAGGGTTGGGGCCATTGGAGGAAAACTTCGCACAAAGACTTGGGAGGAGCCCATTGGATTCGAAAGGTGGAAAAAATGAAACCAAGTGCAGCCGAGGTGAAGTCGCAGTGGAGGAACAGGTGATCAGTGGATTCCCAATTTTCTTGACACAGAAAGCACTTGTTGGGAAGGGGGATGCCCCTTTTGATGAGATTCTCAGTAGTGAGAGCTTTGTTTTGGAAGGCTAGCCAAGAAAAGAAGGCAATTTTAGGGATGAGGTGTTTCTTCCAGACAATATGGGAGGGCGACACAGGGTGGGTTTTGAGAAGGGAGAAAGCAGACTTAACAGAGTAGGAGCCCTTGTCCGACCCAGCCCAGGTGGGTTTATCATCCCTTTGCTCAGAGGGGATAGTGACTGCTTGAAGCATAAGGTTAAGGCCAAAAATCTCAGGGCTGTTGCCATCGAGGGTCCTCCACCGGGGTTGGCCCTCCTCCCAGACGATGAAATTAGACACCTTTCATTCCCTGCTGGTATCGAAGACTGTTTGAAGCCCCACAAGATCGCCCCTGTCACTCAGGGGTTCGTCCGTTAGCCATCTGTCATTCCAGAAATCGATGCTGCGGCCATCCCCGAGAATCCATCGGAGACCTTTTTGAATTAGCGTTTTGGAGTGAAACACAGCTTTCCAAAAGGCAGAGCCATTGGGGTGGTTGCTAGATTCGAGGAAGGAGCAATTGCCCATATATTTTTTAGACACCATTTGGATCCATTCAGCTGGGTCTTTAGAGATAATCCTCCAAGCATGTTTGCCCAACAAGGCAGCATTCATGTCGGACAGCTTCCTGTAGCCAAGGCCCCCCTGTTGCTTGCTTCTGTAGACTATGTCCCACGCCATGAGAGGAATCCCGGATTTGTCTTCGGATCCTGACTCGGAGGAATATTTTTTGGATATGTTCAATTTGCTTGCACACTGACTTGGGGAGAGTGAAAACTGACATGAAGTAAATGGGAATGCTTTGAAGGGTGGAGATTGAAAGGTTGGCTTTCGTCGCTTGGGACAGAAGTTTGCCTTTCCATGCTGCTAGCTTCCGCTGGAATCTTTCTAAAACATTGTTCCACATGCTCTCTTTCGCCCTTCCCCAGAATAAGGGGAGTCCCAGGTAGGAGGATGGGAGGGATCCTTCAGAGCAGCCCAGGATCCGCCCAATTTGGCCCTTGCGCTCGGGGGGTGTGCAAAAAGAAAAGCTTGCTTTTGGAGAAATTTACTTGCTGCCCTGCCGCTTTCTCGTAGAGGGAGAGAATGAACTTGATGGTTTTAGCTTGGATGACGGACGCCTGAGTTGAGAGGATGGTGTCATCAACGAATTGCTGGTGAGTGATAGGAGTGGAGTTAGAAACCACTTGAATACCTAAAATTTTCCCCGCCACTCTGGCCGCAGACAGGGATCTGCCAAGGGATTCTGCCAAAATGATGAACAGAAGAGGGGATAGAGGATCCCCTTGGCGGAGGCCTCTAACGCTGGGGAAGAAACCAGCGGGGGACCCATTGACCAGCACCGAGAACCAAGCAGAGGAGAAGCAATTGTGAATTAGCTGAACCCACTTGGGGTGGAAACCGAATTTCAGAAGGATCTCCTTGAGAAAGTCCCAATCAACCCGGTCGAAAGCTTTGGTCATGTCGAGCTTGAGGAGGAAGCTTGATTTTTTGCTGTGGAAAGCGGAATGAAGGGTTTCATGAACCGTAATGACTCCGTCCATAATGTTTCTACCTTTGACCGAGCTCCCCTGGCAAGGGTCAATGATGGAGGGGAGGATGGGTTTCAATCTGGATGCCATTGATTTGGTGAGAATTTTATACAAAACATTGCACAGGCTTATGGGCCGAAAATCAGCCATGGATCGGTAGTCAGGGGATTTGGGGATCAAAGCAATGAAAGTAGAGTTGACAGTCCGGGGAATGGGTCGGGATTGCATATCCCGGATGGCAGCACAGACATCCGATCCAACAATTTCCCAGAAGGCTTGGTAGAAACGAGGAGGGAACCCGTCCGGCCTGGGGGCTTTATCCGCCTGCATGGAGAACACCGCGTCCTTGATTTCCTCATCAGAGAAGGGTTTTAGAAGGGAGGAATTGGCCTCTTCGAAAACAAGGCTAGGAATGTTACCCAGGAGGGCAGACTTGGCCCAGGCAGAGCTTTCCGGGGGATCCGAGGAGGTTTTGGAAAAAGGAGACAACCTCATCTCTGATTCCAAAAATATCTTCAGTGGTTGATCCGTCACTGCGGTTTATCTTGCTAATCTTACTGGATCCCCTGTGCCTCATGGTCGAAGCGTGGAAAAATCTGGTGTTAGAATCACCTTCTTTGATCCACAGATCCTTGGATTTTTGTCTCCAGAAGGTTTCCTCCCTGGCTAATGTATTGTGAAATTCAGCAAGCAGGTTCCTTTCCTCTTCTCTGACTACAGCCCCGGAGTCTCCTGCTTTGATCCTGCTCTCAATAGCTTGAAGCTGATCTAACAACGCTTTCTTGCGAACAAAAATGTTACCAAAAACTTCTTTGTTCCAAATTCGCAATTTATCTTTGATGAACTTGAGCTTCTGAGTCACCCGAAACACAGGTGACCCTCTGAATTGTTGATTCCACCACTGCGCCATCTCGTCGCGGATGTCCTTGTGATTGAGCCACATGGATTCGAACCGAAAGGGGGTTCGAAAGGAAGGGATTTTACCCACCTCAAGAAGAATGGGATTGTGATCCGATCCAGTTTTGGTAAGAGCTGAGAGGGACGCATCACCAAAAAAAGGAATGGCTTCCTGGGACATTAGGAATCTATCCAGTTTGACTTGGATCAGTCCGCCTCCAGCTTCTTCTATTGCTCCACGTATAGAGAGTCCCCTTGAGTGGGATATCAATGAGTTCATTGGAATCAACGAAGTCCCTAAGATCTTCAGTGGTGCGGTGGGTGGCAACCAATCCACCTTTTTTCTCTGTAGGGAACAGAGGGCTGTTGAAGTCCCCTCCAACAATCCATGGTATGGTGCTGAAAGAATCCCTCATCAGAGTGAGGGTTTTCCAAAAATCAGCTCTCTCAAGGGGAGAGTTTGGGGCGTACAGGTTGGACATGATCCAAGAACGATTGCTAGAAATGCAGTGAAACAGAATATTGAGAACTCTGCTGGAAGAAGAGAGAAGTCTACCTTCCACTTGAGACGGATCCCACAGGCACATCAGGCCTCCGCAGGAACCTTGAGCAGGGCTGTACAAAGCTTCGCCGTGATGCCAGATGACTCTGGCGGCTTTCTTGGAGGAGCTCTCATCACATTTGGTTTCTTGCATGATGAAAATAGAGGGTTTGGATTCCTTTCGAATATTAGCAGCAAGTCTGACCTTAGCTGCACTGTTGAGACCTCTCACGTTCCAGGAGAGCATCTTCATCTGGTAGATTTGAGAGGTTTTTTGCCTCCCTTCGCCTGTTGGAAGGGGGGTTTGGAGCTTTTGGAAACTTCCTTCAGAGGATCGTCATTGTCAGCGAATAAGGTCCGTTGGGAGCCATTTGCTATGTCGTCCTCGGTTGCCCTGATACGTTGGTCATTGGCAGAAGGTCGCCCTCTCCTTTTCTCGCTTTCGATGTCCATAGCCTGAGCCTTGCTCCTAGTATTCTTTGGGCTGAAGTTCCCGGATGGACACTGGTGGGTTTGGAAGTTCTCGATCTCCTGGAGGATGGGTTTTAGGGCTTCATCACTAGCAGCCCCAACTTCGGAAGGAGTAAGGGAAGGTTCCATTGAGGCAGCGATAGGGATCGTTTCAAGGGGATGGGGATCTACAGACGGGATTCCTTCTTGACTCACTTCTTCAAAACCTTGGGTTTCTGGGGAAGCTTTAGGGGGATCCTCTATAGGGGCAGAAGTTTCGCATTTTTGCCTTGGCTCATAAGTTTTCCCGCCTTTTCTTCCTGAGACATGCGAGGTGTGTTTCAAGGCCCTAGATTGGGGACATTGGTGATTCAGGTGGCCTTGAGTGTTGCAGATGGAGCAAAAGGAAGGTTTGTTCTCATATTCGAGAGGTTGTTTTTTAATGAGGGTCGAATCTTTGAAGAGATTGACATAGGAGGGAAGTTCAGATTCTAGATTGGCATTCACACAAATACGTGCATGGACCATACGAGAGCGTACCTTGGTGGAGGAATCGACAACGATGAGGTCGCCAATGGTGCGAGAAATCCCTCTCAGAATTTCCTCATGCCAGCATTGGAAGGGCAAGTTCGGGAGACGAACCCAAATTGGCGCAACATTGATGTTCTGCGTTTTTGGGTCGAAGTCCTCGCCCCATCTGCGGATGAAGAGGCTTCGTCTTCCCAGGAACCAGGGTCCGCCAGAAAGGATGTTGCAGGAATCTTCTGCATTATTCAGTCTGATCGCAAAAAACCCTCGGGATAGGGCCACTAATTGCATGTTGCCACTCGTTCGCCATTTGCCGCAAGCCCATTTTCGGATCGTCTCCATGTCAGGTCTGCCCCCGATGAACTTGCCAATGAGGGTGAACTTTTCTTGATCAACGTAGCTGTTCAACAAACTGCTTGGGATCACCAGGTCGAAACCTGAAGGGATCAGGGGTTGGGAAAGGGTCGGGGAAGGTGACCCTTTCGAGACCGCATGGGCGTACGAGCCCTGGATCGGAGGGAAAGACCCTCTATCGGGGGGTTTTTCATGACGGGAAGGAATCTCTCCTTCCTCAGGGGGTTCAGACTCTGGATCGCCTGAACCAGAAACCAGGGGACCAGATCCCCGAGGCGGGCTGCCAGACCTTCCGCTCGCCGCCGCTTTCCCGCTATCCGTTGTCCTCCCGCTCATTTTTTCCATCGCATTGCTTTAGTAGTTTCAATAAAGCTTTCAATAAGTTTATTGTTCAATATTATGGCTTTGACATAAGCCTGTTATTGAGTTGTTTTATGATCATGAAGATTTTTTAACATGTGAACATAACATTATTTTTTTATTAGATGGACGAAGGGGTTTTAAAAGGATCCCTAAACCTTTTACAAAAATGGATCACACAGGACCAACCCAAAAAGAAACCAAGGTTCAAGAACCAACCAATCTACATACAACCGAAGAGAAAAAAACCACCCCACAACTAAACTAATTACAGACCAATGAGAGACTGCTGCGTTGACAAGACTAACCAAGATACACACTTTGAACCAGGACACTATTTAACCAAGATACATAACATTATTTTACTAACATAATTTTCTCTTTAGATGTTGAAGAATTTAACCATTGAACTAATATCATTTTATGAAGTCTCTTCTATATTTAATTTTTCATACCAAATCAATAGGTTCAATAATTTCACTTTATATATATATTTTAAAATAAACAAAATTCAATCAATCAAAATTTCATATTTTTAAAGTTTATATATATATATATATATCTAAAAGTTTTTTTTGATAAATTGTTTTTTAAGTATTTAAATAATATTAAAATTCACTTTATTTAAAATATGATCTTGGACAAAAAAAAAAAAAAAAAAAAAAATTAAATAACTTTCTTGCAAAATAAATTTTTATTTTTCTAAGGGACACTTTCGGCTTATTATAAGGTTGTTGAGAATATTTGATTTTCTAGTGTTTATAGATAAGTTTGCTCCATATAAATGACATGTTTTTTTTATAGAAGGAGTTTTGAATCCATCTCTATAATGCGACCTAATCAATGTATCAAAACACACCATTTTTTTATAGAAGGGGTTTTGAACCCATCTCTATAAAGCGACCTAATCAATGTATCTGAATGCACCCTTTTTTTATAGAAGGGTTTTGAACCCATCTCTATAAAGCGACCTAATCAATGTATCCGAACACACCCGTATACACCTTAGATCAAGTGGGTCCCCAAACCTTTTAATAAATTGTTACAAGTAGATAAGCCCAGATGCTCCTAAGAGAAACACAAACATTACAAGCAAACATTCTTTCATGCCCATACAAACAACTAAAATTTAAAAAATTAATATGCATCATATATTAGCTAGCAACTATTGAAGACATCAAATACTGTAGCAAACTGAAGCAATAGAGGAGAGGAACAACACGAATTAGATATCTCCATCCTCCTTCACACCCTCAATTTGGGACTTGAGAAGGGTAATCTTATTTTTCAGGTCCTCCATAGCATTATCCATATTACCAACCAACCAACCAGTGATTTAGTCTCCTCAAAGTTTCACTGAGGTCCTTCAAAGTGACATAGTTATTCTCTAAACCTTCCATTATGTGCTTCCCTGGGGGTTCACCATCCAAGTCCCTACCAAAAGGCCTCGGGTTTTGCTTATGCTCTTTCTTAAGGGAATTCCCACACTCTAGCAAAGACGATTTCACAGGCGCCTCCCTATTAACTTCCTTAGAATTTTCAAACTCAATATTATCCATTTTTTGGTTAGACAAATCCTGTCTTGAGTTTTAACCCCGTTGTCTGAACTTGTATGTGATTCCATCGCATGAGTATCTTCCTTTTTAGTCTGTTGGGCCTTCCCCACATGCGTAAAGAATATTTTTCTAGTTCTTGGCAGTGAGTACTCCGATCCTCTCTGATTCTTTTCTTGCCATGGCCACCACAACAAGCAATCTTTGACTCAACTTTAATTGGAACTTCTCCATTATCAGGGGTTTTCCTTTCCTTTGGTTCCCATACAACCTTTCCTAGCCTGCCTTCTTTATTCAACAAATGATTGAACAAAATAAGCAAAAGTCCTTGGTGGAGGGGACTTGAAGCTCTACCATGTTGCACATTCCAAACTATTTTTTTCACATATCTGAAAAGGAAGATTGAGATGTTCATCCTTCTGCCGAAGGTAGTTCAAAAACGCCAAATGAAAGCTCCTAATGATAGAAGACTTCACATCCAAAGTTATATAGTCTATAATAGACATGATAACCCTTCTCCAAGGATGCGGTGCAGAATTCGTAGCTACCCCTTTTCCTTCTCTTCTTGGACGTTACCCTTTTTCCTTCTCTTCTTGGACGTTAGAAGAAACACTCTATTTGACCAATCAATGAGTGATTTTCCCTCCTAATACACTCACCTTCCTAAAACCTCTTCAAGTAAGGCAGTGTTGATAGTAAAATTGCAACCAAAAGCTTTCACCCTACCATTAGACCAAAAGTGAACAATTTGTTTTGAAAGCACAAGGTCATACCCATCAAACTTTTTCAAAAACTACAACAAGCCACCTTTCTCTAAAGTCCCTTGAACCTCCTGATCCACATTGAGAATCAGTGACTCAATTCTTATATTCTCTCCTCCCATAACTGTGTTCTTAGATTGGAATCAGCCTTCTCACCCCAAGTCGAGTTGTTGCCTGTTCAAGGTTAAAGAGAGAATGGGCCACCGAGGTCTCCAGCACCTCGTGAGTATTCACTGTGGAATTTACTAGCAAGACACCTTGGTAATCATCATGGGCATCCATCACCGTTATCATGAAAGTATTTCTCTGGATGATTTCAATTAGATAGTAATCCTTGAAGACTTGGTGCCTTGTCCCAAAATACCCAAGTCTCTTGACATTCAATAAAGGGTCCTTAAGTAGAACATCCCATGAGAGGCAGTCGGTGCAATACGTGGGCCTAATACTAGAGGAAATGGGGATAACGATATGCATTTTCAAAACTACAAACTTATTTGATTGAGCTTTATAGGTAACACGCTCTGCATCAATCCCATAACCCTGCAGTCCTAAAAAAAAAAAAAAAAAGTCATAGAACTGCCATGTTAATGGCCTACCTGCTATAAGTTTTTGAAGCTTGCTTCATAAAAACTATCCTCTACAGCAAGCTTTCAAGTTTATCATCATGTCATCTTATTTGATTAAGATGATAAGAATAAGAAATTAATTAACATTGGTTGCTTCCAAATTTTTAATAAAGCTTTTGTTACTTGACTGATCGATAAAGTCATTTCCTTATTTCTTTTAAAATTTAATTAATGAACTCTGCCTAACTAAAACAAGCCACCACCTTTTAAACAACCATTCAGAGTCCGTTTGCTTAAATGCACTGAATTTTACAATGCTAAGCTAAGCTGCTGGCTACTGCAACAAATTTTGCCCTCAAAGAGACTGAAAGATTCTTGGGTAAGATGAAAATATAAAAATGACCACAGAAAATACTGTTTCTTATTTAAAATTTTCTTTGATATAGAACAGACCCAGATATGTCCTTTCACAATAACATGAAAATGAGTACGGTTAAAAAGCAGAAAAGTGAATTTGACATGCAGTCATCATTTGAGGTAATAAGATTATATTTATATACATTTTCCAAGAGGCTTAGACATATTTCCTCGCTCTGGCATGGAAAGGAAAAGCCTGATAATAACAAGGCCATTGTTCTGTATACTTTACCAATACAGCGTCCAGTAGCCTGTATTGCCCATCCAAATTTACGTTACAATTCACCTAAAAAGTACAGGAATTGGAAAAAGAAAATGGAGAAAGGAATGCTAAAAACCAGAATGCACAAACTGTACAGGGTGCATCCCTCGTTTAAGCAACAAAGTCGTGCAACGGATGAGTTGCAAATCGCTTTCTGTTTTGCATGGAAATATTTTCATAATTACTTGTAGCATGAGCTGCTGGAGTGTCATTGATGCTACAGTAATCATCAGCATTGCTGCCTAAATGATGTCTCCTTCCTAAGCCCAAACCTTGACTGGAACCATAGCTTTGTTGGGTTCCTGATAATGAAAGATCATCACAATGCTGCAATCCAAGAGTAAGTGAAACACCACCACCGATTCCAGAAAATTTGGGAGTAAATGATTCGTGGCCATATTTACTTAATCCTTCAAATTGGTATGACCCAAAGTTCCCATTAGTGTCATGGTGAAACATCTTATTATTGAGAAGGTTGTAACCCTCGCTAGCATGCCTTTCATCACTACCAAACTTGCTGTTATCAAGGACATATTCACCTTCTGTTTCCCCAGATTTTAAGTCAACATCCATGGTCACATTACTTGGCAGAAATGCTGTTAAGTCTTGAATTTTGTTCCTAGCCTTTTTTATAGCCTCATTGGGGATTTCATGAAATACATGGCTGTTTGATCCATTATCCATGTTAATTGTTTGATTTCTACCATTAATACTGTTAGTGTCCTGATGAGACTTGAACACACCATTTAATGAACCATTTTGTTGCATAAAACCTTGCTTTTCTATGTGGTCATCAAGCCTGTTGGATTTTGCAATTTTCTGCTCCTGCTCATTCTCACTTATTCCACCTCCTCCTTTTAAATCTGTTTCTTCTTTGCTTTTGGCACCTTCTGTTATCCTAGAATCCTCTTTCCGGGTTTCTGATTCTACCTCTTTAGTTTCCTCCAAGTACATTTCCTCCACCATTGGCTTCCACAGGCGAACACGTGCATTTATAAACCAGTTGGAGACCTAAAGTGACAAAAATTACAAATGATTAAGTTCCACATAATTGCCTAGATCTATTTCATGGATTTTAAAATCCAGAAACTTGAGAAGCCAGATTTCATACAAGAATGATTCATAGTATTGCATGATTAGCAAAAGGATCTCGCTTCACACAGTTACCTGGCTTCTGGTCAGTCCCGTCTGTCTTGCTAGTAAATGTTTGTCAGCATCTTTTGGATACCTGCAAAAAAAAAAACACATTAGATCACACACAAATCAATGAGACCTGCGGAATTAAGTGAGATCAACTCGTTTGCTATTTAGCAAAGACTTGAGTTACACAGCGTACAAATGCAAGGATAATGCAGTGATCAGATTACAACATTCCTTTTTGACTTTACAAACAAATGCAAAGCATCTAAAATTCTGTAACAAAAGGTTAACAACATATCTCAGGAGTTGAACATCCTATGTTTGCATATTTGCCCAGATTACATGCCATGTGAGGTCATGAAAATTTACAAAAAGATGTTTACCATGCTATAGATTTGGTTTCATGGTTATCCTTTCAGGTTAAATGCCATTTGAGATTGATTTTTCAAAGGTTTCAGTATTCATGGTGGATCATGTTCGATAATTATCCACTTTACGCTAAAAGTTGGTTAAATCGAAGAGATCAAGTCTTAAAAGTGAGGTAATTTAAAGTGATTGAATTTTGATAGATATAAAAACAAAGTAAGGTCAAAGAAACTGTAGTAAGTGGCAGTCCAATAAAATTGTATGACTCCACGTAGGTGCCATGTTGTTCCTCTAATTCAAAGAGTGTAAGATGACCATCACCTTGTGTACTATAAGGCAACCTCTTCTCATACCATGACCTGTTAAAATATATGAATACCATCCATTTATGCTGTTTTTTTCTACATAACAGATAACAAGCGTTCAGAGATCGGGTTCCATTGTGTCAACTATTATCACAGTTGTTGGTGCCGGCTGAATCCTATGGAGATTAGAATTAAAAAGACAATTAATTTTTTAGTTAAAATATTTAATAAAGAATAGGGAGAAGGATTGGACAACTCAAAGATATCCAATGATGTCAAATGATTATAAAGTATATTTTATCAGTAAAGATGGGTGTTTATTTTAGTAAAAATAGATTTAATAAAATGTTTATGGGACAAATTTTTAAGGTTAACATTTTTATTCCATGAGGGAGAACTGAGCTTATCAACAGCGAATTTAACACACAACCACACGCCTTGATTTAACTTTGAACTTTCGAAGAAAAGCCAAAACCCAAACAATTACGCTATCTCTTTAAAACTAATAAAAAATATTTATTAAACCTTAATATTTTTTATTATTATTGTTATATAATAGATCTGTTCAATGAATATGATTTTATAGTTTGCCTTTTAGGATTTTTGTATTTTTTGAAATAAGTAGATTGTTGCATAACATTCAAGAATTGAAAATTGAAAGGTTGTATTATCTATTTTTTTTTGTTGCGAAAGATAAATTAAAAATTTATTAACAAAAGTACTTTTATACTTAGTTTTTTAATTTTTTATATGTTAAAACACTTTAAACTTTTAGTTGTAATCTAAGTCATTATGTTCAGGTAAAAATAAAAAAATATGTTATAAAAAAATAGCTGAAAAATTCTGTTTGAAATAAAAAATAAATATTTTTATTAATGTAAATATTTTAAATAAAAATACATTAAAACAAATTTAATAAAAAATGATATTGTAAAGGAACTATGGCATTTTGTAAGGGATAAAAATTTAAAGACAGTGTGTGAACTATGGCATTTTGTAAGGGATAAAAATTTAAAGACAGGGTGTGAACTATGGCATTTTGTAAGGGATAAAAGAACTGAGCATTTGATATGATGGATGCAAAATCAACAGTACGGAGTAGCCTCTTTTGATGATCATGTATACCCCTGTTTTGAAGAAAAGAAAAATTACTTCACATTCATTTTTGTCACAGTTCAGAATGCCTTGGAGGACAGACAATGAAATTTGAAATTGCACAGCAATCAGATGGAAGTAGCCTTAAAAACAAGTTCAAGTAAGAAAAGTTGTTCACAGCCAATTCCAATTGCAAATTATCTCCATAATGTATTGTTGGGACATTTTTTTTTTAATTTTTGGAAAGAATTAAAGCATTATGAAGGCTATGCTGATCTTATAGGCTACATCTGTGCTGGGGGGTGTGATTAAATTTTGGGAAGTACAATGTTGTCAAACAAAATAAACAAAACACTTCCTGAAAAATGACTATGCTGTGTTCAAACATATCAAAACAAGATTGTAATTTCATAATTACAATAATACTCACGGATGAAGGAAATGCTCGAATAGCCAAGCCCTTAGAATAGAAACAGCTCGCTCTGGAAGCCCTCTTTGTGGTCTCCATGCATGCTGTTGGATCATTCCTAGCTGCTGAAGAGCTCGTTGTTGTCGTAGTTGTTGATCCACGAAACGAAGGCGAGTTGTTTCACTTTTTCCATTTGATGTTAAATCCTCCTCCCCTAGATTTTTGCTAGTCAAGCGAATTTGGCCAGCAATTGCATCTCTCAAAGATCGAAAGTGCCTGGAAATCCTTTGGAGTGCGAGAGCAGTATATGTCTTGGCAGCTCCAAACCCTGCTGCAACTTCAAATGTGGAAACAACAATCTGCAACTGATGATAGTATTGTCTGTACCTTCGATCCACCTGATTTCACAAGGACGTTAAAAAGAGTGTCATTATTGACATAAAAGAAATTGTTTATGTTGTTGATGTTCCAATACCTCTGAGCAAGACCAAGCATTGAAAAATCTTGTTCTATGTAAAAAAACTACTGCTGCTATCAATAGTTAGTTCTTGCCTAAGGATTTTAAAAATGGTAGAATTTTGTGCAGTCACGATTCATTCTTACAAACTCAACAAACAGGATCCCTCTTTAAAGCACCATAAGAACAAGGTAGATAAAAATTCTTTCAAGCACATTTATAAAAAATGTACCCTGTGAAAACAAACCGATATAAAGCTATGTAGACTGCCTATGGACATTCTACATACAATTCTCCCTTTACTGTAAAATTTCAGAGTATGGATTCTGAAATGGAGGCAATTAATAAATTTTCCGAAGAAAACACTTGTTCAAAATATTTGATCACTTATAGTTTAATAGTATATGGATTTTTTTTTTAATAAATATTTTATAATAAAATCAGGACTACATAAGGGTCGAGGACCCACCATTCACACACTATACCACTATGCTCGAGACTGAACCTCGTGTGGGTTACGGCATGAAATTTGTTACTGCCTCCACTTGCCCAACCCGAGTGGGGGTCAATTGTATATTATTACATTCGAACATTGAATTATCGTGCTTTTCGAATCTCAATAATTTGGAGGTTCAAGGATTAAATCTCAGGTTTCGTTGGATATTTTAGCAGTTTAAAAGGTTTAAAATAATTGTGACATGGTAGTTACAGGGACAGACTGCATGAAAAACTGTGTGGTGACTTTCGAGACGAACAACACATAACACTGTGATGACCATAAAAACCAAAAAGCTTTCCAAATTCATGGCAACTACGAATTCTACCATAAACAATTTCATTGGTAGGATAAAGACAAGTGAATAGAGAAATTTGAAAGTAATATATATACAAATGGAAGAAATTACAAGGGATACTTATTTTTTAGAACATAAAACCCCTTATTTTTTTAGAACATAAAACCTAGAGAAAAGTGAGTGAGACCATAAGATAAGCTCAAGAGAGTTTATGATAATATTAAAAAAGATCTTGGTGGATATAAACTTACTATTCATTTCCACTAGTAGATTCTTCCAACAGAATGAAGAGGTTGCAATAAAACATTCACCAAAAGAAGTAAAGTAAAACATGCACCAGAAGAATTAGGAGGATTTTGGATGTAACTTATTAGTTTAAAAAGAAGTAATCTATTACATTATCATAAAATAAAGGTTGGAATTATGAATGGTTTCAAGTTGAGTTTTAGGAAGGTCAAGTGGGAAACTATGAGGAAGGTGTTTTTATTGGTGCGCAGGTTTTAGAGAATTTGCAGAACAAGATTTTTGACCGGAGGGCTTGGTTATGGTTAAATGTGGTGAAAGGAAAGCCCAAAGAAGTGGAGAAGCGGTTTGATTTAAGCCCGAAGCAAGGAAAACTTATAATTCGAGACATCTTGGCAGACCTAACAATGGTCTAAGTAGCAATGAACTTAGTAGGAAAGTTTATTAGTTTTTGATCAGATTTGGACATTATAAGAAAATGGGCTTTGATGAAATGGCGACCCTTAGGGAACATGGAGATAGTGGCATTGCCTAAAGGGTTCTTCATGATCAAAATGAACTTTGAAGAGGATGCAAATCACATCTTATGGGGCGACCTATGGTTTTTTGGACGTTGAGGTTTATTTTTGAGAAAATGGGGGTCCGAATTCGACCCAAATACGTAGAGCATTCATCAAGATCCTATTTGGGTTAGATTATCAGATTTACCCTTCTAGGCATGAGGAAGTGTTGTTAGCTATTGCTAAAGAGGTTGGTAGTTTGGTTGTGATCAATCTTGCAACGTTAGAAAAGTCAAGGTTGATGTATGCTAGGATATGTGTGAATGCCGACTTGGAAAAGGAACTCCCCAACTCAATAGAACTCATTCATGGAAGTTGGGTGCAGTCTATCGAATATGAGAACTATCCCTCAAGATGTGGAAGGAGGGCATTCAAGCTATTGACACAGTATAGATATTTGACTCTCATAAAGCATGCCAAGAAAAAAGTGGATGCGGGCTCAAATACATAAAAATCTGAAGAGAATTTGAAGTTATTGACTCTCATAAAGCATGCCAAGAAAAAAGTGGATGTGGGCTCTTCTGTGTCTAGAGGAAGGCAAAAAACTAGAGTGGTTAGATCCAAAGAGGCAACAAAACAAGTTGCAGATAGTACTCAAAAGGTTTTAGATTTGGGTGGGGGGAAGAACCCACCAAAATCTAAGAAATGATTTTTTTGTCTTGGAACATCAGGGGTATGAATGCCCCTACAAAACACCGGGTACTTCGGGAGATGAGAAAAGAATATAAACCCAGTATCTTCTTGATTCAAGAGACTAAGATTGATGAGCAAAATTTTCAATCGGTTAAAAACATTATTTGGAAGGAAGCGAATATGGTGGGAAGTTCAGCGGTGGGAGCCTCTGGAGGTTTATGGACTCTGTGGGACCCTAGAAGATTTGATGGTCAATGTATTCAAAGAAATGAAAGGTGCATGTCTGTCCTCTTGACTTGTAAAATTACAAACTTTTCTTGGGTTGTTTCCAATGTGTATGCCCCAAACACTAGGGAAGGAAGAAAAAGGGTTTGGGAGCTCCTTAGTAATCTTCATGAGGTGTCTCAGTGGCCATGGATAGTTTCTAGGGATTTTAACACACCCTTGTATCCTAGTGACAAGAAGGGAGGTAGTTTGGGTTATTCTAATAGTATGGAGGAATTTAATGATTTTATCTCTAAATGTGAATTGATGGATTTGGATCTGAAAGGGGCTAAATACACCTGGTCTAATAGGAGGTTAGGAAGCAACTACATTCAAATTAGATTGGACAGAGTATTAGCATCCTAGTCTTGGTTAACTCACTATGATAACTATTCTCTCAAAGCCCTCTCGAAGATTGCATCTGATCAAATCTCCACTGCTTTTGGAAGTGTTGGAGGGGAGAAGAGTTAAAGGTAGACCCTTCAGATTTGAGTTAATGTGGATGTCACATCCTTCTTTAGCTCAAAATATTTCAGAATGGTGGAACATTGATATTAGGGGATCCAAAATGTTCCAAGTCTCTCAAAAGCTAAAAAATGTTAAGAAAAATGTAAAGGTTTGGAACAAGGAGGTTTTTGGTCATTTAAAAGAGAGAAAAAGTAATCTAAATGCTAGCTTGGAAGAGGTGGAAGAGCAAATTCAGAATTGGGGGCGCACGGAGGAATTAGATAGAAAAGAAAAGGTGCTTTTGTCTGATCTCCACACTTTATTAGCCCAGGAAGAAGTCCATTGGAGACAGAAATCTAGGGCTTTATGGCTCAAAGGAGATCGGAACACCCATTTTTTTCATCTCACAACTATTAGACACAAGGCGTATAATAGAATAAGAATATTGAAGACAGAAGAGGGCAAGGAAATAAAAGAGGAAGAGGATATTAGAAAGGAAGCAATTTCTTTTTTTCAAAATCTCCTCAACATGGAAGATGTAACAAATGTTGAATCAGTTAACAAATTGTTGAAGAATATTCCCCAAGTGGTGAATAGTGAAATAAATCTTTTTTGGACAATCCTTTCTCAGAGGAGGAGGTGCGTAGGGCAGTTTTTAGCATGCAGAAGGATAAAGCCCCGGGTCCGGATGGCTTCCCAAATGGTTTCTTTCAGATTTACTAGGAGATTATTAAGAATGATATGTTAGAGGCTTTGCTGGAATTTCAGCAAGAAAAAACAATTCTCAAGGAATGGAATTCTACATTCCTGGTTTTGATTTCGAAAAAGCAAGGAGCAGACATGCTAAAATATTTTCGCCCAATCAGCCTGTGCAATTCCATTTATAAAATTTTGACAAAGGTTCTAGCCAATAGACTAAAGAGTATTTTACCTAAGATTATCTCCCCCAACAAAGTGGTTTTGTTAAACAAAGGTAGATCTTGGATGGGATAATCACTGTTCATGAGGCTCTACACTCTATGAGGATGAGAGGATTAGAAGGCATGTTGTTGAAGCTGGATATGAATAAAGCCTATGACAAAGTCTCTTGGGAGTTTTTGGATAAAGTGCTACAATATTTTGGTTTTGGGGCAAATTGGAGGCTTTGGATCATGGTTTGCATCTCCACTCCTCGGTATTCAGTGATAGTAAATGGAGAACCAGTAGGTTTCTTTCCAGGTAAAAGAGGGTTGAGACAAGGTGATCCTATATCGCCTTATCTGTTCATAATAGTGGTTGAGGCTCTAGGAAGGAGCTTAACTACAACAAAAGATGCAACCTTGATTAAAGGAATTCGGCCAACATCATCTTCAGATATAATTACTCATCAGCAGTTCATTGATGATACCATAATATTATCAGAGTCATCAGTTGTGGAAGCTGAGAATATCATGCAAATTCTCAAAACCTATGAAACAGCTTCAGGTCAGAAAATTAATTTCTTGAAAAGTAGGTTGTTCTTTGTTAACACTCCCCAACTTAGACAAAATAAAATTGCAAGAATTTTTGGTTGCAGAGTGGACAGCTTCCCCATTGTATATTTGGGAATGCCCCTTTTTATAGGTAGAATGAAAGGAGAATACTAAAATTCAGTGCTTGAGAGATTCAATAGAAAGCTTGCAGGATGGAAAGGCTCTTCCCTTACTCAAGTGGAGAAATTACAACTATTGAGGGCAACCCTCCAAAACCTGCCCATTTTCATGATGTCTTTATTTAAAATCCCAACATCGGTGGCTAAGAAATTGGAGCGAATGCAGAGGAACTTTCTTTGGACTGGTGCAGAAGAGAAACAGAGGATTAGTTTGGTTGCATGGGAGAAAGTTTGTAGGCCTAAGCGAGAAGGCGATCTGGGCATCAGAAAAGTGAAGCAGATGAACAGGGCTTTAATGGCCAAAGTGGGGTGGCGACAAATGATTGAACATGATCAATGTTGGGCTCAGATCCTCTCTGCAAAATATCTTGAGAACAGAATCCCCTTTGCTTATAGCTTAAATCCACCTTTAGGATCATCTTTGTGGAATGAGTTGATCAAAACAAGAAATCTCTTATGGAAAGGTTTAAGATGGCAGGTGGGAAGAGGTGATAAGATACGCTTTTGGGAGGATGCATGGGTCATGGAGAGGCCTTTAATTTTTAATGATTATTGGAAGTGCATCATTCGACCTTTAAAGCAAAAATATGGAAACATGGTTTAGGAGTACATCAAGGAGGAAGATAATTGCAGAGTGTGGCACATGCTGCAGTTGGAAGGAGCTGATGCAATTATGCAAAGTAGGCTTAACTCTCTCAATCTCTGCTTACAACATTACTATCTGCAACTCAATATAGGAGAGGATAGGTTCTTTTGGGGTCCTAATCCTAAAGGAATATTTACTGTTAACTCAACTTTTGCCTTTGAAAGGGATAAGGAGAATCATAATTTTCCCTCACATAGAGTTTGGATTAAAGATCTCCTGTCGAAGGTGTCTTTCTTTCTTTGGCTGGCATTGCAAAATCGGATATTGATGGTGGACAATCTTAGAAGAAGAGGGATGATCATTCCTAATAGGTGTTATTTATGTTGTGGGGATGAGGAGACAGTTGATCATCTTTTTGTCCATTGCCCCCTTTCTTTGGAGGTTTGGCATGCGCTTCTTCAGTCGCTTAAAACTCAATGGGTGACAACAAAGTCTTTGGAGGCCTTATGGGAAAGTTGGGTTAACCCTTATCATAGCCCCCGATTGAAGAAAATTTGGATCTTTGTTTTACCCCACTTCATTTGGCAGATATGGAGGGAGAGGAATAAACAAGTGTTCCAAAACAAGGCTAATAGTGTAGAGGTCATTATCAGGAGTATCAAAGTTGCCATTGCTGAAAATGTGGTTGTTAATATGGACAACCAAATCTATGAAAATGAGTTGGAGGAAGAAATAGCAATGGACTGGGGACTACTGAGAGCTACAGGGAATCAGATTAGCTGGCCAAGGAGAAAGGTGAGATGGACTCCTCCCCCTAGAGTGGGTAAAACTGAATTTTGATGGAGCCTCTAAAGGCAATCCAGGGAAGGCTGGAGGGGGAGGGGTTCTGAGATCTAGCTCAAGGGTAGTGATCTCTTGTTATGCGGTGAACTTTGGCCATGCATCAAACCATGTAGCAGAGGCGAGAGCCATGATTACAGGATTAAGGCTTGCAAAAAAGATGAATGTTAAGAAGCTTATAGTGGAAGGGGATTCTATGAATATCATTAACAGTTTGAATGCCAAGCAAACCGCTAGCTGGAGCATTGAAAGTATTATTCAAGATGCAGTGAATATACTATCAGGCATGGAGTCATTTGTGGTCCAACACATCTACAGGGAAGGTAATGTTGCGGCTGATGTTATGGCAAACATGGGAGTTCAGATGGATGGATCCAAGGTATGGAATGATGTTTTCCCGGAGGCTTTGATGATTATAACTCTGAAAGAGGAAAATGCTTCTGATGTTGCTGAGTTAGAAGTTTCAAAGCCTTAGGGGAATTGATCACTGTAAAAGATCTATTAGCATGGGGCCAGTTTTCAAGGAAACTAAACTGAGATTCAAGAGCTGAATAAAGAAGGCTGCATATTGAATGAAGACTAGGCGGAAGCTTTCGAAGATCTCAAGAAAGTGGAATTGAAGCAGGGCAGAATTGGAGATCTGATCTGAAGCCAATAGAGAATTGATTAAAGCTCTTGAAGATTCTAAAGAAACCAGATGGATTGAATTTAAGAAATACTGAATCCCCATGGGATAGAGTTAAATCAAAATTGTTGTATCTAAGTATGCAACATGCTCCTTTTTAGTCCAAATTTTGTAATATGTAGGTGTTGGAAGTGATTTTTCTCCTCTGCAAATGTAAAAGGTTTGGGGCCCTTTCAAAACCCCTTCATTTACCATAATAAAAAAATAACACAAAAAACATATACTGAAAGAAGATAAAAACATGACTAAATAAAAATCCAATACCAATCCAAGGTGGGAGGCATATTTATGAACATGTCTTTGATGAGGCAACCAACCATGATAACCCTAGTTTACCCAACAACTAATCTCAGTTTGCCCATTGAAGAAGATAAAATAAAGAAATCCAATTTAAAAGGGCCATTTCAACCCATAATTTGAATATATTTAAATGCTTAGAGCCAACAAGCCTTCAACAACCTTCAATGAGCAAATTATGTATGATTGTTGATGGAAATCGCTGAAACTGAAAAATTTATAAAGGACTCGAGAAATATTTGAAATTTGAGAACCCATGGTCTATTTATTGAAAGCAACAACCAGAACATGTCAAATCAACAACCAATACGGCCTCTCGCTCAAACATGTCACAATAAGTCTCATGAGATATTAGATCTACACCTTCATGTAAACAAAAACAGGTAGTAATGAAAGACGGAATACCATCTTAACCCAACCAATAAAATATCTTTCTCTTACAGACACGCTCATAAACCCATTCAACTTATATGGGGATTATTCGCCACAAAGATCACTTACGCACGCGCAAGCACATATTCAACCTTATGTGGTCATTATTACCCACAAAACATGTATAACATGTTCGTATGCTGTTCATGTGTCTCAATACTTCTCAAGTTAAAACATGGTAGTTTGACTTTGAATGTTCTCTAGATATTCTAACCCTTAGGATTTAGCAAGTTAACAAAAGGTTTGCTACAGCTATGTTATAGACATAAACAGAAGGTTCTTTTCTCTGCAGCCAAAGTTTTGGCCACATGAGAATTGCTTTTATAAACAAAAATGTTTCAAAATTGAAATATAACTCTTTTAACACCTTCATGGTCATTAATATATGTTCATATCCCTTTCTCCTTCCTTATCCTATGAGAATTGCCTTTATAATAAAAAAAAAAATTTCAAAATTTGAAGTATAACTCTTTTAACACCTTCATGGTCATTAATATATGTTACATCACTTCATTTCCCTTTCTCCTTCCTTATCCTATGGAGGATTGACTCCTCATTTCAATTCTATTATTTTAGTCTAACTTTTATTTGTAAGTATAAACCCTACCTGGGTTTCTAATGTATTAAGCAGCAAAGTTTCCAAATTTGAGAAGGGTTGAAGAGAATGTGCACCTCATCCAACATGGCAACAAGTTTTGCTTTTTTCATTTGCAGCTCTTGCCTATCTGCTGCTGTGAGTCCAACACCATGTTCGTTTTTCACTTCTTGTGTTGAAGTTGAAGGTCCAGTTATTGCAGATGCAGTCCCGTCATTTGTGCTCGTTTCTGTTGAATTGTTCTTTTTGTCAACTACTGTACCAAACCATGTTTGAGGTTTCTGATGCTTGGCTATATCAGGCTTGATACCCTTTCCAACATTGACAACTTCCTCGAGTAACTGTAGTGTTGCTTTGAAATATTTTGAACCTGTTAGACCGTTTGGGACCTCTGTTGCTCCAATTGCATTGTAACCATAATGAGTCTGTTTAATAGCCTCGGGGCCACCTGGACTTGTTAGAAATTTACCGCCTAGCATGCCATCCCTTGCAGAATCTTGAAAAGAACTCAGATTTCCTGGCCATTTACTTGTAATTCTATCAGTGTTATTCATATTATCTTCTGAATTTGCTTGAGAAATACCAGGGCAGTTTACCTCCGAGTCTGTAGGCTGGTTTTGAAAACAGGATAGTTGCATACTTGAAAGTTGATGGGGGGAAAGGCTGAGGGAAAGTCCTTGTCCGTTTGCTGTGGAATTATGTGATTTATCTAACTGCAATCCTAGTCCATTTGGATTAATACTGAGATGTTGCTCTGGCATTGAAGACATTGGAGTGTGCTTCATCCCTGTGGGAGAAATCTCTGAAACACATTGATGACCCATGTAAGAAAAACTGTTTGCCTGCCCAGAAAATGGTTGGTTGTCATTCTGGGATGGTTCATGTGCCCGCATTGTTGTCAGCTCATTTCCCATGTTTCTCCATGCACTGTAACCATTATTTCCAAGCCGAGATGGAAGTGACATTGAAGGGATGCCCTGGTGTGTTCCACTTGAATTTTCTACTGTTCCCATAGAAGCGCGTTGTGGAAGCGGCGCAGGAGGAAACGGGACACTAATAAAATGTTGCTGTGGCTGCCCACTAGCCACTAGATTATTGTTTGTTAATGCTGCTCCCGTTGAAGGATTTACAAGTACCATGTTTCCAGAAGCTGGCATGTCTGGATAGCCCACATAATCAGGATTCATCAGATAAAGAGTTTGCATTGTGTCTGCTTGGATATTTGAACCTGAAAAATAAGTAGCCATTTCCTCTCTGCAGTTTCAGCTTAATCCAAATATTCTTTCCTCAACTCTCAACTACTGGAACCAGGATAATTCAAATCTCAACACAATATGTGGCAATTCCTCCTGGCCAATATTTCGATGCTAAAGAAACAATCTTTATGAATTTATTTCCTTGATGGATGATGCATATCATCCTAATTCCAGCAGGATGTGAACCAACCTATCATGACTTACTTTTAAGAGTCTAGCCACTGCCACAATTATCCAAAAGGCAAAATAATTTTTCTCAGCTGCTAAGAACAACCAACAACCATTCAATCTATCAGAAGTCAGAATCAGGCGTAAGCTGATCACATGCAGAAATAAAGCCTCTGACAGAAGAATGTGGTATGAATGTTAGCCACTGGTCCCATAAAACTCTCTAGGCTGTAGGCAGCACACCCATGTCCCTGTATCACAAAGTATAAGCCAAAAACGTTACAACAGTTGCAAGTTATCCTCTAATAAGAGAGGCAGGAGAAATTTATGCTTTCTATTTCAGGCTTCAGATCTTAAAAACGAATGTGTGTAATTTTTAAATAAGGGAACTCACACATATATTATACATCAAGATTCATAATTTACTTTGTAGATTCTTACATTGTAACCAATAAAAATGAAAAACCCTCATATCAATGAACCAATAGAAAACAAAATCTATTAGTTAGTCCTTGTTTAAAGGCAAAGGCAAGGACAGGCACTCAGTCTAAACAATTTTTTTTAAGTAGATTCTTACATTGTAACCAATAAAAATGAAAAACCCTCGTATCAATGAGCTAATCGAAAACAAAATCTATTAGTTCGTCCTTGTTTAAAGGCAGAGGCAAGGACAGGCACTCAATCTAAACATTTTTTTTTCCCTCCTCAATCTAGGACACCTTGAACTCAATATCTAGAACCCTATTCGTGGTCTGACAGACTACGAATAGGGTTCTAGGGTTCTATACTGTCCGGAGTGCACCCGATCCTGCTCGCACCAACATTATCAATTGGATTTTGAGTACCCAATTCAACTTTTTGGTAAGGTGGAGATTCGAACCTAAGACCTCCCTTAAAGGATTGCCCTCTCCTCTCCTCTCTAACTCACCTACAACACCTGAATTTAAAAGAGGACTTGACTATAACATGATTGCTATCATCGGCAGTTAGCTTCAAAACTATTGGAGGTCCAGCTGAAGTAAAATCAACCCAAGAACTGATATTTATATTTCTATCGAGTTATCTCTTTTCGGGTCTTAGTGATTCTCAGTTAGAAACTTGTCATTTTGGTTTGCCTAAAATCAAATGGGAACACTTCTCATTCATGGATGTGCTGATTTCTATGTTAACGATGTTCTGCTAGGTCTGTCTCCTTCGTCGGACCCGAATAGAAATGGAAAAAATATATATGTATATTGAAGTTCTAACTTTATCTTTTATTTTAAATAATGTAGCATCTTTCATATAAAAAACTATTACATGTCAGAAGATGAAAAGATATCTCAATAGAATGAGCTTAGATTATACCAACCACAAATAATATATCTTATACCAAACTTTGAATAATACCCGTGCTTCTCTTATGGCAGTCTACTGGTTCAAAAGTTAGGAGATGAGTATGATCTAGACCATAGGAAACAGCATGCTTTGTCAGTTGTATGTTGATGAAACATAACACTGTCGGTACATTGCACCTGGTTGTGACTGTTCTTTCCAAATATTTTGGATGGAATGAAAGTTTAGAAAGCAACAATTGAATAGACTAAAAGGGTAAGTAATTTTTAAGTATGGATATAATTTGAACTTTTATGTAAAGTTTTAAGGCTTTTATCATTAGACCCATTAAATTGTACTGTTAAATTCACTTAAATTATATTATATAAAATTTTTCATCTGAATTCAGTATTCACCTACTTAAACTTCTAAGTTTCAGTTCTAATTGCTTTACATACAGATAACTCAGAACCACAATACAAAGAGCTTGTAAATGGAATATACTTTTTTACACTTTAGTGTGTCACAAATTTGATTATCATTCTATAGCTTATAGCTTGGCTTCTGTTAAAACAAGTCATGATATTCGATTTCATACCATGCTAGATGGCATGGAACGCTTCTATCTTGATTTGAGGTTGCTGATAAAAGTTGACCAATATTCGTGAAAGACTGTCTAGTTCTACAGAAATGAAACTTTTATTGTATTGAGATTACATGAATTATTAGATTCACGAAGGATTATTTCTTATCCAATTACTTTCAATAAGAAAGAATTGTTGTATTGCAATTCAAAATATGAAAATGAAGAAATTTATCTCCGGAAGAGGATTCTCTAAGCAGAAATAGTAAATTTGTCTTCTTCAGAGAAGTGATATATTTGTGACCTTATTGTAGATTATGTCAAAGTCCTTTACATTTATTGAAGGTATTTATAAAATTAATATATTTTAAAATATCATACAATTCTCTGAATACAATTTTATCATTACAAAGAGACTTTGAAAGTTGGCACATATCCAAAATTATCATTGAATAATTAAGTCTTATTGGATAATTGAGAGATTATATATTATACATTCAACTTCAATTAAGAAAAATGGTTTTATTGCGATGAAAAATGACAAATGAAATTAATGTGCCTCTTACTGACCCCTGCAAGATTCCATTAATTTTCATGTGGATGAGAGGTATCTGATGAGAAAGATTCCATGTGCAAGAGGGTAGGTTGCCTTAGAAACATTATGATATTCTGAGTTAATTTTGTATCTTTACAAGTCATTATTGTTTTGGATGTGCGTCTCTGATGAAGCAACCAACTCTGCCTTCACACATCCAAACGAGGGGAAAGAGAATTTCATTAACTCTTCCACTTTTCTAAAGTGCATGCTTTTCTAAACACAAAACTCCCGAAGATTAAAAAGATAGGCTTCTATGGGTCAAAATACATTGTATATGGTACACTAATTACATGGGAATTGAAAAACTAAACATATGGGAGTTAAAACTTCCTACTTGAGGACAAACATTTTTTCAAACAGAAATAAAAAAAATTAAATATGACTTAACAGTAGACATTACGTCCTGCTACCATGTTTAAAAGATTATATGTTTTTCCTGGTATACATTCTACAAAATTTTGCAAGTTAAAATATATGTTTTTCCTGGTATACATTCTACAAAATTTTGCAAGTTAAAATAGTTTGTGCACTTTAGAATAAAGATCATTGCTGCAGTCTATGAATTTCTTATTTTTCACCAAAATTCATCAAATATTGTATTAATATTTATAAAGTACTTCAACATGTTACTGAATGTTTTTTTTCACAAAACTTATATAAATGTACAATTGTCATCAAATGGTATTAGTTCAACTAATTATTTTTAAAAAAACTTAGGTTTGAATCTTGTTAAACCATACTTACATACAAATTTAATTTATGATTCCAAGTGATAGTCTGATTTTATAATAGGTCTTGCCTGTTTTAAGAGAGTTATGTCTAGTGGACATAGGCTTGATTGTAATGGCCTCCTGATGCATTTCAATTTCACTGTTTCTCTTAAAAACCTATTTTACGGCAGTTGTGTTTGGTGGCAAGTAACATAGAACACAATTTAATAAGAGCATAAGGAGAAAAAAACACATTAATTCTCGCTCTAATACCATTTTGAAAATTCTGGAACAACTATTAAACTTAAAACTTCTTACCAACTGCTTCAAGTGTTCTGTCACTAATATACTAGCCCTAAGTGAGTATTTTCCACGGGCTTGTTTCTAATGGCTTCTTGGTGTATTTGAAGTCGTCCATTTATTCTATTAAAGTGTTCTGTCACTAATATACTAGCCCTAAGTGAGTATTTTCCACGGGCTTGTTTCTAATGGCCTCTTGGTGTATTTGAAGTTGTCCATTTATTCTATTAAAAACCTATTTTAAGATAGTTGTGTTTGATGGTAATAAGCATAGAATTGAAATATTAAAAACCTATTATAAGATAGTTGTGTTTGATGGTAATAAGCATAGAATTGAAATTGATAAAAACACTCTAAGAGTGTAAGATGTACACATCAAATCTGATTTTAATCTTATTTGAAAATCTTGGACAATCTATAAAACTTAGAACTTCTTAACAAGTGCTTCGAAGTACTCTATCATAATCTCCCAACTCTTTCTAAGTCCACATTTTAAAAGTATAGATTGACCTTCAACAACTTTTTATATTTTTGAAATAAAAATGATTTTAATTTAAGTTGTATTTTAGAGTTTAAAAATATTATTAAATATTTATATGGATGTAAATAAATTCAAGTTTTTTAAAGTAAGAATTTTTATGTTTTTAATAGGCTGCCACAAATTTAGGTTGGAGAAGTGACTAAGCTTAAACACCTATCGCACATATATAATGGGGTTCTAGGCTTCTCAGTAGAAGATGACCTATCTCAATCACATGAGCTTAATTTCATGGACAAAAGTTTATATATTTCATTAATTTTTTTTTAATAAAAATTAAAATTATTTTTTAATTTATTATTTTTATAAAATATTTAGAAAATAATTTATTTGCAACTAATAGTCGTTGATATCATACTTGTTTTCTATTTTTAAATTTTGAATATATTCCTGTGAAATTACATATTACATATCATCCAAGGATATAACTGTGAAATCTATATTCAAATTCAATAATTAATTTATCATTAATAAAAGAAATCAAATATGTTCAAATTCAATAATTAATTTATCATTAATAAAGGAAATCAAATATGTTTAAAATAATAATTTATTAATGAGTATTATTAAGTAATATAAAATAATATAATTAGCGAGATATTTTTCTATTTATTAATAATTTAACAACATTCTAAAGGCTAAAAAATATATAATTTATTCATGTTTGAAAAATTAATTATTATGTATTTGAATCACATGTATACCAAGGAAGACCATATCAGACATATTCAAAATGCTTTTGATGTGTCATAATATTATAAATAGATAATATCAAATCACATATTGTTCTATATTAAGAAAAACAATACCAATTTTGTTTAATTTTTTTTTCATCATCTATAATATTATAAATTATGGATAAAAAATCAACCATGTTCAAATGCTTTTGATATTTTTTAATTCTATAAACTATAATAATATGAATATACTTATTTAGATTACATACTGCTTTAAAAAACAAATGTGCAGATAGGCTATTCAATAGAGGGATTTTAATTGAGGATCATGAAGTTAAATTCTCTTTTTCATCATGGTTTGAGGAAGTAGTAAGTTTAGCTAATGACAAGAAAATATTGTTTGTTTGAATCAAATAACTAAGATTTAATTTAATGTTTTCCATTGGTAATACTTGCTTTGTTTTATAACATTAATGTGTTTTCGTATAAACTATTTATTTAAATTTTTGTGGTTGCACTTATGCTTTATTAGGAAGGAAACTAGCAATCCAAATATGGTAAAGTAGACTATGATGGCGTGAAGTTTTGAAAAAATTATTTCATGAAGGAAACTAGCAATCTAGATATGATAGCGTGAAGTTTTGGAAATATTATTTCTACTAAGATGCAATGCATAAATAATAGAAGTGGAGTTTTAGTATTCTAAAGGCTGCTGCAGAAAAATGTCAAGAAGAAGGATGTTGAATTTTGGAATATTTGTATTGACACAAAAAATTAAAGAAGATGTAGAAAATGAAAAATAAAGAATTCAGTTATAAAGTGGCATTAGCTCAACCAATTAAATTCTTCAATATTTAAAGAGGAGACCAAGGTTCAAATCTTACCAAGCGTTACATGGATAATATCCAAGCTTTGTTGTAATACCACTATGTAGTGATGATGTAATAAGGGTGGGGTCCATTTCGATTCCATATAACCAATTGAGAAAATCAAGAATTCAAACTTTTTATGAAAAATGATGTAGGTATCTAGCTATAGAAACTCCATTAGGATGAGAATTGAATTTGTTTGTAAACTCTCAAGCTCTAAAGGAGAGAGTTCTGATTTGTTAAGGGTGGGGGACCCAAGTACAACCCCATGTTCTCCAAGGGGAAAAAAAGAAGACAATACCAACCATGTTCAAAATGTTCTTGATTACCTACAATTTTATAAATTTCATATAAGAAGCAACAATGTCTACAAGAATTGATCTAATATGTTGATAATTATTTCAAATCATTAATTCATTTCATTAAGTTCTCATAATTTAAAGTATTTCAAAAACTCATTAACATCATTTCTTCAACTTTGATATTTATTTTTTTCTACTCTGCATAGCCTTGTGAGATAAGAAGAGATGCATTAAATTATGTCATAGGTATGTTCTTAAATTCTTCACTAAAAAGACCTTTCACCTACAAATTATTCACAAACACTTTCTTAAAGAAGAAAAAAATAAATATATAAAAAAATTAACAAAAATTAATGTATTGCATCAAACATTTAAACAATAAAATAAATACATCTTTGACAACGAAACAATCCTTTATATTGAATATCAACCCTAGATTTTTCTTGAAATTGCAATCCAAAAATAAGAACAAATGCACTTTACATGGACTTTTTAAGTTCAAGAATTTCACCAAATTGCTGAGTATGAAAATAATTTTATCCCATTCTAAGGTTTTATCTATTTTTAATATCAAATTTATTGAATATAAAGATAAAATCAATTTATTTTTCAAACTTCACTTCTTTATGGCTAACCCACAATAAGTCTTTTTTTTAAAATTATATATTAAAAATATTTATAAAATAAAGTTCTCTTTGTATTTAGTAGGTTCACTATGTCTAAAACTCATTAAAGAAGAAAATTCATGACCAAAATATAGTTATTTTAACATATTACGAAAATTATAACATTTACAAAGATACTTTCATTGGACTTCCATGAATAATCATGTAAATAGTTTCACTAGAATATGTGCATTATGCAATGAGTTCGATAGAAGTTTGGATTGCATCTATCATCTCTTAATTCCCTCCAAGATTTAGAATCATGCCCATAAATCTTATTATCAGATTTCAACTATCCCTTATGTTACATACACAAAAAAGACATGGTACGACAAGGGGGGCACTATCAACATGACATAATATTTATTGTTGCATGTTGATTTTTTAAGATTTCTTTCATGTAACAAAACTAGGATGTTATTGGAGTTGTTAAGTTGTTCATAGACAATAGAGGTGGAGTGTTGGTATTATAAAGGTTGTTGCAGGAAAATGTCAAGAAGGATGTTGAATTTTGAAATATTTGTATTCACATAGACCATTGAAGATCTTGAAAATGAAAATCAAGAATTCAAATCTTTTATGAAAAAAACTGTAGATATCTAGCTATAGAAACTGGATTGAGATATAATTAAATCTGTTCGTAAAATATCAAGGTCTAAAGGAGAGAGTTGTGATTTACATAATAAATTTTCAAAATTACATATTAAAATTTTAAAAAGATATTGTGAGAAAACATTAACTTGACCAAGTCAAAATGGTATACATGCAAATATAGGAAACATCAATGTCTACAAGAATTCATCTAATCCATCTAGTCCCACAACTTTTAAATGTTTTCTTGATGGTATAATCTTTTAGAGAAAAAATCATTGATAATTCTTTCAAATAATTAACCCATTTCATTAATTTTATAACAAAAAAATACTTTTCTTAGAATTTAAAGTATTTCAAAAACTCATTGGTGTCATTTGCTTCACTTTTATATTTATGTTTTTCTACTTCACATAGCCTTGTGAGATAAGATTATATGCATCAAATTATATCATACTTATTGTTCTTAAGTTCTTCACTAAAAAGACCATTCACCTACATGTTATTTGCAAACACTTTTTAAAATAAGAAAATATTAAATATAAAAAAATATAACAAAAAAATATGTATTGAATCAAATGTTTAAACAATAAAAACAATACATCTTTGACAACAAAACAATCCTTTATATTGAATATCAACTCTAGATATTTCTTGATTTTGCAATCCTTAAATTAACATTTTAATTTCAAGAGTTTCACCAAATTAATGAGTATGAAAATAATACTACCCCCTTCTAAAGTTTAAGTATGAAGATAATTTTATCCATTCTAAGGTTTTATCTATTTTTAATATCAAATTTGTTGAATATAAAGATAAAATCAATTTATTTTTTAAATTTCACTTTAGATTGATTCTCAATTCTTTACAACTAACCCACATATAAGTAAATTTGTTTATAAATATAAAATAAGCTTTTGGTTCACTATGTCTAACACTCATTAAAATAGGAAAAAGTAGATATTTTAACATATTAAAAAATTAAAAACATTTACAAAGATACTTTCATTGGACTTCCATGAAGAATCATGTATACAGTTTTATTAGAATATGTCCATTGTGCAATGAGTCTAACAAAAATTTTGGATTGTATCTACCATCTCTCAATTCCCTCCAAGATTTGAAAATCATGCCCACAAACCTTATTATCATATTTTCAACTATTTACATACACAAAGGGAACATGGTACCACAAGGGGCACTATGAAAGTATATTTATTGTCGTATATTATTTTTTTATGATTTCTTTCCTATAATAAAATTAATATGCTTTTAGAGTTCTTGATATATGTTTGAACTTTTAAATTCATAGTTTTATTCATTATAACTATATTTAGTTACTTCTTAAGAAGAATATTTAAACCTTTTAAGCTATTGATTGAGGCTCTTTACTTCTCCCACAAGTTTATTATTAAACAAAAGTAATTAACAATCTTTTAGTTCTTCACATATATTGTAATTAGAACAAACAAGTCACATATATATAAATGCTTCCAAACTATCAAAGTTTTTTTTAATATGTATGTTATGATTGGCCCTCACTATATTTTTCCAGTTTCTCTTTTTAATCCATAAAGGAATGACCAAATTCTCATTCATATTTTCCATATAGTATTAAATTTTTAATTCAAGATTTAAGAACAAAGACATTATAAATGAGTTTATTATATTCAAGAATTTTATTTTGTAATAATATAAAAGAAAATTGTTATTGTTGATATGTTTTTTGCAATTAATAATGAGTTATTTTTTAATATGTATGATAAAATTTTAAGGTACTCACTATTTTTTTCAAGTTTTTCCTTTTCATCTATAAAGTGATTATCAATTTCTCATTCATATTTTCAATATAATATTGAATTTATAATTTAAGACTTCAGAACAAAGACATAGTAAATGGGTTTCTTATATTCAATAATTTCATATTGTAACAATATAAAAGAAATTTATTATTGTTGATATCTTTTTTCAATTGATTAGAAGGGGTGAAAAGATTCATGTCACTATTTTATTATAACTGCCTTATAACAATATTTAGAAAAACTAGATTATTATTGTAATAAAACAAACATATTATTATAGGCCTCCTTGTTGCAAAAGTCTATAAAAATGGTAAGGATTTGAAATAACTTTATGTTTATGCCATTGCATCATATTTTCCATTACTTTACAATGTAATTAGTTATTACTATTTTAATTTTAATTAGTTATATAGAGTTGAATGGATCTTATTAACATAATATCATGACTATATTATTATATTATTTTGAAGTTCCACATTAGTATGGTATCTTAATAAACTATATTATTGTAGGCTATCTTCTTATGAAAATGTTCATTCTAATACATATGCTTGAACTTAAATTGTATTCACATAATCAAATCTGGATTAGAGAAGGGGATGAGTGGAAGACCGCATTCAAGATAAAGGATGGATTATATGAGTGGCTAGTCATGCCATTTGGATTGACCAATGCACCAAGTACTTTCATGTGGTTGATGAATGAAGTGTTGAAACCATTTCTTGGTAAGTTTGTTGTTGTTTATTTGGATGATATTTTGATATTTAGCAAATGTAAAGAAGATCATTTGGTGCATTTGAGATTGGTTTTGCAAAGGTTGAAAGAAGAACAATTGCTGGTCAACTTGAAGAAATGTAGCTTTATGAAGAAAGAGTTAGTGTATTTAGGCTTTGTTATTTCACAAGAAGGCTTGTGGATGGATCCCAAAAAGGTTAAAGCTATTATGGATTGGCCATCACCAAGAAGTATGTTTGAGGCAAGAAGTTTCCATGGTTTGGCAAGTTTTTACAAGAAGTTTATCAGAAATTTTAGTGGGATTTGTGCACCAATCATGGAAACAATGAAGGGTGGTAGGCATGAGTTCAAATGGATAGTTGTAGTAGAAAAGAGTTTTCAAATCTTGAAGGAGAAGGTAATGGAACAACTGGTTCTAGCTTTGCCAAATTTCAACAAGGTTTTCCAAGTGGATTGTGATGCGAGCGGGACAACTATAGGTGGAGTTTTGAGCCAAGAGGGTAAGCCCATTGCTTATTTCAGCAAGAAGTTAAGTGAAGCAAAGAGGAAATATTTAGTCTATGACCAAGAGTTTTATGCCATTGTTCAAGCCCTTAAGAAGTGGAGACATTATTTGCTACCAAAGGAGTTTGTTCTATTCACAGATCATCATGCTTTGCAATTCATTAACAACCAAGGTAAGTTAAACCAAAGGCATATGAAGTGGGTAGAATTTCTTCAAGGTTATTCATTTGTTTTGAAGCATAGAAGTGGTAGCACAAATCGGGTAGTCGATGCATTGAGTAGAAGATGTTTATTGTTGCATGAGATGAGAATAGAGGTTGCTGGTTTTGATTCCATGAGAGAGCTATATGCGGATGATGTGGACTTTAAGGAGGCTTGGGCATCTTGTAACAACCCAACCGAGAAATATAGGACTCCATGGTTGGACTATTTCATGCAAGAAGGATTATTGTTCAAGGGCCAACAATTGTGCATATTGCATGGTTCTATGAGGGAAATTTTGATAAGAGAAAAGCATAGTGGAGGTCTAGTTGGACACTTTGGAATGGATAAGACATTGGGGCAGCTTTGTGAGAGTTACTATTGGCCAAGAATGGGTGTGGATGTGAAGAAATTTGTGCAAAGTTGTAGAGTTTGTCAACGTGCCAAAGGAAGGAGTCAAAACACCGGTTTGTATCAGCCATTGCCTATACCGAAAAGACCTTGGAAAGATGTGAGCATGGACTTCATTCTTGGGTTGCCAAGGACACAAAGAGGTAATGACTCTATTTTTGTTGTTGTTGATAGATTTTCAAAGATGGCACATTTCATACCTTGCAAGAAGACAAATGATGCTACTCATATTGCTACATTGTTCTTCAAAGAAGTGGTGAGATTGCATGGGTTGCCAAAGAGTATTGTTTTGGATAGAGACACTAGATTTGTGGGCCATTTTTGGCAGACTTTGTGGAAGAAATTGGATACTAAGTTGGGTTTTAGTTCAGCCTATCATCCACAAACCAATGGGCAAATGGAGGTTGTCAATAGAAGCCTTGGGAATTTGTTGAGATGCTTGGTTGGAAAGAAACTGAATCTATGGGATACTACCTTAGCACAAGCTGAATTTGCATATAACAACTCAATCAATAGAAGTACAGCCAAGAGCCCTTTCCAAATTGTGTATGGATTCAGTCCTAGAGGAGTGGATGAGTTGATAGATACTGCTGATTTGGGGAGAAAAAGTGCTATAGCAAAAGATTTTGCCAAGTATATGCATGAGTTGCACAAGAAAGTGAAGGCTGATTTGGAAAAGAGCACTATGAGGTACAAACAACATGTTGATCTCAAGAGGAGAGAACATGAATTTTAGGTTGGAGACATGGTTTTAGCTCACTTGAGGAAAGAAAGGTTCCCACATGGAACTTATAACAAGTTGAAGTGGAAAAATATTGGACCTTGTAAGGTCTTTTGAATATTTATAGCCAATGTTTAAGAGATTAAATTCCTGGAAGGAGTGGATATATCACCAATTTTTAATATAGTTGATTTGTATCCTTATCATGAGGGACCAACAAGTGAAAATGAAGATATAATTTTAGATTTCCCTATGGAAGAATGGGTACAACAGTTGCTGGAAAAGGAACAGGATGAGGTAGAAGCGATGATAGATTCCAGAGTGGTTAAGAAGACAAGAGGTAGGGAGTATCATGAGTATTTGGTAAAATGGAAGAATTGGGCAGTGAAAGAAGCCACATGGATGAGTGCATCCGAAGCTGCCAAGCATGGGATCTCGGTTGAAGATTTCGTAAAATGTTCATGAGTCAAAGCTCATGAAGCATTTCTCTTACTCGACGTGTATGATGCAAGAGCATCCAGGTAAAAATAATAATAATAATAAAAATTGAAGATCTTTCCAGCTGCCAAGAGAAGAAGAAGGGGCATGACTTTTAACCTTCCATGTCCCACCTTCGTTCCCATTGTTGGAAAAGCATAAATTGGGAGTTTTGCTGCAATTTCCAGATTATTGGCAAGAGTAGCTATCTAATGAAGTTTTTGAGTTTTGCTGCAATTTCCAGATTATCGGCAAGAGAAGCTATCTAATGAAGTTTTTGAGTTTTGCTGCAATTTCTAGATTACTAGCAAGAGAAGATTTGAGTTTTGCTACAATTTCCAAGTTACAACCAAGAGAAGGTATGAGTTTTGCTACAATTTCTAGATTATCAGCAAGAGAAGGTTTGAGTTTTGTTGCAGTTTACATATTACCAACAAGATAAGTTTTGAGTTAGCTGCAATTTACAGTTTACCAACAAAGGAACCATATTAAAGGAGTTTGAATTTTTCTACAATTTCCAGTTTATCGATAAGGGAAGTTTAGTGATTAGAATATTTTTGTTGCTGTTGTAATTTTTTTTTTAAAATAGAGGAACACAAGTAAATTGTTGTTGTTCATTTTTTGGTTGTATGAATTTCTTGTGATACATTTAGGCTGCTAGAAGAGGTTTTATTTCATTACACCCCCTCATCTAGATTGCATCAGAACATATTGATAGGTTTCTACTAAGGACTAAGTAGCTAAAGTATGATACAATTATTGAACCCACAACAGGTCAAGCATACTAGTTCAGATTATGCTCTGATATTTCTCCATATCAAATAAGAATCACAATGCAAAAGATTCCCTATTAAATTTAAATCTATGTGGCTATGGGACAAGAACATATAATGGATCAATGGTGGAAGGTTTATCCTAAAACAAGCAATACTAAAATATACAAACTCTCCCACAAACTTTGATAGATAAAGAGAAAACTCTTAAGGTGGAATAAAACCATTTTTGATAATATTTTTCCCAAAGACACAAGACAAAATATGCTTTATTGACAATCAACACAACATGGAAAAATTTAGGCATGAGTATTGAGTTATTAGCTGAAGAACAATATTTACAAAGCTCTTTGAAAGAGAAATAATTGACTTCAAAAAATATGATCTCCTGAGGCTAGCATGTCAATGATAACCTCCTATAGGGATCTACTATTATAAAATATATGTCATCTCTCTCATTGATGAAGGCAATCTATAATCCCAACGTTTAGAAAACATTAAGTTTATAGGCAAATAAATGCAAAATTTGTAGGGGTTTGAGGGATGAATTATAACATTTACAAAATATGTGCTACAGAAAGATCCTCTCTACTTATTATAAGACCCTTTATCAAGGAATCATACCCATATTTTCAAATTAAAGCACAATATAATATTTAGGTAGTGACTAATTTGTTCATCTACAAGAATCTATAATAATGAGCATGTATCACAACTTATTTAAAAGGAATTACTATTGCTTTCTCTACTGATTTGAAGAAGGATATCTAATTATTGATGCTATTATAATATCGATTGACCATTTATTTTACCATCTTGGGAGTGGATCCCTGTAGAACCCACATTATTTTTACATACATAATTTTTTTTTAGCAATAAACAACTTCTAAATATAGCCAATTGATAATAATAAACAACTTTTAAATATGGCCAATTGATAATAATAAACAACTTCTAAGTATTTAATAGTAATAAATTTGACCAATTGCTTTAACTTTTCCTTAGTCATCCACCCTCCCACCATCATCCACCCTTAGCCTCATCTTAATACTATAGAATAGACCATAGTACCATGATCTATGATAGGTATTTCATGGCAAATGATACAAATAGCATTGTATATACAATACAAGAAAGATATATGTAACGTTAAAATCTTTAAGTAAATGTAGTACATAGTAGCATCATAATGTTCCATTGAAATCTTTAAGTATATGTTTATTTAATACTATATTATTATTATTAAAATTTCATATATATTGTTGATAGTTTAATAAACCTTGTTTATAATAATACATCATAACCTGCAATTATTTTTATTTTCAATCAAATTGCAAGTCTTATCACTTTCCTCTTATCTCTCTCCCTTACACCATCCTTGATTGTGGCCAATTTATTAATTTCTCTCCACATGAAGACTTGATGTAATATTTTCAATAAGCAAAACTCACTTAGATTGAATATTTTAATTTTTTTTAAATGCAGCAAACCTTAAGCATTAAAAAACTATATTCTTATCAAATAATATAAGTTCAACTAATTAAACTTATGTAAAAAAAATAAAAAATAATTCACTATGTATTAACTTCTACTAAGACATCTTTCAGCTTATTTATTTTAAAAATTACCTTCCATCTCCTTTATATATTATTCTTTAGAGTTGAATTCTAGAGAATATCACCAAGCTTATTATATGGTATATTTTCAATGATATAGGGATAGGAACCTTCAAAAATTTTGAACGAATAGAATGTGGGAAGACCACTCTAAATTCAGCCAATAAACTGTAACAATTTGCATAGCAACATGCGTTTAGAAGACTCTTCTTGTTCGTCTGTTACTAGAAAAGAGGAGAGAGACAAAGGATGCCCATGAATGTTAGCTTATTCATTAATTGGTTGAGGCACTTAGACTAGACTGAGACACGAATCTGGTACATGCTTGGGACAGCTGTAGGAAATCTAAAAGTTTTATTTTGAAAAGATCCAAAACACACTATTACTTGTAAACTGACAAATATAAATTTCACCAATCAAATACTACAATCCAAGGATTCCACTAATAAATCCTTGGAGAATGTGAAGCATATATTAACCAAAGCGTGTTTCGTTGGAACACACTAAACAACAGACCCCAACGCCCCATTTTCTTCCATTCTAAAAGTTTTAAAATACTTAAAATTTCGAAGTTTAAGAAGAAAATAGTATTATTTTAAAGCTTACGATGAGAAACTTACTCCATATTCCCGAGGTTTTTTTTTATTATAAATAAATAGTATTCGGGTGATATGTCATCATTCAGTGATTATACCACGTAATGTAATTGAGGTACATTTGCAAAATCTGTAAATAAAAAAGGCACGCGTGTAATATTTAATTTTTCTTTCTTATTACATTCATGGAGTTCACGCACTGCAAAACCGGCACATTTCATTTTCCAAGATTGGGCTGAAAGGTAGTCGACCTAAATTCCAATTGTAAAGCCATTTTGACGTTAAATTGGTAAATTATGAATTGTAAGTTGCCAATTTAATCTGTTTGTTGTATGTACTATGTATTTTGAATCTTGAAGAATTTTAACACTGTCCTCCTTAATCTTAGATTCAAGGACAAAAAAAAAAAAGTTAGTTAACCGTTAAAAAAAATCGATTTTCCTGCAACAACTTATGATGAAGTAAGAACATGGAAACAATTGCTGATAATGCGAGAAAGTCTAAAAATCAATTGGAAGAATGAGTGAAAGGGAACTTCTGTTTTTACAACAAGCTAATCCTATCCAGTTTTTCACAAAAAAAAAAAAAAAACAGCAATGATCCAACTCTACGTTAATGGAAGCACAAAAGATATGCCTAGCACTTCCCGTAATCTCTGTATATTTTTCCATGACATGTAGTTGAATGCTTCATGGACCCATTTCCTGAGGCTTAATACTGATTATATATAAGCTAAGCTAAGCTCAGACCAAAAACCACCGGTACCCCGGTGAATCTAGAACAATATATCAAATAATGGGTGTATAGTTCCTCCCTTTACTCTCAGCCTGGGAACATAGGGCAAACAATGTTTAGATATATATATATTTTTTTCATATGAACTTTACAAATCTTAAACTGTATATAGGACAATAATTTTGGCCAACAGAATGTTCCATATCGCTTGCGAATTCAAGCATTCAATACAAAATTTTTATAGCCCAAGCTTGGAGCATTGGGCAAATTCTATCATTTACATGGGTAGCTATGATGTTTCTACAGTTAGTCCAAACCTGATGGATCAGATCTTGCTTCAGGGAAAGATTTTCATTACGGATTCTCACTTTGAAAGTATTAAGATTAGAAATACTTTCTCTCACCAACTAAAATCTTCGAACTGAATTGCAAAGGCACAAGGCAAAAGGCTAAATACCTGCCAGTAACCAGAAATTTTGTGGGACAGAATTACCATAGTCCTCTACCAGACATTAAGAAACAAACAAGATAACAGGCTAATAACAAAGTATTCACATAATACACATCCACATCTAATATATAGTGTACTATATAACATATGAGCGTCCTCTATGGGTTGAAATAGGCCATGGATTGCTTCTTCTATCATCTGGGCCTTAGGCCAAAACCAAAAATCAAAACCGAAAAGCCCATGAATTGTCATTGATCATTTATTTATAAAGTTAAAAAACCTTCTGCAATTAGTTTGAAATGCCAAAAGGATGAAAGAAACGAATAGATTTGAGTACCTCAATGATGATGATGGATGATGTAGGAGTGAATGACACCAGACAGACAAACACCTTCAGCTTCCGCTTTGGATGGCCAAATTCCTGTCAACCTGTAAGTTTCGATTCATTCCAGATACCCTTTGTCAGACTTTTGCTCCATTTTCTTATTATTCAATTCAACACCCAACTTTTATCATCATCATCATCATTGTCATCTCATCTAATCGATATTTTCCCCTATCAGCAAGTAGACCAAGTATTGTTACTTCATTCATGTCACTTTGTCATGATAGATCCTCCAACAGCACAAGCAGCGATCATTCTACTAAATATAAAAAAAAAATCCTTAAACAAAGAGATGGGATCGGAGGAAAGAATCACCAGTGTCCTTTTCCTATACCAGCAACAGAAGGAGGAGAAATCGGAGAGAAAGATGAGGAGGGCTAAACATAACTAGCATTTTCACAAGTAAACAGATGAGATCAGAAGGCTAAGCTTTGCTTGATTTGACATGGCCTATAATTAAAAGAAGCACGGCTGTCGGATTATATTGATTTATTGATGGGAGATGTTGGATTCATGATATATGAATTAGGAAGGAAGCCGTGTCAGTCTCTCCCTGCAGATTTGCCTAAATGAAAACAAACAGTCCCAAATAAAAAAGCAAGAAGAAAGAAGAAAGAGTTCCATCCATTTTCTTACTGTTACACCAATTGACATTAACATTGCCTCCACACCATTCATTCCATTATCTCTTTCATTATACTTGCTACCTGCTTCACTATTCACTTTTCACTTTCCACTTTCCACTTTCCACTTTCCTATACACTTATTGCCTTGCCGCTTGGTTAAACATTACATCAGTGTGGGGGATGTTTGCTTCAAATTTGTGTATATGCCCTACTATTATGTCTCCAATTTCCATGCACCATTATTTTATTAAGGATTACATAAGGCTGGTTATTATTTTAATTTTACACATAATCTTCATCCTTATCTTGTTTCCTATATTGTAGAGTATTATTCTGGCGAGTATTATTGCGTTGTGAATTGTTTATGATTTACCGTGTCCTAGTCCCCACCTAACCCCAAGCGGGTCTGAGACATTTGTCTAGAAATTGGTGTGTGAAAAGGGCCAAAAGTCTTAGTGTTCGTGCAATGCCATTTGTCCGCGAGACACGTGATAGGAGACAATTTTGTTGGTCCAACCAGACTAATAATTGAAGAATAATCTATTTACTTGTTAGTTGCGTGTTACGGCAGGTAAGGACTTTTGCTTGTCTCTTCCGAGCATCTGTCCCATTATAGGCCGTTCAATTTTCCCTTATTATAATAATTTCATGCCCTCGCCTTGTTTTTATTCATTTATTTAATTCCGCTTAATCATTAAAAACACCTCCCTCGCATCAATTGATGTTGTCATGGTGACGTCGCAAGTTGATTCTCGTAAGATTTTGCCTAAAGGAGTCCAGAAACGTGTGCCACGTAGGCGTTTCGGTGATGGTGATGGCGGGGCTGATTTTGATGGGGTGGAAGTATCGTTCATGCTCCTTTCTCTGTGGGCCCTCCTCTCAACAAAGTTAGCCATGCCATGCCCCGCCCCCCCTCAAGAACGTCACATCCCCTCTCAATAGGTACACCTATTCACTTTTCCATGCGGGTAGGGCATTTCTTTTTTGTTAACTTTGCTTAACTGGCCAGGGAGATGAAACAAAAAGGAGATACCGTGATAAGGATTTACATTCTAATGGTATTTTATTATAGATTGAAGAATCGGAGGGTGAGGAATTTTATCAACACTCCCACTTAACCAAAGTTATGAGTATGAAAAAAAGAAGAAGAGGAGATTCCCTCTCCTCCATTAAGAAAATATGGTAGTTTAATGATGTTTTATACGAAGAACGAAAAAGGACAAGAGAATCAAATCATTCCGACAATCACTCGCAATAGACGGGATACGACTTAAACCAACCACGTAAAAGCCGTAGTTTATCAATCACAGGATTTGTACTTGATCGAAATTAAATCTTTTGAATATTTCCTTTGATCTAAGCCGAAGTTTTGGACTTTATAAAAAAAAAACTCATCCCAATTTTGTGAACTAGTAATAATATTTAGAGCGGAGTGAGCAGACAAAGAGTATTGTTGGTGATCGAAGAGGAACGTCAATTCACTCCTCCCCTATAGTTTGGGAAAATATTCTAATATTTTTATCACAAAAAGTGCAGAGGAGTATTGATATGGTTGTCATTGCCTAGGTGTGATAAGGGATGTTGAGAATTTGACAAATATGGCATTAGTAAAGGGGGGGAGGTATGCCAAAAAGGTATATAATCGCAATAATGAAAGTTGGCTTGGAATATTTGGACAAAACTTTCTTTAAAATTTTGTTACTTTAACATCAAATCTATTCTAATATTCTTGACGAATATTAGAATTTGGCCACTATGCCATGCACTAGTTAATTAAGCCGGTTTTAATTTTAAATTACATGCCCAGCGGATATGCTGTAAATCTTGAAGCTTTCTTGGCTTTTAGCTTACATATATATCATCATCAATTGATTCTCCTCTCCTCTTCAAAGGCTACTTTCACAATGTCCCTTATCATCACACGTGTACAAATCATTAACTTAGATTGGCCCCACCCACCACAAACCTTAGTGCACGTTAAGTTGAATGCGATTTTTTGGAAATTTAACATGCCTTTTGCATGGCATCATGGATTTCAAGAGTATCTTCCTTTTGATATAATAAAATTGTTTTTCATTCGTGTCCGTTCATTAAAAGAATTTTTATTTTTATATTTTTAATTATTATTATAATAATATTAATCATTTTATTATGATTCTTAAATCATACTTTTATGATAAATATTTTTCCACTTTAATACTGTTTGGTAAGATATTTTCTGCATTTGTACTGCCTAGCGGTTGAGGCGCAACAAAGTGTTTGTACAAATAGTAGCTGAGATTCATTCTAAACAAGGAGGATGAAAAACAACATAGGTTGGTTAATAAATTTATAGGTCATTGTCGTTTGCAATAAATGCTCTGATTTGTTGGGTATCCGTCCGGATTTTTTTTTTTAAAAAGTAAGGACTACTTTTAGAAATGCTCAAAGCTTAGAAATCGAAAGTTGTGAAGTTGATAGGAGCATATTCTGATGCTAAATGCTAAAATTTATTTTGGTATGCTTCCACACACAACGGATGATATTTACTTTGGATATACTAGAACTATTGCCAGTTAAAAAACGTCGGCAAAACCCTAAGTCAACGACAAATTTTGAGAGCGGGAAATTCCCGAGGGGTGAGTGAGGGTACCGCAACTTAATTTGGCAAACGTTAGAGTTCCACTTGCATTTGCTGGACCCGACGGCATAAAATATGGCCAACAAAAGTTGTTTAATTGTAGTATGTTGCTACACATGTTTAGTATATAAGGACGCACTTGTTGCTTGCACACATCAAAATCTATAACTACTATAATGAATGTCGTGAAGAATTCAAGGCATTATTGTCGTTTTCCACAAATTGTCAAATTAGTACGAAAGAGGGGATGGGAAGCGTGGCTGCTGGGCATACCTAGTTGCTAGCGCAATCATCGCAAGTTGGCCACGGGTAGTTAAGCGGTCAATTCTCAGTTAGCTTTCTTAATAAAAAAAAATGTCGACATTACAATTACATTTACCTTACAAACCAAGAAAGAGATTTTACAATTAATAATTTATTTTTTATTTTCTCCTTATTTCTAATGCGTTCATGGCTACAAACTCTTAGCATGTAATAAAGAATAGAGAGTAGATAAATTGTAGGGTACCTTGGCGAATGGTTGATACAACCCTATCAAAAGTTAATGAGTGCTACAATTTCGTTTTACTTTCGTAGTAGAGTTAAAGTTTAAATCATCGTAGTAGAGTTAAGTTTAAATTATATTTTTAAAATAGGATCTAAAAAGATTTAATAATGAAAAATTAACAACTTTCATTTTGGATGTTTATGCATATCTTTCTCTTTATGTGTTGTACTTAGAATTTACATGGGAAAGAAGATGAAGACAATTTATTTGAAAAACGATTTTCGAACCAAAAGTTCCAACAGTTTTGACATTGAATTTGAACAGTCCCAAGATAACAAAGCAACATTCAAACCAAAGGTTCCAACAGCTTAGGCATTGGATTTGAATAGTCCCAATATAACAAAACTCTAATTTAATTTATTTTTCTATGCTTAATTATGTTATGTATTTGTTTTTTTTTCACTCTAATTTATTTTTCCATGCATAGTTATGTTATGTATTGAACTTTAAAATAAAAGATTAATTTGATTCCAATTTCAATCCTATAAATGATCTTATCTTTTTGTTATAACCTCATGAAATATAATTCTTAATTTCAATAAAAAAAATTACTACGGTGTGTAAGATTAGAATCATTTTCTAATACATTCCATCCAAAATTTGAATCTCATCCGATCTTTAAGGTACAACCCACTTTTCAATTGTTTTTTAGTGCAGAGATCCACTGCCTAGTGCCTAGGTAGGTATTTCATTTGGTATCCTGTTAAGCGATGGAGCGCGCCAAAACAGTTAATAGACGAACGTTTTCATGACATATTCAAACTGCATAGTAAAAAGATTCGTTTCTAAAAATTGAAACAATTAACGGAGCTCATCTATAAGCGTAACAACCGTTAATATATATATTTTCATCTATAAGCGTAAGCGTAACAACCGTTAATATATATATTTTCATCTATAAGCGTAACAACCGTTAATATATATATTTTCATCTATAAGCGTAACAACCGTTAATATATACATTTTATATTTTATTTTTTAAATAAAAAAGAATTAGTAACACTTTTATTATTTTATTTTGTAGGCCTAATTCGAATTTGAAAAGTCACCATTATAACCATTTATTCAACGAAGTAAATGGAAAAACTCAAAATTGAAACCACGCACAACCTCCACCCAAGAAAATTATATATAGCATGATGGCCTTTTATTAAATTTAGTGTGAAGTTAATTTTTTAAATAATATTTGAATAAATGATATTTTTTCATTGATTTTAATTAATTTTTAATAATATTTATATTTTAAAGAATTTATAAATTATATAAAAATTTTAATGATTTTTTAAGTATTAATGTTGTTTAAAAATTTAAAAGTTCTTCAAAATAGGATAATTATTGTATTATATGATATTTAAAAAATTACTAAGCACGGAGTAAATTTTAAATTTTTTTATTTTAAATTTTTGGAGAACTTTAAAAAATAAGGATTCATATGAGGAAAATTAGGTAGTATAATAGGAAGACTAAATGTTTTAGTTGAGGATAAGATGAAGAGTGAATCTTTGGTAATCCCTATTCAAGCAATCAATGTTACATCAAGAACGGTTATTAAATATGAGATGATTAAACATGATATAATGATTTTTAAAAGCAAAACATTAATATGTAAGTTCCATCGATTAGCCAAGTTTTGTATAGATTCAAAAATGAATTAAATGGAAAGGGGGATTGAGTTCAAATTATTCCATGAGTTTCCAATGAAAAGGATTTTTCCTTGTCATCTTCTCCAATTCAAAAATCAAATCGCATTGTTAGATTTCCTCTTCCTTCACAAGGATCTTCTATTTTAGATGTTCTAAAAATAGGAGAAGATGTTATTAAGAAAATAAGTTTTTGGATCATTAATAATGACCAACGAGCAAATTTTTGGACAGATTCTTGGGATGGATTTCCTCCTTTAGTTGAGTGATTCCCTAATTTCCAAAGTTTGATGGAGGAGCTTCATAGGGTTCACTGGATAAAGGTGGCTAACTATTGTAGGCCTCACTCTAGGGCTCGGGAGGTGTAAATGGATCCCTCCTAAGGAATGGCCTGTTCTTATGCATGAAGACCCAAAAATTCAGTTGAGTCACATCCTTCATAAGAGATCCTTATCCTATTCAAATGATGTGGGTACCTTTGCTTGGGAAGGGCAACAACAGGGAGAGTATACAATGGCTAGAGGTTATCTTTCTTTTTGCCATACAATGCCTAGTCCTCTTTAAGATATTTTTAAGCAGATTTGAAATCAGAATTTATGGCCTAAAGTTTAGTTTTTTATTTAGTTATTGATTCATAGGAAAAGTCTTACAAGGGAACAATTGATGAAAAGAGGTTTTAATGGGCCCTTTAGATGTGAGCTTTGCTAGGAGCAAGAAGAATCAAATTTTCATCTTTTCTTCACTTGTCCTACACTGACCAAACTATGGCAGAATTTGGTTACTCTTATGGGTATTCAATGGTTGGGAATCACTTATTTGGAGCATCCCTTTAGAATGGACTCATATTTTTTAGTTTGATAATTATTCTTGTTCAATTCTTTGGGCAGGGATATCTCTTTTGCTTTAGAATGTCTAGAAATAAAGAAATAATAGGGGTTTCAATTAGAATTACAAATATAGTTATTATATTTGGCAAAGGACTCTAGATAATTTAAGAGAATCTATTAAATACATGTTGAAACATTCCCTTGTTTCCTCTCAAAGGTGGGATCAGATTTTACAAAGATTAAATATTTCTTTGCCTTCTTTTCATTCCTTAAATACTCAATCTAGAAGATAAAATTATAATGATCAACACAGATGGCATATCTAGGGGAAATCCGGGTCCTACTTGTATGGGTGGTATTGGCAGGATTTCATATAGTTCTACAACCTTCTTTTTTTAGAAAGGTTGGGAACAACAACTAATAATCAACCTAAAGGATCTGTAATTTTGAGGGGTCTTCAGGAGGTATGGAAACTAGGTTCAGGGTTATGCATAAGGGGTTGGACTCAAAATGTACTTGTAAAAAATGGCAAATCCTAATCAAAATCAAGGTGAATCATGGAGAATCCTAAGAAAATCAAATCGAGCATCTTCATACCAAAATTTGGGGTATTTGAAGCCCTAAAATGTAAGTTTATCTTTGGGGCCACTTTTGACCTATTAAATCATCTTATAACTTCATAAAAACACCACCATTAGATCAAGCTTGAAAAGATATTTCCAACGAGTACAAATATGTCTATGTTTGGATATATATTGTGGTGAATTGACCCTAAGAAAAAATTGATCCTAAAAATTTTAGGCGAATGGGCTGACGTCGAGGGTACTCATATTCACCAATTTCAAATTTTAGAAATCCTAATATTCACCCAATTTGTTAATATTCGTCACTATGCATAACCCTGACTAGGTTGGAGGAAGATCCAATTAGAGTTTGATTCTAGAATCTGGATTTAACATTTGATAGAGCAAAATCATATAATTTCCATAGACTAGAAAATAGTGAGGCAATGGAAAAAATATAGCTCCTTAAGAAAAAAATTGATCTTGTTGAGTTTAGAAATGTTCCTCGATATCTCAACAAGGTAGCTGATGCTTTTGCAAACTAGGCTTTCGACAGAGCTAAGGTTCTTTGTTATGGCCAACCTCTAAATTGGTGGCCTTCAAATCTCAGGAAAGACATATTTTTCATTTTCCTTAGATGATAGTAAAAATGAAATTATCTAGGTCCTTTTGGTTTACTTTGGTTTTCATGATTTATTGCTTTTGTAGCAAAGTAGAGGTAATATTTTTTGGATTTAATTGAATAAGATTTATTTTAGAAAAAAAATCAAGTAAAAAAAAAAGGATGTTGGCCCATCATTTAAGGAAGAGATGGATTATATTTAAGACCATGGATTGAGAATTTTTCTATGGGAGTAGAAACTATTAAAAGTATTATAGTATGGGTTAGGATTTTTTAACTTTCATATTAGTTAGGTTTTGAAGAATATTGGTAATACTTTAAGGGAGGATACTCAGATATGTGTTGCCATGGATATGTCAAAACCATCGCCAAAATCTATTAAGATTAAATTTAAATAAGAGAATGAGATCAACAAGTGGATTATGAAATTTTTTATACTTTGATGCAATAAATGTTATAATATTGGACACATAGCAAGAGATTATAAAGAGAAAATAATCAACAATGAGATGAGAATTTGTGCTCATAAGAAAAACTATAAGATGTTATACTAGAAGTTGGATTAAATTAAGGATGTTACACTCCCAAAAAAGTGGCAAAGAAAGCTCCTCTACATCATGAAATATTGAAAGCCATCACTATTCACTCATATTAGTTCCTATAATAATCTAAAGAGGATGCAAGTGATGATGAATTATAATGTGCAACTTCAAATTCAAAATAAATTAAAGATGCAAAGGAATATATAGAAGCAAATCTTAAAACAAATAAGGCAGAAGATGTCAAATTTAATCTAAGGTAAATTATTTTGATTTTCTCAAGTAGTAGAAAATCATCTCCTTGCAACAAAAATGAAAGGATTATGGAGTTTATCCCTTACACTTTAGGGTTTAAATAGTAGTATAATACAGAAAAGAGCATGGAGGATATTCATGGTAATTTAGCATTTTAAAATAGCATAAGATAAGTACTATCTAGGATGGTTCTTGCACTTTGGGGTTTATAAGGAGGCATAAAAAATAGTTTTTTCAAGGTTACTCCTTCCATTCCAGTTTATGTAAGGTAGCATAAACCTATAAATGATAAGTTATGTTATGAATAGTTTGGAAAAATAAAATAGATTGATGAGGATAAAAGTGTTGATAGGAGTTGAAAAAGAAGAGGAAGTTCCTTAAAGCATGAATGAAAAGAAAAGGAAACTCAGATGGATATTGATTTGGAAAACTAGAAATAAATATCATGTGTTAAAAAAAAGTAGGGTTAAGACCATAAATAAGAATAAGAAGTGATGATGAAGATGACATCTTGAAATATTGGGGGTATGAATATGGCCTCTAAAAATAAATTCATAGGGAATTAATAGCTTGTTATAATATTGAATTTATATTAATACAAGAAACAAAAATAAATAGTGAAGAATGTAAGGATGCATTTAAAAATATTTAAAAGATGTCGGATTGTCTAGTAGTTTCTCTTATAAGAGCTTTAGGAATTATAACAAGAAGTAATTGGGTTTCTGGTATTTTTTTTAAGAAAGAAAAAATATCAAAGTTGGAGTTATAAATGTATATGATCCAACTACAATGACTATTTATAATAGATGTAGAAAGGGTCTTTATTAATTTTTGTTAAACTCAAATGATCTATGGATTCTTGTGGGGACTTCAACATAGTTTTATCTCCTTCAATAAAGGGTGATCCTTCTAGATGGTCTAAATAAATGGATTATTTTCCTTCCTTTGTTAATTCAAATGGCCTTTGGGATGCCATTTCTTAAATATTTCAATATACATGGGTTCTGGGATGCGAGACATATTGGGAAAATTCATGTAGTAGGAATACTAGACAAAATTTTGTTATCTAATACATGGTGGAAAACAAAGTTTACAATCTCTTCAAACATTTTACTATGAGCATGATTAGATCACAAATCCATTATCTTGAGATGCGATCTACTCAATAATGGTCATCCAAATCCATTTTGATTTTAGTCTATGTGGGTCCAAGATCTTAAATTCCTTCTAAATGGTTATGTTATGATGGGATGAGGTAAGGTTTAAAGGATCATGTACGTACACGTTTATAAGGGGAAAATGAATATTGATAATGTCAAATATATTGACAATATATTTAAAATAAAAGAGGAAATTAAATCCAAGATCAATAATTTAAAAGAGATAATTTTAAATCAATGGAATGGATCTAGGCACCTACATGCAAGAAAAACAACTATTTTTTATTACCATAATATATTATACAAGGAAGAATTATATTGGACCCAATGCCTTAAGGAAGGGATATAAATATCATTTTTTAATGCTACAACCAAAACAAATTTATCTTTTTTTTTGAATAAAAAATATTTCAACTTCAAGTGAAAGAAGTATTATAAAATAAGAAGATATTTGTAAGGAAACAATTAATTATTTCAAAATATTCTATCATAAGTTTAGAAAGATAAGGAGACTTAGGGAAAGCTTTTGCAAGATTTTATACCAATTACCATACAAAGATAAAATAAAATATCGATGAGGAAGATCTCTATAAAGGAGATATAGGAGGTAATTTTCTCTTTCCACCCTAACAAGTCACACAACCCTCATTGAATTCCTTCAATTTTCTTTTAAATTTTTTAGGATTAATTCAAGAGCGTTGGCTATACTTAAAGAGGGTAGCAAGAATAAAGTTACAATAAGTGATATCAATCGTATTGTCCTCTTTAATTGTATCAACCATTAATTATAGGGACCAGATGGTCGAGATGATCATGCCTCATGTGGAGCAACACAACAGGGCAACTTCGAGAGCATGGGGTTTGGATCAATCGGGTATCTCTAGGTTTTTTTATAAGGTTGACTCCTTTTAATATGTGATCTTGAGAACACTATCCTAATCTACTAGCTTCAAGGGAAAAGGGTTAGAGGAAATGCATAAAGCAAATATAATGAAAAGAAAATCCCTAAGCTAACCTATGCTAACAAGAAGGTGATGTGCCAAGATCTAAATAAGCTTCCTTTGCACAAAAACCTTGAGTGTAATGCACTAATAGACCTAATATTAACACTTCCTCCTTTGAGCATTTAAGCAAAAATTTGAATATAAAGAAAAAGGGATAGAGATAGTCATGACCTCTAGTATATGCACATAAACGCATACACATACATGAAACATGACAAAAATCAAATAGTCATGGCCTTAAGCATGTATATATGGACATGAAATATTACCAGATATGCTAAAAGTGGGGGCTCATAAGCATGCCCGCAAGGTCACTCGAGAATACAAGTACTGCAATACAGAGGAAAATGAAAGGAAAGTTATACACCTTGTAGATCCTTTACAATGCTAAAATAATTACTATTTATATATACATCTGAGGGGATTTTCCCTCTAAAATTAGTGTAGGTATTTATGATTGTGCTCCTCTACTACTTGCTTGATGATGTCCTTGAAGTTTTGGGCCATCAATTCATAGGTTCTAGATTCTAAAATACCACTGACACCTTTCATATGACATTCTTGGGATCATGGAATTTATATATAGAATTGGTGGTCAAAGATCTGTCTAATGGAAGGAGTAGTGCACCCACAGACTCAACCAAAATTGAATGGTTACAAGACAGTAAGGTTTTGTGGCCAATATTCGAAGTAGGTTGGTTCCTTGAAAGGGTTCTAACTACTTTTTCTTAGGTTATGGAAAAGGGAAAAGAGAAAAATCTAATCTAAAATCGTAAAATATAGAAGGACATGTTAGTCGCATCAAGATATATGTAATATCAACACTAAAACATAAATAAAATACTCTTGAACCATCTAACAGACCATCCAAAACATTTTAATATCATTCAACTCTTAGTATTTGGTTGTGAATTCCAAAATTAATGAATAAATAGTAAAAATCTAGAATGCAAAATTAAAACTAATTCATTCACCAATTTTAGTAGAAATAAACAACCATAATGTTCATACATACATGAAAGTGCTTGAAGGCCAGAAAATAGTTCATTTGTATTCAGTATGCTTCAAATATTACATACAAATTGTAATAGCCAAGAGCCAACCCTAAAATTACATTACATTCTACTACTTATAGACATGACACCCTCCTCCTTCTACCAGACAATCAAAGTTTAATTAATAAGGCATCGTCGTAGCAGTGAGTAGTTGGCTTCCACAAATATTCTACGAACCCTCTGCCTCAGATAGAACATCTCTATATCACCTAGAGTGGTTGCATTAAATATATTTATCTAACTCAGTCTACTTTTGCATTTCATGACGTTGTTGTACTTTACACATTCATGCTCAAGACCAGGGTAGTTGGGGCATTAACTATGTTTACAACCTACTTCCACTTTGAACGCAATACTTTGTAAGGATTGGAAAGAAATTAAATTCCTAAGATTTCAAATTGGACTCTATGACGGGCTCTTGGATTCTCCATAAATTTGCATTAATTTTTTATTCTTCCAAGTGTTCGCTTTTGTACCTGACGGACCTTTAGGATTGAACTTGCTATAGATTTTTGCCTCATTTTGCTAAGTATTCACCCTAGGCAGGGGTTTGGAATCCAAGGAATCCCACAACTTTCCATAATTATCCGCCCCTATAGCATCTGATTTGCCCAGGGTGGAGCTTCAGAGTACCTTCCTTTACTATTGGTTGCCTACTTCTCCACCCTACCTTATTTGTTCGGGTGATATTTTGGGTTTGCTCTTCCCTTTTGACCTTTTTAAATTTCCTCCCAGTCTAGGGCGGGGTTTTGGGACTCGCCTCAATTTTTTGATGGCCTGAATCTCTGTCCTCATCTATTCCTTTTTTGGGATGAAAATTTGAGAGTGGGGGAGAAACACTTGGGATTAAAACTTTTGTCCAAAGCATGGCCTTTGCATTGTTGTCAGGATGGGATTTTTGGGATGCACCCAAGGTTGGGAAATGCTCGATTTTTTGTCCCACACTCTTGGCGACTTTTGAGGATTTTTATCTTTAAAAAAAGGATAACCTAGACAAAAAGAGACATAAGCAAGTTTTTTCCTTAATAAAAAAATCAAACTAAGCTTAAAACAATAAATACATAACAAAACTGAACCTTGACTGCTATCCATTGGGCTATAGAATCATAATGTTAACAATAATTATATCAGGCCTGAAAAGGCCTTCTTACTCTTTTTAAATACCTACTACTCCTCCTATCTTGACCCATTGCTACTCTTGTCCTCTAGAAGACTCAGTCTAGGGCATTTGCCCTCGCAGGGATTTGAATCTTGAGGTTCTGGCACATGCGCTCCCAAAATTCAATGGTAGAGATGGAAGCATTTCTGATCTGGTCATTGATGGCCTCTAATAAACAAATATCCTTGTAGGAAGGGTCATGGTAATTCACAACTACCTCTTCTATATTGATGTGAAGATCAAATAGCCTTAAGACAACATTCATTATTATGTCTACTACCACTGGCCCTTCAAGTGTGACAATCTCGCTTTCATCCCACTTTAGGGCCTCAAACTGATTGATGAGGTCTTGCTCTTTATGAAACTGCCTGTTACTATCCCAAAACCCCAAAGAACCAAGTGTTCTAAGTCCAATGTTGATCATGTTCATATTTTCCACTTCCTTCTTCAATGCAACATGGATTTCTTTACCTTCATAGTATAGATCCATAACCAAAATTACCTGCTACATGCGGGCTCTGGTTTGATTCCTTTCCCATTCTAAACATTCCAGAAAGATAGAATTCACTCTCCTGAACATTACCTTCACCGCCAACGCTTGAGGGCCCAGGCTTTGCACCATATTTCCCTTGTTGGCTAATTCTATTTTTACATTTCTAAAAATTAATAGTGTCTGCTAACTTTCTTGCAAAAGTGGACAACACCTTTAGTGTTGTCTCTCTTATTTTACCTAGATAGAAATATCTTATTTCACTTATCCATGCCTTTGAAATTATTGCTTTGCAAGGTGTATCTATTTTTCTATGGATATCATTCAAAGCGTAATTTAAGGACTTCTCCAACTGTTGAAGTTTAGCTTGGGCTTCAACATCCTGCTTCTCAAATGATCCTTGGGTGGCTTGCAACTTAGTTTTCAATGCCTTGATCTCCTCATACTTTTGTTGCAACGTCTTCTTGGAGGGAGATTTATTCAGGCCATCTTGGAGCTCCTTCACCTTTTTCTCTAGGGCTCGCTACTCCAATTTTTCTTGCTTGAGTTGATCTTCCAAGTTGATAATATTTTTCTTCACAAGCTTCAATTTCTTTTCCTCGTTATTTTTCCAGAATAGTGTGTTGGCCTGCACATGTAAATTTCGAAGGGTCTGAGCCTTAGGTATCTTTGAAATATATTTGGTACTTATTTGGAATTCTCATTCCTTCCACCCCATTTCTACAAGGGTTTTATTAACTTTTGGCATAACAGTTATTTCATGCATCTTCCCTTCTACCAGATCAAGCTCGAGCTGTGTCATGGGAGCCATCGGTGCTCATTCATATGCTAGCTCTTTCTATTGTTGATCATCCCACTTTATTTGATTGTCTTGTATGTTCTTCATTACAACATAGACCTCTGGCAAGTATTCTTTTGTAACCTGTAGGAGAAGTGGTGTAGTTAGGAAGGTTGGGAGAGAGGTCACTAAATAAGATGTCAATGTGTGGGTCTGGAGTGAACTAATTATCTCGACCAAGTATTCTAGATTTGGTAATATTGTAGATAGCTGAGGTAGATAGGTTTGAGTAAAAGGTTGCAAGGGAGTAATGGGTAAAGGCATCATCTTAAATTAGGATTGGAGCAGAACAAATTTTGTGGCTGGAGGATTGAGGGTGAGTGGAAGTGCTAAGAAATTAAGTGATTTCCTAGGGGATACATGTTGGTCATGAGGGGGAAGCAAAGGCACCATGTGGCATATGGTAGGTATTACCCCAATGATTTAAGTTTGGGATAGAGTAGGATAAAACCTGGTGAATGCATGTGAGGATAAAAATAAAAAAACTTCTTATTGAACTCCATATGGGAGCTACTCCTCCTGAGTGTATGTGTCCAGTCTACCACCAGATATATTTGTCCCTTCTCATTCTTATATTGGATTTGCATAGTGTGTCTATCACAGGGTATGCTATAAAAAATAACTAGGCCAAATGTGAAACATAATAGAATTATTTGCTCTCTTTTATTTGATAGTCTACCGATTGCTTTTGTATATTCCTCGATAAGAAATCTACCCAGTCAAGCCTTATGGATTTGAAGACCCATAAAACAACATATGCCATTGCCATATGATGTGGATGCACAATTTCATCTGATGGGAGACCTAACAGGATGACCAACAAGGACAAGATGGATCAAACTCCTTTGAATCATTTATTGACTAGGTGTTGTCCATGTAGTCATATGGTAGTCCACCAAGGACTTCATACCCACTATTTAGGGCCATCCTTGTATAGTGGTCCCGTTGTTCATCCGTATCTATGATATTAACCTGCAAATTCATATTTTCTTGAGGCTCGTGTGCAAAGGAGGCTTTGGAAAAAATACCTCTTGAATGGTGTTAGCATTTATATAGAACAATACTTGTCCTTCTACATTTCAGACTGGACCAGTGGCTATATTGTAAAATTTTAGGATGGCATGAACCAGTTCGAAGTAAGGATGAAAAAGGAATGATATATAAACACTTAACTAACTTCTCCAAGAGAGGGCTACCGAACTATTGGAGGAGGATTTTGTTGCTATGATTGTCGTAGCTTCATGAGTAATTCTTATTTTATCCCTAATGGTTATCTTCATGTCATTGAGCCCATTGTATGAGTCTTTCAAATTCTTTTTTGCTCTTTCCGTCATCATTTTTAGACCTAAAATTCTCCTTACAAAGACCTTTTCTCCAGAGATGGATGGCCACAAGAAGTCAAAAATCCTCCTCGATTTTGAATTTTCACAAGATTTTGTTGTTACTCCAAGCATTGCATCTAAAAACCGGATAGAGAGGAAAGAATCCGGTCGAGCTACAAACTTCCCTTATTATAGCATCTAGTTGGAGATGCAATTGGGATGCTCATAAGGATGATTAAATTTTTTTTTCTCAAACCAAGGTAAATTTATTTTCAAAACAAGTTTTCTTCTGATAGTCAGTCCCTATGAATTTTCCTTGGGAGGTGATCCACTAGCCAATGGGGTATCTACACATGCTGCTTTCGTCAACCCAACATGGTGAGATTTGGGAATTGTTCTCAAATTAGATCTTTTTTTATTATCATGCCACCATGATCTCATTAGAGTTTTCTTGAATGCAAGCAGATCAATCTCAAGATCTACCATTTATGATGGCTTATCATTTTCTTTAGATGACGTGCCCCTTCTTTGTATTGACCTAGGTTAATTGTGTTGATGTGTTCATCCGAGGAGCACCCAATTGGAAATTTTTTAGCTTGTCAAGCCATTACTTTTCAATGCTCTTAGTATACAAATCGGTTTATCAGTTTAGCAATAATTAAAACATGCCACTATCATTGAAGTGGTGGTTGATGTTCTCCATACCCCATATTATTGGTATCCTTTACTGGTTGGGCCAGATAAAGGTGCTTCTGAAAACATGATTGGTGCAACACAGTCATCACACATGTCCATTTTCAGAGGCAGCTGGATAGCTGGTTTTCTGACAGGCTTAGGTATAGATCTTCTTCACGGTAGAACCTTAAGATTTTTGAGAAATGAGCCACATCCCAAATATCCACCCACCTATTGATTATAGTAGCACTTATTATGAGGTCAAAGTTTTTGGTATCCTCTAACTTATTGTTTATCCCATTTTTTTACCTCGCCCTTCTACTACTACTCCATTAGGGCGATGATTTTAGATTTTGTTGGGGCTCTTAGTTTCCCATTTCTCCATCCTACCTACTTTTTTTCAACTTTTTACTTTAGCTTTTTGGATCTGCAGAGGGTTTCTCATCGGTGTGTCTTCTGTTGGACTAACATCTCATCATCTAAGCTAAGTGTATGCTTAGATCAAAAATACACTATGACAAAGGATGAGAAATTGACATGCTCTAAAATATTTATACAACAACACTAAAAAGAAATAAAAAGCAGCAAGGGAAAGGAATATATACATATATACAATCCAGATCATGATCCAAACTAAGCATAATGCTTAAGGTACTGACCATTTACAGGAATTGGGAGCAATATTCCTTCCAGATCTTGTAGCTAGTATGCATTTGAATGTTTGCAATTTTGGATGAGATATGGTCCTGACCAAAAAGAGTCAAACCTATCATGAATGCCTGGTTTTGCTCGATCAACATCCCATTTCAAGAATAGATAACCTTCAGAGAATGTATTTGGTGTGGATTTCTTATCAAACCAAATTTTGATAAGATCTTGACGATGACATAGGTTATTGTATGCCTTCTCACATTATTCTTCTAATTACATCAGTTGTACTAGTATTTTCTCCATGGTCGGAAAGTCTTCCACCTCTATTTCACTCATGAATTTGAGAGTCGGGAGCTCTATATTAATAGGGAGAATTACCTCCTTTCCATATACTATGGGATAAGGTGATATTTTTAGTTATTTCTTAGGCGTGAATCTATCTACCCATAATGCTCAATTAGGGAGGTGCCACATTCTAGAATTTTTCTCTATGCTTCGCTTTATTATTCTTAGAAAATTTTTGTTAGTAACCTTCGTCAGACCATTTCCCTATGGGTAATAGTTTGAAGATGCATTCCAGTAGATGCCATATTTTCTAGCAAAGTCCATGGTTTTGGTGCCTATGAAATATGTACCATTATGAGATACAATGGTGGTAGGAACTCCAAACCCAATTATTAGCCTTTCTAATAAATCAATCACCATTTTTTGGTCAACATGCTTGGTGGCTTCTGCTTCGGTCCATTTTGTAAAGTAGTTAGTTGCCATGAGAATATACTTGTGATCGGCCGAGGAATTTTGATTGATGACATTGATGAAATACAATATCCATTAATGAAATGGCTCCTCTGCTACTATTGGCTGTAAAGGTATGGTAAAATATTTAGATTTTACCATGAATATTTGAAACTTTTCACATGCCCGTACAAATTTGAATGCATCAGATAAAATATATAGCCAATAAAATCTAGCTCTTAGAATCTTGGCTACCATGGTTTGGATGGAATAGTGCCCTCCTGAGAATACCACATGAAATTATTCAAGAATCCTCTTAGCCTTTTTTGGTGGTACACATCTCAAGAGTACTTCATCAAAGTTCCTTTGATGTAGGATATTATTGATCAGTGCATAATTTTTTGCTTGCAATATATATCTTCTATTTTGAGATGTTATAAATCCTTCTAGATATTTACCTAAATTAAAATAATGCACTAATTAAGTTTTCTAGGTTATTGATGATATATGCATTTCTCCCTGCTTTATGAGGTTGCCTTACTCTATATACATATTAGGTTCCACAACCACAAATTGGGCTAGTTGCTGATAGAGTGCCCTTCCTATTACTAGCTTTGTTGGTCTAATTTTTACATCAAACTCTTGAATTTTTATAGTCCAACTTGCTCTTCTTCCACCTAGCTCCCCTTGTATAATGAAACTTCTAAAATTTGGATGCAACACATACACGAGGACTTTACTTTGAGAAATGAAGTGCATAAAATTACTTCAGGAACTTCATAATGACATAAACCTACCTCTCAATAAAATTTTACTTCTCTTCATGATCGTGTAGGGTTTGACTAAGGAAAACGATTGGCCTCTCATTATCGTCTTCTCCCTTTTGAGTGAGAACTACAACATAGCTCTCCTCTGCTCCAAATGCATATAAAATGAAATCCTTGGAGTAATCTGGGTTGGTAAGTGTTGGTCATCAAATCCGCACAGGAAAGGACTTTCGGTGGGTTTGCGCGCCCTGGACCTGCGACCAACGTTGAAAGGCCGAGGGGAAGAGATGCCCCTCGTGCCAATCTCCGGAGAAAGGCCGGCTCCTATACTAATCTACTTTTGGGGTTTGAGATAAGAGTGCAGGAAAGAAATAAAAGGAGTTCGGGTTAGAGAAAGAAATAAAAAGGATAAGGGTTAGAGATTGATGATTTAAGGTGGGGAAGAACAGGAAGCACGATCACTCACTAATAACTCGAATAGCAGCAAATAACACCAAGAATAGATGAAAGAAACGAAATGCCGAACTTCCTATGTATCCTCTGGACGGGTTCGCAGGGTTCTCCTTTCTCTTCTCGTTGGAATTCAGGATTCAGAGTAACAGCGATTGAGATAAGGGAATAACAGAAACCTCAATCCACCAGGCAGCATAAAAGAAGGCGACAAGGCATTTTTCCTCTCCTATGTATCCTTCAGGGCGAATTTTAGGGTATAGTCCCCAATCGCACACCGGATTCAGGATTCAGAGTCTCAGTATACGAGTGCAGACAGACAAAAGAATTAAGCACAGAAGGCAGCATAAAAGAGAGAAATGGAGTACAAAAATCTTTAGTATTAGACGCAGGACATCAAGTTACAACAGCTTTCTAGCAGAAAGTTCCCCCCCTTTTACATTGCAAAGCCTGGGTTTTTATAGAGGACCCGACCCTCTGAGTCATTATTACAAAAACGACGGAGTACACCCTCGGGCTCTGAGAAATCGGCTCCTCATGGTTGCTGCGACTGAGTTTTCAAATCGGTTGCCGAAACTGGCAACTGTGACCGGGTCAACCATGGAAACATTCATTTAATGCGCCGCCCGAGTGTCCCTGGCTTCTGGATGCTGTGCTTGAGTGATCGTTACGCCCGTCGGGTTTTACTTCGAGGACTATTACGTCCCTTTCGTTTGCCAAGAATGGTCAACGGACTTATCGGGCAAGAAAGGGGGTACTTATAAGGGACGTTCGATCACCTTGGGAAGCTGCCCGCCTTGGAACGTGGGCCCAAAAAGTGCTTCGCTACATATCCGCCTCGCCAAAGCCTTGGGCCGAAGTAGATTCTCTTTGATTTGTTCTTCGCAAAATAATGCTTCGCAGAAACTACTTCGGGGATGTTGAGTGCCGAGCGGATTCCATCTTTGAAATGGGGCTCTTTGTCCTTTGTTGGCGAAACTGCTTCGGTTGGAAAATGTTTCGGCCCGATTCTTTCTCAAAACTGTGGTTCGGGGAATATCCTCCCGAAGCACTTCACTGTTTTCGAAACATTGCCAATTTGCTTCGGGCACCACCGCTTCGGGTGAAAACTGGCCGAAGTAGGTGTCGAAAATACTTCGGGCCCGAAGTAGTTTCCTTGCCTTGGCTGATTTGGATTATGCTCTCCTCCTTCGGCGAAGTCGTTTGGATACTGCTTCGCAAAACTTTCGCCCGAAGCGGCTGCTGAAAATGCTTCGGGTGCGAAGCGTTATCTTTGTATTTTCTTCGACGAAATTACTTCGCAAGGTTTTCGCCCGAAGTGGTGATTTGAAGTGCTTCGGGCCCGAAGCTCTTTTCACATTCTCCTCCTTTTCTTTCGGCGAAGCTATTTTCCTTGGCCTATTTGGTAGCGAAGCTCTTTCTTCTTCATTTTATAAAAGGGGCGATAGGGAGAGTCAAAATTGCTGCAACTTAAAATAAAAGAAAAACTTTCAACAAGGAAATATTATACAAAAATTCTACTATTCTTCTACCCCTTGTATAATGTGACAAAAAGTGTCAACATTCTTGGCGGCTCACGGGGTGACGAGCTCGCCTCGGCAAAAGAACCCTTTAGCCCTGATCCATTGGGCTACGGAGTCACTGGTCTTCCCCAGACCCTGCTTCTGCGGTCTGTCCCTCCTCTTGTTCCTCTTCTCCTTCTTCTTCTTCTTCCTCCTCCGGCGTGGCTTCTGGCTGAGGCGATGGTTCGAGGCGATCACGGATGCGCTTCATCGTTCTTCGGACATGAGTCCAGGCACTCTTTTGGAATGGTTCTTGATCTTGTAATGCCTTAACCAAAACGCGAAACCGATCAATTTGCCCGATGTCAGCATGTTTGGCCCTGATGAATAAATCATTTAGGCATGCGACCATCTTGCAGTATCTCAAGATGAAGTCGGTCACCTGCCCTTCTGAGATCGGCTCCGCCCACCCGTCTATCTCCGAGACATCGCCCTCGAACTGGAGCCAGACTGGCTTGAGGTCATCTTTAGTCAGAAGGTTCCCGTCATCGTCTGTGAAACTCGGGAAACCCAAGGAGGAAAGGTCCTGAAAATAATTCATTGAGGCACGCTGCTCATTGTCAAAGATGTCCTGGAGGCTTCTCGCCTTCTGAGCTTTTCGCACCTTGGAGAAGAAGGCGCGAACCGTGGCCTGAGCCGTGGACCAATCCCTAGCCGTCCGAGTCATCGCAGTGACCTGCAAGTCTTGATATTTTGCATTCTGGACGTCGAAGGCTAACTTGAGCCGACGCCTGGCTTTCTGCGTGACCTCATCAATGATTGGCCCTCCCTCGGCAATAGCGCGCTGGGCTTCGATGATGAAGACTAATATCGTGAGGGCGCTGGAACACCGAGACCTAAAATTCTTGAGCAAATGGGCACGAATTTCCTTAATTCTGCTCCTGTCAAACACCGTCAGGTCTTCTTTCTCGTATAGCTGGGCTTGCATTTGTGCAACTCTGCCTTCCAGCTCCTTGGCCTTTAGATCGCTCTTGGTCTATTTCTGCGCCTGGCTCTCGGCTGTGGACTGGAGCTGTTGAACTTGCTGCTTTAGGTCGAGCGTTTCCTTCTTCATCAATTTGCATTGCTCCTCAGCCTCCGTTAATTTGGAGCGGACCCTTGCCAGGTCTTCCTCTAGCTTAACATTGGCGGCCTCAGCCTCAATCCTACGCTGGTTGGCGATAACTGCATGAGCCTTAAAGGTCTCAATTCGGACATGCATGGATGCCGATTCATTGTCTACATTTAGATGCACCAGGTCCTTAGGTGTTTCCTGGTAATCATAGTCCGCTGGAGTCATTTCATCCAGAGGCTTCTGTACCTTGGGGACCTTCTTGATTTTATGCACCTTTTCGGCCTCTAAATAAAAAATGGTGCATTTTTCAACTGATGTCGTCGAGCGCCCTCTTCTTTTCCTTGCCTCCTTTAGTATTTGCTCAGTGTTCTGTCGGGCTTGGAATAGCTTCTCGACAAGGGGGCGGTCCTTAATTAAGGACACCTCTGATTTAGACAAGGCTAGATCTCCAGCCAAGGGAGTAAACAAATATAAAGAATGTGCGGGGAGTGCCTCACCAGAAGGCTCGACGACAGACGAGGTGGGACTTGGCATTGAAGTGGGACCCCTGTCCTTGCTAATGACCAGGGGAATGGTGGTGTGGAAGGGCGATGGGCTACGTAGGGGAGACTGGTGAGAACTCTCAGCTGGGGTTACGACAAAAATGTGTGAGGCTAGGGCAAGGGGAGGAGAATGCGTACCTGCGTGCCCTCCTGGCATTGTGGTAGTGGTGACTTCTGGTGCAGCTGAATCTTGTCCTTTCTCGGTTTTGGCACTCGACAGGGCAGCGACCTCGACACTTGCTTTGGATGGGCCTGATATCGGTCGCCCAGTGGAGGGGCTTACAAATCCTGTGCGAGGTCGCTTTGGGTGCTTTGGGGGTGCCAGGGTCTGCTCTTGCTTCTTCCTTTTCACCCTCACCAGTGGCTGTTCTGCCCCTTCAGTGCCCGAGTCGTGGCCTCCTACAGGCCCTTGAGGTGATCTTGGAGGTGTAGCTTGGATCTTCTCCTCTCTTTCCTTTCCCGAAGTAGTAACGTCTCTTTTTGGGCTTTCGCCCGAGCCTGAGATAGCTGGAGGGATGAGGGTGGCGAAGGACAAAGGCTTCCACTTTCCAGCGTTGGCTTCATAAATTTTTGCGAAGTCCCTGTCCGTTGCCAAGAATCCATAAGAGTTCATTTTCTGTCGGTGGACCCTCATTATCCACCATTCTCTCAGCTGAGCCGCGTCCCAATCCTTTACTCCCTCCTTCAAATCATCTTTCGCTTTCTTCCAGAAGGTGGAGTTGGGGCTCGGGAGTGAATGCCGATTTGGGTCATATGCGACCTCCATTGGGTAGAATTCGTGCCAGGGAGGCAAGGTTTCCATCCTCTCCAAATGCCACTCCAGATCCTCTCCCCGAGGATTATTTCTTTGTTTCACAATTTTTGGGTAGGGGCAAACATGGAAGCTCTTGACCCGTATATGGTCCCTCATCACTCCCAAAGGATCATAAAGCCATTGCTGGGGAAGTTGGAGTAGGCCGAACCTGGCGAGCTTCTCTTCCAAGAAGACGTTCTGATTCAGGGCGAACACTTCGATAACTCCTATCTTGAGAGGGAAGTCGCAAGTGTGGGCCCATTTTCGACCCTTGCCGTAGATGGCATTAGTTGCATCGCTCTGCCTAGCGACTTCCAACGCGAACTGATACTCGGAGGGGTAAACTGGCAGTATGAAGGGCTTCCCTATGAAGCCGAAGATGCGAATCACCAGCCCCTGCGTTAGTCAAAAAATGTCTCCCCTCTTCTCCCGGACCACTTTGTTTCTCAAACCAAGGGGAACTCGCGGGGAGGACCCTGCTAACATACGCATGGCGGGCCCCAAGAATTGTTGATTAAAGGGGTAGTAGGACTCTGATCTCGATAGTAGGGGAGTCCATTGATATACTGGCAAAGGACCTCCATCCTCGCCGCTTGCCGTAATGGCAATATGAGGAAAACTATTATGAACATGAAAGAAAAATAGCCAAACAAGAAAGGAGCAGGGCCCGAAGCGCTGGCTGGTCCCAGCATTCTTCATGCTGGTGAGTTGCGCGTGTAAGCCCCTGGCCACCCATTCTGCCCAGTCGACAAAAACTGGGTCGATGCTTGGCCTCGAAGTATCAGGGGCATTGAACTCCCCTCTGGAAATGCACTCGGCTAGGGACACCTGCCATGGATATACCGAGGCGTCGGTAGATAGGCCTGCCACCCATGCAATGATGGAGAAGAGGTCGACATTTTTGAAGGCCTCCAAGGGTAGGGGCATTTGGGGCAATTTGCCCGAAGGAAGCCCGCTTTTGAGGCTCTGCTGCAAAAAATTGATCATGTAGCCAGCAGACGTGAACCTCTCCGTTTGTTCGCTCAAAATGATGTTGCGAACCATACACCCCTCGGGTGGGCCCTATTGTGGCGCAAAAGCTGCCTGCACATCTTCTTTCAAAATTGAAAATAACTTTTGGCCAGACGTGTCTAACACCTGCCTGGTGGCGGGCTGGTAATTCTGTGCGATGGCGTTGATCAGCTCAGGGCAATGGTGAGTGGGGGGCGTCAGATACCAGTATATCTAGAAGTAGTAGGTTGCAGCTCGTACGCTCTCTGTCGGGAGCCTGCTTCTCATGAGCTCAACGGTGCTTCTGAGCTCAGCTACGCTCTTCGACAGCTCCGTATCCCTGATTCTTTCCCACCTGTCGACTGGTGGTTCTAGGGGCTGCTCATCCTCGGAATCCCCCTTTTCTTCCAAGACACGTTTATCTGGGCGGAGGCCCGAATCAACGGGCCTTGGCTTCGGCCTTCCTCCATGGCCTTTTACCTTTGGCTTCTCGGGGGCTACTACTTCTAGTTCTTTTCCCTTCTCCTTGGAACTTTCTTTGCTCATCGTTGATGCTTAGGGTAACGGAGTTTGCAGTATGGAGACAATTGGCGTCGAAGCTTTAGAGTGCGAAGTGGAAAAAAATTGCAGGTTGGCAGTAGGGTCAGTATGAGTTGTTGAGCGAGTAATCCTCTCGGCTGCTTGGAGTCTACGTTATATAGCCGCCAAAGACAACTACCCACATTTATGGCATGTACCACAATTAATCCTGCACTTCTCTCTTGAGAGATCATCGGTTCATCGGATTGGCCCCACGGTAGCGTAGTACATAGGACCATGCTTTATGATGATTGCGACTGCTTTGGGAATGCAGCCGACCGCCACCTGATACCTAGGGGTGGACTCTTCTCTCAGTCGGATCCCCTGAGGATGTACCCGACGCCTTTTCATTTAACTCGCCTATTTTGGATGCCTTTTGAAGGCGGCTATCGGCACGCTCCTCTAGGCACGCAATAAATGCTTCTGCCTTGTGCATCTTTGGGTCAGCGAAGCCGAAATCGGAGCCGACATACTTCGCGGCGAACCGCTTTGCATCCACTACTTCGCAAGCCAAGTTCCCGAAGGAGTTTTTTTTTTTTTATATATATATAGCTGCCGAAGTAAAACTCAACCTGAGTTTCTAAGCAACACTTTATTTAATAGCCAAACTTTTTACAGTATCTACACAAGCTTGCGGCATAATTGGCATGCCACCACCATGGATTCACTTCAGGTGATTATCCGATGAACCTGCAGTGACCCGACCAGATCAGGTTGAACTTCAGTTGATCTTTGAAATCCGGTTGGCCTCTTCCCGAAGTTCTCCATGCTGCGAACAGGAAGCAATGCAGCAGGTTGTCACTCCTGCCAGTACCCGCACTGCTGATGCAGGATGTGGCGAAGAAGTTCGCCACGCGAGGACCTCCTTGGGGTACTGGTTGTAGTGATGGCTGGAACCAGAATACCGAAGAGTCTAGTAACTGTGGGCTGGGTACAGGTTCTTCCATCTTCTTGATGCTGTAACAGGGTTCTTCCAGCAATGAGCAATCTTCTATGATCTCTTCAGGCTCAGCTCTTTGATGAGACGCACTTGATGGGTTCTGGCTGAGTACTTGCGTGCTATGCTCAGGGGTACAAAAAGGGTGCAAAAATGGGCCCTCTTCATTTTCAGGCTCTACCACTTGAGCCTGCTCCTTTTCTTGGCCAGTCCTCTGATGGAGATCGCAAGCAACCGTATTGTTCATCGTCGGGGCAAAGCTCGCAAATTGCCATGGTTGGACTTGGATGGGATCTGCCTCTCGAGCTCCACATGACTGCATCTCAGGCTTCTGCTCAGTATGAGGAGTCTGCCATGAAGAATACTTCGTTGGATAGACAAGAGCAGCAACTATCGAAGAAGGTGATGGGGCTTCTCCCCACTGCCACTTTCCCAATAGAAACTGTTCTGCGCGTACTGCTTCTTCGAATATCTGAGGGAATCTTTGTTCACCAGATCGCAGCAAGAGGAGGCCTATGTCCGGGTGAAAAGCTCGAACATAGTAGAGGTGGGCTTGGGCGGGCGTCGGTTGGATCTCCCCTGGAACTCTCTTCCAAGTTCTGCAGAATCGGACATTGAAGTCCGTGACGCTCTCCAAAGATGCTCTCTTGATGGTGGAGAGATGCATCAAAAGCTGGAAGGGATCCTGAGAGCCATCAAATGTTTCGAATAGTGCTCCCGCCAAGTCGTCCCATGAGCAGATGCTCTTAGGCCCGAGCATTCTGTACCACTGTAGCGCCCTTCCTTCCAGAGATAGGACCAGAAGTCTGACCATGACATCTTCGTGGGTTATGTCATAGAGGAACGCTAAAGCAGCAACAGATTCAAGGTGCTCTCGGGCCATTCCCATGGTACCATCGTATGTTGTCAATGCCTTCAATGCGATTTCGGGGATTTTGTGGTAGCTTTGAAGGTTCAAGGGGCCTCGGTCATCCCAGCTAGGAAAACTTACCCCTGCCATTATAGCAGCGGTCTGCAGAGATCACGGTTGTCGTCGCTGAGTCAGAGTTGTTAGGTGAACATTCTTTCTCCGCTTGTGAGGTCAAGGCTGCTCATCGAACCTTGATTCCTCCGGGATATCTTCTTTCAGATTTGATAGGCGCCTACGACCAGGAAATCTGGATCTTCAGCTCAACTGAGTCGCCAGGTGATTTTATCAGATGAAGACAGGCCAGAGATTCACCGAACTCGGACCTTCTTAAGACACGGGGAGTCCTGGTTACGAAAACCAGGTTTAGGCAATGGTCTTTACGACTTTAGAGATTTTTGGGTAAAACAGAGTCGCCAGATGCTAAGAGTCTTTTGGTAATGAGCGCATCGATTCTCACTACTACTCAGATGATGAGACTGACCGGATCTCACCGAGAACTTGTTAGAACTACTGGCTCCGATGAAGACGGGCTAGAAATTTTCTCAAATATGGGACCTTGGGTCCCACCGGGCGTGCCAAAAACTGTTGGTCATCAAATCCGCACAGGAAAGGACTTTCGGTGGGTTTGCACGCCCTGGACCTGCGACCAACGTTGAAAGGCCGAGGGGAAGAGATGCCCCTCGTGCCAATCTCCGGAGAAAGGCCGGCTCCTATACTAATCTACTTTTGGGGTTTGAGATAAGAGTGCAGGAAAGAAATAAAAGGAGTTCGGGTTAGAGAAAGAAATAAAAAGGATAAGGGTTAGAGATTGATGATTTAAGGTGGGGAAGAACAGGAAGCACGATCACTCACTAATAACTCGAATAGCAGCAAAGAACACCAAGAATAACATGAAAGAAATGAAATGCCGAACTTCCTATGTATCCTCTGGACGGGTTCGCAGGGTTCTCCTTTCTCTTCTCGCTGGAATTCAGGATTCAGAGTAACAACGATTGAGATAAGGGAATAACAGAAACCTCAATCCACCAGGCAGCATAAAAGAAGGCGACAAGGCATTTTTCCTCTCCTATGTATCCTTTAGGGCAAATTTTAGGGTACAGTCCCCAATCGCACACCGGATTCAGGATTCAGAGTCTCAGTATACGAGTGCAGACAGACAAAAGAATTAAGCACAGAAGGCAGCATAAAAGAGAGAAATGGAGTACAAAAATCTTTAGTATTAGACGCAGGACATCAAGTTACAATAGCTTTCTAGCAGAAAGTTCCCCCCCTTTTACATTGCAAAGCCTGGGTTTTTATAGAGGACCCGACCCTCTGAGTCATTATTACAAAATCGATGGAGTACACCCTCGGGCTCTGAGAAATCGGCTCCTCGCGGCTGCTACGACTGAGTTTTCAAATCGGTTGCCGAAACTGGCAACTGTGACCGGGTCAACCGTGGAAACATTCATTTAATGCGCCGCCCGAGTGTCCCTGGCTTCTGGATGCTGTGCTTGAGTGATCGTTATGCCCGTCGGGTTTTACTCCGAGGACTGTTACGTCCCTTTCGTTTGCCAAGAATGGTCAGCGGACTTATCGGGCAAGAAAGGGGGTACTTATAAGGGGCCTTCGATCACCTTGGGAAGCTGCCCACCTTGGAACGTGGGCCCAAAAAGTGCTTCGCTACATATCCGCCTCGCCAAAGCCTTGGGCCGAAGTAGATTCTCTTTGATTTGTTCTTCGCAAAATAATGCTTCGCAGAAACTACTTCGGGGATGTTGAGTGCCGAGCGGATTCCATCTTTGAAATGGGGCTCTTTGTCCTTTGCCGGCAAAACTGCTTCGGTTGGAAAATGTTTCGGCCCGATTCTTTCTCAAAACTACGGTTCGAGGAATATCCTCCCGAAGCACTTCACTGTTTTCGAAACATTGCCAATTTGCTTCGGGCACCACCGCTTCGGGTGAAAACTGGCTGAAGTAGGTGTCAGAAATACTTCGGGCCCGAAGTAGTTTCCTTGCCTTAGCTGATTTGGATTATGCTCTCCTCCTTCGACGAAGTCGTTTGGATGCTGCTTCGCAAAACTTTCGCCCGAAGCGGTTGCTGAAAATGCTTCGGGTGCGAAGCGTTATCTTTGTATTTTCTTCGGCGAAATTACTTCGCAAGGTTTTCGCCCGAAGTGGTGATTTGAAGTGCTTCGGGCCCGAAGCTCTTTTCACATTCTCCTCCTTTTCTTTCGGCGAAGCTATTTTCCTTGGCCTATTTGGTAGCGAAGCTCTTTCTTCTTCATTTTATAAAAGGGGCGATAGGGAGAGTCAAAATTGCTGCAACTTAAAATAAAAGAAAAACTTTCAACAAGGAAATATTATACAAAATTCTACTATTCTTCTACCCCTTGTATAATGTGACAAAAAGTGTCAACAGTAAGGATAGAGGCTCATGAAATTGCTTCTTTGATACTATTGAAAGTATCTCATCGGGATTTAGTCCATTTGAAATCTACATTTTCCTTGAGCATATCTATCATGGGTTTAACTATCTGAGAAAAATCAAAAACAAACTTGCGTACAAATTTGATCTGTCCAAATAAATATTGAAGTACTTTCTTATTCAAAGTAAGGGGTAAATATATAATAGCTTTTACCCTATCTTGGTCAATAGCAAGCCTATTTTGAACACAACATGTCCTAGCAATTTTCCTTACACAATGGACACCGATTTTTTGGGATTGAGTGATATCCCAAACTCCCTGTATTTATCAAAGAATTGTGTGAGGTTCTCTATATGACCCTCTTTTCTATGAGAAAATACAGTCATATCATCTAGATATACGAAGATCACCCTATTCACCAATTCGTCAAATGCCACATCCATTGCTCTTTGAAAACCGGCTCTAATGTTAGATAACCCAAATAACATCCGTTGATAGGCAAAATTTCCCCATTTGATGGTGAAGTCTGTCTTGTATTGGTCTTTATCTCAAACCCAAATTTGATTGAATTCAAAAAATCCATAAAGCAGAGAAAATCTCTCCATTCTTGCTATTGTATGCAATATTTAATCAATTTATGGCAAGGGATAATTGTGTTTTAGAGAGACTCTATTCAGGCTTCAGAAGTCTACACAAAGACTTATGTATCCATTTATTTTTCTAACTAGAACTAGGTTTTCCACCCATGTAGAATTCTTAATGGGGTATAATTTCTTGGCATTAAGCAACTTCAAGAGTTATTGCTTCATCAGGGTCTCAATATTTGAATTAATTGTCCTTTGCTTCTATCAAACTGATTTTGCATCCGATTCCAATTCAATGGTGTGCAGAATAGTGTTCTTGTTATAAAATTTGAGGTCATTATATGTCCAAGCAATAATATCATCATACCTTTTGCACAACTCCTAGATTTGACCTAGTTCTTCCTCTGAGCAATCCACACTTATTTTCAGACTCTTTCCTGTGGCCATTGAAACCTCCTTGGATCCCTTAGCATCAATTTTAATCATGTGACCCATTGGGCGATCACTATTGTCAAACAAACTCTCCAAGGTAATTAGACCTTTTGGTATATATTTATTCTTTAGCTAGAGAAATTCTTTCTCTTCTTCCTCTTGGTCTTCATCTTCCAAAGGTCTAGTTGAACAGTTCATTTATTGGATTAAAAATTATATTATTTTTTCATCACTTTCAAATACCTACCAAAAGATGTCTTTATCTAGTATAGAAGGTTGTTATATCAACCTTATTGTCTTGGGCCTATGTATAACATTTGAAATAGGGTAATAAATGGCTCCCATGGCTGCCAATGTGTCAGCATGGGTATTTTGTTTCCTGGGGATGGCTTTGATATTCAGGGTCTCAAATACCTCTAGTAAGTCCTAGAATCCATTCCTATATACCTTGATATAGTGTTGTTTTCTTACACACTTCTACATGATTTGATTAATTACCAAATTAGGATATCCAAATATTTGGAGTTGCTTAATTCTAAGTTTCTTAGCTTTCTTTAATCCCAAGCATAAGGCTTCATACTTTACTGCATTGTTAGTGCAACTCCATGTGGGTCTATAAGAGAAGGTTTTTTGAGCTCCTGTGGGTGAGGTCAACATCACTCCTGCTCCTGCACCATTTTTACACCTTGTCCCATCAAAATACAGCTTCCACAGTTGATCTAATGTAGGTGTCAACTTCTCCAATTATTTTATGTTCAACTTCTAAATGGAGTAAGTCCCCATGCTAGTTTCTATCATAGCATTAAATTCCTTCAAAAAAAATTGGTCTTCAGATTGAAGTTCCTCTAGAAATTCCTCTATCATATATTCTTCTTTAGTAATTATGCCCACTGTACTAGCCTGTTGACTTATTTATTTCAGTTTTTCTATATGAAATGAGGAGGGTTTCTTAGAGAAAATCTTCACTCTTCTACCTTGAAAGGATATAGCCATGTGAGAATAGTCTAGGAAAAGGTAGCCTCCTAGTTTGGTAATAAATTCCCTTGATAAAAATATTTTAAAGTAGGGCTCAAGGTCCACCACCATGATTTCTTGTATGACTGTGACTTGGGGTAGTTTTTGTAAAACCATGGGGACATCCTTGATGACCCCTACAGTCTTGACTGATATACCATCTAACTACAAGACTCTAGGGTAGCTTCTTGTATATTCCATGCCCATAATATCACACACAACTTTAGGCATGACTGTAGTGGTAGCTCTTGAGTCAATCCTACAATTGTGTACTATCCATCCTTCCATTTCTAGAGATAAATAAAAATGAGAAGGCCTATTTTTACCTACCCCCATAACAATATTCTCTTGGACAAGATTTTGCTCAAGCGATAGCTTGTCCTAGTTTTGTATCAGTTTAAGTGCTACTTGTAGTAGGCCAATCTATCTGATAATTAGAAAAGCATCATACATGCTAACCTTTGATGATGTCCTCTTCAATTCTTTGATGATATTTAAGGTGAGGGATGTAGGTTACCTTTATTTATCTCTCTAAAATAGTTCATAATTTCTTCGATATTCTTGAGTCACTTCTATCCACTATCTCTTCATCAAGGATGGATATTTCATTTTATTTATGGCTTCCTCTTGTGTCTATGTTGCCTTTTGTTACGTTACATTGGGTGTGGTCTCCTTTTTATACTAAGTGATTGGCCTTAGAATAGAGGATGTTTGAGGATCTTCCTTTTCAATTTACCTTCTCTCCTTGGTGTCATTGGAGACCTTCAGGGGGTTTAATTCCTCTGGGTTTACCTACAGTGGATTTTTTCCAGATCTGGTCAAGATAGAGACTTTTTCCATAGAAGGTATCATAAAATTATGCTCTTCTTCACTAATCATGTTAATATACCTTTTCTGATCCCTCTCCATACATTCTATAGCCACATTTTTCATATACTATTGATGCATCATGCAAGAGTTCTCTGCATGGGGATCATTGCATGTAGAGCACCAATAGTCATATTGGGATGTGGAAAAGGAGGGTTCCACTTCTTCATTTGAAAGGGCAATGCTTGTTCTTTCAGGGGATTATTGGTAGATATAGCTTGGTATTTGGCCACATAAGGTAACCTTCTAGGTTGGAAGTTCTTTTTTGCCTCCCTTATCTTCATAAGGGTAATCTCATTGGTGAGATTATTCATAGTATTTTGTATATCTAATAGGAGGGTAGTTTGCAGATCTGGTGTCGAAAGTGCTGAGACTACGGGATGAGCAGAGAGTGCTGGAAACACAAGTATTACTGGTAAGGCTGATGCCATTGAGATAGTGGGCCAATGTGGTACATTCACTAGGAGAGGAATTGTAGGGTAATTTGGTGTTGAGGACACAAAATCTGACTAGTTTTGGAAGAGCTTTGGGAAAATAAGCATTATGGATTTAGGCAGTAGCTGAAAAATGGTTATAAGGAGCTTCTCAGCTTTAATGGCTTCCTAAAATATTTAAGGAAAAGTTAAAATATTTGATTACATTATTATCAAGCTTAAATCTAAACTAAATGCTCTCAGATAGTAGTATACAACTTGCTCATTAGTTGGTCGAAGGCCCTCAAGCACCCTTTTCCAAGTGTGACTAAATCTAATATTTAAATTAAATATTTTTTCTTGAGGGTGCTTTTGTATAGTATTAAATTGGGTGAGCATAGAAAAAGGATCATTCTGCTCATTAAACTCTACCACCAATATTCCTGTAAGGTCTGCCCATGAAGTGATACTTCCATTAGGGAGGGTCCTATACCAATACAACATTTTTCCTTTTAAAGAGATGACTAGTAATATAATCATAACATCCTCTTTCCAAATGTTGTGAATGATAGCTAGCACTACCATATCATGGTAGTTCTCATATGTGGTCTTACTCATGCCATCATAAGTAGGCAGGTCCTTTAACGTTGTCGAGGCAATAGTATTTTGGTTGGTAAGGTTGAGGGGACCAATATGGTCCTAGTTGGGATATCCTTGGTTCTGATTCTAATTTTGAGCCATCACTTTTGAAGGGGTAAGTGGCTCCTCAAAATCTACATTACTATGGTCTTGATTTTCTAAGAGATCTAGGAGTGAAATAGATTTAACAGAGGTAGGTGACTGCCTTATTGCAAAATATAGCTCAAATAACTCAATAGAATATTTAGATAAACTAGCTCTATACCTTATAAATATGAAATATTTGTACTCAAAGGCTTTCTGGGTTATTTCATTAACATAGTTGCTAGGTGATTAATGGATAACTGAGTATAGAAGAGAATCACCTAACTCTAAACTACTCAAGATATAAGACTTTCAGTCCCACTAAGCGTACCAAAAATATTTCACTTTGAAGACAACCAACTATAGGAAACTTGATTCATTATGCAACAAATCTCCAAGTGATTAGATGAATATTTCAAAGTAGACTTTTACTAGAATTTAGGAATGAGACCTTTCGGTCCCAGCGGGTGTACCAAAAAATGTTGGTCAAAGATTTGTCTAATGGAAGGAGTTGTGCACCCACAGACTCAACCAACATTGAATGGTCACAAGACGGTAAGGTTTTATGGCCAATATTTGAAGTAGTTCGGTTCCTTGAAAGGGTTCTAACTACTTTTGCTTGGGTTATGGAAAAGGGAAAAGAGAGAAATCTAATCTAAAACCGTAAAATATAGAAGGATGGGTTAGCCACATCAAGATATATGTAAGATCAACACTAAAACATTAAAAAAATACTTTTAAACCATCTAATAGACCAACCAACATATTTTAATATCATTCAACGCTTAGTATATGGTTCTAAATTCTAGAATTAATGAACAAACAATAAAAATCTAGAATGCATAACTAAAACTAATTCATTCACCAATTTTAGCATAAATAAATGACCATAATGTTTATACATACATGAAAGTACTTGAAGTCCAGACAATAGTTCATTTGTATTCAATATGCTTCAAATATTACATACAAATTATAATAGCCAAGAGTCGACCCTAAGAATACATTGCATTCTACTACTTATAGACATGAGGCCCTCCTTCTACTAGACAATTAGAGTCTAATTAATAAGGTGCCGCTATAGGAGTGAGTAGTTGGCTTCTACAAATATTTTATGAACCCTTTGGCCTGGATGGAACATCTTTGTGTCACCTAGACTGGATGCATTAAATATATTTATCTAACTCCTTAGTCTACTTCTACAATCGATGATGTTGTTGTACTTTACACATTCATGTCTGGGATCAAGGTAGCTGGGGCATTAACTCCATATACAACCTACTTCTACTTTGAATGTAGCGCTCTGCAAGGACTGAAGATAAATTAAATTATTGATATTTCAAATTGGACTCTGAGATGGGCTCTTGAATTCTCCATAAATCTGCATTAATTTTTTATTTTTCCAGATTTTTGCTTTTGTACCAGATGGACCTTTAGGATTGGAATTGCTCCAAATTTCCACCCCATTTTCCTAATTATTCACCTTGGGTGGAGGCTTAGGATTTGAGGAAGCCCACAACTTTCTCTAATTATCCATCCACTATAGCATCTGATTTGCCCAAGGCAAAACTTTAGAAGACCTTCCTTTATTGTCGACTACCTACTTCTCCACCTCGCCTTATTTTTTCGGATGACGTTTTGGGTTTGCTTCACCCTTTTGACCTTTCTAAACTTTCACCTAGCCTAGGGAAGGGTTTTAGGACCCACCTCAAATTTTTTATTGTTGAAATCTTTGTGCTCGTCTATTCCTTTGCTTGGGCGAAATTTTGAGAGTGGCGAAGAAACACTTGGGAACAAAAATTCCACATGGCATTTGCATTTTTTTTGGGGTGGGATTTTCAGGATGCACCCAAGGTTGGAAAATTCTCAATTTTCCACCCCACAAGAATCCTACCTATAAGTACTTATGTCATATTTAGGACCACTACTATTATACAAGCTATGCCTTTGTCTTCAATAAATTATCCACTTTTCTTAGATGCTTAGTTGAAGTGATACCAATAGGTAATATTTATCTTCCCTTAGTAATGGTGCATTGACCGAGCTCATATACCTATTCTAGAATTTGGTGCATGATTACCTTCTTCTGGTTCCATCACACTTTGATTGGTTGATCGTTAAAACATTTCTTCTCATCTTCCTGCACTGGTACTTTAAAACTTCTAATATTAAGCTAAGTGCTTTATTGGAAGCATATTAAGGAAACCTTCCTTTTGTCCTTTCGTTGGACCTTTTGATGTTCTCCCTTTCAAAAGTTTTTTTCTTGGCTTAGTCCACTTTTCAAAATATTTTTCCTTTCTTGTTACTTGAAACTTTAAAACTTATGACCATTGGATATTTCTTCCTTCTTTCATTACTTTCTACTTTTTTAAGATCCTTAGGCCAAGCAGGTCATCAAAATATTTTATCTTTCCATATTGGCCAAAACTTTTAAAAAATCCAACCCTCTACTATTCATTCTTTGTTGATGTCTCTAGGACTTTTGCCATGTTCTATTTCTCGAGGTTCATCTAAAATTTTAAATATTGCTGCAATCTAGATAGAAATATTTTATTACCCTTCCCTTACAGGTCTAACACTTATTTATTTGCTTTCCACTAGCTTTACATTTTAACTCTTAATATTTTTCCCATTTATTTTAAGGTAAATTTATCAAAAATGCACTCAAATAAAAGCTGTAGATGATGATATTTTGTCAACCTATAGGATATTTGAATTGAAATGCTCCCATATACCTACAACTCTATTGTCACTAAGCGTTGGTCTCCTTTATGAATGAATCATTGGTGTAGAGAAGCTTCACCAGGTGACATCATTGATTGAATATGATGTATTAAATGTCTCTTAGGAGCTTTTGATGATCAACTCCTACGAGTCTTCATTCATTCCCGATAGTTGTGTCATGTGCGTGTTGTGGGGAAATTATGGATAAAATATTAGGAGCCATGAGCCCAAACAAATATGGATGATAGACATACTTTCTAGCTTACCCTTAGTTTCTATTTGGGTGGAATCACTACCAATGGTAGAACACTTTTAGTTATCTTCAAAAATGCTCATGAGCTACTACCAACTACATGGTCTAGTTCAAATATCATAAAACAGTATGTGAAATATTATTATGGGTTGCTAACTATTAACATTTAATTATTAACTTGACCATACAACACAAGGGTTTTAAAATCAAGTTAAGCCTTTGGTGATAGCTTCTTAGTGATTTTTTGGCAGGGGATTCTTGGTGGTCAAGAATGGTTTGAGAAATTTTCATTTTGTGTAAGGTTCTAGGTTAACTTCAATCCTAATATCTTCTTTTGGCTATACTATAGTGAGATTTCACTATAGCTTTGGTGGCTTATAAGGGTCATTTGCTTACAAATAGAGATGAACCCAAAAAACAAGGTCTTATCTATTGAACACGAAGTCCTTCAAAAGTACCTTCAATGATAAAGAAATGACCAAATTTACTCAGACTATCATTTGAAAAATAATGGGTGATAGTCCTTTTTATAACATTTTTTCTAAGGTAGAGGTACCTATCCACATTAAATTCTTCTCCTATGAATTTGCGCCTCCCTCTCTTTGACATATTTTCACCTGACTTGAGCTTATTTAGTTTTTATTAGGGTGATGGAAGGAGATCTTGATCTTTTATCTCAAATTTGGATTTGCATGATGTAAAATTACTCTTCCTTCATACATAGGACCATTTATATTCTTTTGCATCAACTTCATGTTATGTGACCTAGACACGATGGGTTATTTGATGGTTTTAATTATTTGGTGCTAGTCCTAAGAGTCATCCTCCTTAGGTTGCCTTGGGTTCTTATCTAGGATTGTGCTTTACTTAAAAAAATGCTTCCTCCCTCTATCGTAATATAATCACCTTTTAAAATACAAGCAACTCTAAAAAATAACCTACAAAAACAAAAATAGATTACATATATTTATATGCATAATTTTATTTTTTATGATGACCCTAAGAGGGTTGAGACTTTATGTTCACTTGAGTTTCAACTTATTCTTATAGCTCCATACATTTTAGGAGGATTTGAATCCCAAAATTTGGCCACCCATAGATCCATATGATCATCTAGGATGAATGAATGGATTTTATTGATTGAAGACTCAAACCACTCTTCTTTTGACATTAGAATTTGATCAAAATTTGGCCCAAATGTTAGTAAATATTATACAAGGTACAAGTAGAGAAATTTTTAATGGATTTTAAACCTAGTTCCATACCAAGTTCTCAAGATCATGAGAGACCAGTCTAGATATAGATATCTCCCATTTCTTAGTGGTAAAGTATCAAGATATAAAAATGCCAAAGGAGGACAAGAGATCATTTATTGTGATGTGTTGTGAAAGTTACACTTGGAAAAACATTCAAAGTGGGTGGAATTTTCTCTACTACCCCCAATATTTGAACCACATTGCCATACATCTACACTACTCTCTTGTTTGTGGGCTAATATTTTAGCTCCAGTGCATTCACTACTCTCTTGGGCATAACATATGTACTTTCCCCTAAATATCTCATGTAATTATCCTTGTATATTACAGATGAATAAAAAGATGATGGTTTAGGCTTATTTATTGAAGAACATAGACTTATACTGAGAGGGGGGGTGAACAGTATAAGATCAACTTTTACTTTTCTTTCCCAAACAATATTATCCAATATTATCAATGGCAATATCAATAGCAATAATCAAATCAATGCACAAATCATCACACACAAGAGAGACACCAATTTAACGTGGTTCACCCAATGTGGGCTACTCCACGGAGAAAATATTTCTACTAAATTTTCTCAACAAATATTCTTGGGAATCAATTCCCTATTACAATGTTTATGGACCTCTGTCCAAAGGAGACACCAATCCCCTATGCTCTGATTTGTGGATCTCTCTCCATAGGAGAACTCTTTCCCCTTTTCTCTGGTTCGTGGAACTTGATCCAGGAGAACTCTATCTCCTCAACTGGTTTGTGGATCTCTCTCCATAGAAGAACTCTATCTTCCTAGCTGGTTCATGGATCACTCTCCATAGGAGAACTCTTTCCCCTTGCTCTGGTTCGTGGATCTCTATCCATAGGAGAACTCTATCCCCTTGCTTTTATCTCTATCCATAGGAGAAACTTTCTTCCTGCTCTAGTTGATGATATTCTAGAAGAATTCTACCCCCACTGCTCTAGCTTGTGGATCTCTCTCCATAGGAGACCTCTGTCCCCACTACATTGGCTAATGGATCTCTATCCACTGGATATTATTGTCCTCTTTGCTCTGTCACCTCCAAAGCTTACTCTCAACTCTATCTCAAATATACACCAAACTCTATCCCAAGTCTAGTACAAATCTGCTCTAACTCTCATAAATCTCAAATATCCTTAAGCCTTACACTTATTTTATATCTACCTTAACTTTATTATTTCAAGTCTTCACAAGACTTTATCAAATTTTCCTTCAAGTCCTTCATAAAGACTTGCTCAATTCTTCAAGTCTTCACAAAGACTTGCTCAATCTCCTTCAAGTCTTCACAAAGACTTGCTCAATTCTCTTCAAGTCTTCACAAAGACTTGCTCAAATCTACCTTCAAGTCTTCACAAAGACTTGCTCAAATCTGCTCTAGCACATGCTCAAACCTGCTCTAACACATGCTCAAAATAGCTCACAAGATATGCTCAATCAATCTCAAATCTTGCACACAATGCTATCAAATGCTTTGTCTAATCTTCAAAGTAATTCCTTTAACTTGAAGCAGTTTAGACATATTCTATCCAAATTTGTTTAACCTCTGGAACATATAGAGAATGATGTACTCTATCAAAAACTCAATATGTTCTACTCAATCATTAAGTCTGTCGCTTCCACATGTCTTACTTTTATTGCTCTTTTAAAGATAGATCTAGTCTAGCACATGACACCTATCTTCTTGATTTGCACATTCACTTTCAATATCACTCAAAACCAATGCTCAAGAGTTTCACACAATCATTCAACCAATGAAGCACAACTTGCTTACAAACCCTAACCAAGTGTTTCACACTTCTTCCAACAAAGAGCACAATGTAGGTCTCAAACCCTAACTCAAATAATTCATAATCTCTATCTCAAATGTTCTCAAAACATTCAACAATGAAGCACATAAAACTCACTCAAATATTTCCAACAATGCTTATCAAACAATCCTTTTCACTCCACCTTATGTTTCACAACATTCATTCCAACAAACACTTCAAACAAAGGATGATGTGCCCATACCTCTTTGCTTTGATGGAGATATGTCTTCAAAACCTGTCTCACTCACAACCAATTCCTTTTGTGCCACTTCAAGGTTAGATAACAATAGTCTATCTCAAAACCTCCACATGAATATTCCCTCAACAAGATGCTCAAAGAATTCTGAAAATAATATTCTAGAATTCTTCTTTAGTTTTCATGGACAATGCAAAAACTCTCTCAACAATTTCCCTTTTTATAAAACAAGAATTACAATCAAATAACAAGACTTTTACACCTTTTATCTCCACTCTTTCAAAATAATTTTCACTCCAATTTATTTTCAAAGAAAAAAGAATTACAATGATAAATAAACCAATTACAAAATTATCACTCCAATATTAGAAAATAAAATAAATGATATTTAAACCTTTAAATATAATGCAAAAATATTTCTCCTTATATCTCCTAAGTTTCAAACTATAGGTCAAATATCATCCACCAAATATCACTATAGCCAACAATTCAACAATATAGTGCATACCTTACAAATTAATCATGGTGCATACCTTATAAAAAAATATCTTGCTTTGTCATGGATGGGAATCGACCCTCCGACCTCAGCCCTCCAAGTGTAGTGCTCGACCGCTTGCGCTAGCCAAGTGGTTGAGACTAAACTTTAGCCTCACCACTTTATACTTTCCTCCAATAAAAATTAAAACCTTCAATCGATGCTAGGGGAATCGAACCCCGAACCTTCCTTCTGCCAATGACTAATGTAGGACCCGCCTGCCACTTGGGCTACCAGCCCTTGCTGCACCAAAGCGGCAACACTTTACTTATCCCTTTCCCTTGTCGACGAATGAGAACAAACCTCACACGTTTCTCTATCCTCATTCGAATTTCTCACATGCGCATTAACTTTGTGATTCGAATTGCATTTTAATTTTTTTCCTCCTTTTATATGCTTCCAAGGTCATTTCATGATGTCGATGGAAATTATAGATGCCTCCAATTTTAAATTTGATTTTTGCACCTTTGCCAAATTCAAATTTAATTATTTATTTAATATAATATTTAACTTTAGGTTAAATATTATATTATTTAATTTAGTATTAAATAATACTTTTGCATGGGGGTCTTCATCAATTCTTTTTCCCTTCTTTTTAATAAGCCCTTTTGGCTTAATTATTATAATATTAAAATATTATAATATCTTCTTTTCTCTTTAAAACCATGGGGGTAAACTTTGTCTTCAACCTTTTAGCCAACCTTTTTGGCTTATAATATAAAATATTATAACCAATTCTTTTACCACTTTGCTTGTACCAAAATGGACTTTGCCTTGCACCAAACACTTGACATCAATGACAACCTTATTACTCAAAATTTCCAACAATCTCCCCCTTTGTCATTGATGGCAACCCCTTTTTTTAAACATCCCTTTTTCCTTTTTCAATTCTGCTCCCCTTGACTGAATGCTCTCCCCTTACTCAAATCTCTCCCCCTTTGTCATCAATGGCAAAGGGACTCCTTTGGGGCTAAATATAAGACTCTTAGCTCAGCCCCCTCCCCACCTCCTCTCCTTGAGGTGATTAATTTTGGGGTGGGAGTATCTCTACTCCCAACATACAATGCTCTTTTCCTTTGTCAACCTTCTTTCTCAACATACCCTTTTGATTCTTTTGAGTGTCCCTATTCTTGCTTGTCTCTAGAAATTCTGTTCTACACCACTTGGCCTTATGCCCAACATTATTGCACTTATAACACTTAATGTTGTGGTTCCTAGAAGGTGCAAATATCTTGAAGTTCCTCTTGGTGAAGTCATACCTATTCCTCTCATGAACCCTGCAATGAATTGCTTTATGACCAAATTGATTACAAGAGTAGCAATACCCTTGAAAGAGATGTCCATATTTGAAGTTTCTCTTAGTAAAACCATATTCCTTCTTTCCATGTGTCCTGCAATGCATAGCCTTGTGACCAAACCTGTTACATGAGAAACAATGTCCTTTGAAGAAATCTTGCCTTGGACCCATTGGTCTCTTAGTCCTTTCTTCTCTGTGATGATCCTTGTTCCTTGTTTGTGCATTGTTTCCTTCCTTGGTGAAGCTTCTATTCTCATATTTCTCCTTCACTCTCTTCCTCTGAAACATCTTCCTCTTTTGAGCTTGAACTTGACCCTTCTTCTTGTTGCCCTTGTCCTTCTTCAAAACCAAGTCCTGTTTTGATAGATGAAGGTCTTTGTGCATTGATAATCTTATCCAAGGTCTTTGAACTTTTCCCAAACTTGTGTAGCTTGTCCTTAGACTCTTCCATTTCCTTTCTTAGAGAAACTACCTCTTGTTCTAATCTCTCACATTCTAAGACTTTTACCTCTAGATTTTCTTTAAATCTCCTTGTCTTAGCTATTGAGTTTGTCAGATCTTGTATAAGCTTTCCTTTCTCTTCATCACATTCTTGAAATTGAGCCTTGAATCTTGAATTCTGCTTTCTAACCTTTTTCAATTCTTTGAGAGCAAAAATAAGTTTTGCTTCTAGATCTACTACACCTTCCTCTTCATTCTCTACTTCTTGGTCTTCTAGAGCATCTTCATACTTTTCAGATTTATCTTCAATAGGAGCACTTCCTTCCTCTTCTATTTCTAAAAAGAGAATTTCTTCTTCTTCACTATCTGAGGATCTTTCATCACTATCACTTGAAACCTTACCTATCTTGTCCACATAGAAACTCTTCTTATACCTTTGAAAAAACTTCTTTTCATGCTTGCTTTGTCCATACCTATTTTTCTTTTCATACCTAGATTTTCCTGCTTCCTTTTTCTTATGATCTTGTTTCTCTTCACTGCTACTACTTCCAACTTCTGGATAGTTAGATGCATAGTGACCATATTTACCACAATTGAAACACTTTACTATTTTTGTACCTTTTTGCTTTCTTGAATCCTTCTTGTTTCTTCTGCCATAGTTAGCTTCTTCATCACTACTTGACTCATCACTTGATTCTGGTTTCTTATCTTTTGTCTTCTTTGCTACTTTGAAGGCTACCTCTTTCTTGGGAATAGGATCCTTTACTATTCTCATCTCATAAGCTATGAGAGTTCCATGTAACTCATCCATAGTCAAATTTTCAATATCTCTTGTTTCTTCTATGGCTGAAACCTTTCCATCATACCTCATAGGAAGTGACCTTAAAACCTTTTGAGCAACATCAGATTCTTCAATTTTAAATCCAAGTCCTCGCATGGTGTTAACAACCTCATCCACATGAAGTAAGTATGCAACAATGTCTTCCTCTTCTTTCATCTTCAAGTCTTCAAATGTCTTCTTGTGATTTTGCAATTTTGCCATCTTGACCTTTTTATCTCCCTCATATGTTTGCTTCAGTTTTTCCCAAATCTCTTTTGTTGATTCACAATGCATAACTTTTACAAACTCTGCTTCACGTAAACCACTTAATATTGCATTCTTAGCCTTGGCATTATTCACATGCAAGAGCTTACCATATTTATCTATGGGAGGATTAGTTGTAGGTGTGAATCCATCCTCAACTACTTGCCATGTCTCATATCCTTGTGCCATCAAGTAAGTCTTCATTCTTATGCTCTAGAAAGCATAATTGTTCCCATCAAACAATGGTGCCTTATTTTTTGAAGATCCACTCTGAGATGCCATCTGTGTTCCTATACACTCTTCCTTCAAGTTGTTAGACTCTTTCGAAGGAACCCGCTCTGATACCAATTGAAGAACACAAGCTTATACTGAGAGGGGGGTGAACAGTATAAGATCAACTTTTACTTTTCTTTCCCAAACAATATTATCCAATATTATCAATGGCAATATCAATAGTAGTAATCAAAGCAATGCACAAATCATCACACACAAGAGAGACACCAATTTAACATGGTTCACCCAATGTGGGCTACTCCATGGAGAAAATATTTCTACTAAATTTTCTCAACAAATATTCTTGGGAATCAATTCCCTATTACAATGTTTATGGACCTCTATCCAAAGGAGACACCAATCCCCTATGCTCTGATTTGTGGATCTCTCTCCATATGAGAACTCTTTCCCTTTTCTCTGGTTTGTGGAACTTGATCTAGGAGAACTCTATCTCCTCAACTGGTTTGTGGATCTCTCTCCATAGAAGAACTCTATCTTCCTAGTTGGTTCATGGATCACTCTCCATAGGATAACTCTTTCCCCTTGTTCTGTTTTCATGAAATCTATCTCCCTTCTCTGGTTGGTGATATTCTAGAAGACTTCTACCCCCACTACTCTGGCTTGTGGATCTCTCTCCATAGGAGACCTCTATCCCCACTACATTGGCTAATGGATCTCTATCCACTGGATATTATTGTCCTCTTTGCTCTATCACCTCCAAAGCTTACTCTCAACTCTATCTCAAATCTACACCAAACTCTATCCCAAGTCTAGTATAAATCTACTCATAAATATGCTCATAAATCTGCACCAAAATCTATCTCAAATCTATCCTCAAGCCTTAACACAAAGCTTGTATCAGTTAATCAAATTATATTTCTACCTCATCAAACTTACTCAAATTATTTCAAGTCTTCAAACAAGACTTGCTCAATCTACTCTTCAAGTCTTCTCAAAGACTTGCTCAATTTATCTTCAAGTCTTCACAAAGACTTGCTCAAATCTACCTTCAAGTCTTCACAAAGACTTGCTCAATTTTTCTCTCAAGTCTTCAAAGAACTTGCTCAAATATGCTCTAGCACATGCTCAAACCTGCTCTAACACATGCTCAAAATAACTCACAAGATATGCTCAATCAATCTCAAATCTTGCACACAATGCTATCAAATGCTTTGTCTAATCTTCAAAGTAATTCCTTTAACTTGAAGCAGTTTAGACATATTCTATCCAAAATTTATTTAACCTCTGGAACATATAGAGAATGATATACTCTATCAAAAACTCAATATGTTCTACTCAATCATTAAGTCTATCACTTCCACATGTCTTACTTTTATTGCTCTTTTAAAGATAGATCTAGTCTAGCACATGACACCTATCTTCCTGATTTGCACATTCACTTTCAATATCACTCAAAACCAATGCTCAATAAGTTTCACACAATCATTCAACCAATGAAGCACAACTTTCTCACAAACCCTAACCAAGTGTTTCACACTTCTTCCAACAAAGAGCACAATGTAGGTCTCAAACCCTAACTCAAATAATTCATAATCTCTATCTCAAATATTCTCAAAACATTCAATAATGAAGCACATAAAACTCACTCAAATATTTCCAATAATGCTTATCAAACAATCCTTTTCACTCCACCTTATGTTTCACAACATTCAATCCAACAAACACTTCAAACAAAGGATGATGTGCCCATACCTCTTTGCTTTGATGGAGATATATCTTCAAAACCTGTCTCACTCACAATCAATTCCTTTTGTGCCACTTCAAGGTTAGATAACAATAGTCTATCTCAAAACCTCCACATGAATATTCCCTCAACAAGATGCTCAAAGAATTCTGAAAATAATATTCTAGAACTCTTCTTTAGTTCTCATGGACAATGCATTAAAGCTCACAAAACTCTCTCAACAATTTCCCTTTTTATAAAACAAGAATTACAATCAAATAACAAGACTTTTACACCTTTTATCTCCACTCTTTCAAAATAATTTTCACTCCAATTTATTTTCAAAGAAAAAAGAATTACAATGATAAATAAACCAATTACACACTTATCACTCCAATCTCAGCAAATAAAATAAATGATATTTAAACCCTTAAAAATAATGCAAAAATATTTCTCCTTATATCTCCTAAGTTTCAAACTATAGGTCAAATATCATCCGCCAAATATCACTATAGCCAATAATTCAACAATATAGCATACCTTACAAATTAATCATGGTGCATACCTTATATAAAAAATTATCTTGCTTTGTCGTAGATGGGAATCGACCCTCTGACCTCAGCTCACCAAGCGTAGCGCTCGACCGCTTGTGCTAGCCAAGCGGTTGAGACTAAACTTTAGCCTCACCACTTTATACTTGCTGCCTCCGAAAATTAAAAATTAAAACTCTTCAATCGATGCTAGGGGGAATCAAACCTCGAACCTTCCTTCTATCAATGACTAATGTAGGACCTACCTACCACTTGGGCTACCATCCCTCTTGCACCAAGATGCTTCGCCTTTCTTATCCTTTTCCTTGCTCGAATGAATGACTCCACGTTTCTCTCCTCACTCAATTTTCTCGCATGCGCATTACTTTGATAGATTCGAATTGCAATTTAATTTTTTCTTTCCTCCTTTTATATGCTCTCAAGGTGATTTCATGAACGTCGGAGAAAATATAAATGCCTCCAAATTAAATTTGATTTTTGGCGCCTTTGCCAAATTCAAATTTAATTATTTATTTAATATAATATTTAACTTTAGGTTAAATATTATATTATTTAATTTAGTATTAAATAATACTTTTGCATGGGGTCTTCATCAATTCTTTTTTCTCTTTTTAATAAGCCCTTCTGGCTTAATTATTATAATATTAAAATATTATAATATCTTCTTTTCTCTTTAAAACCATGGGGGTAATCTTTTGTCTTCAACCTTTTAGCCAACCTTTTTGGCTTATAATATAAAATATTATAACCAATTATTTTACCACTTTGCTTGTACCAAAATGGACTTTGCCTTGCACCAAACACTTGACATCAATGACAACCTTATTACTCAAAATTTCCAACACTTACTCCAACGATCGATCTTTGTAGGACTATAGACACTTATTATTGATTCTGCTCTTTTCCTTATTCCTTGAGGGCCTCCTTTAGATGCTACTTTTATTTGGGAATAGATAAAATATCCCATATAGGTACCGCTATTGTGGAGTTTTTATATGGTCCATAACATTGAATGACCTAAGCATGGTAATGTTTTATGCAATATGTGCTAGTGGTGGGATTTTTGACTTCTCTTTAGTTTTTTGAAAGCTTCGAGCTGGTTTTGGAAAAGGTGCTAGCTGCTTTGGGATCTATAGGATGTTTTTATTGGTGATTGTTGGGGGTTATTGTACTCTTGGAGGTATAGCTATTAGAGGCTTTCAATCAATATCAATTACTTCTATCTGACCACTTAGGGCCATCTTGTCACTTATTCTAATGCTAAGAAGAGGTTTCAATGTGCTTGACCCTAGGGAAACCATGGTGGAAGTCTATTGGCTTGGTTTAGTTGGATCCTTTTGGTTTCCTTAGGCCACTAGATTGATCTTTCTATGCTTCTTGATTTCCCACTTTTTAGACCTTGTTAGATAGTTCAATCATACTTGAGGCCTATTGGTTGTTAGATTACCTACTATGTTAGATACCATAAACACTTCTTCCTCATCCCAATTTATTAGGACATACTATAGATGAGTGTAATTTGGCTTAGGGATAGAGGTGGGAGAGGAATATTAGTTTACTATCTAAGAATTGTTCCCTGGATAGGTTGTAGATGTTTGAGAAGGCATAATTTCTTTGACATGGTTGTGGTAAGTTATGATATTTACCTAGGATAAACCTAGATGGAGCAAGTATCTAGAGTTGGGAAGTACTATGATGTAGAATCCTCTATGTAATTGTTCTAAATGGGAGCTATCTCCCTAGCATGGTTGGGATGCTCTTACTACAAAGGGGTTGACATTGACACTATTTGCTAGTTTTGGCTCTAGGCTTGACCATTTTCCTTATTGGCCTAGAATTGGGGCATAGAGTAGCCATTGAATGGAGTCATGTTTCCTTGGTTCCCTTATAGGAAAGGAGGTATTTTATTGTTATAATATGGATACCTCTAGACATAATGATCCCTTCTCATGGTCAAATATCTCATTGGTAACCAACTTGAGTAGGCTTTACATTATTTTAATCTTTGAGTTATCTAAATCATATGGTGTTGAAGCAGGAAGGACATGAGTTATTGTAGGTGAGACTTAGGTTGGATGGAATGTTATTATCTACATGACTAGGTGAGGCTGATATGGGGATTGTACACTAGGGTACAAATGCAAAGGTGGCCTAGGGGGAAACCTTCTAATCTAAATCATATGATGTTCAACTTGGATGGCTATGCCATAGGTATTTAGTATGGAGTTTCCACCTTTGGTCTTAATCATTAATGAGATTTTAGAACCTAGGGCCTCCAAATAGTATATAAATGCCATACCTAGTGGAGAAAAAATATCTTCAGGTTTTCTATTCCATATCTTATGAAATAGAGGTTGAAATTATCTACCACATCTATAGCAACTCTATTTATGGTTGATAGTTGTTCCAAGAGAGATACCCCATCCACCTTCTCTCTAATATTTATATGAATAGAGTGACAAGCTAGTCCCAGTCAACAATCAAGTTAGGTTGAGGCTCAACATACCATTTATGATTTCTACCTCTAAATGAGACCACCAACAATATTAGAACTAAATTTTGCTCTAATGTATTATGAAGCATGCACAATATCACCATGTGGTTCAAATGCTTGACCAAAGCAGTTAGGTATTTCCTAGTGAAATATGGGAGATATTTTAGGGAAAACATTGGCATCTCATATTATACTTCATGCAAAGCATGAGGTATCAAGGGACCTTTTTCATTCTAAGCAAGAAATATTTTGGGTGGTGATGGAACAACCGTATTCTTACCTTGAGATCTTCTTCTTTGTGGAATGTTGTCAAATGGTGGAGCAACTCTTGAATATTTACAATAATAAAGGAACTAGTTGTAGGTCTCTCGTTCTTACACTTTTGGGTACTTTATATATGGTGGAGTCACCAGGTGAATACAACATGTGATATTTGAGAAAATAGATGGAGGTCTTCATTGAAACCTTAATTTAATGTCCTTCAAAGTGGCTTCTTCTAGATACTCATCTTGAGCAGAGTTGATAGGTAATATTCTTCAAGTGATTCACACAAGAAGATAGATAGGGAACCTCCCTAGAGACTTAGTCTATAAATTCTAATTATGGGACTAAAACATGAATGAATTAGGTCCCATCGAGCATACCATTAAACGATTATCCTATTTGATTATCTTGATCATCATACATAAGGACCAAATTGTTGGGATGATCATGCCTTGTGTGGAGAGACATAACAAAGAAACTTTGATAGTGCAAGGTTTGTATCAATTAGATTCCTTTGGGGTTTCCATAAGGACAACTCCTATAAATATGTGATATTGAGCATACTATCCTAATATACCAACTTCAAGGGGAAAAGGGTTAAATAAAATACATAAAGTAAAGACAACAAAAAGAAAAATCTTAAGCTAACCTATTCTAATATGGAGGTGGTGTGCTAAGATCTAAATAAGATTCCTCTACACAATAACCTTGAGTGTAATACATTGACAACCCTAATATGAACACTTCCTCCTTTGAACATGTTAAGAACAAATTTGTGTATAAGGGAAATAAGACAAAGGCAATAATGGCCTCTAGTATACACACATAAATGTATACACATACATGAAATGATATGGAAAGAAAATAGTCATGGCCTCAAGCATCTACACATGAATATAAAATATTACAAGACACGCTAGAAGTGGGGCTCAAAAGCATACCCGTAAGACTACTTAGGAATCCAAATACTGCTGTACAAATAAAAATGAATGGAAAGTTATACAAGTCACCAATAATTTACAATGCTAAAATGACTACTATTTATAAATACATCTAAGGGGAATTACCTTCAAAATTAGTGTAGGTATTTATGAATATGCTCCTCTACTACTTGCTTGATTATGTCCTTGAAGTTCAGGGTCATCGATTCGTAGGTGGTGGATGATAAAATACCATTGACATCTTTCATATAATATTATTTGGATATTGGAACCCGAATATATAATTCCACCTATAAGTATTTATGTCAAATTTAGGATTGTTGCTATTATAGGTGCCATACCCTTATCTTCAATGAATTACCCACTTTTATTGGATTATCTAAAGTTGTATTGATAAGTAATCCTTATATTCCATTAGTAATGGTGCATTGACCTAGCTCATATACCCCTTATGGAAGTTGGTGTGTGATTACTAATTCTAGGCAACTTAATCTGACTCTTCTTTTGGTTGCATCACACTTTACTTGGTTGATTATCAAAATTTCTTCTTACCCTCATGCACCAAAAATTTAAATTTTTTGAGATTGATCTAGGTGCTTTGTTGGAAGCATATTGAGGAAGCCTTATTTTTGTCCTTTCATTAGACCTTTTGATGTTCCACCTTTCACAATATTTTTCTTGGATTAGTTATATTTTCAAAAAAAATTCTCCATTCTTGTTGTTTGGAACTTTAAAGATTTTGGTTATCATATATTTCTTCCTTCTTACATCACTTTTTATTTTTTTAAGATCCTTAGGCCAAGTAGGCCATTGGAAATTTTTACCTTTCCATATTGGTTAGACAATTTGAAAACTATGATTCTCCACTATTCATTCTTTGTTGGCACCTCTAAGAATTTTTCCACTTTCTAACTTTCAAGGTTCATGTAAAAATTTAAAGGCTAGTGCTACTTGGATAGAAATATTTTATTACCCTACCCTTATATGTTTGACCCTTATTTATTTATTTTCCACAAAATTTTCCATTTAATTTTTAATATTTTCCCCATTTCTTTTAATAAAAGTTATCAAAAATCCCCTCAAATGCAAACTATAGATGATGATATTTTGTTAGCCTATGATATCTCTTGCTTGAAGTGTTCCTATGTATCTACAACTTTGTTTTCATTGAGCATTTGTCTCCTTTATAAAGGATTAATCAATGTAGATAAGCTTCACTAGGATTAAATGTCTCTCAGGAGCTTTTGATGATAAGCTCCTATGAGTCTTCATTCATTCTCTGTAGTTGTTGATTTTCCCTTAATTGGTTTTTCCCAATGAATGTGTCCTATACATGTGGTGGGAAGATGATGAATGAGGGATCAGGAGCTATAAACCTAAATAAATATGGATGATAGGTAGACTTTCTAGATTACCTGTAGCTTCTATTTGGGTGGAATCACCCCCAAAGTTAGAGCTCTTTTAGTTATCACCAAAAGTCCCATGAGCTTCTACTAATTATGGGGTATAGTTCAATTATCAACAAAAAGGCTATGAAGGATTACTATTGGCCACTAATTTTTAATATTTGATGATTAAATTAGCCACAAATTATAATGGTTTTTATACCCAATTTTAGCTTTCAATGATAGTTTCTTGGTGATTTTTTGGCATGGACTTCCTAGTGGTTAGCAATGGTTTGAGGTCTTTTAATTATACACAAGGTTTCAAGTTAGCTTCAGTCATAATATCCCCTTTTGGATGGATTGTAGTGAGATTTCATTATAAATCCCACCTTATTATATTTATTCCCAAGAAAGGTGACACACAATAATGTTATAAATTTCACTGAATATACCTTTCTAATATGATTTATAATATTTAAAATTTATGACAAATAATTGCAAAACATTATAGAGTGTGTTATCTTAGAGGAACCATATGGTTTTGTTACTAGTAAATAAATTATTGATGGTATAATCATTGCACAAGAGGCCATACATTCTCTTCATTCAATGAAACACTAATTGTGCTTGTAATATATATATATATATATATATATATGGAAAACTATATGATAGGGTTTGTTGGAGTTTTTACATGAAATTATCAAAATTTTTGGTTTTGATCAAATTTCGTGTGAATTAATTAGATTTTGTTATAGCATTCCAAAGTATTATATTTTATTGATATATTCCTTTTTGGATACTTTAAATCATCCCACATACTTCATTAGGTTGACCAATTATCTCCTTATTTGTTTACTATTTTTGTTAAGGTATTAGGGAGAGCATTATCAAAGGCAAAAATAAAAGAAATAATTGAAGGTATTTAAGTTATAACAAATGGTATCTTTAGATCTCATTTCCAATATGTGGATTATAATTTTATTTTGGGTTACTTGATCAAAAAGGCCATGAAGTTTAAATTAGTAATATCATGCTATAAGAAGGATATTGGATAATTTCTTAACACTAAAAAATCCAAGAGATTTTTCATTAACATTGGCCTATATTTGTGAAGTATTCTTATAGATTTTTTAAGGTTTAAATTTAGAAAATTACCATTAACATAATAAGGTATTCCTTTATCTAATAAAGGAAAGGAGAGTTATGGAACTCAATTTTTGATAGGATGAGTTCTTGTTTGGCATTTTTTAAAGGTATGTTCTTAACCATAATTAGAAGGATAAAAATCATAAAGACTACATTAAAATATAACTATATATAATGTTAGTTTTAAAATTACTAGCAAATATAACATCTAGGTTTGATAAAATTCAAAGATTTATTTGAAAATCATGTGAGAAAAATTAGGAACTTGGTGGGCAAATTTCAGGGTGGTAGACTTGATTTGGACTCTATTAGGAGGTGGGCACTGGCTAAGTGGAAGCCTCTAGGCTCCTTGGAGATTTTGGCTATTCCAAAATTCTTTTTATCATAAAGCTTAACTATGAGGAGGATTCTAGGTGTAATTTAGGTAGAGGTCCTTGGTTCCACAAGAAGAGAGGCTTATTCCTTCAAAAATAGCGGATGAATTTTAATCCAAACACCCAAAAAATTAACGTGGTTTCACTTTGGATCAAGTTGTTAGGATTTCCTTTTCACTATTGGCATCACTATATCCTTAGGAAAATTGCAAAGGCTATCAATGATCTCATATTGATTGATGTAGTGACCATAGATAAGTTAAGAATGGTATTTTCTAGAATGTGCATCATGGTAGACATTGAGACATATCTTAATTATCAATCGAGCCGATCTTAGATTTAGGATCTTGTATTCAATCCATTGAGTATAAAAATAAACATATTGTTCATTTAGGGTGCAAAAAGCATGGACATATTTTGGACCTCTATCCTTCCCTTCAAATAATTTAGGGCAAAGGAATAATTCCAAAGGAAAAGAATAAATGGATCCCAAAATCTTCCTATCCTGGGAGTGTTGAGGAAGTCCTAGCATAAGCTATTGGAGGGATCTCATATTATTTGGATGAGATGGGAAAGGAAGCTTTGCTATTTTTGGAGCATACTGAAGGTGGTAATCTTGGTGTTATTAGGGAGGTGTCAAGGGTGAACATAATAAAAAATCCTCAAGAGGAAGCTGACAAGAATCCTAGCCCGAATATTGTGACCTAGAGTAGTCATTCTCTAGCTGAGGTAAGACTAGCAAACCTTATTCTCTAGAATTCCTTTGATTTCTTAGAAAAGGAAGGGCCTATGGTCCATATGGTGAATCAATATGATGTTTCATTGGTGGTTTCTCCAAAACCTATTCTAGAAAATGGATCCCTTGATCCTAAAACTTGTGGCCATAGAAAGGGGTCCATTGATGTAGAGATAGAGAGAAAAGTGGGAAAAACTTCAAATAAAACTCTGACAAAAAGAGAAATTGACTCCAAGATTGCCAATGGATCTCAATATTTATTAAATGCAAAGGATAGAAAGGATGCTAGTAGTATATAATTAAAACTATATTCCTTTCATCAATCTTCCCAATCATCAGTTGGTGGAAAAAACCAATCTCTAAACTACATAAATGAAGTTTATTTTTTGTAATTTTAGCAGGCCTTCGGTGTTCAGGTTTGTGGGGGCTTAGTTTTGGCTCTTTTTGGATAGTTGGGTGAGAAAAGTCTAGCTTTGTTCTGGGTTTTCTCCTCTTGGATTCTTGTTGTAGGATTTCAAAGTTCTAGTCCTTTCGAGTGTTGACCCTGAGATATTGGGGGGTTGGTTGCCTAGCCGTATAAATGTAGTGGCTTTCTTGTAGTTCCTATTGGAGGATTTCTTGTGTGCCTATTGTTGGAGGTCATATTTTCTAGAATTAGGGTTACCATTTTGGATATGATTTTGATTTTTGAATCAAATTGGGGCACTTTTGGTTCCAGATATTTTTTCCTTTTTGGATATGGAAATTCTTGAATTATGGTTTAAATTTACATTGATAGTTCTTGTTGTAGGAGTTCCAGTTGTAGGCTTATTGTGTACCTACTTCTAAAGGCCTAAGTTTCTAGATCTAAGGTTCCCATCTTGGGCGGGAAGCTCAAAATTTTTCAAATTAAGATACTCCTTTTAGATGGGATGTTCTATTCAAATTTGGGCACTCTTTTTGGGTGAAATTTTTTCAATCTCAATTTTATTCAAATGTAGGCACTCTTTTTGGGTAGGTAAAACTTGAACTAATATTAAATTTAAGTTTTAAATCTATTTTGAGTACTTCTATTTGGGAAGGACCCGATTGTTCCTAACCTTTATTTATTTTTTATCTATCTCTATTGTCCATCCTTGTGTTTGGTGGGATCCAGTTATCTGGATCTTCTAGTTTTTTTTAATCTCCTGGATCCTAATTTATCTTAGCATTGGTGGGTATGATATATTTATGCTTTACTTTGGTCTCTTTTTGGAAGCTTTTGTTGCTTTATAAAATTTTTGGGGACCCTTTCAAAATCCCTTCTTATACCTAATAAAAAAAATTAGGTTTTCTCTATGTAAGGGGGATAGGGTTTGCAAAGAAGAGAATATTAGAGAGGTGAAATTGCAAAATTGTAAACTTATGAGCTTTACTTTAGGAAAAACTTGGTTGGAGATTATTCAAAGATCAAATAAAGAGTTAGGAAAAAATATTAAAACTATATAGGATATTTTAATGCAATAAAATTATTCAAGAAAAGAACCCTACCTAGGAGCTTGAGAACATGGAACTTCACATTAGAGAATTTTAAATCGATCAATAAAAATATTAGGCAGATATTTAGTGAGTGTAGTTCTATACTTTTTATATCAAATGCTTAGTTGAAGCATTATATTCTTATATCTAATCTAAAATAGCAACCATTAGCTTAGGTATGTTTAGCTTAACTAAAGGTCTAAACATAACAACTTATTTAATGTGATAAAACATTCTTAGATAATGAATTTCTATTAGCAACTTGGTTGAAGGAGATGACCTTAAGCAAATATTAGATGAGTTTCAAATGTTGAAAGTTATCATGTAACTTTATTGGCCAAGGTCAACATTGTATGATGTAATCATGTGTAAGCCTATGGGCAATCATTATGCAATGCACTTATTTATTATGTGTATAGAATATGGTCTGTGGTTAGCCTTGTTATTATTAAATCATAACTTGAAATTGATGTCAAGCCTTTATATTATGTTGAGTTAGGTTAATGTGACTGTGCAGTTATTGTTGTTGGGGATTAACTATTGATAAAAATACTACCAACTACCTGATCCATTGTATTGATGTTTGCTAATTCTTATCTGTGAATATATACTAAACTTTGATGCTCAAGGGCATATATCAAATTATGTTTACTATTTTTCTTATTTTGCTCTTCCTTATATAAGATTTGAGTAAATACGTTACTTTTATTTATTTCTAGAAACTAGGGTAAAATATGACATGGTATTAGAATATGTATGAAGTTTCATTGCTTAGTTGTGGAGAAGTTTTATCCAGATCCCTCATAATTTATTTTGATCAACAGGGCTACTTACTTCCTAGAGATTCATAAGTGCTTCTAGCATGATAAGGAAAGGGAAGATTCTATTTCTTGTTTTATTTTCAATTATACCAAGGTCCTTGGAGAATTTTTCTTACTCTAATTTTCATTCTATAATCATTGGGACAAATTTGATCCATTTTATAATCTATAGTAGAGAGAAACTTATTACAATTTTGGGTGAATGTTTTTCTTCATGGAGAGCCACACATATGTGTGTGTGTGTGTGTGTATTTATGTATATACCCTTTAGGATAATTATATAAAAACAAGTGGCATCTTCATATTTATTTTTAACATCCAATGGTGAACATATGGTAGAAGATTAGTGGTAGTCATCTATGAAATACTACATGCCAAGTGGAAAAATTTAGTTAGTTGTATATGTTTTTTATGGTAGATAAGATACTATATCATTAATACCAGGTTTTACAGGTTGACCCAAAACCTTTTACAAAAATCAGCCTAGGGCTATTGATGAACATATCCTTACTAAGTATCCTATATATGTAAAATCTACATGCCGCCAAAGCCATTACATCCGGTAAGGCACATAGCATGTTATCAAAAAGAAACTTCCCATACAACATTTTGGGTATATCCCGAGAAAACACACATGCATCATAATTACGAAAAAGAAACAGACACGGATCCCTTCCTTGAGACAATGGAGAAAAAAAAGTTGCAGACACACATAGCAGAGTACTAAAAAAATTCCCACAAGCTCTATATTGATAGTTACTCTTAATAATTCTTTGGTAATTGCTTTCTTCCGTATATGACATGCTTTGGTACCACATACTATCTTGGCCAATCAGCCTTGGAGAAGTGAACCTGCTGGCTAGATTTATGGCAGTGGCTATCTGGTGGTCCATGTGGCTTTGGTTCGAAGTCTTATATTGTCGTTTCTTTCCTTCCCTGTGATTATCAACCAACCTCAAATTACTAAGATGACTAGGAGCCATGTTATCTAACATGTGACTATCCCCATTAGTCTTTGTGGTATTTCCAAGCAGCATCCACGAAGACTGATAGCTCAAATAATTTTTATTGTGAGTCCAATTCAAAAAATATATGGGAATACTCCTAACCTTCGAAATTATAGCACCTTCCTTGTTGGTAAATTTGACTATAATTCTTGGAATTCTTGTTGAATAAGCTCCTCTACTTCACTCGGGACACCGTGTTCCCATTTGAAAATTTTGTCACCATCGACACCCAAATTGGCCAACTTATCAACAATTTTGTTAGCTTCCCAAAAGACATGTTGGGATTTTATGTCTTGTATTCCCTGGAAAAGGATCCTAGCATCTTCAACAATTGTTTTAATCCTCCGAGGAGGTGTTTTCCAATTATTGAGGAGATTTATAACATGCATAGAGTCTCCTTCTATGATCAAATTGCCTTCTAAGTCTTGAGTCATTTGAAGGCCTCTCCACATAGATCTAGCTTCAGCTTCATTGTTCGTCCTTGTTCCCAAATATTCAAAAAATGCAAGCATCATATTCCCATTATGATCTCACACAATGCCACCATTTCCTGCTCTGCCAAGATTTTCCTTAAATGCTCCATCAAAATTAAGCTTAAACCAACCCGTAGGAGGTGGAGACCACTTAACATTGGCTCTAGGGTTGACTACCCTAGGTATAGACTCATCTAACAAGGTTAAGCTTAAAGTTAGTTGTATATGTTATAAGGTTTGAGGAGCTAATATTTTTCTATTGTCTTGAGGATTATTTGACAATAACATACATTCAAGGGATATACTATGTTTTGTTTGGACAAAATATTTGAGACTTTAGTATATTTTTTCTATAGTAATGATATTATGTAGGGATGGATGCTTTACTATCATTGGGATGATGAATATTTCTAAAGAGGAAGGATGTCACAACCTAAATTTATTTATAGTATTTTAAATTTAGCATTTTATTAAATTTTTTATGACACGTGGCTATGATGGTGGCTTGGAAACAATCTGAATTATGATATGGAAAATGGTTACAAATTATTATGAGATTATACGTACATTTGATTTTTATGCAAGTCAAATTGTATGATTTAGTATATAATAAGAACAACTAAAAATATGGTTTTTGAGTGTTTGACAGGGGCTACTCTCAACTAAGTTTAAGAGGAAAGAAATATTAGGGAGAGGATGATAGATGGTAGATCAACATCCTAAAAAAAAAAAGGGAAAACATGACACAACATATTAGCTTATATTTTACATTTAGGCATGAATGTATATTTGCCTAATTTGATTTCAAAGTAAATTTTTATTGCAAAAAAAAAGGAATATTACTCATAAAATATCTTGTATTTAGATAAGTTTTGAATATTATCTGAATGATTGTGAGTAGTTGCATGCAAATATAAAAATATCATCAACACATTTTGAAAACCTTCTTAAATGTTAATTAAGACCACGGGCCATGATTAAAAAATTTTGATGAACACCTTATTTTGCAAACATTGAAAGATAGAATTTGCTTAAGTTCCAAGACATCACGTTGAAATGTTAGAAAAGGGAAAATCTTGGGCCAAATGTAAGATGACCCTAATGGAACAATTGTTTTAGTTTTATTAAAATTATCTCACTTGCCTTAGTAGGAGTAACTAAAATTTGAGCACCAAAGTATTAGTGCTTATAAAAGCTTCTCCTTTTAGGATCCCTCGTTTTATCATGTTATTTTAGGAATAAGAGAGAAAATGGTAGAATATAATCCCTTTATGTTGGAGATATTACATTATTTTGTATTGTTAAAGTACCTTGGAGTACTATTATAAATATTAGTTTTGAAGTGTGTTTTATATTTGTCTAATGTATGTGTCAAAGTGCGGAGAGTATTTTGTTATGTAGTAAAGTGTGCAAATGTCAAGAGTACAAGTGTGAGGTGTGCAAGGTGTCAAGAGAGCAAGTGAAGAGTCATAGGTTTTAGGTGTCAAGTATGGTGGTGAAGAGTCATAAAGATGTGTCAAGATGTAAAGTGAGAGGTTATGTAATTATGAGAGCTTTATCATAAGTGAGGTATGTGAAAGGTTGCATATCCTATGTGTTTGAGGAGAGAAATAGTTAAGAGTATTGACAAGTCATTTGTAAAGTTATATATTGGAGACAAGGATCCATGCTATGTAACTTGAATCTTTGAGAGCTTGGTAATTTATGAATATAATAGTGAGATTTCTTATTGTAAAATACTTGTGTTATTCGTGAATATATTTTATGTTATTGATATTTGATATTGGAGAAATTAATCTATGAGATAATCTAGTTGAATTTCCAATAGTGGTATCAGAGCCTACTTAGTTCAAGTTCCATCTTGTAGAAGATTTGTGAGAAGAATTTGAAGGAATGGAGATATTATTGAAGAAGGATATTATGAAGAAGGATATTTAAGTATAAAGGATTGAAGAAGAGAGTGAGAAGATTGAATATGGAATAAGAGAGAAGAATATTGCTAGATTAATAAATAATATTAAAGCTATTGAAGACAAAAGGAGATTGAATGATTGCTATAGGATATTATGAATGGATAATTGTTGAAGAAGTTGTTGGATTATTGTGAGAAAAGAGACATTAGCAAGTGGTGTGAGCTATGAATATTTAGAGAGGACATAAATTAAATTCAAACACTATTTTGAAGGAGAGAAATCAAGGACAAACATTGTATTAGAGATTAAGGTAGAGGATTGAGGAGAAGAAAGAGTGCCAACAAAAATACATAATAAGAAAGAATGTGAGCCTATGAGACTAGAACATGAATGTAGCTAAAATATCTAAAAAAGGTGAAGCTAGAGGAGGACTTCAAAGATAGAATTGTTAAAATGCAACACAAAATATTTGATGTATTTTGGGAAGCAAACTATGTGAACTATAGCAATAGAGGTAATATCTGGAGAATGTAATACTTGTGAACTATCCTAACTCAGATTTGATACATGGTGCCTAAGAAAAGGTAAAGTATTATTTTTTATTTACTAAATAAGGCACATGCTAATTTTGGGTAGAGTTTTTAAAATAAGATTTTTTAATCAAATACTTGGAGTAATAAGGCCAGATTTGTGGAAAGTATTAAATTGGGAGGAAGTGAAACGAATGAATTAATTAATCATTGAAAGGAATTAATTGGAAGGAATGAACCTAGGAGTGCTTCAAATAATTTATGTTTTTCATTCACTCCTAGTGTATGAATGAACCTCTTACTTCTATTAGTTGGTTGCAAATCAATGGTTATTTATAGTGCATTGGTCATATAGGGAATGTGTAGTAGAAAGAAGTGTAAATCTAGAAATATTTGTAAGCATCACAATTCCCCACAAAAAATAAATAGATTCAACCAACATGTGCTTTCTTTTTTAAATACCTTGTCCTAACTTCCTCCCAAAACCCTTATGCCCAACACTCCTCCCATTATTTCTCAAATTGGTAATGATCATCAATACAATTTAATATAGCTTGTGAACCTATCTTTAGAAATAAAAAAAAGTGGATTAATCCATGTAGGTGGTGGGAAAACCTCATGTTCTTTTTCCTTTAAGTCTAATTAATGTCAAGTGTGCATGGGGGAGATTCGTTAGAATATCTGCTTCCCCACTTGAGGATCTCTTTCCAAAGGAGATCCTGAGGATACGAAGATCCTCAACACAACTAGACTCCTACTCAAATGATTTTTCCTATGGTTGTATGAAATTTGATGTAATGCTTGTTTAGACGGTGTTTATGAGTTTAATTAAAACAAACACCTAAGGGTTTTTGGATCTCTATTAATATTGACTCTTTATCGAGCCTTAACGATTATTTGAACCTAAATCATCAAGAATCATCTAAATGCAATGCTTAAGTTTAAATCACACAAATGCATGCAAACAAGAGCTAACCTATATGCAATTCAAGTTTTGAATGCACTAGACTAAGGAGATTTCGATTTTAGGGTAAAACAAGGAGAAATGCAATAAGACAATCTAGCCTAATGCAACTAAATGCTTTTTGTTTCTTTGCCTAAGTACTTGAAAGTAATAAAAAGGTTAAATTTCAGCCTAAGGTTCCTTAATTGATTAGTATTTTAGTGTTTTGTAAAGAAATCAAAACATTTTGTAAATAAATTATAAGGTTTTGTAAACAATTAGGGTTTTCTAGCTAGAATTCCTTAATTTGCCAAAGTAGGTGTGATTTTTATTGCAAAACAGTAGAAAAATAGAAATAGAACATAGAGAAAATAAAATTGTAGGGCTAAGGAAGGGCCAAGTGGTTGGATTACCTCTCTCGGGGCTTGTCTACCAACTTTTGCCATTGCTACCAAATTTACCCCTAGGGGTGGTGAATTTGGTAAACCTGCACAAAAACTAAAAAAATAGGTTTTCTGATTTAAGGGGTCTATTTGAGGGTTGGATAGGGTATATGATTATCTAAATAGCTTATCAAACCCCTTTTTAACAATAAAATTGAGTATGCTTACCTCCTAGAGTGGAATTTGGCTTGTTTCCAAATTCACCACTAGCGAATTTGGTCTAAGTGGTAAATTTGGTTTAGTGTATTCTGATTACCAAATTCACCATAAATAGTTAGGGTGGTGAATTTGGTCTTGGGATAGGTTTTTTAGAGTTTTAGAGGTTGATTTTGGCAAAAATTGATGGAATTTTGAGTTGAAATTGAGGAGGATCCTACTATGTTTTGCAAGTTCTAAGTGATTAGAAAAATCAGAGAATTAAACCTATGAAATAGAGGATTTAAGGACTAAAATTTTAAATAGTGTAAAGAAACTAAAAATAATCAAGTTAACTAAAAATTTGATTAAATGAGAGTGCAATGGAATGGAAGGTTCCTGTGGATCTATTAGGAATGATTCTAATACTGTCTATCACTAATATGATTGTGAAATAAATAGAGATTGATGCAAATTCTTTACTAATTTATGAATTAAGTGAATGCTTGGATAAAAGGAGGTGGGGGAATGCCTCAATGACTATTTTGAATAATCAAAGAGCTGGGAATAGATATCTGAGAATATAATAGGATTAGAAATATAGCAAGGTAACTTGTCTATATCCTAATCCTTGCAATACCTATGAAATTGATAAAGAAATCTATGTAGAGTGCTTAAAAAATGAAAGGAAATGTTATGAAATGCTTAAAAGAAGGACTTGAAATGCTAAAATACTTAATATATGAAAGTAAAATAGCATGGAAGTGAAAAGAAATAATGTCAGTATGTTGTAGATAATATTAAATGACTGTAGATGAAAGATATAGCAAGAATTTTTATCATGAAATATGTAAGAAAATATGCTAAAAATCCTGTAAAATAGAGGATTAGAAGTAAAATATGATAGTAAGATGAATGCAAACTAAGATAATCCTACAAAAATATGTTAGATATGATAAAAAATATTACAAATCCTTGAAATCAGACCTGCAACCAAGGATGTTAGAGCCTACAAAACAAGGGTGAGCTCAACAATGATGAATATGCAAAGGGAAATGAAATAAAAGCAAGTAAATGGAGTTAGTCAACTTGCAAAGCTAAAATTAGGAAGCTAAAATGTAAAGGTAGCAAGAAAATGAAGGAGAGAGCTATGCTAGATTTCACCTAGCTATGGCCCCTCCCTAGGATGAATATCTCCTTGCCACCAAGCTCCCTTGCCTTGCCTAGTTGCCCTCCATAAATGCTTGCAAAATGACTCCAAATGCTTGAAAGAGGTTTGGAAAACTTGAAGAAGACTTGAAAATAGAGAATTATATGAAATGAGAAGGCACTTAGAAATCTTGGTAGAGCTTTGCTATAGTGAAACTTGTGGAAATGCTTGCCCCATGACCTCCTTAAATAGGATTTGGAGGGGACTTGTAGGGAATGAATGGATAAGAACAATTCAAAAAAATGCATCTAAATCCTTCTTGAAGCATGCATAATCAATGGTAGAGGTGAAAAGGAGCTCAATCCATGCCTATCTGGTTTGTGTGGAATATTCCCAACCATTTTTGCCAAATTTACCACTATTGACCAAATTCACCACTAGCGAATTTGGTGACCTGAGTGGCAAATTTGGTAAGGAATCAAATCTGATTCTGAGGAGTTTGAAATTTGAAAATTTTCCAAATTTACCACTAGCCAAATTTACCATTGGCAAATTTGGTAGGAGTGGTGAATTTGGTAAAAATTGATTTTGAGTGAAAAAAGTTGATTTATGTTATTTTTCCAAATTTGCCACTCAACTTGCCAAATTTACCACTAGCAAATTTGGTTAGGGTGGTAAATTTGGTAAAGGTGAAAAATGATGCCCAAAATGATGGGGAATGATCAAATTGAGGTTTTGTGATGTTTGCAATTGATTTTGGGAAGTTTTGGAGTGTTTGTGACTAGTTTTGAGAAGATTACTAGTGTGTCAAAATTGGGTGTCTACATTTTGCCCCAGTTTTGATGTGATATCTGAGATGTTACATCAAAATTTAAGTTGTGATACTCAATTTTGATGTTATGATGTATTGTTGTTGTATTGCTTTGTTGATTTGAAGAGTTGATTGAGATTTTTCTAGTTTTGATGATTTTGTATACATATGCCTCATTTTGCATGCCTCGATATTTGGAGAAAATTGTTTTACCCTATGAAAATTTTGCCCCATGGTATAGTATCTTATTTGAGAACCATGTGCTTAGGTGATAGTTTTTGCAATAGATTTTTGAATTATGGGATGCTTAGGTTGGTTAACGATGATGGGTTGGGGTTTAAAAGGCAAAAGGAGAGGTGAAAGTGACCTCATTTGCACTTTACCTATTATAGAAAGTTGGAGAGATTAAGACAAAGTTTTTAAAGAGGATGGCTCATATCTAAGGTTGTAATCATCGTGCGGACGTGATTTGAGGGATGGTTGATGTGTTGGATAGATATCGAGAGGTAGGCCTTCATTCTAGGTTAAAATTTTTGTTTTTAGGTCTTTTTTTACATATTTTGCAAATTGTGGTGAATTTGGCACTAGTAGTGAATTTGTTAAAAGTGCCACTGGTGAATTTTATCCCAATGACAAATTTAGAAATGGAAAATTCGGTGCTAGTGGTGAATTTGGGACATGATAGTCAGTTTTGTTTTGTAATTTTTGACTTTGATATGTGTGCAAATATAGGCATACTTATACTTACCGAAAAACTCTTTTTGAGGGCTATCCAATGGTAGTGCTTTTATGAAATTTTGGGATGGTTTTATGGGTTTTATAACTCAATATATTGGATGGTTTTTGGTAGTTGATAAAGACTTTGATGATAAGGGAGAACTGCCCTAACTTCTTGGGGAGCATCTTGGCGAGTGAGCAAAGGTGGAGAGATGAGGTAATTTTGGTAGTGATAGGGCTGTATTATGTTGCATATATGCCTAAGTTATAGTTTGATCACTCCTTGTTGATAGCCCTTGTAGAGAGGTGGTACCCATCCACCAATACCTTTAGGTTATCGATGGGTGAGATGATAGTTACTTTAGAGGATGTGTGGTGCATCCTCAAGGTGCCAGTTTGAGGTGTGCCCATTCTCCTGGGGATGAGTGTTAGAGTTGGGAAGTTAGCCTTCTTGAGGAAGGGTGACTTCTCAAGGATGAAGAAGGGGTTGAGGATCAATGATGCCTATGTAGGAGGGCACATTGATTAGGAGACTACACTCTTAGTAGTGGTGGTGTCAGGGTTGATGATGAGTGACACCAGTAGGAGTTTTATACCATGGGGATGGGGATCGATCATAGCAGGGTTGAGGGATAGTCATATTGTTTATGCTTGGGCTCTAGCTATCTTGGCCATATTATACCATACTTTGTACATGGTGGTCTATAGGCAGGGTCATAGTTTGACATGTTGTACTTTGCTCTAGGTTTAGGCATGGGAGCATATAGCCATTCGATCAATTGATAGGTGTATTGACCCTAAGAATCCTATAGTTTATATATGGGAGAGGTGCATCCATACTTCATCTTGTGCTCTAGCCTAGGTAAGACATCTTATTGATGATATGAGGGTAGGACATGTTACATGGTGACCATGGAGAGATGTATATATGTGGTCTGAGGATCACAAGGAGCTAGCTAGAGTGAGATGGATTTGATGTTTGGATGATGGGAACAAGCTATGAGTTATATTGATATGATCATGTGACCCATTAATTTGGAGAGGTACAAGGGATATTAATAGTGGGTGAGATTTGGATATGATGAGTGCATTGTGAGACTTGGTGGGATCCTATGGATCCTATTACTTTTCTAGAGGTTGATGAGGATGATCCCATGGTATTGACCCTTACATTGGATGATGTGGGAGTGACGATAGATTATGGTGGTTGGTATAGATAGTTTAGACCTTATCGATTGATAGTGGGCCCACCATCGAGGGATCAAAGGTAGGTCTTCTAGGATATGTTGAGTGCCTTGAGAGTAGCTAGGCACCATTGCAAGAGAGAGGGATGGTAGAGGATGATGGCTAGATGGAGGACTAGGGGATCAACTCCTTTGGATGTAGCTCCATTGATTGCTATCCCACTTTTATATGCCCTAATTGGTGGAGGGGTGTCGAGTCCAGGTGGAGTTAGGATAGATTTTGGTGGGGTAGGACTAGATCTTAGTGGAGGTGCGGGTCCTAGTAGGATAGTGGAGGAGGCTATGATGGTGGAGTTGAGGGTTCTCCATCATACTTTAGAGGAGGTGAGGAGCTAGTTAGTAGCTTCTAAGGTTTTGTGAGTGGAGGAGGTTACCAAGACCAGAGATGAGGTGACTAGATTAGGGATGAGATGGCCTAGATGTAGATGGATAGTGAGGGGACCATTTCTAGGCTTTAGTTAACCTTAGATCAAGTCATGGAGGAGCGGGCCACTAATCAAGTGATCATTTCTGGTCTTAGGTCTGATCTAGAGTAGGTGATAAGGGAGAGAGATGAGGCTCAAGCTCAAGTTTGGATGGTGGGGTGGAAGCCATAATTATGGGACCACTTGAAAAACAATTGGAGGCTTCTAGGGTAGCAATGAAGACTATGAGTTTGGATCTTATAGAGTAGTTATGATGTTTGATAGGTTAAGTTGAGAGGAAGTGGGATCAAATCACATACTATCATTAGTTGATATCATTTAGTGGTCCTTGTGGAGTAGTGGGTACCATCTCCTTCGGGATCATGGTTGAGAGCTCTATCGATGAGTGATACCTCTTAGAGGACTACCAACTTTTAGCCATCCTCCTCCTCCTCCACCAGGGGATGCTAGGGAGGTTGGGTCTTCTTGTTAGGTGGTCTTAGGGGCATTTAGGAGTGAGTGTACCAATTTTGAGGTTGTGGTACACCTTCCTATTATGAGTTGAGTGTATCATTTTTCCTTTGTGATACACCTTCTCCATCGACATGTATAGTACGAGGTATATATATGTATATATGAAATTTGCTATTTGGATCATGATGAAATACTTTGAATATTTTGTGGCTTGACCTAATGATATGTTGTGTGTTGATGTTGCTTTGATGTAATGATGCTTTGATGTGGTGTAGATGACTAAGTAGTTGTATTCTTGATTTGATTTAGTAATGGTTTTATGATCAAATATAGATAAGGGGAGATGCCCCATTTGAGAGATGTGTTGAGTATTTTGGATGATAGATGACCATCCTGAAGTGTATGTTATGAGCGGTGGTCTCTAGACCTGATATAGGAGAACACTCATGTTCTTTAGAGGTAAATATTTTACCTTTTATGTATTCCCATAGGTGGGAACATGATCTCATTATGTTTAAATGGTGGCCTATGATACCATATTCATGATAACATTTAAGACATAATGAGGTACCTATAATATGTACAATGAAGTATATTGTTTTGAAAATATTTTTCCTCTCATCAATGTTTAAGTGCCATACTCTATGAAACACTTAATTGCGTAGATGAGGTACCTGTAGTATTTACATGATATAATATTATATTTTCTTCTCATCAATGTTCAAGTGCCATTCTCTATGAAACACTTGACTGCATAGATGAGGTACCTATAATATTTACATGATATGGTATTTGTTTTCTTCTCATCAATGTTCAAGTGCCATTCTCTATGAAACACTTGATTGCATAGATGAGGTACCTGTAATATTTACATGATATGTATAATATTTTTTGCTCCTTATCAATGTTCAAGTGCCATTCTCTATGAAACACTTGATTACATAGATAAGATGTAGGATTTTCATCAATGTTCAAGTGCCATTCTCTATGAAACACTTGACTGCATAGATGAAGTTATTTTGCTTCTTATCAATGTTCAAGTGCCATTCTCTATGAAACACTTGACTACGTAGATAAGATTTAGGATTTTCATCAATGTTCAAGTGCCATTCTCTATGAAATACTTGACTGCATAGATGAATGTTTTGCTTCTTATCAATGTTTAAGTTCCATTATCTATGAAACACTTGATTATGTAGATAAGATTTAGTATTTTCACCAATGTTCAAGTGCCATTCTCTATGAAACACTTGATGCGTAGATGAAAATATTTAGGATTTTCTTATCAATGTTCAAGTGCCATTCTTTATGAAACACTTGACTGCATAGATGAAGATTTAGGATTTTCATCAATGTTCAAGTGCCATTCTCTATGAAACACTTGATTGCATAGGTGAAGATGTTATGATTCTTATCAATGTTCAAGTGCCATTCTCTATGAAACACTTGATTGCGTAGGTGAAGATATGAATTGATTTCTTATCAATGTTCAAATGCCATTCTTTATGAAACACTTGACTGCGTAGATAAGATGATTGATTTTCATTAGTGTTTTAAGTGCCATACTTTATGAAACACTTAGATGAAATTTTTTATTCTACAAGCCTTTCAAAGCTTTGAAATGAATTTTGAGAATGCTTTTGATGTTGATTGTAAGATGTTTTGCAATGATTGCAAAATGCTTTGTAAGTTGTTTTTTGCAAATGTTTTGTAAATTTATGGAAAGATCTTTGCAAATGTTTTAAAGAATGATTTAAAATATTGTGTATGATTTTTATTTTTGTGTTCTTTGTAAATGTTTTTGCAAAGTGAAGAAAATTGATTTTTATAAATGTTTTACAAAGTAATGAAATGGTTTTGCAAGTGATTTTTCAAAGTAGATGTTTTGATCTTTGCAAATTCTTTGCAAAGTATATGTTTTGATCTTTGCAAGTGTTTTGCAAAATAATGAAATGGTTTTTGCAAATATTTTGCAAACTAGATTTTCTCATGAAGATGTAATGTCATGGATGCTTGTATTGAATTTTGCATGCTATTTTTTAATTTCTAGATGTTTCATAATGTAACGACGATTACTATTTGAGAAATGCAATGTTGAGATGTTTGCAAAAGGTTTACAGAATAATTATTTTTATGTTGTTCTTTCACTTTTAAAAGTAAAATATTTTAAAAGAATAAATATTTGATATTACTGAATTTCTTAGCATATGAGAAAGGGTAACAAGAGTATATAAGTTTGTTACCTAATGCATATGCAAATATTTACATGTACGTGAGGAATTGGACTTGATACTCATTGCCCCCTCTGATGTGTTGAAATATTCAAGAATTTTTAAAGTGAAAAAATATTTTAGACTGAGGGTAATGCTCCCATATGGATAATCCAAGAAAAGAAGAAGCCCTTCTCCTTTGCCCGATGTGTGTACAAAGAAATGTATATGCATAGAGCATGGGAAAGAAATCCCCTTATCTAGGAGGTCCATGTGATAACATTACCCTGAGTCTAAAGGATCTTGTTTGTATGGATGAAATAGATGACATCCATACTGGCTTATAGGCCATTAGGAGGCACAAGGATCTAATAATCAACTACTTGATGCAATCATAAATTATTATGGGTACGTAAAGTGTTGATTACCAAATCCCAATGTTCTTGAAGAGTCTATAAGTTAGTCTAGGATGTTTTAGTTTTGAAGAAAAGAAGTGATAACTTGTCACATATCAAGATGGAGGAAGTTCTCTATCTATTGACTATTGTTTCATATAAATAGATAGAGAATATCTAGCTTGATAGGTGACTATTTTTTGAGATTTGATGTTTTATTGCATATTTGCATAACAAGCTAGTTGGAAATAGAACTTTGTTAATCCAATAGTATTATTAGGCAAATAGCTGATGGTGAGAGTATGATTCATGGATGTTCTATTATTGTAGAGGCTCAAGCGGCTATGAAGACAATATAGATCCAGTATCTGGTGAAGCGTACAAATAATTGCATGCTCACAAGGCATTGGATCTATGGAGCCTCATAGTCCGATAGACCCTTTTGAACAATAGTCTGTGATAGATCTTGATTTTAGTTTGATAGAATGCCAACAATATGAACCAGGAGGCTATGAGGATAATATTGATCTAGTGCCTGGTGAGATATACAAATGATTGTAGATCTACAAGATATTGGATCAATATAGTCTTCGATAACCTCATGGACTATCGAAGGCAATCATTGAGATTTGTGAAAATGTGATAGCATGCTGATGTAGTAAATCAGAGAGGAAGGTAAGGATAACATTGATCCATTGCCTAATGAGATTTACAAGGAAGTTGTAAACCTATGCATCATTGGATCAAGGGAACCATACAATCTTTATGATTTATTGGAGAGACAATGTGTGAGAATTTTGATTTATGTTTGATTGCATACTAAAAATGGTATGTCGAATGGGGAGGAGTACCCTTAATCATCCATTCCCATATAAATTTGACAAGTAATTGTTAATCCATAGGGGAATGGATGATTAGGGGACTCTTGGCCCATACGACTAATCGAATGAGTAAGCAGGTGATGATATATTAGGTATGATTTTGTGAAATTTGGATGATAGGCCAATCAGGGAAGAGAACCCCATTCAACTAGTAACTAGTAAAATTCATAAATGATTATGAACTTATGAGAGATTGGTTGAATGCAATTTCTCATCCTTGAATGGACTATCAAATGAGTTATATGAAGAATGTGATGAGTAGATATCATGACACATTCAATAGATTACTCTTAAAATTCTCTTATACAATACATCATTTTGTAAGATGTAAAATTCATAGATGCATTATAGAAGAGAAAAATGTGTCTTTGAGGAGTCTATTGAATAATCATGAGTGTTGATGTAAGATGAGACTCCATTGTTGAGAAATATTGTAGATATATATTGTTGATAATTTTGTGAAATATTGTCGATATTAATGAAGTGATTATGTATGAAATAGAGGAAAGTAGGTTATATGTAGTGTTTGTTTTGAAGAGAGAGAATAAGTGATATAGAAGAAGATAAGTGATTATTGGGTGCCCCAAGATTGGGATAGAAGAAAGGGAAAAGGTTGGGTCATAAGGCTCATGGATGATCACGTCATACATCACTTAACCCAAGAGAGGGAGAAGAAGAGAAGATGTATGATAGTAATGAAGCAGGATGTAGAAGAAGATTTTAGAGGATAATATTTTTGGACTGAGAGAGTTTACTCAACATATAGTTAGCCTAGGTGGATGCAATGTAGATGTATTCATAATAAGGATTGGCCTTTGCATCATAGTAAACCCTCTTGACTCGATGGTATGATCAAGAAAGTGAAGCAAACATGCAAGGGGTGAAGTGTATATGATTATATGATGATTTTTGTCATGTATTCAATCAAATGAGCAAGCAAATGACTCGATGTGTTTTATGCATAATATCATTTAAGATGAATGATATTAATTGGTTCTTTGTGTTCTTGGCCATCCAATGTGGCTAGGTGGTAGGCTCTTGATCCAAATTTGGCTGTGATAATGAAAGGTCCTAACCAATTAGGTTCAAACTTTCCTTTTAGGTCAACGTCGGCGTTAGTATTCCTTTGATTTTCTTTGAGGACTAAATCCCCAACTTCAAAGGATCTATGATGCACCTTCTTGTTGTAGGCATGTCGAAGTCTATTATGGTATATTCTAAGATGTTCTAGGGCATTGATGTACTTTTCTTCTAAGAGTTCTAGTTGTTGTAAGTGACTTGAGCGATATTCATCTCCTATCGAAGAATCTTGTAACAAGACTCTTAGAGAGGGTATCTCAAGTTTGAAAGGAAATACTACTTTGGTACCATAAACTAAAGCATATGGTGTTGCCCCAGTGGGAGTATGCACACTTGTGCGATATGCCCATAAGGTAGGATAAAGTTGTAAGTGCCAGTCTCGGCCATTTTTGTTGACTAGTTTCTTAAGGATTTTGATTAGCATTTTGTTGGAGGATTCAACTTGTCCATTTCCTTGTGGATAGTATGGTGTAGACCATTTTTGTTGAATTTTGTATTTGGCGCACATCTTGGCAACCTCTTTATTTTTAAAAGGGGTGCCATTGTCTGCAATTATGGTAGAAGGGATACCATATCGGCTAATGATTTGATTTAGGATAAATTTTGATACTTGGATGCCTATGGAAGAGGATAGAGGCATTACCTCGACCCACTTAGTGAAATATTCTATAGCTGTAATAATGAATTTATGTCCATAAGATGATTGAGGGTTAATTTTACCTATGATATCCAATCCCCAGGAGGAGAAAGGCCAAGGAGATGTGATAGGTTGAAGTTCTTGAGAAGGAGCATGAACAAGATTGTCATGTCATTGATATTTGTCACATTTCTTGACATAGTTGTGAGCATCCTTTTCCATGGAGGGCCAATAATAGCCCATCCTAAGGAGCTTCTTGGCTACAGCTAATCCACTAAAATGGCCACCACATGATCCATCATGGGCTTCTTTTATGAGAGCTTGAGCTTCATCTATATTTATGCATCTAAGGAGTATACCTTCAAAGGAGCATCGATATAAGATATCTCCAATGATGACATATTTGCAAGCTTTTAGCCTAAATTGTCTACGCTTTTGAGAGTTGAATCCTTCAGGGAATGTTCCTTCCTTGAGGAAATTGAAGATGTCTTGATACCAAGGTTCTTGAGGTATAGATGTTTTGATGTTACATATGTTAAGGGGTTGTAGGCATGATTCGAGTGTGGAAGACTCATTAATTGATCTTATGATGATAGCAGCTTCTTCATATTCCAACTCTAAGGGTATGAGAGATGCAACTATTGCCATAGCATCAACGTGGTGATTGCTAGAATGTGGTATGGCTTCTATAGTTATTTGATCGAAATGAGTTTTCAACATATCTACAATATCTTTGTATGGCTTTAGCTTTTCATATTTGGTTTGATAGGTGTCATTTACTTGGTTGATCACTAATTGTGAATCATCGTATACTATTATGTTCTTGATATTTAGTTTTGTTGTGGCCCTAAGACCTAGAATAAGTGCTTCATATTCTATTATATTGTTGGTACATGAGAAACAAAGCTTAAAGGATAGTGGGATGAGCTATTGTTGTGGGGTGACTAGGATAATTCCTGCCCCTACACCTTTTGCGCATCTAGCTCCATCAAAGTACAAGACCCATGTTTCAGGTTCTTGGACTTCTATTTATGAGACCATCTCATTAGGGAAAGAGATGTTTATAGGATGTTCTGACTCTAAAGGAGTTATGACAAGTTGATCTGCTATAACTTGCCCTTTTAGTGACTTTTGGTTTATAAATTCTATGTCGAATTCACTAAGGGCTATGACCCATTTTGTAGTTCTACCTGATAGGTAAGGTTTTGACATGAGGTAGCATAATGGATCTACCCTTGCTAATATATAAGTCTTTTGACTAAGCATGTAATGTCTTAGTTTAAGAGATGAGAAGACAACTGCTAGGAAAATATTCTCTAGTGGTGTGTATCTAGTTTCATAGTTCACTAGAGTTCTACTAATGTAGTAGATTGCCCTTTCTCTATGTTGTTCATCGTATTGTGCTAACAAAGCTCCTAGGGCATGTTTAGTAGTAGCTATGTATAGCAATAATGGTTGATTTAAATTTGGTGGCACCAATATAGGTGGTGTTAAGAGATAAGTTTTTAGGGCTTTGAAGGCTTCTTGACATCCTTCATCCCATTCAAATTTAGCTCCTTTATTCAATAATTTGGAGAAAGGTTGACACTTGTCTGCAAGTTGTGATATGAACCTACGTATAGCCTATAATTTTCCTTGAAGGCTTTGTAACTCAGTCAAGTTCTTAGGTGGTGGCATGTTTGTTATAGCCATGATTTTAGAGGGATCAATTTCAATCCCATGATGAGATATGATGAACCCAAGTATCTTTCCTAATTTTACCTTGAAAATATATTTTAGGGGTTTTATTCTAACTTTATAGTCTCGTAGTCTTTGGAAGATGCATCTAAGGTCTTGAGTATGGTATTTCCTTTCCTGAGATCGACCTATGATATCATCCACATAGTCTTCTACTATTTTATGCATGAGGTCATGAAATATGTATGTCATAGCCCTCTGATATGTGTCTCCTACGTTCTTAATACCAAAAGGTATAACCTAATAACAAAAATTCCCCCATGAGGTGGTAAAAGCTATTTTAGATTGATCTTCTACCATGATCTTGATTTGATTGTAGCTTGAGAATCCATCCATTAAGGATAGCATCTCACACCTTGCAGTGAAATCGACTATCATGTCTATGTTTGGTAAAGGGAAATCATCTTTTGGATAAGCATTGTTTATATCCCTAAAGTTGATGTAAATTTGAATGGACCCTTCCTTCTTGGAAATAGGGATGATGTTGGAGATCCAATCTGAATAATCTATGGCTTTTATGAAGCCAACATCTAATAGTTTTTGAAGTTCATATTTTACTAGAAGAGCGACTCTCGGATGTATTTTTCTTAATTTTTTCTTGATGGGTTTGGCATCAGGATGCACTACTAGATGGTGGACTACTAATGAGGGATCAAGTCCTGGCATATCATCGTATCCCCAAGTGAAGATATCAAAAAATTCCTTTAATAGGTTTGTGTATTCTGTTCATTCTTCTTGGGTTAGGACTTTCCCAAGTTTGATAAGGTGTGGATCTTGTTCTGTTCCAATGTTGACCTCTATGGTCTCTTCGATTAAAGCTTGTGACTCATCCTCAAAATGGAGAGGGGCATCTATAATCCCTAGTTATTTAAGTTCTTATGGGTCTATAGATGCTTGTTCCAAGTCAGGAGGTTGGGTTGAATTTAAATTGAATATTTGTTTGAGAGATTCTTCTATATGGCAATTATCCAAAGACTCTTCAAGATCTTCATTAGTTGTGATTGCTTTCGGATGGACTAACTCTAACATATTAATGCTCCCAAATCGTATAGTTTTATGGGGTGTTTGGTTGAGGAGTGACCATAGTTCTTCTTCATCCTCCTCATCCCATTGAGAGCCATGTATTGATTTAGAGTCATCATCCTTGTCATCTTCTCCTGATATAGGAGAGGGTTCATTTTTGTTAGGGATAAATCCAATCCCACATCATGTTAGCCAAGGTTTAGCTTCTAGGGGTTCTTTAATACCTTGTTCATAGCGACCTAGGCCCTTACCTTGATAACCCATATTAACAAGCATTTGTTTAGCTATGGGAAATGAAGGTGACATGTAACATGTAGTATATGTTCGTTCTCTAGGCATGAGGTTGCATCCTTGGATATTTTCATCAAGGGTAGTTCCTCCATGGATGAAAGTACAAGATCCTATTTGGATTTTAAGTCCTTTCCTATTAGGTATACCTATGTCACGAGGAGATAGGAACATGCTTACTAGTTCTATGAAAGGATCTGGTTTTTGATGAATGAAGTTGACTTGATCATTGGAAGAGGATGATTGGGGAATATCCTCTAAGTTTATGAGAGGTTCCTCTAATATTTCCTTTCCTTTATCTACTTTTGGTTGATCATTTGACTTAGTTGATTGTATGGAAGGGTAGAGATTAATCTCTTGTAAGTCTATAGAATTGCACATGGTGAAAGGTTCTGGATCTCTGGGCATGTGGATGACCCTTCCTTGGTATTTGTATTTGAGGCATTGATGTAAGGTAGAGGGTACGACCCTCATGGCATGTATCCATGGTCTTCCAAGGAGCATGTTATATGTTACATCACATGATATGACATAAAAGAGGGTATTTAAGACATGAGGCCCTACTTTGATAGGTAAAGTAATGGTGCCTATCACCTCTCATTCTTCATTATCAAAGGCTCTAATAATGAGGTCTGATTTTTGTAAATCATTTTTGGTTAAGTCAAAATTTTATAAAAATTTGACATTACAAATGTTCAAGGTTGATCCATTGTCTACTAGGACTCTCTTGATATATTTATCACCTATTTGAGTTATGATGTAGAGAGGGGAATCCCTCGATATGGTTTTGAGAGGAGTGTCTTCCTCATGAAATGCTAAGATAGCATTGTTTACTCTAGTTAGCCCAACCATGTTGGTAATGTCATTTGGAGATAGGTCTTGAGGGACTTCTTGTTCACTTAAAAGTTTCAATAGTATTTCCCTATGGGTAGGCAATATTTTTAGGAGTTCTAGGAGGGAGATATTTGTGGGTACCTCCTCTAATTGTTGATGAAGATCGAATGTATGCAAGGTGTTTTGAGAAGGTGTAATCACCAAAGGTGACTTATTAGGAATGTTGATTTTTTCCTTTGGGATAACCAATGGAGGTTGATCCGAAGATTGATTCTTTGCTTGTTGTCTAGTTATGGCGTGGGAAGATCTTGATAGATGAATGGTACCTACAAAGTTGGTTGATTTTTGATCACGTGTTGGTAGGGGATCTTGAAATATTCCCATGCCTTTGTTGGGGTTTTGTGGTTTATTAATTACTACTTTTCCTTCCTCAATAAGGTCTTAGATAATATTCTTTAAGGTTCTACACTTGTTGGTAGTATGTCCTTCTATTTGGTGAAAGTCACAGTATTCATCTTGTCTATACCAAAAGGGGGCTCCTTTTGATAAGTCCCAAGGTCTAATAGGTGGGAGTTCTATTAGTTTAGATTTGAGAAGCATTTTTAGCATGGTCATTTGACTTTGTCCCGTGTTGGTATATTGCCTTTGAGGTTTATCCTCCTTTTGGATAACCAACTTTTGAGGAGCATTTTGTCAAGAATCGGTTACACCATCTCCTACAACATGTTTGTTTTTGTATTTCCCCTTGTTAGAGGGATTTTCATATTCTTTCTTGTTATAGTTGAGTTGGCCTCATCTTATGAGGATGACCTCTACTCTTTTAGCCATGTCGATGGCTTCCTCGAAAGAGGTTAAGTTTGTCATCTCCAAGGGATATGATAATTGTTCATGAAGGTTTCGTATGAAAATATGTAAAAGTTCCTTAGGAGGAGGAATATATTGAAGTTTTCCTACGAGACCTCTCCATTTGGCCAAGAAGTCTAAGAATTTCTCATTCTTACCTTGTTTAAGTTGATAAAGGTCATCTATGGTAACCTTATCTTCAATGTAGATTGAAAATTGTTTAACGAAGGCTTCCATAAGTTCTTTGAACTTCTTGATGGAATGATAAGGTATTTGGAAGTACCATTCTAAGGCTAAACCACTAAGACTTTTAGGGAATAACCTAAGGAGAAGTTTTTCATCATGATTGATGTCACTACAAGCTATTTGAAATAACCTTAGATGGTTGATGGGGTCTTGCTTTCCATTGTACATTTGAAACTTGGGGGTTTCAAAATTCTTTGGAAATGGGTGATTAAGGATTTCAGGATCTAAGGGTTCATTATAGAACTCTTCAAAAGAGTATTTAAGTTTAGATGTTCCTTGAAGGGAGGTGATTTGATGCTCAAGTTCTTCAAACTTGGCATCTCTCTTTTCTAAGTCTAAAATTTTGGTATTGATATTTTGAATATCATTTGATGGAGGTTGAGTATGTGATTGAGTAAAGGTTTGCATCATAAAAGGTATACTTGTAAAAGTTGAAGCATTTTGATTTGATGTTATGATGGAAGGGACTTGACTAGGTCTCATGTTGAGAGTGAAAAAGGGATTTGTAGAATTAGTTGCTTCATTAGGGAATACTAAAAATGAATTTCCTGAAGTGGGCATCTCTATGGACAAGGTAGGAGGTGTTGTAGAATCATTAGGTTGTGTCACAACCACATTGAGACTTTCTAGACAGTTGATTGTTCATTGGAATATCCTATGTTATCATGCATTGTGGTGGATTTTGCTTCCGCTTGTTCTCTAAGTTCATATTTAAGAACATCCAAAATGATGTCCTTGTTTCTTTTGATGTAATATCTAACATGGTCTATAGTTTGATAAGATATTTGTTCAACAATTAATTGTTCCCTAGGTACTTGTTGCGACCAAGGGTTTACTTCTGGTTCAATTTGTCCTTGAGAGGATGATCCTTCCTGAGAAGTAATAGGTACACCCTTATTTTGGGTGTTGTAAGGATGTTGAGACATGGCTTGAAGACTTAGCTTTGAAAGGGGGTTAATTTATTAAAGTTTTGTTTCCAGAGTACTTATAGCAAAGAAGAGAAGATGTTTGAGATCCTTATGTCACCTAGATAAGTAGCCCTCCTTGTGACTCCCACTAATCCACCATGATATACTTGCCAAAGAAGATTTCTCCCCTAAGGTTCATACTTCGGTTTACTCAAGGGGTCGTTATCCTTCCCCCAATAGGATTAGCAATTGGTTATGTTCTTGTTATATTAATTTAATGTGATGTAAACTAAGAAAATAAATTAGATGATCTTGTTTAAGTTCAACAAAATTTTATCTTTGTTAAGGCAAAAGGAAGTGTTCATGTTGGGTTCACCAATTTATGTAGATGATAGGAAAACCTCATGTTCTTTTCCCTTTAAGTCTAATTAATGTCAAGTGTGCATGGGGGAGATTCATTAGAATCTCTACTTCCCCACTTGAGGATCTCTTTCCAAAGGAGATCCTAAGGATATAAATATCCTCAACACAACTAGACTCTTACTGTGGGTGAATTTTTGTGTTCCTTCACGCACTCCTATTTTGGGGGTAAATATGTTGGCAAATTAGAGTGCCCATTTTTGAAGCATTATGAAAGATGAATGGATAGGCTGATGGGCAAGCGTTGGATTCAAACCTCAAAATTCTTCCCAACTTCAGGATGGAAGACTTGGACCTAAAATACTTGACCAATATGGATAGAGGAATGGGAAAGAAGTGCAACAACTTTTGTTTCTAAATTTGAAGAACACAAGCTTATACTGAGAGGGGGGGTGAACAGTATAAGACCACTTTTAACTTTTTCTTTCAAAACAGCTTTCAATTCAATATTATGCAGTATGAAGATAGCAGTAACAACAACAGTAATCAAAGCAATGCACAAAACACCATCCACAAAGTGACACAACAATTTACGTGGTTCACCCAATGTGGGCTACTCCACGGATAAAACTTTTCTCTAAAAGTTATATCACAGTTCTTTGGGAAACCTTCCCAATTACAAAGTTTATGAGCCTCTGCTCAAAGGAGATACCTTCCCCTAACTCTGCTCTGGTGATCCTCTAGAAGACCTCTACCTCTTCTGCCCTTAGCAAGTGGAACTCTATCCATAGAAGACACCTGTCTTCCCTGCTCTGGCTGGAGACCTCTGTCCTCAACTCTATCACCTCAAAGCTGGTCCTCGAATTTGCACCAAAACACAGTCCTTCGATCTGGCACAAATGTCCTCTTCCTCTTTCTCTGGTCTGCACCAAACACAGTCCTTCGGTCTGGCACAAGTCTGTCCTCTTCCTCTGTTCTGCATAAAATACAGTCCTTCGCTATTTTTGTGCAATCATAGCTGCACTCGATCGAACATCGACCTTTGCACCTCTACGCAAACACAGCAGCAACGTCTTCGCACACTCTGCTTCCTTGCAATCTCTCTCACTTAGAAGATTCGGTGAAATGCACTCTGGCACTGCTATCGATCTTCGCACTCTGCTTTTCGGCGATCGAACTTCACCCCTGCACTCTATCTGTGAATGTCACACTTCGAATGCACACTTCGATCGATGCTAAAACTCTCCAAGTAGCCCTCCTTTTATACTAACAATCTCAAGATTAAAACCTTGATCTTAGTCGGCTGTAACCCTAGAATCCATCGATTGCAAAACCCTAAGCATCGTCGGCTCAAAGTTAACTCTATCGGCTTCAACCACCTCTAGTTCTATAGCTTCTCCCGTGAAACTACAACATGTCACGATATCGCGACACCTTTGCCTACCATACACCTTCTTTTGCTTGTTGTCATGATATCGTGACACTTTTGCCTGTCGTACACCTTCTTTTGCCTGTTGTCATGAAATCGTGACACTACAACCTTTGTCGACCTCCTTTCTACTTATGTCATGAAATCATGACATTTTTGACTCCGTACATTCTCTCTCCCCTTTGAGTCGTGAAACTATGACATGTCATGAAAAAATTGTGACATCTTCCTCTGCTGGAGTCTGCACTTGCCTTCTGGTCATGAAACTGTGACATGTCATGAAATCGTGACACTTTCTACTTCTTCAACATTTTCTTTTTGCACTAGCAAAAATGGAACATGTCATAAAATCATGACGCTTTCGCCTTCGAGCTCTTCCTTACTGAATTCGTTGCGAAATCGTGATGCTTCTTCTGTTGAAGACTTGCTTCCTATTTTTGTCATGAAATCATGACACTTTCTCCATCCGTATGCTGCCATCTCAACCTGTCACGAAATCATGACATTTTTTGCATCCATACACTTTTATTTCATCCTGTCATGAAATCGTGACACTTTCAGCTTTTGAAAGCTTTCCTTTAGCTCGTTGCAGAAATCGTGACGCTTCTCATTTCAAACTCTTCCCTTTGCTGCATGTCGTGAAATCATGACGCTTCTCATTTCGAGCTTTTCAGCATGTCACAAAATCATGACAGTCCTCACCTCGACCTCTGCAGCATGTCGTGAAATCATGACTTTTCTCACTTCAAACTTTTCAACATGTCACGAAATCATGACACTTCCTGAATAACTTTCTCGCTCTTCAACCTTGTCATGAAATCATGACAGTTCACACTGCGACTCTCTCTTCAGCATCATGTCATGAAATCGTGACACTTTTTCGTCCGTACAACCTTCTTTGCAGAATGTCACGAAATCGTGACACTTTTCCTTCTCTGCCTTCTTGCACTTTTCGAGTCACGAAAATGCGACATGTCATGAAATCGTGACACTTTCCATCTTGCTCTCCTTCTCTGCCAACATGTCATGAAATCATGACAGTTTTTCCAGCTTCTTCTCTCTCTTCCAACATGTCACGAAATCGCGATAGTTTTGCCAGCTTCTTCTCTTTCTTCCAACATGTCACGAAATCGTGACAGTTTTGCCAGCACTTTCTCTCTCCTCAAACATGTTGCAAAATCGTGACGTTTGAACTTTCTCTCCTCAAACATGTCATGAAATCATGACAGTTTTTCCAGCACTTTCTCTCTCCTCAAACATGTCGCGAAATCGTGACAGTTTTTCCAGCCGCCTGCATACTTTTTCTTACTTGTCTTTTTCTTGATCTTTTGCAACTGGGCTACTCTGATCTTCTTGGAAACTCACTGTCCATGCTGAAACCTTCATCAAAACAAATTCTTTGACATCAAATCAAATTGCTTCAAGAACTTCTTGACATCAATGACAACATCTACACTTGAGCAAAGGCAATGTACCCAAGGTACCCAAAATTGCCAACAATCTCCCCCTTTGTCATTGATGGCAAACCTTTACTGAAAACATATCTCAAGAGCCAAAACTGAACCCAACTGTGCTATCAACTGAGAATCTGCCTTTGAAGTTTTTGCTCCCCCTGACTTGAAGCTCTCCTCTTCACTTGAAGCTCTCCCCCTTACTCATATCTCTCCCCCTTTGTCATCAATGGCAAAGGGTCACCTTTGGGGCTTGGGACTAAGAATGAGCTTCTTAGCTTAGTCCCTCCCCCACCTCCTAATGAGGTGATTAAAATAGAGGTGGGAGTAAAACTCCCATTAGGCACTCATCATCATCAGTGTCTACAATTTCCTTGCCAGGCCTTCTCTTGAATTCTTTGTCCGTATTTCTGTTCTTGTCACTATTTTTGTTCTTGTTCTCATTCTTGTTCTTATCCATGCCTTGATCCTTGGACCTGTTCATACCACTATTTCTTGTTCCTGTACCTTGGCAGATCAGCTCTACACTGTCTAGCTGTGTGACCTGCATTGTTGCATTTATAACAAGTAACACTGTAATTTCTTTTAGGCATACCTGTTCTTTGAATCCACCTATTCTGACCAACCGTGAACCTGTTATTAGCCTTGCAGACAATTGCCTTGTGCCCAAACTATTGACAAGAGTAACAATACCCTTGGAAGAAATTAGCACTTCTGAAATTGTTGTTAACCTTCTTCATTTGAGACATGCAATGTGCAGCCGTGTGACCAAACTTGTGACACGCAAAACATCTATCGTGAAATATTCTTCTAATCGACCTCTTGGGTCCCGAAAACTTCTTCTTCGCATTCAGAATTCTATTTTCTGTTTTTGCGCATTTATCACTCACGGACTCTTTCTCTGAGATACTCTCTTCATCAGAACTCTCTTCTCTTTGAAATCTCTTACTAGATTCCCCAACCTGTTCCTTGTGTGGTTTAACAAAACCAAGACCTGTTTTATCTGTTGTCTTTCTTTGACCTTTGATAAGAGATTTAACCTTTTTGGAGCTTTCTTGAAACCTGTACAGCTTATCCTTGTACTCTTTAGTTTCCTCTTTCAAGGAAGCCATTTTCTGTTCTAATTCACTATACTCAAGCACCTTAGATTCTAACTCATTCTTGAGTTCTTGTGTCTTAGCCATAGAGACGTCAAGACTTTCTATAAGTTCATCTCTCTCCATACAACATTCATCTAACTTATCCTTGAGTCTAGCATTCTTCTTTCTTTCCTTTTTCAAAACACTAAGAGCATTAGTAAGTTCACTTTCAAGATCCTCTATTTGATTGCATTTTGAATTATCAAGGCCTTTTTCAGATTTCTTATCACTAGAGGTGCTACCCTTTTCAAAAACCATACATGCATCTTCCTTATCATTTTTTGAAGCATCCTCATACATACTAGCAACCAATTCATTATTTGTGCAATCATCCTCAAGGTGCCCAAAATTTCCACATCTAAAACATTTCATGATAATGAATTTATGTTTCGGTTCTTCCTCCTTTTTTGAAATGAACAACATCTCATTTTCATTATCACTAGAAGAACTTTCACTATCACTGCTAGAACACTTACTTGCTTTGTCTAGGTAGAAGCTCTTCTTGTGCTTGTGAGAATGCCTCTTTTCGTGATTGTTGTACTCATCTTTGCTCTTCCTGTGATGCTTGTGCTTTTCAGAATCCTTGCTCTTAGAATCCTGTATATCTTCATCACTTTCATTCTTGGAAACAGTACAGTCAGTAGCATAATGACCAAACTTCCCACAGTTGAAACATCTTATGTTTTTCATGCTCTTGTGCTTTCTAGAAAACTTGCCTTTCTTGCTGTAATATGCCTCTTCATCACTAGAGGACTCATCACTCTCTTGAATCTGTTTGCCCTTTGATTTCTTGGTAGCTTTGAAGGTTGCCTCTTTCTTGACATCAACTTTCACTTGAGTTCTCAGCTCAAATGCTGCAAGTATACTATGGAGCTCATCCTTTTTCAATTTATCTAAATCTTTAGCTTCCTCAATGGCAGAAATATTTTCACTAAATCTATTAGGAAGAGATCTTAAAATCTTATCACACACATCATTTTCAGCAAGTTCAAGACCTAAGTCTTTCATGGAGTTAACAACCTCATCCATACGAAGCATGTAGTCACTAATATTTTCATCATCATTCATTTTGAGTTGTTCAAACATACCTTTAAAGTGTCTCAATTTGGCCTTTCGGACATTTGCATCACTTGTATGAACCACCTGCAATTGTTTCCACATTTCACTAGTTGTCTTGCAGTGAATAACTTTGGTGAGATCTGCTTTCTGTAAGCCTTTCAGGATTGCATTCATGGCTTTTGAATTGTTGTGAAGCATGAGCCTGTCTTCTTTAGTATAAGGACCATGTTCAGGAATAGTGTACTCATCTTCAATCACTTCCCATACCTCATTACCAAGTGCCATTAGATAAACTTTCATTCTTGCACTCCACAGACCAAAATCTGATCCATCAAGAATAGGTGCTGCATTGCCACTTGAATAGTCCATTGTGTTCTTTGCAAGCTTTTCCTTCAAGTTGTTAAACTTTTCGAAGGAACCCGCTCTGATACCAATTGAAGAACACAAGCTTATACTGAGAGGGGGGGGTGAACAGTATAAGACCACTTTTAACTTTTTCTTTCAAAATAGCTTTCAATTCAATATTATGTAGTATAAAGATAGCAGTAATAACAAGTAATCAAAGCAATGCACAAAACACCATCCACAAAGTGACACAACAATTTACGTGGTTCACCCAATGTGGGCTACTCCACGGATAAAACTTTTCTCTAAAAGTTATATCATAGTTCTTTGGGAAACCTTCCCAATTACAAAGTTTATGAGCCTCTGCTCAAAGGAGATACCTTCCCCTAACTCTGCTCTGGCTGGTGATCCTCTAGAAGACCTCTGCCTCTTCTGCCCTTAGCAAGTGGAACTCTATCCACAGAAGACACCTGTCTTCCCTGCTCTGGCTGGAGACCTCTGTCCTCAACTCTATCACCTCAAAGCTGGTCCTCGAATTTGCACCAAAACATAGTCCTTCGATCTGGCACAAATGTCCTCTTCCTCTTTCTCTGGTCTGCACCAAACACAGTCCTTCGATCTGGCACAAGTCTGTCCTCTTCCTCTGTTCTGCATAAAATATAGTCCTTCGCTATTTTTGTGCAATCACAGCTACACTCGATCGAACATCGACCTTTGCACCTCTGCGCAAACACAACAGTAGCATCTTCGTGCACTCTACTTCCTTGCAATCTCTCTCACTTAGAAGATTCGACGAAATGCACTCTGACACTGCTATCGATCTTCGCACTCTGCTTTTCGATGATCGAACTTCACCCACGCACTCTATCTGTGAATGTCGCACTTCGAACGCACACTTCGATCGATGCAAAACTCTCCAAGCAGCCCTCCTTTTATACTAACAATCTCAAGATTAAAACCTTGATCTTAGTCGACTGTAACCCTAGAATCCATCGGTTACAAAACCCTAAGCATCGTCGGCTCAAAGTTAACTCTGTCGGCTTCAACCGCCTCTGGTTCTGTAGCTTTCTGTGAAACTACAACATGTCACGATATCGCGACACCTTTGCCTACTATACATCTTCTTTTGCCTGTTGTCGTGATATCATGACACTTTTTCCTTCGTACACCTTCTTTTGCCTGTTGTCACGAAATCGTGACACTACAGCCTTTGTCGACTTCCTTTCTACTTATGTCATGAAATCATGACATTTTTGACTCCGTACATTCTCTCTCCCCTTTGAGTCGTGAAACTACGACATGTCGCGAAATCGTGACATCTTCCTCCGTTGGTCCACTTGCCTTCGGTCAGAAGTGACATGTCATGAAAATCGTGACACTTTCTTCTTCAACCTTTCTCTTCACGAAAACATGTCATAAATGACTTCCTTAGCTCTTCTCTTCATGAAATCGTGACTTCTTTTAACTTCTGTCATTAGAAATCATGACACTTTCTCCATCCATACGCTACCTCAATTGTCATGAAATCATGACATTTTGCATCCGTACACTTTCTTTCATCCGTACATGAAATCGTGACGCTTTCAGCTTTCAAAAGCTTTCCTTGCAGCCTGTCGTGAAATCGTGACGCTTCTCATTTCAAACTCTTCCCTTAGTTGCATGTCACGAAATCGTGATGCTTCTCATTTCGAGCTTTTTAGCATGTCACAAAATCGTGACAGTCCTCACCTCGACCTTTGTAGCATGTCATGAAATCGTGACTTTTCTCACTTAAAAATTTTCAACATGTCACGAAATCGTGACACTTCCTGAATAACTTTCTCGCTCTTCAAACTTGTCATGAAATCATGACAGTTCATACTGCGGACTTTCTCTTCAGCATCATGTCACGAAATCGTGACACTTTTTTGTCCGTACAACCTTCTTTGCAAAATGTCACGAAATCGTGACACTTTTCCTTCTCTGCCTTCCTGCACTTTTTGAGTCACGAAAATGCGACATGTCATGAAATCGTGACACTTTCCATCTTGCTCTCCTTCTCTACCAACATGTCACGAAATCATGACAGTTTTTCCACTTGTCTTTTTCTCTGCCAACATGTCACAAAATCGCGACAGTTTTTGCCACTTCTTCTCTTTCTTCCAACATGTCACGAAATCGTGACAGTTTTGCCAACACTTTCTCTCTCCTCTAACATGTCGCGAAATCACGACAGTTTTGCCAGCACTTTCTCTCTCCTCAAACATGTCACGAAATCGTGACAGTTTTTCCAGAACTTTCTCTCTCCTCAAACATGTCACGAAATCATGACAGTTTTTCCTACCGCTTGCATACTTTTTCTTACTTGTCTTTTTCTTGATCTTTTGCAACTGGGCTACTCTGATCTTCTTGGAAACTCATTGTCCATGTTGAAACCTTCATCAAAACAAATTCTTTGACATCAAATCAAATTGCTTCAAGAACTTCTTGACATCAATGACAACATCTACACTTGAGCAAAGGCAATGTACCCAAGGTACCCAAAATTGCCAACAAAATTCCCATCCCAAGAATGGATGGAACTTTGGGAAGGTAGTAGTTAAATTCCAAGCCAAGCTACCTATCTATGGGGTAGAGAATTAGGAAGGTGGTCAAATAGGAATTGTGCCTAAATAACCATATAAAAATGTGATAATCATTTGGGAAGCATAGGAGATTTTCAAAAATATGCATTAGTGATCTCAACTACCTAGTACTTTTGGTTGATGGGCACGAAGGAAATATTTTGAAATGCATGACTTCAAAGGCAATCAATTCAAGGATTTCTCATGGCACAAAGGGGTAGGATAAATTTATGACCCAATAGCAGTGTCAAAGTAATCAAAGGCCTAGATTGATGTAGAAGGACCTAAATCCTTCTGAACGATTGCCATCCCTCTTAGAAAAGAGCATCAACAGATTTTCCAACTATTTCAGTATGATTCTTCCAAGCTGATGTCATCAATACTTGAATTTGAATCAATTGTAAAAACTTCTACAAATAGTGGAATTCTCACCATTCCAAAGGGTGGCTCTAAGGCCTTTACAATTCATATGTAATTCTTCATCGCCTATAAATAATAGTGTATTATTGTTTGGTCTCTTAATTTATCTTCACTTCTATTTTTAATTAATGTGTGGATGTTTATTTCTACAATGGCTATCTGAATTGGTTCACTTAATTTTGATATCTAGATTTATTAGATCTAGTTGGGTGGTTATGGAATTCACATCCACCCCTAGGCATCAGGTTTTATTTTTGTTAAAGCTGATTAGGTGGGAGTGCTCGAATTTTATTGCCTATATTTCATGTACCCTCCCACCAATTCTGGAGAACATCCCTGCTTGCTATGCTGAATGAGAAGTGAAGCTGGGATGGGTTGATCTGTTAGGTGATACACTACTATTTTCACCAGTGATGTCGAATGAGTGTGTCTTGATGTGGCCATTCCCAATCCTTATTAGTTTCGACTACGACCTCCTTTACTTTCTTGTTTTCTTTCCCCATTTTTCAATTTACGATGTAGGTAGCTCGAACCGAAGGAGTTGATCTTCTTTGAATATTGACCGCATCTATGTCTCCCAGGTTGGGAGATTGTTTAATGCTAGTTGAGGATCATGGATCATACCTCTTTCTCATTCTATGATGGTTTTTACACCAACAATGTTTGGTGACTCTATTGGGGAACTCAATCCATTTTCATGTTTGAGGAAATCAAAGTTTGGTGATGCTCTAGTTTTACCACATATTTTCAAATCAGCTGGCAAATTAATTTGAGTGATATCTCTAGATCATAAGATGAGTTACCTCTTTGTACTATAATATTTTCATTTCCCAAAGGTTCCAAGGTTTTATAAGCAACCCTGACCTTGTTAGTGGTTTTCAAATGATCATTTGGCAACTCTAACCTAGTGGTATGATCTAGAGGCTTTGAGGGACTAGTGCTTTAATGGATCAGATAAAATATCATAGTTGGAATGATCCCCTAAATATATAAAGCCTACAAGATATTCTTGGGACTATTATCAAAATGCTCCCTAATTATGAAGGTATTTATGGCACTACATATGAACATTGTAAGGATGTAGCCTTCCTCTCCTTGATTTATGGCATTACTTTTGAAAGTATGATTCTAAGAATCCTTGATTTTTATTTAAAGGAAAGAGCATTATTATGGTTTAGAACCCTAGATCATGGAAGCATTAGTAAATAGAATGATCTCACAGAAGCACTCATCAATGCATTTGACACTTTTGTAGATCCCTTCCTCCTACTCACACAACTAACATTCATTAAGCAAGCCTGTAATGAAGCCATGGTTGACTTCAATGTTTGCTTTACCAGGACCTAGAGGAGGATCCCTTATGAAGCTAGGCCATCTACTACCCAAGCATACATATACTATGTTCGCACCTTCGAGCCTAACATAGGCCTTCTAGTGCAGCAATCAGGAGAGGAATTTTCCTTAGGTTTTTAAGGAAGTATCCCGAGTAGAGAGAATGCTAATCTAGATGGAAAATTTCCCTGATAAGAGTATCCCCTAGCCCCTTCCATCCATCACATATTTTGTTCAAACTCCTGGGCTCATGGCCTATTCCTTCCCTACATATCCCAACACACAACAAGAATACAAGGTATGGGAAGGAAGTCAGTACCCTGAACCATACAGCAAGAGTAGATATTTACATCATGAATCAGGTAATATCATAGCTTGTTGTTTATCATAGGAGGATAGGGTTGATAAGGAGTAGTAAAATAATGACATACCAACGCCAACCATCAGACTACAAATAATGAATTTTGCTTGCCAACCCGAAAGTGAATCTAGGTTAGAATCAAGCAAAATAACAATAGAAGAATCATGCCCTGATGACCTCTATTGTAGTCATCCTTAGATATTAGAACAACCAAAATATGAGGGGACTGATATCCCTCCCAAAAGGGATGAAGTATGGGTAACATTGCAAGTTGACCCATACAAAGTATGATTCTGGTATCCACCTCTAGAAGAGATGACAATCCAAACATGGGCTGAAATAGTGAAGGTAGCCTCTCCACGATTGGCCTATATTTAGAATACGAAGTTGCTCAAGGTAAAAGTAGCATCTAGCCATCAAGACCAAATTGAGCACAAGGAGTAGCTCAAATTTTATGTTATTTGGTCCGAACATTGTAGGTTCAATAGATAAATGGTAGAGAATCCTTGTGGTACGATGTGCCAGTAACACTACAATTTTGTGTAAATAGGCTGGAAGATAACTAAAGGGTGTGGATTGTAGGGACGCATAATTGCTAACATCACCCTAGGGAATCTAATTCTGATAAATAGGATAATTTCTTGATGGAATATCTTCTTTAAGTATTCTTTCTTTGTCCTTCTTCCCTTATCTATCTTGTGACTCCATAGTCCAATGGAAAACCCTCCTAAATAAAGGTATTTGAAACAAAAAAAATATATTGATAATGTGCAATTATTTATACAATGACCTTAGGCTTGAAATAGCCTAGGGATAAAATATAGCTAACAAATTAGGATTTATCGCTAACTACTAATAGCCTAGGAAATCACACTAACAATAATCAAATAGCGCTAACCTACTAACCATAAGATATTCGTGACAATGAATATCTTCTAGGTAAAGTAAAAAATAAGTGTAATAACTATATTACTCTAACATCATATGGTAATTACCCAAGTAAGGTAATATTACTCTAATATCCCCCCTTATTACATTAATTTGGTAATGTATATAATTCCCCCCATACACTGAAGGAGAGAAAAGAAATATGCTGGTATGTTCACTCTTGTTCTGGCTTGGGCTCTAGCTCATGGCTCTAGCTCTAGTTCTAAGTGTACCTTTGGATGAGTACCTCTGGGTATATCTCTATATTTACTTGTGAATCTGCCTTTGGATCATTGTCTTTGGATTTGCCTATAGGTCTACCTAATGATATTTATCACTAGGTCTACCTTTAGGTTTGTATCTGGGTTATTACCTCTGGGACTACCACTCAGACTGTCACTAGATTTGCCTCTAGGTCTACCATAGGTTTTACCTTTATTTTAGAAGCCATACAAAATTTATTTCATCTTGGTCCATTGTGTGAGATCTATCCATCCACAATCGATATGAACCTTGTTGGCCATTTTCACTTTGTACCAATAATTTGAAGAGGAGTGATTTATACATCCACATGAGTTACAAGGATGTAGTTTCCAACACCTAGTTGCTACATGTCCTATTATTCCACAATGACTGCAACAATGATTTGTAGGAGTCGTAGGAGATTTAGGTTTTACAAAAGTTGTTTTACTGGTACTTGCTTGTCCATCATAGCCAAGATCTTCTTTATTTAACCTGAAATTTGGCATTATAGGATTTTTAATGCCTTTCCCATGTTTACCTAATCTTTCACCATTGAATCCCATTTTTTTCATGAGTTTGGATACAATACCTTTGGTGTGTTTTTCAAAACATCAAAGTTCTTCATATTCATCAATGCTTTTAACAATATGACATTTGTCACTATTGATGATATTATGGAGCTCTTTTTGAGGATTTTTAGTTTTTAAGTCATTGGTGTTGCAAGCAAACTCTGCTCTTGTAACAAGATCAGCTATGCTACAACTAATATCTACCATTGGAGATAAGGGGTTTCTTGTATCATAAAAAGCATTGGCCACAATGGGCTTAAGGTCACTTGTGTCACAACAAGAATTCACCACCATGGGCTTAAGGTCACTTGTGTCACTACAAGAATTTACCACCATGGACTGAAGTTCACTTGTGTCATAACAAGCATCGACCATTAGGAGAATGACCTCTGATTCTTCACTGATTTCCATTTTATTTTTACGTTGAGAAATGTCAAGTGAAATAAATGACATGTATAATTTACTTACAAAGCCAATAGGGATTAGAGCACCATTGTTCTGAAGGTCTTCACAAGCTTTAGAATCTTTGAGTAGTGTGATAAATTGTCCATCCTTAGAAAGTAAGGACCTTTAACTGATTTTGCAACATAATTAATAGTTTTGGGGCATTTTTCTTCTTTGATCTACCCATTTTTAAGGTATTGATCTCTACAAAAAATGCACCTTTTACAATAGAATTATGCAAGATATCGATCACTGTTGAAAATGCACCCTTACAAGTCTTCCCCCATTTTTGAAAAATATTCTTTTATGGAATTTTGTAGGAAGTTTGACAAAGGTGTCGATTGTTGCCAAAAATGCACCCTTACAAGTCTTCCCCATTTGTTGCAAAATATTATTTGAAAGAATAAAAGAATTATCCCTCCCTTATTGCAAGTACTTCAAGCAAAAATTTGCTATTATGAAGCCTAAAAAGAGGTTTACAAATCTTGTCTTCTAGGCAATTTTTAAAAATTTCACCAAAAAATCCCCCCTTTTTACATTTACTTCAAGAAAAATATTTGTTGTTATGAAGCCTAAAAAGAGGTTTACAATGGTGTTGTCGAGGTTTAAAATTTTTCCCCTCTAGGTAATTTCTAAAGTCTTCCCCCTTTAGTGCAAAAGACACAAAACTGTGTCTCCTAGGCAAATTATCAGAAAGTTTCACCAAAAAATCCCCCCTTATTGCAAGTACTTCAAGCGAAACATTTGTTGTTATGAAGCCTAAAATAAAAGGTACAATTTGATGACTTCTTCCTTTCTGATTGCCTTTACAAGTTTTATCTCCCTTTTTGCAAAATATGTTTTGAAGGAAGAAAATAATTATTCCCCCCTTAGTGCAAACAATTGCTACTATGAAGGTTTCCTTATTTTACCAAAAAAAAGTCTTTCTTTCTATATACCCAATGAGTACTAAAAGAGAATTCACTCAAATTGATATTTAATGGCACCTGCTTAAAAATCCTTCTGAAGAAGGATGATCAGTTTGAGGAATTTAAGCCAAACAAGAAGAGTGAATTTTGGGTATTTTATGGAGTGAATATCAAAATAAAAATTGGCTCTACCTATGCAATAAATTGCACAAATGGGTGTAAAATTTGGGGTCTTAAGTGCTTTTGATTTTTAACTTTAATATGTAATTGCAAAAACAAGAATTTAAATACAATAAACCATCAAAAGTGCCCACCAATTTTTATCACTTAGGTGTCAGATTCCACCAAAAATGCACCTAATTTAATAATACCAATTTTAATAAAGGTGTCGAATTCTATTGAAAATCCACCTTATTACAATAATTTTTGCAAAAAATTTTGATTTTGTGTTTGCAAAAATTTGATATTTCACAATTTCCCCCTTGTGTTACAATTTTGCAAAAGAAGAATCCAATTCTTTGTTTGTCCACCCTTTTGTTTGTAAAATAAACAAGGTTTTGGAAATGCTGAGAACTTCAATTTGTCCTTTTAGTTTGCAAAAATAATGTGCAATTTTTATGTTGTATCCCTCCTTTTAGGAAAAACAAATGCACAAGTTGACTTTGAATTTTGCAAAAAAAATAGTGCTCCTATTTTTTTAAAATGACAACATAGAGGTTTTAAAGTGCATTATTAAATAAATTAAAAAAGTTATAATTATATAGTTTAAAAATTTTAATTTTATAAATAAAATTAATTTAATTTAAAAAAGAGATAATATTTAAAAAAAATGCAAATAAAAACATCTCAATATGCATCAAAATATTGGGCATGGGGTTAGATATCTGGACCTCACACAAAGGAATGTGCTTAGTGTGCCCGAACTCACCGTTGGGTCGTAATGCTTCACTTGGAAGCAAGGAAGCATCACTTCCTTTTAACTTTCTCAGCTGCGCATTTGATCTTGGCTGACAAATGTTTAGCAAAAATAAAGGTTTTTCGGTGCCAGCAAGAATGGATCCACTAACCAGGCGGTAGGTAGTGCCTTAGCATAGGCTTGCAAACTATTTTGGTTACCATCATTAGTGAAAGAGAAGAGCATGATGTGCTCTTTATTACCTTATTATGAAATCAGTTAGAATGAAAAAAATATAGCGCTATTATCCCACATTGAGCAGGATGTGGATCATGTTGTAAAATAGAAACTCAATCTCCCCCTTTTCCAAATACTTGCCTTCAAGAAATTGGTTGTCCGTCAATGTTTTAACACCATCCACTTGGTGTGGTAGTAGTGGTATAGGTATCAAGTTCAATCAGTGTCCAGTATAGGTGTCAAGTCTGGTCAACATCCAAGTGTCAAATGGCTTGTCCACCATGTATCATCTGGTCATGTCCATGTGAACTCTCTTCTCATTGGTCCACGTCAGATCCCTTGATCTACTTCAAAAATGTAGAGGATTTTTGTGTCCAATCTATAGTTTAGATGTGTCATTTGGAGTTATGATAGTGAAATCGATGATCGACATCCAATGTCGAGTCTGTTGGAAGGATCCGTGTCCGCTCTTGGACTCTAGTTGGATCTATAGGTCACAAACTCATCAAAGATTTTCCACTATCAGATCTACAAGTTGGATTTATCAGGACCTATTTCCATGTAGGTTTGTTATCATTGATCATCTGGTGCCATAGGATCTGGTGGTTAGTAGGTTGTCATCCAGATTTTCATGTAAAGATCTTTGTGCAGGTTAGAACTACAGTGTCAATATCGTGGAGTTCTAAATAGGTCCACTGAATGAAAATACATCATCCTGCAAACACCTTCCATGAAAATTCATGCCACTTAGGATCCACCTCGATATCCATTTTGAGAAACAGGATCCACCTCAGGATCCATCTAGGGGGGTCCCATATCAGGATTTGTGCCCCCTTGGAAACTGGTCTAGTGGTCCAACAATTTGCCAAGATCGCACTCCAGGTAAACGTTTTGATACCAATGAAGGTATTTGAACCAAAAGAAAATATATTGATAATGTGCAATTATTTATACACTGAACTTAGGCTTGAAATAGCCTAGGGATAAAATATAGCTAACAAATTAGGATTTGTCGCTAACTACTAACAACCTAGGAAATCACGCTAACAATAATCAAATAGTGCTAACCTACTAACCATAAGATATTCATGATAATGAATATATTCTAGGTAAAGTAATAAAATAAGTGTAATAAATATATTAATTTAACATCATATAGTAATTACCCAAGTAAGATAATATTACTCTAACACTAAAAGCTCACAAGTTGATATAGCAGGTACACCTTGGCTCGTGTAGTAAAGATATGCATTAAGCTAAATATTTTAGAGACAATGCAGAACCCCAACAAAAATTTCTCTATAAATGGTTGTGTGGGCACCTTTGATAATTCATTAACCAATCGTTCCAGGAGCATGATCAAAGGTTCAAATATGGGTTCTGATAAGCTAAGTAGATTCCTACTGAATTCCATAAGAAAGAAGGGCTATATTAGCATAGACAAATATCTCTGGAATTCTATTTATTCTTGAAAAAACCTTGAGCCACAAAGGAGTATATAAATGAAGGTTTTATTTGAGAGGTTTTATCCTAGGCTACTCTATTTTTTTCCTTATTGCCCTACTTCTCTCTCTACCTCCCTTCGTCCCTACCTATTCCCTTAACTTTTCTTTCCCTGTGCTTCTTCTTCTTGTCTTGTGCCTTCCTTCTACTTCTGTTCTCCACTATATACTACCTTTTTGTGCCCTCCATCTTCCCCTCTTTTCAATTGGTAGATGTCCTTTGGATACCCTTGTTCCCAGTTTATTCCATCCTAATATTCGTCCTTCTCCCTCTTTTTTTGTGCTTATTAAGGGAGAATACTATCTAGATTTCTATTCCCATCAAGTGGAAATTTTGTGTGAGTCGCCAAGAGTGTGGGTGAATTTTGACATCTGTTCACCCACTCTTCTTTTAGGGGTAAAGATGTTGGCAAATTAGAGTGCCCATTTTTGAAGCATTATGAAATATGGATAGATAGGCAAAGTCAAACCTCAAAATTCCTCCCAGCTCCAGGACAGAAGACCTAGACCCCAAAAACCCAACCAATATGGATGGAGGAATGGTAAAGAAGCGTAGAAACTCTTGTTTCCAAATTCCTATACTAAGAATGGATGAAACAATGGGAAGTCAACAGTTGAATTCCAAGCCAAGCTACCCATCTATGGGGAAAGTGCAAGAGAACTTTAGAAATAAGAATTGTGCCCAAATAGCCATCCAAGAATGCAATCATAAATTAGAAAGTGCGAGAGATATTTAGAAATAGGTATTAATGATATTAGCTACCCAGTACTTCTAGTTGATGGGTACAAAGAAAATATTTTGATATGCACGACTTTAGAGGCAATAAATTCAGGGCTTTCTCACAACACAAAGGGTCAGGATATATTTATGATCCAATAATGACATCAGAGTAATCGAAGGCCAGGATTGATGTAGAAGCACCTAAATCATTCCAAATGACTACCATACCTCTTGTAACATAGCATCAATAGATATTTTGACCATTCCAGTTTATTCTTCTTGCCTAATGTCATCAATGCTTGAATTTGAATCCATTGTAAAAACTTCTATAAATAGTGGAATGCTCACCATTCCAAAGGGTGGCTCTAGTGGCCTTTACAATTCATATGTAATTATTCATCACCTATAAATAATATTGTATTAATGTTTTGTCTCTCAATTTGTCTTTGATTCTATTGTTTTCTATGTGTGGATGTTTATTTTTGTGATGGTTTTCTGAGTTGGTTCACTTAATTCTGCTATCTAGATTTCGTGGGTCTAGTTGGGTGGTTCTAGAATTTGCATCCATACCTAGGCATTGTGTTTTATTTTTTCCTCGATTTTATTTCCTGGATTTCATTCACCCTCCCATCGGTTCTGGAGTTTACCCCTACCCATTGTGTTGAAAAAGGAGTGAAGACGGGACAAACTCATCTGTTAGGTGATCCGCTGCTATTTGCATCAACAACATCGAACGAGTGTATCTTGATGTGGCCATACCCCATCCTTGTTAGTTTTAGCTATGTAATCCTTTTATTTCTTTATATTTTTCTTTTCCTTCTTTTTTCCTTTACACTTTAGGTAGCTAGAATCAGAGGAGTCGACCTTCTTCGAAGATTGATCGCCTCTGCCTCTCTCGGGTCGGGTGACCGTTCAATGCTATTCGAGGACTATCGAGCATACCTTTCACTCATTAAATGATGGTTTTTGTACAAAAACCTACTCAAATATTTTTTCCTATAGTTGTATAAAAGTTGATGCAATTCTTTGTTTAGACAGTGTTTTTGAGTTTTATTAAAACAAACACCTAAGGGTTTTGGATCTCTATTAATCTTGAATCTTTATTGAGCCTTAATGGTTATTTGAACCTAAATTATCAAGAATCATATAAATGCAATGCTTAAGTTTAAATCACACAAATGCATGCAAACAAGAGCTAACCTATATGCACTTTCGATTTTGAATGCACCAGCCTAAGGAGATTTCGATTTCAGGGTAAAACAAGGAGAAATGCAACAAGACAATCTAGCCTAATGCAACTAAATGCATTTTTGTTTCTTTACCTAAGTACTTTAAAGTAATCAAAAGACTAAATTTCAGCCTAAGGTTCCTTAATTTATTAGTCTTTTAGTATTTTGTAAATAAGTAAAAATGTTTTGTGAAGAAATTATAAGGTTTTTTAAATAATTAGGGTTTTCTAGCTAGAATTCCTTAATTTATCAAAGTAGATGTGATTTTAATTGCAAAACAATAGAAAAATAGAAATAGAACATAGAGAAAATGAAATTGCAGATCTAAGGAAGGGTCAAGTGGCCTAATTACCTCTCCCAAAGCCTGTCTACCAAATTTGCCACAGAAAGTGCCAAATTCACCACCGTTGCCAAATTCATCACTAGGGGTGGCGAATTTGGTAAACCTGCATAAAAACAAAAATATTAGGTTTTCTGATTTAATGTGTCTATCTGAGGGCTGGATAGGGAAGATGCTTATCTACATAGTTTATCATACTCTTTTTTAACAACAAAATTAAGATGCTATTTACCAAATTTACTACTAGGTTTTTCCAGATTCGCCACAAGTGAATTTGGTCTGAGTGGTGAATTTGGTTTAGTATATTCTGATTACCAAATTTACCATAGATAGTTCAAGGTGGTTAATTTGGTCTTGGGGTGGGTTTTTTTATAGTTTTAGAGATCAATTTGGGTAGAAATTGATGGAATTTTGAGTTGAAATTGAGAGGGAGTATCTCTAATGCATTTTTCAAGATCTATGACTACAAAAATCAAAGATTTTACCTATAGAAATAGAGGATTTAAGGACTAAAATTTTAAATGTGTGTAAAGAAACTAAAAATGCTCAAGTTAATTGAAGATATGATTACATGAGAGTGCAATGGAATGGAAGGTGCATGTGGATCTATTAATAATTATTCTAATATTGTCTATCACTAATCTGATTGCAAAATAAATAAATATTGATGCAAATTCTTTACTAATTTATGGGTCAAGTGAATGCTTGAATAAAATGGGGCAAGGAAATGCCTCAATGACTATTTTGAACAATCAAAGAGTTGGTAGCAGATATTTAAGAATGCAAAAGGATTAGGAATATAGAAAGGTAACTTGTATATATCCTAATCTTTGCAATACCTATGGAATTGATAAAGAGATCAATGTAAAGTACTTAAAAAAATGAAAGGAATGTTATGAAATGCTTGAAAGAACAAATCAAAATGCTATAATACCTAAAACATGGAAGTAAAATAGCATGGATGTGAAAATAAAGAATGTTAGTATGCTATAGATAATATTAAATGATTGTAGATGAAAGATATATCAAGAATTTTATCATGAGACATGTAAGGAAATATGCTAAAAATCCAGTAAAATAGAGGATTAGAAGCAAAATATGATAGTAAGATGAATTCAAACTAGGATAACCCTACAAAAATATTCTAGATATGGTAATAGATGTTACAAATCCTTGAAATTAGACCTACAACCAAGGATGTTAGAGCCTACAAGACAAGGATGAGCTCAAATACAATGATGAATATGCAAAATTAATTGAAGCAAAAGCAAGTAAATGGAGCTAGTCAACTTGCAAAGATAAAATTAGGAAGTTAAAATGTAAATATATCAATAAATGAAGGAAATATCTATGCTAGATTTCACCTAGCTATGACCCCTTCCAAGGATAAATATCTCCTTGCCACCAAGCTTCCTTGCCTTGCCTAGTTGCTCTCCATAGATGATTGCAAAATGACTGCAAATGCTTGAAAGAGGCTTGGAAAACTTGAAGAAGACTTGAAAATAGAGAAATCTATGAAATGAGAAGGCACTTAGAAATATTGGCAGAGCTTTTTTACAATTTTTTTTTATGGAGAATGCTTGCCCCATGACCTCCTTAAATATGATTTGGAGGGGACTTAAATGGAATGAATAGATAATACCAATTCAAAAAAACTATATTTGAATCCTTCTTGAAGTATGCAGAATCAATGGAAAAGGTGAAAAGAAGCTCAATCTATGCCTATCTAGTTCGTGTAGAATATTCCCAATTTTTTTTACCAAAATCACCACTATCAACCAAATTCACCACTAGCGAATTTGGCGACCTGGGTGGCAAATTTGGTAAGGAATCAAATTTTATTATGAGGATTTTAAAATTTGAAAATGATAATACCCCTACTGAGTATTCCCTTTACCAAGAATTTTAACAAGTCATTATATGGTATCCATAGGGCATGCAATAAGAACCAAATCTAGAGGACACAAGCATCTATTTATAGCCATCATCTAATCACAAAATTTTAATTTCCTATGGTAGTCATTAGGATCCCTATGCTACCATGGATATTCTTCTAGGTATGGATGGTTTTAATTTAGATTTTGTTGTTGATATTGATCCCTCTAAAGTAGGTTTTTCTAATTTACATTTTTGGCCTTATGATATTCCTATTCTATACATCAACAACCCAATAATTGAGGGTGTTGATCCACATGGGTGGATGGTGAAGATGGATAATATAATCTATGTATACAATGTACTGAAGAAGGTCATGTTACATTATTGGCTAATAAGTTGGGAACCCATGCTCATTAGTGGTTGTTATTAGAGCTTTGTCAACATTGTACCTCTCTTATATGGCCCAAGTTCAAAGAACTATTTCTTTGTAAGTTTTACCAAGGATCTTCCACATTGCATGTGGTTAATTTAACGCAAACTAAGAAAATATGATTGGTTAATGATTATTGTGAAAAATTAATAAATTTGCTCACCTACACCTATCAATTGGTTCTAATGATGGTGGTTTTAGCATTTTTCCTAGCCTTAGGGTTTAAATTTGACCAAAAGTCAATATTCTCAATTCATACACCCTTGAGGATGCTAAATGTGTAGTTCTAGTGATAGAAAAGAAGTTCTAATTATCCCATCCCCAACCTTAGTGGAACTTCAATCCTTTATGGCCTTAATTCAACAAGAAAAATAACAATTACCCCTAGGGATTCTTATATTTTAAATATAATTCACACCATAACTAAGTGTAGAGGGGGAAAAATTCCCTATCGTGTATGATTTTTGGCTAGATTTGTTGTAAGCCAAGGTGAACCATGGGGTTGTGTTATATTATCTATACTCGAGGATGCCAAAATGGAAGGATTCACCAGGAATAGTTTTAGGACTCACTCCATGTTTGGGGTGGAAATGTTTTATTTATTCAATTAAGCAACCACATATATTTTGTATTTCTATACTAAACTATGCAAAATAAAAGAACAGTGCAAAACACACACTATGCAAGAAAGCAAAATCTAATCCTAGTATGCTTCTTAAATTCAATGATTTATAACCCTAGGTTGCAAGAAATGAAATTAGTTTTCTCTTTTAATAAAGGGCACAAAGGGGATGCAACAAACAAGACTAAACCCTAGATGCAAACTAAATGATTTTATCTTTTGAATTCCTAGAAAGTAATTGAATGAATATTTTTCTTTTGTTAAATTCTGTTTGGAATAAAGATAATAGAAGGCATAATAGAAAATAGTATAAAGCTTTACCAAGGGTACTTATCTATTTTTATGTTTGACCCAAGCTTTATATTGTGTCCACAATATCATATAGCTTCAAATATGCAAAATAACTTCACCAAAAACTAGAAAATATGGTCAAAATTAGTGGGCTTGCCTATGATGTTGTATGATAGTGCTTGGAGGCACAATAGTCAAGGCCCCTAGGTCCTTTTAGCTAACATTTTGAAAGAAAAAATATCTTTGACCTTTGGAACATACACATCGAACTATGCAAGTATGAATAGTAAATGATATGTAGAAACAAAATGAACACAAAAACTAGAACAAGGATGCAATATCTAAACTAGGGTTTGGGGATAAAAGATTGTCCCTAGGCTAATATTATATGCAATGCAAGTAAAATAGAATAACGAAAGACAAAATATAACAAAAATAGAGAGATAATAGCTTAGAATAGGAACACAAGTCCAAACCCTAGGGTATTGGGATGAACAATCACCCCAAAGCCTACCTAGACCAAATTTGCACCCTATAAATTATCGAGTGCAGATACGATAGGAGAAAAAAGATGGGCTTAAAGTACCCAACATAAAAAATAGAGTTTTTTCCAAATTTATGCCCTATAGAATATGAGGCATGGATTTGCACAAGAGGGTTAAAAACCCTAAAATAGAGATAAAAAATATGATATAATCACACACAATGATGAAATTGAATGAACTAATAAACACAAAGAAATAACCTATCCATATTGTGAAAGAAGCAAGAGCAAAGGTGGAAGACCTCTCTTCCTCCAAGAAGCTAAATTGTCATAAATGTTTTCTCCACTTGTAAATCACAAGGAGCATAAAAAATATAACACTAAAAGCACAAAGAGCACTAGAAGAAAATCACAAAGGAGCAAAAGAATCTTATTTCGCATTAAGAGCTTATTGATATCATTCAAGATCCCCAAAAAAAGAGGATCCAATCCCTATATTTATAGAGTATTTGTAAGGGAAAAGGGTGGGAAAACAAAAGGATAACCTTGATTGAGCTAAAACCTCAAAATATTAGTCTAAAATTTAGGGTTTATCCATAAAAACCCTAATTTTTTTGAATCCATGCCCTGTAACTTATCAGGCACGTATTTGGTCAAGGTTAAGAAAAACAAGACAAAATCAAGAAAAAATGGGTCAAACTTGATCCTAGCAAGTTTGATGGCCTCCTAAAGGATTCTAATAAAAATGGCTCATTTGGGTGGGTCAATTTTCCATGTCTACATTTTGCCCCTTCTTTGATGCATTTATAGCCTAATAAATGTGTCAAAGAAAGATGTAGACCCCTATGGTAAAAAAAAAGACAAACATGAAAGAAAAAGAGGTAGTGTTATTCCAAAAACTTTCAATATTTACATGCACATCGAGGCATTAGGGATATTAATGCCTCTCAGGCCAAGGTGCCCCCTCAAGTTTTAGGAGAAATGCAAAATTCCTAATGAAACTCAAAATGATAGATGCGAAAGAAGAAAAAGAGTGGAAAATAATGAAAAACACACAAAACGAAGAAAGAGAAAGAAAAGCAAAAGAGACGAATAAAAATCAAAAGGGGTGAAAACCCTAATTCATTTTCACCTTGCAAGAAAATGGAAGAGAGCTCTAGAGAAAACAAAAGAATGGCACTTTCCACACATCAAGTGGTAATTGCGAGGGGTGATACCAACATAGCAACAGATCGAGAATGGCTAAGATCTATAATACCATATTGCATCTAGATTTTAGGTTTTTTTAATTTGAATTTTAGCTTTTTTGTGTGAATTCACCACATAAAACCTAGGCACGGATTCGACAGTCACCCGTGGATCCTGGTTGGCCTTAGTAGCAATCGAATCCATGCCCCATGTCATACAGGGTATGGATTCATAAATTTTTGCCCTAGAGAATATAGGGTATGAATTCGAGGAAGAAGAAAATAAATTAAGCAAGAGAAAGTGAAAGAAAAATAAGAGAAGGTGCTCTGAATGTGAACTTTTAATTTGAAGCTTGTATGTTGATATTTTTATGATCATGTGATGAAATATTAATGAAAATTTTGTTTTTTTTTTATTACAACATGATGTACTTAATAGTAAGGAATGGTGGTTGATTAACCTCGAGGAGGCACTCTAGTAGCTCATGCCAATAGAGAGACAAAAACTAGCGGTAGTGGGGCTTCTCCACTTGGTAGAAATACCCTAGGTAGAGGTAGATAGAGCACTACTGATAGCGCTAATGAAGTTGTGGTATCCAGAGTCATCCATATTTTAGCTATCAACATGAGAGATGACCATCACACTAGAGGATGTGTGGAATATCTTAAGGATCCCCATGAGGGGGAGGATAGTTTATAGGTCACAGGTGCCACAGGTGGTAGTAAAGAGATTGATGGATGACCTAACACATGAGATATGTAAGAGCATATTCCATGTCGATGACTTACCATGATTACATGGGATTGGACCACTAATGATTGTGCTCTATGGAGTGGTGGAGGTATTTCTAGTGTACCACATGATTCGACAACACCTGTCATGGGAAATGGTGGGAGTGATAGCAATATGCAAGAATAGTAGGTGTGATTCATATTGGGCTGGCCCATTTGTACATGATATTATACAATATCATGTACAAATGATATATAGGACTAGTCTACACAATATTGCCCTAGGTGTGTTGCTGGGAGCACATCACCATCAAGAGGTCAAATGCACTACCAAGACCACTGCTTGACCTAGAGTACCTAGCAAGATACAGGTGGTATTGAGACCTTAAGCATACACAAAGGGTGTATGTAGGTATTTTACCATTGGGGAGGTAGGTCGTAGATGAGTTATGGGACCACTAGATCATTGGTGGCTGTTATATCTACACCTTAGATGGTAAGGGGTGGAGAGGAGCTAGCTTGGGTTAGGAGGATCTGATGGACCACTACAAAAATAGATGAGTTGGAGCTCTATCGATTTGATAGACTATAGTGGTAGTTTAGAATTCTCTAAAAGATACTAGATCTTGAGGACTACTAGTACAGGAGGGTGAGGAGGGATCCATCAAGAGTTAGAGGGGACCCTAATATGGCTATGTTTACAAAGAAGGATATGGATGATACCCTATGTGTTGATCCTAAAGTCAACAATGTCAGGGTAGTTCTCGAATATAGGAGATGGTATAGGAGAATTATGCCCCAAGGATCTTGTTGAGAAGCAACACACCCCCACTGAAAAATGAATTTCCACCCTTTGAAAATTTTGAGCTTTCATTTTGCAGTAAGGACCCTCTTGATGATTTTCAGGTTTTAATTCCAAATTTGTACTTGCCTCTTTCTTCTTAAGGTTTTGCCTGTGTCAAAGCATCCAAGTATTCTTGCATTCTAGCTTTGTTATCTCAGACTTCACTTTTGCATGCTAGAATCATTCATGGATAAAGAAAATCTTACACCGGTATGAAAAAAATGCAGAAAACAGACAGATAAATTTATTGAAAATCAAAACTTTCCATTTTTGGAAATGTCACGATATCGCGACACTTCCATTTTTGGAAATGTCGCGATATTGCGACAGGTTTTAAAAAAATCAGCTAAGTCCGAAAAACGTAACGAAATCGCGACACTTTCCATTTTTGGAAATGTCGCGATATCGCAACACTTCCATTTTTGGAAATGTCACGATATCGCAACACTTCCATTTTTGGAAATGTCGCGATATCGCTACCGATTAGGAGAGAGAAAGCTAGATCGTACGGAACGTCACGATTTCGCGACATGTCGCGAAATCGTGACATGTCGCATTTTCGTGGCTGAGAGAGAGAAAAATCGACTAAGGCATGAAATGGTCGCGATTTCGCGACATGTCGCGAAATCGTGACATGTCTCATTTTCGTGGCAGGTGGAGGCAGAAAGAAGCAAGTCAGAAACGGGTCGCTCGCGACGTTTTTCGGCGAGGGAGCCCGAGCGTACGGATCGTCACGATTTCGTGACATGTCATGAAATCGCGACAGGTCCAAGTCGAAGCAAAGAGAAGGCAAAGTTCAGAAAAGTCTAAGGCAAAAGAATGTCGTGAAATCGCGATGTCGCGATTTCGTGACGTCGCGAAATCGTGACAAAGTTTAGAGAAAAGGAGCCCAAGTTAGAAGTGTCGCAAAATCGTGACGTCGCGAAATCGCGACACGACCGAAAGGAAAAGCAGAGCAAGGCTGGGTGTCATGAAATCGCGACGTCACGAAATCGCGACATGCCTGGGCCACCAAACCAAAGCCAGGCACAGCGAAGTAAAAGCAATGCTAAGGCTTAAACCTTGGGTGTCGTGAAATCGCGACGACCAAGACAAAGGAGTGCTAAGGGCGGCCGTGTCATGATTTCGTGACACGGCCAGAACAAAGAAGTGCCAAGGGCGGTTGCTGTCACGATTTCGTGACATGTCGCGAAATCGTGACATGTCGCATTTTCGCGGCAGCGATGAAGAAAAACTGCAAGACGTAGGACAGGTCACGATTTCGTGACATGTCGCAAAATCGTGACATGTCGCATTTTTGCGACTCAGACAGAAAAGAGCCCGAAAATGGAGACAGCTGGAAATGGACACGTGTCGCGATTCTGTGACATGTGTCAAGGCAAAGCAAGCCGCATATCAGATGATTAGAGCCGGCATGCAAGTGAACTTTAGGGCTTCATTTTAATATTTAAGCTTTTGATTTAATAATTTTAAAATGCTAATCCTTGTTTGTCTTTCATGCAGGAAGCCATCTGGCACTTACATAATAACGGAGAAATGGCCATAAAGACAAAGTCGAGTGCAAATTAATCGAAGACAGCCATATTGAAATGAAAGATGCCGAAAATTGTTGTTTCATCCAAATTTTACAGATCTGGCCGCAAAGAGACTTTACGGTGACTAAGCAGCTGCCCATTTAATGGAGTGTGTCGAGAATTGGCCGAAAAATGAAAATATCTGCACATAGTTACTGAAATTTTCCGGTGAGTGCATTTAATGATAATTTATGGCAGAATTAATAGCTTGCAGAGATATTTAACTCAGGGATGGCTCTACGGAGATGAAATGTCAGAGAAGTGGTGATTCATCCAGGTTACCCGAGGGAATTAATGAGGGCATTTACTCACAGTTGCGGGTGAATGTAAATGGCATTCGAATTCTATCTTATCCATTTATGGCAAGTGACTGCACCGAGTTGCAGAATGGTTAAGTTTTATCAAGACTTTGTTTTAAATGGCTTTATATTGTAAAACCCGGGTCCTAGGGTTTATGATGATAAGATTTGCGGTTTGAGAAGAAGATATTTTTGAAAAGATCAGGGTCTGTCCTGAGTCTATAAATACTTCTTCTCAATGTAATCGCAAGAGGCGAAAACTTAGAAATAAGAGGCTATTGAAGCAATTTCTTGCAAATTTTGTTAAATACTTTATTTCTGGACTTGGAGTTGATGTGCTTTTGTTTTCTGTGATAGCATGGCCAGGAGCCTAATCTTTTGTAGACTGTGATAAGTTCATCTTCTTTTGTTATCCGTTTCTTTAAAGTTTATTAAATATATGCTGTGAATCTGTGTTATCAAGATTAAATATGCTGTTGGGCTTCATTTGTTCTATTGTATACTAGGGAAAATTATAGATTTAAGGTTCAAGTTTGTTCTAATTGCTCTGTCCTCACTGTGCGAGCTAGGCTGCCGATGAAAGATATCAATTTTAACCGACTTCCCTTCGATTTATAATTTTTTGTTAGATCTGTTCCATCTCTGCCTTATGCTCTTAGTGGAAAGTGATCTTAGAAAGTCGGACACTTTCTTCTTTGATTTGTTCGTTGTGAAGGTGATAGTATAAATAAAATTGGTAGTTTTGTTTTACAGTTAAGTTTGATAAACTTCTCTTTCCGCCTTACCCTACCCTCTTTGTTTTACCGTGAAATGATCCATTTTTATTTTCTTTTAATTTTATCTTTTATTTAAATCTGCTGACCCATAAGAGCTAGATCAAAGAATCAATTTTAAATCTGATTGTCAACAAGTGACAATTTCTTAACATTACTGAGCAAGTTCGGTGAGCCCGTTGTAAGGTACAGACAGTCCATATTGAAATCTATTCTAGAAGTGGAAAAGAGTGAATTGACATTCGACTCGACTCTGTAACTCACGCCTTGGATAACCAGCTAGATCCTAAAGTGAGTGGGATTTATCCCGTATAAGTGTTATCAGAGTTTTATGCTCATTCTTCATAGGGTGTGTATGAAAGTCGGCCCAACAGATCTCCCCATCGGTGCTAGTGCAAAGGTGCCAAGTGATGGATCGGTCGATGAAGCTAGTGTAAAGGTGCCAAGTGATGGATCGATTGATGCAGAACAAAGTGATGAGAGCAGATGCCATAGCCTCTTAGTTAGGATAGGGTATAGGTTAGGGTAGAGGTGGTGATAACCATGAGGACCACCATAACTCTCTTTGGCATAGGGATAGGCCGAGTGTGTGCACGTGTTAGAAGAAGAGAGCAAACAAATGAATAACATATATCCTTGTCTTGATGAAGAGAAGAAAGAAAACATGCAAAGGATAAGGACATACTAGAAAAAAAACTATATCCCTTGACTTGGAGAGAGAAGCAATGAAAACTTTCAAGGTCAAGGGATACAAGAGAATAAAAAGAAGAGAAGATGCGATGGGAAAATGTAATGATGAAAATGCACATAAATAAGCCCTAGGTTGAGGAAAAACCTAACTTAGAGCCCTGGTGTGAGTGCAATGCATGTGAGTTAAAACCTAACTAGGTGTTATCTATTGGAAATCTAAGTTATTTTATGTTGTCATTGATGTCACATGGATCATATTGAGTTTTGGTGGCCAAATGACATTTTGGAAAGCATGGATAAATACAGGGTTTTTGTGAAAACCAAGGCAGGCAAAATAAAAGATTTTATTTAAAACCCTAGATGGCAGATTTGAACCAGGTTTTTCTTAAAAACCAAGTTGGCCTTTCGTTTCATCGAAAAAGGTGCCCCGGTGATGGAGATATTTAATTTTTTAATATTTAGTTTAAATTTTAATTATTTAAAAAAAAATTAAAATTAAATATGCAAGATTTCCATCGATGTCATCAAAAATAATGAGGCTATATAAAGGGGATACCTAAGGTTCATAAACCTAGGCTTGCTCATGGTTAATAATCATTGGCTAAGCATCTAAATTGAGCTCGTGCAAAAATATTTTAGAAAGCAGAAGCAACGAATAAACGAAGGTTGGTCGAAGTCCAAAGTCATCATGGGAAGAGTGGTGCATTGTCAATTGGATTTTGGCTAAGGTGTGTGGCAGCACAAATGTCAAGGTTTAGAATCCCCTTGAATGCATTCGGAAGGCTTTCGAAGAAAAGTGATTGAAGCAATTTTGATTTGTGGAAAGGGAGGAAAGGTTTTAAGGCACGTTGTGCCTTTCCCTTTCGAACGAGCAGCTAGCTCATGTGGTAACCTTAGCTGTGGCTAAGGCACTCGCAGTGTGGGCAAGTTGGGGGTTCGAATCCTCTTGAGGAGGTAAATATGTTTTTGCTCTAATTAATTATGTTAAGCCCTAAGTTGGAGTTATAAGGTGGTTAGGAATAATTAAAGTTTTTAATTAAACTTTATTTTTATAAGGGTTGTGATTATTATTTCAAATGTGGATGAGTTGTTGATTTAATTTGATGTTCATGAAATTGAGAATTAAGATTTAGGAGAAATAAGGAGTTGTTATAAGATAATTTTTGAGAGGTTTATTAATAATTATTTTTTATAAGAGTTTTTATTAAAAGGACTTTGGTGGATGTGTTTATTAAGTTGTAGTAAAAAGGTGTAAATTGAGTTATGCTTTATCTTGTGATTATTATTTGAAATCCACTAAACCTTATTGAGATTGGAAAGGAAAGTTGTGTTTAGTGTGGCAGATTTTGTGGACAACTTCTTGGCATCAAAAAGGTATGGGCACATTATCCTATTGATTTTTTATGGTGGTTGATTTCTGAAATATCATTGGAGTGAAAAGGATTGATTGTGGTTTCATTTTCGAAAGTGGTTGGTTGAATGCTTCAAGGTTTTCTTGTTTGAGAGTTGTGTTTAAACCTTGTTTTATAAGCATAGTTGTTGAAGCCCATTGGTTATGTAAAGAACTTGAAAATAACATGAGTATCATTGTTATGTGATATTTGTGGTTGAGCATTGTTGGAAACATTTGAGTTGGTTGATACATGCTTGGACTAGGGTTTTTTGAGAAAGAGTTGTCCCTTGTGGTGATTGGTTGAGTTGAGTTGATTGAGCCTAGTCAAGTGATTGTGTGAAGTGATAGTTCAAGTCCAATGAGATAAACTATTCTATAATTATGATTTGAGTTGATATTGAGCGTAGAACATATTGAGTCTCTAAAAATTCTCTTTATGCTTCTATGAGTTGACTTGAGTTGAGTTGAGATTTGAGTTGAGTTGAGTTGAGATCATTGTGGATCATTGTTGTCATCCATTGTAGAGTGCATTGCCATTCATTGTTAAGTTCATCATTGAGCCTTGCCTTCATAGATTTGTGGATGAGATTTGAGTACTACTTGAGGATGATTGATTGAGCCTTTGAGAAGGCATTTGGGATAGATTTTTGGATAGATTTGTGGCAGTTTGTGTATGATTGATTGAGCCTTTGAGAAGGCCTTTGGGATAGATTTCTGGACAGATTTGTGGCAGTTTGTGTATGATTGATTGAGCCTTTGAGAAGGCCTTTGGGATAGATTTTTGGACATATTTGTGGAAGTTTTTGTATGATTTATTGAGCCTTTGAGAAGGCCTTTGGGATAGATTTCTAGAAATATTTGTGGCAGTTTGTGTATGATTGATTGAGCCTTTGAGAAGGCTTTATGGATAATTTTTGGGATAACTTTGTGGACAGTTTTAGACAGATTTGTGGATAGATTTGGGACAGATTTTGATGAGGTTCTGAGTGAGCCTATTGAGTAGAGTTGAGCAAGTTCTTGGTGAGCTTGCTAGAGCAGATTTGGACAAGTTCTTAGTGAGCTTGTTGGAGAAAATTTGAGCAAGTTCTATGTGAGCTTGTTGAGCAATTTTGGACAAGTTCTGTGTGAGCTTGTTATGTAGATTTGGACAAGTTCTATGTGAGCTTGTTATTGCCTAGCTTTGAGCAGATCAAAGAAATTTGGACAAGTTCTGTGTGAGCTTGTTGAGTAGTTTTGGACAAGTTCTATGTGAGCTTGTTATGTAGATTTGGACAAGTTTTGTGTGAGCTTGTTATTGCCTAGCTTTGAGCAAATCAAAGAAATCATTGTATTGGATAAGTATCCTTATTTTTGTGTGAAATATTATAAGGAGATTATCTTGTGGAGTACCCCACATTGGGGGAACCACGTTAAATCTTATGTCTCAATTGTGTATGGTGACTTGTGCTCTTGCTTACTATTGCTATCTGAGTTATTAATGCACACTGCTATATTTGGTTATTGTAATTAAGGACATTAATTGATATTGGTTTGGAAAGAAAGTAAAAAGTGGTCTTATACTATTCACCCTCCCCTCTCAGTATAAGCTTGTGTTATTCATTATCACTTGCCATTGTCACAAAATACTCAAGCATATTAATGATAAAGCAGTCATGTAGGTATGAACAAGCAACAATGCAATTGATATAACAAGCAAAATGCAAGTGGAATAAAATGTCAAGCAAACATGCAAGATATGATAGGTAGTCATGTAGTATGAATCAAGCAAACCAAATGTAAGATGTGAACTAAACTAGATGAAAATGCAAAGTCATGCACAATATTTTATGTTTTTTATGATTATGATTATTATATATATATATATATATATATATATATATATATATATATATATATATATATATATATATATATATATATATATATATTATTTTCAAATATTAGTATTTTAAGTTCTTAAAGTTGACACAATTTTTTATTGTGCCACCTATATTAACAAACAAGATGGTAGTGCAAGTAACCAACCCATAAAAGAAAGGGCTATGATGGAGGATACCTTCATGACTCTTATCACAAAGAGGATCATCCATAATATATTATTTAGGAGTTGCTACATGAAAATCATTGCAAACTCTAACTGTGTCATCCTTCTTGATGAAAGGGGAGAGATTCCCAACTTTGCAAGGCCTTTATGAAGTAGAGGAACATGGTATCTTTGAGAACAAGAAGGCTTGACATGCGGGAGACAAGGGATATACCCATCAAAGGAGAAGATATTTTAGGGGATATCCTTATAAGCTAAGTCACAAGGGGTATTCCTTTTAGCATACTTCTTTGGGATCACACTAGACTTAGTATGCCCAAGATTTACCATATTGCAAAATAGAATATCTGAGGGATAAGGGGGACCCTCGTCCTCATAAATCCACTCCAAGCCTTGATGATCTAAATATTTAGTATAAGGAATAAGGTGATCATCATTGTCAAATGGCAAAGGCTAGATTTTGTTGGGTATGTAGCCTATGCCACATCTTCCAGGCCAAATATCAACATCCAAAGGCTCTTGAATGCCTTTATGTTATGGACCCAAACCTTTACCTAAATATCCCATTCTAGATAGGATCTATTTGGAGAGTGGGTAATCATTGGATAGGTAATAATGGGTAAAAGAATGCTCTATAGGACAAGATTTGCTACCATGGATATTTTCTTTGATAACTATACCTACGAAGATAAAGGTACATGTGCCAATGTGTACAACTTCACCCTTATTACAAGGTGAATACATGGTCCTTGATGAATATGGTAGCTTGGAAAGATCTAGAAGAGGCTCTTGAAGAAACAAATTAACTTGATCCTATGATGAAACATTTATTATAGGTTCCTCACTCAATTTTTAATTTTCAAGTTGCTTGGTTATGTGAGATGAGGAAATTGATGGTCATAAATTGAGACTGGATTGAGCTTGATCAACCATTTAACAATATTGGAATGGGTGAGGATCACCTATAATGGTGATAAGTTGATACTTAAGTTTGAACTTTAGATATTGATGACGAGTAGAAATGACAACCCTCATTGCATGAATCTAAGTGCGTCCAAGAAGAATATTAAAATATGTAGGGCAAGACACCACATAGAGCAAGGTATCTAAGATCTTGGGTTTAACCCTAATGGGAAATATAATTTTGCAAGCCTCTTGGAACTCATTGTTGAAAGCTTTAATGATGATGTCAGATTTGGTTAAGTCTCCCTATTTTACTCCAAATTTTTTAAAGAATTGATAAGTTCATAAATTAAGGGAATAATCATTGTTAATCAAGATTCTCTTGACAAATTTTTCCCCAATAAATGCAATGATGTAGAGGAAGGAATTCCATCATATGTCTGGGGAAGGCATATCATAATCCAAAAATATGATATGATGTATCCCAAGAGAGCCTACGACATCAGCTATAGTACTAGGAGAAATGTCTTGAGGAACATATCATTGTCTTAGAAGTTTCAATAAATCTTCCCTATGAATAGGAGAAGTTTTCAAAACTTTCTAAGAGAGATTAGTTGGGGTACTAGCTAACTGCTATTGAATATCAAAGGAGACTTTAGATTGAGGTTTCAACACTAAAGGTGGGATTTCTACTCTGGTGTTCCTTTTTTGGATACTTTTCAAAACTAAGGTGGGTTGGATGAAGAGCTCATATACTACTAAGAATGTTGAGTGAGTTGACTCTGTGCTTGTTGTCTTGTAGTTATTGTTATCATACCAACCATATTATCATAGGGAGGTGGAAAATTATGATATGAAACTTGAATAGCTACCTATTTATGATGCTTAGGGAGAGGATATTGGAAGTTCTCTATGTATTGATTAGTTGTGGATGCTTTTTGAGTAGGAGGTTGATTATTTATTGGAGGATTGGGTTGAGAACCTTCTATAACGAGGTTTCTTTCATCAATTATGTCCTAGACCATATGTTTCAACCTCTTACATGATTTTTTCATGTGCCCCTCCACTTTATGATACTCACAATACTTACCAAGCTTATACCAATTAGTTGTGGTATCAAGTTACCTTATGGGAGGTAACTCAATCATATTAGCTTCCAAAAGTTTGTGTAGGACCATAATCATAGGTGTGTTGAGTCTTGTAAAATTTCTTGGTGGGGGTTTTTGAGGCTGGTGAAGCACCATATTTTGTAGGGTGTTAACCACACTATTAATAGGTCTACTATTTATTACCCCATCACCAACCACATGTTTGTTCTTATATTATTTTTAGTGGTCCTATCCACTTTTATCTTAAGCTGACATCTTCTTATAAGGGTTTGATTTATCCTTCTTTCCACATCTATTGCTTCATCAAAATATGTGATAGTTGTAGTCTCCAATGTATAAGATATTTATTATTATAAATTCCCAATAAATATCTCAAGCATGTCTTGAGGAGGTAACTTATATTTCAAGTGTCCAACTAGACTCCTCCAACGAGACAAAAATTCTAAAAAAATTTCATGTTTAGCTTGTTTTAACATGTAAACATATTTCATAGTCACATTATTTTCAACATAAGCACTGAATTGATGAACAAACATTTTAGTTGTCCCTTCAAAATTCCTCAAATACTGATTAGGTAGTTGATAACACCACTCTAATCCCATACCACCAAGGATCTTAGGGAACATCTTAAGTAACAACATGTCATCATATATGATATCATGATACATTGTCCTAAATATTCTTAGATGATCGATTGGATCTTATGTTCCCTTATAGCATTGGAAAATTATTAGGGTAGGGCTTAGAGGTAATGAAAGGGTCTAAGGGCTGATTGCACATTTCTCTATAGTTGTAGGTGAAATTAGGTGGTTGAATCATGTCCACTCTTGAAACCAATTGTTTCACCATATTAGTTAAGCTTTGCATCTTGGGATTGTTTTTGTGCAATACCCCTAGGTTCCCTAGGATAAGGGTATAGGCATGCTATTGAAAGGGAACTTGGCCTATGTTAGAAGCATTGACATTGTTATGGTATGGGTTATGATATGTGGTATCTTGTCATGGAGGATAACTAATGTTTGGTGGGACAAAAGCATGAATGTTGAGATGAGAATAATGAGGAGGAAATTGAACATAATATTGATATGCACTATTATTTGGAGGGACTTGTAGAACCCTTCCAACATTTGCGGTTATAGTAATAGCATATGTTGGTTTATATAAAGGATTATCATGATTAAATATTCAAATAAGGGGTTGTTATGAAAATTCCTATGAGAGAAGGTAGGATGAGGAGGCACCTCACCTCTTTCAAGTTGAGCTTCCTCATCCATAACTCTAATAAAAGTCTCTTAATGGTGTTTTATGAAACCCCATAAATGATCAATTGATGTAAAAGTGAAGCCTCCATTCGGCCCTTATAGGTCAAAATGACTACATCAAGGGGAGTAAGGAGTGGTCTTCTCAAAATTTTGTTGTATAAAATGATCCCAAAGGCTATTTCAAAGGAAAAGGTCATGATAGCATGAAATTTTTGAGCCTAAAGGCTAAGCGAAGAGAAAATTCATGATGGCACGACATTTTTGAGCTCAAAGGCTAAGTTAAAGGAAAAGTTCATGATAGCGCAACATTTTTGAGCCCAAAGGTTGAGTGAAGAGAAAAAGTTGTGATAGAGAGATATTTTTGATCTCGAAGGCTGCGCAAAGAGAAAAACTTGTGATGGCACGATATTTTTGAGCCCAAAGTTCGATTGAAGAGAAAAAGTTACGATGGCACGAAATTTTTGAACCTGAAGGCTAAGTCATAGGAAAAGGTCATGATAGTGTGATATTTTTGATCCTGAAGGCTGGCGAAGAGAAAAAGATGTGATGGCATGACATTTTTGAGCCTGAAGTCTAAGTCAGAGGAGAAGGTCACAATAGAAAAACATTTTTGAGCCCTAAGGCTGAGCAAAGAGAAAAAGTCATGATAGCACGATATTTTTGAGCCCGAAGGCTAAGCTAAGAGAAAAAGCCACCATGGCATGATATTTTTGAGCTTGAAGGCTGAGCGAAGAGAAAAAGTCATGATGGCATGACATTTTTGATCTTGAAGGCTAAGTCAGAGAAAAAGGTCATGATAGCGCGACATTTTTGAGCCCGAAGGCTAAGTCAGAGAAAAAGGTCATGATAGTGTAACATTTTTGAACCTGAAGAAGAGCAGTGAAATACTGCTGGGCCATGATACCTCCAAGAAGATAAAGATATATTGCCATAAAAAGAAGATCCTAACCATTTCTAGTTGAATATTCCATGCTCTCTTAATTTCCACTCTATCAGAATGAGCCTATGGGTATATTGTTGTAACAACTTTTAGTTTTTCTGTTATGTAAATATATATATATAGGATAAGCAACCCAAAAAAATAGTTGGCTCTTTGATTTTTACAAGGAAATGTACATAGAATTCTAAAAGCAAATAAATACTACTCACTCTGGTTTATGGCTCACTGGTGTTGTTATCAAGTATGTATGGGTTGTTAATTGTTGTATAAGTTAAGTTGAATAGAAATCACTTTAATTCTCATTATGAGTTTCTACGTTTAAATTTTAGCTAGCTCTAAAATTAACAGTTCCAATAGGCTTATGTTTGATTAAATCTGCACCAAAGGATTAGTTATTCTATTTTGATGGTTTAAAGAATGCTTTTCTGTAAACGATTGTAGATATTGCTTTTCTGTTATCTAATCTACACCATTTAAAAATTCCTAACAATAGCTATATTTCCATATCTTTATGCATTTAATTATCTCTTCCTTTTATCTAAAAAGTAAGGAACTAGTCTCCTCTGGATATAGAACCAGGTAAACTCTGTTTTGAACCCAATCTTTCAATGTTAGAAAAGTCTTGGGAACAAATGTAACCAAAGACAGATTTTGCGATAAAAATCATTTTTGAAACATCGGTGGGACCCAATACCATGATATATACAGATCAAAGTTTCGATGATTACCTTTTACCTATTAAATTTATTATGAATCACCTGGCGACTCCGTCCAAGAGAGGAAATCTAAGAAAGCCCTTATCTACTTTTTGGTTAAACACTGCTTTTATATGATAACCAGATCTAAAGAAAAAAATTCCAAAGAACCCATTGAGTTCTTTAAGTTACACCTAGGCAGCCTCAGAGCTAATCCTATATTAGTTGCTAAAACCACTTATTCATCTATCTTCAATACAACATACAAAAATATTTCCCTTGTAGCCTTCCCTAGTATTGTTTCTAGCATAACATTAATTTGAGCTACCCATATACCTATCATATCAAGTAGAACCATAGATACAATGGTCATAAATCAATTTAATTTACCCTATCCTTCATGGAACCATACAAGCCCCTTGAATCTGGCAGATCGACACCCAATTCTAGTAGTAGATTTAAATGCATTACCCTAGTATGACGGTATTGGGAAGATGACTTATGAACATTTTCAAGATGTAGTCGTGCTGGCACCAATACATAAAATCATTGAAAAGGATGTTATGATAAGACTTTTAGCCATTTCCTTGAAAGGAAAAATTATCTACTAGTATAGAGCCCTTGCCAATCAATCCATATCTACATGGGCCCAACTTTCCAAAAAGTTAGTGGAAGAGTTCAATGAAAATGCCAAACCATTTTTTCTTCTAATACCATTCACTATCATACAGAAGCACCCTCAAGAGGAGATAGTTGACTTTAGTATCAGTGTACTTGATGGGTTGAGGCCAATGAATGAATAGTCAATGTACTATTATCTGAGAGCTTTCAACTCAGACATAAGTATGGCTATTAGGCAATCCCAAGTATTTACTTTCATAGAGATTTTACAAGAAGCATAGAAGGAGAAAAGAGATCTAATCACTATTGGAAGGTTTCCTACAAATATGATAATGCCTATCTTCTCGGATCTACCACAAGCATCAAATATTATTTTCCCAACTCCTGCTCCCACTTCTAATACAAGTCTCTCTAAATGGACTAGGAAGCCTAATATCCTAGTAATATAGGAACCTCTCACTCCAATTCTTCCTACCATTCTTGCACTCCCTATGGTGATAGTTTTGTCGACTCTAGATCCTCAACTTGCAGCTATACAAGATTTACAAGCATCCTTGAAAACTCTAACGAATAAGATGACCTCAATAGAAATAAGAGAAGCAGAAAGAAATTTTCAACCAAGGAGATTCCCACAGGTAACAAGAGATCAAGCCTCCACGAGTGGTAGGAACCATAAAAAATCTAACGTGGTTTATGCCAATGAAGATAGTGAACCCACTAACACTTCAACATAGTCAAATTTATGGTGTTCTACATGTAACGATCCACACATATAAAACTCATGTATGATCCATCAACATCATGTCCAGAAGATAGCTATTGAAAAATATATGAAAACCTTCAAGGGTCAAGTTAATATTATCAGTGAAGAAAATCAAAATTTCATGATGCCCTCTATTGAACAAGTGGTTATTCTAACCAGATCAAGAAAGAAACCCTTGCAGGTTGATCCCCAAGAGCTTAACCCCTTGAAAGTTCCTTCGCCTGTGAGGGACCTAGTTGAGAAAAGAACCTCCTACAAGAAAGCTCCCCATAGTTCATGTCAGAAAGGGGCAGAACTCGTAAATAAATACCCCAGTAGAAGGAAGTGGACATGCAAGAACAAGCAAGAGATAAGTTGAGATATCTCTCACTGATTAAGCATAAAATAATAGATGGTACTCAAGGATACAGGAATAACTATGATAAAGTGGTAAAAAAGAAAAGTTTTGAATCTCTCCCATTCAATGTAGTCAAGGATATGAATAAAACTCCCTCTAAAGCAACTATGTATGAAGCTTTGTAGTTTCCAAGATAGATTGATTTATTGCAATAATCCTTGAGATCTATCAAAAATAAGAATAGAACCCCAACTCAGTTAGATTCTATACAAGCTAGCCTGACATCTACTTTAGGGAAAATATACCTCCTCCCTTTTATATGTCTCTTCAAATTGAAGGGTGGGTAGTACATAACTGTATGATAGACTCTAGAGTTGCAACCACTATGATACCCAAATCTGTATGTGACATCATGGGAATGGAATACACAAGGAGTAGTCCTAGTGTCTTGTAACTAGATGAAACCCCTATAAAAAATATAGGGGTAATTAAATATATTCCAATAGTTCTTCATAGAATACCTCAATTCATAGTTATACAAGAGTAGTGGTAGTCAATCTAGAACCTTATTTTGGTATGTGTATCTCCAGAGAATTCACCACCAAAATAGGAGGCTATTTATCATTAGATTTCTCACACTTGGAAATTACATTCAAGGGAAAAAGAGTAAAAGTATTCAATGAGAAACCTTCAACCTTTCACATTGAAAATCTTGAATATGAGGGTAAACAAACCACTACAGTGTCTATGATGATTGAAGAACTGGGAGACTTAAACTTGATGGAGGAAGCTCTAAATGTGTTTCAAGAAGAAGATCAATTATCTCTCTAGGACTTCAATGCCATTATCAGAATAGATATGGAAAGCTATACAATTTTAGAACCTAAAAAAATCAATCCCACTCCTCTCTTCTAGGTAGACCCACCTACCAATTAACTATGGAAACTTTTCTTTGATGGTGCTAGATGCAGAAATAGAGTGAGAGCAGGTATTATTTTAATCTCTCCAACAGGAGAAGAGAAATATTTTCTTATCGGTTAACCTGGAGTTGCACTAACAATGTATTAAAATACAAAACACTCTACTTAGGCATTAAGAAAACCAAAAATCTGGGTATCAAACAACTTCACATCTTTGGAGATTCTGAATTAATAGTCAACCAGGTCACTAAGAAATGTGTGAGTAAACAACATTACCGTAAAGCTTACAGGAATAAATTTTGGTACTTGTTAGAATCCTTTGAATATTTAAATCTCAAGGTAATTCCTAGAGAAAAGAACACCCATGCAGATTTATTGACCTCAGTAGGTGCAAATTTTTGCTCTATTAGCAATGTCATCCAAAAGTCAAAAATAGCTAGAATGATCTATAGGCCCTCCATGCCAGATAGAGATACCTTTTGGAAGGTATTCAAAAATGATGAAGAGATAAATGATTTTCTCATCCTTGAGATGAAATGCTCGAATAACAAAGTTTCTAAAGACAAAGAATATGTACGTATGATCCAATTGAAAAAACCATACCCCAAAAGGATTAATCACTCTCGAAAGCTTATTTGATAATAATGACAGGTCAACTAGCCATAAAGTGAAAGGTGATAAGAAAAAATACAAAGAGGCTCAAATGGTATCAAATAAATCCATTAAAGTAGGTGTAAACACTACAGGGGAAGAATTGGACCAAATTTGAGGGTTGTGCAAGGAATTCCCTAACATCATCGCCTGGACTTATGGTGACCTTAAATTCTACTATAAAGAAACTATCCAGCACATAATCGAACTCGAAGAAGGTGCAAAACCTTTTCAACAAAAGCAAAGGCTGGTGAATCCCAAGGTCAAATCTCTCATGAAATAGGAACTACTCAAATTGCTCAAAGCCAAGATTGTCTACCCTATCAAGAATTCTACTTTGGTAGCTAAATTGGTTGTAGTTAGAAAAAAGAACGAAGCTATTAGGTTGTGTGTTGAATTCTAAAATCTAAACAAGGCTTTACTAAAATATCATTATCCTCTCCCACATATTGACCAGACTCTGCATACAGTAGCAGGAGTAGAAATATTCTCACTCCTGGATGGATTTTCTAGGTATAATCAGGTTTGGGTCAAAGATAAAGATCAGTTCAAAACCGAATTCACCACCAAGTAGGATATATTCTCTTATCAGAGGATGCCTTTCAGATTATCCAATGTTGGGGTAAATTTTCAAAGAGTAATGGATGTTGCCTTTGGCAAACTCATAAACAAGATTATAGTGATATACCTAGATGATATGACAATGTTCTCTCATTGAAAGGAAGATCACATTGATCATCTCAAAAGTGTTTTCAAGAAATGTAGAGAGTTCAATATCTCTTTAAACCCAAATAAATCCATTTTTGTTGTAGAAAGGAGGATCTTACTAGGCCACATCATTTCCAAGGTCGGACTGGCTATAGATCCCAACAGAGTGAAAGCACTATTGGAACTCCTCCTACCCCCGAAAAAAAGGGCTTGCAATCATTATTCAACCAAATCAACTTCGTATGCAAATTCATAGTAGATTTTGTGTAAATTGTCAAACCCATGACCGAATTGTTGAATAAGGATGTTGAATTCAAGTAGACAAACTTAATAAAATAGGCCTTTCAAAAAATAAAGGAATAGATAGCCCAAGTTCCTGTATTAGTGAATCCAAAATATTCCAGAGGTTTCATCTTGTATAATGTAGGAGAACAAGAGAGCTACACCACAATACTCACTCAAAAAGGGCCTGACAATGAAGAGAGACCTATAGCATTCCTAAGTTAAACTATACAGGAACATGAAGAGAAATACAACTTCATCGAAAAACACTTTTATCCAATAATGAAGTCTTTAAAAAAATTAGGCATTTTCCTTCACAAAGTAGGACCATTGTGTATGTGGTCCACCCTAATTTTAGGAATTTCATCATACAGGGGGAACTTGGTGATAAAAGAGATGGTTGGGTATCAAAGATACAAGAATATAACATCAAGATCCATATAACCAAGCTAGTAAGAGGTAGAGCACTATGTCAAGAACTCGCCAAACAAGCCTCATCAGAATATGTGGCTTTCCAAACTCAATAAGCAGCCTCAAAGGATGATCAACCCTTTTATGAGCCTAACTGGGCCGATCAATTGATCAGGTAATTCCATACTAGAAATTTTCCAACAAGTATGAATGCTTCACAGGGAAGGAGATATAGGATCTAGGCTTTGAAATACACCCTATTACTAGAAGGGTTATATAGAAAAAATCTGGATGGGGTATTGCTTTGGTGTATAAAGGATGATCAAAAGTAGAATATTTTGTATGAATTCCATGGGGGCCTGTTAGGAGGACACTACTCAAGAAGAACCACTACTTTAAATATCATCATAACTAGGTGCTATTGGCAAACCATTTCCCAGATACCTTTAGAGTGACAAAAAACTATGAGAAGTGCCAAAGATATGTTGGGAGAAATAGAAACACTTCAATGCCTTTGAAATCCATTTAGGTTGAAGAGCCTTTTCAACAATGGGGTTAGATTTCATTGGTGTGATAGAACCCAACTCGTCCACTAGACATAAATACATCCTGACCGCTACAGATTATTTCACTATGTGGGCTGAGGCAGTACCCACTAAGAAAATAGATAAGGAATTTTTGATGGAATTCATGGGGAGTTTGATCACAAGATTTAGTATCCCAGACACATTGGTCATAGACAACGATACATATTTTATAGGCACCAAAATTATTGAATTTATGTGAAAATATGGGATCTACTTGAAGACATCCCCAAATTACTACCCATAGGGAAATGGATTAGCCGAATCAATGAATAAAAACTTACTCTAAATCTTAAAGTGGACTCTGAAATACAATAAGAGAAGTTGGCACTCTCTAATAAACCAAGCATTGTGGGTTGATAGGATAACTATCAAGAAGTCTATAAACACCTCTCCCTACTCTTTAGTCTATGATAATGAAGTAGTTCTTCAAATATACATAGAATTCCAGCTTTAAAGTTTCTCAATAAAACTAGCATAAAAGAGGCAAAGCCAATGGAAAATAGGTTGATCCAAATCCTACAATTATAAGAACAAAAAAAACAAGCCTATGACCAATTATTTAAAAAATATGGTCACCATGAAGAAATGGTTTGATAGAAAGGCTACCCTTAGGAATTTCAAGGTAGGAGACTTGGTTATAAGGTGGAACGAAAGGAAATCAAAACTCAAAAACCACCAAAAATTCAATGTATTATAGGAAGGACCTTTTGAGGTAATCAAATAAATACAACATAACTCCTAGTTAAGAAACTAATAGGGTAAGACTTTTTAATATGATCGTATGGCTAGCTGCTGCAAGAACTTTTCAGGCAGGACTTCTGATTTTCAAATTTCGAAGGGTGGGAAGGATTTTTTTCAAATTTTTAGAGGGCATGAGGATGGTGGCAAGGATGTTTCTTAGGATGGTTAGACTGTGCCTCCTTCGGTGGTTCCTGAGGTAGGTTTATATTTTAAACATGTTGAAAAAAATGTTGCTTTTTGGGATGATGCTTTACCCAATAAAGGATCTCCTCTTGGCCCCCCCTTGGTCGAGGGACCCATTGGTATAAAAACCTCCTTTGTAAATGTTATTGGAAGAAATACCTCTGTTCCTGATCCTTCTCTATCTCCATTGAAAACAATTGGGAATAAAGTTAAGATTCCTTTAAGCTTAGCTTCCAATTATTTGGCTCGGGAATCCTTTTCCCTTGTTAGAAAAATCATGGGCAGAAGGCCTGGTTTAGACTCTATAAGGAGGTGGGTTTTTTCCAAATGGAAAACCAAAGGTTGTTTGGAAATTATTGGGTTTTCCAATGGTTTCTTTGGAATCCATCTCAATAATCAGGATGATGTGAATCAAATCCTTACGGGGGGTCCCTAGTTTTTGGGTAGGAAAAGTGTTTTTCTCATGAAATGGACCCCTTGACTTTGATCCTGATACTCAAAGCATAAAATATGCTCTAATTTGGATAAGGATCCCAAATATTCCTTGGCATCTATGGCATGAATCTATTCTCAAATCTATTTCACTACTATTAGGGATTTAGTGACCATTGACTATGATACTCTTACCAGATCAAGGATGATTGCTGCTCGTATTTGTGTCAATGCTAATCTGGACTCAGATCTTCCTACCTTTATGGAATTGGAATATGAGTCTTTATATAGGAATCAGGCCATTGAGTATGAGAATAAACCTCATTTTTCATTGAATTCCAAAATCAAGGACACCTCAGAGCTCAATGCCTTTCTCTAAAGGATCAGGAAGATGTTGCTTCTAAAAAGCAAAAGGATAATATTACTTTCTCTAAGGTGGAGAAAAAATATATCCTCCTTCCAAAGGGGTATTCTTCCATCCAATCAAAAATTAAAAGCATCAAGGAGGCAATTCCCTTGCTACTGTTGATAAAGGTAAAAAGGTTTCATCTCCTATCCAAAATCAAGGAAAAAAAGAGGTAAGTTACTTCTTTTATCTCCCCAATAAATATCAAATATTGTCTAACTTACCATTTGGAAATGATTAGACTAAATTGGTTGCTCAGAGCCCTGGCCCTATTTCAAATCCTTCTTCCACCTCCGTCCCTAAAAGTCGACAGGAACTTTCTTCTATTCATTCCCTACTAAATAGGATGCTCAAATTTTCCCCTAAAAATGGGACTACAAGTCATGTTTCCATAGTAAAATCTAATGAGATTTTTCCTAAAAGCTCTATTGATATATGTACTTAGAACCACATTGATGAAGTTGCCATCCCTTCCTCCTTCTTTAAATTCTCTAGTCCTATGATTCAAAAAATTAATCCCCACAATTTCAGTCCAAAGCATACCATAAGCCATAAAAAATCTTCGATTGATTGTGGTGGTGAGAAAAATAAGGGTAGACCTTCTAATGCTGATCACTAGAAGCAAGTTCTTGAAGATGATATTGCTAATGGAATTCAAAAAACACTATTTACCACAGGTATAAAACCTGAGTAAAGATGACACAAAATGCACCAAACCTCCCCAACCTCAAGGAAAGGGAGGCAAAAGAGTTATCAAATCTTCCAAATGAAAATCCTCTCTTGGAAAATGACAGGTCTTAATGGCATGGCTAAACAGAGGCTAGCCAAGTCATTAAGAAAATAAATTAATTCGTCTATTTTTCTATTGCAAGAAACCAAAATTGGAGATACTTTTTATAAGTTTGTTTGTAACAATGTATGGAAGAGTAGTGAATCCATTTTTTACAATGCAAGGGTGGCTTCTGGAGGACTTATCTGTCTTTGGAACCTTGCTCTCTTTGAGGGTATATTGATTCGTTCCAACGAAGAAACTGCTAGTATTCTCTTTTCTGACAAAGATCCCAACTCCCCTTGGGCCCTTACCAAAGTATATGCCCCAGATTCTATTATAGGAAGATCCAGGCTATGAGAAATTATTTCATCAATTAGGAATACCTTTACAAATATTCCTTGGATCCTTGCTGGAGACTTTAACACTCCTTTGTTCCCTTATAAAAAAAAAAGGAGGGGTAGGATCCTTTACTAAAAGCATGCATGATTTTTAGGATTTCATAAATTAGAAAAATTTGATGGATGTAAATCTTAAATAAAATCAATTTACTTGGTCTAATAGAAGAAGTGGTTCTTAGCTCATTCAAGGTAAACTTGAAAGAGTTTTGTTCTCTCAGGAAGCCAAAACTATTTGGGGGGATGCTAATCTTTTTATTTACTTCTCAAAATTGGGTATGACCATAGTCCCATCCTATTGGATACTAAAAATCCTAAAATTTTCAGAATTCCTTTCAGATTCGAAGCAATGTGGATGCAACATATTGATTTTAGAGATAGAATCATTCAGTGGTGATAAAATAACTTTCAAGGATCACCCTTTTTCAGGCTGAGTCAAAAGCTCAAATCGATTAAAGAAAACCTTAAGATCTAGAACAAAGACATCTTTGAAAATATTTTTCAAATCAAGCATGAAATCAAAAATTGTCTTGCTACCATTGAGAAAGATATTTAGGAAGGTCAATATCGTACTGCTGAACAAAGAAAAGAAGAAAGGAGTCTCTTATCTCAATATCATAATATCCTCCAGTGTGAGGAATATTTTTTGAGGCAAAAATACTAGGCCATTTGGCTTAAGGAAGGCGACTCAAGTACCAAGTTTTTTCATGGTTCCACGTTGAGAAATAGAAGTAATAACAGAATAAAGGAAATTCTTTGCCAATATGGAAGAGTTACTTCTGATATTAAGGAGATTAGAGTTGAAGGTGTTTCTCATTTCATGCAATTACTTGAAGATTTACCAGCTGCTAACTCAAGTGTTGCCAAGGATTTTCTTCTCCAATTTATTCCTCATTCCATTTCTGAGGACATGAATTTTAGATTGGTTGCTGGCATCTATGATGAGGAAATCAATCATGCTCTTTTTCTATGAAACCAGATAAAGCTTTAGGCCCTGATGGTTTCTCTCCTAGATTCTTCCAAGCATTTTGGGATTTTATTGGTCCGAATGTGTGTGCAGCTATCAAGGAAATGTAGAATTCTAAAATAATTCCTCGTAGTTTTAACTCTACTTTCATTGCCCTCATCCCAAAAATCTCCAATGCCAAATATTTCAATGATTTTAGACCAATCAGTCTCTGTAATGTTGTGTACAAAATTTTGACTAAAGCCTTAGCTAACAGGATGAGAGAAGTCATGCCTCTCATTATTAATCATTGTCAAGGAAGTTCAGTTCAGGGTAAATCAATCCTTGATGGCATAATTTCTATTCATGAAGCCCTCCACTCAACTTCCTTCACGAAAAAGTCTTCTTTCCTTTTAAAATTAGATATATATAGCTTATGACATGTTGAACTGGGATTTCCTTTTGGCAGTTTTATCCAAATTTGGATTCCACCAGGATTGGATCAACTTAATTAGATTATGCATTTCTTTAGCCTACTTTTTCATTTTAATAGATGGTTCTCTAGTAGGATACTTTACTAGAAGCAGAATATTGAGGCAAGGAGACCCCTTGTCCCCCCTCCTCTTCATCATTGCAACATAAGCTCTTGGTAGATCTATTCATGCAGCCAAATAGTCAAGTCTTATTACTGGAATCAAGGTTACTTCTCAATCCACACCTGTTACTCATAAAAAATTTGTTTATAACACTCTTTCCATATTTACCTCAGTTTGTGAAGCCAAAGTTATTAAGCACATCCTTCTCTATGAAGTTGCTGTTGGACAAAAGGTCAGTTTACAAAAAAGCAAACTATATTTTCTTAACACTCCTTTGAGAAGACAACTTAATATTGCCAACATTCTAGGATGTGCTATATCCTCCTTGCCTGCCACTTATCTGGGTTTACCTTTGTTTGTGGGCAATGCCAATGAACACTTATGGGATAATATCATTGAAATATTTCAAAGAAAGTTGTCCACTTGGAAAGGTAATCTATTATAGTAGGCTGGAAAAGTTGTCTTAACCATGGCTTACTTACATAGCATTCATTTCTATTTCCTTTTCTTATTCAAATATCCTACTAAAGTTTACCATAAAATTGAACAAATTCAAAAATATTTCCTCTGGATAGGAGCTAAAAATAAAAATAAGTTTCACCTGGTTGCCTGCGAAAAAGTTTACAAACCTAAGGATCAAGGGGGAATAGGACTTGAAAGAATCCATATGTTAAATTCTGCTGTTCTTTCCAAACAAGCTTGACGTTTAATTTTAGGGTATTCTATAGAATGGGTCAAAATTACAAGAAGGAAATACCTCCAAAATTCAAATTTTTTATATGGAGATATTTCTCCATATGGATCCACCTTCTAGAAATCCATCTGTTCCATAAGGTAACTCATCAAAAAAGGGTTAAGGTGGTAGATTTGTGATGGGGAATTTGTGCATTTTTGGGAAGATAAATGTATAGGTAATTATCCACTTATAAAAATTCTAGAATTCATAATGCTTAAAGAATCCACTGATACTCTTTTTAGCCCCAAGGTTGCAGACTTCCTTACCATTTCCAATGGAAATAGATATTGGAAAATGATTCATCTTCCTAATTAGGTAGTTGAAGTTTCATCTCTTGAGTCTTTTTTATCTTCCTTTCCTATCCTTGATGTGGATTCTTGTGATCATCCTATTTGGGAACCCACTGATTCAGGCAATTTCTCTATTACATCTACTTATTTGTTATCTTTATCTCCTTCTGAGGTTCTCATTCCTTTCAATTTAGTGTGGCTTAAACATTTAACTCCTGAGGTTGTATTTTTTCTTGGTTAGCCATTTAGGATGGAATCCTCTCAATTGAGAACCTTGTTAAACATGGTATTCCCATCCCTAATAGGTGCATCCTTTGCTTGGATGATTGGGAATCCACTTTCCATATTTTTATTTTTTGTCCCTACTCCAAGTCTTTCCTCTACAATATTTTCCTCAAGTTTAACATCAACTACCCCCTTCTTCTCTTGTTGACCTCTTCATTCAATGGCCAAAATATTTTTCAAAATCCTTTTCTAAAAATCTTCTAGGGTTTTTTCCTTCACCATGTTTTATGGAAGATCTGGCTTGAGCACAATAGACATTTTTTTTATAAGGATTTCAGGGATGTTAATCTTATTTCCAATATAATTATCCTTTTTGCTAAGGAAAACACTTTGATTACCCCTTTTGATTTTTCACCCTTTTCTCCCTTTGAAGCTTTATTACTTAATTCATTTAATATTTCCTTAAAAAATCCTTGCCCTACTAATATGCATGGCTCCAAAACCAACATCAAATGGAATCCCCCTCCTCCAGGATGGGTCAAATTTAATTTTTATGGTGCTGCTAAAGGAAATATTTGTAGAACTAGAGGTGGAGGTATCCTCAGAGATCATCAAGAAAATTTCATTTTTACTTTTGTTGAACCTTTAGGGGAACTTACCAACCATTCTGCTAAAGCTAGGGCTCTATGGAGAGGCATACAATTCATCAAACAAGTTCCAATAAAATTCATCATCAAAGGAGATTCTTTAAATATCATTAACTATCTAAAAAACTCCAAATCTCTAGGTTGGAAAATCAGGAACCTAATTGAGGAAGCCAAGGAAATTCTCAAAAGCTAATAGGAAGTCATTGTTCAACATGCATTCAGGGAAGCAAATGTTGTTGCTGACAAGCTAACAAATATTGGTGCATCTACCCTGGAAATGCTGACCTGGATAGACTCTCTTCCCTGTGACATGAGAAAAATTGCCAGGTTGAATCTAAATCTTTCTTAGCCAAATGAATCAGTTTCTCTCCACACGTGATCCTCTGTTCATTTGGCCCTTGAATATAAGGGAAAGAATTTATATTGGGCCTAATTTATTTAAGATGATGGCGGTTGTTATAACCATTTTAATTTCCAAATTCATCTTCAAGATTTTTATTTTCCCTAGACTTCACCATTTTTGGAGCCTCTTCTCGATAAATTTTTTCAACCATATTTCCACTTATTTCCCATGATTTTTACTCATGCTGTCGCCCATTTTAGCTAGCTATCACCGGGGTTTTAAAAAATAAAATTGTGCCAAAAGCGTTTACTTCTATCACCTCTCATCATTTTAGGATTTTATTCCATGTATGCACCCCTTCTACCTGTTCGAGAGCCTTCCTTTTTCGTCATTCCAATCGCATAGTCCCAAGATCTGCTCCTTTGCACCTTTCTATTCCTTGGGTTTTTGAATATTTCCTTATTCCACCCATTCTTAGATTCCCAAGCATCCTTTTTAGTTAATTTTCTCTATTCACGACACACATTTCTAGTTTCACCGGTGATCATGTCTATTGGATAATCCTTATCTGTTATCCCTGCAACCAATTAGCCTCTTCTATATGGTATTTCATGTTCTCTAGATGAAATACTAGTGTGAGAAGTTGGGAAAAATATCTTCTACGTCATTTTCTATAGCTTTGGTTCTCTATAAACCATGTTAAAGCTCTATTCTGGTCTTATTGTCTTTCCTCTGATCCTCTGCATATATTTCAAAAAATCTTGTCCCTTTGTTCTAGGAGACACTAGGATGACGATTGTTGAGCCAGAGACCTTTTCCATCAATCCCATAGTTGAATATACCCTCAAAGATAAAAAAATTGATCCCCTTTTTCAAGATATTTTTGGGACCGATTGTGATGCCAGTATGGCATTCACCTCAACTTGGGGTAATGGTGTCGTCATTATCCATGAAGTCTAATTTTAGATATCTATAGATCTACTTGTAGAGCTGACTGGATAGAGTGTAGAAGGCCGAACATTGAGGAGGAACAAACACCATTGGAAGGTGGAGCTTAGTCAATTCGAAGCTACATCACCGTTAAGGAAGCTCCACAAGAAAGTTTTGTTTCACAAGGACCTACCTACTCCTTTGAAGGAGGTAATGAAACCCATCATGCAATATATAACTATTGAAAATCTCGAGTCCCAACTATGTAGTTTCCATATTTCCTTTGTGAATCACTTGAGAGACGTAAAATTACTTCACATACCAAAATTCCTATATTGGTCCATGGACTATTCTATAACTTCCACCCGTGCTAAGGAGTAGGATTGGCCTTATCATTAGGTTCTATTCAAAATCCTGTATGCTTATCTGCTACAAAATTTTCCCAAAGGAAATATCATCGCTCAGGAAAATACAGAGGATGATACGTCATCCACACTTGGCCCCAGGATGAGAGGGGCCAAAAGGAAGGGCAAGATTGATAAATCTCAGGGATATCTTAGTGCGAAGAAAAAGGTCAAGGAGGACTTTACTCCCACTAGGAGTTCCCAAAGGCTTAAGGGAAAAGTGTCCCTAAGCCCTAAGAAGGCAAAAAAAGGTGGTGAGGACGACTCCAGTGACACCGTAGAGAATACCTACACAAAATAGTCATCCAATCCACCTCTACAACCATTGCCCACATGGAAACAGCTTGGGATGCTCTTGGGAAGGCTATTTTGCAATTAAAGGATCGGAGAAATGCATTAAATCTACTATTTTTCTATGATACCTTTGATGAGGAGGTCCCTGCTAACTCTGCTACCACTAGCATTTATGAAGTAAAGGAGGATGATGTTGTTCAAATCGCTAAGGAGATATTTTAAGGAAGTGCCCAAGGATGGAATCAAGGAAGGTAAACAAGAAACTTTTATCGCACCTCCTTTTGAGTAATTTCCTCTATGTTTTTTGTTTTTGACCCTATGGGGTTTCCTGTCCTTCTGGTTTTTCTCTGTTTGTCTTTCTATGTTTTCCTTTTGGTTTAGGATGCATTTTGAGATTTAATCACATCCTTTTACCTTTCTTCTGCTTTGCTAGGATGCACTTTTGCTTCTTTTGCATCCCTTTCCTTTTTTTTGTATCAAGGCATTGGGGCACCTTTCAAATGCTCCCTTAATGAAAATTATTAACTTACCAAATAAAAAGAAACGAATAGGGTCAGGTCTAGCCCATCCCCATCAATGAATTCCATCTGAAGCTATACTATAAGTAAAAGGTTTCTCTCCACTTCACATGTATTATATGTAAATATGTTCTTATTTCTTTCCAAAGGCCACTTCAAGGAAAAATGTCAAGTTTTTACGACATTTTGGTATCCAAAGCCCACTTCAATGGAAATGTCAAGTTTTCGCGACATTTTGGCATCCAAAGGCCACCTCAAGAAAAAATGTCAAGTTTTCATGACATTTTTGTGTGCAAGGGTCACTTCAAGGAAAATTTTTGTGTTTTCATGACATTTTGGCGTCCAAAGGCCACCTCAAGAAAAAATGTTGAGTTTTCATGACATTTTGGCATCGAAAGGCCACTTAAAGGAAACATTTTGAATTTTCACAATATTTTGGCATCCAAATGCCACTTCAAGGAAAATATCAAATTTTCATGATATTTTGGTATCCAAAGTCCACCTCAAGGAAACATTTCAAGTTTTCATGATATTTTGGCATCCAAGGGCCACTTCATGGAAAATTTTCACAATTTTGTGATATTTTGGTCATCCGATGGTCAAAATCAAAGCAACCATGCCTTTTGGTGGGAAAATTAGTTTTATTGAATTTTTAAAATCCTTGCACCTCAAAGTACCACTATATCAAGTTATTGGCCCAGAAAATAGGTGACATAAATTTATTAGCCAACGACAGAAGTGAAGCAACACCATTGGTCCCGATAAAATGGTAATGCATCGCAGTTGGTTTTCTTGAATGTGGCACACGAAATAAAGCATCCAAAAATGTTTGAAATTGATCACGAGGTGTGTGCCACAAACCATAATTAATGCATATCACCTTGGCACATGCATGCATGTCTACTTATGCCACGAAAGCATTTTAATTACTTCTCTATCCTATGAAAATTTTCCCTTACTTGCAATGTTCTTGGATTTCCCTAAAGTTCTCTAAGCTCTTCTGGGTGCCTCTCAGGTTTTTCTATATACTAAAATCATAGCGAGCAACCGTGATAGCCTATTCTCTATCCACTAAATAAAAGTGCAAGGTCGATAAAAGTAAAAGTGGTTTCATAGACCAAAATTCACACATCACCGATACTAGAGTAACATGGAAAAATCTAGAGAAATTTTGAAAAGATGTGGAATCCAGGGTAGCAAAGCGTAACCTGCCATTGTGCTCAAGCACATTATCCTACCACTTCCTAATCTATTTATATGTTTGCACCCCTATTCATCCCTATCCTAAATTAATCAGAGCCATGTCAACTTTTTACGATGTAAAGCACAAAATTATCAAGAATTTGAAGGGTGAGGTCATATTTATGCTAGACATTGATGTTTTTAGGGTCATATTCAGTTGTGATGAAAGGCCTATGGTAAAACCTATTCCTTTTGATCCAATAAACTCATCCAAGTTCTATACCCCTTCCCTCAATATAAAATTGTTTCTACAAGAGCATTTATTGGAACCTCCTCCTGAGGGTACCTTGCCAAAATATCTGATTCCCCTATCAAAATTTAAGAATAAGGAGATTTTCTCCATGTTGGATATGGTAGCGGAGCTATAATATAACATGCAGGTCTATGGATGGTATATTTTAGTGGTGCAGTGCATGTCAAACCCTAAGTTCTACGATGCTTCACGTGTAGATAAGAAGACAGTGCCACTTTTCTTTGACTGGTCGACATATCTGGATCATTAGATACATGCAGGTCTATTATGGATACAGAGGGATTCCATAGAATATTTCAAGTTTTCCTCTGACCTGGTATGGATTTTCTTTTTCTTTCAGTCAAAAAATCTAGAATTCATCTCTACCACAACTAAGGATCAAGATGGAAATAAATTGCCTATATATGAGTGGATATTAGTTCTCTCAAAAGTAGAATCATACTACTACCTTAATATGGAGTTCCTAGGTATCGCATTAAAAATAATGTATGGAACTATTCCAAGAATTCCCCAAAGGATGTAGGATACCTTGCAACATACTCATGTAGAAGAGGGAGATTGGTTCATCTTGACACAAGGGGTAGTCTTCAGATTGTATGGATTCATAGGGAAGCCCTTCTTACTTCTATATTATGTCACTAAGTGATTGTTCAATCTAGAGTATGTGAGGCAAATTGAATATATAAACTATAAATTTGGCATAGGGGCTAGCAATACTAGTACATGTCTCATGCCTTTCCAATTTACAGGGATATCTGTCTCAAAAAAAGGAGATCACGAGTGAATCACTCAAACTATAAAGAGCCTAAATTTAATAGAATTACCATAAAAATAGAAGTATGATCCCATCGACATATTTTCTCAAAAATAAGCTACTCTAAACCAGAATCCCTTTAAAAAAATTTATGCATCAAATAGGCAAATCGACAAATAAGGCAAAAATAATGAAGAAGATAAAGCATTATAATGGGATGTCGAAAAAATGTAGCAATTGGTCCTGTGGCATGATTTCTATGAGCATATGACAGACTGGAACCCCAATTTTAATCCAAGACATAAGTTAGGTGAAAAGGTTATTAAAAGGATGAATAAAAAGGAGAAATACTGGACACATGCAAAAATTCTAGCTTGGTGGCAGATGAGGTGCCAGATACAAATGCACACCAGATATGGGATAAAATTTGATCATGAGTTTTGCAAGAGATATGATAATTTTCATGCCACATGGTCTAAAAATATTGTAGATAAAGTACCACCAGACATCAATGGTATCTCAGTTATACTCATCTCCGAAAAGTTCAAGACTAGACAAGGAAAAGGTAAAGAGATCACGACAAAGGAACCTAAGCAAGCAAAAGTCCCAAAGAATGCCGCTCAAAAATACATTCCTCCTTCCACATTAAACATAGAGTCTAATGATGATTATACTCTCTTCTATAGAAAGAGGAAATCAGAGTCAACAAATGAAAGGGAATAAAAGAAAAGGAGGCAAGAAGAAGCACACTCTAAGGAAACAAGAGACAAAGAAGAAATAGAGGACCAAGAAGGAAATATGAAGGAAAGCATAGAAAAAATCTTTGGACTGTAAGAGACAAGCAACCAAGAGTTGTATGAAATTGCTAAAAAATCCATCCCCACTGGAAAAGCCCCCGATGAATAACAAGTCCCTACAAAATACGCAATGGATACTAGAGATACGAGCCTAAAAAATATAGCAAAGACTTATACTAAAGACCAGGCCCCTCCAAAAAAATTACTAGAAACTAGAGACTTGAACCCGCAAAAAGAATCAGGTATATCTCCTATTAAACTTACTACATCTTATTTTTGTTATCATTCCCCAAGGAATTTCCCTTCCCATTCTGCATATCAAGGTGATGCCTCTTCTTCCTCTATTTAGAAGCCTCCACCATTACCACCATCAGCCTAGATTGACTCGAAAGCATCCTTGGTTGTACCTCCAAATACACTCACTAAACAACCAGATGTGGATACCTCTATAGCCACCATTCCCTTACCCTATACCATAAAATTTCCAAAATTCTAATCCATTCCTACCTCTTCTTCCAAAAGTCACCCCACAATTGCTAAACTAAAAAATTTAAGAAGGCAACCCTAAATGCTTTTGCCTGGTTGAAGTCATACAAAACTCAAAGTTCTAAGGATATAGCTCACACTAGGGAAGATGTAGCCCTAGACCCTATCAGGATGTAGTGTTATACCTTGAAGATGATGCCACTGGTCCAAAATCCTGAAGGGGAAATGACCTTGGAAGATTACCAAGCTGAGATAACCATCGAAGATATCACTCAACTACCAATGGAGGATGAGTGGGAAAAAGCCCAAGCTCACATGGGGATAATATACTTGAATGTTGAGTATTATAAAGAGAAATAAATTAGTTCTAAGCAAGAATAGAAGCATTTGGAGAAAGCCTTGAATCAATAAAATACAATTGAAAATGCATTGAAAAACAAAGCAAAGAAGTGGGAACAAATGTTCAATGAAGCGGCCCCTTATAAGTAAGATGAAAAAAATACTGTAGAAAAAATCTAGCAATTGAACAAGTAGGTGGAAGACCTTTAGAAGCAGATCTCATATGGCACTAGTAAGACCAGTGGGATATCCAAGGAAAAATCCAAGGCAGTCAGAAATGAAATGATTGGAGATATCTGAAAGATGAGTTTAAAAGAAAGGCCTATGTTATCGTATTTGGTCAAAATTAAGGATACATTGGGTCAGATAGCAGATGAATTTACTACATCCATAAACTTCCTAAAAATAAGGCTATCTACAACAATGAAAATTCAAGTTCTTGCAGAAAGCATGCAAGCAATATTTGGATATAGATCCTTGGATGAAAAATAGTCCCAAGCCAAAATAGCTGCCAGAAGTTTCTTCAAAAGACACAAGTTGGTGATAGAAAGTACCAAAATATTGCAAGAACTCAAGGTAGAGGCTAAGGGAATTTTGAAACTTGTAAGCATAGTGGAAAACTATGGCATGCCAAGCTTCTGGGATAAAAATTCAAAATTTTTAGAGGAAGATAAGGCTTCTTGAAAAACTTTTGAAGAAGACGAATCAGAGATAGACAACTGGGAAGAGCCATTACAACAAGAGTAAATATTTAGTATGGCTCAAGACCTCACTCAGATCAACTCCTATTTGCATGAATTATACATGAAGTTGAAAGTTCTATTGTACAACAAAGTAGAAGAATTAGAATATCTATACTTAACTTTCATGGAAACTTCAGACCCAGATGAAGAGAATAGGAAAAAGGCATGTTTTGCCTACAATGAAGTTGTCCAATAAAAGGAGAAACATGAAAAATCTAAGAAAGCTTTAACAAGCAGTGCAACAGCACCTGGGCAATAGGACATAGAGAAATCTACAAAAGAAGATACTCCCGATGAATGACCACACAGATCAAGAAAACATCCTTTTTTCTTGGTATCACTCCCCTTTCTCTCCTTTTTATTTTAGTTGTTCTTTTTACTTTGTTCTCTAATGGATAAAAGCTCTAGGTTATAAATTTCACTTGCAGAATTCCCATAGGAGGTGCCAATAATGTAGGTCAAAATGACTACATCAAAGGGAGTAAGGAGTTGTCTTCTCAAAATTTCACTAAGTATAAAAGAAACGTTACACTAGCACGACATTTTTGGACCAAGGGACCAAGTGAAAGGAAAAAGTCAAGATGGTGTGACATTTTTGAACTCGAAGGCTAAGTTCAAGGAAAAAGTCATTATGGCACGATATTTTTAAGCTCGAAGGCTAAGTCAGAGGAAAATATTATGATAGTGTAACGTTTTTGAGCCCGAAGGCTGAGAGAAGAGAAAAAGTCATGATGGCGTAACATTTTTGATCCCAAAGGCTAAGTCAGAGGAAAAAGTTGTGATAGCGTGACATTTTTGAGCCTGAAGGTTGAACGAAGAAAAAAAGTCATGATAGCACGACATTTTTGAGCTCGAAGGCTAAGCAAAGAGAAAAAGTTATGATGGCACGATATTTTTGAACCTGAAGGCTGAGTGAAGAGAAAAAGTCATGATGGCACAAAATTTTTGAGCCCAAAGGCTAAGTAAAATGAAAAGGTTGCGATAGCATGACATTTTTGAGCCTGAAGGCTGAGCAAAGAGAAAAATTCATGATGGCACAACATTTTTGAACCTAAAGGCTAATTCAAAGGAAAATATCGCGATAGCATGACATTTTTGAGCTCGAAGGCTGAGAGAAGAGAAAATGTCATGATAGAACAACATTTTTGAGCTTGAAGTCTAAGAAAAGAGAAAAATTTGCAATGGCATGATATTTTTGAGCTCAAAGGTTGAGCGAAGAGAAAAAGTTGTGATGGCATGAAATTTTTGATCTCGAAGAGTAAGTCAGAGAAAAAGGTCACGATAGCACGACATTTTTAAGCCCAAAGGCTAAGTTGGAGAAAAAGGTCATGATAGTGCAACATTTTTGAACCCAAATAAGAGTAGTGAAAGGCAGCTGGGCCATGACACTTCCAAGAAGATAAAGGTAGATTATGGTAACAAGAATATCCTAACCATTTCTAGTTGAAGATCCCATGCTCTCTTAACTACCACTCTACCAGAATGAGCCTACGGGCATATTGTTGTAACAAATTTTAGTTTTTTTGTTATGTAAAAAATATTTATATAGGATGAGTGACCAAAACAATGGTTGGCTCTTGGATGTTTACAAGGCAATGTACACAGACTTTTGAAAGCAAATAAAGACTACTCATTCTGATTTTTGGCTCACTGGTGTTGTTATCAAGTATGTATGGGTTGTTAATTGTTGTATAAGTTAAGTTGAATAGAAATCACTTTAATTCTCATTTTGAGTTTCTACGTTTAAAGTTTAGCTAGCTCTAAAATTAGTAGTTCCAATAGGATTATGTTTGATTAAATCTGCATCAAAGGATAAATTATTCTATTTCGATGGTTTGAAGAATTTTTTCCTGTAAAATACTGTAGAGATAGCTTTGTTGTTATCTAATATACACTATTTAAATGTTCCTAGCAATTGCTATAATTCCCTCTCTTTATGCATTTAATTCTCTCTCCCATTTCCCTATAAATCAAGGAACCAACCTCCTCTAGAGATTGAACCAAGTAAACTCTGTTTTAGACCCGATCTTTCAAAATTGGCAAAGTCTTGGGCTCAAACATAACCAAAGGAAAATTTTGCACCAACAACGCCTCATTGGGATCATGATTTGTATCAGTTTCAATATTTTCTTGCTCTTCTGTATCAAGTTTAGGATTCTCTCTATCAAATTGATCATCTTCTTGAATAATTCTATCAGATTGCAAATGCCTTCACTAACTCCTAAGGAATGGAGTCATTAGGAGAAACAAAAAGATAGAGAAGAAAACTAAGCAAAGACATAAGATTTTTTAATATTATCTTATCTAAAAAAACTTAAGTAGTGATATTGTTTAATTTTTTCAAGAAAACACAAAGGAAGAGACTTCCTATCTTGGCCACTAATACATGCAATTCACATCAGGTTCACCAAATATGTAGAGCGGGAAAAATACCCTTATGTGTATGATTCTCGGTTGGATCCACTAGGAATTGATGTGAACCATGGATGTGTGTTATATTCTCTACACTCGAGGATGACAAAAGATATGGGTTCACCAGGAATGGTTTTAGGAATCACTCCATGTCTGGGGTGAAAATGTTTAATTTATTCAATTAAGCAACCACCTATGTTTGGTATTTCTAAACTAAACTATACAAAACAAAAAAATGGTGTAAAATAAACAATATGTAAGAAAGCAATATCTAACCCTAGTATACTTCTTAGATTCAATGATTTATAACCCTAGGTTGCAAGAAATGAAATTACTTTTCTCTTTTAAGGAAGGCACAAAGGAGATGAAAAACAAGACTAAATCCTAGATGCAAACTAAATGATCTTTTCTTTTGAATGTATAGAAGTAATTGAATGAATATTGTTCTTTTGTTAATTTATGTTTGGAATAAAGATAATAGAATGTATAACAACAAACAACCTAAAGCTTTACCAAGGGTAATGATCTATTTTGATGTTTGACCCAATATTTATCTTACATCCAGAATATCCCACAACTTCAAATATGTAAAATAACTTCACCAAAAACTAAAAATATATTGTCAACGTTAGGGGGCCTACTTAGGCCATTGTATGATAGTGCTTGGAGTTATAATAGTCAGGACCCCAGGGTCCTTTTAGCTGACATTTTGAAAGAAAAATTATCTTTGACCATTGGAACATACACAATGAAGTATGAAAGTATGAATAATAAATGATATGCATAAATAAAATGAATATAAAAACTTGAAAAATGATGCAATCTCTAAATTAGGGTTTGGTAAGAAATGGTTGCTTCCAAGATAATATGATATGCAATGCAAGTAAAATAAAATGATGAAATATAGAACATAATAGAAACAGAGAGATGATAAATTAGAATAGGAATGCAAGTCAAAACACTAGGGTCTTGGGATGAACAATTGTCCCAAAGCCTACCTAGACAGAATAGGTACCTTATAAATTATCGAGCATAGATTTAGTAGCATAAAAGAGATGGGTCAAAGTGCCCAATGGGTAAAAATAGAGTTTTTTATGAATTTGTGTCCTATAGAATATGGGGCACAAATTCACATAGGAGGATTAAAAACCATGAAATAAAGATAAAAAATGCAATAGAAGCAAACACAATGATGAAATTGAATGAACTAATGAACATAAAGAAATAACTTGATGATATTATGGAAGAAATAAGAGCAAAGGTGGAAGACCTCTCCTCCTCCAAGAAGACACATTATCTTCAAAGTTTTCTCCACTTGTAGATCATAAGGAACACCAGCAGTAGAACACTAAAAGCACCAAGAGAACAAGAAGAAGATCACAAGAAGCAAAAGAATCTTGTTTTGCATTAAGATATTATTGATATCATTCAGGGTCCCAAAATAAAAGAGGATCCAATACCTATATTTATAGATGATTTGGAAGGGGAAAAGGTGGTAAAATAAAAGGTTAACCTTGATTGATCCGATGCATCAAAAGGTCAGCCTAAAATTTAGGGTTTATCCACAAAAATCCTAAATTTTCGAATGCACACCCCATAACTTATCAGATATAGGGGATAAACTTGACCCCAAAAATTTTGATGGCCTCCTAAAGGATTATAAGGAAAAATGACTCATTTGGGTGGGTCAATTTTCCATGTCTACACCAAGATTTTGCCTATGAAAAATAGGACTTTCAAGTGGAAGGCAAATAAGTAGTAGTGTTAAAATATGAAGATTCATCACAACAAGAGACACTAGTTGAAATAGCCAATTTTGAGCATGAGGATGATACCATGGCTTTATCTATTTTTCCCTTATAGGTTTCCACGATCACCATACCATTAAGGTCGAAGTATTTATCAAACATCACAATATCAATATATCAATTGATTGAGGTAGCAAACATAAATTTATTAATAGGAAAGCAATAGTCTTTGGATTATGTCTTAATACTTTAACCCAAGAAAATTTTAAGTATTAATTACAAATGAAGAAAAATCAATGTGTGGGTCAAATTAATAAGGCTAACATCCATATGGGTGATTGTACTTGGTCTATTAATTTCTTCACCATGAATTTGGGAAGGTTAGATTTCATTTTGGGAGAACAATGACTATCCTAGTATGGCAATATTACTATTAATCTACAACAATTATATGTCAAATGGATGGAGAAATAAAAGGTTATTTATCTCCAAGAAATCTAACTCCTTCCCTTCATGGTGTTTATTTCCCATAGTATGGATAAAATATTTAAGAAAGGTGATTGTGGTTTCTTCACCTAGGTTAATTGCATGTAAGTTTAGTCTTTGGAACCATTTTTCTAGACCTTTCTTTAGACTAGTATAATATAATGGATCATTATGTATATGTATTTGGTAATCCCATGGGTATTACCCCTAAGCAAACTTATTATCATGTCATCCATTTAGTTCTAATAATTCAACCTCCCAATGTTAATCCTTATTGTTATACCTAGTCCTAAAAGTATGAATTTGAGAAGCTAGTCTAGGAAACATTGGAGCAAGGGACTATCTATCTAGCCATTAGTCCTTTTTCCTCTCTAGATTTTATGGTGTGGTATATGAAAAATATTGGTGCATATGTCCTAATTTTTGACCTCTCAACAAGATCACCATAAAATATAAGTTTCCTATCACTATTATAGATGATTTGTTGGATGAATTTCATGGTGATAAAAACTTTACAAAATTGGACTTGCACTTTGGGTTCCATAATATTGAGGTTAGAGAAGAGTATATCCTTAAGAATATTTTTAATACACATGAGGATAATTATGAGTTCTTAGTAATTTCTTTTGGTCTCACTAATACTCCTTTCACTTTATAAAGCCTCATGAATTCTATATTCTATCATTTTCTCTACAAGTTTGTACTAGTCATTTTTTATGATATCTTAATTTACAAGTCCTGGGTATCTTATCTAGTTCATGTGGACTAAATTCATCACCTATTAAAAAAGGAAAAATATTTGTCAAAAGGTCCAAGTTTTTCTTTGGGATCCATGAGTTAGTATACTTGGGACATATAGTATCCTAGGAAGGAGTCAATATGGATATTAAAAATACTAAAGTCATGAAATATTGTCCTTATCAAAATCCCTTATGTAGCTCCATAAATTTTTATGTATCACAAGGAACTACAAGAAATTTATATACAACTATGTAAATATTGCTATTTATTTTATTTTTGTCACTAAGAATGACTTTATTTGATCTGAAGCATCTTCCCAAATCTTCCATGCTATAAGGGAGGCTATATGGGTCATCCTACTTTTAGCCACTTATAATTTTAGTAAACCCTTTGTCACTGAGTGTGATGATTTAGGCATAGGTATTGGAGCTATCTTGATGTAGGATGGACATCACTTGGATTTCAAAGGAAGTGACTCTCCACAAGAATATGAATTTATCCAACTATGATAAGGAAATGTTAGTTGTTCTATGTATCATAGAGAAATGATAAACTTATTTATTGGGGTGACACTTCATCATTAATATTGACCATATCAACCTTAAGAATTTATAAGAATATTATATCTCATATTTAAAATAGAATAAATGATTGAAAAATATCTTGGAATATGATTTATCATTAAGTACAAGAAAGGAAAGGAGAATGTGGTGATTGATGCTCTATCTTGCAAACATGGGGAAATTATTCTTGTTTGTGACATCTCTAGTCCTCTTCAACAAAGGCTTTCCCAACTTTAGGAGGACTGGATTTTTGACCCATATACTTATAGAGTCATTTAAGAAGTACCCTCGAGCTCTTTACCATATTGTTTTTCTTATATGTTGATGGGATTATTTACAAGAAGTATCACATTTATCTTCCTCAATACTTGGCTACTAAGACAAATGTCCTCCAAGAAATGCCTATATCTCCTTTGGTAGACATTCTAAATTATTAAAAACATACCAATGGGTGAAGTATTTTTCTTAAAAGGAATAAAAGTGGATGTTAAGACCTTTGTGGTTGAATGCAAGGTGTGTTAGCAAAACAAGGGGAAATGGTTAAATATCTTGGATTGTTGCAACACTTGTCTATTCTTGACCATTAATAGGAGAATATTTCAAAGGATTTAATTGAGTGCCTTTCCAGATATGAGGGACCAATGGTGATATTTGTGATTTACTTTTTAAGTACACTCAATTTTGTGCATTGTAACATCCCTTCTTAGCCAATAAGTTTACCAAGGTATTCTTTGAATCTATTATTAAATTACATGATATACCCAAATCCATTCTTAGAAATAATAACCCTATATTCACAAGTAATTTTTGGAAGGAATTTTTATATCTTAAAGGTGCTCAATTGAATATGCCCTCTTCTTATCACCTTTAGTTGGATGGCTGGAAGGATATTATAAGCAATTGTTTGGGTACATACCTTCACTATTTTGACCAATATAAGTAGTATCATTAGGTTAATTGGCTCTCTTTAGCTAAATGGCGATATAATAAATATTACCATTCTACCTCAAGATTTCCCCATTTAAGGCATTATATAGTCAAAAACCTCCATCAATGGTAGACTATGTTCTAGGATCCTCCAAGGTGGGTCATGTGGATGATTTCTTATAGTAGTTATGGATTGTGTTATAAATTCTCAAAGAGAATTTGACCTAGGACCACAACCATATGAAGCAAAAATATAACTTGCATCATTCTAAGAAGCAATTTTCCATGGGGGATATGGTCTTTTTGCATCTCCATCATTATAATTTTTTTTTCTTGAAGAACATGTCTAATCAAAAGTTGGCTCAATTTTATGGCCCCTACAAGGGGGTTTGTCACATTAGGGAAGTGACATATTATTTGGAGCTTCACCATCTTCTCACACCCATATTGTTTTTTATATTTATTGTATTAAATAGGCTATTGGCCAAAAGTTGTAATCCAAAATGGAAATTTTAATGCTTAATGAAGAAGGCCAAATCACTCTTCAACTAGAAGAAGTGTTGTAATCCATAGTTTATATTTTGTGGTCTCAAAAATTTAGAAGTCCCTCACAAAATGGTAGGATCTTATAGAAGAATAATTAACATGGGATCTTGAGAGAATTTTCTATCCATTTTTAGGTTTTAGAAAAAATATTTCTAAGGGAGAAATCCATATAATGGCTATAATATAGCCATATTAGATATATTTATTATTATTATTTTGGCCCCTAGGATAAAGTAGTCAATGCTTGAGATTTAGGTTAGGGTTAATGTTAATTTAGTCTATATATAGGAAGAGTTATGTTGTAGTTGGAATTTTCTTTTATTGTAGACACCTAAAAATCTCACATTAGCCCTTATTCACTATTCACATATTCACTATTCACTATTCACTATTCACTATTCACTAAGCTCCCTTGGCTACCTAAGCCCTCTCCTACACCTAGCCCTTGGTCACCATGTGACCATCCCTTTGGTCTAACCAAGGGATACCTCATCCTAGTCTACCCTTTGACTAGTCTACCTACCACCTAAGCCTAGATCACCCTAGCCTAACCATGGTTACCTCTCAACCTTGGTCAAACTTCACATTATGGTCAACCCTAACCATGGTCAACCTAAATCTAGGTGCACATCTCTCAACCTTGGTCAAGTTATTAACCTTGATCAACCCTCACCCTAGGTTTACCTAACCATGGTCAACCTAACTCATGCTCCATTTCCACATAGAACAAAAGTCTTGGTTTTATCCCACATGGGTAAAGCAAAGACCACACTCCCCTTTTATATCTTGCCTCCCACCAACCTTTATCGTCATCCCAACCCCACATGGGAAAATTAAAGCCCATATTCCCCCTTTCCATATCGCCTCCCACCAACTTTTATCCTCATCCCAACCCCACATGGGTAAATAAAAGCCCATACTACCCCTTTCCATCTTGCCTCTCACCAACTTTTATCCTCATCCTAACCCCACATGGGCAAAGAAAATTCTATACTCCCTCTTTCCATTTTGTCTTCCACAAACCTTTGGCCTCATCCCATATGGACAAATAAGTCCCATACTCCATCCAGCTTATCTTGTACCCTAATAAGCCACCTCATAGGACATCGCACCTCCCTAACCTTATAAATTTCTATAAATAGGAAACCATTTCCTTCACCACCAACAAGAAGAGAATGTATGATAACTATATAGGGATTTATAATATCAAGGAGGAGAGAAAAAGAGCTTTACTATACCCAGATGCTACTGAAATTACTCTAGGACTTATGTATGCATTTGTGAGGCTTTAATATGCTTTGTTTTAATTTATTTTTAATATTTCATTAAGACATCCTATTTTATAAACATGTGTTACTAACCTTTTATTGTGGGCTTGTGTGTAGTAACATATTTTGTAGGGTTACACAGGTTTTGAGGAATGGTGTAGCTAGCAGTGGCAAGCATCGTAATCCATTTTCCCCCTGAGGATCTTGTAGTAGACTCCTATAATGCTGCAAATATATTTTGTGCTAGGGTCCCTTCTCTCAAAGGCCCTATTTTGTAGCCCTAGGGGCAAATTGTAAAGGGATATAATCTTATGTAACACCTTTTTAAGCTTAATGAAATATGATATGTTTTCTGTTAGTTAATTTTAGCAATCATGTTTGGATGCCCCACTTTTTAATGTTGTTGTTAGTTTGTTGGCTGACTAATTAACATATTTGTCATCATTTTTTTGTGTTTCAGGGTATCGAAAACCAACACAGACTCCTCAAAACCCTCATACACCAACTCAGGTCTAAAGCAAAGCTTTTTTGGGCCTGCATGCTAGAATTGTATGGACATTATTTCTTTTCATGTTTTGCATGTATCTTTTTAGTAGTACATGCTAAAGTATTTGCATAAGGCACAAATAAAGCCTTTAATTTGTTTGTCTTCTTAAGGTGAGATAGATTTTGATTATCTCATACATAAGGCTCTCATAAGACATTTTTCATAACCTTAATAGGCATATCTTGGCTAGTATAGATAGATTTATGCTAAAGCAAATATTAATGTAGCTCTCGCTAAAATCAAATGATCTTTCCTTACTTTCCTTTAGCATGGATTTTTATTTATCAAAATACAACTCTCATTGATTTCTTAGTGTAGACTTTATTTCTAAAAAGCACTTTTCTTTCACAAAAGTTGAAAGACACCAAAATAACTTGGTCAAATTTTAAATCATTTAAAATTATTTTACAAAATGCACCAAGACACACTTTGGTCCACATTTCATTGTTTGTTTAGCATAGTTTTTCTTTAAAATAGCAAGTTATTTCAAATATCACATTTGAAAATATTGTCTTCATGTCTTTTGTTATAGCACAATTTTATTTTTACACTTTGGTTTATAAAAAGAAAAAGAACAATCACACACTCACGTGGGTTAACACATTGGTTTTTTTTGGATTCGATCACCAACTGCCAATAGAGATGAACGACATTGGATTCCATTGGAAAGAATTTAATCACCCCCTAGAGACCATAGTAGCCCCCTCGAGTGTTTTTTTAGACTTCATCATTGGAAGATCCCTTACTCTTGAGATTACCTTGAGGTAGGATAGGATAGATACCTCTACTCACAAGGCTTCATATAATCAGTGAATGTGCAATTGTTGTTATTATCTAAGCTTGATCAAGGGTGAATAAAAATCTCAAATGGGCCAATAGTAGGAACTAGATAACACCACCTCTTGCATAAGAGGAAGTTTGTATCCCCTATCTAATCACCATAAGCTTTCCTCTAGTCATAGGATGTTGTTCACCTATTTTTGCAACACTACTCTTTACATACTTTTGAGTGGGAAGGGTGTGCATTAATGTACCCCTCATAGATCTTATTCATCCACCCTATGTTTCTAGTAGTTTCACAGTAAAAAAAACACACACACACAAACACAAAAACCAATGATCAAACAAAGGATTCAACATTAGCCATCATGAAAAATAAATTAATATAAACACTTCAAAAACATCATCCACACACTTGTTTGTTGTTTGCTATTTAAATATTTGTGTTATAAAACCTACCTAACACTAACATTCAGGCTTGAAAACAATTTTATAAAATCCACTTGTTATCCATTTTTCTCCATTATTATTTCCACGCAAAGCCAAGTGCATGAGTAAGAGCGCATTGCCATAGATAATTCCAAAGTGGACCCCCTATCTGAATACCAAGGAGAGACATCTCTTATTGGAAGCTAGTATTAGAACATTCCCTCTTCTATTGGAAATTTGAGCATGTTGTGTTGTCATTAATATCAAAAGTTTTGATGTTCTAATTTGATGGCAATGTTTGTGAGAATATTATTCAAAGGGCACATGAGGCATGAGGCAACAAGAAGAAATAAAATCCTTCTCCATGATGGTATTAAAAATAAAAATAAAAGGGTCAAGTTGATTTACCATGGTGGTATTTGAAAAAGCAAAAATAAAAAGGTCTATCTAATTTACCTTGGTGGTAATTTTGCAAAATAAAAAGGTTAAATTGATTAACTATGGTGGCAAAAGTTTTAACCTAAGAAAAGGCCCTAAGATAAATTATAATATTTAAATCCCTTGGATTTAAATTATTATAATTAAAATATAATATTTTATTAGCACCAAAGGTTTGCAAATTCGAGTGCTAACATCAAAGTCAATGCCAACCATCACATATAAATATTGCATGCTAACGTGGTTCATAAAGTGTTCGTGTGTTGAGAAATTTGTGTGCCCAAAATATCATCGTTTGATTTACGACGAAGAGGAAGATGACATCAGTTTTTAGAAAATCAAGGCAGAGTAAAGGACAAGGAGTAAGGGATCTGAATTTCTATCTAATCTAGGCAGGTAGCCTAGATGGTAGCATTCGCAGCACTAGGACATGGCAGTGGACAAGTCTCCTGTTTGAGATGCGATGGAGGCAGGTGATAAGGTTTTGTTTGAAGTTTTTTGTTTTGTGCTGACAATAGATGACAAGAAGGAGCATGTGCTCCTTGGTATTGTGTGGGTGGCTAGTCCATGTGGTGTTTTCCCTTGTGCTAGGATGCGGAGGCTAGCAAGGTCATAGGTTCGACCAACAACGACAACACTTGAAGGTAGAATTAATTTTTTTAATAAGGTATGCATTTTGTTCTTGGTTAGGGAGTTATAAGGGTTAGTCAATTTTATCATTGTGACATGAAATGGTTATGGAGCTATAAGGATAGTAAAGTGATTTGATTTTTATTTTAGAAAAGGATGAAAGGTAAAATTTCAGATTGCTAGTGCTTGGTTGATGCATGTTATGAAGTGATAATTTCTTTGGTCTTATTGAAATTTGAAGGGCATTATTTTTATTTTCAAAAGGAGGTATAAGGTGTATATGTGAAATTCATGTGTGTAATTTTTGGTTGTTTTTTTAAGCACTATTTTGCATGAAATAATAGGAGTAATAAGGTGTAAAAGTGATTTGATATTTGTATTGTAATGTTTGTATGATGAAATATATTTTGAGAAGAAAATTCATATGGATGTATTGAGAGAATATTTTGATATATAACTCTTGAAGTGGCACTAGAAATATCAATTGTTTGTGAGATAGATTTTTGAAGACATATCTCCACAAAAACAATTAATAGGTATTGGTACATCATCCCTTGTTTAAAGTGTTTGTTGGAATGAATGTTTTGGAACATAAGGTGGAGTGAAAGGATTGTTTGATAAGCATTGTTGGAAATATTTGAATGAGGTTTTTGTGCTTCATTGTAGAATGTTTTGGAAAAATTTGGGATAGAATTTGAGAATAATATGTGCTTCTATTGTTGAAAGGGTTTGAGACATTTGAGCTAGATATTGTGAACTACTTGTGCTAGGGTTGAAGACAAGTTAGTGTATCTTTGTGAAATATTTTAAACACTAGTTTGAGAGATATTGATTGTGATTGTGAAGGTGTTTGAGATCAATTTTATGAGGGAAATTGTGCATTGGTGTGATTGATATGTGAGAGAAAATTTGAAAGAAGAATAAACCAGTTTTTTTATACATTGTTTTGATTTGATTTGAAAAGGATTTTGTAAGAGATAGAGAGTGGTTAATTGAGTACAAGATTTGTGAGTGTGAAGCATGTTGAGTTTTTGATAGAGCATATCATTCTCTATATATTCCAATGGTTAAAAAAATTCTAAGTAGATTTTTTTTGTGTGAAGAAAGCTTTTTGAAAGAGATTTAAATTATGTTTATGAGCAAGTCTTTGAGAAAGCTTGAGTGTAAATTTGAGCAAGTCTTTTTAGAAGACTTGAAGGCAAATTTGAGCAAGTCTTTTTAGAAGACTTGAAGGCATATTTGAGCAAGTATTTTGAGAAGGCTTAAAGGTAGATTTGAGCAAGTCTTTTGAGAATGCTTAAGGGCATATTTGAGATAAAATTGAGAGCAGGTTTGATTACTTATTTGATCAAGCTTTGTGTTAAGGCTTGAGGATAGATTTGATACAGAATTGAGAGTAGGTTTGATTGTTGATTTTTTCAAGCTTTGTGTTAAGGCTTAAGGACAGATTTGAGATAGAATTGAGAGTAGGTTTAATTGTTGATTTTTTCAAGCTTTGTGTTAAGGCTTGAGGATATATTTGAGATAGAATTGAGAGAAAATTTGATTGCTAATTTGTTCAAGATTTGTGTTAAGGATTGGGACAGATTTGAGATAGAATTAAGAGCAGATTTGTGAGCAGATTTAAAGACAATTTGTGCTAGACTTGGGATAGAGTTTGGTGTAGATTTAAGACAGAGTTGAGAGTATAATTTGGAGATGATAAAGCAAATAGGATAGTAGTATCTAGTGGATAAGATATCCATCAACCAGTATAGTGGGGAAAAATATCTCATGTGGAGAGATATCCACAAGCCAGAGAAGTGAGGGTAAAAGTCTTCTAGAAGATCACTAGCCAGAGCAGAGGGGATAGAGTTCTCCTATGGAGATAAATCCATGAAACAGAGCAAGGGAAAAGAGTTCTCCTATGGAGAGATATCCATGAACTAGAGCAAGGGGAAAAAGTTCTTTTGTGGAGTGATATCCATGAACCAGATGGGGAGATAGAGTTCTTTTATGGAGAGAGATCTACAAATTAGTTGAGGAGATAAAGTTCTCCTAGATCAAGTTCCATGAACTAGAGAAAAGGGGATAGAGTTCTCCTATGGAGAGAGATCCATGAACTAGAGCAAAGGGGATAAAGTTATCCTATGGAGAGATATCCATGAAGCAGAGCAAAGGGGATAGAGTTATACTATGGAAAGATATCCAAAAATTAGAGCATAGGGGATTGGAATAATCTTTGGACAGAGGTCCATAAACATTGTAATAGGGAATTGATTACCAAGAGATTTATTAAGAAAATTTAAAAGAAATATTTTATCCATGGAGTAGCCCACATTGGGTCAACCACGTTAAATTTATGTCTCTCTTATGTGTGATGATTTGTGCATTGCTTTGATTACTGCTATTGATATTGCCATTGCTAATATTGGATAATACTGTTTGGGAAATAAAAGTAAAAGTTGGTCTTATATTGTTCACCCCCATCTTAGTATAAGCTTGTGTTTTTCATATTCATCATCCCTTCTCCACCATTTACAACATAGTTTACCTCAAAATTTTCTAGCCCCTCTCAACATCCTTGAGCGTTACTTGTCTATGCTTTCAGAAATTTAAATAGAATCCCCTGTCATCTCCTAAATTGAGGTGCCAAATTTTGAAACAATTATACAAACTTAGTCAAACTACACCTCTTTTTCTACAAGGCAAGCATCTGCTTCACAAAACCATCTTTCCCAACCACCTTCCTCTTTTGTGTGTGTGGATTACGATATAACAAACACAACTCCCAGGTTCTCCAATTTCCTTTATTTTGATCCCTATTCTACTGGGACATAATAAGCCTCCTCTTTTGGTTACCCAACTTTTGTACCTCCATCCACTTACCTCTCCCAATTACCTCCCTTCTCATCTAACCTGGTGTTCTCACAATGGCCTCCACACACTCATCATCAATAACATCAATCTCTCTTTCTTTCTTAATGACCCACAAAGTCTAACACCACCCCTCCTAGTACTTTTCCACATCAACTCAATTCATTCACCTCCTTTTCCACTATCGAAACACCCTCTCTCACCAATCACCCTTGTTATCTCAACCCAAGCAAACAGGATTCTAAACCTCTGTTTCATCCTAGAAATTAATACCACCTACCATGCTGCCTCTTGGACCATCCACACATTCCTCATTTGAAGGACCTTCAGGGCATAAACAAGTATCTCAACAATAATTGTAGCACAATAAAATGCTTCCTTATCAACAAAAACAATTGCACACTAATCAAGAGTATCTACAACAAAAAGGATATAACTAGGTATCTCAACAAATATTGCAACAAAATCAAGTACTCACTTCTCAACAAAAACAATTATAGCACAATCAAGGGCTACCTTATCAACAAAAACAATTGCACACCAATCACGTGCATCCACAATAACAATAATGACACACCTAAGTATCTCAACATTTGTAGCACAATCAAATGCTCCCTTGTCAACAATAATTGCAACACAATAAAATTCTCCCTTCTTGACAACAATTGCAACACAATAAAGTGCTTCCTTATCAATAAAAATTGTAGGGCACTCAAGTTCTCCATTTTCAACAACAATTACAACACAATCAAGTGCTCCCTTATTAGCAATAGTTGCAACACTATCAAGCGTTCCCTTATCAACAACAATTGTAGCACAATCAAGTGCTTCCTTCTCAACAAAAATAGTTCCACAATCAAGTGATCCCTTCTCAACACCAATTGTAGCACAATAAAGTGCTCTCTTATTAGAAATAATTGTAGCATAATCAAGTGCTATCTTCTCAACAATAATAGTTACACAATCAAGTACTTCCTTCTCAATAACAAAAATTTCACAATCAAGTGCTCCTTTATCAACAACAATAGTTCAACAATCAAGTGTTTTGATCTCCACAATGAATGCATAGTTGGGTGCCTTCTTTGTAATTTCATACTCAAGTCTCATCCCCTCAAAAAAATACAAATCAAGTGCACATCTAAGGACTACCACAATAATATATATACACCCAAGTACCTTCACAACAAGTGGTTATCCAAGGATTACCTCAACAAGGGTACACCCAAATACCCCTTTAGCAAGTGCCTATCCAAACACCACTTAATAAAATACACAATCATCAAGTTCTATACCAATATTGGTACACTCAAGCACCCCAACAACACATGCACACTCAAAAATTGATGCATGTTTCCCATACTGAATGGTACAACCAAGTGCAACAACAATAAGGACATACCTAGGTACCATATACTGAGGTATAGGATCAAATATCTTATCAAGAATCTATAATTGTAGTCAACCATGCATGGTACCAAAACTTGTATGCAAGACTCAATCACACCCAAGCTCCTTACAATCCAAATTCTCCACACCAAGATCCTTCACACAATTTCTACCAAATAGATATTGCAGCCCTTTACATCCATAACCAACACTTAAATCCACCTACACCACCTCCCAAATACCACACCCCTACCCCATACTACCCTAACAACTCTCTCATGGATGCATTTGTGGCCAAAATTTGATAATTTTGACCATATATCCTGAAATGCAGATCATGCAACGATAGATCAAAGAACTACAAATACTCTCAAAGGGCTACAAGTATAATAAACCCACTTATATTCATTTGTGCTTAGAAACCATTAACCACTCTATGATCATTTCATAATACCCTTTCGAATTTGAATGCCCTAATTTTGATAAGTTTAAAAGTAAGGAGGACCGAGAGCATCTAAGCAACTATCAATTTACCTACTTTTGAATCAGTGGTAGCAACGACCTAATGCTTAAAATATTCCCTCAATATCTTAGTGGATCAAACCTAATTTGGTACAATAACTTGCCTAGGCATAATCTATACACATTTGAAAAATTGGTCAATGCCTTCTTAGAGATTTTTTCAATCAAAATAAAAAACAAGACATCATTTCCAGACCTATATAGTTTACAATGATTTGATGATGAACCTATCCATAATTATGTTTCAATATAGTGGATAGTTATCAATGAGATACCCTTTCCCATCCCCTAATCCAAGTTATTCAAGGTATTTGCAAGGATCTACATTAAAACCATCTTAGTCAATTTGCAAATTCAACAATTTGGTTCCTTCAAGGAGGCAACTACACATGCCAAATGAATAGTGGAAGTCAAACTCCAAAAGAGGAATATCAAACCCTATAAGAAGCTAGACTATACCTCAAATTGATTGAGCAAGATAAATCCTAATCTTGCCTAGCCTAGGCCACCTCAAGTGACCAACCTAATGCTTGGTGTGGTGGCCACCCCATCCTCATCCAACACCAAGTTGTAACCCCAGGGTTACCAACACCTTGGGTAGAAAATTCCTCTACCCCTATATCACCAAAATGTACCTACCCAAGTCCTACCAATCATCCATCCCACATTTGGACTCCTTTAGCTGAGCCTTTGATCAATATCTTCCAGAATATGTATGATGTAGGTCACATAACTTTGCTCACAATTAGAGCATTGGATCAAATACATCCAAAACCAAAAGGCTACAAGGAACACACCTTATATGATTATCATCATTGTAAGTGGCATGATATTAATGGTTGTCAAAAATTTTAACACATTTTCCAAGACCTAATCAACCATAGAACCATTCAGGTTGACAATCCCTTAGCTCCTCCTAATCAAAATTTGAGCATATTTCAGATCCTCCTACCTCACCATGACATACCATACACACAAGCTAAAGTCTCGATCCCATAATCAACATATCAACAGGTTAATCAGGTTAACCATGCATTTGAGCACCATGGTTTTTTTGTAATGGTCAACATAGTCATGAGGAACCAAAGATAACTAACCTGCCCCACTCATTAAACTACACCCATTCAAACACCTTCCTCCGATGGGTGAAGTTTTTCTTGTATCCACCCACATGAATATTTTGGACAAACAAGATGACTAATAGCTAAGAAAGGTAATTTTGTGGACTCAGCCATCAGACCCTTGCAGTGTGGGTAATTTTCCTCTTACCCACTAGCTTTAGTATTCAAACAAAAGAGAAGGATAAAAGTTGCAAGAAAATGATTAAGTGTCAGTCTTGGTGGAAAAATGGGTTACTACCGAACTCTAGAGGAGTCTCGAAAGTCCTCCACAAAAGCATACAAAAAATGGTTGTGTTAGGCTTGTTAAAGAAGTGGAAATACTCCAAACTCCAAACGAGTCTAAAAAATCCACCAACGATAGAAAATATGGATGGGTCCCAAATTCCTGTCAATGTTGATAATTTTTATGAAGCCCAAAATCCCATCATGGAGGGTCTTGGTGGAAAATTGGGTCACTACTAGACTCTATATGAATCCCAAAAGTTTGTCAATGCTAGAAATATCACTCTTCATCAAAGCATGGTGAATCTATTGAAAAGAGAAGAGCTAAAAATCCAAGTATTAAAATACCCTAGATTTGTAGCATCCAGCTAGTAAAAGAAACTTGGTATTCATCCGATAGGATATGAATGGTATTTAAACATCATAGGAATGATCAAAATCATGATTCAAATCACACAAGTTAATGATACACTACCTTCAAGCACAGACATGTAGATATCATGGAGTGATAGAATTGTTAAATGCATCAGATGAATCAAGGGACCAAATGTAGCCAACACAACCCACTCCCATTTAGCATGAGTGTTTGATTACAGTGCATAGGTTTATAGGAGGGAATATACATCTTGACCACTCCCTTGACACAAGAACATTCCATGATCAAACATAATAATTATTTGATAGAATTAATTGTAAAGAACTATATATAGTAGAATGTTGAGAATTCAAAGAGGTCAGCTCTTTAGCTTTTACAACTCACATGTAAGAGTTCTACTATTCATGAAAAACAAGTGGATTGTTGTTTAACATTCATATTGTATCATGTATGTATAAATTTTTGTTTGCTTGATTCTACTAAAATTGATTGAATTCTAGCTTTAATTTTGCAATATGGATTCTATAAACTTTATTCTCTTGTTCTAAAATTTGCTTTCGAATAAATGTAATAAATGCTAGATGAGGATAAAATTGGTTGGTATGTTAGGTTATCTATGCAAATTATTGTGATGGCTTAATATTAACAATGCATGTGTTTTGATGTGGGTAAAATTGTACCATTATAAGTTCTAGCTTCAACTACATTTCTTTTTTTTTGCATCCCTCTTCACCCCCCATTAATTTTTAGCAGTTAGCTAGGACTCCCAAGGAACCGACCTTATTCAAAGATTGACCTGAAAGCCTCACAACCATAAGGTCATTCAATGTTGGTCAAGGCCTATGGGTGCACAAACCTTTCCATAGGTGAATTTTTGACCAACAATTTTTAGCACGCTCGGTGAGATGCAGTCCCACTATTTGGATAAATTAGAGCTTCGATGATACTCTATTTTAGTAGTAATCATTTCAATAACCTAGATATTTTGCTCAAATTCAAACCTATATCTATAATAATTTTTCTTAGATATCCTAAACCCACTATGCTACCAAAAATTTTTGGTACACTTGATGGGATGGAAGTCCCATATTTTGGATAAATCAAGGTTTGGTGATACTCTATTTTGAAAAATATTTCTCTTTAATCACCTAATGACTCTGTTGTAGGTTTAAAAAAAATTCTATGATTAGTTTCCTTTGAAATCCTAAGTACCACACTCCATAAAAAGCATAAACCCACCATGCTACCAACTATTTTTGGTACACCCAATGGGACATGAGTCCCACATTTTAGATAAATCAGGGTTTGGTGATACCTTGTGTTACCCAGACTCCTATCCATCACCTGACGACTATGTTGCAAGCATAACTTAGATGAGCACCCTTGACCTCATTAGTGAAGAAATTATGTTAACTGGGTGACTCTCACTTGGAGGAAGAATCCAAGACTTTTGAAAGATCACTGACTCAATAGAGACTTATGGCTCAACAACATTATCCTCGATGGGATTACATAGGACCCCTTAATATACTTGTTGTGGTTCATCCACAACACACCCCAGAAGTGGGGACCCACCTTTGTTTTTGTAGGTTTTAGGGAAGATCTCAAAGACCCGGATGCTAAAAATGAAGAAAAGAAGAAAAATGCCTAAGTGTTGAAAGGGTCGCGATATCGCGACCTGTCTCTCCATCGATGCAAAAAATTGAAATCTATCACAAAATCACGACGTGTCGACAGCAGGACAGAAAGGATGTCATGAAATCGTGACGTGTCGACGGCAAAGAAAAGAGGTGTTGCGAAATCACGACGCATTTTTTGGAAGCGTACAAAAAGTTGAGAATGGTAGCGATTTCGCTACAAGTTGCCGAGAGGAAGCACAAGGTTGAAAGTGGTAATCATTTCACTACTTTTTCGTGAAGCGGAGGCTCGAAAGAAAAGTGGTAGCAAATCGCTACCACTTCGTGAAGCAAAGGCATGAAAGAAGAGTGGTAGCGATATCGCTACCACTTTACAAAGCAAAAGGCATGAAAGCAAGGTGGTAGCGATATCGCTACCACTTTGCGAAACAAAGGCTCGAGACCAAAGTGGTAGCGATATCGCTACCACTTCATCGAAGGAAGGCTCGAAACCAAAGTGGTAGCGATATCGCTACCACTTCATCGAAGGAAGGCTCGGAACCAAAGTGGTAGCGATATCGCTACCACTTTTTGAAAAAGAAGGCAAAGCAAAGTCGGTAGCGATATTGCTACAACGAGCTACTGCGGGCGTACGGACCAAGAACATGTCGCGACATCGCGACATGTCATGTTATCGCGGCTAGGAAATGGAAGAGGCCAAATGCAAATTCTGTCGATATTTCCGCGGGAAAGCGTTACGAAAGGTGCGGGAGACGCAGGACACGTGGCATAAATGATAGAACCAAAGTAACATTTCATAACAACAGTTACTAGCCACAGAGATCAAGCATTACGAATGCACGCAAAGGTTAGAATACCAAAAGGCGGGAATTGAAGCGAAGGGTCCCGGGAGTCGAAATGAAGCATCATGGAATAGCCGAGAACACACAACAGAAAGGTTAAATAGCAAAAATGTAGATGGATACGGGGCTGGAGACTGTAACAAAAAGCATTATTTATTGAAATAAAGGATTTTTCTTTGGTAACACGACTTTTGTGTGTAAAATCAAAAGGAGATCGAAGCCAAAACTATTGTTTTACTATCAATATTTCCGTTGCATCATTTTGTCTTGTATCTATTTCGTTTACGCCATGGGATGGGTTACGATAGGTGAATGGTAGAATGATGCAGTTATATTCTTTTCCTTAGAGTCTTGCATCTGATTTGATTAGATTGTGTGTTAGTATAGATCTGATCGGTTGGGTTGTTTTGGGGACTTCATCTCTTAACTTGTGATTTTGCAGGGAGGAGATCGTTAACCATTTTAATATCCTTCATTATTTTCCAGTTGACTCAAAAATAACAGTTTCTGTTTTATTCCTTGATATGCTTAATTTCATGTCAGAGACTAACATTGAAATAACAGAACTATTGAATAGAGATAAAACGAACAAAGTTAACCTTAGAATAAATTGTGAATATTAGAACATCAAAAGGATTTTTGTTTATTTTTGATTAATCAAACAAGTCAAGATTATAAAGTTCATTGAGAATCAACAAAGGCCCCTTGTTAACAGCTATCTATAGGATTTGAGTTATTCTGGGATATATCAGTTGTATGTATTAAATTAAAATTCATTTTTATATACATAAAAGTTGTTTCACAAAGAAGCTTGGAGAAATAATAAAAGGAAGGAAAATAAAATAAATTATTTCTTTGCAAGAAAGAGTCTTTTGTTCGGGACTCTAAGTTGCGTGTTATTATTTGTAATATGACAAATTAACACTCAACAATACCATATCAACATGACATCCCCAAGGCTACCCTAAGGTCTTTACCAAGCTTTGATGGTACAAAAAATACTATGTTTGAGCATTGTTAGGATGTGGCTTCTCTAGCTACTATTCATAACATTGCATCTAAGGATGTGATAATCAATATAATCACTCTCTCTATCAAAGGGAAGATGTTGCTATGGTATAAATATTTAGATAATTGAAGCACTCATTGATACATTCGATGACTCTAAAGATCCCTTTTTGTTGCTTACTCAATTATCATTCATCAAACAGGCTCCTCATGAAAGTATTATCAACTTCAATATTCAATTTAAAAGAATGTGGAGAAGGATCCCCCATGAGTTCAAATTATCCCCTACCCAGGCATATTTGTACTATTTTCGAGTTTTCACCTCTAAAATAAGCATTCTTATTCAGCAATCCAGAGAAAAGATATTCTTGTAAATTTTCAAAGAGATCATATGAGCTAAAAATATACTAATTCAAGCAGGAAAAATGCCTCCTAGGAAAGTTGAATATCTGCTTCAATCCTTCACAAGTACATCTCATGCTCCATTCCTTGAGAAGGTTAGATCATGCTTGTATTAAATAACAAAGGATGATACTTCCACCAATCCCCATACATACATGCACCAAATAGAGTAAGAACTAAAAATAAAGATTCAATGGTTGGCTAAAGAATTTAATAATATGGAAAGAAAAATCTTAGAAAATAAGAGACAAGATCTTGGTAGCTGTAGATTGACTACACAATAACTTCAATAACTCACTCATATTTATTTAAAATTTCAGATAAGAGGGTAAAACAAGGTAATGATAAAGAACAAAAAAGTAATCAAATCTCAAGCTTAGTCATGCCTCTATTCCATAGTGATATTTAGATCGAGGAATATGGTAATCATTATGATAAAGTGAGGGTATACCCTATGATGAATACCATAACTGCTTCTAGTACAGTATAATAGTATGAACATTGGAAGGAAATGAACCTATTGACATCTCAATCAAATAGATATACGAACGATGATGCTCCATCCCAACCAGTGCAAGGCATCAATGCAAGAGACCAAATGATTTTGTAGAATTCTACTTCACAAAGCCCATAAATATGCTAGAAAATACTAGAGGTATATAAAAAGTTGTATTTCCTAGCTATCAATGTTGAAAAAAGAGCAAAAAGGATGGAACAATTTCATAGCTTATTCAATAGCTCTATCCCTATATTAATATGATTAAGGAAATATTTGTTGACATTTGAGAAGGTCAACTTGATAAACATTTCCCTTGGGAGGACATCAGTGGTTAATGATGTATATACACCTACTAGAATATTCCTCCTCAATTCTCCAAAAACCCTTTCTCCTCTATTATACGTATCTCTTTCTTTGGAAAAACATATATTGTATAATTGTGTATTAGATCCAAAGACCCAGGTCTCAACCATGCCAATAGAAATTTATAAAATTTTGAGTCTAAACCTAGATGCAGGGAGGCTGAGAGTATTACACTTTATAGAAGAGTGGTTAAAAGGGGTGGGAATATTACACAAGGTTCCAATGTTAATATGTGGGCATCCAAACTTGGCTATCATCCAAGATATAAAAATAGTTGATGTACCCCCACCATTAAAAATATTTTTATCCTTGGATTTTTTGAAATAGATGGGAGGTTATATAACCTAGGAGCATAATCATATGCTAATTCCACTTATAGGGAAAGTAATCACGATGCCAAATCAATAATTACACCCTTTTTGCATCAAAGGATATGAAGAGAAAAATACAAGCCATATTAAGGAGCCCATATACAAAATAAGGGCAGACTCAAGTGATAAATCAAAATAATTGTCAACTAAGCCTAGGTTAAATTTTATATCCTCCACCCAATTACCTAAAAATAACCCAAATAATGGCTTTCAAGTCCAATGGGATGCAAAAAGTTGTAACTTCAACCACCTTTGAGGAACGCTCAGAATATGGTAGTAGCAAAAATAAACAGAGTGTGGATGACAAACTATATAGAACCTATGGAGGAAATATGATTGTATTCATTACTAGAAGAACCAATATTTAGATATAGTGATGACATAACAAGATCAGGTTCTATGTTTATCACTTGTGCTTAAAATAGAGAAATTCTAGAGAAAGAGATAAATTCATAATAGAATCTTGCTGAGGATGATGATACTTAAGAACCATGGCAAAATAACCACAAAAAGCATCTCAAGTTTGATATCATATGGTTTGAACATTGAAGGTTCATGGGATAACTCATAAAATATCTCCTAGCTCAAGCATGTCAACCATGCCATAATTTTGTGTATATATCCAACTAGTAATTAAGCAAATATGGTAGGCACATAGCCACTCAATAAGTGGCATCAACTTATACAGAGGTTGTAAGCATATTAAAAGGGAAATTATTATAGTAATTTATTGCAAGTTGACCAAATCATCAAGATTTGTGGATTAATGAATGCAAAATAAATTCCAAGTGTCATCAATTTTTTTTTTAGAGCACTCTCTACCCTCCTCTCTATGTCTTCCTTTTTTGATTTTATTTTGACTTTGTAGCTCAATGGATAAGAACATAGTAGTACAAAAGCTATAAATAGTACACAACAAGACCTACATTTGCATGAGCTAGAACTATCATGACTCATGTAAGCAAGATAATATGTCATCCCAAATGAGAATATGATATCATGAGATGTAAAGGTACCCAAAAGGAAGGATCTATATATGCCTAATGAAGAGTATAGACAAATTATTCATGTCAAACCAAATATTTTGAGAAAAGTACCCATTTCAATATCATCTGGTAGGATTACCCTTTATATTGCTTCATATGTAGTAAGTAGGAGAGTTATTCAGTTAAGGATGAGTCCAGGAGCACAACTAAAAACTATCATGGTGAATTATAATCAGTAGAATAGGTGCCTGTTGGATTGCATAAGAAAGAAAAATGGATGTAAAGATAAAAAATGTTCATGACAACCTGTCTATTCTTGAAGCGGCTATTAGCTGTAGTAGAGTGTACTCACGAAGGTGCAATTTATGGGGGTGTTCCATGAACTAGGTAATATCTATTACCATTTTTATGGGGTAATTCCAGAACTACCTTCCCTTTTGTTTCTTTATTTTGTGAGGTAATTCCAGTTTTCCTTTTGTTCCTCTATTAATTGTGCCACAAATTCTTTGGGTTGGTGGCCCTTTTAACGCTCATTCTTCTGTCTCCTCTCCTTCTTTTCCTCCTCCATATAATTTTTATTTATTCCAATTTGTTTTTGTCTTCATCATTTTCCTTTTCACTCCCTTTTTTTGGTCCTTTCCACCTTTATGTGTGTGTAGCCTCCATCCCATCACCCACCACCATACTTTATATTGTGATAGGTACCAACCTTTTTTTCTTTTAATTTTCTTCTAGTTTCTTACTCCCTTTCCCTCCCATTAGGAAGTGCTAAACATCAAAATTGGCCATTTGAGTTCCTTATTTCCACAAAGTAAAAATACCCTATGATTTGCCAATAATGTGGGTGAATTTTTTCTTGTATCCACCCACGCGAATATTTTGGGAAAACAAGATGACTCATAGCTAATAAAGGTAATTTTGTGGACTTGTTTGGTGGACCCTTATAGTGTGGGTAAATATCCTCATACCCACTAGCTTCAAAATTAAAGCAAAAGAGAAGGCTCAAATTTGTAAGAAAATGATGAAGTGTCAATATTGGTAGAAATTAGGTTACTACCAGACTCCTAAGGAGTCCTAAAATTCCATCACAAAAGTAAACAAAAAATGGCTAAATGTCAGGCTTGGTAGAGAAGTGGGCATCCTTTGAAATTTGGATGGGTCCTAGAAACCTGTCATGAAAGCAATTGGTGGAAGAACAAGTTGTTGGCAAACTCTGAAGGAATCTCGAGGGCCTATCATGGAGATGCATAGAAAATTATTAAGTGTCGGGCTTGGAAAATAAGTGGGTATCCTTTAGACTCTAGACAAGTATCAAAAATCGACCAATGATATAAAATATGGATAGGTCCCAAATTTACATCAATACCGACAATTTTGATGGTGCCCAAAAACCTATCATGGAGGAACTTGAAAAAAAATTGGGTTGCTACCAGACTCTAGATGAATCTAAAAAGTCCCTCAATGCTAGAAATATCACTCTTCATAAAATATTGTAGAATATAATGAGGAGAGAAGAGTTGAGAATCCAAGTATCAAAATGCCTTGTATTTGTAGAATCCATTTGGTAAAAGGAATCTAAAATTCATCTAGTAGGACATGGATGGTATTTTAGCATCACAGGAATGGTCAACATCATGATTCAAGTTACACGAGTTAATAACACACTACCTTAAAGCATAGGTGGACAAACATCATGGAGTGATAGAGTTATCAGATGCATCAGATGAATCAAGGGACTAGCTATAACCAACACAACCCATTCTCATTTAGCATGAGTGTTCGGTTACAATGCATAGGGTAACAGGAGGGAATATACATCTTGACCACTTCCTTGATACAAGAGAATTTAATGATCAAACATCATGATTATTTGTAACATAATTCATTGTAAAAAACTATATATAGTAGAATGCTAAGAATTTAGAGAGGTTGGCTCTTTAGCTTTTACAACTCACATGTAAGAGTTTCTACTATTCAAGAAATAAAAGTGGATTATTGTTTAACCTCTGTATTATCTCAAATATGTATGAATGTTTGTACTTATTTTTTCTAAAACTATTTGAATAATTTATATTTAATTCTACAATCTATATTCTATCCACCTCATTCTTTGGTTTTAGAATTTAATTTTGAATAGATATAATCAATGTTAGATGAGGATAATACTAGTTGGTATGTTAGGTGATCTATGCAAATTCTTGTGATGGTTTAAGCTTAAAAATGCATGTGTTTTGATGTGGCTAAACCTATACCATTATAAGTTCTAGATTTATCCACATTTATTTCTTTTAGCATTCCTTTTCATCCCCCATTAATTTTCAACCATTAGCTAGGGTTCCCAAGGAATCAACCTTCTCTAGAGATTGACCTGAATTCCTCATAGACGTAAGGTCATTCAATGCTGGTCAAGGTCTATGGGTGCACAAAACTTTATATAAAAATATTTCCAAGCAACACCTCCTCCATAGACTTACTAGCATAATCATCCCTCTACCTCCATGATCAATCATCACCATTAGGAGTAAAATCACACATCATTTACAAACTGCACCTACAAGGTTATCTATCTATGACCTCTTACAATAATCTTAGCCTCATTGTGGGGATATCAACATCTTGAGGTCCATATATCTATAGGCCAAGGATATCAATTCCTTTGCTAACTTTGTAAGCAGCATACATATGTGCATGCAACCCTCCATAGTCTTCTATGATCATGAAATAACATAACTTATGGGAGAAGGGTCTGATTCACCTATGCACATCATAGAATGTGTAGATGGTGTTACTTATAAATGCATCTTGATTGATAATAGTTCCTTTATAAACATCATCATTACACTAGACCTCACATATCTCAACATTCCTCCTAATCATCGTGCCACCCCTACCATGGACTTGCAAGTCTTTAATGGCACTTTATGTTCCACCTTGGGTACAATAGTCCTATCTATCAAAGTAGGAGTCAAAACAATACCCACCCTCTGTCATATAATTAAAGGGAAAATATAGTATAATATGATTTTAAGGAGACCTTAAATCCATGATATGCAATGTGTTGCTTCAATACTTCATCATTACATAAAATATCGACATGAGAGACATGTGCATTGCATCCAAGCTGGTGATGAACCATTCAAATACTATAATTTTTTTACACTACCACAAGTCCCTACACTTACCTCCAATCACTTGGCCAACATTCCCATAAATACTCTAATAACCACTCACTCAGCCACTACACCCATTGTTCCAATAGCGCCACTAGTTATACATCCCTTCCCTCCCCTATACCCTAACATCGAATATAGAATAAAATTTACTCCACCTTATGTAGTTTGTACACCTCTCCATTTTTCATACTCTAATTCCTCCACTTTTCATCTCTTCCCAGGTCAAGTAACCTACGTCCACTCATATATCCTCCATTGACTCATCTAATTATTAAATCCTAAGCATCCACATCCTTGCCTTCACTATCAAATAACATTGGGTCCTTGTCATGAATTTATCTCAAGACATCACACATATCAGTCCTCATAAATAGTATAGAAATTGAGTAATATGTTGTGCATAATGCTCATATATCACCACCCAACATTCATATGACATGTGACTTTGGTTGATCACAAAACATACCACTAACCATAGGTGTTGTTATTTCAATGTGGTTCCTACAAATAAGATAAACTTCATATACAGAGGCATTAATTTCTCCTTCAAAGCATCTAAGCCTTCAAAGTCGAAGCCTACATTCTGTGCAAATATCAACTATTTATCCAACCCATAATTTGCGTTACACTACTTATAGGATTATAAATGACATGGGTCATCATGAGCAGGGTCAACATAACCATATTACTCATTACCAATAGCCAAAGAAAAAATATGGTTTGGTATACCATCATGAAATTGGGAAACGATTAGAAGATGAGTTTCAACACCTAAAAATCATGTATACTAATGATGAACATACTAAGCCCACTGATATAGAATGTGATTCCCTCTATGAAATCCAATCTCCTCAATCCTCCATTGAAATCCCCTCACACTTCTTCCAAGTCTTTGTGATTCACTTGGAGTAACTTGAGCCCTTTGATTATGAGCTCGAATAATAATTTGATAATATCTTAGTTAACTCAACTAGATTTGAGGATATGTCATCTCCCATATTTTCCATCATGGAATATCCTGGTGAATACATCAAATTCCTTTGCATACTCCCCATTCCACTTCATATTCTTCCCTTGCTTCTCCCACATGAACACCCACAACCACCACTGCCTTGACCTCCATATCCTCCCCTAATTTTGTATCAACTCTTACCATACCTACAAGATTCAATGTCACATATTGCAACTTCTAGTACTGTGCCATGTGTATTAAATATCCACCCCATAGTTAACATGATCTCCCTGGACCTTTTCATCCTACTTTGCTATGTGGATCACCCTAATAAAATCTTCAGCCACAATCCTGACTACATCGACTTCAATAACCTTCCTCCAAATCCTTCCCCACATGATTTCCTCCTTTCCACATAGGTCATACACTATTCCAATGTTTACATCCTCCATTCCCTTTTTCTTATTATATACACCATATCATCAACGTCATCAACGATGATGAAATACATGCAAAAAATGCTATGGATGACCTACATCTCATACCCACACCCACCCAACTTGAATATGGTTCCCATATGCTCATGGAATATACCATCGATATCGATATTAGTGATGATCCTAATGACCCTCACATTATCAAGATAGAAGCAAGCTTATCATCCAATGAGTGTACCTCTTTCACTCAACTCCTCAAAGAATACAAGAAAGTATTTGCTTGGTCCTACATGGATATACTAAGACTTGACCCAAATCTAGTGATCCATAATTTAACACTAGACAACAATGCAAAGCCAACCAAACAAAAATTAAAAAAATGACACCCTACCATTTATTTGATGGTAAAGGAAGAGTTACAAAGACTCTTATATGTTGGTTTTATTCAACCAATTGATTACCCAGAATGGGTATCTAATATGGTACCTATTAGTAAATAAAAAAGGGGAATACATGTATGTACTGACTTTTGAGGCATAAAAAAAGTGTGCCCTAAAGATAAATTCCCTTTGCCAAATATCAACACATTGGTTGACTCCTTCTTAGGTCATGAAATGTTATCCCTCATGGATATATGTTGGAAATATGAGCAGGATTTGTTGTCATTGATGTCAAAGGAATATGAAGCAAATGTCAAAAGAATGTTAAGCAAATGGTTCATGGTTGATTTTCTAAGAGGCAAGGATATAATATTTAATTTAAATATTATATGCCTAGAGACCCCAAAAGAGAAGCAAGAAGGATAACAATATTATAATATTTGGGCAAAAGAAAAGGGTTGAAAAGATATCTCCGTTCCATGGTGGTTGAAAGAAAATAATAAGGTTATTTTGCTAAGGTGAAAATGGCAAAAGGTTTTCCTAAAAACCTAAGGAAGATTATATTTTATTTTATTTAAAAAGGCCCAAAGGACATTTAAATATTTAATTATAATATTTAAATTCATTTTGAATTTAAAATAATTATAATTAAAATATTATTTTTGAAATGCAAAGTTCTTTTTGAAAAATGGTGGCAAAATCGAAATGAGGGCCGATGCATTCATATTCATCACATTGCATATAAAGAGGGGGTAAATTATTTCCCCAAAGTCAATCAAGCATTCGAAGTTTGAGTTGAGCAAAGTAATATTTCATGCATGCACTTCGAGGGAGGAATCTTCGTGCAATTCAGAAAGGACAGAGGTGTGTGTGTTGAAATCAGTGAGGGCGCGAAGATCCTACACGATGCGTTGGGTAGCGCAAATGGTAGGCAAGGCAGTGATAAGACTTTCGTGGAGGCTAGGTCATGGGTTCAAGTTGCACGATCACGTTTTGCAAGGAAGAGAGGAAGGGTTTTGCATTCGACGTGTTTGGCATAGAAGACAAGGATAAAATGGACATCGTGTGCTCTTTGTTTCAAGTGGGCACGTAGCCCATGCGGCAAGCCTAGCGTTCGCTAGGGTGTAGCATTGGCAGTGAGGTTTTGGGTTTGAATTCGTGCAGAGGCAGTTTGTGTGGTGCACAAACATTTTGGTGCAAATTCTAAGGTATGAAAAATTAATTTAATTTTTGCAAGGCCTATGTTATAATAAAGGGTGTTTTGAGGCATACATATTATTAAGAGGGCAGTGTTTGAAGTAGGGAGGTATAAGGATTAAAATAGTTTATTTTAATTCTTTGATGCCTTGGAAATGAATTAGAGAGTGGAGTTAAAAGGTGAAAAAGGAATTTTATTGTGATCTTGCTTTATAAAAGGGAGATAAAATAATTTGATTAAAAATCAAGAAAAAACTTGTCAATGCTTTGGAATATTTTGAAGTGGTGATTATTTTTCTTTTAGAAGTGCATTAAAATCTAGAGGGAGTAATAAGGTGTATTTGTGACATCTAACCCTTGTGATTGGCAAAGAGAGTGGTTATGATTGAGATAGGTTTTTAAGGACAATTCTTCATCAAACAAAAGGTATGGGCACATCTTCCTTGTGAGTGATTGTTGGATGTTGTGAATGCTAAGTTGGAGAGAAAAGGGGTTGTTTGATAAGCATTGTTGAGTTTGATTGTTAAAGGTTTTTCTGAGTGAGAGTTGATGATAAAAACCTTGTTTGATAAGCATTGTTGGAAATATTGAATGAGCCTTCATATGCATGATTAGAGTTTGTGCAAGATCATGAGTATCATTGTTATGTGAAGTTGAGAACTATCTTGAACTAGGGTTTGTGCAAGATCATGAGTATCATTGTTATGTGAAGTTGTGAACTATCTTGAACTAGGGTTTGTGCAAGATCATGAGTATCATTGTTATGTGAGATTGTTTGATAAGCATTGTTGGAAATAATTGAGTGAGGATTCATATGCTTGGACTAGGGTTTGTAAGCAAGGAGTGTTTCATTGAGTGATTGATTGAGTGGAGTTGATTGAGCCTAGTCAAGTGGAAGTGTTGAAGTGATAGTTCTAGTTCTATGAAACAAATTGTTCTATATTCTAAATTGATTTGAGAAAGAGATTGAAAGTGATTGAGCATTGTTGTGAGTGTGAAGCATATTGAGTCTCTAACAATTCTCTATATGTTTCTATGAGATTTAACAAGATTCTATGTGAAGCTTGTCTATGTGATTGAAGAGGATTTTGTGTTAGATTGAATTGAGTTGAGTAAGCTTTTGTGGAAGCTTACAATAAAATTGAGGTAAGTCTTAGTGAAGACTTGTTGAGCAGTTTGGACAAGTTCTAGTGAGGACTTGTTGAGCATATTTGAGGTAAGTCTTGGAGAAGACTTGTTGAGTATTGGACAAGTTCTAGTGAGGATTTGGTTGAGGTAAGTTTGTTTTGTGAGGACTTGTTGAGAGATTGAGGTAAGTCTTGGAGAAGACTTGTTGAGCATATTGGACAAGTTCTAGTGAGGACTTGTTGAGCATATTTGAGGTAAGTCTTGGAGAAGACTTGTGGATAGATTGGTGTGATTTTGTGGAAGCTTACAATATATATTTGAAGATAGATATTGAGAGTAGATTGGATAAGTCCTTGAGAGGACTTGTGGATAGATTTGAGGTAAGTCTTTTGAGAAGACTTGTGAGTAGAGTTGATTGATTGATTTGTTCAAACCTTGAGTTAAGGTTTGGAGTAGATCTAGCAGAGTTGATTTGTGATTGAGTCAAGCTTTGTGTTAAAGCTTGAGGATAGATTTTGGTGTAGATTTGAGGATAGGTTTGTGCCAGACTAGAGATAGATATTGAGAAGATTTATGCTAGATCGAAGGACTATGTTTAGTGTAGATTTGAGGATAGATATTGAGAATTTGTGGATAGAGATTGAGGATTTGCTAGACGAAGGACTGTGTTTAGTATAGATTTGAGATAGAGCTGAGAGTAAGATTTGGAGGTGATAGAGTATAGAGGATGATAGTCTCTAGTGGATAGAGATCCATTAGCTAGGGTAGTGAAGATAGGTCTTCTAAGTGAGGGTAGGAGTCTTTAGTGGATAGAGATCCATTAGCTAGTGTAGTGGAGGCATTAGTTCTTCTAGAAGATCACCAACTAGAGCAAAGGAGAAAGGAGTTCTCCTATGGATAGAGATCCATAAACTAGCTAAGGAGATTGGTGTCTCCTATGGATAGAGATCCATGAAATTGATTAGGGTATTGGTGTCTCCTTTGGATAGAGGTCCATAAACATTGTAATAGGGAAAGGTTTCCCAAGAGATTTGTTGAGAAAATTTTAGTGAAATATTTTCTCTGTGGAGTAGCCCACATTGGGTGAACCATGTTAAATTGGTGTCTCTATTGTGTGTGGTGATTTATGCATTGCTTTGATTACTATTGTTGATATTGCTATTGATACATTGCATAATATTGATTGGGAAAGAAAAAGTAAAAAGTGATCTTATACTGTTCACCCCCTCTCAGTATAAGCTTGTGTTCTTCAATTGGTATCAGAGTGGGTTCCTTCAGAAGAGTTTAACAACTTGAAGGAAAATCTTACAAGAACACAAATGGATTCTAAGAGTGGATCCTCAGATAATTCAGCACCAGTGTTTGATGGAAGTGATTATGTATTCTGGAGTATGAGAATGAAGATTCACCTGATGGCACTTGGAAATGAAATATGGGAAGCAGTTGAAAATGGATACACACCACCAGCTACTCCACCTATAGATAAATATGGTAAGCTTCTACATCATTACAATTCAAAAGCAATGAATGCAATTTTGAAAGGTTTGCATAGAACAGAGTTCATAAAGGTTATGCATTGCAAATCAGCAAAAGAAATTTGGGATAAGTTGCAAAGCATATATGAAGGAGATAAAAAGGTCAAAAAGGTAAAGTTGTGAAATCTCAAGGGACAATTTGAAGATCTAAAAATGAAGGATGAGGAAAACATTAGTGCTTATCTACTTCGTGTAGATGAGGTTGTTAACTCCATGCAAGGACTTGGACTTGAAGTTCAAGAATCTGATGTTTGTGATAAGATTTTAAGGTCACTCCCAAGAAGGTTTAGTGAAAATATTTCAGCTATAGAGGAATCAAAAGATAGTGATATTTTGACAAGGGATGAATTACTTGGTATTCTTACAACTTTTGAGATGAGAACAAAAGAGGAACCTAATATCCAAAAAGAAGCAACCTTCAAAGCTACTAAGAAGACAAAGGGTAAGAATTCAGATTCAAGCAATGAGTTATCCAGTGATGAAGAAGCAAATTATGGCAGAAGGAACAAGGATCCAAGAAGATTTAAAGATGCAAAATATGTTAGATGTTTCAATTGTGGAAAGTATGGTCACTATGCATCTGATTGTCAAGAAGCTAGAAATAGCAATGATGAAGAAAAATAGGATCATAAGAACAGGGAATCAAAAAAATATAGGTACCAAAAGAAAAGCAGGGATGGTCAAGGCAAGCAAGGAAAGAAGTTCTTCCAAATATAGAAGAAGAGTTTCTATGCAGACAAGGCAAGTAAGTACTCAAGTGATAGTGATAATAGTTCCTCAGATAATGATAAATATGAAGTTCTATTTATGGAAAAAGAAAAGGAAGTGGTTAGGAAAAGGACACCAATAATTCTCAAGTGTTTTAGATGTGGTAACTTTGGTCATCTTGAAGATAGTTGTACAAGAAGTGGTTTTAGTTTCAGTGATGATGAATATGAAGATACACTTGAAGGACTAGAAGAGAATCTTCTAATGGCATTAGAAGAAGAAGGAGGTGATCCTATAAAATATGAGTCAAAAAAGAATGAAGATATTTTCAAAGGCAAACAAATAGAGGAAGAATCAGAGAATGGAGAAGTTGATCTTGAGGGAGAGCTTATTCATGCCCTTGATGCATTAAAGAAGGTAAGAAAGCAAAACTCCCAACTTAAGCTTCAGTTTCAAGAATGTGATGAAGAGAAAGGAAAGCTTATAGAGGATCTAAATAAGTCAATGGCTAAGACAAGGAAGTTCAAAGATAAGTTAGAAGCAAAGGTCTTAGAATGTGAAAGGTTAGAGCATGAAGTAGCTCTACTAAGGGAAGAAGTAAAAGAGTCTAAGGATAGGTTACACAGGTTTGGAAGAAGCTCAAAGAATTTGGATAAAATTATCAAGACACAAAAACCTACATCAAGCAAAACAGGACTTGGTTTTGAACAGGTACAAAAGAAACAAGGAGAGGAGTCAACCTCAAGTTCTGAAGAAGAAGAAACTTAAAAAGAAGAGAGTGTAAGAGAGAGTGAGACTTCTGAGGATGAGTTGGACAATAGAAAGTTCAACAAGGAAAGGAACAATGCACAAAAGAGGAACATATGGAACAGGAACCAACATAGGGTAAAAGAGACTAAGAGACCAATGAGGTCAAGGCAAGGTAGTTTCAATGGATGATGTTTTTCATGTCACAGGTTTGGGCACAAAGCTTCTCAGTGTAGGACACATGAAAGACAAGAATATGGGAAGTTTAGAAATAGGTAACTTTTTCAAGGGTATTGCTACTCTTGTAATCAGTTTGGGCACAAGGCAATGAATTGTAGGGTTCATGACAGGAATAGATATGGTTTCACCAGGAGAAATCCCAAGACATTTGCACCTCCAAGAAATAATAACATTAAGTGTTATAAGTGCAATAATGATGGACATACAACAAAGTGGTGTAGAGAAAAAATTCCAGAAACAAATAGGAACATGAATAGTCAGAGGAATCAGAAGGATCAGATGAGGAGGAAAGTGGACAAAGGTAAATATTAGTGCATGCTGGGAGTAGAAATACTCCCACCCTAGAATTAACCACCTCAAGAGGAGGTGGGGGAGGGGCTAAGCTAAGAGTTTCATTCTTAGCCCCGAGCCCCAAAGGTGACCCTTTGCCATTGATGACAAAGGGGGAGAGATTTGAGTAAGGGGGAGATATTTGAGTTAGAAGGAAAGCATTCAGTCAGGGGGAGCAATTTCCCAGGGGGAGTAGAACAGAAAGAGGTAAAAGAAATGATAAAAGGTAAATGGGTTGCCATCAATGACAAAGGGGGAGATTGTTGGAAATATGAGCAGGATTTGTTGTCATTGATGTCAAAGGAATATGAAGCAAATGTCAAAAGAATGTTAAGAAAATGGTTCATGGTTGATTTTCTAAGAGGCAAGGATATAATATTTAATTTAAATATTATATGCCTAGAGACCCCAAAAGAGAAGCAAGAAGGATAACAATATTATAATATTTGGGCAAAATAAAAGGGTTGAAAAGATATCTCCGTTCCATGGTGGTTGAAAGAAAATAATAAGGTTATTTTGCTAAGGTGAAAATGGCAAAAGGTTTTCCTAAAAACCTAAGGAAGATTATATTTTATTTTATTTAAAAAGGCCCAAAGGACATTTAAATATTTAATTATAATATTTAAATTCATTTTGAATTTAAAATAATTATAATTAAAATATTATTTTCGAAATGCAAAGTTCTTTTTGAAAAATGGTGGCAAAATCGAAATGAGGGCTGACGCATTCATATTCATCACATTGCATATAAAGAGGGGGTAAATTATTTCCCCAAAGTTGATTATGCATTCGAATTTTGAGTTGAGAAAAAGTAATATTTCATGTGTGCACTTCAAGGGAGGAATCTTCATGCAATTTAGAAAGGACAAAGGTGTGTGTTGAAATAAGTGAGGGTGCGAAGATCCTACACGATGCGTTGGGTAGCGCAGATGGTAGGCAAGGTAGTGATAAGACTTTCATGGAGGCTAGGTCATGGGTTCAAGTCGCACGATCACGTTTTGCAAGGAAGAGAGGAAGGGTTTTGCATTCAATGTGTTTGGCATGGAAGACAAGGATAAAATGGACATCATGTGCTCTTTGTTTCAAGTGGGTACGTAGCCCATGCAACAAGCCTAGCGTTCGCTAGGGTGCAGCACTGGCAGTGAGGTTTCGGGTTTGAATTCATGCAGAGGTAGTTTGTGTGGTGCACAAAAATTTTGGTGCAAATTCTAAGGTATGAAAAATTAATTTAATTTTTGCAAGGCCTATGTTATAATAAAGGGTGTTTTGAGGCATACATATTATTAAGAGGGCAGTGTTTGAAGTAGGGAGGTATAAGGATTAAAATAGTTTATTTTAATTCTTTGATGCCTTGGAAATGAATTAGAGAGTGGAGTTAAAAGGTGAAAAAGAATTTTTATTGTGATCTTGCTTTATAAAAGGGAGATAAAATAATTTGATTAAAAATCAAGAAAAAACTTGTCAATGCTTTGGAATATTTTGAAGTGGTGATTATTTTTCTTTTAGAAGTGCATTAAAATCTAGAGGGAGTAATAAGGTGTATTTGTGACATCTAACCCTTGTGATTGGCAAAGAGAGTGGTTATAATTGAGACAGGTTTTTAAGGATAATTCTTCATCAAACAAAAGGTATGGGCACATCTTCCTTGTGAGTGATTGTTGGATGTTGTGAATGCTAAGTTGGAGAGAAAAGGGTTGTTTGATAAGCATTGTTGAGTTTGATTGTTAAAGGTTTTTCTAAGTGAGAGTTGATGATAAAAACCTTGTTTGATAAGCATTGTTGGAAATATTGAATGAGCCTTCATATGCATGAACTAGAGTTTGTGCAAGATCATGAGTATCATTGTTATGTGAAGTTGAGAACTATCTTGAACTAGGGTTTGTGCAAGATCATGAGTATCATTGTTATGTGAAGTTGTGAACTATCTTGAACTAGGGCTTGTGCAATATCATGAGTATCATTGTTATGTGAGATTGTTTGATAAGCATTTTTGGAAATAATTGAGTGAGGATTCATATGCTTGGACTAGGGTTTGTAAGCAAGGAGTGTTTCATTGAGTGATTGATTGAGTGGAGTTGATTGAGCCTAGTCAAGTGGAAGTGTTGAAGTGATAGTTCAAGTTATTTGAGAAAGAGATTGAAAGTGATTGAGCATTGTTGTGAGTGTGAAGCATATTGAGTCTCTAACAATTCTCTATATGTTTCTGTGAGATTTAACAAGATTATATGTGAAGCTTGTTTAAGTGATTGAAGAGGATTTTGTGTTAGATTGAGTTGAGTTGAGTAAGCTTTTGTGGAAGCTTACAATACATATTTGAGGTAAGTCTTAGTGAAGACTTGTTGAGCAGATTGGACAAGTTCTAGTGAGGACTTGTTGAGCAGATTTGAGGTAAGTCTTGGAGAATAGGTTGGAAGTTTAGTGAGGACTTGTTGAGATGAGGTAAGTTGCTTGTTGAGGATTGGACAAGTTCTAGTGAGGACTTGTTGAGATATTTAGGTAAGTCTTGGAGAAGACTTGTTGAGATAGTTGGACAAGTTCTAGTGAGGACTTGTTGAGCAGATTTGAGAGTTGAGTTGTTGGTTGAGTGAGGTTGATTTGAGGTAAGTCTTAGAGAAGACTTGTGGATATATTGGTGTGAGATTTTGTGGAAGCTTACAATATATATTTGAAGATAGATATTGAGAGTATATTGGATAAGTCCTTGAGAGGACTTGTGGATAGATTTGAGGTAAGTCTTTTGAGAAGACTTGTGAGTAAGTGTTGATTGATTGATTTGTTCAAACCTTGAGTTAAGGTTTGGAGCAGATCTAGCATAGTTGATTTGAGATTGAGTCAAGCTTTGTGTTAAATCTTGAGGATAGATTTTGGTGTAGATTTGAGGATAGGTTTGTGCTAGACCAGAGATAGATATTGAGCAGATTTGTGCTAGACTGAAGGACTATGTTTAGTAATTTGAGTAGAGATTGAGCAGATTTGTGCTAGATCAAAGGACTATGTTTAGTGTAGATTTTAGGATAGATATTGAGCAAATTTGTGCTAGATTGAAGGACCATGTTTAGTACAGATTTGAGATAGAGCTGAGAGCAAGCTTTGGAGGTGACAGAGTATAGAGGATGATAGTCTCCAGTGGATAGAGGTCCATTAGCCAGGGTAGTGAGGATAGGTCTTCTGAGTGAGGGTAGGAGTCTTCAGTGGATAGAGATCCATTAGCCAATGTAGTGGAGGCAGTAGTTCTTCTAGAAGATCACCATCCAGAGCAAAGGAGAAAGGAGTTCTCCTATGGATAGAGATCCACAAACCAGCTAAGGAGATTGGTGTCTCCTATGGATAGAGATCCATGAACTTGATTAGGGGATTGGTGTCTCCTTTGGACAGAGGTCCATAAACATTGTAATAGGGAAAGGTTTCCCAAGAGATTTGTTGAGAAAATTTTAGTGAAATATTTTCTCCGTGGAGTAGCCCACATTGGGTGAACCACGTTAAATTGGTGTCTCTATTGTGTGTGGTGATTTGTGCATTGCTTTGATTACTATTGTTGATATTGCTATTGATACATTGCATAATATTGATTGGGAAAGAAAAAGTAAAAAGTGATCTTATACTGTTCACCCCCCTCTCAGTATAAGCTTGTGTTCTTCAATAGATTCTTAGGTTACAACCAAATTTGGGTTAACCCTAACGATCAACACAAAATATCCTTCACCATTCCTTGGGGAAATTTTGGCTATAAGGTCATGCCATTTGGCCTCAAGAATGTAGGATATACATATCAATGTGCTATAACCTACATATTCCATGATTACATGCATAAAATCATGGAAGATTATGTAGATAACCTCTTGGCTAAATCCAAGAAGTAGGACCAACATATTGACATCTTGTGAAAAGTATTTGAATACCTCTTAGAACATAATGTTAGTTTGAACCCAAAATAGTGTGTTTTTTGTGTCACCTATGAAATTTTTTTAGGATTCATCATCTCTCAATGAGGCATCAAAGTTGACCCCAAAAAGGCCAAGGTGATCATATAAATCCCACCACATACAAACTTAAAATAATTGTTAATATTACAAGGAAAAATTCAAGCGATCCATCACATCATTATGCAATTGTCAGAAAAAAGCAAGTCATTCAATCATTTGTTACAAAAATGGGTGACATTTGACTGGAACCAAGCATAACAAGATGACTTCAAGGATACCAGGTATTACCTCACCACCCCATCCATCTTAGGCCCACCATGACCATATATCCCCTTCCAAAAATACATTTCTACCACTAATTTTGCTTTAGAAACCATGCTGGTTCAAAATAATGAAGCCAACCAAGAACATACCATCTATTACACCAGTCACACTTTGGTAAGCTATGAAATATGATACACATACATGGAGAAGTTATGTTTGGTGGTAGTTTTTACCACAAAAAAACTTTGATATTATATTCTCAATGATACCACGTATGTTGTTACCAGAGATAACCCAATATAATACATGATGGGTAGGTCTTATAATAACAGTACAAACACTAAATGGATCATGTTACTAACATAATTTAATCTAGAATACATTAGTTAAAAATATATTAAAGTCCAAGTCATTGCAGATCAACTTGTAGAAGCTCCACTTAAAGATGACCAACCACTCTTTATTGCACTTCTTAATGACTCAATCTTTAACATTGACAAAGTTAAAGAGTATATTAATCCTAAGACATAAATGAACCTAACACTTTGCTTTGATGCTTCATATTGCAAACAAGGAGGAGGTGCTAGATTCATCTTCTTCACACCACAAGGGGATCTAATCCTATCCTCATTCAAACTCAATTTCCCCTATATCAACAACAATGTCAAATATGAAGCTCTTATCCTTGATTTGAAAACTACACCTGCAATGTGTATCAAATGCCTACACATCATTGACTATTATCTCTTAGTGGTCAATCAAATAAAAGGTATTTATAACTGCCATTGTATCATACTTAAACAATACCTACAAGCTGTGAAAGAACTGTTATCACACCTAGATTGGTATGACATCAAATATACACCAATATCCACCAACATATTAGCTGATACAATGGCATATCTAAGTTCTCTCATTCCCTAGAATCCACATGAAAATATAACCCATATATCTATACAAACTCTCCACCAACCTTCTATCATGCAAAATGCCTTATCCGATAATACAAACATTAATTTTTTCCATGCTAAACCTTCTAGCCCTTGGTTTTCTTAAATCAATGAATCCATTAAACTAAGCATGCTCCCCCTTGATTTATCCTAGGTTGACAAGAATAACTTCAAGAAAAAATCTATTATATATACCTTCTCAAGGGATATCTTATGCAAGTGCATGTATGATGGAATTCTTGTTCATTTCCTAGAGCCACACGAAGCCATACACATCATTTTTATGGCCCGTGACAACACTTGTAGTGGCCACTTTAGTGGAATGGCCATCATGAAGTGCATCCTATGCATGGGTTACTATTGGAACATAATGGAGAGTGATTGTTGTACATACATCAAGAAATACATTTAATGTCAACAACATGCCAATCTTATCCATCTAGCATCCCAAGCCTTATATTCCATTCAATTTATGTGGCCATTTTTTGAATGGAGCATTGACCTAGTAGGTAAAATCACTCTTTCATAATATAGAAAACACAAATTTATCATCACTACAATGGATTACTTCACCAAGTGTGTTGAAGTTATTCCTCTTATCCAAATGACAAGACTCAAAATCATGGATTTCATCACACAAAACATCATTTGTTATTTTGGTATTCTTTCTAAAATCATCTTCGATAATGGTACATGCTTCAAGAATAAGGATGTTCAAGCAATATGTAAAAAACACAACATCCAACACAACTTTTTAACTCCCTATTACCCTCAAATAAATGACCAAGCCAAAGCCACAAATAAAACCATTAGTGTCATCCTTCAAAAACTAGTTGTGAATTCATATCAACACTGGCACATGCAAATCCCCTTAGCATTGTGGGTATATAGAACCAACATTTGAATACCTATTGGGAAAACTCTATTTTCACTTGTCTATGGCATTAAGGCCATCATAACCCTAGAATTAGAAATCCCTTTCTTATGAATCTCATTACAAGATTATTTAAATTGATCCATTAGTCTTTCTACATTTTAGAGTTTGAAATAATAGTTTTATAAGTTTATATTAACAATAATGGATGGTAAACTCTATAGTTGGATTCTAGAGAGTATTTGCACTCCTTATTGCCAAAAAGAGATGGAGGAGAAAATATTTTCAGTTTTTAGATGACATTGTTTTGTATCTGGTTGAGTTCTTCGGTTGTACAAGATAATTCCATCAGCTATTGAAAATATTTGGTATTTTTAAGAGTCTATGTGAGTAGCTCTTGAATTTTTTTATTAATATTAACATTTCGTTTGAATGAATTATTCATATTTAGTACATTATATATTTAGGGTTAAATATTATTTAAATTTATTCATTAGTCTTTCTATATTTTAGAGTTTGAAATAATAACTTTTATAAGTTTATATTAAAAATTTGGAGTTGGTTTCTAAGGAGTATTTGCACTCCTTATTTCCACAAAGAGATGGAGGAGAAAATATTTTAATTTTTAGATGACATTATTTTGTATTTGGCTGAGTTTTTTAGTTGTACAAGATAATCTCATTCATTAGCTAATGAAAATAATTGGTATTTTTAAGAGTCTATGTGAGTAGTTGAAAATATTTGTTTATTATTAATATTTATTTTATATGCACTATTCATTATTAAAACATTATATTTTTAGAGTTAAATATTATTTAAATTGATCCATTAGTCTTTCTACATTTTAGAGTTTGAAATAATATATTTTATAAGTTTATATTAACAATAGTGGTGATAAACTTTGCAATTGGATTCTGGGGAGTATTTGCACTCATTATTGCCAAAAAGCGATGGAGGAGAAAATATTTTTAGTTTTTAGATGACACTTCGAGATAATATACTATTGCAGACAAAATCATGAGTGCTCAAGATTGGGCAATACCTACAATAGGCTACCATTGAGGAGAACCACCTTCTCCTAGCTCAAGTTCTATGTTCTCAGTAAGGGGTTATCCTTCCAGGGCCCATATCACCTAGAATGGTGGATGCATATTTTCTCCATCTCATAGCATGGAGTACATTGGTCTACTAAAATTATCTTCAACCTAATGGTCCACCGACCTTATCTTCGTCATAATTCATGATTAAGCTTTTAGGCCCATGCTAAAGTTAACGTTGTTATAACTGGTACTTAATTATAGATCTCTACTCATGATTACAATCAAGGCCCACCAATCCTATGTATTTTGGGTTTAGGTATCTCAGATCATATCTTAGTTGATGATAAGATATCCCATATCATCTACTACTGGACCTTCCAACCCTAAGGACTAGCTTCCCTAGTCTTGTGTTATCGTTGGCTATTTCACAACTGGTTTATGAATCATGCAAACCTTTACATACTACCCTGTATGATAACCTAGAATGATGTCCCATTTTGCCATTTTTACTCTCTATAGCATAAGGTCCACTGACCCTTACAATATTTCTAGAGAATGGTTATCCCTGATTCACAACAATTGCCTTTTGTGAGCTATCAAAGTTGGGTGAATGACATCCTTCTTGATGGCATTAAACTCTTGTTACATCAACTCTTATGGTAGATTTAATTTTATTTGAGTGGATGACATCCTCCTCGATGAAAATTCACTCGTAGTGATAATTTTACCACCCTTCTCGATGACCAGTTTTATTTGGATCATGATTTGGAGGTCTTTAAATACCTCAAGGTTTACATCATCATCAAACATCAAAAATAATATTATTTTCAAACAAAGAATCCATGAAAGTTTCTTTAATTTAATGAAAACTATAATCTTAATCCATAATGGTACGATTCATAATAAAACCTAACAAATACATTCCTATAGTCTTTATATTATATCAAGATACTAAATGTAAGAAGAAACATAAAGGAAAAATAATATATATATATATATATATATATATATATATATATATATATATATATATATATATATATATATTATTTTGGTAGGTAAAAGTATTTTATTTACTGTACGGGTTAAAGGGTCCCGTCCCTATTACATCAGTAGTAAGAAGAGTCAACAGTGCCCAACAGTGGCAACAAACAAAAACCAGCCGAGGTCCTACCCCATACATCTTGGTCCGATCAAGACCGAGACCAACCAAAACAAAATACACATAATCATTACAAAAAATGTAGCCCGGTTGCCTAACAGACAACTTCCCAGACTACTGGGAGTCCTGATTCCTTTCCTGTTGGGCATTGGTGTCAGGGTACAGAAGGATCTTGAGCATAGCAGGGAGATCCTTGAGCTCATCAATGGCACTAGAAAGAAGAGTACCACCTTCTTGGGAGATGTTAACAGTCGTCTACAAGTGGCCTAATGCTTTGTTGACATGATTGAGGACTTTCATTTGGAAATTTTAGAGGGTTTTTTGCCCCCTTTGCGTTGTTGCACAGGGGTTTTAGGTCTTCAGGTTTCTTCCTTGATGGTATTTCTGATTTTCTAAAATAGGGTTTTTTATGTTCCATTGGCTATATCCTCGATAGTGTCTTGATTTCTCTGATCTACATCAGAAGGCCTTCCCTTCTTTCTATCTCCTCCTACATCCATTTGGGACTTCTTGAAGCTTCGAGTTTTCTTGGGGCTCCAAGGTTCTGGGATTCGTGGGCAGGCTCATCGCAGTCGGAATCGGTGATGTTTGTGTTAGCCAGAGAGGCTGGGAAATCAGACCCTAAAGGAGGGGGTGATGGGGCCGAGGAGGAAGATGAATGGTGGGGCTTTGGGGGAGGGCTTTGATGGCCAATGTTGGTGGTGGGTGGGGGTGACTGGCGGGGAGGGGGAGGGGGGTAGGGAATTTCCTAGGTGGGGCTGGGATTTGGGCACAAAAGGGAAACAAGATTAGGAGCATGGGAAGTCTTAGCAGAGACTTCTCCTTCCTCGATCTCCTCAATGGAACCAGAGTCATTGAGTAAATCAAATTTGTTAGCAATAGAGACCAAGGTACTTGCCTTTTACGTAGCTCCGACTGGCGGTGGTTGATTCTACTACTTATTCTTGAGATTCAAGTTCTATCATAGATTATTAGAAATCTTTTGGCTATCATATTTCTCCCACCGCACCGTATACTAGTGATTATTTTTAGGTTTTTGCTATTTGGACATTGATATAGGAGGTGCCCTTGAATTTGGCACTCTGAGTAGAAAGAAGGCTTGTTTTCAAACACTAGCAGTTGTCTCAATTTGTAATCCTCGTAGATTATGTTGAGGTGATCTGGGAGCTACGATTTGACATTGACATAGATGCACATCTGAGTTAAGTGAGACCTAGCATAAGTGGCTAGGTCTATAGCCACTAGATCCTTGAAGGCTCGAGCTAGACCTTGGAGTGCATCCTCATAGAAGAAGTGTGCGGGGAGATTAGGGAACCGGACCTAGATGGGGGTAAAATTAATGTTCTGTGATTCTGGATCAAATCTTGGCTCCCACTTTCTTAAGAACATACTTTTCCTCCCAAAGAACCACGAACCTCTAGATATAATATGTTCTACAACCTCATAAATGGTAATTTGGATCATGAAAAATCCCTTGGACATCATAGATAGTTCCATAATCCCTAGGGTTTTCAACTTTTTTGTTGCCCAGCGACAGATTACATCCATATCCGATCGAGCTTCGATGAATTTTCCCATAAGTGAAAAGGAATCCCAATTTATGTACCATTCCATGAGATGTTTAGGGCATAGCACATTGTATCCATGCATGATGAAGCTGCTCAAAGCATTTGTGGATAGTCTGGATTTACTCTATAGGAGTTCTACGTAGGAGGGTTGGCCGTGGTTATTCTCGCCATTGCCTGGTTTGTCAGGGAGGTATTTCCCCTTGATGGTGTCGCTTTGACTATTTTCATGCTTAATGAGAGATAGGCTTTCAACTAGATTCATCACTGCATGGGAAGTGGGAATGTCGTCCACTCGTGCACCACTCACCACTCGATCTTCCATCCTAGTTTGCTTCTCATCTACGACAAATATTTCGTACATTTTTTTGTTCGCCAACACCACCGAAAGGAAACCTTTCCTCATTTTTTGATTATAATATATATTATAAATAAGCTTCTAATAACACTTTATTTTCTTTTAAGAGATAAATTTTAAACATCAAATGATTCTATTGTAAATGAGATTTTATCTACACTCTATTTCATAAAAGATAAAATTTATGCATCACATGATACTATCCACTTAGTCTACTAATGATATAATTATTTAAAATATTTAAATTTTCCAAATAAATTCTAGCTTCATTCTAATATTTCAAGAATGTAAACTTCTTCGAAAACTTTCCTTCAGAACACACAAGCTATACAATGCTATGACTTAATTTTACAATTTTTGAGACTTCAACAACTTCTTTTTAATACAAATTGACTACTTTCTACTTTTTCAATTATTTTAAAATTCTACGAATATAAAAGGAAAATAAGAACCTATCATAAAGTTCAATTTCCTTTCAGATTACGGAAATCTATTTATATCCTTATTTAATTTCTCTTTAATTATAATATTTTTTATGATTGGGTGACTAATCAAATCATTGTCTTCTTCTAGAGTTTAACCTCAATGTTTTTCACACAAATAAACTAAAAATCATAGAATACATATCTTACTTCGACGACGAGACAATTTTAAACCTCTTCATAAATGCTTAGTTTTACTCTAATTTTATTGTCTTATCATAACAATGATTCGAAGTTTCACTAGTTTTTAGCAATTTTAGTTTAGACTCTCAACACAAAGCATGTGTTCATATGTTTTGTGTTACCTTCCCATGTTAAACCAGACAATATAAAAATCTCACCAAATGAAATATTTTCAACTGTCACACAATTCTACAAAAATTACACTCAACTACTATAAACCTCATCTTCCAAGCTGTGTTTTATAATGGATGGCAGATCAAACAAAAAATCTTAGAAATTGAAGTACTACAACATAAACCAACCCCAAGGCATCGCTAAAAAACACAAAATAAGCCTCATTTAGGAGAAACCCCATATTTTTTAAATGAATTATCTTAATAGAAATTTACGATAATACAAGTCTGGCAGCTTCATAACCAAAGATTTTTTATTACATGAAACTAAGACATCTTGCCTCGGTTTGATAGAAAAACATTAATACAATATTAATTTTACACAAATACATATTAAATTAAAATTTACATTACTCTCATGTACAGATACTATGAACCGTCGCCACTGATTGAAAGCCTCAGTCAAAAACATCACTCTCATGAGGTATTAAAAAAATGGGTATTTTCTATTACATGCTGGCAAAAAAAAAAATTCAAAATTCATTTAAGCACAACAATCTCAAAAAGGATTAAAGCCTTGTTTTAGTTAAATGTATATAATATTTTACATTGGAACAAGCTCACACTCTTCAAACAAAACCGACCTCCAAAGCATCCATCAAATGTCAAACCAGAAATTCGAAGTCTCTCTATAGTGTTCCAACGGCTAAGAGATAGTGGTGTGGATGCAATATTGGGTCAGCATGGCCTTCCCATGAATGCATGCTATAATATGAATACATATATGCAATATTTAAGAGCAAAATATAGTTTTCAAATTGAACTAGACTACGCAGAGACAATTTTTCTTCATTTCCTATTCGTTAATGTACAATCTACATAATAGACACCATTAATCTAGAATATAAACAATAATTCTACCACTTTTAAAGATTATACTAATTATATGGTTATGGAGAAACAAGTAAAAAGGCCTTCACGAAGTACTACAGGCTAGTGATGATCTTTCATTTATTTTAACCAGGTTATAAACACAAATACATAACCAATTTTAGGCGCATCATCACATCAACATAATATGGCATAATTTAGATATATAGATCATCTTGGTAACAAGTAGGATGTTTGCACCAGCTTGCTACAGTTGAACGTAGAACATTGATCAATCACCAGCTCTCTTCACACATAGGCGACTTAATATTTTTATCTTTCTTTTTTCCTAGCATTCCATTTTGTTTATAAGAAATATTTACATTGTTTTAAGAGGATACTTGGATTATTTTCATGCAATGTGACTTCTAGTGGCTTCGATGTAGTGAAGTTTGAACATCCAATTAGAAGAGTTACAACTAACTACTGCCATAGCCTTAAAAATGAATATATTAATTTTCTTTATTTTAATTTATTATAAATGCTTATATATTTACAATTATATTTATAGATTATTTTATTTATTTAAATTTCTTATAACTATATATATATTTTTAGTTAAAATTTTCTACACATATATTTTATATATTATATTTATATATTTTAATTAATATTAACACATATATATTATTTTTTTATATATTTATATATTAATTTATTTATGAGAAGAAAACATTGCATAATTTAATATCATACAACAGGGAGAGATGCATATAATGCAAGTAATAGGCAAAATGTCCTACATGAATTATTTTTAGTGGGTTTTCATGTACCCACGGACCAAGGTGCATTTAGCATGACATCATATCCCACCTTACCTGACGCTTCCAACCACTATCTCCGCCAGCGGTGGGTGTTCTTCTCATCCAGCTCGCTTGCTATGGAGTTAAAAATTGCATCTACACTCAAAAATATCCTTAGTAGTATCACATTATTTAAACATTGAAGTAATTATTTAACTAAATACTAGGAATGTTACACTTTTATAAGTTTATATTAACAATAGTGGATGATAAGCTTTGCAATTGGATTCTGGGGAGTATTTGCACTCCTTATTGTCAAAAAGAGATGGAGAAAAAAATATTTTCAATTTTTAGATGACATTGTTTTGTATCTCGTTGAGTTATTTTGTTGTACAAGATAATGCCACCAACTTTTGAAATATGTGAGTAAATGCTGAAAATATTTATTTGTTATTAATATTTATTTTGAATGCATTATTCATTCTTAAAACATTATATATTTAAGGTTAAATATTATTTAAATTGATCCATTAGTCTTTCTATATTTAATAATAGATTTTATAAGTTTATATTAATGATTGTGGATGGTAAGCTTTGCAGTTGGATTCTGGGGAGTATTTGCACTTCTTCTTTCCAAAAAGATATGGAGGAGAAAATATTTATAATTTTTAGATGACATTGTTTTGTATTGGGTTAAGTTCTTTAGTTGTATAAGATAATCTCATCACCTATTGAAAATATTTGGTATTTTAAAGAGTTTATGTGAGTAGCTGTTAAAAATATTTATTTGTTATTAATATTTATTTTGAATGCATTATTTATTATTAAAACCTTATATTGTTAGAGAATATATTACATTATTTAGGTACATGTCAATGTACCACCTTTGGTACATTATTAGAGTAGGAGTTTACTTTAGAGTAAAGTTATGTAGTTACTTTAGCATGTAATAAATGCACAAGTGTTAGAATGTGCAATGATGTAAATGTGCATGTAGTCCGCATGTACATGAGTCATAGGATAGATTCAAAGATAGAGTAAGGACCAAGGAAACTATCTTCCTATATAAAGGTCTTATAGTGAGTTAAATGAGAGAGGAGAGAATATAGAGTGTGCATAGTATAGATTGATAGTGTGGTACAATGTAGCTCTTTCAAAATAGTTTATGGAGTGTTCATGTCCTCCATTATACTGCATTGTACTATTTTTGTAAGATTTCATTAATGGCATATTTCTTAGTTGTTGCAAAAGTTTCTCTTATTATTCTCCTACATATTATAGTGCTATTATTATATAGATATCTTAGCTTTCTTATCTTACATTTTGTGACTGCATTTCTTATATCATATAATCATCAAAAGCTAATAGTGGTATTAGAGCACACGGTAGATAAAATATAAAATAGGGAGAGCCATAAGTGAGATTGAGAGAAATTTAGAAATCTCATTTACAAAATTTTTGAGATTGCATTTGGCTAGAGTATTTCCACAAGGTTGTAGAAAAACTCATGAAGACTAGGACTCAACAAGGATTCCACTAGATTGATAAATCAACTAGTGAAGATTGATCATCTCTAGATTTAGAATTTCTTCCTTTATAGTCCTAATACTTTGTTATAGGAAAAGGGAGATTCAAAGAAATTTGGGGAGCTTCCTACACATAGCTAGGAAAAATATCTTCTTTGGAATCAATCTAGCACCAAAAGCAACAAATGAAAGATAGAAGATTTGAAGGCCTATAGAAAAGGGCCCATTTCTAGAGATTGTATACCTATAAAGAGAAAAATAATAAAAGGCCATAGGAGTCTTGCTGTAGACTTGAGGAAGAAGAGACTCCAGAGAAGAGTCCATGAGAAGATTAGATATTGGTGATCTCCATTAAAGATTGCAAGTAGCAGATTGAAGAGACTCTAGAAATGAATCATGGTGAAGATAAGAGATTGGTGATCTCCATTTAATATTGAATACTTCACCTTGAAGGAGTAAAATAAATCAACCTAAGAAGCTGAAGAGATCTACAAGAGATCTCATTGAAAAACTTTCAGTTTTAGAAGAGATAGAAAAGGACTAGCAAAAGTCACATTCCTTAAGCAACAAATTTTAGAGATCCAAGAAGGAGATCTCAATACCAATACTTCCACAGTAGAATGTTGAAGAAAAGGTCTCATTGGGAAGACCAAAGAAGCTGTGAAGGTGAATACCCTAGAGAAGAGATCTCAAGGAGAAATAAGGAGAAGTCTTGGTGAGACTCATTGAAGGAGATTCAAAGAAGGCCATTAAAAGGAGTTTAGAGGAGTAATCATTGGAGAAATTTACCAGCAATAAGAAGTTCTTGATAAAGGAAGTTTTTGGGACAATTTTTGCCATCTAACAACAAGCCCAAATGAAGATAGATTTGGCAAGGAGCTTGCCAAATTTTTGAGGAGATTAGTAAAGATCTCGAGGCTTTTAGATTCTTGAGAAGAGGGCCTAGATTGAAGTCATAATTCAAAAGGAGGTTGAATTAGAAAAGAGCTAGATATTACTACCAAACCTAAGAGGTTTGAATATTGCATTTGAATGCTAGAAGGCTCATTCGTAGAAAGGAGATATGTTGGTTTCTACAATAAAAAACTGAAGGGTTCTTGAAGGAAAATATCAGCTACAATTTTGAGGAGTTACCTACCAACATTTTGATATTCAAGAACAACATTTCGATGGAGATAATTATTGATTTGTAGTATAAAATTTTAAAATTTGATGTCAACAATAAAATAACAATTAGGATAGTATTACTAGTTGCAAAACTTCATATTTACAGAGTACATTTTGAAGGATAATTAAAATCACCTCCTATAGATATAGGGCAGCAAGTTATAGGGTTTCAAAGCTAAAAATAGGTGAGCTAAAGAACTATTTCAGACAGTCAAGAAGAGCTACAAATGCATCCAGTAAAAGGTATCAATAAGGTGAATCCAATCACCTAGCAATCATTCATCTACAAAGTCTGTTAAGGTAAGCAACTTCGGTGTAAAAAGTTTTATTAGTTGAACTTTAAAATTTTGGTTCATTATTAAGATTCGTTAAGCACCATATTAGAGTTTAAAAAGGTTGCAAAGAGAAGGTTGCATATTATAATCTTCAAGGGAGTGCAGAAGATAGTTTCATTTAAGGTTAATACCTGCACATTAAATAGGATATTAGATATATTATTTTTAAGTTAAAGTTGTAGATATTATTAGTGCATCTTACAAGTTACTTTGGAGAAGAAATAAGGTAAGATTAATAAGTGCACTACACTAGTTATACTTAAGAATTTTTTAAATGCATTAAAGATTGTTCAAATGTGAGAATTAGTGCACGGGAAAGATTAAGTTGAAGTTTCAAAGGACACTGATGAGAACACAAAACTTGCAACATATCATGGTGAAAGCAAGTCACCAAAAGGACATATTAGTTGCTTGAAATTATTAGTGCAAAATATTCAAGCAAGTGAATTTTAGGTTAGTGTTATTAGATCACTATTTGCCCTCAAAAATTTGCTTCATCAAATAAGTTAGAAACTTGGAGAAGAATATATACGACCTAAAACTTTGGTGTAAGTTAAGGTGTTCTATCTTAACTATTACGGGTACATTTGAATTACATGAGAAGCACCATTCTTGTCCTTTCAAATATAGCCAATAAGGACAAAAGATATAGCCTCTAAAAGGTATTGCAATGGCTAGAAAAACATAGTCTTCAAGCAACCATTTTGAAGCAAAGGAAAGAGCCAACAAAAGGCTCTTCAAATCAGCATTTGAGCCATGGGATTCAACATCGATTGGTCTCATATTTAGCAAAATTCATGGTGTAAGTCAATCTACATCACAAGGAGAACAATTTGAACAAACGTAGCCACATCAACAAGGTAAGTCTAACATAATATTTGTAAAATAAATAACATAACAAAAAATAGCAAAATCAAGGTGCAAGTAAGGAGCTTATTACCCAAGAAAATGTTGTCAAAAGCTTGGAAGAAGAACAATGTTAGGGATGAAACAAACACCTTCAAACCATCAAGAGTGAAGCATCTTGGAACCACCTACATTGGAGAACACTGCTATTAGCTAGAGAAAGCTAAGCAAGAAATATTGGAGAGCCATCATTAGTTGGAGAAAGAAAAGCAAGAAGCATTGGAGAGAGCCACCATTAGCTGAAGAAATCTAAGAAAGAAAGTGTTGAGAAAATAAAAAATAGTTGGCAAGAAGGGTAATAAGCAAATAAAAGGGTATAGCTACATGCAAGGTTGAATATGTCCACTTGCCATATTGAGCAAAGAAACATTTTCCACTTGACACAAGACTTAAGGTGTTACATACCAAACATAATATAGACGTCGGCTATATTATGAAAGAGTTCATTTGATTATATAAATCCAATTGTTTGTTTTAAATCATTTATCATCTCTTTATCCAATTTCATTTGCGATATTCGTAGTCACTGCCTTTACGGTGAGGTTGTGCCCACCTTAAGTGGCAAAATATATTCAAATTGATTTATTGTATTTACCACTACTGTTTCGTATTACTCCATTTATATTGCAATTGAGATTTGAGTTAATATTATAAATAAACGAATACGTTTTATTCATTCCAAGTGGTATCATATTGCCTTCGATCCCAGCAAGGCCTCAGGCAAAATTCGAAGGATTTCGATAAACGACGGTTCTCCCAATCACAACCGGATTATAGCAACCGGATTACGTCTTCAGCAACCGGTTTCACAGCAGGTGAACCATTCCAAACACATCTTAAAATTTTTTGTGTTTCTTTTGCTAGTTTTTTAGATCCTCGATTTCTCCCGAAAAAAAACTTCCGCAAGGCATAAAACAGTCGCCATTCATCCCAAAAATCATTGTTCCCTGTTTAAATTCCATTAAATCGTGAGTACGTCGTCAACCAATCAAAATCATGAAATTATTCAATAATACAGGCAAAATATAAGGTCGACCTTTAATTTAAATCGTTGACGTCAGTTAAAACATTTTATTCATGCGTCAATTTTATTATTTATCCCACATTTACGATATCAAGCTTGTGGAGGGGTTTAAGAAGCAATAGTCACACCTTCTACATTGTGACTTCGGTCACACATCGGGAGTCCTCCTCGCGTAGTCTGGCAACTTCTTCATTAGCCAATCCTCCATTCTTCTATGTCGGGTCGTGGTCTCTTGTCCAGTCATCTACATCGATTGCGGCCTCTTTTCCAGTCTTCTACATCGATTACAGTCCAGCTGTCGTGTCGTGGTCTCTTGTCAAGTCTTCTACGTTGATTGCGGTCCCTTGTGTAGTCTTCTATTGTGGTCCAGCTATCGTGTCGTGGTTTCTTGTTGAGTCTTCTGCTTCGATTTGTGGTCCAGCTATTGTGTCTTGTTCGTTCCTCATTGTCCATCATCTCCTGTGTCCTCATTGTTCATAGTCTTCGATTGGTTAGTCCCAGTCCAATCATCGTTGTTCGTCATCTTTGATCGGTTAGTCCCAGTCTAGTCATCGTTGTTCGTCATCTTTGGTCGGTTAGTCCCAGTCCAGTTATTGTCAAAATTGTCCAAACTTGAAAAGTTGCTAAAAATTGTTGTCAAAGTTGCTGAAATTGTCCAAATTGAAAAAATTGTTGAAAGTTGCTATCAAGGAGGCCACCCAAATTCAAATCCGCATCGCAGTTGGCACGACAGTTGAAGCAAAACACACAAATTTTGGTACAATTCATCAAATTATTATTGGAGAAATTGAAGCCAAAATTTTTCAAAGCAATATTTTGAAAGTGCATGACCAAACAGTGGACCAAAGGACCTGACGGTCGACTAACAAGCTTGGAGATGCCCAATAACAACGCAAGAAGACCTCATCGAAGCCAAGGTACAAAAAAAAATTCTCCTTCTCCTTTCAAAATTGGTAGTTATAATCCGAGTCATCCACTGGTTGACCGCATGGCTACTAACCCTCCCCCAACTCATGAAAACATCACACAAGGAGAATCAAGTAACTCGGACATTACCACGGATGAAACTCTTTGACACTTACTAGATGGTATGCGCTAAATTAATGTTAACCTAACTAAACTATTGAGTGCACAAAACCAACCTAATCCCCAAAATCACTCCCATGAACAAAGGCATGAATAAAATGATGACCAGGATGAATATTGGGAGCAACAAAGAGGCAATTCAGATAATTACGAGAATCGCTATCATAGACAACGATATAACCAAGATCAGGATAGGGATATGGGTTATCACCAACCAAGAGGCCCTAATAATTTTCCACGCATTGATATGCCCACTTTTGAGGGTCGTGATCCCTATGGTTGGATAGCCAAAATATAAGGCATTCTGGACTTATACCAAATTAGGGATTCTGATAAAGTCCTTTTCGCGGCATCAAAATTAGGCACTGAGGCTTACCAATGGTTCGTATGGCTTAAACGCGAGAAAGGAGCTACTGTTTGCTGGAATAATTTCACTACCTATTTTTTAGAAATATTTGATGAAGGAGTTACATCATCATACACGATAAGACCGTTATCTCTTAAACAAGAAATATCGGTTAGTGAGTTCGTCTCCGAATTCACCAGTTTACTACCGTATGCATTACACCTCAGTCCAGATACAGTGGTAGGAGATTTTTGCAATGGTTTGAAAGAAAATATTAAGGTGGAGGTGGACATTCAAAATCCAACCTCGTTGAACGATTGCATAAGAATAGCCAAGCTAGCTGAGAAGAGAATTCAGTTGTATACACAGCATGAAACTTATAGTCATCCTTCGTATGGCAACAACTCTTTTCGCAAAAATGATCAACCATCAAGATACTTCTACTATAAATGTCACAATCACCATCCCAGAGAACAAGCATGTGCACAAAAACAAAACTTTCATATTGAATGCGCTCAATATGAATGAGAAGAGGAAGAAGCATACCACCAGGAAGAACCTATTCAAGAAGAACTATCGATTGTTCTAGAAGAGAAGGAAGAGGATACAATGGCTATTTTCGTGCATGCCCTCATGGGGTTAACAACCCACCATACAATCAAGGTACCGAGATTTCTCCACCAAAAAAAGGTAAATGTGCTAATTGATTCAGACAGTACCCACAATTTTATCGACATCAAAACAACAAAAGCTTTGAATTTATTCATTAATTCTTCCAACAAAGACAAATTCCAGGTTCTAGTAGCCAACGGGGTGAACGCTCAATGTGTTGGGAGAACATCTCAAGTCTCCATTAAAATGGGAACTTATACCTGGTTTGGATCTCTTTTCGTAATGAATTTAGGGAACTTTGATGTTATTTTGGGAGTTGAATGGTTGGAAACACTAGACACGGTCAGCTTCAATTTCAAAAAATTATTTGTGGAATGGAAGGAAAACGGACGGGTCATTCGCTTACAAGGTATTACTACTCCATCACAGATGGTGAGCTCTCATAGTATGGAGAAAACATTAAAAAAGGTTGGATATGGATTCATAGCTCAAATTAATTATTTGGAAAAATAATCTCGAGCAATTTTGGGTATTTTTGCTCCAGATTTACGGGACATAGTAGCACATTATGAAGAGGTCTTCCAAGAACCAAAGGGACTACCTTCCAAAAGATCCCATGACCATGCCAGATAGTGTCTCAAGAAGGTGATCAGCCAAAAAGTGAAATCTCAGTCAGAAGTACCAATAGTCAATGCAAAAGGGCGTATATACCTCCAGCCAGAAGTAGTTCTACAAAGTAGAACACACATACGGAGCTCTCGTCACATCCAAGAATTTCTCATCAAATGGCAGGGCCTACCAGATGAAGAAGCTACATGGGAACTTGAAAGGATTTTCCAAACATTTCTAGCTTTGAGGACAAAGCTTTCCGAGGAGGGGAGTCATGTTACATACCAAACATAATATAGACGTCGGCTATATTATGAAAGATTTCATTTGATTATATAAATCCAATTGTTTGTTTTAAATCATTTATCATCTCTTTATCCAATTTCATTTGCGATATTCACAGTCACTTCCTTTACGGTGAGGTTGTGCCCACCTTAAGTGGCGAAATATATTCAAATTGCTTTATTGTATTTACTGCTGCTATTTTGTATTACTCCATTTATATTGCAAAGGAGATTTGAGTTAATATTATAAATAAACGAATACGTTTTATTCGTTCCATAAGGAGAAAAGGAGAGTCGTTATAGTATTTCATAATACCTTCAATCATAATGTGTGCTAAGGAAGAGGAGTGCCTAAGTAACACTATATTTAGACTAACATAGTTCAGTCCTCATTTAGGCATATAGATGTTGTAATAATGCTTATGTTACCAAGAGTGATACCCACTAGCATACCTCACTAATTGGCACCATCTATAAAGGAGAGATGGGCTTAAGCAAAAACATATATGTCATTTGGTATACATTACATAAGAATGTGAGGTTCATTAAATACCTCTACCAACAAGGAAAATGTAGAAGGTAATTTTTGCTACACAGTCAAACAACGATTAATAAGAGAAAAGTGCAATATAAAGGACATCAAGAACATTGCCTATAGTAATTCCTGATACCATACCTCATGGACCATGAAGAGTGAGCATTAAATAGGTTGAAATTAATAGTCAAAACCAATGATGAACGTCGAACAACGTGCATCGAACAACAAGCAAAAACACTATTAAAAGGTATTAAGTTCACAGTATATCATTAATTGATTTCTATAAAGGTTATTCAATTCCTAAGGTTGGTTTATTATTCAAATAGGAGGAATAAGGAGATAAAACCTTAGACATTCTATTAAGTTCAAGAAAGCTAATTGAAGGGTGAAGTTTAGTTTGGAAAAGTATTTCAAATTCTATTGCTTGAAATTCCAATAACATAATATTTAAAAATAATTAAGTAGGAGAAATAAGTGTTCTTACTTTAGATAATTAAATATCATTTAGCAAATATTATTTTTTAAAAATTTCAAATTAGGAAGTTATAAGGAATACTACTCCAAACATAGATTATTGGAATTTAGAAATATTAAAGTATTGGATGTATATATATTTTTAATTTACATGGTGGAATCGGTAGCCGCCATGAATCCGAGCAGGCTGTCCAGCTTTTATGGCCACCACAGTATTCTGTGTTGTCCGCCCTAGAAGCCACCACACAGATCTTTATGCAGTCCGTACCTATAACCACCATGCCACACTCATTTAAAACCTTTTACGCCATTGAAAGCACCGAGAAAGGGACAAGCGTTCAGTTTGACGAGGCTCGAGATTTGAACCTTGGACCTCCACCCCCTTATGGGGTTTGTATGAACCAATTGGTCTACACCTCGGACCTTAAAGTATAAAGTATTGGATATTAACAGGTACAAAAGAAGTACATTATTTAATTAAAGGAGTTGGAAGGATTTACTTATACTTGTCTCACTCTCATACTAAAGGGATAAAATAAATCCAACCATAGAGAACTTCAAATTGATAAGTATATAGTTCATTAGGAGAGATAAGGTGAAATAGGAGTTGGTTATTATTATTTACAAAATATTACAAAATCAATCCAAAAGGTGAACTATTACTTGCTAAGCACTTTATCAAACTTATAGCATATTCTAAAACCACTAGGGAGATATAAGGTAGCCAACAAGGATCATCATGACAACAAATAAATTCATCCTTACAAAATATCAACTACTTAAAGGTCCAAATTACTCGTGGAAAAACAAAGTGAGGGCAATTTTAATAGTTGAGAAGCTTTGGAAAATTGTCAAAGGAATAACTACTAAATCTAATTTAGGTGATATAGAGAATCAAAATTTTTAAGAGAGTGATGCAAAAGCATTAATAATAATAAATTTTTCCATCACAAATGAAATACAACCTTACATCAATTCAAAAGGAACATCTACAGAAGCTTGGAAAACCCTAGAAAAAGGTATTTGAAGGGAAAAATAAAGCTGCTATCCTAAATATTCAAACTCAATTACATTTCCTAAAAATGAATGATGGTGAAAGTGTAGAATTATTCCTAAGGAAGGTAGTAGATATTAAAGGAAAATTATTAACCTTAGGATAAGAGGTTAAAGATAAATTTCTTGTTCAAGTAACCATGAGAGCTCTTCTAGAAAACTACAAACATCTAGTTACATCTTTACAAGTTCTAAGTAAAGATATATCATTTGATGAGCTAGTTAACATTCTTCAAGAATATGAGGTGGAAAATACAATGAAGGATGAAATGACTAAAAATGCATTGGTTTCAAAAGATACTCCACAAGGAAATGTTACCTCATCCTCAAAAGGACAAAGACCATGGAATAACATATATTATCATATATGCAGGAGAAAAGGTCATAACACTAATTATTGCAGATTCAATCCCAGAAACTAGAATAAAAAAAATAAGATAAACTATGGAAGACAACCAAACATGGCATTCTAACCAAGGCAATATCAAGCTCAAAATAATCCTCATCAGTAATAGTTTTAGCGACCATACAATTATCCTCAGTTGGAATATCAATAAGGGAATAAAAAAGGATATCTAGCTCAAAGGATTCAAGAAATTAAAGAACTAGAAGAACCAACTGATGAACATGAAGTTAAAGCTCTCACAACAAATATAGCATTTTATGAAGACACTAACTACTTGCTTGAACATGATACAAAAGCAGAGAAGGAGAACACAAACTCCACAACTAGATCGAAGATCCATATTGAATACTAAAGTCTTCAATATCCAAATAATGTAATATAGGGGGTGTTATAGAATATATTACATTATTTAGGTACATGTTAATGTACCACCTTTGATACATTACTAGAGTAGGATTTTACTTTAGAGTGAATTTATGTAGTTACTTCAGCATGTAATAAACACACAAGTGTTAGAATGTGCAATGATGTAAATGTGCATGTAGTCCACATATACATGAGTCATAGGATAGATTAAAAGATAGAGTAAGGGGTAAGGAACCTATATTACTATATAAAGGCCTGATAGTGAGTGAAATAAGAGAGGAGATAATATAGAGTGTGCATAGTACAAATTGATAGTATGGTACATTGTAGCTCTTTCAAAATAGTTTATGGAGTGTTCATGTCCTCCATTATACTGCATTGTACTATTTTTGTAATTTTTCATTAATGGTATATTTATGAGTTGTTGCAGAAGTTTATCTTATACTATTTTTGTAATTTTTCATTAATATATATCTTAGATTTATTATATTACATCTTGTGGTTGCATTTCCTATATCATATACTCATCAAAAGCTAACATATATATTTAGGGTAAAATATTATTTAAATTGATCCATTAGTATTTTTACATTTTAGAGTTTGAAATAATACCTTTTATAAGTTTAAATTAACAATAGTGCAAATCATTGCTATATATAATATTTAAAATTTAAAAACACAGAAAATATTTTTAGTTTTTAGATGACACTGTTTTGTATATAGCTGAGTTATTTGGTTGTATAAGATAATCCCATAAGTTGTTGAAAATATTTGGTATTTTTAAGAGTTTATGTGAGTAGCATGTGATATGGGTTAAATTCCTAATTATTATAACAAATATCGTTGAAATTAGATGAAATTTTATTTTTAAAATATATTTTTACAAATTTTATTAATTTTCTTATTTATGCATGTGAATTTCATTAAATTTGGTTGAAAATATTTGTTTGTTATTAATATTTATCTTGAATGTATTATTCATTATTAAAACATTATATATTTGGGGTTAAATATTATCTAAATTCATCCATTAGTCTTTCTACATTTTAGAGTTTGAAATAATATCTTTAATAAGTTTTTATCAACAATCGTGCAAATCATTATCATATATATATATATATATATATATATATATATATATAGGATTTTTAGGATGGTCAAGCATTAAATATATATAATTTTTTAAATAAATAATGAAGTTTTAAAATGAAAGGTTAAAAAACTAACTACAAACCCAGGTGTTGTGGGTGAGTTGGAGAGGAGAGGGCAATCCTCCAAGGGAGGTCCCAGGTTCGAATCTCCACCCTACCAAAAATCTGAATTGGGTACCCAAAATCCAATTGATAATGTTGGTATGGGCAGGGTCGAGTGTGACCCCCGGGTGACTTTGACGGTGTAGAACCCCATGTTCGTGGTCTCTTAGACCAAGGCGGCCCTACAAGGGTTTTTTTGCTTTAAAAAAAAAAAAAAAAACTAACTACAAAGTAATATATTTTACTACTAAATAGAATTAATTAAACAACCAAGAACATCAAATTATGGTACATAAAAAATATCCTTTAAATATGTTAAGATTTTATTTTATATTTACACTCATAAAGACACTTGGAATAAGATATTGCCCTAAGTTGTAAATTTGCTAAATCACTTTCAAACCTCTTATGTAAATAGACAATACAAGCCTAATATTATAATATATGTATAAAGTTTAATTGAACATCTACATATAACATGAAGACCTGGGAAAATAGTAAATAAAATCTAAGAGCATTATGTTTTGAAGAGCAAGAGACTAGTGAGAGTTGGATTTATCATATTCTTCCTTTCTAATTTTTTTATTATTAGGTTGATAATAGTGGAGAGATTGTATTCATTGATTTCCTTGTAATGTTGTTCATTAGAAATAAATTCTTGATCTTAAACAAATATCTACAAACGAAGACTATTAATTTTCTAAAATCAAGAGGTATAAGGTTCAAACCATTATTTGGGCGAGTTTGTGAGGGGTGGATGTGTGTATGGTTGTGTGTTTAGCCCCTATGTTTTTTATTAGATATAGAAGGGGTTTTGAAAGGGTCCCCAAACCTTTTACAATAGGATAAGCCCTACAAAAATTGGCCTAAGACCAACAATACAGGGACAAGAATGACTATAAAGCACTACAATTGGCCACCCATCACCAAGTGAACCAACTACAACTTGATACAAGAAATAAAATTAGAATAGCATTGGTGAGCCCCCTAGCCAACCAACACTCCCACATGGTTGTGCAATAAAACCTTTCTTCATAAATAGTAAAAGCTTCTAGAGCATTAATAAGCATGAAGCACATCACTAAATCCAATTGAAGAAGACCTTCGAGAAAATTGTCTCTCCAAATAGACAGACCATTGAGACTTATACCCAGGTTTACCATAAAGTCAACGTGGTAGTTTCCTTCTCTAAAGATATGCTTTATCTCCCTATCCTCTCTAGCCTGAAGAATTCACCTAGATTCCATAATCACAACCTCAATATTCCAACTAGGGACTGAATCACCTTTGACCAAGTTTATAATATTAAGCGAGTCTCCTTCAATGCAAACTTTTTGGTACCCCATCTTCTCCACAAGTAGGAGACCTTGGTAAATAAATCGGCCTCTACAACATGGCAAGTCTAGATATCTAAGAATTTGGCATACACCAGTAGAAGCCCACCTTTGTCATCCCTAAGCACCCCACCAACACCAGCATTACCGGGATTACCCTTTGAAGCTCCATCGAAGTTTAGTTTAACCCAACCTAGAGAAGGAGGTTCCCACCTCACAAGGGCCCAGGGATTAGGACCAGGAAGACCAACAACCCTATTACTCTGTTGAAAGCCAATTTTCCTTTTGAGCTCAACCTCCTCAAATATTCCCTCCTCCAAAGCCAAAGAGGACACATTCTCCAGGGTGGAGGCCAAGGCTCTAGCACAAATAGAGGTATGATCTCTTTTGAATTTTTTAAAAATTATACTATTCCTCTCCTTCCACACCCACCAGAAAATATGCAACAAACAAAAGTTCCAAAAATATTTCAGCCTTGGAGAGTAAAAAGGAGATGACCATTGAGTGCAAACATCAACAAGCGAACTCGACACCACCCAACTCAGTCCCAAAAAATTAAAAACAAAGTTAAGAACTTCCACAGAGAATGAGCATTGAAAGAATAGATGGCTTGTCTGTTCCTCATTAGCACCATAGAGGCAACATCTGTTCGACATCGACCAACCTTTTTTTAAATATTTTCAATGGTCAAAATATTATTCTGAGTTGCCAACCAGAAAAATATATTCACCTTTGGCATTAGACCCTTAAGCCATACTTTAAAATGTGGGACCCATGGAGGAGTCTTGATAGCTAACATATTGTAGGTAGACTTGACTAAAAAGGATCCATTATTTTTCCCTACCCAGAAGATCTCATCCTCTTCATTTCTCTATTTAATGACCTAAAACTTCAACTTATTAGCAATTAGAATCCAAGCTTCAAGTTCAACATTGTTGAGAATAGACTAGTCTAATGATTTCCAAACCTTCAACCCATTAACCACCTCGATAAAGTCAACCACCTTAGACCCAAAGACCAATCTGGTCCTAGGCTCCAAACACGCTAGATTTGGAATCTATGCAAGGGGTTGGTCCATCAACCAAATATATTTCCAAAAATCAATCTTGAGTCCATCACCCAACCTCCACCTACAACCTTTGGAGACTAGCACCCTCAAATTTTGCAAACTCAACCAAAAGGTTGAACCAAAAGTTGGTAGAGGATCAACAAGCAAAAAATTCTCCTATCTCAAGTATTTGGCTGACACAATGTTGACCCAACTAGTTTCAGTTTGATTTACCAACTTCCATCCCTATTTTACAACCATAGCCTTATTCATCTACTTGATGTTATAGAGACCTAAGCCACCATCCTTTTTAGGTCTACAGACTTGCTCCCAACCAACTAAGTGAAATTTTTTCTTCTCATCAGAACCAGACCAAAGAAATGACTTTTGAATATGTTCAATATTTGATAAAATCTTGTTAGGAATTTTGAATATAGATAAGAAGAAGGTTGGAATGCTTTGAAGAGTAGACTTTACTAGGGTAGCCTTTCTAGCTTGACTGAGGAGGGATCCTTTCCACCCGACCAACTTCCTCTACAATATTTCCACCATAGGTTCCCAAAGCGAATCCTGGATCTTACCTTTAAACAAAGGTATTCCAAGGTAAAGAGATGGGAGGGCAGCCACCTCACAACCCAAGATGCGAGCAATTATCCTCTACCTTGCTAAGGGGGTATTCAGAAAGAATATTTTTCTTTTTATATAATTTATCTTTTGCCTAACTACAATTTCAAATACCTCCAAGATTCCTTTTAGCACCCTTACTTGGGGAACTAAAGCAAGGAGGGAGAGCAGAACATCATCTACAAATTGGTGATGAGAAATAGGATCCACCAACAAAGTGAGATTTATACCTTCCACAAAGGGTTCTAACTTGATAGCCCTACCCAGAGCTTCTACCACTAAGATATAAAGGTAAGGGGACAAGGGGTCCCCTTGGCGAATGCCTCTCAGACTTGAAAAATAACCTGTTGGGGACCCATTTATTAAGACTAAAAACTTGGTAGAAGAGATACAAGCATGGACAAGTTTTATCCAACTTTGGAAAAAACTAAAATTTCCCAAAACCTTTAACAAAAACTCCCACGAAACCCTATCATAAGCCTTGTTCATGTCTAATTTGAGGAGGAGACCAACTCTACCACTTTTATCAGTTGAATGAAGGATTTCATGGACAACTATGATACTATCCAAGATCTGTCTCCCTGGCATGAATCCACTTTGGGCTGAATCAATCAAGGCTGGAAGAAAAGGTTTTAATCTGTTAACAAGGGCCTTTGTCAAAATTTTATAAACAATGTTACATAAGTTGATGGGTCTAAAGGCACCAAAGTCCTTTGCACCAATAGTCTTGGGGATCAGAGTTAAAAAAGTAGAATTCACTCCGAATAGGATATGATTGGTGGTTTGGACCTCTCAAAGGGCATCAAAAATATCCTTCCCCACAATATGCCAATACTTCTAGAAAAAGAGGAGGGGGAAACCATCAGGACCCAGAGCCTTCATTCCTTCCATCGCAAAGATAGCAACTTTGACTTCCTCATCGTTGAAGGGAGAGACAAGGGCTTGGTTCATATCAGCCATGACAAGGCTAGGAATACTACCAAGCAACTTATTTTGGGCTTCCTCATTACAAACCTCTTCCACCCTGATGAGATTTTTGAAAAAATCCACAACCTCAACTCTTATATCCTTAATGTGAGTAGCATTGGATCCATCAACTTTTTGAATTTCTCTAATCCTATTGGTGCTTCTGTGCTTCAAGGTTGTGATGTGAAAAAACTTGGAATTTTTATCTCCCTCCTTTAGCCAAAGTGCCCTGGATTTTTGTTTCCACAAAATTTCCTCCTTGGCAATAGTGTTATGAAATTTGGCCAACACCTCCTTTTCTCTGTATCTGATCTCTTGAGATTGATTTCCAAGTTCTATCTTAGATTCAATAGCTTTCAGTTGACTTTTTAGGTCTTTCTTCTTTTGCAAAATATTCCCAAAAACCCTTTTATTCCATTCTTTAAGGCCGCTTTTAACAACTCTAAGCTTCATCACAATTTTGGAAAGGTCGGAGCCTTGGACCCTTGTCGACCACCAGTTTTTTATTTTAGCTTCCAACTGAGGATGAAGGCACCACATTGCCTCAAACCTAAATGGCCTAGGGAATCTGGTTTCTTCCTGGTTCACTTCAAAACATAAGGGGTTATGGTCAGAGCCAATTCTGGGTAGAGAATAGAGAGATAGATTCCCAAACAATGGAAGGCACTCCTTGGAGACAAGAACCCTGTCCAACCTGATTTGGATGAGTTGGTTACCCACTCTCCTATTGCTCCAAGTATACCTTGAACCCTTCAACTCAACATCCAATAGCTCATTGCCATTCACAAAATCTGCAAACTCTTCCATGCTTTTCAAGATTGGGGAGTTCCCTCCTTTTTTATCCAAAAAAATAGAGGGGAATTAAAATCCCCTACTAGGCACCAGGCTTCTTGAGAAAAAATCCTTCTCATGGAACTCAGAGTTTGCCACAACAAGTTTCTACTAGGCCTAGAGTTTGGTGCATATACATTAGTCATAACCCACCTTTTATTACTTTCTCTATTGTAGAAGAGAATATTAATAATCCTATATGAGGAAGAAATTATAGAGCCCTCAAACTTGTTGGCATCCCAGAGACAAAGGAGTCCCCTAGAGGAACCATTGGTTGGGCTTGCAACAAAATGGGCTTCTTTCCAAATTCTTCTTCTAACAACTTCTATATCCTGACCATCCAACTTGGTTTCTTGCAAGAAAAAATATTAGGCAAAATTTCTTTACGTAGGGAAGCGACCACCCATTGTTTAGAAAGCCCATTCAGGCCCCTAACATTCCAAGAGAGGCACTTCATTTATGAGATTTGGAATTAGATTTCTTTCCCCCAGACACCCCATGGTTACTCTGGTAGAAATATTCCAGCTTTAGCTATCTTACTCCTACAACCTTCCCTTTTTCAAGTTTGAGCAGAGCTTGAGATCCATTCACGATCTCAGAATCTATTTCCCTCTTCCTCACAGACTTGTTAGGGGGATTTCCTAACTTCTTCTCAACACCCACATCCACATTGCCCTTCCTTTATCTCTAGGTTTTAGGACCTGGAGAACCTTTCTCCAGATAGGTCTTTGGGGAGCTAATCGGAGACCCTACCTTAGGGGTCACCAATTGAATCATAGGCTCCTCAAGAGTAGAACCAATACAAAGCCCATCAAAGGAATTATGAAGAAGAGCCTTAGAAACAATGGTTTCAAAAATGATATTCGATTGACATACCTCAGTAACACCAAGCTTTGAGGCTACGTTCTTCTCCTTAGATGCCTTCTCAATCACCACCAGGTTGGCTAGGGTCAATTTTGAGGGTTGCAAAATCTCCTCTACTAGAGCCTTCAACTTTTGAACCTCATCCATCTAGGGTTGAGCTTCTCCTTCCCCCACCTTTGAGGAATTACCACCCAAATCCTTCGAGGGGACTCAACCCGAGTTCTCCTTCTAGATCCATTCCATTCTTGCAGGTCTCTTTTCCTTCTCTACCTGTGCCTTGAGGGGACATTGGTTCACCTGGTGACCCAATTTTCCATAGCTAGAGCATCGGGTCGGCCTATTTTTATAAATAATGGGTTGGTCCCAAGTACCCAAGAATGAGATAAGCTTGATAGAAGAGGGAAGATCCACCTCTAGATCTACCATGACACACATTCTTGTGTACACCATTCTTGATTTGGCTCTGGTTACTGGATCGATAAGAAGGAGATCCCCCATAGCCTTGGCCACACCTCTCAACACATCTTCATGCCAAATATAGTAAGGGAGGGTAGGGAGATGAACCCATAGAGGCACAAAGTTAACCCTTTGTGTATGAGGATTGAAATCAGGTTCCAACTTCCATAAAAATAGACCTCTTTTTCCATAGAACTAGGGGTCTCCCCCTAGGATACAGTTTGCATCTTCCATGCAGTTTAATATGATATAAAAAGGCTTTAGGGGCCACTACAATTTCCATGGAACCCAGAGGTTTCCACTTCGCTAGCACCCATCTTCGAATTGAATCTAGGTCTGGCCTCACCCCCTAGAACTTTCCCACAAGGTCACAACCACCATCACCCATGGTGAACTTAACCAGTTCACTCGGGATGCTAATGGCATTTCCCATAGGGGATATATTACAAATAGGTTTTGAGAAGGTCTCCCTCGCACCTTTAGACATCATCGCAGCATACAAAATACCAAGGCTTGAGTTTTTAGGGGAAAACTATAGGCCATGAGAAGGGGACCCAACCTCCAGCTTACTATTTGATGGCCCATGGCTTCCCAAAGGACCTGTGAAGCCAATATCGGGGCCTCCTATAGACATACCATATGGCCAACCTAGAACTACCACATTTGCATCCAATCCAACCACCACCTCCACATCTTTTGAGAGCTCCCATCACCCTTTTGCAAACCCATGTAAACTAGATTCAAAGTCTCCCACTCCCACCCTTTCCCACCCTGATCGCCACCATTCAAATTCTAGCTCTCGCTCCTCCATTAAACCCTTGTACCTCCAATCCATGCACCTTTGACAATTATTGTAACATTATTATTTAACCCTCTAGAGCTGTCATTGCCTAGTTTCAAACCCTCAAAAGCCATCATTATCGAACTTAGCTGTGAATTAAAAACCCTCTAGAGCCTCTGCCACCTAGCTTCAAACCCTCTAGAGCCACCACCACCTAACTCAGCTATGAATTAAAAACCCTCCAAATTCACTGCCACCACCTAGCTTCAAACCCTAAAAATCCACCATTTCTGGACTTAGCTATGAATTAAAAACCCTCTAGAGCCACTATCGCCTAGCTTCAAACCCTCAAAAGCCACTATCATCGAACTTAACTATGAATTAAAAACCCTCCAGAGCCATTGTTTCCTAGTTTCAAACCCTCTAGATCCACCATCGCTTGACTCAGCTATGAATTAAAAACCCTCCAAAGCTAACGTCATTGCTTGGATTCAAACCCTTGAAAGCCACCACCATCGAACTTAGTTGTTAATTAAAAGACCTCCAGATCCACCATGGCCTAGCTTCAAACCCTCAAAAGCCACCATTACCAAACTTAGATATGAATTAAAAACACTCCAGAGCCACCACCGTCTAGCTTCAAACCCTCCAAAGTGGAAAGGATAGTTTAGTTATTAATTAAAATGCCAAAAAAAAATTAATTTAATAATATGGTTGTATCGTATTTTAGCCCCTATTGATAAGCTTAGATCTTGACCTTACGAGAGGTTATGGTTGGGATGGGAATGCCTATCCCTAAGCGTCAATCGTAGGAGGTTTCTCAAACTACTTTTACAAAAAAATATCAATCTAAATTAAAACTAAAACAAAAAAAATGTACAATATATAAAAATTTCATTTGAGTTTTAGTTTAAATTAATTGAACAATCAGTCTAGGCAAGGAGAAACTAATCTTCCAGTTTACTATTATACTATGTAGAAACTTTGTTTTGATGATTTTATTCTTTATCAGTTATAATTATTAAAATTTATATATTTTAGAATATTATTACATTTTATTTCAAATTAAAATGATAGCAGGTTAAGCATTTATTTAGTTTTTGTGGGATAGGATAATGGTTAAGGTCTTGGATTCTCTTTCTAAAGACCTAAATACAAACTAGGGTAAAGTGTAAATAAAATTGTTAATAAAAATTTTAATTATAATAATTTTAAAATATTATTATTTCTTTTAAATTTGTAGTGGATGCATTACTTTAAATATGAGGTATGGATACTTTAATAATTATGAATTTAAACATAAACATGAGTAAGCCTATTGAAAACACAAGCAAACAAGAAAGGTACTTAATGATTCATTTGAGTAGTTCAAGGTTGAAAGGAACATTGCAATATCATGAAAATTATTAAAGGAATGTATATCATAGTGTCCAGCTACATTACTTCTTTTTAGTCATTCTAAATATCCTTTGATGGTTGGGATTTGCTAGATTTTATATGGAAGATAATTTCATTCTTATTTTGTTCAAATGGAACATTATGAATGTAAATATATTTGAAAATCCTATTATTAATGTGTTAATGAAAGGCACTCACTTAATAATCTATGATAATATCAATAGTTGTATTTTTAATCTGGATCTTAATTACTAGGAAATACCCTAAATAAATAAATAAATTCTCACAGCTAAAATCTAAAAGCCATATTGTGACACATACATATTTTCTTGATATAAATTATGTGGATGAATATGAGTGTAAAGCACGTTTGAAATATTTTTATTATTAATTATTATAAAATTATGTTATTGCTCCATAAGTTATATTGATGCATACTTTGGATGATTTATGATGATTTACCTAAAAAATGAATTTCTAAATCAATTCATGCAAGTAAATATATAAAATCTTATTATTAAGCACTAGGGTATCTTTTCGAAATTATATTTAAAAAAATAAATTGCTTTTATTTGTCCATTTTTAATTTTTTTTGTTAGTGTCTTTGCATGGAAACTCCAACGGTATGTCATTGTTGTTTCATATGAATCATGGGAAAGGAGGATTTCTATTTCTATGTCCTAGGAATGTGACCCCAATTATTCCACTTATTATACTATTTCAAATATTATTATAAATTCACCATATTTTTATATTTTTTGGTGAAAAAAGGCAATTCGATATATCTTCTACATGAGTTTGGACACTATTCACTTGGATTTTGAAATTGATTTACCCCATTTTCATAAATACATTTTGAGGTTGATCCCTTATGCATAACCTTGGACCCAATACACTTCCTTAGAGAAGATTTACCTCATTGTGGTGTTTACCTCTAAAATGTTAAGACACTATATGCTTAGCCATAAGACATTGGTAGTCACAAAGTTTGATCCTCTCTACTACTTAATGTTGAAGCTCCACCTTTCAAGTCGAGTTGTTAAGTGGGTTCTAGCCCTTAGTGAATTCAACTTAACATTTATAGGTCAAGCTGCTAAGTGGGTTCTAGCCCTTAGTGAATTCAACTTAACCTTTATAGGTCAAAAGGCTATGAAATATTAGGTAATTGTTGACCAGCTAGATGCTACTCCCCTAGAGTATATCCTTTCCTTAGTCATCAAGTTTCTTGATGATTTTATTAGCTTATAAGTATAAGAGCCTAAGTCTTAAACTTCATTTTTTTATGGAACCCAATGCTCAAAGGGCACTGGTGTCAGAATTATTCTAGTCACCCCATATAAACAACTCATCCCCCTCTCATTCAAGATTTGTTTCTCTTGCATGAATAACACTACATAGTATGAATCCTTAATCCTAGATCTTATATTAGCCTTAGCCTTGAAGGTTAGAGTCCTATCCATCTTTGGCAACTCTCAACTTATGGTTAATCAAATCAATGACACTTATAAAACCAGAGATGATAAATTAAAACCTTACAAAGAGATTATCACCAAGCTCTTGTCTACTTTCATTAGGGTAACTATAGAGTCTATCCCTAGAACCTCCAACCACCATGTATATGCCATGGTTGCTACTACATCCCTTATCCCCTTGGAGTTATAATATGATCAAGTAATGATTATTATTCAACAACTCCAAGAGCCTGTATCCCTTTGTTCTAGCCTCGTTTCATTAGATGTCCTAAATATTAGAGTTTTTCAATTTGAGCCTTGGTACACAAACATATTTAATTTTCTTAAGGATGGTTCAATGCCTAATGTCTTAGATCATAATCAGTGAAATATTTTCCAAGAAAAGCATGAAAATTTGTCATAATCAACAATACTTGATATTGACGTTCTTTTGAGTGCATCCTCTTACAATGCCTTAACTTTTATAAAACCTAGTTAGACCTTAGTGAATCTCATGAAAGTTCATGGGAAGGTAATTTTAGTGGTAATTCTATTGCTAAGAAGCTCCTTCAGATTGGATATTATTGGTATTCCGTGGATAAATATGCATGTGACTATATTTGATGTTATAACAAGTGTCAATGCCATGACAACCTTGTTCATGCTCCTCATAACCTTCAGTTTATTTCTTCCCCTTGGCCATAATCCATGTGGAAATTGGATATTATAGAGAAGATTAACCCCACATCATCTGATGATCACAAATTTATCATTACAACAATAGAGTACTACATCAAGTAGGTAGAAGCCATGGCCTTGGCTATGGTGAGTGGAGCCTAGGTCTCTAAGTTCATCTTCAACTAGATCCTTTGTAGGTATGAGATTCCTTCAGTAATCATGTCTGATAATGGTACTCCTTTCAAGAACAAGGATATCCATAAACTTTGTAATAAATACAAGATTCAACACAAATGGTCAACTCCATATTACCCTTAGGGTAATGGTCAATCCAAAGCATCCAACATGTCCTTAGTTAATATCCTCAAGAAGTTTGTTAGTAATACTGATCACATCTAGAATATTCAACTTTATACCACTTTGTGGGCCTATTGTACTAGTGTGAAAACTCTCATAGGTGTAACCCTTTATGTCTTGGTCGACAACATCAAGGTAGTTTTTATGTTAGATTTAGAACTTTTGTCCTAGTATATATTGTTATAAGATGTCTCAATTAATGATGGGTATCATTTAGATCATTTAAACCAATTGAATTTGTTGGATGAAAAGTGCATCCATGCATTAGAGGATATGTAAGCCTATCAGAATAGGCTCAAGCAATATTAATTTAAGAAAGTTTGCAATCATTCTTTTAAGGTTGATGACCTTGTTCTCAAGGAAACCAAAAGAACACAAATATTTGAACAAACTTAAAGGTAAGTTTTAGCCTAATTGTCCAGGCCCCTTTGTCATAATAAATTGGACAAGGTTTATGTTCCTCATGACCCTAGAGTATATGTTCTTTAGGAAGCTCATTGTACACTCTATGGTAGTCACTTTGGTAAGCATAAAATACTTCATCATTTGTGGTGATTCTTCTATTGGCCACATATGCAATGGGATGTTTTGAAATTTTGAGGCAGTGTGTTGTTTGTTGTCATTCTAAGATTGCTAATAGGAAATTTGGCTTAGGAATTATTTTCCCTATTCCTTCTCATAATTGGAAAAGCATTTCCTTGGACTTAGAAGCTTTCCCATAATAGTGTGGCAACATGATTGTGTCTTTTTTTTTGTTGATAGATTTAGCAAAATGACTAATTTTCTTCCTTATCACAAGACTTTTTCTATGTTGGACTTAGCCCAATTTTTTTAATTGCATATGTTAATCCTTTGGTATTCCCACCAATATTATGCTAGATCATAATCCATGCTTTTTGGTTTATTTTTTGTGCTCTTTGTAGAAAATTTTTGGAGTTTCTATCAACTTTTCCATAGCCTATCATCCTCAATATGATGGACATACTGAAGTGGTGAACCATACCCTTGTGCAAAGTTTATGAATCTATCATCATGCCTCACCAACCAAGTGGGACTTGAGTCTCACCCACATTGAGCATGCATACAAAAAGGTAGTGTATTCTTCTATAGGACATTATCCATTTGAGGTTTGTTTGGGTTTTCAGCCGTTGAATCCCTAAGTTACCATTGTATTTGTCTTCTCATGTCACCAATCATGTTTAGAAGGAGAAATACAAGGCTCGCTCTTTCATTCATCATTTGTAGAATCTTCAATCCAGGGTGATTTATATTTTGAAAAAAATACAATAGCAACAATAATAGGCCATGGATCAACATCGAATTCTTAATTCTTTTTAGGTTGGTGACAAGGTTTAGTTACACTTAAACAAGTGATTTTTTTATAGATAAGACACATAGCAATATCAAACCGATCACTATTGACATTATATTATCCTTCAGCAAGTGTCCAAGAATTATTTCCATCTTGATCTTCCTACACAACTTGGGATATATGATATCATCAATGTAGATCTTTTGAAGTCATATCATGATTCTACATTAGAGACCACAACTACCATTAATCATCTGGTTGATGTAGTTCCTAATTCTTAGTGTTCATTGGATTTCGATTAGGTCTATGACACCAAGACTCATTATACTCACTAGGGTTTTTCCACTTCTTATCTTGTGGCTCAACATAGGTAGTTTGCACATCAAGCTCATTAGATTTATTTTCATCAGATGTCCTATGACTTCCATTTTCTTCTGAAAGCATTGAAATCCAATGCTTCTATTGTGGGGAGGCATGATGAGGATTGTTGTTCACTCACTTGATCCCTATTTCTTATAATAACAAGAAGTTTTAAAATATTGAAATAACCAATATTTAGTCTTGATATTTATAATTTAATATATTTTTATTTTAATTATTTTTACAAGAAAATCAAATACTCAAATTAATGTAAAAGAACATGTTAGCATAAAAAATAAAAGATATCAATATTGTACCTATATTGACTATGTAAATATACACAAAAGTGAGAAAGGATTGAAAAGTAGCTAAATATGCAAAGAATTTTTAAAATAATCGTAATAAGTGATATAATTAGTAAACAATTAAATCTTAAAATATATTTATATTTATCTATATATAATTACATAGTTTTTATTTAATTAGGAGGAGAAAGAAATTAGGGAATGTTTATTTTATATAGATTATTCATAAGTACTAATAAATATGATTTAAAAACATTTAAATTATAGTAATATTTGTTTCAATTTTATATAATCCCTTAAAAAACATCATTTCAATTTCTTATCAAAGGTGAACTAACCATGTTGGATGAAAAAATGTTGGAATTATATTGAATATTTTCCATGTTATTCAGGAGGGGTTAACTTTGAAAGGATTGTACACACTGTAAATTTTTTTGGGGGGTTTAATCTATTTTTAGACCCATATGGGTGTTTTTGGGTTAATGTAATGTTGGCCCATGGTTTTGTGCCCATGGTATTGTAAAACCCCTTCTTGTGTTGTTGGTATATAAAGCAACACTTGCATGAGGGTTTGGTAATGAATGCAAGAAATATAATCGTAGCTAAAAGCGAGTGAAAGAATATTATTGTATTGAAGATAGTCAAGTTTATACAATAAGAAAATATTCTTGCTGGGAATTTTCCCGAAAGGGTTTTCCAAGATAAATTCTTGTGTAATGTGTTCTTCTTCTCTGTTTTTCCTTTGATTCTGCAATTACTATTTTTCTAGAATTTATTTATCGGGGTGTTATTTCTCTTCATTTGGTATCAGAGCTAGTGTTAGCTTTGTTCAAGGAATAAAGGTTTTAACCCTAGGATAAATTGATTCTTAAGTGGGATAAAATGCATAAAAGAATCTAGGCGAAGAAAAATGATAGGAAGTACACGGGTAGAGATCAAAAAATTCAATGGACATAATTTTGATTTATGGAAACTCAAGATGGAGGATTTGTTGGTGGATAAAGATTACTGGATCGTAATCTTAGGATTAAAACCAACAGGAACAACATATGAGTAATGGCTAAAGATCGATAGGAAGGCAAGGAGTTCTATCATTTTATGGTTATCTAATTTAATATTATTGAATGTATCAACGGAGGCCACAACAAAGTTATTATGGGAAAATATGGGAGCATTGTATCATTAAAAGTTACTAGTAAATAAAATATTTCTTCGAAAGAAGTTATATTCTCTTTGAATGAATGATGGTGACTTTGTGACTAAACATATGAATGCTTTTAACACTATGGTAAGTCAATTAAACTGTATATGTAAAAATATATGAAGAGAAAAAGTGTATTAATTTACTTTGTTCATTACTTGACTCCTGGGATAACCTAGTTATGGCTATCTCCAATACTAATTCTACATTGAAAGTAGAAGATATAGTAGGAACATTACTATCTGAGTAAATGAGATGAAGCTATTTTGAGTATTATCATCAAAAGGATACCTTTGTTGTGAGAAGTCATTCTCAAGAAAGAAAAAAAAAATAAATAATGCAAAAGGAGATCAAAATCTAGGGGAAATTTTGTTGCTCCTAACAAAATAAAATGTTGGAAGTGTGGTAAAATCTAGGGGAGATCATTTTACTCCCTTAAATAATCTTCATACTAGTGAGGACGTCTCTGATGATCTCCCCATAGATCTAACTGTCTTGTCCACACCCACTTTGATTCAGTCTCCCTTGTCCAAAGGTAAGTCTACAATGATCTTCCCAAACTCACCCACCGATTTTGGTCCCTCTCACCTTCCTCTTCCCTTCCCACCCCTTCCCCCGACTCAGAATCGTCCTCTTTCCATTTCCCTTGAGTCTGTTGCCTTGTGCCAGTCTCCCCGCTCTCCATCCCCTCATCGACCTACCCCTAGGACTGATTCCATCAACATTCTCCAATCACCCAGCCCGCTAAAATCTCCCATTCCTGTACCCAAAGCTGACGTCAACAAAGAACAAAGAAGAGGACGACCGTCAAATGCAAAAAAGCTTTCCAAAGTAGCTGAGATCGAATTGGCTGACGGCTTAGTGCCTACCTCCTTGGGCCCTATTTTCGAACACCCCACCCACCAAGATGAGGATGAAGTTAGACCCAAACTTACTCTGTCTCAAGGGAGAGGCAGAGGCCGCAAAGCAAACCCCAAATCAACTCGATGAAGTTCATCTCTTGGAATTTTAGAGGCCTCAACGGAATTGCTAAACAGAGGACTATTAAATCAATAAGAAAAAACCTAAAACCAAATATCATGTTCCTTCAAGAATCCAAACTTGACGAGAATAGCAGCACTCAAGTTTGCAAGCTAATATGGGAAAACAACAATTTTGCCTTTTTTCCCTCCTCAGGGGCATCTAGGGGTCTCCTTTGTTTGTGGGATCCGAAAACCATTGATGGGAGGGTTCTTTCAGTCTCTGACAGAACCATCAACATTCTGTTTACCAATAAAGTCACCAACCTCCAATGGATCGCCACCAATGTTTATGGACCTAACAGTCCTATCAACAGAAGACTGTTGTGGGATAACATTTCCGCAATGCGCAACAACTTTGTAGACTTTCCATGGATGCTCTATGGCGATTTCAATGCTCCCCTTCACCTGTTTGATAAGCAAGGAGGCAATCCGATCACCAGCAGCTACATAGAAGATTTCAACGATTTTGTCAACCACAACGAACTAATGGACATGCCGCTCCAAGGATCCAACTACACATGGAGCAACATACGAGCGGGCATCCACCACATTCAAATCTAGCTTGAAAGATTTCTCTTATCCAAAGAACTCATTCCTATTTTTGGCGATGTCAGGCTTCATAGCCACCCAAAAATTGGCTTCGATCACAACCCCTTAATTCTGGATTGTTCCCGCCCCCAACAAATCTTCAAAACCCCTTTCAGGTTTGAAAAGATGTGGCTCTCTCATCTAGATTTAGGTCGGTGTATTCGACAATGGTGGCAGCAAAACCTCTGTCCAAACCCTCTCACGAATTTGTTCCTCAAACTCAAAGCGGTCAAACTCAAGCTGAAATGCTGGAATAGGGAGGTTTTTGGCAACCTCTTTACCGAGAAAAAGCATCTGATGGATGAGCTAAAAAGGGTGGAAAATCTGATTCAGGGAGGAGATCTGAGGGCCGAAACTTTCATGGAAGAAAAAATCCTCCTTTCAAACTTTCACAATGCCTTGGCTAAGGAAGAATCCTACTGGAGGCAAAAATCCAGAAACCTCTGGCTCAAAGAAGGAGACACCAACACAAAGTTTTTCCATGCTTCCACCATGCATCACAGAGGCTCAAATAAAATCTCTGAGTTGACCAAGGCTGATGGATCCATTGTCTCTGACATCCAAGCTATCAGACAGGAAGCTGTGCGCCACTTCCAGGAAATCTTAGGTCCAAGCACTGACTGCCATCCCCGCACAACAAGTTCTCTGCTTCAGAACATCCCAAATTTGGTGTCTAATGATGATAATGGGAAATTGCTTCAATGCTTCATTGAAGAGGAGATCAAAGAAGCTCTGTTTGCAATGGAACTTGATAAGGCCCCTGGGCCCGATGGCTTCCCTCCCTGATTTTTTCAACACTTTTGGGATATTGTGGGCCCATATGTCGTTGTTGCGGTTAAATTCTTCCAGAGAGCCAAAAAGATGTCGAGAGAGGCCAATTCCACCTTCATTGTCTTAATTCCCAAGTCCAATGATCGTGCTTCTCTCTCTGATTTCAGACCGATTAGTCTCTGTAGTGTCATCTACAAACTTATCACCAAAGTTATGGCAAACAGGTTGAAAGACATCCTTCCCTCCATCATCGATCAGTGCCAAGGGAGCTCGGTCAAAGGCAGATTCATTGTTGATGGAGTGATAACAGTCCACGAATTGGCCCACTCGGCATCTAAAAATAAAAAACCTAGCATGTTCCTTAAGCTTGACATGAACAAGGCTTTTGATCGGGTTTCCTGGAAATTCCTGTTCGAGGTCCTTGAGAAGTTTGGGTTTCACAAAGAATGGATCAAGATGGTTCATGAATGTATCTCGACTGCTTGGTTCTCTGTTCTTATCAATGGCTCACCCGCAGGTTTCTTCCAAAGTTTCAAAGGCATCCATCAAGGGGACCCTTTGTCCCCCTTTCTCTTCATCATTTTGGCCAAAACCCTTGGAAGAACCCTTACAACTGCCTGCAATAGTGGTCTCGTCTCCGGGATCAAACCAGCCTCAACAACCAATGCCATATCCCACCAATAGTTTGTGGATGATACTATTCTATCCTCTCATGCTTTCATTCTCGAAGCAAAAATCATTAAGAACATTCTTGATTCTTATGAAGAGGCGGCTAGCCAGAAAGTCAATTATCGCAAAAGCAAGCTATACTTTCTCAATACTCCCATTCATAGGCAAAATAGGATTGCTGAGATCCTTGGGTGCATCATTGGGAGCCTTCCAACTACTTATCTTGGATTACCACTTTTCCACGGTAGATCTGTCTCGGCTATGTGGAACCCTATTTTAGATCGCCTCAACAAGAAACTTGCAGGTTGGAAAAGCTCATTGCTCAGTCAGGCAGCCAAAGCCACTCTGGTTCAGGCTTGCCTACAAAGTATTCCCATATTTTTCTTATCTATCTTCAAAGCTCCTGCTTCCATCTGCCAAAGAATTGAGCAAATTCAACGCAGATTCCTTTGGGCGGGAAACGAAAACAAGAATAAATTTTCTCTTGTTGCCTGGGATAGGGTCTGTTCCAAGAAAAAGGATGGAGGACTCGGATTCAGAGACATCAAGCGGATGAACATGGCCCTCATTGCCAAGCAGTCCTGGAGACTTACCATCAATGAAAATGTCACTTGGATTGACATCATCAAAGCTAAGTACCTCCATCAGGTTTCCTTTCTTGGAGAGCACAACCTTCCTAACGGATCCCACTTCTGGAATGGCATCACCAAAACAAGGAAGATCATCATGGAAGGCTTAAGGTGGTGTCTAGGAAATGGAATGACTATTCATTTTTGGGACGACCCGTGGATCCATGATAAACCTCTTAGCCAAGATCCGCATCTTGCAGTGCTCAAGACGGCTACCGAAGCCACCTTTGGAGATAAGGTGTGTCATTTCATTAACCCAGGTATCACAAGACCTGAATGGAAACACCTAGATCTTAACGGGCCTAGGCATATCACCGAGGCACTCAGGTGGTTACAAAACTTGCTGAGGACCTGCATCATCCCCAGCTCACACAAAGATGATTCCATGGTCTGGAACCTTGAAGATTCAGGGAATTTCACTGTTAAATCTGCTTACTACAGTCAGGAAACTTCCAATGATGGTCAGGACTTATCTAATCAGGTCTGGGTTCCCAAGATCATTCCCAAGGTCAAATTCTTTTGTTGGTTAGCCATCCAAAATAGAATCCTCACCACTGACAACTTGATAATCAGAGGGTTACTCATTCCCAATTGGTGCATCCTGTGCAAAAATGCTTGTGAGTCAACTTCGCATGTTTTTTTGGAATGTCCCTTCTCTCTAGCAGTTCTCAACCAGGTTCTTAACACCTTCGACATCTCCATAGCCCTCCCTCATTCCATTCCCCTCCTTTTTCAGCAATGGCCCCAGCCTTTCAAGAGCAATCAACTTAAATTCATGTGGCAATCTTGCCTCCACCTCTTCCTATGGCAGATATGGCTCGAGAGAAATGCCAAAATTTTCAAAAACCAAGCCATTGATAAGAAGATTATTGTTGCCAAAATCTTGGCCCTGGCTGCGGAGAATGCCTCTCTTGTTTCGTCTTCCAAACCCCCCCTCCTGGCCTTGAATCGGACCTAACAAAACTTTTCAATCTTTCTAACTTCTCTGCCATGGCCCGTACTTCTGTTGATAGGTCTGTCATCAAGTGGGTCTTACCACCTACTGGGTGGCACAAGCTCAATTTCGATGGTGCGGCCAAAGGCAACCCAGGAGCGGCTGGCGGAGGAGGAATTCTCAAAAATCACAGAGGAGAAATAATTTTGGCCTTTGCCCAGAACCTGGGAATTCAATCTAACAATATGGCAGAGGCTCGGGCTCTGCTCCAAAGCTTGATCCTCTTGGAAGGTTTGGCCATCAATAAACTTATCATAGAAGGAGACTCGCTGCACTGTATCAACTGGCTCAATGGGACTTCTGTGCCTCCCTGGGCCCTTGTTTCGATTTTCCAAGAATGCAAGGCACTAATTGGCAATTACCCAAAATTAGTCATTAAGCATCAGTACCGGGAAGGAAACAAAGCTACGGACTGGCTTGCTAACAAGGGAGTAGGTGAATCTGACATTCATGTTTGGAGAGACTCCTTCCCCATTGAGCTAAGGAACGATTCTATAAGTGTCAATGTCTGCACAATGTGAGTGGTTGGCTGGGGACCGATTTGGTTTGCTCTTGGAACTGGTCGAGTTTTCACGTCATTTCTTCCTTCTTCTCCTCCTTCGGCCGTGTTTTGGTAGCTTGTCGCGATATCACGACACTTTTCACCTTTGGCCACGAAATTGCAGCATGTCACGATATCGCGACATCCCTTTCCCCTCTGGCCGCGAGGTTGCAACTTGTCGCGATATCACGACATTTTTCTCTCCTTCGAACGCGGTCTTGCAACATGTCACGATATCGCGACACTTTTTCTCTTCGGCCGCGTTTTTGCAACATGTCGCGATATCGCGACACTTTTTCTCTTCGACCGCGATTTTGCAACATGTCACGATATCGCGACACTTTTCCTCTTCGGCCGCGTTTTTGCAACATGTCACGATATCGCGACACTTTTTCTCTCTGGCCGCGTTCTTGCAACATGTCGTGATATCGTGACACTTTTCTTCTTCGGCCGCGAATTTGCAACTTGTCACGATTTCGTGACACCTTTTCTCTTCGGTCGCGATGATGCAGCTTGTCGCGATATCGCGACACTTTTTCTCTTCGACCGCGGTCTTGCAACATGTCGCGATATCGTGACACTTTTTCTCTTCGACTGCGGTCTTCCATCATGTCGCGATATCGCGACACTTTTTCTCTTCGGCTGCGGTCTTCCATCATGTCGCGATATCGCGACACTTTTTCTCTTCGATGGCGGTCTTCCATCATGTCACGATATCGTGACACTTTTTCTCTTCGGCTACGGTCTTCCATCATGTCGCGATATCATGACACTTTTTCTCTTCGGCTGCGGTCTTCCATCATGTCGCGATATCGTGACACTTTTTTTCTTCTTCTTGGCTGCGGTCTTCCATCATGTCGCGATATCGCGACACCTTTTCTCTTCGACGACGAGGATGCTTCTTGTCGCGATATCGTGACACCTTTTCTCTTTGGCTGCGGTCTTCCATCTTGTCGCGATATCGCGACACCTTTTCTCTTCGGCTGCGGTCTTCCATCTTGTCATGATTTCGTGACACCTTTTCTCTTCGACGACGAGGATGCATCTTGTCGCGATTTCGCGACACCTTTTCTCTTCGGCCACGACGTCTCTTCTTGTCGCGATTTCGCGACACCTTTTCTCTCTAGCCATGGTTTTGCATCATGTCGCGATATCGCGACACCTTTTCTCTTCGGCCGCGATTTTGCAACATGTCGCGATATCACGACACTTTTTCTCTTCGGCCTCGATGTTGCAGCATGTCGCGATATCGCGACACTTTTTCTCTTCGATCGTGATTTTGCATCATGTCACGATTTCGTGACACTTTTTCTCTTCGGGCGCCTTTTTGCAACAGGTCACGATTTTGCGACATCTTTTCCCTTTGGCCACGATTTTGCAACATGTCATGATTTCATGACACTTCTTCTCTTCTGGCACCAACCTTGCAACATGTCGCGATATCGCGACACTTCTTCTCTTCTGGCAGCAACCTTGCAACATGTCACGATTTCGTGACACTTTCTCTCCTTTGGCTCCGGTGCCGCTTCTTGTCATGATTTCGTGACATCTCTTCCTCTCTTGGGTGCAACGGTGCAACATGTCACGATTTTGCGACATCATCCAAACTGGTCACGATTTCGTGACACCTTTCCTCGTGTGGCGCTTTGCTCTTTCCTTGATCTTTAGCTCTTGGACCACCTTGGTCGATTTGGTAATCATGTAATTCCTCTTGTACAAGGTTCAGGGACCTTTCAACACCCTTTCAACCAATCAAAAAAATAAGGCATTATAAAAAATATTGTAGATCTAAAAATGTCGATGAAGGAACATCTACAAAAGTGAAGACCACAAATGAATATTTAGGGGACATTTTTGTAGCTACATCATGCTCAAGTGAACACCATGACTCATGGTTGATTGACTTAGGTTCTTATTTTTATATCACTCCTCATAGGGAGGGGTTTTGTGAATGTGAAAATATAAATGGAGGTGAAGTATTCTTGGGAGATAATTCAACACAGAAAATAATAAGTCAAGGAAGAGTCAAATTGAGGTTAAAATATGGAAGAGTTAAAACCCTTCCTAGTGTGCTGCATATTCCAGGTTTTAAAAGAAATATTATATCCGTTAGTAAGATGAATGATGTAGGTGTGACTATGGAGTTCAATAAGGATAGCTACAAGATGATTCATGGATGCTTAATCTTGGCAAGAGGAATTCGTACATGAACTTTGTTCAAACTTGAGGCTAGCACTATAAGTATTTATTGCAATAACTATTCAATTGTAAAGGAAATTAATATAGTAGAAGAAGCTCCAAGTATTCCTGTAGCAAAGATAATGTTTTAGCATCAACGCATGGGGAACATCGGTGAGAATGGCCTTTGAACATTAAAAATTAAAGATATGGTTGAAGGAATTTTTGATTGCCCATTAAATTTTAATTTTTGTGAGCACTGTGTTTTTGGAGAGCAAACCAAAGTTAAGTTTTCAAGTAGTACTACAAGATCTAAAGGAATTTTGCATATAGTTCACAGTGATGTGTTTGGACCTGCAAAAGTACCATCATTAGGTAAATCCATCTATTTTGTTACATTTATAGATGAATTCTCAAGAAAGACCTGGGTATACTTTTTATGGTACAAATATGATGTTTTCAATAAATTTAAAGAGTTCAAGGATCTTGTAGAAAATAAAATAGAGAAAAAAATAAAGGTTTTGAGAAGTGATAATGGTGGTGAATATTGCTCTAATGATTTTGAGCAGTTTTGCAAGGACTATGGAATAGAAAAGCATAGAACAACTCCATATACTTTATAACAAAATGGAGTTGTATAATGGATGAACATGATATTTATGGATAAGGCTAGAAGCATGTTAAGCGATGCAGGGTTAGAAAATAAATTCTAGGTAAAATTCATATTAATTTCTTGCTACCTCATTAATAAATCTCCCTCCTCAACTTTGGTGGATAAAACTCCATAGGAAGTATGGACTGGTAAGAAACCCTCTCTTAGTCATATAAGGGTTTTTGGTTGTGAAGCTTATATGTATGTCCCAAAAGAGAAAATGACTAAGATAGACTATAAATCTAAGAAATACATATTTCTGGGTTATAGTACTAGTGTGAAAAGATATAAGTCCTGGAATCCATAAACACAAAATATTATTTATAGTCGTACTATGATCTTTAGATAAAAAAAAAGGGGTTAGAAAATAGGAAATGCAACCAAGCAAAGAACAAAAAATAGTTCAAGTAAAATTAAAACAAGAATAAGAACCTGTGATAGAATATGATACTATAGAAGAATATGAATTACAAAGAGAGTCTGAAGAGGAATATTCAGAGGAATAAGGTGAGGAGGAAGCTGAAGATGCAGAATCTAGAACTCCAATTTTGAGGAGATCAGATTAGGTGAAAAGACTCCCATAAAGGTATAGCCCTTAAATTTTTTGTTCTGCATTTAATTTATCAGTTACTAATGAGGAACCCAAGACTATAAAGGAGGCACTTCAGTTGAGTGATAATAAGTCTTGAAAAAGTGCTATGGAAGAAGAAATAGGGTTCCTAGATAAAATTAATACATGGGACTATGTGAAACTACCCCTTGGCAGAAAACTATTGGTTGTAAGTGGTTATTAAAGAAGAAGTAATATGTAGAAGGAAATTTGGATAATTACAAAGCTCACTTTGTAGCAAAAGTATTTTCTCAAGTTGAGGGAATTGACTTTGATGATATTTTTCCTCCTTTGGCTAAACTAACGTCAATTAGAGTTGTGTTGGCTATTTAAGCTACTTTTGATTTTGAAATAGAACATATGGATGTAAAGATAGCTTTTCTACATGGTGAACTTGATGAAGATATATATACGTTACAACCAAAATGATTCAGGGTAAAAGGTAAGGAGGACTTGGTATGCAAGCTAAAGAAGTCTCTTTATGGGTTGAATCAATCTCCAAGGATGTGGAACCAAAATTTTGACAAGTTTGTTTTGATATTTGGACTTGGAAAAAGAAAACCAAATCCATGTGTATATTTTAAGAAGGAAGGTGAAAATTTTGTTATCATTGTATTGTATATGTATGACATGTTAATTGGTAACAATAAGGAGATGATAAAGTTACTAAAATCTCAATTATCTTTAGAATTTGACATGAAGGATTTGGGCACTACAAAATGTATTTTGGGTATGGAAATAATAAGGGATCGTGCAAATAGAAGGTTGTGGTTAAATCAAAGTAAATATGTTTATTTGATACTATAGAGGTTTAGGATGCATGATTGTAAACCACTATGTACTCCATATCCGATTGGTCAAAAGTATCTACTGAACAGTGTCCTAAAATAGATGAGAAAACTGAAGAAATACATCATGTTCCTTATGCTAGTGTTGTTGGTAGTTTTATGTATGCAATGGTCTATACTAAAATTGATATTACACTTGTGGTGGGAGTAGTTAGCAGATATATTTCCAATCCAAGAAAGAAACATTGGACTACTGTGAAGAGGATCTTCAAATACTTGTGTGGAACTATAGATTATTCTATCTATTATGAAGGAAAATCTGGAGGCAATGATATTGTAAATCTATAAGGGTTTGTGAATGCTGACTGGGTTGGAGATCTTGATAAGAGAAGATCCACGAGTGCTTATGTGTTCAAGATATTTGGAGGGGCAGTAAGTTGGATGAGTAAAAAGTAATTAGTTGTTGCTTTGTCCACTACAGAAGCAAAGTACATTGCAGCAACTCATGACTTCAAAGAAGCGGTATCGCTACAAAGGCTATGTTCAATAGTTGGCATTAAGTAGAAGGATTAAGTAGAAGGTTGTGATAATTGACAGTGATAGTCAAAGCATAATAGTTTTGGAAAACAATCCTAGTTTTCATGATCGATCAAAACATATTTATATCAAGTACCATTTTGTGAGAGATATGGTTGAATAGAATTGTGTAATATTGGAGAAAGTTGATACAGAGAATAATGTTTCTGATTCGTTAAAAAAGGGTGAACCCTCTCAAAAATTTTCTTGGTGTAAAGATCTATGGATATGGTTTCCCTTGAAAATTGACAATGGCAAATATTAACCCCTATGGAAATTATTCAACAAGTGGGAAAATGTTGAAATTATGTTGGATATTTTTCATGTTATTCAGGAGGGGTTAACTCTGAAAGGACTGTATACTTTGTAAAAATTTCCTTGTCGATGTTCACTCTTTCATTCAACATTTGTAGAATCTTCAATCTAGGGTGATTTATATTTTGTAAAGACACAATAGCAAGAAAAAAATGCCATGGATCGACATTGAATTCCTCATTCTTTTTAGGTTGGTGACAAGGTTTGGTTACACATAGACAAGTGATGTTTTTTAGATAATACACATAGCAAAATCAAATCGATTCACTATGGGCCTTATACTATCATTCAAAAAGTGTCTAATAATGTTTTTCATATTGATCTTCTTGCATAACTTGGGATACATGATGTCATCAATGTAGATCTTTTGAAGTCATATCATAATTCTACATTAGAGACCGTGCTTACCATTAATCATCCTCTTGATGTAGTTCCTAATTCTTAGTGGACATTAGATTTCGATTAGATCTATAACACCAAGACTCATTAGACTTGCTAGGGTTTTTCCAGTTCTTATTTTTTGGTTCAACGTACGTAGTTTGCACATCAAGCTCATTGGATTTCTTTTCATCATATGTCTTGTGACTTCCATTCTCTTTTGAAAGGATTGGAATCCAATGCTTCTATTGTGGGTATGCATGATGAGGATTTTTGTTCACTCACTTGACCCCTCTTTCTTCCTTGCTAGGTTTTCATAGTTTATTTCTTGCAAATAATTGTAATGTGAGTCCTCTCATTCTCATGTACACTTCAGCTAGTTGGTATTCTAGAAGGATTTGTTAAGATTAGTTAAGTTAAGATAGACTTGCATATTTTAGTTAGCATATTATCCTCTATGCTACTATATTTGTACAAGCATTATTTTATGCCACCACTTGAGCCATTCATTGATAATTTGGTGGAAGTGGTTATGTATTTTGGGTACTTTATTTCCTATATATTGCACACTCATGAATAAATATCACAGTTGGATTTGCAACCTTTTCACAATTATAGGTGAAAATATTTTTGTTTAGAAATACCATGTGATTAAATAGGATCCAACTGATTACAATAACAAGAAGTTTAAATTTTTTAAAATAACTAGTATTTAGTCTTGAAATTTATAATTTAATGTATTTATTTTTACAAGAAAATCAAATACTCAAATCAATGTAAAAAAACATGTTAGCATAAAAAATAAAAGATATCATTATTGAACCTTTTTTTGACTATGTAAATATACACAAAAGTAAGAAATAATTGAAAAGTTTAAATATGCAAATAATTAAAAAAAAAATCTTAGTAAGTAATATGATTAATAGACAATTAAATATTAAAATATAGATTTGTATTTAGCTATATATTGTTGAGAAATGAAATTTTTTTGTTATTCAATAAAAAGACCTTTCTTAAATAGCAAGTAAACACAATATGATCCATTGGATCATAATTAACTGAGTTGATCTTAGCCACACAAATTATTCTAAATATCCTAGTAACAACTTAAGATATACTCTAACACCCTCCCTTAAGTGGTACTAGGAGGTAGTGAAAAAAAAAAAAAAACAAACATGTGGAATATCCAAAGAAATGATTCCTGGCAAAAAGGCCTGATAAGGTACTCATGTACAATTTATCCATAAGAAATTGAGTTGGAGAGATGATGAAAAAACCACTGCAAGAAGAGAAATAAGAAGAAGAAGGAATATGTGCAAGGAGGATGGAGAGGAAGATGTCCTCTTCAACCCCCCTAGGACAACTTCCATCAATAAGGGTCTACAAAGGATCCATGAGATGTCTCAAAAAAGTAGAGAAGCCTCATCGTTGAATTGAATGAAATATCACTCCCATATTGGTGCTTGTGACAATGATCAAGGTTGTGAACCATGAAAAAAAATCACTAAATAAAACCCCTTGAAACCAAAGTGTCTCACAAAAGGAGAGTGTGAAGATAGTGTGGAAAAAGAAGCACCACAATGGCAAGGGTAGTCCAAAATTGATCCCACAAGCACATTTATGTGGTGTCCACCTATACGAACACAATGGGCTAATAACAAGGTCCAAACTGTGTGGAAAAATAACTTAAAAAAAGAGAATAAAAAATGAAATGGCATCAATGGATTTCAAATGTGTCCTTATGGTAACCTCCTCATCCTAATTGAATGCATGGGTAACCAGCAACTGCATCTTCTAGGTGCTATAGAGAAGTTGAATAGATACTAGGATCACATATAAATGTCTTGGAAGTGCCAGGTTCAACCGAGATTTCACTCCATGATACAACAATATTTGAGCCACAAAAAAGTATGGAATAATAGTTTCAAAACTGAAAATGGATAACACCATTATGATGGGCTCGAAAAAATCTTTTCGACGAATATAAACACCCCTATTTTCAGGTGTCAATATGACCTTCATTTGTAGGAAAAACAAAAATCTTCTCCATTAACCCTCATAAGAAAATATTCCAAAATCTCCTTCAAAATAAAGCTGGTTTTAAAAAAAATTTCTCGCAGAAAAAAAATATATATATATATTTATTAAAAAAAATTCTCGCAGGGTAAAATCTCCATATATATATATAGATATATATATATATATATATATATATATATATATATATATATATATATATTTATTTATATTGTTTTTAATAAGATGCCCCCTCACTAAAAGAACTAATGAATAGCAACAACAACAAACATGTTCCCAATCACTTGCTGCACCAAAAAACCCGCAATACCCACTCAAAAAGCACCATTTTTATTCCAATTGATGGAATGGTTCAAAAAATATTAGATCAAACTGTGGTTAATCCCCTCCACAACATGGATGAGTGCAATATATGGATGCAAAAACCAAAAAATAAAATTAAGTTGACTTTTGCCTCCTTCATGCAACATGTTGTTTTAAAAAAAACTGACATGCTGAAATAGAAGGGTTATCGTTGCTTTAATAAAATCAAATATTAAAAAAAATTGCTCCTCACTATATGTGCCTAGGACACCCTTGAATGCCATGCTTAACCCTTGTTGGGAATTTTTTTCTGGTTCCCTCATCAATAGATCCTATTTCATAGTCTGTAGATGCTCCGATATACCCCATCGAATTACTAAATTCCACATAAAGATTTATGATCGTCTATCCTTAATGAAAAATAAAGATCCACATATACCTCTCTTGGGCATCTCCACCTTGTAACAGTAGTTTGCACATATTCGATAGTGCATATACATCCACTATATAGAACAACTGGTCGCATCCAAGCTCGATCGACTTCACTAACAACTTTTAATGATATCCAAGACAAGAAAATGGACCAACGCATCAAAACACCATCATAATATTACCTTAAAATACATAGAGTCTAAATCAAAACACCATGTAAAAACTCCAAATACTACTATCGTATGGTCACTATCTCCACCAACTTGGCATGGATGCAAAAATATGGTGGTTTCACCTTGGATTGATCTTGGATAGGTTGTACAGACCGTCTATCCCTCCATAGTATGGTTCACCAATAACATTTTCCTTGTGGGAATTAGACCACTTTGGGCCAAGCTCCCTCACAATCTTTGATGCCCCAACCTCAATGTATTTCTTGGCATTGTCCCAAGCACCACCAGTGTTAGAAGGTGATATGACAACCTAATATTCAGAAACAAGAGCACCGACAAGAACTCCTGATAATGTATTTACACCAAATAAGATACCAACAATGAGAGGAGTGAGCATCACAAGGGTGTCAGGAGGAATCATCTCTTTAAGTGATGCATCTATTGATATTTTAACACAAGTTGCATAGTCTAGCTTGGTAATTCCTTCTATTAAACCTGATATGTTTTTGAACTACCTGCAAACCTCTTCAACCATATTCAATGCAACACTACCCACACTTTTCATCGTCATAGCAAAAAACCAGTAAGGCAGCATTACCCCAACAATTAAACCAATGAATACTTTTGGGGTAAGGACATCCACTTTTGTAATTGTAGCTCATCTTAAAAATGATCCAAACAATGTAAGAGATACTAATGCAGTAGAACTTATAGCAAACCCCTTGCCAATTGTAGTAGTAGTATTTCCTACAGCATCAAGGGCTTCAGTCCTCTCCTTAATCTTGTGATTCATGCCAACCATTTCAACAATACCACCAACATTTTCACTAATAGGGCCATAAGCATCTATAGCAAATCCAGTTGCTATCATGTTGAGCATCCCTAGAGTGGCTACTATAATTCCATACATGATCCAAACTAAAGATCACAAATATGGCTACTGTAATAGAAAAATGGGAATAATGACATACTTGTATCCTAAAGCAAGACCAATATGACAATTTTTACAGCTCCATTTTGTAGGATTGGGCCACTTCTTGATCAGGGCTATAAGCATTACTCGTATAGTACTTAGTAACATGCCCAATCATAATTCTAGCCCATAATCCAATAGAAACATAAAAAATAGTTGCCAATTCTTAACTACTTTAGTCGAACCAAAGTCATAGATAGTGAAGGATTTTGGCAAGCAAAGCAGAATTACAATAGCAATTTCAATAGTCATCAATACAATCAAGATAATGAGTTACCTCTTCAAAGAAGGTTCAATTTCCTTAACTACCTTAATCTCAAATATGTCAGTTGCAAACAATGTTGTGATTAAGCAAACTAGAATATCCATGGAGCTAATAAGCAGAGGATTGCACATTGAATTAAAGTCATGATTGTTTCCAAAAGATGAAATGGATGTAATTACAAGAGCAGTGAAAGAGGACTCATCATAGGACCCAAACAAATTTGAGCCCATTTCGGAAATATCTCCAACATTGTTGCCAACATTGTCAGCAATAATAGTTGGGTTTCAAGGATCATCTTCAGGAATTTTTTGCTCAATATTACCATCAGGTCAACACAACATCATCAGATTTAGTGTAAATCCCTCCACCAACTCTTCCAAAAAGAGCCATTGAAGATCCATTGAGACCATAACTAGTAATGGCTTCGAATAGACCTTCCCAATCAACTCCATAGTAGATTTTGAACACATTAATAGTGATGTAAAGAACTATAAGCCCATTAATGAAAGCCTTCCAAAAACCAGATATAAACATAGTAATGAAAGCCTTCCCAACACCTTTCTTGGCCTCCAAAGTAGTCCTTGCATTTGTATAAGTTATAATTTTTATACCTAGGAAACTAGATACAACTGAAGTTAACGCACCAATCAGGAAGGGCACAATGTTGAATAAAGTAGTTGCAATAGTAATTTTGCACATATTTTCCTTCTGATAAGTACATGGTTGATATTTGGTTCTAAAACTCTCCATATAACCAAGGAATAAATATATAATAGCCCCAAAACACGCCATGAATACCCTCAGGTACTTGTACTCTATGAATAGGAATGAAGTAGCCCCATCGAAGATGGCATTCTATATCTCTGCACACTTGATGGCCACCTAACGTTCATCAATTCCTTCCTCATATGCCTCCTCCAGTAGTTTCTTATTGTACCCATTATTGCTCAAATATGATGGCATCACCTTCACATGAGAAACCAATAACCATTGCAGTAGTGTGAACCCTATCCCCATATACCAATTGGGCATGAAGTAGATGAGAGTTACACTATTTTTGGGATTTGATAGACCATGATTCGATCTACTAGGATCCATTTTTATTTTTATTGTGTGAAGCAATGGAAATAGATGGTTCAATGCCCATGCACCTCCACTAAAATAAAATTCAAACTATAGAAGGACCACATGGCATTAGTGTCTCCTGGTGGATGTATAAGCTACCTTCCAGCTTGTGGTGATCAATGAAAATATAAACCATATGCCACATATCTTTCAAGCATCACTCCACCTCCACCATTAAAAAATATCAAAAACTAATTCATAAAATAAATCCCAATGCAAAGTGCAACTCATTCAGAATGCTAAAAAATAATCTAATTAACATAAGAAAATTTGATAAGGAACTCAAACGCTTGTACACATGGTCCAAATCTAAACCACGAATGATGGAGTTCATGCCAAAAACTATCACATATTTGAACGTTAACTTATCAAACTCCAACATAGCTAATTAGCACTTAGTAATAGTTGAACTGCATCTATGATTATACAATAGACTTGCATTGAACTGGTGCTCCAACAACCTCTTCATGTTGCACATCTCCACAAACATGAATTTGAATATATTAAGCACCACATTTTCTAGCACACGAGCATACACGATGAATAACACAAGCTTATACTGAGATGGGGGTGAACAATATAAGAGCACAAATCACCACACATAATAGAGACATCAATTTTACATGGTTCACCCAATGTGGGCTACGTCCACGAAGAAACTATTTCACTAAAATTTTCTCAAAAAATATCTTGGGAGTCCTTTACCTATTACAATGTTTATGGAACTCTATCCAAAGGAGACACAAATACCCTAATCAAGTTCATGGATATCTATCCATAGGAGACATCGATCCCCTCAGATGGTTCATGGATCTCTATCCACAAGATAACTCCTTCTCCTTTGCTCGTGCTGGTGATCCTCTAGAATACTACTATCTCCACTACACTGGATTGTGGATCTCTCTCCACTTAAGACTCTATCCTCACTCAGAAGATATCTATCCTCATTACCCTGGATAATGGATTTGTATCCACTAGAGACTATTTTCCTCTGCTCTATCATCTCCAAAGCTTGATCTCAAATCTACACTAAACACAGTCCTTTGTTCTAGCACAAATCTGCTCAATCTCTATCTCAAATATGCACTAAACAGAGTCCTTCAATCTAGTACAAATATACTTAATCTATATCTTTGGTCTGGCACAAACCCATCCTCAAATTTGCACCAAAATCTATCCTCAAGTATATCCTCAAATCTATCCTCAAGCCTTAACACAAAGTTTGATCCAATCACTAATCAACTCTGCTAGATCTACCCCAAACATTAACTCAAGGTTTGAACAAATCAATCAATCAATTATGCTCTCAAGTCTTCTCAAATACTTGCCTCAAATATATCCATAAGTCCTCTCAATAACTTGTCCAATTTGCTCAAAAAGTCTTCACTAGAACTTGTCCAATCTGCTCAACAAGTCTTCACTAGAACTTGTTCAATATGCTCAACAAGTCTTCACCAAGACTTACCTCAAATATTCATTGTAAGCTTCCACAAAATCTCACACAAATCTGTCCTTAAGATTTCACAAAATCTTCCTCAACTCTGTCCTTAAGTCCACTCTATGACTTGCTCAAACTGCTCTCAAGCTTTCACAAAAGCTTGCTTAACTCTGTCCTAAATTCCACTCTAGGACTTACGTCATATCTGCTCACAAGCTTTCACATAAAATCTTGTTTAACTTACAAAAACATATAGAGAATGTTTAGAGACTCAATATGCTTCACACTCACAACAATACTTAATCACTTTCAAAATCTCTTGTTTAACCACATAAACATATGGAGAATGGTTAGAGACTCAATATGCTTCACACTCACACCAATGCTCAATCACTTTCAATATCTCTTGTTTTACCACATAAATATATAGAGAATGGTTAGAGACTCAATATGCTTCACACTCACAACAATGCTTAATCACTTTCAATCTCTTTTTTTTTATCAGAGAAACATATAAATAATGGTTAGATACTCAATATGGTTCACACTCACAACAACGCTTAATCACTTTCAATTTCTCCTTCAACTCAATCTAGAAATAAAGAACAATTTGTTTCATATAACTTGAACTATCACTCCAATAATTTCAATCAATAATGCTCAATCAAATCCACTCAACCAATCACTCAATAAAACACAACTTGCTTATAAACCCTAACCAAGTGTTTCACTATGCTTCCAACAACTCACACAATGGAACTCAAACCTTGACTCAAGATGATTCTAAACTCACATAACAATGATACTCAAGTTATTTTACAAACCCTAGTTCAATATTGTACTCAACTTCACATAACAATGATACTCATGATCTTTCACAAACCCTAATCATGCACATGAACACTCACTTAAATATTTCCAATAATGCTTATCAAACAAGGTTTCTAGCATCAAATTTCATTCCAGAAAAACCCTCATCAATCAATATTGGATATCTCAAAACTAAACTCAACAATGCTTATCAAACAATCCTTTTCACTCCAACTTAGCATTCACAACATCCAATCCAACAATATTTCACTCACAAGGAAGATGTGCCCATACCTTTTATTTTGATGGAGATATATCTTCAAAACCTGTCTTAACCACAATCAAATTTTCTTTGCCAATACTAAGGTTAGTTAGCCACAACCTATCTCAAGATATCCCCAAAATAATTTTCAAAATAATTATTTTACCATACAAAAATATCAAATCTCTTAGTACACCTTATAATCTCCAAACTTACACAATATAAGTCAACATATTTAGTATAACAAAATACACAACAATTTCCTTTATACACCTTATCACTCCAACTTTATAAAACAAATTTCAATCACCAAAAAATCTAAATAAAATATTTTAATTTAATTTACCTTATAAATCCCTCAAAAACCTTATAGCTTCCAGCTTGCGAAACCCTCTAAGCATTTCTGAATTTCAAAACCTTTGGAGAAATCAAAATATGTATAGCAAACCTTTCAACTATTTTTCCCACCAAAATATCTTCGATAAAATTCAAACACATGACATAGCCTCTCCAACACCCTAGCCCAAAGCTAGGCTACCAAGTGGGCTATGTGCCCACATGAAACCTTAGGCACTCGATTTCCTCTATATGCTATCCACAAAAATGTCAAACGAAAATGAGGCATATTTCCTTAGCAAAATGGCAATCGTGTGGATCGAACCCACGATCCCTTCCTTGCAAGCCTTAGCTCTTTCTCAACTTTTGCCTGTGCTATCTACCATCTGTGGATTTCTCTATCCACATCGCTGCCCTTATTCCTTCGTCTGCCTCCAACACTTCGAAATGCAAATTTCTCTTCCTCCAAGTAATGCAATGCATGATTTTATTTTCATTCGAAGGTGTATATTTTGAGGACTTAGGAAATGAGAATTATTTCCTATATAAATGCACATGCTTCTTGTCTTTTACACATCGGTCAATTTCAAATTTTTAAATTCGAATTAGATTTTAAATATTAAATTTAAAACCCTTACACCCATTATTAATTTAAATTAAAATTTTAATCAAGGATTAAAATATTTTAATTTAAATTAAATCTTTTGCAAATTGCTCATGGGTCTTTTCAACTTGAACCTTGTTTTTCTTCACCTTGTTCTTTGGCCCAAAATATTATAATAATATAATATTATTATTTAATTTAAACTTGCTTCTCCTTCCTTGGGTCTTCATCCTTTGGACCTTTTTAGGCATATAATATTAAAAATAAATATTGTATCCTATTCATTTTCAAGACCTTGCTTTTGGAAAAACCACTTGATGTCCTTAATGATGACGAAATTTAAACAAAACTCTCTTGACATAAATGACAACAAAACAAATCAAAATTTCCAACACACAGTGGTATGGTACTCGCATGATCTGGCCCTCCATTCTCTTCAAAAGCTACCTCCAAATTACGTGTGAATGCAAATCTATAGACCAGGATCCGCTCGACTGGTTTTCATCAGCCAAATCTGGCTCGCGATGTCAAAGTCTTCGAGACTAAAAATAGTAGTGGTTTGGATAAAACTGCACTAAATACCTCTATCACCATAAAAAAACCTCCATATAAAATTTTAAACACTTTGCTATAGGATGTTTATCTGCTTTAGTCTTTGATCAAACATAGTGATGTCATGATTAGGAAAAAAAACATTTTGAACATCATGTTTGTAATGAAACCCATTGCCATCACCTTTGGATCACTGCTACCTCTCAGAACTCTATAAACAGTTCAAGAATAAATACATGTACCTCTCGTGCTTTCATTTTCAAGGTAAATAATACTCTTTAACCCTGCACTCATTGAGATGAATGAGCAGATGGGCACACTAGTTTCTATAGCCCAGTGATACTTGGGCTTTCACCATCTCAATTTTTGCCTACAAAATAAACCAAGAAGATAAGCTGATACAAATGCTCACCACCAACAAGGACCTCTTTGTCCAATCTTTAAATTCTTCATATAGTGTTGCTAATCCCATTTATATTATCCACAGTTCAATATTCCATGCACTAATTCAACCACAAACAACTCCCAATATCAATCGTTATGAGCTATTGTACTGAGATGGAGCATGCCAGTCTTCAAATGTTGGATCACCCCTTCTCGTCCATGCACTGTGCTAGATCTGGATATGGAAATACAGAAAAAAATATGATATTAAAAAAATGGACTGCCTTATCTCTTCGGAGCCCCCTTCATGACAATATTGTAACTCCACAAATGATTTCATAATATCTCTATTGGTGAGAAGAATTGTACTACTTCCAACCATAAACATAATGGCTCCTAGACTAAAAAAAAATGACCTCCCAATAGATAATAAAACTTGAACTCAATTGAGACTAAAAAATAATAAAAAATATGACCTCCCAATCATAAAAAATAAACTACAGATTTTGCTCAATAACTTTCTGGTTTCTGATCCATCAAACGATGGAAAGCATACTTCCTCAGTATTGAAGAAAAAAATATGGGGAAAACAAGAGAAGGGATTTCCATGAGGGAAATCCTCCCTCGGGTTCACAGGACAAGGAAAACCTTCTTTGATACCATGTTGAGAAATGAAAAATTTATGTTATTCAATAAAAAGACCTTGTTTAAATAGCAAGTGCATACAATATGATCCATTGGATCATAACTAACTGAGTTGATCTCAACCACACAAATTATACTAAATATCATAGTAACAACTTAGGATATACTCTAACATATATAATTACACAATTTTTACTTAATTAGGAGGAGAAAGAAAGTAGGGAATGTTTATCCTACATATATTATTCATAATTCCTAATAAATATGGTTTAAAAACATTTAAATTATAATAATATTTGTTACAATTTTATATAATCCCTTAAAAAATATCATTGTATTTTCTTCTCAAAGGTGAACTAACCATGTTGGATGAAGAACATGTTGAAATTATGTAACCATGTTGGATGAAGAACATGTTGGAATTATGTTGAATATTTTTCGTGTTATTTAGGAGGGGTTAACTCTAAAAGGATTGTACACTCTGTAAAATATTTTGGGGGTTTTATTCTATTTTTTGACCCATATGGGTGTTTTTGGATTAATGTAATGTCGACCCATGGTTTTGTGCCTATGGTATTGTAAAAACCCTTCTTGTATTTTTGGTATACAAAGCAACACTTGCATGAGGGTTTGGTAATGAATTTGCAAGAAATGTAATCGTAGTGAAAAGCGAGCGAACGAATATTATTGTATTGGAGATGGTCAAGTTTATACAATAAGGAAATATTATTGCTGAGAATTTTCCTGAAAGGGTTTCCCAAGATAAATTCTTGTGTATTTTGTTCTTCTTTGTTTTTCCTTTGATTCTGTAATTACTATTTTTTTTGGAATTTGTTTATCAGGGTGTGATTTCTCTTTAGAATATTTTGTAAATTAATTACCTAAACTACCATAATCAATGAATTTAATAATTACAACCATATGCATCAAGTTTTTATGCCATGTTTGGATTTCTAATATCATAGTGGGGTTGTGCTCTAGTAAGCATTATTTGATTTGATTAGGATGGAAGCATCCATTATTTGTATGGGATGAAATCATAATGATGTGAGTAGGATGGAAGTGTTCATCACTTCCTTAGGATGACACCATAATGGTGTCTTGATGCTTATATTTAAGAATAAGATTAGTGTTCCTTTTATAAAAATACAATCAATTGGGACAATATCTAAAAAAGAAAGAGGAAATCTCACCTCAAGGTATCCCTAAAGGATAAGATAATTCATCAACCGAAAATGCTTGATACTCCTTTATTTAGCAACCATTTTTTAATCATTAGAAGTAAAAATACTCTTCTTAGTTATTGTAAGGGTATGGAAATTTTAGAAAGTGCAAAGTGCATTTATACTCATGGCAAATAATTATAAAAAAAATATCAAGAGTAGGGAAGTAATTGTTTAGGAAATAAATACTTGTTTTAAAGGAAAGGATTTAGCAAAAGGACGTTAGAAAATAATTGATTTTTTTAAAATAATCACTTTGATTAGGTCAAATTGCAAGCTAAAAAATATTTTTTAAGAGGATAACATGTATTTAGCATATAATGAGACTAGGAAAACTTATTTGAGTGCTAAACATCCACCAATCAAACATATGGGGTTTTATATTTTTTGAGACTTAAACTTGAACCTCATTCATTGAAGACAACTCGTCTCAACCATTCAATCTCAACTTGATACACTTGTAATCTTAAATAGTTAAAATGATAGAAAACTATATTCAATATTTTATAAAACTTGCACCTATTACAACATCTAAATTTGGTTTAATATCTTTATGTATTGTTTAAATGGTAATAATTAATGATACATTTTGCTATGAAAATTTTTGTGCTACTTAACCATCCTTTTCTAGCACATACATAATAATTTGAGTAATCCAAGATGAATAAATTTAATGTTCTAATATGTACCCTAATATTTGTTCTCATGTGTGGTGTCCTTTCTTATTTAGCTCTTGGAATCTATAATATTGGTTGGAAAAACTTATAAACCACAACTATATTGCTTCTAGTGAAGTGGTTTCACATTCTTTTATCAATATTCTCCATTTCATCTCTTTTTCCATGTTCTAAGAGATTACAAATAAAGATAATATAAATTGACATGGAGGGTCCACGGCATAATGAAAGTTTAGTTTTTTATTCAAAACTAACTATATTTAATGTTTTTAGGTAAGAGGATAAATATCTAACATTGGTCACATTTATATAATGGAAAAATGTTTAAAATAGTTATAAACTAACCTCATTGTACCTATAAGGCTTACAAATATGAAATTAGTTTATCCAACTATTAACACAAGAATCCATTAGATAACATTACTTTAAAAATTATTCCCTTGTAGGTTTTTTATGAAACATTTTACCTTACTCTAGAAAATACTACTAACAAGTGAACATAATATGGATGCAAAACACTTATATTAAACAAAGAAAGATGATTTACCCTTGACTTATATCTACTTATCATTAGTCTATGTCATGAAATTTTTACATGGTGTTCATCATATTTTACACACACCACATTGGAGCTATCTCTAAATCTATCACTTGGGCACCACCCATGAAGTCATTTTCTTGATCATGTCTTAATAATATTGTCTAGATTCTTTCTCTATGTCTTATGTATCACTATTGGCTTAGCTTCAACTTGATTCAAATGCTTCAATTACCTTCCTCTATAAAAAAATTTGTGAAATGAGGAGGAACCTTGAATCGAATCCTAAATAGATGAAGTTTGACATCGCTAGGATGGGACCTTATTTATTTAATATTTATAAATATGTCCTATGTATACTTCTTGCAATGATACTTTCATTTTATCTTATTGTGTATTTATTTTTTGGATTCCACTACCAACTAGGAATTTCTCCCTATTGTCCTAAATATGAGCAAGTGCTCCACCAACCACCATTATCAACTACCTCCATAGATCCTCTACAACTCATTGTGTGCTCCTCTTATGCCTTCATATACATGCCACTCTCAATAATATATATATATATATATATATATATATATATATATATATTGTTTTCATATGACTACTCTAGTTGCTCAAGATGATCATTCATAAGTCCATCCTATTGAATCTCCCCTCCCATATATTTTTTATGCAACATTATGCAATTAGCTTCTTAGCCCATAGGATTCTACTTTGATTATTGACATCCCTTCAACTCTCTTAAGGACTAGATATAAGGATCCAAACTGTCCTTTTATGAGTTCTTGATTTAACAAATATGGCCTAGCATGTCACCCTCTTTGATCTAGAAACGTATACCTAATAATAGGGACAATAATGGAATAATAAAATAAAATACCCTATATTCATATTGGATTTATTACATCATGTTATATGATAAATAATATTAATGTAAAGATAAAGTGGTTAGAACCAATCATGTATGAGTCCTGTGCAAGTTATTAGTTAGTTGTGATTTCCACCATTTAAGGAAATCATGTTGTTAGTATGGTTTCTCTATATTGGGAAACATAATATGTATTTAAAAGGCTTTGGTAAATGAAAAGATATCAATGAAGCATTATAATTTTCAACATTTGGTATTAGAGTACATGGTAATGGTAGAGAAAGATGATCTATTGAAGAGATCATGAGGACATCATCCCACCCTACTCTGTGGTAAAAAATTCAAGCTCTTATATGTTCCATTAATAGTATTAAACCGGGTTGAGAGAGAACCATTGCATCTCTCAAGTGAAGAACTATGAGGATGAAAATAATTAAGAGCAAAATATGTTCTGCAATAAGAGAACAAAGATCTTCATTCGTTACTTGACAAGCCATCAGAGATTTTGTCCATATTAGAAATGAAGAATTTTTAATGATGATGCTAATTAGAATGTTATCAAGAACAATGGTTGTGGTGGTGGACACAGGTAGTGATTTGATGTGGATGTAGTGTCATCCTTTTATCAAATAAGACAAATAGTTGGACCCCATCTTTGGTACCTCCACCTCATCCAAAAATAGTAAATTTTCATGTGGCTCTTCTCTCCACTCTACTCTTTTCAATTCAAATTCCATGTATGATTGTTGATATAATATTCCATATGATCATAATTTGAGGAGCATAGGCATCTTATTCTTTGACATGTTCACCATGTGGGACATAAATGACACTAAGCATCCCATATCGATAGCATGGTTTAGATGTAGCTATGGTACACATGTAGATGATATTTTAGGTAAGCCAATGATATTGTAGACCTCGGGCATGGGAAATTATCACTTATCTCCCATTTGGGTTCCAATATTAGATCTAAGTTCTCTTTTTGTTTGGTGTCTATGAATAATTCTTTATTGGATATAAGCCCTATTTTGTTTGCTAGCACACCAAACTTGGGTTAGGAATTCAATTCCATGCCCATAATAACAAATACCTATGGGAGATATCATTCTATTATATGTTTTTGAAAGGAGTCAACATGGGAAATAATAGGACTCACATTCTAGTAGTAATATTTGATACTAAAGAAAATGGAAGTGAGGGTTTCATCATCAAATTTGAAACATTATTTTTATTTTTACCACATGCTACCTTTGACCCACTAGTGAATATTTTGGATTCCACACTAGGATGGCTAAGATTTTATGGCTTTCCTCATGGATTTGGTCTTTGCTATTGACTACCCAAGGAATAAAATAACATTCATCCTCCTAACATGATATTTTATTTCTATTGGGGGGATGATTATATGATCAAGGAATATATAACTTTATTGTTGTCAAGGATGATGAATAGTCCTTATGCCTATTGATAGTAGATAGTGACAAGGAACTAGAAGTGATGCAAATACTTCCTTGCCTAAATGAGGACATAAATGAAGGATGACCAATTTTTTCTTTACATAGTAAAGGAATTGGAATAGCATATACAAAGATCTTATATGATTGTATTTTCACTCGATAGTAGGTTTTCCATCACAAAATTAGGATGGATGAAGTGCTTACAACAAATACTTGGTCTAAAGTACAAGCATAATTTACATGTTAATATTATTTTGGAAGATGTTATTTTATATTTTATAGACAAAGAAAATCAAGTTGATAAAAATAACTTGATTAATGAAGAAAATGTATTGTAGACACCAAAATATAGGCATTTGCATTCACCCCATAATTTTGCATAATAATTATCATATGTCTAAAATTTTGACTTAGGCATATAATTCCTGCACATTATTCATTCACATAGCACATTACAATTTGCATAATAATAATGTGCCTAAGGTTTGACTTAGGCATATTAATTCTGCACATTATCCTATTTTCTAGATTTTAATAAATCTAGAAAATTAGCCTAGGATACCCTGCCTACCCACTAGATATGTGTCCTAGATACCTCACTACCCCACCTTGCCATATCTCATACACCCTTGTCCCCTTTATCCCTTCACATGGGACAACCCTTACATCTCACTCTACTTGTAGCCACATCACCCCAGTTAAGTGAGACACCCTAGGTAACTCACTATAACTACCCCTTCCATTTGGCAGCCTTGGATTACCACTTGGAAATCCTAGCTTGCCACCTCCAATTTACCTCCAAAATACAAAACTACCTATAAAATAAACACCATTCCATCAAGCAAAGGGGGCTATAAAATACATTGTCATGCTGTCAAAATAGTTGTAGGGAGTCACCAATGGTCGTTGAGTTTGAGCCATCGAGGTCCTAGATCCAAGTTTCAAGGTTTCTAAAATATTTGCACAATTGTGCATATATGGTTACACATATCCAACCACCCTCCCATGGTTACTAAACCACCCTCCTATGGTTACACAGTCACAACCAAGGCCTACACTTCTGCAAAAAATACCAAAATTGTTTTGGCCATATCTCACTCATCCGAGCTTGGATTGAGCTGAAATTTTGAGGGTAGGTCCTTGACATCCCCCAAAATGTCTCCAATAATTTTTATGCTATTTTTAGAAGCAGATATTAGTAAGTATTTTATTTATTAGAAAGGCATTTTTAAGTTTTATTTCTATGTTTTCTGCAAGCATCCATTCAAGGGTTTTATTTGCATTGGTTTCTAATCATGTATACAGGTGTTGTTGACCCTTGTTTGACTTCCATGTGTGTAAGAGATAGGTACTTGAAGGGATATTTAAGTTGGAGTGGCCCATCACTGGATACTCAAGCCCACTCACCAATTGGATTGGAGCAAAAGAAGACCAAAGACACCACTAATAATTTTATTAGCCAAAGGGGTTTTCCCTCTTTATGCTCATTGTATCATGTGAAAGTAAGCATTCACTTATTGTAATAATATCCCTATGCAACTAGGGTAAATAATTTGTAAAAAGGATACTAAGGCTCCAATAAAATTTAATACATAATTCATTTATTCTGCAATTGCTTTTCTTTCATTATTTTATTTGTAAGGTATTGTCTTATTTTTCTTACAAAATGGTGATCACGGTGGGATCCCCTAAGGGTCTTATTTTTTTTTACCTTGATTAAATTACTTTACTAATATTTTTTTTATGTGGTTGCAGATTTCCAAATTTCGAGCACATGAGGATTCGATATCAAGATCGATAGATCTGGGACCTATCGATGTTCAACCCTCCTACTGAGAAATCGTGCACCTGTGGTTACAAACCTATAGAACCATGCATCGATGGTTGGATTCCTGAGTAAATATGCACTAGCATTTGTAGCCTTGTAGAACTATGGACCTACGATTGAAGCGAACTGGAAGAAGTGATGAAAGAAACACAGGTATGTACCCATGTAACTCCTTTTACTCTATTTTCTAGTTTTTAACATTGCATCTAGGATAGGTTAAAGTTCTCTATCATGTTTTCCCCTTGTTTGCTTTTATATTCTTAGGATTAGATACATGCATATTCAAAAAAAAATCAAGGAATCAATCTGCATTCTTAAGCTAGTATACAAAGCATAAGCATAGCCCGATTAGTAATAACCTAGGCACATTCAGGGTTTGAGCCTACATTATCCTTGTTCTATTATTTTAGTTGGAATTGTACATCCATGATTGTAATTTTCCAAATACCCACGTGTGGTTGGTGAAACACACAAATATGGTTTACCAGAACCAACCGCCCACCCACGGTTGGTCTTGATAACAAACCTTGGTAAAATCTTGCTCAAAATTAGAAATTTCAACCCCTAATCTGTCTTGTCTACTAATTCTCTATTTCCTACTTTTACATTAGGCATTAAAACAAAATTGCATGGTAGTCTTGCATTCCACAATAAATAACAAAACCTTTGCACACACACACATATCATCAAAACATTGGTAAGGTTGGATTTCATCACCAACCCCCAATTCAGATCGGTGATATTGGAATTCACCTCCTTCCACCGGCTTGCCCCCTAGATATCCTTAGATAGAATAGGACACTCTTTTAAGTTGGTATAGGTCATTGTTGCCAATTTTGCCACACCTTATTAAAATTTGTATTGTATACAGTTTTGAGACCATTCATTGTAAAAACTTCTCTTTTTCCATAGAAAAATGGTTAAGATGTTGTTATGTTGTTGTGCTTTCACCGATTGTCTCTAGTTTAAAATTGTACTCTATTGCATTATGTGGTTCCTCTACTTTTTTGTACTTTTCTCTACATTTTATGTACTTTTCCTTGTTATGTTGCATGCAAAATTGTGAATGTTTTAGCATGGGCATTTTTCTGATGGTTTCGCTTCCTTATTTTTTGTCTTTAAATCCTCTTTTTCATATTTGCACATACGGTTGTAATTTCCAGCACTTAGGCACTTGAGTACGTTTTTCTATTAAAAATATGAAGTCACTCCAGCAGAGTAAAAATAGGAAAATACGGCTAAGTATGAAAATCTAAATATAGTCAAAGTGCAGAGCGCTCCATCCAGGGAGCGCCTCTCCAAAGCTCTCCATCTAGAAAGCACTTGATGAGAAAGGGAACACAAAGCATGAAGAATATGAAAAAGGCACTAAGGGTGAGGGTGCAGTAAAATAAGTCAAATGGCCAAAGTATAAAGCGCTCCACTAGTGGAGCGCCTCTCCAAAGCAAAGGCAAAATAAAGTAGAAAACAAGTTAGAACTTTAAGTACAAAAGACAACTCCTAAGTAAATTCAATATGGTCAAATATCAAAGCGCTCCACAGATGGAGCACCCCTTCAAAAGCGCTCCATAGGTGGAGCGCCCATTCAAAAGCGCTCCATAGGTGGAGTGCCCATTCAAAAGCGCTCCATAGGTGGAGCACCTCTCCAAGGCAAGAAATGTAAAAGAAGTCAAGGCAAAAGAAGTCAATTTGGTCAAAATGTAAAGTGCTCCACTAGTGGAGCACCTCTCCCAAGTGCTCCACTAGTGGAGTGAACTCCTCAAATGAGTGACTAAGAGAAACCTTCCAACCGACTCCAAGTTGCATTCTGTAAATCTAAATTGACTATTTCAAGTCATTATCGGAACCTTCTGTCTTCAATGCTCAGTTATCTAAAAAACCTGAATTGACTATTTCAAGTCATCATCAAGATCAAATCTGCCTGTCATGGGAGTGGTTGAGCATTAATGTTTTAAGCGGTAAATTTCTTCTATAAAAGTCGGCTTCTTCTCTGTAACCAAGGATGGATAACTTCTGCTAGAGAAGCAGCTCTGTACTTCAAAATCTGCTTCCAAAATAAAGGCTTCTAGCTCCGGTTTTGAGTTCTCTATCTCTGTGTATGACTTCTATTCTGTAATTTCTATTAAATTAGTCTCTTTATCACATAGTTTAATTCTATTTTCTGGATTTCACTATCAATAGAGGACTAGTCCCTGGAATACTTGTTGGAGTTTACATAGTTCAGAGAATTTAATATTGGTTTCTGTTAAAAGTCTATTGTTTTGATTGTTGTTGGTTCAAGTAGTTAGGTTGTCTATCGTGCTTCCGGTCCATCACCCCGTATTTTTAGCTTTTAGCCATTTCCCATTCCTTTCAGTTATTTTATTCCTTTCAGTATCTTCCTAACCCTTATCTCAAAACCCCATTTTTATTTTTGGAACTAGCCCTACTAGAGATTACCATGGAGGACATTCCTTTCCTTTGGGCATTCAATGCTTGGCAATGGGCCTAGGGCACTGTAGACTTAGAAAACCTGTATCTAGACCGGTTCGATTACCAATAATTTTTGGCACGCCCGATGGGACACAAACGTTCCACGTTAAAATAGTATTAAGAAGTGATGTTCATCTTATTACTATCAAATCTGAACATCTGGTGACTCTGTTGAACTCAGATACCTCCAAGTCTCGAAGACCAGTCTAAAAACTCATGCCTTCATGCGTACGAGATGGAGAGTTAGAAACATAGAACAAGAAGAAGAAATTGAGTTCTACGAGCTTGACATCGATGCTTTGGGAGAACATCCTAGGGTGGTCAGGCTGAATAACCCGCTAGATGGGACATCTTCATAGGAAGCTATCATTGCTACATAGACTCCAACTCTTGATAGCACAATGACTAGCTTACCTCCAAATCCATCGAATTCTTTGGATCATCAGTATACTCCTGCTCCATCGAACGTTCAACTAGGTGCTCCAAGTGTTTCGACTATTTTGGCTTAACAAGTTCTACCAACTCCATCACTCCATACAAATATGCCACCCCATATGGCATAACCAAATCTACCTAGGTTGTTCCCAACCTGGAATCATACGGGACCCCTTGCCCTGTAGGCTCAACACACTGTACCTCCTGTAGCCTTGAAAGCTCTACCTACTTATGATGGTATGGGAAAGATGATGCATGAGCACATCCAAGATGTCATGGGATTGGCAACTATTCACCAAATCATCAAAGAAGATATCATGGTGAAGTTGTTGGTTCTTTCTTTGAGAGGTAAGCTCCTCTACTGGTATCGATCACTTTCGCCCGACACCATCACCTCATGGGACCAACTGGCAGGCCAACTTATAAGGGGCTTCAATGAACAAGTAGACCCCTTCTCTCTGTTGCACTAGTTCACCACTATTCAAAGGCATCCTCAGGAAGAGGTAGCTGACTTCAATGTCAGGTTCACCCGAACCTGGTAGAGAGTCACCGACGGCCTTCGGCCCACACCTGAGCAGGCTACGTTCTATTACTTGAGAGCTTTTCACTCGAATATTAGCATGAGCATCCGACATGCTAATATCAGTACATTCCCTACTCTATATGAGTAGGCGTAGAAGGTGGAAGCTGACCTGATAGCTATCGAGAAGTTACCTCCCAAGGTGATGACTCTGATTTACCCAGACTTCCCATAAAATATGTACTCGAGCGCATCCGCTCTACCTACATCTCAGATGTATCCTAGCCAACCATGGAATCCAACCCCTCAGTATCAAGTGGTACCCACTCCACAATTCCAAGCACCTACTCCACCATATCAAGCACCTATCATCCCTCAACTTCTAGCTCCTATCCAATATCCGATATTACCTGCACCGTTGACTCCATTGCCATTATCCTCAAGTCAAGCAATCGCCAATCAGGTAGTTGTAAATGAAGCTCAGGCCAAAGAATTGCAAGAGGTAAAGGCATACATGAAGATGATGGTGAATCAGATGACCATCATGAGGAGGAGGTAGGATGACCAGGGCTTCTAGCAGAGAAGATTCCCTCCTCCCCCGATCATGAAAGAGCAAGCATCATCCACTCATCGATAGCCCAAAAGAAATTTAGCTGTGATGAGCAACGGAGAGGCCAGTGTTTCAGACCCAACATATTGGTGTACCATGTGCAATGATCCACACAATGAAGAGACCTGCATGGTGCACCTCAACTATGTTCAGACACTATCCGATGGTGCTTACGAACAAGTCAACATGATCAGGGAAGCTGGTCATAATTTTATGATGTCTTCTATCGAGCAAGTCTCAGTCCTCACCAGAGCTGGGAAGAAGTCTATTGAGGTAGATCCAGCTCAGATGGAGCCATTGAAGGTACCAATGCCACCCAAGCCATGGAGCCAAAAGACCCAGCCTCCGACAAAAGCTTCCAATCCAACAACGACCTCAGAGCCTCCTAAATTGTTGAAGGACTACCTGTCGCCTCGCGCTAGAGAAAAGGTGCTCCAGCCTAGAGCTCCGACTTCTCAACCGTAGGCCGAGACACAAGACCAGGCTAGGGAGAAACTCAAATATCCCTCATTGACCAAGCGCCAGTGGGTTGATGCCACACAATAGTACCAAAAAATGTATGAATCTGCAAAGGGAGCAGGAGAACCAAGCACTTTGACATACAACATAGTCAAAGAAATGAAGAAGGCCCCAACTAAGGTAAGCCTTTATGATGCTCTCCAACTCTCGGGTCAAGTTGACCTTTTGCAGGAGTCTCTCAAGTCCGCTAAGGATAAGGAGAGTAAGCCAACACAGATGGTGTTTGCATCACCACTGATGACTTCGGCCATAGGTAAGAATCGGCCCCCACCATTCTACCTTTCCCTTTGGATGGAAGGATGGATCATGCATAACTGCATGATCGACTCTGGCACCACGACAACCATCATGCCCAAAGTAGTGTGTGAAATCATGGGCATGGAGTATACCTAGAGCAGCCCTGGAGTGCTACAACTAGATGGAACTCCCATGAAGATGGTAGGAGTTATCAAAGATGTTCCCATCCAACTCCACAAGATGTCATAGGTCACGATCATCCAAGAGATCATGGTGGTCGACTTAGAGCCATACTTTAGTATGTGCCTCTCATGAGAATTCACCACTAAGTTGGGAGGCTATCTCTCCCTCGACTACTCACACTTGGAGATCCCATTCAAGGGGAACAAATTTAAGCTCTTCAATGAGAAGCCTACCACTTTTCATGTTGAAAAACTTGAAGATGAAGAGAAGGGCTCGGTCTCTGTCAACCTGATGATAGAAGAAATGCAAATGGTGGACCTGATGGAAGAATCTCTTGGTGAGCTCCAAGTTGAAGATGAGTTCTCCATGACTGATTTTAATGTTATCATCAGGACCGATTTGGGTTGCTATTCACTGACAAAGCCTAAAAATGCTGAAATAGAAGCACCCATAGAAGAGTCCTCAACACCCGACCAGCTATGGAAGTTGTACTTCGATGGTGCATGATGCAAGAATGGTGCAAGAGCTGGCATCGTACTCATTTCCCCATCAGGTGAATAAAAGACTTATTCGTACAGGCTCGCATGGAGTTGTATGAATAATGCAATAGAGTATGAGGCTTTGTGCCTCGAACTCAAGAAAGCCAAAAAGCTCGACATTAAGCAGTTGTAGATATTTGAGGATTTCAAATTAATCTGCAACCAGGTTACTAGTAAGTGCATCTCCAAGCAACACTATTTGAAGGTGTACCACAACAAGGTGTGGGATTTACTCGAATCCTTCACCACACTGAACATCAAGTCAATTTTGTGAGAGCAAAATAAGCTTGCAGATATCTTAGCCTCCATCGATGCCTAATTATCACCGATGGATGATATGATGCATAAGCCAAAGATGGTGAGGCTGATCTACAGGCCTTCTGTGCCTGATAAAAAACTCCATTGGTAGGTGTTCGACAATGATGAACAACTTGTTAATTTCTTGGTGAATGAAGCATCCTCCATCGAAGAGCGGACTCTAAATGAGGAAGACCATGAGGGATTGATTCAATTGAAAAATAACCACATCTCGAAGGGTCTGATCATGCTGGAAAGTCTCTTCGATCGAAATGATAGGTCTATCGGCCACAAGATCAAGGTGGACTAGAAAGAGTTCATGGACCTAGAGTTAGAGCCAGGAAAGGTTATCAAGGTAGGGGTCGACTGCACAACTGAAGAGCTTCAACAGATCCGCACCCTGTGCAAGGAGTACCCCGACATCATCGCTTGGTGCTACCAAGATCTAAGGGGGTACGATAAGAATATCATCCAACATACCATCGAGCTGGAGGAAGGGGTCAGACCATTCAGGTAGAAGCAGTGACCCATCAACCCAAAGATCGAAATGTTGATGAGGGTCGAGCTTCTAAAAATGCTTGAAGCAAAGATCATATACCCGATCAAGCATTCCTCTTGGGTGGCCAACCTTGTTCTAGTGTGAAAGAAGAATGGTGACATCTGCTTGTGCATTGATTTTCGAAATCTCAACCAAGCATCACTCAAAGATCACTACCCGCTACCTCAGATCGATCAAATCCTTCACGTGGTGGTGGGAGCACAAAGGTTTTCCTTGCTAGATGGCTTCTCCGACTACAACCAGATTTGGGTCAAGGATGAAGACCAACACAAGACTGCGTTCACCACCAAGTGGGGGACCTTCACCTACCAACGCATGCCCTTCGGCCTTTCAAATGTCGGAGCGACTTTCTAGAGAGCGATGGACCTCACCTTTGGTGAACTATTGAATCATGTCATCATGATTTACTTAGATGACATGATAGTATTCTCCCATAAGAGGGAGGAACATGACCTACATTTGCAGTAAGTTTTTGAAAAATATCGGGAGTTTGGGGTCTCCATCAACCCCAAGAAATCAATCTTCGTAGTGAAATAAGGAAAGCTACTCAGGCATTTAATCTCTGAAAAGGGGTTAACTGTTGATCCCACTCGAGCTGAGGTGCTTCTCCACCTTCCACTACTAGCAAATAAAAAATCCCTGCAGTCCTTTTTTGGATAGATAAACTTCATCAGGAAGTTCATCATCGACTTTGCTCAAGTGATAAAGTCGATGGCCGAGCTCCTGAAGAAGGATGTCGAATTCAAGTGGACCGATGAAAGGAGGTAAGCTTTTCAAGAAATTAAGGAGCGGATCGCCCAAGCTCCCATCCTCATCAACCCCGACTATTCATGAGATTTTATCTTATATGCAGTCGGGGAGCCAGAAAGCTATGCAACTGTTCTGACATAGAAGGGCAAAGATGGAGATGAGCACCCGATAGCGTTCCTCAGCCAAATCATCTAGCCACATGAAGAAAAGTTCAATTTCATTGAATGACAAGTGCATGCGATGATGAGGTCACTCTAGAAGTTCCGACATTTCATCTCTCAGAGCAAAATGATAGTGTACGTGATACACCCAGATGTTCAAAATTTCATCATCCAAGGTGAGTTGGGCAATAGGAGAGTTGGATGGGTTACTAAGATCCAAGAGTTTGACATCGAGGTACACCCCACCAAGTTAGTCTGAGGTAGAGCACTCTGCCAAGAGTTGGCTAAAAATACCATGGCTAAAACTATGAACCCTAACTCGGATAACCCTGCACCCGATAGCAATCTTGCCAATTTATCGGTTGATAGTCCAGATTGGATAGATGATCTGGTTAAATACTTTGACATAGGTAGATGCCCTTCTCACTTCAATGCTTCGCAAAGAAGGAGATTTCATCTACAAGCTGGCAGGTATGTCTCGATGCCTAACGGACTATTTTATCAGAACATCGATGGAGTTCTCCTGAGATGTATCAGAGAGTCAGAGAAGGCAAAAATATTGGAGGAGTTTCACTCTAGGATTTTGGGAGGACATTTTTCTGGTAGACCGATGGCGTTGAAGATCATCAAAGTGGGCTATTATTGGCCCACCCTTTTCTTCGATGCTTTCAAAGTCAGCCAACATTGTGATAGTTGCCAGCGCTACTCGGGTAGGACTAGGAATGCATCGCTTCCTCTCCACCCCATCCAAGTGGAATCCCCGTTCCAATAGTGGGGTCTGGACTTTATCGAGATCATCAATCCCAACTCCTCCACCGACCACAAATACATTTTGACCACCATAGACTACTTCACTCGGTGGTCAGAAGTAATTCTGACCAAGCAAGCTGACCAAGAAGTGGTTATCTCCTTCCTTGAAGGACTGATCACTCGCTTCGGTGTACCTGAAGCCATCATGTCTGATAATGGCTCCCCTTTCACCAGTGCAAAGATCTATGATTTCACAATCAGGTATGGAATCTATTTGAAAACCTCGTCTAACTATTACCCGTAGGGCAATGGACTGGCGAAATCCACAAACAAGAACCTACTATGGATATTGAAGAGGATGTTGCAAAAAAATAAGTGGAGCTGGCACCTACTCTTGGACCAGTCACTTTGGACCGACCGCATTTCTATCAAGTGATCAATCAAAACTTTGCCCTACTCACTGGTGTATGGGAAAGATGCAGTCTTACCCACGCACATCGAGCTACCCACGTTGCAGTTGCTTAAGTGGCTCGACACCGAAGAGGGCCAATTCAATCCGATGGATGTGAGGTTGGCACAGTTGCTGTAGTTAGAGGAAGAAAGAGAGAAAGCTTATGAAGCCTTCGCCAAGCACATCGAATCCACTAAAGGCTGGTTCAGAAAAAGACTTCCGATCGAACCTTCAGTGTCGGAGATTTGGTCTTAAAGTGGAATGAAGACAAATCAAAGCCGAGGAACCACAAGAAGTTTGACGCCTTCTGGGAAGGCCCATTTCGAGTCTCCAATGTTAACCAACTCAACTCATTCATTCTATAAGATATGGAGGGTTTCACTCTCCCAATTTTAGTGAACGACTTTCTTTTGAAAGCTTATCACCCATCGAGCTCCGAGGAAGATCGTTGATCCACCAAGTATTTCTCATGTATATAATCTCTTTCAAAGTCTATACAGTTGCCTGTCACTCTAGTTTTTTGAGCACAGCTAAAAAATTGATAAGGGAGAGGGAGTTCTCTGTCGCTCCATTTGTGGAGTGAAAGCCCTCCAGTGCTCCACTAGTGGAGCGATGACTTCCCGTTCTCAAAAAAATGAAAAGAAAAATTTCCTAAGGGTAGCTTTCCCAAAGCGCTCCACTGGTGGAGCGCTTCTCCCAAAGTGCTCCACTTGTGGAGCGCTTGAAGAGAGGGGGAGCACCTAAGTGGAAAATTTCCTAAGGCCGAGTGGAGCGCTTTCCCCAAGGTGCCAAGGTGTTTGTACTAGGGAGTTTTTAAAATTATAGGGAGATTTTAAAAGGATTAGGAGTGCTTAAAGTTTAGGGAGTGCTTTTCAAAGCGCTCACCTAGGGGTTTAAAAAAAAGTGGCTATTTGGCGCTTCCTAAAGTGCTCCATGGTTCCTAAAAGCGCTCCACCTAGGAAGCGAGCATCCCCCTCCCCCTTAAAATTTTTTTTTTTTTTATTTTATTTTAGCCCGTCCATTCAGATTGCGCCAAGTGTCATGGAGAGATAAGTTAGTTTTCAAAAGCATGTTCTAAACCCTAAAGTGCAGTGTTTTAAAAGGGGTTGTACGACTATCCAATCAAAGCACCCCCGCTCCTCATCAGCTAAAATGTGTCCTCTAGAAGATTCGTACGGGCTCCCATCCCAATAAGCAGCATGTACCCCAAGGAAGTGTCCTTGTCCACCACCATTATTTATCATTTCCAAAGGCAACCACCCGCACGTGGGTAATTAAAGATGCACGTTTGCATGCACGACCTCTACCGACATTATTTTTAGGTGCCCTGGGTACAAGGTGGTAGATTTATCAGAAGAATTTTGAACCCTCTGAAGCATTTCCAATTTCTCCATTGCCCTAGTGCCCTGTCTGCATCCAGAACTTCTATCGGTCCAGAGTGTGAACTACATCAGTGCATTCGACAGCCATGGGTAAAATAAAAGATGAGACTAAGGAGAGGGCACGAAGGAAAAGGCACCCAAGGAAAAGGTGGCACCTATTGGAGAGTCTAGCTCAAAGAAGCAGAAGAAGTCATGGAAGCATGAGAGGAAACCAACACTGCTGATAGCCCCATAGAATAATCTCTTTCGGTACTAGGATTGCCTGGTGACAAACAAAGATATGGAGCAATTGTGCCAGGACGTAGAGAAGGCACATAGGGAGGACCCGATCGGGAACCCACTGGCTACCGTCTACCATTCGCACCTGTTCTTCTACATGTGCATGCCTGTACATCACTGTTCAGAGTTTGTATAGGTTGTCTCATGGTTCTATGATGCCTAGTCAAGGACAGTGTGAAATGCCAAGTTAGAAGCATTGTTCACCATCATAGCTAATGTTTTCCAGAGATGCTTTCACCTATGGGAGGAAGCACTCATCTAACTTTATCTTGAGGAAAATCTAGATTGAGGAAGAGGGTGCCAGGTATCATTCGATGCCGGAGATGTGCAACTTTGTAAGGGAGCAGCTGGGAGGTGCGACATCATCTGATGAATTGCCCTAGCTATCAAAGCCCCTAGAAGAATTCACCCAACCTGACATCTACTCCATTCTGGCATGGGTAATGGGGCTTGCAATAGATGAGTGGGTCTCTGACTGGCAAGTCTCCATGGCGTAGGCCATATTGGAGAATAAAATTTATTTCCCCTCCAAATTCAGGTCGGGTGCTATTCCTATTTTCTATGACTAGGTAGAGTTTCTGGCATGACAGTTGCATGGATGTCTGGCCTATGTTCAGAACCATAGAGCAGACTAGTTCAGACTCTGCTCCCTCTTGGTGTGGTACTTTTTCTGGCACTTGCACCAAAAATTCCCGTACATCACAAAAAAATAGATAGATGAGGAGGGCAGAGCGTTTCCAGTTTATCTCTGGATGAACAACTTGTCCAGAGATGAATCATACTACGTCTTCAACCAGGTTTTCCTCGGGCCAGCACTGGAGCTGATATATGGCCACTACGAGCGAGTTCCTATGGAGTTGAAGGACAAGGTGGTAGATGAGCGATTGGGAGATACTTTTCTGCTCACATAGGGCTTGGTTATCAGGCTCTACGGGTTTACAGAAAAGCCTTTTCTGTTACCCTATTACACCATGCCCTATATTTTTTCCATGGAGGTCGCCCAATAGCTCGACTTCACTAACGAGGCATATGGGAAAGGTCAAGGAAGAAAAGTCATAGTTTCAACACCTTTTGAGTTTGAAGATATCAAGATAATGTAGTGTGGCCAGAATGTGGTGCTGATAGTGACACTTTCTGACTACGGGTTGATTGAACTTCCCCATCACTGGAGATGGGACCCACTCGGTATCATCTAGAGGCACCTCGGGGTGAAATATTTTCACTTTTGCCCTTGCCTCGACATGGAGAAGCAACGTAATAATCCGTTGGGCCTCGAGCTAGAGTGGCACATCGATGAAATGAAGCCCTTGCCTCCTTGGTTAGATTTTTACACCATGGAGACCGAGTATAACCCAACAGTCAATTCAGAGCAAAGACTACCCAGGGCTATTTTAGCAATAATGAGGGTCAGACATCCATAGTGGTCAGAGGATAAAATTCAAATAGTGGTGGATCATGAGGGTCCATAATGATAAGATATCCTCGGACAACCCACTGGCTATTGATGATAAGTTCTCAAAGTTTTATGATGAGAACATAAATACTTATCAACCCCTTTCATTTGGTGATATTGTTCCCCATGGTGGCAACGCAGCCCTGATGAAGTAGATGATCTGGCAGACCCAAGGCATGAGGTGCAAGGCAAGGGCAAAGCCATTTTGGGCGACCCATTATGTATTGGCGGGAGGAAGCCAGTGCCTCATCATAAGGAGAGTGCCCCCTCCAAGAGAAAGGTTGAAATGCCTCTCTTGTAGCAGGTCACGAAGAAGCCATGCACCAACACCCAGAAGCCCTTCGGAGCAATATTTTGGGTGGTGCTTGAGACCCCTTCGACAACCTCTACCAAAATGGCTATGGCAACATAGGTTGAAGAGCAAAGAGATGAAGACATAGGGCTCATCAACATGGATGCGCTAGATATGGAGGAGAAAGGGGAAGTAGACGTGCCAAACATAGAGGAGAAAGGAGAAATGGAGGTGCAACACCCATCTTCCTTGGCTCCCTTAATCATGAAGCTCAAAGGTACATGTTCATCTCCTCCCCCTTCTTCTTCCCCATCTACATTACCAGTTTTTGTAATCCCGATGTCTGTTTGCTCGACACCTAAAATTCCTATTTTAGTAATAGTTTTAGCCCCTGTATCAAGTGCACCCCCATTGCTCCAATCCATGTTTCCCTTCATTTCAGTTTTCTCGACATTATCTGTGCCATCATCTACATCATCTTCTTTTCCTTCATCTATAACTTTCAAGTCCTTCACGGGGAACCTTAATACTTTTTCAGTCTCTACCATAGAAGTGAGCCCTTTTTCTATGTCACCTCCTCTCGCCCTGTCTTTAGGGTCTGCTGATTTCTCAACACCTAAATCGACAATTTACTATTTTGAGCCCCCTCTCCCACTTCTTCCCTTCATGCTAGTCCTTGGAATAGGTGTTTAGGAGCCATTGGAGTCTGAGCTGGAAATGACTCAGCAGCTCGCTACCGCGTAGAGCATCCGCAAGGCACGCATGAATACGACGTGCTATCTAAGGGACCATAGAAAGAGAGAAGCGCAGGCTCTGGTGCAGACTCAGAAGGCTTGCATTATTGATCCAGAGATGATGAAGCTGCATACCATTGAGAAAATACCGCTAGTCCAGAAGCCCTTGGGGGAAATGACCCCGATGGATTATGCTTTCCGCCATACTGAGGAAGATGTGGCCAGGATGAACATGCACAAAATATGGGGGATGTCCAAGTTGGCATGGGCTCCATTTATGCTCATGGCGAGTATTACAAGGACCGCTTCTTCAAAGTGCAGTCCAAAAATGATGAGCTCGAAGAGGCCCTAGCAACGGTGAGAAGGCAGATTGAAGCGTTGGAGTCTAAGTCAAAGAAACAAGTTGAGGCACTGGATTCTAAGATCGAGCAGTTGAAGGAACGGGTTCAATTTCTTGAGGATGAAAATAATGAAGCGTCCAAGCTATGCGACAACCATGTGAGGGCACGCGCCCAGGCAAACCAGGAGATACAGGCGCTCACTATCCAAAGAAATGAGTTGCAAGCTAAGTTGTCAGAAAGAATGGAGCATCCATTTCCTTTCTCTAAGGAGCACCTCAAAGAGATGCCTGTCTACCTGACACCTATGAGTGATCTGGCTCGGTCATGGTCGATGGCAAAGATAACTTTGCACTACTTCTTCACAAAGGTTGAGCTGGCCAAAAAATCTCACCTGCTCTCAAACTCCCTTATGCAAGAAAGAGAAGTTTTGCTGAGATATTTTAATACCTTGGCCAAAATCGATGTGTTGGGCTTCATTGATCTAGAAGGATCCATCCCATTGGTTGAGAATTTAGAGACCACATGGTCTAGAGCAGTGGAGGGGCACGTAAGGGACCTGATAATTCCTATTCTAATGATCCACTTCTATACCAATACCCACGTGTAATAGAGGATTTGAGTCCCCTATGTTCGATCATAAAAACACTAGCTAGAGCCATGGGTGATTGACGAGAGCTAGCAAATTCATTTCTTATCCAATCCATATCATCTATTGGTTAATTACATGGTTCTCCAATAGGTATGGGTGGGACATCCCAGAAACCAATTCTGACCTATCGTAAGTAACTCCAAGTTTTGGATAAGCCCTACCATTATTAATCCCAAAATTGATCAGGGAGTAGTGCCAAAAATTTTGTACCCATTTATCAATTTCTCAATAATAATGAATAGAGGAGTCAACTATATTTGTTAATGCTTGGGAAGTCTCGACTCCTGATGTGCAGGTAATTCTCTTCATGGCAAAATACACCTAGATTGAATCTTATTTACAAGAGTTCGAAAGGATGCTGGAATTTTCTGACATAGAGCGCATCAAGACATATCGCTGCCTAATCTAGGAGTTTTAGAAGTAGTCAAAATTCCCTTTAGAGCATTGGTTTTAGGGTTATGCATAAGGGGTCGGCCCCAAAATCTATTTATAAAATCAAGGTGAATTGTCTTGGAATCCCGAAGAAATTTGTAGAAGTATACATGGCGAATTGCATTTATTTTTCTCCAAAAATTTTCAAACCGTGGCAAATTTCATTAATTTGTCTCAAAAAAATTTCAAATCATGGCGAATTTTTTTGTGTTGGGGGCTATGAATATCGGTTGCAAAATCTAAAAATGTATGACATACTTAAAAGCTTTAGGCCGATATGAAATACTTTAGGCCGACATGACGACCAATGGCATGATGATCGATTGTAGCCATGCCGATCGGTTGCAGTCATGATGATCGGTTGCAGCCATGATGATGGGTTGCAGCTATGATGATCGGTTGCAGCCATGATGATCGGTTGCAACCATGACAATTGGTTGCAGCCATGACTATCTATTGGGGCCATGCCGATCGATTGTAGCCATGACGATCAGTTGTAGCCATGACTATCTATTGGGGCCATGACGATTGGTTGTAGCCATGATGATCGGTTATAGCCATGATGATCGGTTGTAGCCATGATGATCGGTTGTAGCCATGATGATCGGTTGCAGCCATGATGATCGATTGTAGCCATGACTATCTATTGGGGCCATGTCAATCGATTGCATCCATGATGATCGGTTGTAGCCATGTTGATCGATTGTAGCCATGATGATCGGTTACAACCATGATGATCGGTTGCAGCCATGATGATCGGTTGTAGCCATGACTATCTTTTGGGGCCATGTCGATCAGTTGCATCCATGACAATCGTTGCAGCCATGTTGATCGATTACAACCATGATGATTAGTTGCAACCATGACAATCTATTGATGATCGATTGTAGCCATACTAATTGGTTGTAGCCATGATGATTTGTTACAGCCATGATGATTAGTTGCATCCATGAAAATCAGTTTTAGCCATGACTATCTTTGGATCCATGCCAATCGGTTGCATTTATGATGATCGATTGCAGCCATGATCATCGGTTGCATCAATGATGATTGATTGTAGCCATGATGATTTGCTAACGATCGGTTGTAGCCATGACAATCGATTGCAGCCATGACGATCAGTTGCATCCATGATGATCGATGTAGCCATGATGATCGATTGCAGCCATGCTGATCTGGTGATGATCGACTATAGACATGACGATCTGATGCATGCATACCGATCGGTTGCAAGCGTGATGATCGGATGCATGTCGATCGGTTGCATGCATGTCGATGTGCTGCAATAGTCTCGAGTTCCCATCGGTAGCAACGATGCATCTGTACCACGTGTCATCCATCCATTAAATGATTGCATGCAGAGGACACGTGTCACCCATCCAGGAGCTGATTGCATGCAGAAAAGTCTATATAAAGGGAATTAACAATCATTTTTTTGCCTTTTCTATCATAGTTTTAACCTTTTTCCTCCCGTTTTAAAGCTTTCTTACCCCTTTTCTCTCGTTTTAACGCTTTCTTACCCCTTTTCCTCTCATTTTAATGCAATCTAAACCCTCTTCCTCCACTTTTATCTTGGTTTTAATAATTTACCTTAATTTTTAAGCAGTTTTTAACCATTTTTCTCTCATTTGAAACCTTTTCCACTGTATCTTCTTATCCATACCCGTACACCCTATGGCATCCCCTACAACCCCTGGAATGTTTAAAGTTAATTATAAGAACCTGGTTTACCCCTTGATTTCAGAAATTTTATCAACACTGGGTTACGACATGTCTTGGGTCACGAACTCTGGTCTTCGGGGTCTAGTTTCAATGCCCCATTTCGATACGGATGTTAAACTGGTGGAGAGGATCATTGCAGCTTATAATATGGATTCGGGAAAGGTAAATCTTGTCATCGACAACAAAAACATCGTTCTTTCTTTCTCAGCCATAGATGTCGCCAGATTGACAACATTGCCCCACGCTGGTGTTGAGCCTGTCACTTCCAAATACTAGTTAACTGATGACGACAAACTCTACTTGGAGACCAACTTCAAAGTGTAGTCGAAATATTTTCAAGGTATAACTATTTTTTTATTTAATTGAATTTAAATTCTTGTCAATGGTGTACAATTACTAATTTTGTTTTTTTTGCAGTTACGTCCACCAAGTCCAGAAGGGGTTTGACCGTACCGACGATTGAAAATAAATTTCTTTGGGCATGTTGCGAATTCTTCCTTGCTAGACTCGTTTTGCAAGGAAGGCCGACAAAAATTCTGATGTGGGCCTTAGCGTATTTGGTCCGTTGTATTGCACACCAAAAATTTGATTGGTGCACCTATGTCTCAAATCGGATCAGATTGGAAATAGAGAACATGAAAACCCACGCTTCACCCTCATCGACAGTTAGCACATGTAATTATATTATTGTTTTTTTTATGAATATTTTCATAATTTGCAGAACACTCCAGTACCAACATCTTGGCACTCAACCCTAGTCAATTTAGCCATGACAGAACAACAGGTTCAGGTAATTTTTTTTAATATTTAAGTAATTTTTTTATTTTTCCATTGTTTGTCTTTTTGTAATTTTGATATTTTATACCAAACACAAAAAAGGGCATCCTCTTCCTCTTCAAAGTGGGATGTTGCTGTCAGAGGTTATAATCCAGAGGAATCAAGAGACTCCGAAACACCTACGAAGGAAGCAACACCACCGCTAAGGAGAAGATCATCAAGGAAACATAGAAGATCTATTTCTCCTGATCATCGACAATCTCCACTTGTGGTTGCACGTCCATTGCCAATGGGCATAGTTACGCATGAGGTTTCATCTTCTGGGAGTAAGTTTTAATTACTACCGAAACAAATTTTTTACAATATTTTTACTATTTTTAATTAATTTTGTTTTTTTTTAGATGTACAACATGCCCACATTCCATTTGCAGTAGCAACTATGCAAGATGTTTTTTCTTCTATCGGTAAGTGTTATAACAAATTTTGCAACCAATTTTCATAATTTAATTTTATAACTAGTTTTTATTTTCTACCTTCACAAAATTTATAACTAATTTTTATTTTTATGTTTTAAGGGTCCTTGCAACAATTTCGTCAACAAAATCAACAAATGCCGCCCCCTCCTCCACAATGCCCAACTCAAATGCGAGGTCAATGCTTCCTAGTTGGAAAACACATTCTTCCATCTAGGCCACAGAGAGAAGCAACACAACAAATTTCAGAGAGAGAAGCATCAAAGACTTTTTTCGGTTTCGACCGTATTTCTATTAATAATTTTACTTTTAAGGATATACCGGAAGCTTCTGGTACTGGGTTGGATGATGTTCCACTTGATAAAGATTACTTTTTGCAAGATAACACACCCACTCAATTTCAACTATCAGAATTGCTTCAAGATAAAGTAAATGAAGGTGCAAAATGTTCAAGCAAATCTCCTCCAAGGGAAAGAAGCACCCGTCAGGCTCCTCCTCGACAAGAGGATGAAATAATAAAATTTTCAGAAAAATATTTGGTTTCTAATAACGTTGAATCTACAATTAAGGATTTGCTACTTCCAGATATAACAGAAATGAAAAAATGGGAGTATCGGGCTAAGGTGTTGATAAAGGAAATTAATGCCCGATACAATAATTTTTCAAAAAGAGAGAAATTTTTTGTTGTTGAAAATGAACCTGAAAAGATGGAGGCTCTACTACAACAAGTAAAATCTGGCATTTTGAAGGTGAATACATCATACACAGATGAAATTTTAAAGTTTATGATGAACAGATTGGAGAACATAAATGGTGAGGCCCAAGCTTATTACAATGAATGGGCAAGTGATAAGAAAAAGGTTGTTGTTGTTGTAGCTGCAAAGAATGTTGTTGAGGTTTGACTTAATCACTTTTGTGTTCAAAAATTTGTTGTTCTCTTTTTTAAAATGTAATTATCTTTTCATGTTGATTAACTTTTTTTCCTTTTTGTAGGTAAAGTATGAAAATCTCAAGAAGCAGGTTCAAAACCTACAAGACTATCTCAGGATGGCAAAGGAGTTCTTAAACGCTTCCATGGCAATGAAAAAAAGAGCACAGGAATCAGTTCGACAAAACAACATTTTGCAGAAAATCATTATCCGCAATGGATTGGATCCTGATGTTCTGCTTAAGGAGAAGGGTAAAGAAGTTCAAGGACCAACATCTGAAGATGTTGGCAAAGAAGAAAAGACCCTTCTCGATGGAATGCAAAATGTTGAGAAGATCCTTGTCAATTCTGGAGCAATAGATAGTACTGTTACCCAACCCGAGAAAAGAGCCATCGAAATGCAGAATGTGGTAATCGTGGAAGTAGTGGATGAGGAAAAAGGAGCTGAACAAGGGAAAGATGAGGGAGGGGTCATTGCTATGGAGACTGTGGAAGCCATTGAGAAGGCAAAAGGAGTGGAGGAAGGGGGAAAAGATTCTGAAGTGAAAAAATAAATTTTAAAAATAATTTTAAGACATTTCATATGTTTTCATTGGAAAACAAGATACTTGCTTTTATTATTTTACTATTACACTATTTACATTTATAATTGTGTGTTATTTTCATCTCTTAAGTATTATGGTGTTTCAAATATGCTTGAGTTTACGTAGAATATATGCATAGGTATAGATTTACATGTTATTCAATGTTATTCATGTTGTGATATAAAAATGAGTTTTGTCTTGTGGATTTTGCTATGTTGTTTTTATATTTCAATTTTCAAATGAGTTTAAATTTTTAGTTTATTCAAAGTCATTCTTGTTGTTGTATAGAAAAGTGTTTTGTCTTTTTTATTATGCTATATTGTTTTCATATTCAATGTTAGTTTACGATGGAGATATTAATGAAAGGGTTAAATTTCAATTTCCATATATTATGCTATGTTGTTTTATATTTCAATTTTCAAATGAGTTTACGAATGATATATCTATGCATGTGTTTAAATTTTAGTTTATTCATATTCATTCTTGTTGTAGTATAAAAGTGAGTAATTTCATTTCTATTTTGCGATATTGTTTTTATATTTCAAGGGAATATGGTCATTTGTATTATGCTATATAGTTTTTATATTTCAAAGTGAGTTTATTAAGGATATATCTATGCATGGGTTTCAATATTCAGTGCATTCATAATCATTATAGTTGTTGTATAAAAATGAATATGGTCATTTGTATTATGCTATATTGTTTTTATATTTCAAAGTGAGTTTACAATGGATATATCTATGAATGGGTTTCAATTTTCAGTGCATTCATAGTCATTATAGTTGTATAAAATTGAATATGGTAATTTATATTATGCTATATTGTTTTTATATTTCAGAGTGAGTTTACAATGGATATATCTATGCATGGGTTTAAATTTTTATTTTCCATATCTAGAGTACTATTCTACATGTTTTTTTCATACATATGTAGAAAATTTTTAGTAGTTATGTATATATACACGGTTTACTTAATGACAAAGCATAAACCATAAAACATCTCTATATTTTGTCACATCATACAACTTATGATAGTAATGATACATACAAACATACATTTAAATTCAAAGGAAAAATAACTATGTTTTGTTAACATATACAATTAGTTTGCATAGTTTGCAAATGACGAGTTTCAATTTTCAGTGCATTCATAGTCATTCTAGTTGTTGTATAAAAATGTGTATGGTCATTTGTATTATGCTATATTGTTTTTTATTTCAAAGTGAGTTTACGAAGGATATATCTATGCATGGGTTTCAATTTTTAGTGCATTCATAGTCATTATAGTTGTATAAAAATGAATATGGTCATTTGTATTATGCTATATTGTTTTATATTTCAAAGTGAGTTTACGAAGGATATATCTATGCATGGGTTTCAATTTTTAGTGCATTCATAGTTAGTCATTATAGTTGTATAAAAATGAATATGGTAATTTATATTATGCTATATTGTTTTTATATTTCAAAGTGAGTTTACAATGGATATATCTATGAATGGGTTTAAATTTTCATTTACTATATCTAGAGTAATATACAACATGCACTTTTCATACATATGTAGAGAAATTTTTACTAGTTATGTATGTATACAAGGTTTACTCAATGATAAAGCATAAACCATAAAAAATCACTATATTTTGTCACATTATACAACTTATGATACTAATGATACATACAGACATACATTTAAAGTCAAAGGAAAAATAACTATGTTTTGTCAACATATTCAAATAGTTCAATAACATAGCATCATTAAGTATACATGATTTTCAAATTTTCAACTTACTCAAAGTAATAGCTTAAATCATAAATATTGAAAACATAGACGTGTCCATATCATTAAAAAGCAAACATGCATAATAATTGAAAATTGAATGATTATATGATTTTTTCAAATCACTAAAATTTTACAACAAATCAAATACGAAAAATCTTTGATAATATGAAATTTTTCAAATCATTGACATATATAAATGATATCAAATATGGAAAATCACTGATAAAATGAATTTATTCAAATCACTAAAATTTTACAAAATGATTTCAAATCCCAAAAATCTTAGATTATATGAATTTGTCATATAATCATTGCAATTTTTAAATTTTTGGAAGCTGATACAAAGCTTTATCAACTTCTCCAAAAGAGCCGACAATCATTTGTGAATTCTGCGTTTCCATAATCTCATCATCACTCCTAGTTGAATCATTTTCGTCATTATCAACCATATTAGAGAGACCTCTTCTTTCTGCTAGGGACTTCCAATATGTCAACGCTCTGTCATAGGGAAAGTTACCCACCTCGTACGATGACACATACATTCTCAAACAATTTTCCAAATTTTTGTCCAACCTATTATGAACTTTTGATTTAACAAAATTTAATGCACTGAAAACCCTTTCATCTTCAACAGATCCCAAAATCATTGTCTGACATAATTCATATAAAATAAAGTATTCACTCATAGTATCTTGCAAGACACTACTTCGATACAATTTTTGCCAAAAATGCGTGATTGAACCAATCTCATGTGGATTTTTGAATTGTGCAATTTGATTATCCATTGTTATTCCAAAATTGGTTGACTGATGTCTCAAAAGATCTTTGTTTAGAATACCATTGATTTCAATGCCATTTATTTCCACACTTTTGGAGAAATGTGTCATAATATTACCCATATATTTTACAAACAACTCACTTCTACTACTTTGGTCACCACAAGGATTCCAGAAATTAGGATTAACAAAGCCATGGCCTCAAGTGTCTCATCTCTCTTAAAACGATCTCTTATTTCACTTGTTAATGCATTTGCAATTCTTTTCAATTTATTCTTAGTGCTATCCAAAACCTCATCGAATCCAAAATGTGTAACGAGCACTTGTTCAACATCATCTGTCAGAGTATTTAATCACTTTTCAAAATGATATACAGGAATCAACTTTCCATGGATAGCAATACAAATATTATCGTTGATGTTGAACTTTAAAAAGTTGTTCGGTTCATTGACATTAATTAACGTATTCCAACTATCAAACTTGGGATCCTCAAAATGTTTATCGGATAAATAAATCCTATCAATAATCATACATATTTGTTTTCTCATCCTCATGAAATCGACAATATAAATTGCCCTTTCCTGTGCAAGTTTAATCATAGTATTCATTTCTTGTAACATTGGTAGAATACCACATAATGTGAGAAGAGTTTCCAAGTCAATCATACGAAAAAGCAAATATTTTGCCTTGTCAACATCTCTACGATGTGCATACATAAACCCAACCAAGGATTGATATTCTGAAAATACCCTTTTTGCAGGAAGAAACGGTGAAATCCACCTGGTTTCCACATCTTTTAACATTTTTCTACCTTCAGTTACACCTAGAGAAAACTGTTGAAACTCTGCAAACCTTTTTGGACTGCATGAAAAGTATGAGTGTATATCGCGGATGAGTTCTTCCACTCTGGCTACATTATCAAAATTGCTCACAATTTTGTATGCAAGATTCATTCGATGAGCCATGCAATGAATAGGAATCACATATGGGGCAATGGAAGTCTGAAGCCTAACACAAAGACCATTCCTTTGTCCTTGCATTGTAGCCGCACCATCAGCTCCAACACAAATTAACTTTGTGGCAATTTCCTTTTCATCCATTTCGACAATATCCTTTAAACTGGTTACAACAACATTATAAATGTTTTCTGCATTACAATTTTCAATCATCTTATGTAGTGCTAGTAAATGAGGTTGTCTCAAATGATTTTTGAATGTGTAAACATGTATGCAAATCCAAGATGTGTTGTCAACAGTTGTTACCTCATCAATGGAAAGTGAAATAAATTTGGCTTGTTTCACATTCTCTCTCAAGTCTTCCTTCTCAACCAGTGATAGACATTTTACCATTTCCCAACCACTTCGATCTGACCAATGTGAACTGGTAAGGTTTTGTACATTGGCTAGTTGAAGTATTTCCTTAAAATCAGCAAAATCAGACATGGGTCGACCTTTTTTTAGAATACTGTATACAATAGAAAACTGCAATTTCTTTGAGGCTAATATAGTATTATTAATTTTTTGAAATTGTGCCTCGATTGTTCCACCCTTCTCAATGAGAGTTTGTTTTTGTTTCATTGCTTTTTCATATTCAAGTGCATATCTCACATGCACACATTCTGTTGCATCCTTCCACCTATGAAATATGTTAATTGTTCCATCACTTCGTATTTCTTTGATGTAAACTTTCCCACAGTGTTTTTCTATTGTGTCTTTCTTATTTTGCAATAAATGATCCTTTCCCAGCTTCCATGTACAAATAATGCATTTACACACATTTAGTTTCTCATCTCGCTCAATAAAGGGGTATAATCGTGCCCATTCATTTTTAAAATCCCTTCCAATAGTCCATTCACTTATCTTTTGACGTTTAGATTTTTTACTACAAGATTCCCCAGAGGTCTGAATTTTAATTGTACTGTCTTTTTATTTTTTGGTTGATGTGTCTGAATTTAAAATCTCCTGAAGTGGTTGTTGAATGTCGTTATTAGGAAAATTATCATGTGGTCCCATCTCATCTGCTGGAATATCTTCGAGTGAACGCACATCAAGGTCGACAATGTTTACTGCATTCAATGTTTGGTGTTCTCTATCATTTTTTGTTGTAAAAAAGACACTATTTTAAAGAATTAACAGAATATAGTTTTACAAAGCATTTAAAAAGAGGTAGATAAGCAGAAAACCATTTATCTATTAATAGAGAAAGGTTTTACATTTAAGAAGAACAAAAATTTTAAAAAATTGATGGTAAAAGGTGTTTGTACCTGCAAGTTGTGTAGAATCTGTAGAGATTGATGCCTCATTGCATTTTGATATTTGTGTAAAATATTTTAGAATTGTCTTTTTACAAGAATATTGGCCTCCCTTCTTTCCATATTTAGTAGGTGACATTGTATCTATAAAGAAAAACCTTCAGATGTTAGGAAATGTATATGAATTTGAAGGAAAATAGCAGACATCCCTCAAGACGAACATATGATCCTAACACACAACATGAAAGGGAATACTTATCGACCACAGTTGTAGATAGTGCTTCTACACTACGTATGAAACATACTCTAAGAGACAAGAAGCAGTCTCTAACAAGAGAAATGCTCCTAACACACAACCAGATGACATTGATAGTTGTCTACCATAGTTGCGTATAGTTCACCTACAATGCCTATGAAACTGTAGAAAAAGATATTTGGACAAAAGAACAATGGAAGAAGAATACTCTACCAATTTTTAGTCATGAATCCTCTACAACCGATATGCTTTTATCGATAGACACTTCCCTACAACCGATCAACTTATACCGATCGACAATCCCTACAACCGATAGATAAATGCTAATCACACATCCCTACAATCGACAGAATGATGTTGATTGATACCTCTACAACCGAGAGATAAATGTTGATCGACTATCCCTGCAATCGATAGGCTTATAATGATAGACAACTCTATAATCGATCAAAAAATGGTTATCGACAACACTACAACTGATCGACACGGTCCTACAACCGATAGACTAATTTTGATCGACACATTCGCAACCTACTGACACATCAATAGACAATCGATAGACTAATGTCAATCAACACAGTCTTGTAATCGATAGATGAATGTTGATCGACACCTCTACAATTGACCAACTAATGATGATTGATATGGTTCTGTAATCGACTGACTAATACCGATCAATACCTCTCCAACTGATAGGCAAATATCGATCGACAATCCCTACAACTGATAGGCTTATGTCGATAGACACAATTTTGCAACTGATTGGCTTATGTCAATAGACACAACTCTACAACCAATCGGCTCATGCTGATAGATACGACTCTACAATTGATCAACTTATATCGATAGACATGGCTTTGCAACCAATCTCCTTATGCCAATAGACATAGCCCTACAACCGATTGGCTTATACCGATAGACATGACTTTGCAATTGGTTGGCTTATGCTGATAGACATGACTCTACAACTGATTTCCTTATATCGATAGACACGACTCTACAATCGATTGGGTTATACCAACATACATGGCTCTACAACTGATCGGCTTATACCGATAGACACAACTCTATTACCGATCTCCTTATGCCAATAAACACGGCTCTACAACCGATCGTCTTACGTCGATAGACACGGCTCTACAATCGATCAACTTATGTGGATAGACATGGCTCTGCAACCGATCGGCTTACATCGATAGACATGGCTATGCAACTGATCGGCTTATGCCGATAGACACGGCTCTGCAACCGATCATCTTGCATTGATCAACACTCCTCTACAATCGATCGGTTTATTTTGATAGTCACTCCTCTACAACCTTCTCAAGTTTTTCGTTGTTTTAGAGCTATTTTTGAGTTAGAGTATTTTTTATGTATGTTTATCGGTACCCAGTATAGTATATATACGGGTAGTATATGAGGCGATTTGGGTGGGAAAAATAAAATCATTTATAATTTGAAGGTGATTTGGGTGGGAAATATAAAATCATTTATAATTTGAAGGCGAATTGGACAGGAAAATCAAAATCATATGTAATTTGAGGTCGGCGAATTAAAATAAATTTAGGTTCATGATTATCAATGACGGGTGAATTTACCCCAAAAAAACTTCCACCCCGTAAATTTTGGGCAAATGGGCCCCAATGAAAGGATCCAAAATTAGCCTTTTCAAAATTTTAAAAATCCTAAATAGAGCCAATTTACGATATTTCGCGCTTGTGCATAACCCCGATTGGGTTGATGCTTCCATAGTTTACAAGCATGTTTTTAATAAGTCTTTGGACAAATATCTCCCTCAGTCACCCAAGCAAGACAAAGAAAAGGAAGCTAAAAGTGAGTCAGATTCAAAGGCTCGAGAGACATACAAACAAGAAGAAGATATAGAAGAAGAATCAGAATATGGAGAAGAAGAAGATAAGGAGTCCAGTAGTAGTGAGGAAAAATTATAGGAGCAGTCTGAAGACTCTGAGAGTAAGAAGGACTCCACTGCCCAAGGATAAGGACCTAGGATCTTCATATTGAGGCAGAGTCAATGCCCCATGAGCCACCAGATGTGTTGCCAATTTTGCCACACCTTATTAAAATTTGTATTGTATACAGTTTTGAGACCATTCATTGTAAAAACTTCTCTTTTCCCATAGAAAAATGGTTAAGATGTTGTTATGATGTTGTGCTTTCCCCAACTGTCTCTGGTTTAAAATTGTACTATATTGCATTATGTGGTTCCTTTATTTCTCTGTATTTTTCTCTATGTTTTATGTACTTTTCCCTGCTATGTTGCATGTAAAATTGTGAATATTTTAGCATGGGTATTTTTTTGATGGTTTCGCTTCCTTATTTTTTGTCTTTAAATTCTCTTTTTTCATATTTGCACATACGGCTATAATTCCCAACACTTAGGCACTTAAGTGTGTTTTTTAGTTAAAAATATGAAGTCACTCCAGCAGAGTAAAAATAGGAAAATATGGCTAAGTATGAAAATCTAAATGTGGTCAAAGGGCAGAGCGCTCCACCCAGGGAGCGCCTCTCCAAAGCACTCCGCCTGGAAAGTGCTTGATGGGAAAGGGAACGCAAAGCATGAAGAGTATGAAAAAGGCACTAAGGGTGAGGGTGCAGTAAAATAAGTCAAATGGCCAAAATGTAAAGTGCTCCACTAGTGGAGCACCTCTCCAAAGCACCCCACTCATGGTGCGCCTCTCCAAAGAAAATACAGAATAAAGTAGAAGACAAGTTAGAGCTTTAAGTACAAAAGACAACTCCCAAGTAAAGTCAATATGGTCAAAGAGCAAAGCGCTCCACAGATGGAGCACCCCTTCAAAAGTGCTCCATAGGTGGAGTGCCCATTCAAAAGCACTCCACAACTAGAGCACCTCTCCAAGGCAAGAAATATAAAAGAATTTAAGCCAAAAGAAGTCAATTTGTTCAAAATGTAAAGCGCTCCACTAGTGGAGTGCCTCTCCCAAGCACTCCACTAGTGGAGCAAACTCCTCAAATGAGTGACTAAGAGAAACCTTCCAATCGACTCCAAGTTGCATTCTGTAAATCCAGATTGACTATTTCAGGTCATTGTCAAAACCTTTTGTCTTCAATGCTTAGTTATTTGAAAAACCTAAATTGACTATTTGAAGTCATCATTAAGATCAAATCTTCCTGTCACAATGGTTGAGCATTAATGTTTTAAGTGGTAGATTTCTTCTATAAAAGCCAACTTCTTCTCTATAACAAAGGATGGATAACTTCTACTAGAAAAGAAGCTTTGTACTTCAAAATCTACTTCTGAAATAAAGGCTTCTAGCTTCAGTTTTAATTTCTTTATCCCTGTGTATGACTTCTATTCTATAATTTCTATTAAATTAGTCCCTTTATCACATAGTTTAATTATGTTTTTTGGATTTCACTATCAATAGAGGACTAGTCCCTGGAATACTTTCTGGAGTTTACATAGATAAGAGAATTTAATATTGGTTTCTATTAAAATTCTATTGTTTTGATTGTTGTTGGTTCAAGTAGTTATGTTGTCTATCATGCTTTTGATCCATCACATCATATTTCTAGCTTTCTAACCATTTCCCATTCCTTTTAGTTATTTTATTTTTTTTAGTATCTTCCTAACCCTTATCTCAAAACCCCATTTTTATTTTTGTAACCATCCCTACTGGAGATTACCATGAAGGACATTTGTTTCCTTCAAGCATTCAATGCTTGGCAGTGGGCCTAGGGCATTGTAGACTTAAAAAACCTATATCCAGGTCGGTTCGATTACCAAAAGTCACCTATTTTTAATTTGCCTCCCACTGCTAGAAACACTTGTCGATTTAGAGTGGAAGAGCTAGGTAAACCCTCCACATATTGTAGGTTTTAAGTGGTGTACCCTAGAGTATTTTGAGAAATCATGTGTGGCACTAGTTTTGCTGGTCACCACATTAATTGAGCTCCCTTATTCTAATTCAAAAAATATATAACTTCAAAATTCCAAAAAATAAAACATCAAAAATACTAAAACTCAAAAAAAAAAATCAAAACCTCCAAAACTTCAAACAAAAAAAATAAAAAACTTTCAAAACTTAAAAGAAAATCATACTTTGCGTGAACTTAGGAACAAAAACCTTGTTTGTTTGTTTACTTTGAGTGTTGTTTTGCATTGTTCTTATTTCATGCATTCACACACCTACACTTGCATTTTACACATCATCACACCTTAGCATATGGTAACAACCTGTGGTCAAGCCCAAAAGTTAGCACTAATCCAGAGTCAGTTGTCTTCCCCTATGGATCCATCTCAGTCTTGTCAGACCCCTAACACTTCAGTGGTAGGCCAAGGTAGTGTAGTTCCTGCTATGTCCTAAAACTTAAATGCAGGGCCCTCTAGTAGTGCCCCTACTTTAGGAAGAGATATTATGCATAGGGCTACCCATACCACTATTCCTAAGACTCCTAGGAGTAAGCCATCCACACCAATGAATGGTTGTGTCATGTACGTAGATATGGACATTGTTAGGTAGTACCTGAGTGTGACTAGTATGGTATTTCCATCGTTGCCTTACTATTCCACCCCATACCATCCCATCATTTATTCAGGAAGTTACTTTCCCACACCCATAATAGTCTAGCCGAACCTTCACGAATCCAATTTTTTAGCACACTTTTGTCACCATAGCCTACACCCATCCATCATCATCTAATCAACCTCCCATCATCATACCGAAACAACAAGTCATTTTATTTAACCCCCTTTACAAAGCATCCATTAGTTTTTATTCACAAATCCTTGTGTCCATTCCATCCATAACACCCATAAGCAACATGATTCATAGCTCCCCTCCTTCAGCAGCAATACAATTTACCACTTATCCACCATCAACCCCCCACCTTCTTCATCCAAGATCCATATTGGGTGTTGCACCCCCTAACCATAACCATACCCACGCATCCACTCATTCACATGTATCGTGCTCCATAAAAACAACACACAATCATTCCACCATCTCCTCATCAACAACCACCACTTCACCAACACACTATGCTCATTTTACAACAAATATTGAATCACCTCACAAACATTGATCTATAGTTGAGTCAACAACAACCTCACCCACCTCAGCAACCTCATCCACATGGTCAATTTTATTCAAATCGTCAACCTTGTACCTGGACCCGTCTATCTAAGCATATGTCGACCATATTCCAAAAGTTGTAGGATGTAAAAACAATCATTTTACCTAACATACATCCTGCAAAATCCAAAAATCATAAATCCAAGTCATATAAGGAAGATCATTATTGCCTCTATCATCAATAAGTGGGCCATGACATCAACAATTACTATGTATTTAAATATGCAATCCAAGATCTTATTGACAAGAGGGTCTTTTCTATTGAAATTCCAATAATCACATCCAATCAAAACCTTGGTAGTCAACAAAATTATTATGGGGATACTCAAGGTATTGCACCTTCCCCATGCATACCAGGCATAAAATAATATGGGGATACACAAGGTATCACACCTTCCCCATGCTCACCAAGCACAAAACAATTTGGGGATGATTAAGGTATCACACCTTCCCCGCATTTAAAAATAAGATGCTCCAAAGAGGACATCCCTTTGATCAATTCAAAAAAAAATCCAAAGGATCCAAAACTCCTTTGATCACATTTGATTCAAAATGCTCCAAAGGAACCAAATACCTTTGGTCAATTCAATTCAAAATGCTCCAAATGGGACACCCCTTTGGTCAAATCAATCAAGAATGTTCCAAAGGGGGTATCCCTTTGGTCAACTCAATTTGAAAGGCCCCAAAGTAACCTAACCCCTTTGGTCAAATATTATTTCAAAATGCTCCAAGGTAGACACTCCTTTGGTCAATTTCCATTAAAAAGGCTCCAAGGGAACCAAAACTCCTTTGGTCACATGCAATTCAAAAATATCCAAAGGAACCAAATCCCTTCGGTCACATTTTAGCTCAAAAACACCAAAAAAAAATACAAACACAAAACAATCGTGCATTCTCCAAACTAAAAACAAAAAAAAATTGACAACAACAAAAGAAAAAAAAATCCAAAGGTACCTCAATTCCTTTGGTCAAAAACTAATTCAACAAGCTCCTAAAAGAATATAAGTGCTCTCATATCAAATACCTAAGAAGTCCATGTGGCTGGACTGCTCCAAGTGATACAAGTGTACATTTCCTTCTTCCACTTAGCCTCAAGTGGTCCTCATATACATTAACTTATCTTATATACCTAGAGGTGGCAGCGACTGGCAATCCATGCAATCTGGTAGGATGGGTAGGTTACCATAAGGTCCTTGAATAGTGATTCACCTTAAAAAATAATTGAAGTGCTATAATCTCAACTCCCTAAGAAAGTCATGTAGCTGGACTACTCTAAGGGATATAAGTGTGCAATTACCAATAATGGTCAAAATCATAGTTATTAAAAAAAATAAAAACATCCATTTCATTCTAATAATTTTCATATTTGTCATTCACTTTGTCACTTTCATCATTTCATATCTTCACTATCAACTCATCACTTGAAGGGGTACACAATATCTACCAAATCTAGTCTCAAATCAAGTCAATACTCAAAACACTCAATCATGCAAATTACGTTCATTAAAGAATCATTACCAAAGACTATCATACACCATTTTTGCTAGGGTAGATCACAAGAAAAAATATCAATCAAACAAACACTTGGTATACCTAAAGCCTAAAGCGTAGACTAAATCTTGTCTACCCATAGATGAAAGGTTTGCCAAAATTAAATTCATCAATTTGTCAAAAGTAATGATTCAATAATGAACATATTTTCCATGATTGGGTCAACCCAAATTGAATTTTATTTGTGACCATCTTACATAACTCCCCATAAAATTCAATTGGATCCAAACCCCCCTCAATCAACACAAATGCATTCAACTCATCATCTCGCATCATCATCATCTCAAGTGAACCTTGTATCTAGTGAATCACCCTATATACTTGGAGGTTGCAGTGACTAGCAATCCATGCAATCCAATAGGATGGATAGCTCACCATAAGGACACTTATTCATAATCATCCAACATCATCACATTTGAAATTTAATTATGTTGATCCTTTAATTTTTGAGTGGCCTCCGTTCAAGCAGATTTGCCCAAGGTTATCATTGACACCTACTCTGTGGGGTTACATAACACAAAAAAATTATACTTCATTTTGCATTAAATAATTTGCTACTATCGCTAGGATAATCCCCTAGGGTGATTGGTTCATTTACTTCATAATATTACATTTCAATAATACCAAAAGGTAAATTTGTGACAACACAAGTCCACCCCAAACATGGGGCATACAACTTGATCTTGATTTCCAACATTTGCATCCATCACATCCACCCCTTTTCATCATCCATGTTTGTTAAATTGGATCATGGGTTTCATCCTTTACTAATTCGCCAATAGAGGGGGTAAGCAAAAAACTCAAAAAAATTCAAAATATCATTCATTCTTGTGCATCGAGAAAATTTGAGTCCATTCATCCAATAAAGACAGGTGTCATTTATTTTTTCATCACATTGTGTTTTGCACAACACGGTACAAAAAGGGGTATCTATAGACATAAAAATATAGGCATTTGCATTCACCCCATAATTTTACATAATAATTATCATATGTCTAAAAGTTTGACTTAGGCATATAATTCTTAAACATTATTCATTCACATAGCACATTGCAATTTGCATAATAATAATGTGCCTAAGGTTTGACTTAGGCATATTAATTCTGCACATTATCCTATTTTATATATTTTAATAAATCTAGAAAATTAGACTAGGATATCTGGTCTACCCACTAGACATGTGTCCTAGCCACCTCACTAGCCCACCTTGCCACATCTCATACACCCTTGTCCCCTTTGTCCCTTCACATGGGATAATCCTTACACCTCACTCGACTTGCAGCCATATCACCCCAATTAAGTGAGACACCCTGGGTGACTCACTATAATTACTACCTCTATTTGGAAGCCCTAGATTACCACTTGGCAATCCTGGAATACCACCCATTTTCCTCCATAACCTAAAATTACCTATAAAAGTATCACCATTCCATCAAGCAAAGGGGGCTAAAAAATACATCGTAACGTTGCTAAAATAGTTGTAAGGAGTCACCAACAATCATAGAGTTTGAGCCATCAAGGTCTCGGATCCAAGTTTCAAGGTTTCTACCATATGTGTGCAACCACACATCCATGTTTACACAGTCCCAAATACCCTCCTATGGTTACTAAAATACCCTCCTGTGGTTACACAGTCACAACCACAGGCCCACGATTCTGTAAAAATGACCAAAATTATTTTGACCATATCTCACTCATCCGAGCTCATATTGAGATATAATTTTGAGGGTAGGTCCCTGACATCCCCTAGAATATCTCCAAAAAGTTTAAGAGAATTTGTAGTAGCAGAGATTAGTAAGTGATTAATTTGTTAGCAAGGCATTTGTTTAATGTTTATTTCTTATTTCCTACACATCATGCTTCAGTTTACATGCATTCATGGTTAGGGTTTTTATAGTAGCTATTCCTATTTAGATCAATAGGTGCTAATGACTCCTTTTTTTACATTCCATGTATGTGCATGTTACAGGTAGATTGAAGGCTATTGTAGCTGGAGTGGTCCATCATTGGATACTCAAGCCCACTCACCAATGCAAAATAAGACCAAAGACACCACCAGTTATTTGATTAGCCAAAGGGGTTTTCCCCTATTTGTGCTCATTGTATCATGTGAAAGCAAGAATTCACTTATTGTAATCATACCCCTATGCACTTGGGCTAAATAATTTGTAAAAATGAGACTAAGTCTCCAATAAAATTTAATACAAAATTTATTATTCCACAATTTCTTGTCTTTCATTATTTTATTTGCAAGGTGTTGTCTTATTTTGCTTACATGTATTATTTTTAAAGAAATAAAATAGCAAGGCTTATTCATCCAAGAACCTTGTTGATGAAAAGCTAAAAATAAATAAGGCAATGGTTGCAAATGAAGATAATCATGAAGAACGTAGTCTTGCAACACATGATAAAGACCCTCCCTACAAGGATAGTGAGGAGGATATCTATAAATAGATGTGTGTGTACCTATTCACAATGGGATGTTTCATGTGTCCATAATTCCTATTGAAACTATATTTCATGTATTAATTTCAGGCCCATGCCACACTTATATATTATTGGTTGTATAATTGGAGTGTTTTATTGGTGGTACATAACACTCTTGAATATTATATAAGATTTCACATTGAGGGGGGAAGGAAATATTAATTTTTTCCAATATTCAATGTGCACCTAATAATCCAAATTTTGAAGATGGCATTTCGTAAGAACTAGGTGACCAAAGATCAATAGTATTTTTTTAGTAGTAGGAACCATTAGACTACTTTATTGATCGTATGGACAAGTGAAGGCCCATGCCACACTCAAGGTGAATGGTTGAGTTTATCCCCATTCATAATATGATGTAAATTATCAAGGCCTCATCTAATTTATTATTTATGATTGGTTTTGTATCCCCAATCACAACTATTGTGACCAGTAGCATGTGTCCTTATTTGTGACTTGGATGTTGTAAGAGAGTGTGTCCCTTTCCAATTATGTTTTATGACCTTGAAAAACTAAATTTATTCCTATCCCTAGTTAAGAGTCTAGTGAGGCCATTCCCACTAAAGAAGCATAATGAGACCATTACCATGATTGCTTATTGCAAATATTTGTGTGTTCCTTTTTTCTCTTTAAGTGTACTTGATAAACTATTGAATGAGTTCCAATTGATCATACGGTTATATCTACTATTGTATACTTACCCATGTTCGGATCATGATGTAGTAAGGGGGAATGTTAATATTTATTTAACCATTATGTGGTAAATTATATTAAGGTAAATTTAGAGTGGTTAGAACCTCTCACATATGAGTCCTCCATGAGTTGTTGGTTAGTTGTGATTTCCACCATTTAAGAAAATCACATTGTTAGTGTGGTTGCTCTATATTGGGCAACATAATTTGTATTTAAAAGGCTTTGATTAATGAAAATATATCAATGAAGTATTTTTAAATCTCATAGAGTACCTACAAAAACTTGCAAAACTCATAGGTCAATGGACTCTACGAGTTTTTTTGGTAGATAGAACAAATACTTTTTTTAGATATATAAAGGAGTTTGTATGCTAAGAACCAGATTTGAACTGGTATAGAGGAGTTACTCACCCATTACTCATCGAGTAATAAATTATTACTCATCGAGATTCGCATGGGTATATGTGTAGGGAAAGTTTTTGTTTTAAATCCATGTTTTTGGGATTTATTTTATTTTTTTAGTCTTGAGCACATGCAATGATTTTTTCAATCCTCAAACCATTATAAACAATGAATCCAAACCACATTTTGAGATCAAATTAGATATTGTACACCAGTGCAAGGAGATTTCATGTAGTTTTTATAATTTTTTTAATGTATTTTTGAGTCCCCCAATTGTGAACTAGGGCTTTTTCCAAAAAAAATTATAGTTTCTTTCAAATTAAAAATCATGGGCTAGGTATTTTTAGCTATATTTTTTAAATTGTTTAATAATTTCATTCTCCTTTCACTTAAAAATATAGGGTTTAGTTAGGTAGTTTTTTATTTTCATGCATGTAGCTACACATTAATTTTTTTGGATTTGTTAATGCATGTAGGTTAAGGCATTAAATTAATAATTTTTTCTTATTTTTCCTTCTATCAGGAGATACAAATTGTTTCTTCAAGTGAGGTCCCTAGAACCATGATGAATAGCAATGACCCTCCTACAAGTAGAACCCAAATGACTCCATCAATGCAAATCCAATCCCAAGAAGAAATCCAATGTGGAAGTATGGGATTAAGAAAAACTTGTAGAATCAGGTTTTGTGTAAATTGTGTGGGAAGGACATGAGATGAGGTATCAATCATTTAAAATTCTATTTTATTGGATAGCTAGGGAAGGATGTGGACCCTTTTCATAAAGTAGATGAAATGATGAAAGTTGAGGTGAAGGCTTTTTTGTCAAACATAGAGGTCAAGGAAATAGAGCACAAAATATAAATAACTTTAGTGGGACAAGAAGCGGGACCATAGGTCTCCTTTTATGGGTATAATACCAAATTATAAGATATTCATGTCATAACTAGATAATCTATTCTTAGCCCTCGTATTTTGTGAGATGTTGCAAGTGGGAGTGGGAAAAATATGACACAAGACTTTGGAACTAGAAAAAATAATATTTATAATACTGTAATAGAAGGAATAGGGTGAAGGAGGTCAAAACATCCATAGAAAATTTTTGGTACTATTACAACATTCCCTTCCACTCTTTGAATAACCCCTATTTGGAAGACATAGTGAAAGTATTTAGTGAGGGTGGGAAAGGAACAAATCATCTTCTAAACATGAATTAAGTGGACCACTATTGGAGGATATTATGATTAACACACATTTTCTTATAGAAGAGCAAAGGATGATATAAAAATATTTGCAACATTTTTTTAGATGGGTGGGTAGATGCAATAAATTGTACACTCCTAAACTTCATGGTGGCTTTGAGTGGATCCATGGTCTTCCTAAAGTTTGTTGATGTCTCATGAGAGGTAAAAATGCATAGTTATTATTTAGTTTTTTGGAGGAGGTTGTGGTAGAAGTAGGCATGGAGAATATTATCTACATAGTGATGGAAAATGTTATACAATATGTATCTATAAGTATACTTCTTTAGGATAAGTACCCTTCTATATTTTGGATATCATGTGCTTCCCATTGCATTGATCTCATGCTAGATAACATTGGCCAAATGGTGTGGGTGAAGACTATCTTAAAAGATGCAAAGAACATAACATGGTTTATCTATAAACACACATGGATACTCAACTTGATGAGGGAGCACAATTATGGGAAGGACATTTTTTGCCTAGGGGCTAATATAGTTACCTCTAATTTCATTGCCTTATAGAGCCTTATCTCAGCATGCTCTACTTTAAAGTAGATGTTTGTGTCTAAGGAATGGGATGCCTCACCATTTAATACTAAAAAGGAAGGGCAACAACTATTAAACCAAGTGCATAATAATTTATTCTAGGAAAGTATTCAAGAAATTCTCAAGGTAATTGCAATTTGTTTATTGAATTAAAATTGAAATTTTAAAATATTATTTTATACTTGAGTATTACTTTTCCTAAATTTTTAATATTTAATATTTAATTGTAGGTTACTAAATCCTTGGTAAAGGTTATTCACCATGTATATGGTGAATAATTATCCATGGGCTATATGTATTAGGTAATGGATAGAGCCAAAGAGGTCATTTTTTATTATTGCAATGGTAGTCCATAAAATTATGAAGCAATAAGCTATAATTTTTAGACGAAATAGATAAGGCAAGTTGTATATTCAAAATCTCTTTTGCATGAGGTGACATTTTGAGTATCTTTCCAAAGGAGACTTGAAATTCTATTTCACATGATGAAGATCTACCTCCATGTACATGTATATGTTGCTATGTATATGTTTATGTTCAAGAGGTGTTTTGTAAGTTAATTAATAAACACCTAAGTTTTTATCTCTAAAAATCCTCTTAAGATAAGATTGACTAAACTTAAGCAAGATCACTAAATTTGTAAGGTAGATGAAATAATACAATAATACAACCAACAAAGTTCCTATCCTAGAATTCCTTTTTGATTTGAATGATTTGTTAAAACTAAAGAGAGTTTTTATTTTCAATATAAACAAGATATTATGTAGTGAATAAGCTAACCTACGATGTAGCTATATGACTTTATATTCCTTGCCTAATTTCATTTTGAAATGAAAGGTTTAAACTATCCTAAGAATTCCCTAATTTGTCAAAAATAAATGTGCTTTAGGAAAAAATTATAGAAAGTAAGAAATTAGAACATAGAAAATAGTGAAAAGATAGTAAACAAAAAAATTTAGGGGTATAATTACCTATTTCCATAAGGCTAATAAAAATCACCACAAAATAAAAAGTGTCATTGGATTTAGTGGCAGATTTGAAACCTGCAACTAAAGGGGGAAACAATTAGAAGTAGGTCTAATGGGGCTATCTGATTATAGAGTGTCGTAGATATTATATTATTTGGTATATTGAAGTACCATGGGTACTATTGTAAATATTAGTTTAGGGAGTGTGTTTTATATTTGTCTAATGTATGTGTCAAAGTGTGGAGAGTATTATGTGTTATCTAATAAATATGTGTCACGATGTAAAGTGAAAGGTCATGTAATCATGATAAGATTTGTCATAATGTGAGGCATGTGAAAGGTTGTATCTCTTGTGAGTTTGATGAGAGTAATAGTTAAGAGTATTAAAGAGTCATTTGTAAGGTTATATATTGGAGACAAAGCCCCATGAAATGTTATTTAATTTAACATAATGAGATTTATGAATGTAATAGAGAATTGTCTTGTTGAGAAATACTTGGGTTATTTGTGAATATATTTTATATGATTGATACTTGATCTTGGAGAAATTTGCCTATGAAATAATCTAGCATAATTACCAACAATGGTAGTAGAACTATCTTGGGAGTGCATTTGTGGTTCAAGTGCCATATTGCAAGGGTAAGAAAAAAAATTAAAGGAGTGGAGATATTATTGAAGAAATTATTTCAAAGAGGAAGAGATTGTTGCATGAGAAGATTTAAGGTGAAGAAATATAGAAGAGAATTTCTTGAAGAAGAAGAAGGATATTGATTGGATAATTGTTGGAGGATATTGTGATGATATTTTGATTGGACAATTGCTAAAGGAGTTGCTATATTATGAAGGATTGAATGATTAGAATGTGAAAAATAAAATAGAGGTAAATAATACATTAGAGAAGAATACGTGGATGATTTACTAGAAGAAAGAGGAACATAAAGATTATATTCTATAAGGAGAAGTTGAGCCTGTGAAGAGTGAAGAGCATAGCCTATGAGGAAAAATTAAACCTATGAAGAGTGAAGAGTGAGACAATGAGACTATAAGTAGTAATAATGTAAATTGTTATGATATGGATTAAATGCATTGAGATTTTAGGAACAAAAGAATACTTTGCGGAGAAGATATTAGCATTGGAATAAATTCAACGTCAAAAGGAGGTATATATTAATATACATCAAAGGATAAATATATTGAAGTGAGCACCTAAAATAGATAGTAGAGAGGAATACTAGAGCCATAGAGGAAAGCAAGAAACAAATTTGGGAAATGTAATGCTTATTGTAGTAGTGCCTACAGAGGAGGTAATTATAGAGATATTAGTAGAAACATTGAAGTGAAACACCACCAGAGTTATTTGTCATGTGTGAGAAAGATAAAAGGTGAGTACAATAAGTATAAGATAAAATTTATCCACATATTTTGGGACTGAGTGCATATTTGATTTATTTTGGGTATGCATGATTTAATAAATTTGGAGTTATAAGGTTTGATGCTAAATTTGGATTTTTTTTTAATTTGGATACATAAGGAAAATAAATCATTTGTTTTTTGATTAAAGAATTAAGTGAAATAAATGAATTGATGAATGGGAAAAATAAGAAAACAAAATATTTGAAATTTATAGTGAAGTTTGAATTGATTGGAATTTGGATCAATATAAAAATTGATTATGAAATCATGAGAGAATTGAATGAAATGAGTGAATGGTGAATTGAAATTTGAAGATTAATTTATTGATATTTGTTTTTTGAATTTACATGGTGGAATCGGTAGCCACAAAAAATTTGGGTAGTTATCCAGCTTTTATGTTCACCATAGTATTTTGCATTGTCCGCCTTGGAAGCCGCCACACAATTCTTCGCACAGTCCACCCCTATAACCACCATGCCACCATTTTACGTCATTGAAAGAACCAGGAAAGGGACAAGCATTCAGTTCAGCGAGGACTGAGATTTGAACCTTGGATCTCCACCCCCCTTACAAGGTTTGGTCGAACCAATTGGTCTACACGATTAATTTATTAATATTGAAAGAAGGATTTATGAAATTAAATTTGAAAATTTAGGAGATAAGATGGGATTAAAATAATTGAATTGAATTTGAAATTTGATGAGTTTAAATATTGATGAATGAATTGAATATTTATGAAATTAAAATTTAATATTCGTGAAATTGAGTGATTAAATAAGAGAGAAAAAAATTAAAATTAAAATTTTGGGAGTTATAATAAGTAAATTGAATTAAAATTTTGATTGAAGAAGAATTAAAAATTGACTTGTGGAAAATCATCATGGAAGAAATTACTCAAAATGCATATTTAGAGGATAGTGAAGAAATGTTGGAAAATTTAAAACATTGCACACAAAGCATGATAGAGAATGCTAAAAAACAAAAAGATGCAAAATTAAAGAAGATATTACAAACAATTTTCAGCGAAGCACAAAGCAAAGATACAAAGTAAGAATAACAAAATATGAAGGACAAAGACTAGAATCAGATATTGAAGACTAAAAGTCTTCACACCAAATAATGTAATACAGATAGGAGGATGTTGGATATATTACATTATTTGGTATATTGAATTACCATGGGTACTATTATAGATATTAGTTTAGGGAGTATGTTTTATCTTTTTCTAATATATGTGTTAAAGTGTGGAGATTATTATGGATTATCTAATAAATATGTGTCAAGATGTAAAGTGAAAGGTTATGTAATCATGAGAAGCTTATTCATAATGACAAGCATTTGAAAGGTTGCATCTCCCATGATTTTGAGGAGAGAAATATTTAAGAGTACTAAAGATTCATTTGTAAGGTTATATATTGGAGATAAATCTCCATGCAATATAATTTAGTGTAACAGAATGAGATTTATGAATGTAATAGTGAAATTTCTTATTGAGCAATACTTGTGTTATTTATGAATATATTTTATGTGATTGATATTTGATCCTACAGAAATTTACCTATGAAATAATCTGGAATAATTTCCAACATAGATAAGTGATAACCTAGCTTCCTAAACTAATCAAACCTCTTGTTCTTAATAAAAAATAAAATTATACCTTGACCTTGGAAGGAAAATATAATTTGGAAAAAGTTCCACTATTTCAAAAGCACTACTAAATTTAGTGGTAGATTTGCCCTCTATAAAATAAAGATTCAAAAGTGTCAATTTTTTGATTAAGTGGCACTATTTACCTCACAACTATAAATTGAAGTGTTTTGAGCAAAATATTAGAGCAAATTTGGTCTAGATGTTGTCAAATTCAATCATATGGGAAAAACCCTAATTCCTAAGGCCTACAAGCCTAGGAATTCATGAATTCTTGCCAAATGGTTTTCAAATTTTATAAAACTTGAAGGGAAAATAATATAAGGTAGAGATAAGAGGGAAATAACTATTAATTGATTAATTTGATTGAGATTGTCTAAATAGCAAAGCAATGGTTCTAATATGGCTTCAAAATAGAGTAGAAGTTCATAAAACTCTACAAGACTTATGAAAAAGCAAATTGGGAGCTATGTTATCATGAAAGTATGTCAAATTAAGAAATATATAGCTATGATGGTCTACAACTATGATTAGAGAAGGATTTGATCCCACTAGAGACACGAATGCCTAAGGGAAACTAAGATTATAATAATATACCAAAATATTAATAGATTCAATAGCTATAATGCTTGTAAATGAGATCAAAGAGAGCAATAAAATACAAAATATACTTATTAATATGAAGATATAAGTTATAATAGAGGCTTGAAATCATATAGCATGAAAATAAGGAAGCTAAAACATAATAAAATGATTATGCTTATGTAAAAAGATATCACAAATAATCATAAACATAAACAAACCTGCAATAAGATTATGTTAAGTGAAAGTGAGAATAAAGGCTTACCAAATTAGATAATATCAAAATTTTAGATTATTATAAGTGCATGAACAAGTAATATTAGCAATGATTGATAAGCAAAATAGAGTAAATAACCTTACACAAAATGATTAGAAATCCAAGTAAGTAAGAAATGGCTACAAATAAAATGAAGAGGCACAAGAAAACTTATTAGTGCTGCAAATAGAGATTAGAAGCATAAAATAACAAGAAGTATGAATATTAATGGCTACAAATGGAAATCCAAGTATTAGAAAAACTTAAAAAATATGTAAATGCATTAAAAACTATTGGAAATATGAGCAGGTTTTGTTGTCATTGATGTCAAAGAGTCAGTTTTAGTGAGCAGGGCAAAATAAAGGATGTCAAGAATCAGTTTCAACAAGAAGTGCAAGAGAAAGATTGCTTCTATGCCTAAGGGAAATAATATTATAATATCTCCTATTATAATATTCAATGTGGCTAGATGAGGTCTAAAGAGCAATAGGAAGGCCCAAGAAAAATAATATTATAATATTGTATTATAATAGTAAAGGTCTAAGGTTAAGACCCAAATATTTAAATTAATTATAATAATTTCATTATAAATTAATTTATAACTTAATTTGATTAACTCTAAGAGTTATTAAATTAATTATAAATTAGTTTATGATTTAATTTAAATAACCCTAAGGTTAGGGTTATAAGGGCACAAGGTTTAATTAATTCGAATTAAATCGAATTTAAAGGATCGCCAACGTTTTGAGCACATGGCACATTGCATAAAAAAGGAGTAAGTTTTATTTTAAAACTTTATCCATGCGAAAGAATTATTACCTAAGGAAATTGTGCATTGTGGTTAGAGAGGAAGAAAATCAAAGGGCAGACAAAGGAATAAAGTGAAGTGGGAGCACTAATGCTTATCCAAAGCATTGGGTAGTGCAATCAGCAGCCAAGGGTTGCGCTAAGTTTTTCATAGGTGCAAGGTTAAGGGTTCAATCCACATGGTCTTCATTTTTTAAGAGGAGGTCTTTTGTTTTGTGCCATCAAAAAGGGATAAAGGGAAGGCGCGTGCCTTTACCTTTGTGTGGAGGCACATAGCCCACTTGGTGGGTGCACGTTGTGCGAATGCGCTTGGAAGGAGGGGTTTGCATGTTCAAAATCTGCTAAGGCATTTTTGGTGGATTGACAGAGGTATGCGCTCACATTTGATAAGGTTTAACGTTGCATCCAAAAATTACAAAGGCGGAAATTAATTTTTTTATTTTCTAAAGTTTTATTAATTGAAAATTGCATATTTAAAAGGATTTATGAGCTCTACAAGGGAGTTAAAAGGGTATGCAAATTTTTACTTTTGGTGTTTTATTTTTAAGTGATTTAAGTTTATAAAAGGAGTAATAAGGTGTGCCAAGGGTGTTAGATGTTATTTGTTGAAATAAAGTCATATTATAAAAATTGATTTGAAAGGAGAAATAAGGTAAAGTTGATTTTTGATATTCTGACTTGGTGAAATATTTTTGAAATAAAATATTAAGGACATATTTGTGATATCTAACCATTGAGATTGTCAAAGAGGTTGAGTGTGATTGAGACAGGTTTTGAGGTCATTCCTCCATCAAGAAAAAAATATGGGCATATCTTCCTTGTGAGTGAAATATTGTTGGATGTTGTGAATGCTAAGTTGGAGTGAAAAATATTGTTTAATAAGCATTTCTAAGTTTGGTTTTGAGATATCCAATGTTGATTGATGTGGGTTTTCGGGAATGAAATTTGATACTAGAAATCTTATTTGGTAAGCATTGTTGGAAATGATTGAGTGAGTTCTCACATGTATGTTGGGTGAACATTTGTGAAGTCAATTGAGTGTGAACTATCTTGAACTAGGATTTGTGAAAGATCATGAGTATCATTGTTATGTGAAATTTGTTTGGTAATCATTGTTGACTAGGCTTTCATTGAGTGATTGGTTGAGTGGAGTTGATTGAGTATAACTGATTGGAAGTGTTGGAGTGATAGTTCAAGTTTTGTGAAAAAAAATTGTCTTTATTCTTAATTGATTTGAAGAGAGTTTGGAAGTGATTGAGCATTGTTGAAACATATTGAGTCTCTAACCATTATCTATATGTTTCTATGGTTGAACAAGAGATATTAAAAGTGATTGAGCATTGTTGTGAGTGTGAAGCATATTGAGTCTCTAACCATTCTCTATATGTTTTTGTAAGTTAAACAAGATTCTATGTGAAGCTTGTTTGTGTGATTGAAGAGGTTTTCTATGATAGATTGAGTTGATTTGAATAAGATTTTGTGAAATCTTGTGAGCTGATTTGAGTAAGTCCTAGAGTGGAATTAAAGACTGAGTCAAGTAAGCTTTTATGGAAGCTTACAATGCATATTTAAGGTAAGTCTTAGTGAAGACTTGTTGAGCAGATTGGACAAGTTCTAGTGAGGACTTATTTAGAATATTTGAGGTAAGTCTTAATGAAGACTTGTTGAGTAGATTGGACAATTTCTAGTGAGGACTTGTTGAGAACATTTGAGACAAGTCTTAGTGAAGAATTGTTGAGCATATTGGACAAGTTCTAGAGAGGACTTGTTGAGCAGATTTGAGTCAAGTTCTAGTGAGGACTTGTTGAGAAGATTTGAGGTAAGTCTTGGTAAAGACTTGAGAGCAGTTTGAGCAAGTTCTAGAGAGGATTTGTGGATAGATTTGAGGTAAGTATTAGAGTATATTTGTGAGCAGATTTGATTGATTTATTTATTCAAACCTTGATTTAAGGTTTGGGGCAGATCTAGCAGAGTTGATTTGTGATTGAGTCAATCTTTGTGTTAAGGCTTGAGGGTATATTTGAGGATAGAGTTTGGTACAAATTTGAGGATAATTTTGTGTCAAACTAGAGAAAGAGATTGAGAAAATTTATGCTAGATCGAAGGACTATGTTTAGTGCATATTAGATACAAATATTGAGAAGATTTGTGCTAGATGGAAGGACTGTGTTTAGTGCAGATTTGAGATAGATCTAAGAGTAAGCTTTGGAGGTGATAGAGTAGAGGATATTAGTCTCTAGTGGATACATTTCCATTAGCCATGGCAGTGAGGATAGATATATTCTAAGTGAGGACAAATTCTTCTATGGATAGATATCCACAAGCCAATATAGTGGAGGCAGTAGTCTTCTAAAGGATCACTAGCTAGAGTAGAGGAGGAGTTCTTTCGTGGATAGAGATCCACAAACTAGTTGATGGGATTGGTTTCTCCTATTGATAGAGATCCACAAAATTGATTAGGGGATTGGTGTCTCCTTTGGACAGAGGTCCATAAACATTGTAATAGAGAAAATATTCTCAAGATATTTGTTGAGAAAAATTTAGTGAAATATTTTCTTCGTGGAGTAGCCCACATTGGGTGAACCACGTTAAATTGGTGTCTCTATTATGTGGTGATTTGTGCATTGATTTGATTAATGCTATTGATATTTCCATTGATATATTACATAATATTGTTTGGAAAAGAAGAGAAAAAAGTGGTCTTATATTGTTCACCCCCCCTCTCAGTATAAGCTTGTGTTCTTCAAAAATATGGAAAGGAGATGAAAAGAGAATGGGGCTAAGTATTTTACTACCTAGTAGGACCTCCTCTTAGAACCAAGATGATCTATTTGCCCTGATGCCTCTTTAAATTGATCTATTTACCCAAAATACTTGATTCAAGTGCTCCAAATGCAAAAAATGAGATAAATGAGAACAAAAGAGAATGAGAGAAAATTTTGGCAGAATATGGCTATCACAAATACTTCAATGAAATACCCATCCCAAAATCTCTATTTAAATGTTTTGGAAGGATTGATCCTTGGAGGGAAATAGGGTTAAATATATCATTAGGGAAATGACCAAATTAAAACTTTGTAGGCTTGAGGAGAGGATTGAGCATGTGTGATCAGACCAATGAGTGGGATGAAGGAATTCACGTTCTTCTAGATCATGTTGAGAGATTTTATTTGTGTTGCAAAAGCATCACTTAAAATAGTAGTAAATTAAAGCAAGTGGCACTTTTAACAAACTATCAAGTTGACTAGTAAAAATGTTGAAAAATGTTTGTTTTGTAAAATCCCCAATGAAAAGCAATAGCACCACTATCGCACTTTTAAAAAGTGTGGCACTTTTGAAAAGAGAAAAAATTTGATGTCTAAGTTGCGAAGATTATGGTGATTGACTATAGATATGATGTTTGGTGTCTTGTCTAGAGTTGAGGATTACTAGGCATGCCAAAATTGGGTATCTATATTTTGCTCCATTTTGATGTTATTATTGTGAATAAGAATAAAAAATATATCATAGGACCCCAATTTTGACACTATGGTGCTTGTTGATGTAATGGTTTGTTGTGCTAAATAATTGATCATAAACATAGTTGATTTGAGAAATTAAAAATTTGTCAATGTCATTGGTACATGTGTGCCTTGAAATTGATACCCCATGGTTACCTTGTAATTGATGCCCCATGGTTACCCCCTCGATATTTGTCCTAAAATGTAAATTTGTAGAAAATTTTGATAAAATAGGGCATTAAGATGATCATGTGGATAGAAATGACAACCAGGAGTGAAATTTAGGTATGTCAAGTGGGTGGGTAAAAGGAGGAGAGGGGATAAAAATGAATTCATTTTACCATGCAATGTTGCTTGTTGGGAGAGCTCTTGATTTACTATTTTGGAATTGATGGTGAATATCAAGAGACCAGTCCATCATGTGGACTTGGTTTGAGGGTTGACTCGAGCACCAGAGATATTTTTATGGTTATGCCCCAAATCCATAACTTGAAATTTTAATTTTGGGTCAATTTTTTTTCTAATTAGTGGTGTTTTTTATGAGTGGTGCTTCTAATAGTGGCACTTTTTTCAACTATTGGTGCTTTTGCCATTGTTGGTGCTTTTGAAAAACTAGGAAAATGAAGTGAGGTTTGTTGAATGGGTTTTGTTTGTATGGTTTGTAGGAGTTAGGTATTTTGGTGAGTTGAAATAAACAACTGAGGGTGATGGATAAGATATTAGAGTTGGTTGGTGATCATGACATTGGAGTGTTGGTTGTGATTGTCTTGTATCATGTTGTATTCATGCCAAATATTTTGATCAACCACTACTTATAATGCTAGCAAAGAGATGATACCCAAATATGAGTATATTCCAAAGAGATGACACTTTTACTAGAGGATGTATGGTGGATTATCTAAGTTCTAGTTTGAGGGGTTTTTATTTGGATTGGTAGGGATTATAGGATGGGTATGCATTAAATATCAAGACTATTATGTGTTATTGTATTAGGTATTTTTATGGTAGACACTAGCCAATAAGTGTTTCCTTGGGGATGAGGAGAGGTTATTGAGAGCATGGATGAGCATTAGACTATCTATGCATGGGCTCCAATGATCTTGGATAGTTTATACAAGACTCTTTATCATGTAGTTTATCACAATGGAAATATTTTAGTGGGATGCACACTTTTGTAGGTGTGGCCCTAGGAGAATATTCTTTTCCATTAGGTGATTGATGGTCTAAGAGGTTTACAAGTTACCTGTTAGCCATGGAGAGACTGATACAGGTGGGTTGAGGCAATTGGAAGCTAGATCAAGTGAGGTGGATCCAATGGGTGGATGATGGAGATAAGGATTATGAGATCTATCACTATGATAGAGTGGTTTATTAGTTATAGGGGTACAAGAGATAATAGAGATAGGATAGGTTTGGATTCAACAAACCATGTGAAAGAGGGAGATTGATCCTCCTAACTTACTCTCCTTTGTAGAGGAGAACATAGATGATGTGGTGATCCCAGATCTAGGCATGGGTGATACTAGATTTATGGAGGGCTACCTAAGGTGGTATGTCAACTTTATTTAGATATGGGTGACACTAGAGGATTTACATGTAAGGTGAGTAGCGTCAGTGAAGGAGATGACATCAATACTAGTAGGTATTTATCATAGGCTAGGTAAAGATGTATCTACTTGGAGGGATGCTCAACAGGCATCTAGGGTGAGGTTAAGGATGATATTAGAGTAGAGGATGCCCCATTGGATGTGGATCCTTTGGCTATTGTACCCCATTATATGGGGAATTTGGATGGTATGGTCCTAGCAGGTAAATCAATGAAGCTATTTAGGTAAATATGGAAACCTTGATGAGGAGCTTCCATAAGGTGAGATTATAGTTGATGTTAGTTGAGGTAGCATAAGAGGACAAAGCAGATAGATCTTGAGAGAAGATGGTGAGGCAAGATTCCATTATTTCTAGCTATAGGCTAAGGTTGATCAAGCTACTCAAAAGAGGGATGAGGCCCTTTCTAGAGTAGGGAGAGGACTTAATATAGATGTGATACATGTGTTGGTGGGTTCATCATAATAGTAAGTAACCCAATTGGAGGGAATGTTGATGGGATAAGGGTGGATATTTATAGGATGAGGATATACCTATGGGTAGCTGAGTTGGAGGTTGAGGTAGAGAGGAAATAAGCTAGGCATTGTTAGTTTTATGTTGTGTAGTAGTGCCTGCCTCATAGAGGGAGCCATCATTGATATGCATGAGGTGTAGGGCTTAGTATATTAGTAGATATTCATTAATATTAGTGGGATTTAGATCTCCACCATCTCCACCAACACTAGAAATGGGATATGCAAGGTCCTCTTATGGGTGGTATAGTCTCTTGAGGATGAGTGTATCAATTTTGATATTGTGGTACACTAGACCCATAGGCATGTATTACTTCAAGGATTTTATGCAGTAAAAGATTGAGAAAATAATATGTGACTTAGATAAAGTAAAACAAATAGAAAACATAAGAAATATGAGAAAATATAGGCATTAAACACAAGTAGACTATGATAAAATGTGTCACCCAAGTGGTGGTCTAGGAAACCATATAATGAACAAATGCTAAAGGTGATTTGATTTTATTACTAAGTGATGACCTAAGAGTTGTTAATGGATAAACATTTAGGAGTATGTTTTGATTTAATTTTATTTATGAGTGATGGTTTGTGGACCTAATAAAGGATAAGCGCTCAACATGATCCTATTTTTAAGATTTAACCTTTAAGCCAAGACAAACACTCATAGATATGATGATTATGTCTAAAGATATGCATAAGATCTTAGAACTGTATCTTTAAGTGATGGCCTAAGATGTATAATAATGAACAACCACTCAAAATATGTAATGATCATGATTCCATCTCTAAGTGTTGGACTAAGAGTCATGATAATGAACAAGCGCTTAGAGAATAGAATGAAATATAACCCATGATTCCCATTTTGAGTTTTATCCTTTAAGACAAGACAAAGATGATATATGTAATGTGTACAATATGATATATAGAGAGATATTATGGTTAGTAATGTTAGTAATTGTTAGTAGTTATATTATACCACAAGGGATTTAGATTAAAGGATTTTATTGAGTATATCTAAGAAATATCTTATGCCATAAGGGACATAGTCAAAAGGAATTTACTAAGCATATCTTAGCAATGTCTTACATCAAGATAGGCATAGCTTGAAGAACTTTATTGAGCATATATGAGCAATTGTCTTAAATTGTGAGAGGCATAGCCTAAAGGACTTTATTGAGTATATCTAAGGAATGTCTTACACCATGATAGGCATAGCTCAAAGAACTTTATTGAGCATATCTATGCAATATCTTATGTCATGAGGGATGTAGCCTAAAGGACTTTACTAAGTATATATGATAAATTATCTTATGCAATGAGAGGTGTATCCCAAAGGAATTTAATGATCATATCTAAAAAATTATCTTACTTTATGAGAGACATAACCTAAAGGACTTTATTGAGTATATCTGATCAATGTCTTACATCATGAGAGGCATAGCCTAAAGGAATTTAGTGAGTATATCTAAGCAATGTCTTATTTCATGAGAGGAATAGCTCAAAGGAATTTAATGAGCATATCTAAGCAATTATCTTATGTCGTGAGAGGTATATTTTGAAAGACTTTACTAAGAATATCTTATCAATTGTCTTATGTCATGAGAGGCATAGCCTGAAGGACTTTACTAAGCATATCTAAGAAATTTTCTTATGCCATGAGGGATATAGCCCATAGGAATTTCATGTCTATATCATAGGGGATGTAGAATATATCTTATCATATTTGAGCAATGTCTTACTACATAAGAGACAAGGACCATAGGAATTTTATGTCTACATCATAAGGGATGTAGAGAAGATCTGAGCACATCTGATATGATGCATTTTCTAGAATATAAATGTTTGTAAATGATGTTTGTGCACAATCTGATGTAAAAATGTTCATGATAATGTGTATGCATAACACATAATTGTAGAAGGTATGACATAATTGTAGTTGATTGTGAAAGAATGTTTTGTATATTTTCTTTGAAATTTTCCTCCAAATGGGTATAAGATGTATGGAGAAGATATATTGTGATGTTAGGATGATGTGATTTACTCAATAGAAACTTGGAGGGTGGATTACCTTCAAGTGTGTGTAAAGAAAATGTATAAATGTGTCAACTTCAATTTGAAAATATTTATTTGGATCTCAATTCAATTTTTTTATAAGATAAATATGATGAAGATGTACTAAATTACCTAGTATATAAGTGAGAGTTTCAAAGCCTTGTTTCTATTACTTAACGTATACGCAAATATTTTACAGATACGCAAGATATTGGATATAAGATCTAATTTCTTTGTTGATATATAAGGAAATTGGGACCTTTTGTGAGAAGAGTGTTGCTAAGTGTATCTACAAAGGTAGTAGAAACTCTATTTCCAAGGACTAGCATATTTATAAATAATTATGAACATGCAATATACTAGAAACAAAGTGTCGACTTTCCTAGATGGCATGTTGGACCTCACAACATATCACAAATGTAGATTATAGATATTGAATTTGAAGAGTATGTTTGATGATATTTTATTCATCTCATGCCTATATAGTAGACCAAGATGGAAAGTTTGATAATTTTTATCCATTGGATGGTAGGCATACAAATAATTTCATGGTTACAAGTTATTATATCAATTAGTTCAATCCCCTAGAGTGGTCTAGTGGATAAGTTAGATCATGTAGTACATCATGTAGATAAAGTATGATAAGTTATAGATATTGTGCCATGATATCACATGGACATCTAATAAAAGGTGAAGTTCCTCATATTTGTCTGACATATGTACAAGAAATTGTATATGCACAAAATATTGATAAGAGAAATCATCTTTTCTCAAAGGTCCTATGTGCTACCATGGTATGATGACCAATATTTTTCATCGACATAATATTGATAATATTTTAAAAGATAATGTCCTTATGCATGTGGAAAGGATATATGTAATTATACTTATAGGATGTAACAACAAGTCTTAGATGTCATATTTTACTATTGCATGATATTCCAAGGAAAGATTATGTCTCTAACCTTTTTGTGGCATATGTACAATAAATTGCTTATGCACAAAACATTGGAAAGAAATATTACCTTTTATTGGAGGTGCATGCAATGGTGAGATATGACAACTAATACTCATCATCATCATGAAATAAAATGTCCCTAGCCAATTCATAGACCAATGAGGAGCAACAATACTATATGATCTACTACCTAGTACATATATAATTTGTTGTGTACACAAAGTGCTTATCACATAGTCTTATTGCCCTCATGGGTCTATATATAGACAAGGTAAATTTATGTTATTGGGATTATGATTGATGCTGAATTTGACTGCTTAATATACCCTTGGAAGGATCAAGCCACATGCACCCATGTTTGGCAAATTTTGTAAGTGATTATAGGTTTGTAATACATAGGTATGTAGATACATACCTATGTCTCTAAATATCTTGGTCAATACACTGGGCATCATTGGTAAGATAAATCATCTTTTTTCAAAGGTCCTATGTGCTACCATGGTATGATGATCAACATTTGTCATTGACATAAGATTGGTAATATTTGAAAAGATAATGCCCTTATACATGTGAAAAGGATATATGTAATTATATTGATAGTATTTAATAAATATTCTTAGATGTCGTATTTTACTATTGCATGATCTTCCAAGGAAATATGATGTCTCTAACCTTTTTGTGGTGTATGTACAAGAAATTGCTTATGCACAAAACATTGGAAAGAAATATCGTCTTTTATTGGAGGTGCATGCAATGGTGAGATATGACAACTAATATTCATTATCATCATGAAATAAAATATCCCTAGCCAATTCATAGACTAACGAGGAGCAATTGTACTATATGATCTACTACCTAGTGCATATATAAGATATTGTGTACACAAAGTGTTGATCACATAGTCTTATCACCCTCATGGGTCTATAAATAAACAAGATAATTTTATGTTATTGGATTATGATTGATGCTTAATTTGACTTCCTAATAGACCCTTGGAAGGATCAGGCCATATGCACCCATGTCTAGCAAATATTGTAAGTAATTATAGGTTTGTAATACAGGTATGTAAATATAGATTCACTCAATGATGTATGAGGTGATAAAATAGGTGAAGAAGATATTGAGGTGATATTGTACAAATGATATAAAAATATGTTCTAGGTCTAATATATAGTAAAAATATGATCGATATTAGAAGAGGAAGAATTTATTGGTTGATAGTGTCAAATTTCCTAGTATATCGTCAAGTGGATTTGGGGGTTGCTTGTCAGCTAGCGCATATACAAAAAAATGCAAACACACGAGGTACCAAATAAGGGGATCATATTTCCTCAATGTTATTTAATGTAATTTAAGACTTTTGTGGTAAGTTTTATGTTGATTTTACCAACCATGGTAGTTGAAAGGGTTTATCCAATACTCACCCTACTCATAAGAAACCATGAATATGCAATATAGTAGATAAAGGGTTCTTGCCTACCTAGGTGGCAAATTAGGTCTCATAACAATTCAAAAAGATATATTATGATCCAAAAGAGATGCAATTGATTGTATTGATATAAAATATAGTGATAATGTCCTATATTACCTAGTATATTGACTAGTGGATTTAGTCATCATCATTCATCACCTAGTGCATATACAAAAGTTTGTAAACACGCAAGGCATCGATTGAGAGTGGTTGATTCTCTCATCAATATATAATGTAATTAGAACTTTTGTAATGATATTATTTTTGAATGTGACAACCATGATATAATAGGTCCTTTATCCATCAACTAGTATATTTGCAAGGAATTATGATCATGCAAGATAGTGGATAGAGAATGTTTGTCTATTTAGGTGGCACATGGCATCGCACAATGTAATCACATGAGAAAATAAAAGATATGTAAGTTCCTTAATAAATATATATTTCCAATGGCACCCACCATGTATGGGGGTTCCAAGTATCCACTGGCTAGCATACTTTGTAAAGATTTATAAGACTATGAGGATTTGGATATACTAGGATCCCCTATGCTTGGTCAATACGTTGGGCAACATGATGTATTGTATATGTGGATTCTTTTTTATTGCATACTTGTTTAATAAACCAAGCGAGAAGTATGATCCCTATTAATATAGTACCTAGTTGGTTTACAAATAATTTTAGGTCTACAAGACATTGGATTGATAAGGTTTCACTGCTTGAATGTTCTATTAAATAAGCAATCTTTGATGAATTTGTATGATGATTATATATCATTATTATTTTATAGGTCATTCAAAGATTCTAAAATCTTCATCTATGACATGACATGTCTATAATAAATTATAGAATTGTAGAACACCATATGAACAAATCAAGGCCTTAAGACATCCTATTAAATGATCATGAGAGTTGGTGATATACAAAGTATTTGGAAAATTATGTTGACACTTGGTTTGTTGATAAGTAAAAACATGATGTGAAAGTATTAGTGGTTATAAGATTATTAAAATTCTAGGTAATCTAACAAGTTATTTTTGATCCAAATGGTTAAGATATCATGGTGTTGTTGGGATAGAATAAAGAGATATGGTAGGATAATTAGTGTTTTGGATGATCATATCATACATCAATTAACCCAATAGAGGGGAAATAAGAGAAGAAAAATTATAGTGAATAAGTAGAAGTAGGTTTTGTAGAATAAATCAAGGCAAATAATTTATGGGACTGGGAGGACCACTAGCATCAGGTACCTAGTACAAATCCAAAGCAAGTGGTCATTTTGCTAACTAGGCTCATCATATCCTCATTGTGGACCCTCCTGAATCAATGGTATGAATAGGCAAGCCCAATAAATCATGTAATCAAGCATGTGTTTTTAGGCATATATGTATTTCAAGCATCCATGCATATAGGAAACCATATAAGTAGGCACATGAGTAGGAAAGTCGTGCATATTTAAGCATAATTTTTTAAGATGTGTTATGTTGATTGGTTATTTATGTTCTTTGTTGTCTCATGTGCCTAGGTGATAGGCTCCAAAGCCAAATTCATAAGTGATAATGAAGGGACATAACCAATCAGGCTTAAATGTGCATTTTTGTTTATCTTTAGCATTGGTGTTCTTTTGATTCTCTTTAAGGACTAGGTCCCTAATTTCAAAGGATCTTGGACTTACCTTTTTATGATAGGCATTGAAATTTCTATCTTGTTAAATTTTTAAGTGCTCTAGGTCATTGATACACTATTTTTCTAAATTTTCTAATTGATTAAGGTGATCTAAATGATATTGATCACTGACCATGAGTCTTGCAGTAAGACTCTTAAAGAAGGAATTTTAAGTTCAAAAGGAAAAAATGCCTCAATACCATAAACTAAAGCATAAGGTGTTGCCTTTGTCGACATACAAACACTAGTTCAATATGTCCACAAGGTGGGATATAATTGTAAGTGCCAGTATTAGCCATTTAACTGACCAATTTCTTAAGAATTTTGATTAATGTTTTATTATATGATTTTGTGTGGTCATTTTATTAAGGGTAGTAAGGTGTTGACCATTTTTGTTGAATTTTATATTTGGTATTAGACCCTTTGGGATTCTTAAATGGTATAACATTATTTTAAATTAAGAGCGATGGTATGCCATAGCAGCTAATGATTTGATTAACAATACATTTTGAAATTTGAATTCCAGTTGCTAAATATAATGGCATGGCTTCAACCCACTTAGTAAAATACTCATTGATAGTGATAATAAACTATGTCCATTTGATGATTAAGGGTTAATTTTACCTATTATTTCTAGGCCCCAAGAAGAGAAATGTCAAGGTGATATGATTGGTTGTAATTTTTGTGAAGGACCATGAACAAGATTATCATATAATTGGTATTTGTCACATTTATTGGCATAGTTTCAAGTGTCTTTTTTCCATATATGGCTAGTAATAACCCATTATAAGGAGATTTCTTGCTATATTTAATCTACCACATGATCCCTCATGAGCTTTCTTAATAATTTTATGTGCTTCTTTTGAACCAATACATCTTAGAAGTATGCCCTCAAAGGAGCACCGATATAAGATATATCCTTTGATTGCATACTTACAAGCTTTTTGTCTAAAATATTTATATTTTTGTTGATTTCATCCTTCAAGAAACTTTTCATCCTTTAGGAAGTTGAATATCTCTTGATACTAAGGTTCTTGAGGTGAAGCAGATTTGATGGAACAAGCATTTAAAAGTTCTTGACTTGATTTTAGAGTTATAGGTTCTTTTATTGCTAGATCATGGAATAGATTCTACTATAATCTTGTCAAAATAAGACATTAACTTATCTACAATGTCTTTGTATGATTTTAATTTATCATCTTGGTTTGATAAAAACTATTAATTTGGTTAATCACTAATTGAGAATCACCAAAAATAGCTAACATTTTGATCCTTATATTTATCTTGGCTCAAAGTCCTCAAATAAGTTATTTATATTCTATTGTGTTATTGGTGCATGAAAAATAAAGTTTAAATGGCAAGGGTATGAGTTGTTGTGGGGTAACCAAAATAATTTTGTATCTCACACCTTTGGCATAGTGGACACCATCAAATTAAATTATGAATGACTTAGATGCTTGGATTTTTATGGTATAAATGACTTCATTATGGAATTCTATGTTTAGTGAATGCTTAGATTCTAAAAGTGCTATAGCTAATTGATATGCGATTACTTTTCCTTCTAATGATTTTTTATTAATAAATTAAAGATCAAATTTGCTAATATCAATAACCCATTTGGTAGTTCTTCTAGAGAGATATGGTTTTGACATTAAGTATTGTAGGGGATCTACTCTTGCTATAACATATATTTTGGCTAAATATATAGTGTCTTTTTTTTTGTGAGGAAAATATGACTATTAAAGATAACTTTTCCAATGGTGTATAACAAGTTTCATAGATAACTAATTATCTACTACTATAGAAGATAGCCCTTTATTGGTGTTTATCATCATATTGAGCTAGCATAGCTCCTAGGTCATGATTGGTGGTTGCTATGTATAGTAGCAATGGTTAAGTTGGAATAGGTGGTACCAAAACAAGAGGTGTTAAAAGATAATCCTTAAGCTTCAAAAAAATTTGGCATTCATTGTCCTAGTAAAATTTAGTATATTTCTTTAATAATTTAGAAAAGGGTTGACACTTATTAACCAATTGCGATATGAGTCTTCGAATGGCTTGTAGTTTTCCTTGAAGACTACAATTTTTGGTAAGATTTGTGGCAGGTGGCATATTTGTTATCGCTAATATTTGGTAGGATCCACCTCAATTCCATGATAGGATTATGACAAATCCCAACAACTTTCTTGATTTTACCCTAAAAAATGTATTTTTGAGGTTTTAACTATACTTTATATTCTCGCAATCACTCAAAGATACACCTTAAGTATTGGACATGATATTCACATTTTTGGAATTTCCCTTATTGTGGAATCAGTTACACAGACACACGAAATAAGAATATAATCCAAACTTAGTTGTATTAGCATAAGAATAGGTGCCTATAAATAGGTATTACAAGACATGACAATGGATAAGAATGCATTAAATAATGCTTATCCATAACTAACAAATTATTAAAATATGTACTATAATCCATATCATTCCTCCCCACTGAAGAAGCATTGGTCCCCAATGCATACAAAGGTGGAAGAGAAAGAAGGAAAAATAGCCAGGAGTATCGGGTACAACCGAAAATGTACTCTTGTTACAAAATATGAAGACCAAAATAACAAAGTTTGATAGGTCTTTAGAAAACCAAAATCTGACACTAGATCTAGATCAGGCTCAGAAAATTCTCTCCAATGATTATAAACACTATTATGCCAACGGATAGCTGAAATGGGTCCCTGAATTCGATAGAAGAAAACAACTAAAATATCGGAGAAGATGCCTTGAACCACGTGCCAAATGGAAAATTTAATTGTTGCGAAATTTAAGACAAGCGGGCATGCATTGAATTGGCTGAGCCATGCATTAATGGAGATGGAAAATATTAAATTAAATTAAAAACAATTTAATTTAATTTAATTAATTCATGGTTAATTGTGGGCCGCTTGCATTAAATTATTGGTGGACCAAGACAACGGTCAATGGAGACGAAAGTGATGGATTAAATTAAATTAAATAAAATTTTAATTTAATTTAATTATGGGTTTATGGATGATGTGAATGGGCAATGATCAACGAAGAATATTTAATTTAACGCATAATTATGGTATTTAAAAATAAGTGTGATATTAAATATTGTAATTTTAAATTAAATTAAAATTAATTTAATTTAATTTAAAAATTTCTCCAAGGGAAAGGGAGCAATGACTATTGTGGAATGACAACGACTAATTTGATGGTAACATGGGCAAGTGGCAAGTGGTAGGCATGTTTGACCGATGATAATGACTAGCAATCAACATGGGGTGAGAGGAGGAGGCCATGGGGGTGCACGGGCTAGAGAAACAAATTATTGATCTATGATGATAGGGAATGTTCAAAACAGTGCTTGGGAAATCAAGAGCAGATCACAGTGGCATCGAAAAAGAGAGACGACACTGGTAAACATCATATCACCATCAAAAATGTGATGTTGCAGGCATGAAGTGTGGAATCAATACTTGAAAACACAAAAACATGTTGAAAGGCCATAGAGGAGTTGAGGAACCACCAAGGAAGATGGCATGAAAGTCATGGATAAAAAATCATCACCTGAAATCAAGAGATCATCATAGTAAAATAGTGAATCATGCAGCGATGACAATAGTTCAACATCCAAAAATAGGAGAACATCGCTAGGAGAAACATGCATATCATAAAGTGTAATAGGCACGATGACAAGGGTAGAGAGGGCAGTGGAGTCATCAACTACAACAGATTTTGAAGAGCTTGGATCTACAACATTTGAATGGGTTTGATCTGCAACAGGAGCTTCAAATGAGCTTGGATCCACAATAGGAACCACATCATCTAGTGGAAATATGTTGGGTATATCACCTAGAGATCCTGATTCTAATCTAGGTATGGCTACAAATTCTTCAAGTTTTGGATCAAGGGCAAAATCTTGTTCTTCATCATTGAGATCTATGTCGACATGAATGAGAACTTCAAAATCTGGTACTTCGTTAGTAGCAACGATGATGTCATCTTTGAACTGCTGAAGACTGGTGATGAAATCTGCTTGGTTTTGTTGAATTTACATGAAAATTTTGATAAGGTTGGTAGAAATCTTTGCGAGACTCGACATCATGAAAAATGGTCACGAACGGAGTTTGGAAATAGTAAAAAAATGCAAGGTTAAAATGGGACAAAACCGCATAGAGAAAGCTTGCAAACAAAATATTGGAAACATATGTAACTACTCCATAGACAGATCTACGAAGGTGTTCTCATTCCCCATTTGAACCAATCTCGGCCTAGGGGAAGAGGATACTAGCCTGTAACCCATAACCTGCTATGATACCAATGTTGTGGAATCAGTTACACAAACACAAGAAATAAGAAGATAATTCAAACTTAGTTGTAAAGGCATACCTATAAATAGGCATTACAAGACATGACAATGGATAAGAATGCATTAAATAATGCTTATTTGTAACTAACAAATTATTAAAACATGTACTATAATCCATATCATGCCTAGAAGGTCATCTACATAGTCTTCTACAATATCATGCATGAAATCATGAAATATGTATGTCATTTATCTTTGATATATTGCACCTACATTCTTTAGGTCTAAGGGCATAACTTGGTAATAAAAGGTTCCCCAAGGTGTTATAAAATTTATGTTGGATTGATCTTTAGGGGATATTTTTTTTTTGGTTGTACCTTAAAATTCCATCCATTAGGAACAATATTTTGGATCCTACAGTAAATTTTACTATCATGTCTATGTTTGGTAAAGAGAAATCATCTTTGGGGTATGCCTAATTTATATCCCTAAAGTATGTATAGATTTAAATGGATCCTTCTTTATTTGTAATAGGTATAATGTTGGATATCCAGTCTAAGTAATTTATAACTTCAATGACACCAACATTCAAAAGTTAAAGAAGTTCATCTTTAACTAAGAGGGAAATTTTAGGGTGCATTTTCTTTAATTTTTTATTGATCAATTTAGCATTTTATTGTATAATGAGATGATTTACAACTAATTATGGGTCAATTCTAGACATGTCTGCATAGGTCCAAGCAAAAATAACATTAAATTATTTTAAAAGGTTGTTGTATTCTCTTTTTTTGTCCTTTGTTAAGATTTTACCTTATCTTAAGATTTGAGGATTCTCTTTGGTACCAATTTTGATGTCTATTGTTTCTTCAATTAATATTTGTGATTCATTTTCAAATTGAGGAGGAGCGAGTAACACCCTCAGGTCTTCAATTTCTTCAGGATCTAATGATACTTGCTCTAGTTTGGGTAATTGTAAGGAAGCTAAATTTAATAATTGATTAAGAAATTCTTCAACATGAGTAAGATATTTTATAAGAATCCTTAGAATCTTCTTCTTAATTTATTTAATATAATATCATGGTGGACAACAATTAATAAATCAACACTAGCAAAACATAAAGTTTTACAAGGTTCTACATTGAGAAGGGACCATATTCCTTTTCATCTTCATCATCCCATTGTGAGCCATGCAAGGATTTCTTGTAATTAGCTTCCTCTTCTTCTTCTAACAGGGGTAATGGTTCATTCTTATTAGGGATGTACCCTATTCCATAACGTCCTATACAAGGTTCAATTTCTATAGGTTCCTTAATAGCTTGCTCGAATTGACCTCATCCTTTTCCTTGATATCCCATATTAATAAATATTTATTTAGGAATACGATATGCAAGTGATATATAACATGATTCATATGTTTGTCTATTTGGCATAGGTTACCACCATGAATTTGTTCATCATGAGTGTTGAAATCATAGATAAACAAACAACTTCATATTTGGATTTCTAAAACTTTTCTATTAGGTAATCATCTGACAAGAGGGGAAAGAAAAAGGCTAACTAAGTCTACAAAGAGATATTTATTTTGATTGAATAAATTAAATTGATCTTTTTTTGGATATTGATGGTCATCTCTTGAATGAATAAAAGACTCTTCTAACATTTCTTTGCCTTTGTTTCATTGAGAAGAAATTGATGGTAATATTGATTGAAGTGTGGGACAAAGGTTGAGTTCCTTTTTTTTGATATATGATAATTGGAACTAAGCAAAAGGTTTTAGATCTACAAGGATATTAACAATCCATCCTTGATATTCATAATTTAAACATTGGTGTAAGGTGGATGGTACTACCTTCATGGCATGAATTCAAGGTCTTCCAAGTAACATGTTATAAGTTACATCACATAGTATGACATAAAATAGGGTGTTAAGGATGTATGGTCCTACCTTGAGAGGTAAGGTTATGGTGCCTATAACTTCCCATTCCTCATTGTTGAAATATCTAATGAGAATATCATACCGTTGTAAGTATGTATGACTTAACCCAAAATTTTGTATAAATTTTAAATTGTAAACGTTGAGTGTTGACCCATTGTTTACCAAGGCTCTCTAGATATGTTTATCCCCAATTTGAGCTATTATATAGAGAGGTAGATCTCCTGACATAGAATTTAAGGGTGTGTCTATTTCATGGAATGCTAAGACAACATTATTTACTCCAATAAAACCTACTATATTAGTGATGTCACTGGGAGACAAATCTTGAGGGACTTCTTGCTCACTCAAAATTTTAAGCAATATATCTCTATGAGAAAGAGTTTTTAGCAATTCTAGGAGAGAAATTTTGGCAAGAATACACTCTAATTTTTGTCAAAGGTTAAAAGAGTCTTGATTATATTTGGTAGTAACAAGGACCAAAGGTGGATTTTTGGATGTTTTATTCTTGGTAGTACGAGGGAGGACTAATGGTGGTTACATAATTTGTTCCAAAGGTTAGTCAAATAGGTGGTTCCCTAGTAATTACATATGAAGGGTTAGTCAAATAGGTGGTTCCCACAAAATTAACACCTCGTTGATTATGAGTTGGTAGAGGGTTTTAAAAAAATTAAGTTTTGATTAGTGGTATTTTATTGATTGAAGACTATTTTTCCATCTTCCATAAGATCTTGAATAATATTTCTCAAAGTGATACACCTATCAATTTTGTGACCATATATACGATGGTAATCACAATGTTCTTCTTGTCGATACAAATTAGGCAATTATTTGTAAGTATCCAAAGTTAGGTGGAAGATTAATAATTTTTAATTGAGGAGCATTTTTAGGATAGTGGTTTGGGTTTGTCCAATATTTGTATATTGATGTCTAGGTTTATCTTGTTTTGGTAACACTAGTTTTTGAGGAGCATTTTGAGTTGTATTTATATTATTTTTCTGGTAAGAATCAGTTACACCATCCCCTAAAACATGTTTTTTTTGTTATTTCCCTTAATTGTGAGAAGTTTTCTATTGTTCTTTATTATAATCAAGTCGTCCTCTTCTTATAAGGGCATATTCCACTCTTTTTGCTATATATATATATATTCTTCAAAGGAGGTGATATTAGCTATCTCTAGAGGATAAGATAAGTGTTCATGAAGGTTTTGTATGAATATATGTAAGAGTTCCTTTGTTGGGAGAATTTATTTAAGTCTTCCCACTAAGGTTCTCGAATTTGCTAGGAATTTTATAAAATGCTCATTTTTAGCTTGCTTAAGTTGATACAAATCATCTATGATCTTTTCTTTAATATAAACTGAAAATTGTTTGACAAATGCCTCCATAAATTCTTTAATATTTTTAATGGAATGGAAGGGTATTTGGAAATACCATTCTAATGCTAAACCACTAATACTTGTAAGGAATAACCTGAGTAATCTTTCATCATGGGTTACATCACTACATGTGATTTGGAATAATCTTAAATGATTAATGGGATCTTGTTTATCATTGTACACTTGAAATTTAGGTGTTTCAAAATTAGGTGAAAAAGGATTATTATTGATCATGGGATCTAAAGGTTAACTATAGAATTTATCAAATGAATATTTTTGTCCAGATGTTCCTTGAAGAGAGGCAATTTGGTATTCTAATTCCAAAAATTTAGAATCCCTCTTTTCAAGATGTTCTAATTTAGTATATATGTTTTGATATTCGGTATTCGATTGATTTAGAGGTGTGGGTAAAATTAGCTAGGTTTGAGAATAATATTGAGGTATAGAAGATAGATTTTTTAAGGGTTGTGTAACTTGATTAGGTTTAGTGTGTGCAATAATGTAATAAATCCCTAAATTATTTATTAAAAATGATTAGTGGAGTTGATATTTGGAATAGGATTGGTCATGAAGATACTAGAAGTTGATGTTGAAATAGGTATGCCTATGGATATAGTTGAGAGAGTTGTATATTTTTTTTGGTAGATAAGATACTATAGCATTAATACCGGGTTTTAAAGGTTGACCCAAAATCTTTTACAAAAATCAGCCCAGGGCTGTTGATGAACATATCTTTACTAAGGATCCTATATATGTAAAATCTACATGCCGCCAAAGCCATTACATTCGGTAAGGCACATAGCCTATTATAAAAAATAAACTTCCCATACAACATTTTTGGTATACCCCAAGAAAACACACATGCATCATAATTACAAAAAAAAAACAGACACGGATCCCTTCCTTGAGACAATGGAGAAACAAAAATATGTAGACACACATAGCAGAGTATTGAAAAAAACTCCCACAAGATCTGTATTGATAGTTACTATTAATAATTCTTTGGTAATTGCTTTCTTTCGTATATGGCATGATTTTGTACCACATACTATCTTGGCCAATCAGCCTTGGAGAAGTGAACCTGCTGGCTAGATTTATGGCGATGGCTATCTGGTGGTCCACGTGGCTTTGGTTCGAAGTCTTATATTATTGTTTCTTTCCTTCCCTATGATTATCAACCAACCTCAAATTACTAAGATGACTAGGAGCCATGTTATCTAACATGTGACTATCCCCATTAGTCTTTGTGGTATTTCCAAGCAACATCCACAAAGACTGACAGCTCAAATAATTTTTATTGTGAGTCCAATTCAAAAAAGAGATGGGAATACTCCTAGCCTTCGAACTTACAATGCCTTCCCTGTTGGTAAATTTGACTATAATTCTTGGCATTCTTGTTGAATAAGCTCCTCTACTTCACTCGGGACACTGTGTTCCCATTTGAAAAGTTCGTCACCATCGACACCCAAATTGGCCAACTTATCAAAAATTTTGTTAGCTTCCCGAAAGACATGTTGGGATTTTATGTCCTATCTTCCCTGGAAAAGGATCCTAGCCTCTTCAACAATTGTTTTAATCCTCCAAGGAGGTGTTTTCCAATTATTGAGGATATTTATAACATGCATAGAGTCTCCTTCTATGATAAAATTGCCTTCTAAGTCTTGAGTCATTTGAAGGCCTCTCCACATAGCTCTAGCTTCAGCTTCATTGTTTGTCCTTGTTCCCAAATATTTAGAAAATGTAAGCATCATATTACCATTATGATCTCACACAATACCACCAGTGCTTTCTCTACTAGGATTTTCCTTAGTTGCTCCATCAAAATTAAGCTTAAACCAACCTGTAGGAGGTGGAGACCACTTAACATTGGCTCTAGGGTTGACTACCCTAGGCACAGAATCATCTAACAAGGTTAAGCTTAAATATTGAGCAATCGTGGTCTCCTGAAGATGAGGTTTACAGCTATCAAAAGGGATAAGGTTCACATTCTTTTTGGCAAAGGATAGGATCCTAGAAATGATAGTTTGATGATCATGGATAGACTCATTAAAGAATTTATGGTTCCTTTCTAAACACACCTGCCAAAGATAGTGATTGAGACAAATTTTCTATATGTATCTAAGTCTTTGGTGTGAAAATGGGTAAGGTCACTAGATGAACAAATCAAGTACGGTGGATGGTTTAACCCATGAAATATTGAAGACCTGAAAAACCCCACTTAGGATAGTCAAGTAAAAAGGGCACTCAAGGAAAATGTGATAAATGGTCTCCCAATTAGCCCTGCATAGATAACAATGATTAGTGATACAAATACCTTTACACATCATATTATAAATGGTTAGAATTCTTCCTTGGATAACCAGCCATGAAAAGACTACAATTTTTGGAATTAAATTTTTTATCCAAACTAAGTCCTTTTGGAGGACAAAATCCTCGTCATCAAGTAGAAGCTTGTAAGCTGATTTAACAGTGAACTGCCCATTTTTCATAGGAGCCCAGGTCACTTGATCTTCCTTAGGTCTCATGAGGATAAACTATTGTCCGAGAATATTACAAAGATCATTTGATTCCACTTGAAATACCTGAATTCTTATTTGTTTCCACTTCATTTTACCTCTGTCCTCAACCATATAATCGGAGACTTTTCTACCAATTAGTTCTTCTGTGATATATCTGATTTGGGCTAAGTTAGGATATTGTGTCAGTGGTTCGTCCTTAGCCCACCTATCATTCCAGCAATTTATCCTCTCACCATTACCTAAAACCCATCTTAAACCTTTTTTGATGATTTCCTTACAATTAAGAATTGCTTTCCAAAAAGCAAAACCTCTTATTGGAACTGAGTCACTTAGAAATTCCATATTTTGAAGATACTTTCATTTGATGATATATGTTCATTCATTTTCTTCACCAAAAATGAGATGCCATGCCTGCTTAGCTAGTAAAGCTAAATTTATATGAGCAATTCTCCTCAGACCTAAGCGCCCATTTTCCCTGGGTCTGCATACTTTGGTCCATCCTACAAGGTGTATCCTTTTTTTCTCCTCTAATCCAGTCCATAAAAATTCTTTTTGGAGTTTCTCAATTTTTTGGAAAACCTTCACAGGGGATTTGAAAATGGAGAGGAAATAGACTGGAATGCTATGAAGAGAGGCCTTAGTGAGGGTCAGCTTTCCTGATTGAGATAGAAGATGACCTTTCCATCCAGCAAGTTTTTTTTGAATTCTTTCAATAACCCTATCCCACATTGACTCTCTCGGAGAACCAATGAAAATATGGAGACCAAGATACGAAGTGGGGAGATTTGCTATATCACACCCTAAAATTTTTGTAATCCTTCCTTACCTCTGAATGGGGGTGTTCAAGAAATATAACTTGCTTTTACTGAAATTAACTTTCTGACCAGCAGTGTCCTCGTAGAGTTGCAGGATGTATTTAATTATTTTGGCCTCAACCATCGATACCTTAGTCAATATAAGGGTATCATTGACAAATTTTTGGTGAGAAACAGCCCTAGTGAGAGATGTTGCCTTGATTCTCGATATTAGCCTTGAACTGCAAGCATTTTTGATGGTTTTGCCTAAAGCTTTTGCCACAATGATGAATAACATGGGGCTGATAGGGTCCCCCTACCGAATTCCTTTGCGACTTTGAAAGTAACCAGCAGTTGTTCCATTAACTAGAATTGATAACCATACTTTAGAAATACATTCTTTGATCAAATTAACCCATTGGTGGTGAAAACCAAACTTAAGGAGGACATCAATCAGAAAGTCCCAATTTAGCCTATCAAATGCTTTGTTCATATCAAGCTTGAGGACAAAAATAGACATGTTAGTGTTATGAGTAGAGTGCAGAGCTTCATGAACTGTGATAACTCCATACAATATTGACGAGAGAATTGTATATTCAGTAGGTTGTGCCATAGCTACATTAAGACTAGCAAGATTATTTCAATTTTCTCTACGTTATGCAATAACATATTGTCATTAGAATTTTCAACATTTTCATTAGAATTAGAAGGTTCTCTCTTGTTTTGTTCTTCAATTTATTCTCTAAGTACATCTAAGAAAATGTTTGTGATTTCTTCTTACACATTCTCTAATGTGATCTATAGAATCAAAAGTTACTTTTGAACATGTTCTATTTCTCTATATTCAGGGTTTACCCATGTATTTTCTTCTTGTTATTCATTAGGATGTGATAAGGGTTCATAAGATGTTGATGCTAGACCTTTGCTACAAGTGTTATATCAATGTTCAACCATAGGTTATAAGTTTTGAGTAAGCAGAGATAAAATTTTATTAAATTTTGATTAAGGTAGTAAATGTTATGAATATCAATCAACTGACCAATATACCCGTTGAGTGGTATTTTCACCCAGTTGTGAAAGTACACTCTCCTTTAGGATTTGGGTTCCAAATCCCCTCTTGCAAAGAAGTTAAACAAACAACTTCTCCAAGGTCTCCGTTGTATTAGCATTTGCATATGTGTATTAGTAATCTCAAATAAAGATATTCAATTTAAATGCTTGGAACACCTTAGTGATTGCAAGTAACCGTAAACAAGGGGCAATGTTGGTTTATTTCACCATGAAACTTTAGTGATTGTTCATTGTTTTTTTTTGGATTTTGAAATTTTTTAAATGTTTATTTTAATGCCTGAAAATTTAAAATAAGTTAAAATTTTTGGAAAAAATAAAATGCAGAAAATGAAAATGAAATGCAAAAAACTGAAAATAAAATGCATTCAGTATGATGCTATCCTATTTCGACAAAACCGAAGATGTGAGGTTTCCATGCATGCAACCTAACCTATTGGACCTGCAAAACAAGCACAATCCGGATAAGCTAAGTGTTGGCTCCTAGGGTTTTAAATGAGGTTTTTCAGATTTAAACATTCGCATGAAGCAACCAAGAAAACTTGCATAAACTCCATTTACAAGCCTAAAATCTGAAAAGGGGAAAAATAGACATTTAATATAGCATGCAGAAAATGACTCCTCCTTTCTTGCCCACAAGATGCAAATTTCTGAAAACTTCTGCATTAAAAATATGTCATTTTACAATAGCAAAATTTTTGGTTTTCCCAAACCAGTCTATGGAAGAAAAACGACTCAAACAGGTCCAGAATGGCCCTCTCGCCTTCAACTCTGCAACTCTACTTGCAACAATTTCCAACCCCTTCTGGCCTCTTTGAATGGCGTATTTAAACTTTTGAAAAAAATTGTTTCTCCTTCCATGACTGTTCATTTCATTTTCCAATGGTTGTTCGTTTCACCTTCCCTGACTGTTCGTTTCACCTTCCCTTGTATGCGTGTGCTTTGGTTTCCATTTTGTGGCCCTTCGTTATTTTCTCCACATGGGCTTGCGTCCGTTTCCCTCCGTGTGTAAACCATCTTAAATGATTTCAACATAAACTAATAATATATGTAACGCTTGTGCTTATTCATTGGATTTTGTCCTTATGTCCAGTACACTATGGGTCCGTTTCCTTGGCAAAATGGAACATGTCGCGATATCGTGACACTTCTGCCTCCCTTCTCTCTTTTGTTGCTTTTAGCCGTGAAAATGTAACATGTCGCGATATCAGACACTTTTTTTGTCTTTGGCCGTGAAAATGCAACATGTCACGATATCGCGACACTTTTTCTTTTGCGTGAAGATGCAACATGTCGCGATATCGCGACACTTTCTCTTTTGGCCGTGAAATGCAACATGTCCACGATATCGTGACACTTTTCCTTTTGGTCACAACAGATGCAACATGTCGCGATATCGTGACACTTTTTCTCTTTTGGCCATGATAATGCAACATGTCGCGATATCGCGACACTTTTCTTTTGGCCGCGACGATGCAACATGTCACGATATCGCGACACTTTTCTTTTTTCATAATGCAACATGTCGGATATCGTGACACTTTTTAGCAACATGTCGCGATATCGCGACACTTTTTCTTTTTGGCGATGGTGCAACATGTCACGATATCGTGACACTTTTCTCTTTTGCCATGTCGATATCGTGACACTTTTTCAATGTCGCGATATCACGACACTTTTCTTTTGGTCAAATGTGGATATGCGACACTTTTTCTCTTTGGCCATGAAAATGCAACATGTCGCGATATCGCGACACTTTTTCTCCTTGTGGTGTTTTGCTTTTTCTTTGATCTTTAGCATATGGGCCACTTCGGTCTTCTTGGAACACATGCAAAAAATGTGGGTCCCCAATTTTGGGGTACGTTGTGGAGCAGCCACAACAAATGGCGACTCTGTTGGGAAATGCTCCTGAGCATTTCGGTGAGAACTCAACCTGAAAACACATAGACTCAAATACAAGCGTCAGCAAATATCCCAAGAATGAAACTAGACGAGAAATACATGAAGCATTAGAATTATTAAGCATCAGCTCGGTGTGTGCAATGTGCTTCATTCCCTATCATTTGAAACTCGTTCAACTTTCCATTGTCAGTTTCACTTATGATTCGTATGCAAGGCTATGAATGATTTGTGCAGGATTTGATGTATGACAACTATGTTAGAGATATAACAACCTGCTTTGCAAAGGCTCAGACCTTCTAGTATCATGAACAAACATATTAAAACTGTCAAACCCTCTTAGGACCAAATATATGTATACTGAATTAATTTACTAGATCCCAAAGTTGGTTATGTGTCACTACCATCTTGAACCCATGTGCAAGTGTAAGTGAAATCGGAGCTTTGGGGAATAGGATTCCCAACCTAAGCGAGATGGGAATTTAACCCTATCCTTACTACTCTGATCTGGAGTTCATTACCTCATCTTGAACAAAATGATTTAACTTGTTATGGATGAAACTGTTAGGCTAGCTCTGTCCGTTTGAGCAGTCAGTGGTCTTGCTTTTAGACAAGACATGTTGCCACGCATGAGCATACTCCACTGCCAGCCAGGCGTCTATAGCCCCGGTGGAGATTAACCCCATAATCCATGATTTGGCTCTACTTTTGATTTCTTGGACCTTGGGGATGACTACCCATCCTTGCAAGGGACATGTAGTACGATCCTTCCAATCCAATATTAATAAAGAAATGAAAAATATTTTCTTTGGAATTTCAAGTTCTTGAGTGGGAAAAATAGAAGCTTTGGGGAATCGGATTCTCAACCTAAGCGAGATGAGAATTAGACCCTATCCTTACTACTCCATGAAGGTCAAATCAGAGCTTTGGGGAGTTGGATCCTCAACCTAAGTTCGATGGGGATTTAACCCTATCCTTACTACTCTGATTTTAGGCTTTAAGCTCTATGGGAGTGGTAAAAACCATTGTTTTAAGGATTATGTTGCATGATAGGACAGACACGAAATACTCCTTTCGCCTCACCTTTTCTTCCAAGTATGGTTTTGACCATTTTGCTCAAGATCCTCTTTAAATATGCTAGAACGTGCTTGGTTCAAGATAGTTCGGGCATCAGTTCCCAACCTTAGGATCCTTTTAATATATGTTATGTAATAACCCTAAGAGGATTCGACACCTTTTCAATGATTGTACATGAAATGAAGATGCAACTGAGATGAAATGTATATGCAATGTGGAATGTAACATGAGATATGAATGCATTGCTCCTTTTGAAATGCGGATGGAGTATACCACCTACTTTGCCATAATTTATAAAACCGACAACTTCATGCATCACAAGTTCCAAACGATATTCTTTAATGTGTTTGCGATATTCGTGGAGCTTTCTGCAATACAATTCCGATGTTTCATATTCTCCTAGTCTTAGTCAACATTCATAAGGACCTAAGTTGACATTTTTTTTTTTTTTTTTTTAAAACAAACCAAAAGTGTCCAAAGGACCAACACACAAAACTTAAAACCAAAATGAGATCCAATCCAAAACCAAAACACGAAAACCAAAAGTATATACAAATGTACAATATAATGCAAGATGGTGCAAAAGTTTGGATTATCATTTTCCCGGATCCCAAACCTGATTAGAATTCTTTAAAAGACGTATGACGTGATACGCATACCAAGTTTTGTAGGAATCCAACAAAAACAAGATCAAACCAAACAAAGAAACAAACTTCCACTTGCCCCTCTCACCATACCAATTTGATTTAGTTTCATTAATAATCCTATGGTGGAGTTTCAAGTTTTCAAATTGATTAGACAATGATTGATATTCAATTCCTTTATGTCTATTCTTTAAGATGTCCATTCCGCACTTTGATTCATGGTGTAGAAATAAGCTTTCATTTTCATTCAATAAAGCCATAACATTAATAATATTTGAATCAAACCATTCATTAGGCAAACCTTCATTCGAATTTTGCATGGTGAAACCAAAAAGATGAGATTTTACCTTTGGCATGTTTTCATTTGACCTTACTTGAAGAGGATTTGAAAATTCCTCTTTTCTCTCATGACATTCATCATCATGTAGCACTTGTTCTTTCTCCATGACTTGTTTATCAAAGGCACCAAACTTAGGTACCCAATTGAAAATATGTCCATCCCTTTCAAACCATAAGTCTTGTCTATCTAGGGGTGGGTTAACTAACACATTTCCATGATCAATCACTTGGGTTGTTTTGGGTAACGTGAGATTTTCAATTGGATCATCAATGATATCAAACCCAAATGATTTAGGTTTTGTAATTTTCTCATTTTGAAATGGCATAATCATTGTAGCACAAGTAAGTGGATCAAGATTTTCAATTTCTTTTCCTTCAAAGGAATCTAAAGCAAGTGACTCTCTTTCTTGATTCATGGTTGTAGAATCCTTATCATGTTCCAAAATTTGATGAGATTCGAATTCCTCTTCCAAAACTTTCTCAAATTGTACAGGATTTATAGTATCCTCATGTGAGGAAGCAATTGAGTTATCCTGCATATTAATTGACACAACAAGTTTATTAGAAGATTTAGATTGATAATATTCTTCCCATTTCTTCCACGAATCATAGTAATCATCTTCCAAGTTCAAGTTGTGACGCTCAAGTACTTCTTCTTCATCTTCTGATTCATCAACATGTTTCTCATCCAATTCATCTTCACCTTCCTCATTCTCACTCTCTTGACGATATAGAGTTTCCACCACCAAAATGTTGTCCTCTCCTTGTTGATGTTGGGGTGGACCCTTATTTGGCACAAGTTCCAAATCATCCACTTGAGCTTGGAGACAATGGGTATACCTAGCAATTTTGGGACAATTCCTTTCATTATGCTCCTTTGTATTATGCAATCTACACCCCTTTTCCCATGCAAAATCAGAAATATTAAGAATGGAACTAGAGTGACTTGGTCCTCGTAGAAGTATCTATCCGATTAGCAATAGGGGAAGGCACACCCCCATTGTTTGGCTTCGTATTCCATTGTCTCCCTCTATTGTTGAAATTTTGATTTGGGTGAGGGGCATGGGATTCATACTTCTATTTTTGAACCAAATCATTACTCAATTTGTGAACTATATTTTTGAGTTCTTCAACCTCTGAATAAATCTCTTTTGGTTGAGCTATGTTATTGCTAGTTCCAATAGGATTTGCGTAATTGGTGAGATCTTGACTTAACATTTGAGTTGGATTTTGAGCCACTTGATTTGCGTAGGGATTCACACTTTGAATCAAAATTGGATTGGGTTAATTGGAATGGGTGCGTAAGCGGGTGTTGATGAATATGGTTGTTGATAAGGCAAAGCATTTATGCCTGATATTTGTGGTGCCATGATCTGATTCATCATAGGAGCTTGACCATATGGACCATATTGTCCTACCATAGGCATCTAGGAAAACCCATAACCCTGTGGTGTCATTTGTTGTTCAATGGTCATAGCTTCATTGTAGGCTAGAGCAAGCGTGGTAACTTGAGGATTTCGCCTTGCAAACATTGCCGTCATAGGATCCAATGCCCCAAAATATATTTGCAAAGCTACTGTGGGATCAATGGCAAAATGCCGAATTGCTCTATTATAGCACTTCTGAAATCTCCGATTAAAAGTTTGGATTGGCTCACCCTGGCCTCTTTTGCATGTAATGAACTGATTATAGATGATTGTGGGATCTAATGGTGACCTGAATTGGTTGACAAAAGCATCCTCCATTTGCGTCCATGACGTAATGGAACCAATAGGTAAGCAAATATACCATTCGTAAGCCACTTGGTCTAGGCTCATGGGGAAGAGTCTACAAGCCACATCTTCATGTTGAACTTGCAATCTTATCAAAACATCCCTATAGGCCTGAATATGTTCTTCTGCGGTCCTTGGGCCATCCGATTTGTATTTGGGCAAAAATCTCTCTATATTCTTAGGGATCTCATGAATATCCCCTACAATATTCAAAGGAATGTTATGGGCTCCGTACCAAGGAGGTGGTGGAGGTTGGGCCATTTGATTCAAAATCGATGATGATAACCCTACAAGAACCCGACAAAACTCTCAGTACCTCCAAGAAAAACCTGCGAGACAAAGAAAATCCTGCAATTAATGAAATTCAAAGAATAACTTCAAAATCAATTTGTTATTCAATGAAAGAAGGAACCTTGACAAAGAGTATTCTAAAATGTAAGTTTATTCACTCCATATGCAGTGAAGAGCATACTCCTTGTGTTGTAGGATTTTTGATTCACAAGATCGCATTACGCATAGGTGAAGAGCATAATACCGACAACAAATACATTTTAGACAAAAAATAATTCCTTACAAATAAGCATGAAATTGACTAGAAAATATCAAACATGTAATGTGTATTGTTAAGCATCAACCAAGAGATGTATCCATTAAAATCAAATGAAAGTAATTGCATGGAGACAACCTCGTTAGTCAAGACCATTTTTTTTTTAAATCAAATCAAAACACATTATTCTTGTATGAACAATCAAAAGCGTTAGAACAATGCATAGCAATTCATGTCCTCCTTTTAACACTACAAGGTTGTATTGTTAAAAGAGGGCTAAAGATAATAATCAATAGGGCATGAAATATTCAAAATTTAAATCCCTATAGCATTTAAATCACTCTAAAATAAAACAATTCAGGCCCTCCTTCTAGCGCCAATATGTTGAGTGGTATTTTCACCCAGTTGTGAAAGTACACTCTCCTTTAGGATTTGGGTTCCAAATCCCCTCTTGCAAAGAAGTTAAACAAACAACTTCTCCAAGGTCTCCGTTGTATTAGCATTTGCATATGTGTATTAGTAATCTCAAATAAAGATATTCAATTTAAATGCTTGGAACACCTTAGTGATTGCAAGTAACTGTAAACAAGGGGCAATGTTGGTTTATTTCACCATGAAACTTTAGTGATTGTTCATTGTTTTTTTTGGATTTTGAAATTTTTAAATGTTTATTTTAATGAAAATTTAAAATAAGTTAAAATTTTTGGAAAAAATAAAATGCAAAAAATGAAAATGAAATGCAAAACTGAAAATAAAATGCATTCAGTATGATGCTATCCTATTTCGACAAAACCGAAGATGTGAGGTTTCCATGCATGCAACCTAACCTATTGGACCTGCAAAACAAGCACAATCCGGATAAGCTAAGTGCTGGCTCCTAGGGTTTTAAATGAGATTTTTCAGATTTAAACATTCGCATGAAGCAACCAAGAAAACTTGCATAAACTCCATTTACAAGCCTAAAATCTGAAAAGGGGAAAAATAGACATTTAATATTGCATGCAGAAAATGACTCCTCCTTTCTTGCCCATAAGATGCAAATTTCTGAAAACTCTGTATTAAAAATTTGTCATTTTACAATAACAAAGATTTCTGGTTTTCCCAAACCAAGTCCATGGAAGAAAAACGACTCAAACAGTTCCAGAATGGCCCTCTTGCCTTCAACTCTGCAACTCTGATCGCAGTAATTTCCAACCCCTTCTGGCCTCTTTGAATGGCATATTTAAACTTCTAAAAACATTGTTTCTCCTTCCATGACGGTTCGTTTCATTTTCCAATGGTTGTTCGTTTCACCTTCCTTTCTTTACCTTGTGTGCTTTGGTTTCTATTTTGTGGCCCTTCGTTTCATTTTCTCCACATGGGCTTGCTTCCGTTTCCCTTCGTGTGTAACGACCATCTTAAATGATTTCAAATCATTAAAGATTCCTTATGTAACGCTTTGTCTTATTCATTGGATTTTGTCCTTATGTCCACGTCACTATGCGGTCCGTTACCTTGGAAAATGGAACATGTCGCGATATCGTGACACTTTCTCCTTCTCTCTTTTGTTGCTTTTAGCCTGAAAATGTAACATGTCGCGATATCGCGACACTTTTTTTATTTGGATGAAAATGCAACATGTCGCGATATCGCGACACTTTTTCTCTTTTGCCGTGAAGATGCAACATGTCGCGATATCGCGACACTTTTTCTCTTTTGGCCATGAAAAGCAACATGTCGCGATATCGTGACACTTTTCTCTTTTGGCCGTGACAATGCAACATGTCGCGATATCGCGACACTTTTCCTCTTTGGCCGTGAAGATGCAACATGTCGCGATATCGTGACACTTTTCTTTTTTGCCATGCTTGACTATGCAACATGTCGCGATATCGGACACTTTTTCATGTTATGCACTTTTTTTGTATCGACACTTTTCTTTTGGCGTGAAGATGCAACATGTCACGATATCGTGACACTTTTTCTCTTTGGCCGATGAGATGCAACATGTCGCGATATCGTGACACTTTTTCTCTTTGGCTATGACTGCAACATGTCGCGATATCGTGACACTTTTTCTTTTGGCCATGACATGCAACATGTCGCGATATCGCGACACTTTTTCCTTTTGGCCGCGAAAATGCAACATGTCGCGATATCGCGACACTTTTTCTCCTTGTGGTGTTTTGCTTTTTCTTTGATCTTTAGCATATGGGCCACTTCGGTCTTCTTGGAACACATGCAAAAAATGTGGGTCCCCAATTTTGGGGTACGTTGTGGAGCAGCCACAACAAATGGTGACTCTGTTGGGAAATGCTCCTGAGCATTTCGGTGAGAACTCAACCTGAAAACACACAGACTCAAATACAAGCGTCAGCAAATATCCCAAGAATGAAACTAGACGAGAAATACATGAAGCATTAGAATTATTAAGCATCAGCTCGGTGTGTGCAATGTGCTTCATTCCCTATCATTTGAAACTCGTTCAACTTTCCATTGTCAGTTTCACTTATGATTCGTATGCAAGGCTATGAATGATTTGTGCAGGATTTGATGTATGACAACTATGTTAGAGATATAACAACCTGCTTTGCAAAGGCTCAAACCTTCTAGTATCATGAACAAACATATTAAAACTGTCAAACCCTCTTAGGACCAAATATATGTATACTGAATTAATTTACTAGATCCCAAAGTTGGTTATGTGTCACTACCATCTTGAACCCATGTGCAAGTGTAAGTGAAATCAGAGCTTTGGGGAATAGGATTCCCAACCTAAGCGAGATGGGAATTTAACCCTATCCTTACTACTCTGATCTAGAGTTCATTACCTCATCTTGAACAAAATGATTTAACCTGTTATGGATGAAACTGTCAGGCTAGCCTATCCGTTTGAGCAGTCAGTGGTCTTGCTTTTAGACAAGACATGTTGCCACGCATGAGCATACTCCACTGCCAGCCAGGCGTCTATAGCCCCGGTGGAGATTAACCCCATAATCCATGATTTGGCTCTACTTTTGATTTCTTGGACCTTGGGGATGACTACCCATCCTTGCAAGGGACATGTAGTACGATCCTTCCAATCCAATATTAATAAAGAGAATGAAAAATATTTGCTTTGGAATTTCAAGTTCTTGAGTGGGCAAAATAGAAGCTTTGGGGAATCGGATTCTCAACCTAAGCGAGATGAGAATTAGACCCTATCCTTACTACTCCATGAAGGTCAAATCATAGCTTTGGGGAGTTGGATCCTCAACCTAAGTTCGATGAGGATTTAACCCTATCCTTACTACTCTGATTTTAGGCTTTAAGCACTATGGGAGTGGTAAAAACCACTGTTTTAAGGATTATGTTGCATGATAGGATAGACACGAAATACTCCTTTCGCCTCACCTTTTCTTCCAAGTATGGTTTTGACCATTTTGCTCAAGATCCTCTTTAATATGTGGAGAACGTGCTTGGTTCAAGATAGTTCGGGCATCAGTTCCCAACCTTAGGATCCTTTTAATATATGTTATGTAATAACCCTAAGAGGATTCGACACCTTTTCAATGATTGTACATGAAATGAAGATGCAACTGAGATGAAATGTATATGCAATGCGGAATGTAACATGAGATATGAATGCATTGCTCCTTTTGAAATGCGGATGGAGTATACCACCTACTTTGCCATAATTTATAAAACTGACAACTTCATGCATCACAAGTTCCAAACGATATTCTTTAATGTGTTTGCGAAATTCGTGGAGCTTTCCGCAATACAATTCCGATGTTTCATATTCTCCTAGTCTTAGTCAACATTCATAAGGACCTAAGTTGACATCTTCTTTTTTTTTTAAAAAACCAAAAGTGTCCAAAGGACCAACACACAAAACTTAAAACCAAAATGAGATCCAATCCAAAACCAAAACACGAAAACCAAAAGTATATACAAATGTACAATATAATGCAAGATGGTGCAAAAGTTTGGATTATCATTTTCTCGGATCCCAAACCTGATTGGAATTCTTTAAAAGATGTATGACGTGATACGCATACCAAGTTTTGTAGGAATCCAACAAAAACAAGATCAAACCAAACAAAGAAACAAACTTCCACTTGCCCCTCTCACCATACCAATTTGATTTAGTTTCATTAATAATCCTATGGTGGAGTTTCAAGTTTTCAAATTGATTAGACAATGATTGATATTCAATTCCTTTATGTCTATTCTTTAAGATGTCCATTCCGCACTTTGATTCATGGTGTAGAAATAAGCTTTCATTTTCATTCAATAAAGCCATAACATTAATAATATTTGAATCAAACCATTCATTAGGCAAACCTTCATTCGAATTTTGCATGGTGAAACCAAAAAGGTGAGATTTTACCTTTGGCATGTTTTCATTTGACCTTACTTGAAGAGGATTTGAAAATTCCTCTTTTCTCTCATGACATTCATCATCATGTAGCACTTGTTCTTTCTCCATGACTTGTTTATCAAAGGCACCAAACTTAGGTACCCAATTGAAAATATGTCCATCCCTTTCAAACCATAAGTCTTGTCTATCTAGGGGTGGGTTAACTAACACATTTCCGTGATCAATCACTTGGGTTGTTTTGGGTAACGTGAGATTTTCAATTGGATCATCAATGATATCAAACCCAAATGATTTAGGTTTTGTAATTTTCTCATTTTGAAATGGCATAATCATTGTAGCACAAGTAAGTGGATCAAGATTTTCAATTTCTTTTCCTTCAAAGGAATCTAAAGCAAATGACTCTCTTTCTTGATTCATGGTTGTAGAATCCTTATCATGTTCCAAAATTTGATGAGATTCGAATTCCTCTTCCAAAACTTTCTCAAATTGTACAGGATTTATAGTATCCTCATGTGAGGAAGCAATTGAGTTATCCTGCATATTAATTGACACAACAAGTTTATTAGAAGATTTAGATTGATAATATTCTTCCCATTTCTTCCATGAATCATAGTAATCATCCTCCAAGTTCAAGTTGTGACGCTCAAGTACTTCTTCTTCATCTTCTGATTCATCAACATGTTTCTCATCCCATTCATCTTCACCTTCCTCATTCTCACTCTCTTGACGATATAGAGTTTCCACCACCAAAATGTTGTCCTCTCCTTGTTGATGTTGGGGTGGACCCTTATTTGGCACAAGTTCCAAATCATCCACTTGAGCTTGGAGACAATGGGTATACCTAGCAATTTTGGGACAATTCCTTTCATTATGCTCCTTTGTATTATGCAATCTACACCCCTTTTCCCATGCAAAATCAGAAATATTAAGAATGGAACTAGAGTGACTTGGTCCTGCTGAAGTATCTATCTGATTAGCAATAGGGGAAGGCACACCCCCATTGTTTGGCTTCGTATTCCACTGTCTCCCTCTATTGTTGAAATTTTGATTTGGGTGAGGGGCATGGGATTCATACTTCTATTTTTGAACCAAATCATTACTCAATTTGTGAACTATATTTTTGAGTTCTTCAACCTCTGAATAAATCTCTTTTGGTTGAGCTATGTTATTGCTAGTTCCAATAGGATTTGCGTAATTGGTGAGATCTTGACTTAACATTTGAGTTGGATTTTGAGCCACTTGATTTGCGTAGGGATTCACACTTTGAATCGAAATTGGATTGGGTGCGTAAGCGGGTGTTGATGAATATGGTTGTTGATAAGGCAAAGCATTTATGCCTGATATTTGTGGTGCCATGATCTGATTCATCATAGGAGCTTGACCATATGGACCATATTGTCCTACCATAGGCATCTGGGAAAACCCATAACCCTGTGGTGTCATTTGTTGTTCAATGGTCATAGCTTCATTGTAGGCTAGAGCAAGCGTGGTAACTTGAGGATTTCGCCTTGCAAACATTGCCATCATAGGATCCAATGCCCCAAAATATATTTGCAAAGCTACTACGGGATCAATGGCAAAATGTCGAATTGCTCTATTATAGCACTTCTGAAATCTCTGATTAAAAGTTTGGATTGGCTCACCCTGGCCTCTTTTGCATGTAATGAACTGATTATAGATGATTGTGGGATCTAATGGTGACCTGAATTGGTTGACAAAAGCATCCTCCATTTGCGTCCATGACGTAATGGAACCAATAGGTAAGCAAATATACCATTCGTAAGCCACTTGGTCTAGGCTCATGGGGAAGAGTCTACAAGCCACATCTTCATGTTGAACTTGCAATCTTATCAAAACATCCCTATAGGCCTGAATATGTTCTTCTGCGGTCCTTGGGCCATCCGATTTGTATTTGGGCAAAAATCTCTCTATATTCTTAGGGATCTCGTGAATATCCCCTATAATATTCAAAGGAATGTTATGGGCTCCGTACCAAGGAGGTGGTGGAGGTTGGGCCATTTGATTCAAAATCGATGATGATAACCCTACAAGAACCATGGAAAATACCTCAAAGAAAACCTACGACACACAGAAAATCTTGCAATTAATGAAATTCAAAGAATAACTTCAAAATCAATTTGTTAGTCATGAAAGAAGGAACCTTGACAAAGCAGTATTCTAAAAATGTAAGTTTCTGATTCACCAGATCGCATATGCGCAAGTGAAGAGCATACTCCTAGTGTTGTAGGCTTTCTGATTCACAAGATCGCATTACACGCAAGTGAAGAGCATAATACCGACAACAAATACATTTTAGACAAAAAATAATTCCTTACAAATAAGCATGAAATTGACTAGCAAATATCAAACATGTAACGTATTAATAATCATGTTAGCATCAACCAAGAGATGTATCCATTAAAATCAAATGAAAGTAATTGCATGGAGACAACCTCGTTAGTCAAGACAATTTTTTTTTAAATCAAATCAAAACACATTATTCTTGTATGAACAATCAAAAAGCGTTAGAACAATGCATAGCAATTCATGTCCTCCTTTTAACACTACAAGGTTGTATTGTTAAAAGAGGGCTAAAGATAATAATCAATAGGGCATGAAATATTCAAAATTTAAATCCCTATAGCATTTAAATCACTCTAAAATAAAACAATTCAGGCCCTCCTTCTAGCGCCAATCTGTTGAGTGGTATTTTCACCCAGTTGTGAAAGTACACTCTCCTTTAGGATTTGGGTTCCAAATCCCCTCTTGCAAAGAAGTTAAACAAACAACTTCTCCAAGGTCTCCGTTGTATTAGCATTTGCATATGTGTATTAGTAATCTCAAATAAAGATATTCAATTTAAATGCTTGGAACACCTTAGTGATTGCAAGTAACTGTAAACAAGGGGCAATGTTGGTTTATTTCACCATGAAACTTTAGTGATTGTTCATTGTTTTTTTGGATTTTGAAATTTTTTAAATGTTTATTTTAATGCCTGAAAATTTAAAATAAGTTAAAATTTTTGGAAAAAATAAAATGCAGAAAATGAAAATGAAATGCAGAAAACTGAAAATAAAATGCATTCAGTATGATGCTATCCTATTTCGACAAAACCGAAGATGTGAGGTTTTCATGCATGCAACCTAACCTATTGGACTTGCAAAACAAGCACAATCCAGATAAGCTAAGTGCTGGCTCCTAGGGTTTTAAATAAGGTTTTCAGATTTAAACATTCGCATGAAGCAACCAAGAAAACTTGCATAAACTCCATTTACAAGCCTAAAATCTGAAAAGGGGAAAAATAGACATTTAATCTAGCATGCAGAAAATGACTCCTCCTTTCTTGCCCATAAGATGCAAATTTCTGAAAATTTCTGCATTAAAAATTTGTCATTTTACAATAACAAAATTTTTGGTTTTCCCAAACCAGTCTATGGAAGAAAAACGACTCAAACAGGTCCAGAATGGCCTTCTCGCCTTCAAATCTGCAACTCTGCTTGCAGCAGTTTCCAACCCCTTTTGGCCTCTTTGAATGGCGTATTTAAACTTTTGAAAAAAATTGTTTCTCCTTCCATGATGGTTCGTTTCATTTTCGATGGTTGTTCGTTTCACCTTCCCCGACTGTCGTTTCACCTTCCCTTGTATGTGTGTGCTTTGGTTTCCATTTTGTGGCCCTTCGTTTCATTTTCTCCACATGGGCTTGCGTCCATTTCCCTCCGTGTAACGACCATCTTAAATGATTTCAAATCATTAAATATTCCTTATGTAACGCTTTGTCTTATTCATTGGATTTTGTCCTTATGTCCACGTCACTATGAGTCCATTACCTTGGTCAAAAATGGAACATGTCGCGATATCGTGACACTTTTGCCTCCTTGCTCTCTTTTGTTGCTTTTAGTCATGAAAATGTAACATGTCGCGATATCGCGACACTTTTTTTTCTTGTCTTTTGGTCTAAAATGCAACATGTCGCGATATCGCGACACTTTTCTCTTTTGGTCGTGAAAATGCAACATGTCGCGATATCGTGACACTTTTCTCTTTTGGCCATGAAAATGCAACATGTCGCGATATCGTGACACTTTTCTCTTTTGGCCGTGAAAATGCAACATGTCGCGATATCGTGACACTTTTTCTCTTTTGGCCGTGAAAATGCAACATGTCACGATATCGCGACACTTTTCTCTTTTGGTCGTGACAATGCAACATGTCGCGATATCGTGACACTTTTTTTTTTTGGCGTGAAAATGCAACATGTCGCGATATCGTGACACTTTTTTTTGGCGACAATGCAACATGTCAGGATATCGCGACACTTTTCTCTTTTTGGAATGCAACATGTCGCGATATCGTGACACTTTTTCTCTTTTGGCCGTGATAATGCAACATGTCGCGATATCGTGACACTTTTTCTCTTTTGGCCGTGATAATGCAACATGTCGCGATATCGTGACACTTTTTCCTTTTGGCCATGATGCAACATGTCGCGATATCGCGACACTTTTTCTCTTTGGCTACGAAAATGCAACATGTCGCGATATCGCGACACTTTTTCTCCTTGTGGTGTTTTGCTTTTTCTTTGATCTTTAGCCTATGGGCCACTTCGGTCTTCTTGGAACACATGCAAAAAAGGTGGGTCCCCAATTTTGGGGTACGTTGTGGAGCAACCACAACAAATGGCGACTCTGCTGGGAAATGCTCCTGAGCATTTCGGTGAGAACTCAACCTGAAAACACAGACTCAAATACAAGCGTCAGAAAATATCCCAAGAATGAAACTAGATGAGAAATACATGAAGCATTAGAATTATTAAGCATCAGCTCGGTGTGTGCAATGTGCTTCATTCCCTATCATTTGAAACTCGTTCAACTTTCCATTGTCAGTTTCACTTATGATTCGTATGCAAGGCTATGAATGATTTGTGCAGGATTTGATGTATGACAACTATGTTAGAGATATAACAACCTGCTTTGCAAAGGCTCAGACCTTCTAGTATCATGAACAAACATATTAAAACTGTCAAACCCTCTTAGGACCAAATATATGTATACTTGAATTAATTTACTAGATCCCAAAGTTGGTTATGTGTCACTACCATCTTGAACCCATGTGCAAGTGTAAGTGAAATCAGAGCTTTGGGGAATAGGATTCCCAACCTAAGCGAGATGGGAATTTAACCCTATCCTTACTACTCCGATCTAGAGTTCATTACCTCATCTTGAACAAAATGATTTAACCTGTTATGGATGAAACTGTCGAGCTAGCCTATCCGTTTGAGCAATCAGTGGTCTTGCTTTTAGACAAGACATGTTGCCACGCATGAGCATACTCCACTGCCAGCCAGGCGTCTATAGCCCCGATGGAGATTAACCCCATAATCCATGATTTGGCTCTACTTTTGATTTCTTGGACCTTGGGGATGACTACCCATCCTTGCAAGGGACATGTAGTACGATCCTTCCAATCCAATATTAATAAAGAAATGAAAAATATTTGCTTTGGAATTTCAAGTTCTTGAGTGGGCAAAATAGAAGCTTTGGGGAATCGGATTCTCAACCTAAGCGAGATGAGAATTAGACCCTATCCTTACTACTCCATGAAGGTCAAATCAGAGCTTTGGGGAGTTGGATCCTCAACCTAAGTTCGATGAGGATTTAACCCTATCCTTACTACTTCGATTTTAGGCTTTAAGCATTATGGGAGTGGTAAAAACCACTGTTTTAAGGATTATGTTGCATGATAGGACAGACACGAAATACTCCTTTCGCCTCACCTTTTCTTCCAAGTATGGTTTTGACCATTTTGCTCAAGATCCTCTTTAATATGCGTAGAACGTGCTTGGTTCAAGATAGTTCGGGCATCAGTTCCCAACCTTAGGATCCTTTTAATATATGTTATGTAATAACCCTAAGAGGATTCGACACCTTTTCAATGATTGTACATGAAATGAAGATGCAACTGAGATGAAATGTATATGCAATGCAGAATGTAATATGAGATATGAATGCATTGCTCCTTTTGAAATGCGGATGGAGTATATCACCTACTTTACCATAATTTATAAAACTGACAACTTCATGCATCACAAGTTCCAAACGATATTCTTTAATGTGTTTGCGAAATTCGTGGAGCTTTCCGCAATACAATTCCGATGTTTCATATTCTCCTAGTCTTAGTCAACATTCATAAGGACCTAAGTTGACATTTTTTTTTTTAAAAAAACCAAAAGTGTCCAAAGGACCAACACACAAAACTTAAAACCAAAATGAGATCCAATCCAAAACCAAAACACGAAAACCAAAAGTATATACAAATGTACAATATAATGCAAGATGGTGCAAAAGTTTGGATTATCATTTTCCCGGATCCCAAACCTGATTGGAATTCTTTAAAAGATGTATGACGTGATACGCATACCAAGTTTTGTAGGAATCCAACAAAAACAAGATCAAACCAAACAAAGAAACAAACTTCCACTTGCCCCTCTCACCATACCAATTTGATTTAGTTTCATTAATAATCCTATGGTGGAGTTTCAAGTTTTCAAATTGATTAGACAATGATTGATATTCAATTCCTTTATGTCTATTCTTTAAGATGTCCATTCCGCACTTTGATTCATGGTGTAGAAATAAGCTTTCATTTTCATTCAATAAAGCCATAACATTAATAATATTTGAATCAAACCATTCATTAGGCAAACCTTCATTCGAATTTTGCATGGTGAAACCAAAAAGGTGAGATTTTACCTTTGGCATGTTTTCATTTGACCTTACTTGAAGAGGATTTGAAAATTCCTCTTTTCTCTCATGACATTCATCATCATGTAGCACTTGTTCTTTCTCCATGACTTGTTTATCAAAGGCACCAAACTTAGGTACCCAATTGAAAATATGTCCATCCCTTTCAAACCATAAGTCTTGTCTATCTAGGGGTGGGTTAACTAACACATTTCCGTGATCAATCACTTGGGTTGTTTTGGGTAACGTGAGATTTTCAATTGGATCATCAATGATATCAAACCCAAATGATTTAGGTTTTGTAATTTTCTCATTTTGAAATGGCATAATCATTGTAGCACAAGTAAGTGGATCAAGATTTTCAATTTCTTTTCCTTCAAAGGAATCTAAAGCAAATGACTCTCTTTCTTGATTCATGGTTGTAGAATCCTTATCATGTTCCAAAATTTGATGAGATTCTAATTCCTCTTCCAAAACTTTCTCAAATTGTACAGGATTTATAGTATCCTCATGTGAGGAAGCAATTGAGTTATCCTGCATATTAATTGACACAACAAGTTTATTAGAAGATTTAGATTGATAATATTCTTCCCATTTCTTCCACGAATCATAGTAATCATCCTCCAAGTTCAAGTTGTGACGCTCAAGTACTTCTTCTTCATCTTCTGATTCATCAACATGTTTCTCATCCCATTCATCTTCACCTTCCTCATTCTCACTCTCTTGACGATATAGAGTTTCCACCACCAAAATGTTGTCCTCTCCTTGTTGATGTTGGGGTGGACCCTTATTTGGCACAAGTTCCAAATCATCCACTTGAGCTTGGAGACAATGGGTATACCTAGCAATTTCGGGACAATTCCTTTCATTATGCTCCTTTGTATTATGCAATCTACACCCCTTTTCCCATGCAAAATCAGAAATATTAAGAATGGAACTAGAGTGACTTGGTCCTGTAGAAGTATCTATCTGATTAGCAATAGGGGAAGGCACACCCCCATTGTTTGGCTTCGTATTCCACTTGTCTCCCTCTATTGTTGAAATTTTGATTTGGGTGAGGGGCATGGGATTCATACTTCTATTTTTGAACCAAATCATTACTCAATTTGTGAACTATCTTTTTGAGCTCTTCAACCTCTGAATAAATCTCTTTTGGTTGAGCTATGTTATTGCTAGTTCCAATAGGATTTGCGTAATTGGTGAGATCTTGACTTAACATTTGAGTTGGATTTTGAGCCACTTGATTTGCGTAGGGATTCACACTTTGAATCGGAATTGGATTGGATTGGGTGCGTAAGCGGGTGTTGATGAATATGGTTGTTGATAAGGCAAAGCATTTATGCCTGATATTTGTGGTGCCATGATCTGATTCATCATAGGAGCTTGACCATATGGACCATATTGTCCTACCATAGGCATCTGGGAAAACCCATAACCCTGTGGTGTCATTTGTTGTTCAATGGTCATAGCTTCATTGTAGGCTAGAGCAAGCGTGGTAACTTGAGGATTTCGCCTTGCAAACATTGTCGTCATAGGATCCAATGCCCCAAAATATATTTGCAAAGCTACTACGGGATCAATGGCAAAATGCCGAATTGCTCTATTATAGCACTTCTGAAATCTCTGATTAAAAGTTTGGATTGGCTCACCCTGGCCTCTTTTGCATGTAATGAACTGATTATAGATGATTGTGGGATCTAATGGTGACCTGAATTGGTTGACAAAAGCATCCTCCATTTGCATCCATGACGTAATGGAACCAGTAGGTAAGCAAATATACCATTCGTAAGCCACTTGGTCTAGGCTCATGGGGAAGAGTCTACAAGCCACATCTTCATGTTGAACTTGCAATCTTATCAAAACATCCCTATAGGCCTGAATATGTTCTTCTACGGTCCTTGGGCCATCCGATTTGTATTTGGGCAAAAATCTATCTATATTCTTAGGGATCTCATGAATATCCCCTACAATATTCAAAGGAATGTTATGGGCTCCGTACCAAGGAGGTGGTGGAGGTTGGGCCATTTGATTCAAAATCGATGATGATAACCCTACAAGAACCTAAAAAAACTCTCAATACCTCAAAGAAAACCTACGACACACAGAAAATCCTGCAATTAATGAAATTCAAAGAATAACTTCAAAATCAATTTGTTAGTCATGAAAGAAGGAACCTTGACAAAGCAGTATTCTAAAAATGTAAGTTTCTGATTCACCAGATCGCATATGCGCAAGTGAAGAGCATACTCCTAGTGTTGTAGGCTTTCTGATTCACAAGATCGCATTACGCGCAGGTGAAGAGCATAATACCGACAACAAATACATTTTAGACAAAAATAATTCCTTACAAATAAGCATGAAATGACTAGCAAATATCAAACATGTAACAACCAAGAGATGTATCCATTAAAATCAAATGAAAGTAATTGCATGGAGACAACCTCGTTAGTCAAGACAATTTTTTTTTCAAAATCAAATCAAAACACATTATTCCTGTATGAACAATCAAAAGCGTTAGAACAATGCATAGCAATTCATGTCCTCCTTTTAACACTACAAGGTTGTATTGTTAAAAGAGGGCTAAAGATAATAATCAATAGGGCATGAAATATTCAAAATTTAAATCCCTATAGCATTTAAATCACTCTGAAATAAAACAATTCGGGCCCTCCTTCTAGCGCCAATCTGTTGAGTGGTATTTTCACCCAGTTGTGAAAGTACACTCTCCTTTAGGATTTGGGTTCCAAATCCCCTCTTGCAAAGAAGTTAAACAAACAACTTCTCCAAGGTCTCCGTTGTATTAGCATTTGCATATGTGTATTAGTAATCTCAAATAAAGATATTCAATTTAAATGCTTGGAACACCTTAGTGATTGCAAGTAACTGTAAACAAGGGGCAATGTTGGTTTATTTCACCATGAAACTTTAGTGATTGTTCATTGTTTTTTTGGATTTTGAAATTTTTAAATGTTTATTTTAATGCCTTAAAATAAGTTAAAATTTTTGGAAAAAATAAAATGCAGAAAATGAAAATGAAATGCAAAAAACTGAAAATAAAATGCATTCAAGTATGATGCTATCCTATTTCGACAAAACCGAAGATGTGAGGTTTCCATGCATGCAACCTAACCTATTGGACTTGCAAAACAAGCACAATCCAGATAAGCTAAGTGCTGGCTCCTAGGGTTTTAAATGAGGTTTTTCAGATTTCAAACATTCGCATGAAGCAACCAAGAAAACTTGCATAAACTCCATTTATAAGCCTAAAATCTGAAAAGGGGAAAAATAGACATTTAATCTAGCATGCAGAAAATGACTCCTCCTTTCTTGCCCATAAGATGCAAATTTCTGAAAACTTCTGCATTAAAAATTTGTCATTTTACAATAGCAAAATTTTTGGTTTTCCCAAACCAGTCCATGGAAGAAAAACAACTCAAACAGTTCCAGAATGGCCTTCTCGCCTTCAAATCTGCAACTCTGCTTGCAGCAGTTTCCAACCCCTTCTGGCCTCTTTGAATGGCGTATTTAAACTTCTAAAAAAATTGTTTCTCCTTCCATGACGGTTCGTTTCATTTTTCGATGGTTGTTCGTTTCACCTTCCCTTGTATGCGTGTGCTTTGGTTTCCATTTTGTGGCCCTTCGTTGCATTTTCTCCACATGGGCTTGCGTTCGTTTCCCTTCGTGTGTAACGACCATCTTAAATGATTTCAAATCATTAAATATTCCTTATGTAACGCTTTGTCTTATTCATTGGATTTTGTCCTTATGTCCACGTCACTATGCAGGTCCGTTACCTTGGCGAAAATGGAACATGTCACGATATCGTGACACTTTTGCCTCCTTGCTCTCTTTTGTTGCTTTTAGCCACGAAAATGTAACATGTCGCGATATCGCGACACTTTTCTTTCTCTTTTGGCCGTGAAAATGCAACATGTCGCGATATCGCGACACTTTTTCCCTTTGGCGAAATGCAACATGTCGCGATATCGCGACACTTTTTCCTTCTGGCCGTGAAAATGCAACATGTCGCGATATCGCGACACTTTTTCCTTTTGGCCAAAAATGCAACATGTCGCGATATCGTGACACTTTTCTTTTGGCAGAAATGCAACATGTCGCGATATCGCGACACTTTTTCTTTTGGTCGCGAATGCAACATGTCGCGATATCGCGACACTTTTTTCTTTTTGGGAAAATGCAACATGTCGCGATATCGTGACACTTTTTTCTTCTTTGGTCGTGAAAATGCAACATGTCACGATATCGCGACATCTTTTTCGCTGAAATGCAACATGTCGTGATATCGCGACACTTTTTCTCTTTTGATCGCGACAGTGCAACATGTCGCGATATCGCGACACTTTTTCTCTTTGGCCGCGATAATGCAACATGTCGCGATATCGCGACACTTTTTCTCTTTGGCCGTGATAATGCAACATGTCGCGATATCGCGACACTTTTTCTTTTTGGCCACGAAAATGCAACATGTCGCGATATCGCGACACTTTTTCTCCTTGTGGTGTTTTGCTTTTTCTTTGATCTTTAGCATATGGGCCACTTCGGTCTTCTTGGAACACATGCAAAAAAGGTGGGTCCCCAATTTTGGGGTACGTTGTGGAGCAGCCACAACAATACCTTAGTAGGATTTTTTGATATACCTAAACTTGCCCTATATACCTGTTCTTTTGATATATTCATCAGTATTAGAAGTGACTTGGTTCCCTCAATATACATAGTTGTATGAGAGGTAAAACTTGAGGTACTAGACAAGGAATGATATGAGGATCAATCACACCTAGATACATGACTCAATATTGATACTTCCATAATGACAAAGGAAAACAATTATTAATTCTTGATTAATGTGGTATAAAAAATTGAACAAATTTAAGTGATTTTGTTTAAGTTTGAATAAATTCTTATCTTTAGAGGAAATATGTTTGTTTCATGTCGAGTTTACCAAAACATAGATTGAAACCTCTTTCACATGGAGTGATAACTTGAATCTCTTTCTAAATGAGAATTGAAAGTATATTTCATGCGATTAGACTCTACCTCCATGTACATGTATATGTTGTTATGTATATTTTTATTCTCAAGAGGTTTGTTGTGATGTAATTAACAAACACCTAAGATTTTGTCTCTAACAATCCTTTCAAGATAATATTGACTAAACTTAAGCAATATTATCACTAAATTTGTAAGCTATATGCAATAATACAAGAATGTAACAAACAAGGTTTCTATCCTAGAATACCTTTTTTATTTGAATTATTTTCTAGAACTAAAGAGAGATTTTATTTTCAAGGAAAACAAGAGATGATGCAACAAACAAGCTAACCTATGATGTAGCTATATAACTTTATATTCCTTTCCTAATTACCTTTTGAAATGAAATATTTGAACTATCCTAGGGATTCTTTATTTTGTCCAAAATAATAATGTTTTAGGTAAAATTTATAGAAATTAAGAAATAAAAACACAAAAAACATGAAAAATATAGTAAACAAATAATTTTAGGAGCAAAATTGCCTATTTCTAGAAGGTTGATCAAAAGCACCACATAAGCAGAAACACCATTGAATTTAGTGGTAGATTTGACAACCTACAACTAAGGGGGAAAACAATTGGAATTAGGTTTAGGGGGCATGTTTGATTGTAGAGAAGTGATAAACTAGCTTTCTCAATTGATTAAATATCATATTCTTGATAAAAAATAAAATTATGCCTTGACCTTGGAAGCTAATTTGGCAAAAGCATCACTAGATTTAGTGGTGGATTTGCTTCATGTAAAATAGATTCAAAAGAGTCAATTTATGTTTTGAGTGGTTCTAACTATAAATTGAAGTGTTTTGGGTAAGATTTTGGAGCAAATTTGGTCTAAATGCTATCAAATTCAATCGTAGGGAAAAAAAACCCATAATTCTTAAGGCTTGTAGTCTTAGGAATTCATGAAATCTTGTCAAATGGTTTTCAAATTTTATAAAACTTGAGGGAAGAACAAGATAAGGTGGAGAAAATGGTGAAATTACTATTAATTGATCAATTTGACTGATATTTTGGTCTTAGATTGTTTAAATAGAAAGGAAATGGTTCTAATATGGCTTCAAAATAGAGTAGAAGTCCACAAAAATCCACAAGACTTATGATAAAACAAATTGGGAGCTATGTTATCATGAAAGTATTTTAAATTAATTAATATGCAGCTATGATGGTCTACAAATATGACTTGAGAAGTATTTGATCCCACTAGAGACACTAATACCTAAGGAAAACTGAGATTCTAGTAATATGCCAAAATATAAATAGGTTTAATAGCTATAATATCTATAAATGAGATCAAAGAGAGCAAGAGGATACAAAATATACCTATATATATGAAGATATAAGTTTTAACAGAGATTTGAAATCATATAGAATGAAAAAAAGGAAGTTAAAACATAATAATATGCTTATGCTTATGTAAAAAGATATCACAATTAAGCATAATATAAACAAAATTTAGATTAGAAAAGAATCAAGGTTTGCTATATTAGATAATAGCAAATATTTAGATGATTATAAGTGCATGAACAAGTAATATTAGAAATGATCTATAAGTAAAATAGAGTAAATAACCATGCACAAAATGATTAGAAATCCAAGTAAATAAGAAATGGCTACAAATAAAATTAAGAGGCATAAGAAAACTTGTTAGAGTGCTGCAAATAGAGATTAGAAGCATAAAATAACAAGTATGAAGATTGATGCCTTCCAAATGCAAATCCAAGTATTAACAAGGCTTAAACAAGAGGTAAATGCATAAAAATCGAAGAAAATAAGATGGAAAGAGAAGGGAGCTAGGAATTTTACTACCTAGTAAGACCTCCTCTTAGCACCAAGATGATCTCCTTGCCCTTGTATCTTTGCCTTGATCTACTTGCTCCAAATGCTCAATTCAAGTGCTCTAATTTCAAGAAATGAGAGAAAATGAGAAATTTTTTTGGTAGAATATGGCTATCATCAATTCTTTAATCAAATACCCAATTTAAGATCTCTATTTAAATATTATAGGAGGGAAAGAGGGTCAAAGATACCATTAGGAAAATGACCAAATTTGAATTTTATAAATCTGAGGAGAGGACTAAGCATGTGTGATTAGAATAGGGAGTGGGATGAAGGAATCAACTTATTTTTGGCTAGTGTCAAGATATTTTTTTCATGTTGCAAATGTGCCATTGAAAACAATGGAAATTTTGATAAAGTGACTCTTTTGACAAATGATCAAGTTGACTGATCAAAATATTGACTGTCAATGAAAAAGCAATAGCACCACTATGGTGTTTTTGACAAGAGGATAAATTTTATGTCTAGGTTGCATAGGTTAGGGTGATTGATTGTAGATATGATGTCTAGTGTCTTACCTAGTGTTGAGGATTACTAAGCACATCAAAATTGGGTATCTACACAACTATGTCAACTAGTTCATATCATGGGTCTTGAACCCGAAAGTCTTTTACAACACTAGCCTATGCAGTAATTAAGAGGTCCAAGAGGTTTTTTATACTTGTGTAGAGAGGATGATAGAAAGCTCCAACAAACATTACCTTATCCCTACTGAGTTGCAGGTGTATAACGCTGCATGAGGGAGATTTTTTGCATCCCCCTTTACTAGAGAAGCAAGGTCAAGCTTATGACCAAGTAATGCATTTAAAATTTTAAAGTTCAATATTTTCTTTATTTTTTTATATAGTTAATATTCTTGTAGTATAATACCTTAAATTAGTACTTTGAAAATATTATATTTGTGTAGATTTATGGTGGGAGGACTATGGCTCCAAAAAACCTACCTTGTAGAAAATGGTTGTTTGCATCTTAAGTCATCCTTATAGAACTTTTGAGTGTTATTGCAATTGGTCTTTATTTGAGACTATAACACCAAAAAGCACAACAGGTTGAGCCAAGAGTGCCTCAATGACCTTGTCTTTGTGTAATACAATCTTAGACTTCGTACAAGACAAGTGGAGGGTAGTGAATCTTATGAGGAAATTTAACTAGATGAGCTAGATCCACTATTTAATTTGATTATCAAGATTTCTGTGGATCCTGATTTTACTATAGAAGGCATTAAGGCACTTGAGGAGGAAGCAAAAAATTTAAAAGGATTGAAGGAGATATACCATGATGATACCACACTTGAGTAGCCTCCATTTTTCCACCAGTTTAAATCCAATGTCAACCATCGACATCAACTACAAGGGGAAGAAGGGGAGAACAAAAAACAGTTCAAATTTTGCCTTACACTTCATAATGTTGCTTTTTTTATTGTATTTGTCATTTGGGATGAATTGTTGTTTCATGAACTATAATTTCACTCATTGTAATGAATATCTAATACAAAATTGTCTCTCCAATTGTCGCTTAGAATATTTTTTTTCTATTTATTGAAAATTTCTTCGTTTTTTTTTTGCCAAATTTTTGTTGATTTTTTTTCAATTTGCTAAGTAACTCTCCAAAATTAGGTTGCCAAGTTTTTTCTAAGTTATGAGTTTTAAAACAATGCAAAGAAGCGTTCTAATTTTCAAAAAATCATTCTCATTGAATATTCTTTAAAGAAAAAAAAGTTGTCAATGAATGTGTTTGTCATTAACAAGATTTTTCCATGGCCTCAATATTGGACTCTTTATACTCAAAAGTAGTGGAGCCTCTCCAACTTATATTGGACTTGCTTAGTTCCTTTGTTAAATTTCTATCCTTTTTTCATGTACCTAATTTCACCGAGAGGTCTTATAATCTCCTTAAAGGTGCATCAAAGTATTGTGATTCATCCACTTGATGTTATAATTACCTATGTATCAATTTTCTTCCATGCACTCACACTCACCATTCACATATCAAGTGTGTTACTCATATTCCTTTCCTTGTGGCACTGAATGAAGAGTGAAGAGTGCCCTTGGGATTGCAACCACATAATGAACACAAGCAATACTAAATCCATTCTTAGAATGGGATAGACATACATCTTCATGGTTATCTTCCAAGAGATTCATTAGTCTTAAAAAGGCTTTTTTGAGTGTCAATCATACTAATACATGGAGATTTTCTTAGGGCTTGAATTGTGAACTTTTCATTCCTTGTATTAATTGGAGTATCGAAACAAAAATTACTTAGAATTTGCAAAAGTATCCAAAGGTCTGATAGGTGGAATATTAATCATTTTTTAATTGAGGGGTATTTTTAGGATAGTGGTTTGGGTTTGTCCAATGTTTGTATATTGACATCTAGGTTTGTATTGTTTTGATAACACTAGATTTTGAGGAGCATTTTTAGTTGTATTTATATTATTTGTCTAGAAAGAATCAATTACACCATACCCTACAACATGTTTGATTTTTTATTTATCTTTATTGTGAGAATTTTTGTATTATTCTTTCTTATAATCAAGTTGTCCTCTTATTTTTTTCATAGTGGAATCGATGGCCGCCATGAATACTGGTAGGTTATCCAAATTTTTATGGCCATCACAGTATTCTACGTTGTCCGCCCTAGAAGCCACCACATAGATCTTCATGCAATACACCCCTATAACCACCATGCCACGATCATTTTAAACCTTTTACACCGCTAAAAGAACCAAGAAAGGGACAAGCGTTCAGTCCGACGACAAGTTGTCCTCTTGTTATAAGGGAATATTCCACTCTTTTTGCCATATCAATATATTCTTCAAAGAAGATGATATTAGCTATCTCTAGAGGATAAGACAATTGTTCATGAAGATTTTGTATGAATATGTGTAAGAGTTCCTTTGTTGGAGGAATTTATTTAAGTCTTCCCACTAAGGTTCTCGACTTTGCTATAAATTTTGTAAAATGCTCATTTTTAGCTTGCTTAAATTGATAGAAATCATCTATGGTGATCTTTTCTTCAATATAAACTAAAAATTGTTTTACAAATACCTCCATAAGTTCTTTAATATTTTTAATGAAGTGGAGTGGTATTTTAAAATACCATTCTAATGCTAAACCACTAATAATTTTAAGGAATAACCTAAGGAGTAATATTTCATCATGGGTTACATCACTACATGTGATTTGGAACAATCTTAAATAATTAATGGGATATTGTTTACCATTGTACATTTGAAATTTAGGTGTTTCAAAATTAGGTGAAAAAAATTATTAGTGATCATGGGATCTAAAGGTTAACTATAAAATTTATCAAAAGAATATTTTTTTCCATATGTTGTTCCTTGAAGAGGAGCAATTTGGCATTCTAATTACTCAAGTTTGGAATCCCTCTTTTCAATATGTTCTAATTTAGCATTTATGTTTTGAAATTATATATTCAATTGATCTAGAGGTGTGGGTAAAATTAGTGGGGGTTGAGAATAAGAATGAGGCATAGGAGGTAGATTTTTTAACGGTTGTATAACTTGATTAGGTGTAATGTGTGCAAGAATATAATAAATTCCTAAATCATTTGTTAAAAAGAGATTAGTGGAGTTGAGATTTGGAATTGTAATGGTCATGAAGATACTAGAATTTGACGTTGAAATAGGTATGCCTATGGATATAGTTGGGAGTGTTGTATATTTAGTAGGTTGTGCCATAGCCACATTAAGACTAGCAAGATTATTTTAATTTTCATTAAGTTATGCAATAACAAATTTTCCATTAGAATGTTCAATATTTTCATTAGAATTAGAAGGTTCTCTCCTATTTTTTTTTCAATTTCTTCTCTAAGTACATCCAAGAAAATGATTTTGTTTCTTCTTACATATTATCTAATGTGATCTATAGAATCAAAAGTTACCTTTTCAACATGTTCCACTTCTCTATATCCAGGGTTTACCCAAGGATTTTCTTCTTGTTATTCATGAGGATGTGAAAAAGGTTCATAAGATGTTGATGCTAGACCTTTGCTACAAGTGTTATATCAATGTTTAGCCATGTTGGCAATTTTGGGTTTGAGATCCTAGCTTCTTGTCTATGAGTTGTCATTGATGTCATAAGGAAATGGCATTAATGTTAAGAGGATGTGTTGGCTTCAAAGGTGGAAGATTCCAAGAGAATATTTTTAAGAGAATCCGGAGAGATTCCATTGGCAAGGGTTTTTCATTAAAACCAAACCGGTTTTTATTAAAACCATTGGATAGGGTTTTAATTAAAACCACATGGATGAAGTTAAATGGTTTTTATTAAAACCAATGGAGGTTCTCTTTATTATTTAAAACCTTTCAAGGTTTTAATTAATTAATTAAGGGAGAAATTATTTTAATTTATTAAAAACATTTAAAGGTTTTTAACCTTTTTTGATTTTTAATTTATTAAAATTATTTAAGGGTTTTTAAACCCTTTAGAAAGCAAATTTCGATTAAATTCGAAATTACTTTTCTTTGCAGTCGACGTGTTCTAAAGTCCACGTATGGACTATAAATATGAGAAGGTTCCTAAGTTTAAACCTACTTGAAAAATTGAAGGCAATTAATTGGTTTGGCTACGATCGAATGTTCTATTTACGTTGCGAAAGAGGAGAGCTCGTGGTTTGAAAAGATTTCAAAAAGCTTGACCGTTTATGTGGAAAGAAGTCCGTCTTGGACTTCGTAAGCCCCTTGTGGGCTAGTGGCAGCGAAGGCTGCATTTGGGCCTTGCATAGGCCGAGGTCTACGTTTCGATCCCCGCGGAGGGAGCTATGCATGGATTAGTCACATTTTTATTAAAACATTTTTTGTGCCACGAATTTCGGATTCTTCAAGGGCAACCATTATAAGGTGTGATTATTTTCTTGATATGATTTTTGGCATTGTTTAGCATTGTTTAAAAGACATAGGAGAAATAAAGGGATAGTTCTTTGGTTGTATTTTTGAGATTAGTCTTTTGCTATGCTAAATTTAAAAATGGAGATATAAGGTGTAAGTTTTGGTTGTCGTGTTTTTGGCTTCTTTGGTGGTTGTTTTTAAAGAAGAGGAGCTAAAAGGTGTATTAAGGAAAGTTTTTATATATGCTCATTTATCTTGGTTCTAACCCTAACTTGGTTGGAAGTTTGAGGGTTGTGTGTGGTGATAGCTTTAAGGATCAATTTTCTTCTACTCCAAAAAGGTATGGGCACATTTTCCTTATGAGTATGATTGGTGTATGTTTTTATGAAATAAGGTTGGAGTGAAAAGGTTTTCAACTAGGTTTCCTTTTGGTTGGGTGTAAATCCTATTTTCTGGTTTGTTGAAGACTTCTTATGCATTGTTATCCTTGATGAGAGTTTTGGTGAATGCATAATTTTGGTTTGAGGTAGTGGAAGCATTGTGCACTAGGGTTTATGTTTGTGAGTCTTGCTACTTGCTTTGAATTGGTGAAACCCTTGGTTGGCTATTTTGAGGTTGATGGTTGAGTTGCTTCCATAGAGGTTGTTTGATCAAGTTATTGCTTTTACTTGATTCATGATATTGGGCTTACTCCTTTGAGTTGATTTGAGCAAATTACTCCTTTGCATTGGTGATATTGTGTTGGTGGCTGTTTTATTCAAATATCTTTGGAGGGAAAAGGATTTCTACTTGTTTCCTTTTCTTGTGATGATTGGTTTAATGCTTCAAGGTTATTGTTGAGTTGAGAAATATTGGTTGAACCTTGTTTATAAGCATTGTTGTTGAAGCCCTATTTGGTTGTGAAAGATTAATTGGTAGTGAAAAGTTATTGGTTGTGAAAAGAACATGAGTATCATTGTTATGTGATTCTTTGCATAGTTGGCAATTGTTGGGGTTTCATGTTCTTGAAAGAAAACATTCTATCCTATCCATTTTAGATATTGAGTTGAGTTTTCAGATTTGAGATTGAGATTGAGCTGAGTTGATTTGAGTTGAGTTTTGAGATTGGGATTTGAGTATAGAACATATTGAGTCTCTAACAATTCTCTTTATGCTTCTATGAGTTTGACAAATCACATTGGGTCTCTAACAATTCACTTTGTGATTTCCTACTAAGAAAGTTTTTTCTTGGTGAGCTTGCTGAGTTTTTGGATAGGTTCCGGTGGGGACTTGTGAGCAATTTTGGACAGGTTTCGGTGGGGACTTGTGAGCAGTTTTGGACAGGTTTCGGTGGGGACTTATGAGCAGATTTGGACAGGTCCTAGCAGAGGACTTGTGAGCTGAGTTTGATAGTTCTATCAGAGAACTTGAGGGCAGAGGTGCATTGGTTCTATGAGAAGGACTTGAGGACAATTGGCAAGTCTTTGAGAAGGCTTGTATGCAGAGGATTGATTTGTTCAAGAGTTGGACAGATCTAACAGACAGAGGAAGACTTGTACTAGACCGACTGACTGTGTTTGGTATAGGTTGTTGAGCTACTGTGGACATGATCATAGAAGGCAGAGGTCTCTTAGGCTAAGCATTGAGGACAAGAGGTCTTCGGTGGAAAGGAGTTCCACATGCTGGAAAGAGGTAGAGGTAGTTGATCTTCTGAGGGATCATTTCTAGAGCAAAGGGGAAGGTATCTCCTTTGAGCAGAGGCTCATAAATTTTTATTGGGGGAAGGTATCTCCTTTGAGCAGAGGCTCATAAATTTTGATTAGGGGAAGGTATCTCCTTTGGGCCGAGGCTCATAAACATTGTAATTGGGAAGGATTCCCAAAGAACTTTGAGATAACTTTTAGAGAAAAGTTTTGTGGACATAGCCCAGCCATTCTGGGTGAACCACGTTAAATTGGTGTCACTTTGTGGATGTTATTATGCATTGCTTTGATATTGCTTTGGGTATATTGCTTTACTGTTTTGGAGTATAAAGGAAAAAGTAAAAAGAGGTCTTATATTGTTCACCCCCCCTCTCAGTATAAGCTTGTGTTCTTCAAGCCATAGGTTATAAGTTTTGAGTAAGGAGAGATACAATTTTATTAAATCTTGATTAAGAAAGGTAGAAAATATTATGAATAACAATCAATTGACTGATATACCTTAGAAGGATTTTTTTATATACCTAAACGTGCCCTATATACCTTCCCTTTCAATATACTTGTCGATACTAGAAGTGACTTGGTTCCCTCAATATACATAGTTGTATGAGAGGGAAAACCTTGAGCTACTAGACAAGGAATGATGTACGGATCAATCACACCTAGATACGTGACTCAATATTGATACTTCCATGATGACAAAGGAACCAATTATTAATTCTTGATTAGTGTGGTCTAAATAATTGAAAAAATTTAAGTGATCTTGTTTAAGTTTGAATAAATTCTTATCTTTAGAGGAAATATGTTTGTTTCATGTTGGGTTCACCAAAATGTAGATTTGAAACCTCTTTCACATGAAGTGATACCCTGAATCTCTTTCCAAAGGAGAATTGAAAGTATATATCATGCAAGTAGACTCTACCTCCATGTACATGTATATGTTGCTATGTATATGTTTATGTTCAAGAGGTGTTTTTTGAGTTAATTAACAAACACCTATGTTTTTTATCTCTAACAATCCTCTTAAGATAATATTGACTAAACTTAAGCAAAATGATCACTAAATTTATAAGCTAGATGCAATAATACAAGAATACAACAAACAAGGTTCCTATCCTAGAATATCTTTTTAATTTGATTGATTTGCTAAAACTAAAGAGAGATTTTATTTTCAAGGTAAACAAGATATGATCCCTCTAACAAGCTAACCTATGATGTAGCTATATGACTTTAGATTTCTTTCCTAATTGCCTTTTGAAATGAAATACTTGAACTATCCTAGGGATTCTTTATTTTATCCAAAATAATTGTGTTTTAGGTAAAATTTACATAAAGTAAGAAATCAAAACACAAAGAACAGAGAAAGGATAATAAAAAATAATTTTAGGAGCAAAATTACCTATTTCCATAAGGTTGATCAAAAGCACCACAGAAGCAAAAATATCATTGGATTTAGTGGCAGATTTGACAACCTGCAACTAAGGGGGAAAATAATTAGAATTAGGTTTAGGGCGAATGTATGATTGTAGAGAAGTTATAAAATAGCTTCCTTAATTCATTAGATTCCATATTATTGATAAAAAATAACTTTATGCCTTGACCTTGGAAGGAAAACCCAATTTGGCAAAAGCACCACTAAATTTAGTGGTGGATTTGCTCCATGTAAAACAAATTCAAAAGAGACAATTTATGGTTTGAGTGGTTCTATTGGCCATGCAATTGTAAATTGAAGTGTTTTTGGAAAACGTTTGGAGAAAAATTGGTCTAAATTCTATAAAATTCAATCCTAGAAAAAAACCATAATTCTTAAGGCCTGCAGGCTTAGGAATTCATGAAATCTTGGCAAATGGTTTTCAAAATTTATAAAACTTGAGGGAAAAGCAATATAAGGTAGAGATAAGGGGGAAATGACTATTAATTGATAAATTTGACTAGGATTTTGGTCTTATATTGTTTAAATAGAAAGGGAATGGTATAATATGGCTTCAAAATAAAATAGAAGTCCACAAAATCCACAAGATTTATGATAAAGAAAATTTGGAGCTATGTTATCCTAAAAGTATTTTAAATTAAGCAATAGGTATCTATTATGATCTACAACTATGACTTGAGAAGGATTTGATCCCACTAGAGACACTAATACCTAAGGGAAATTGAGATTCTAGTAATATACCAAAAGATAAATTGGTTGAATAGCTGTAATGTCTATAAATGTGATCAAAGAGAGCAAGAGGATAGAAAGTATGCCTACAAATATGAAGATATAGGTTATAATAGAGATTTAAAATTATATAGCATGAAAATGAGGAAGTTAAAACACAATAATATGCTTATGTAAAATATATCACAAATAAGCATAAACATAAACAAGCCTGCAATAAGAATATGTTAATTGAATATGAGAATAAAGGTTTTCTACATTAGATAATAGCAAAGATTTAGATTATTATAAGTGCTTGAACAAGTAATATTAACAATGGTTGATAAGTAAAATAGAGTAATTAACCATGCACAAAATGATTAGAAATCCAAGTACATAAGAAATAGCTACAAATAAAAGGAAGATGCATAAGAAAACTTGTTAGAGTGCTAAAAATAGATATTAGACGCATAAAATAAAAATAGGTATGAAGGTTGATGGCTGCAAAATGCAAATCCAAGTATTAACAAGGCTTAAACAAGAGGTAAATTCATAAAAATCAAAGCAAATGAGATGGAAAGAGAAGGGAGCCAAGATGATCTTCTTGCCCCAATACCTCTTTGCCCTGATCTACTTGCTCCAAATCCTTGATTCAAGTGCTTAAAATGCAAGAAATGAGAGAAATATTTTTATAGAATATGGCTATAATTAATTCTTTGATGAAATACCCATTCTAAGAGCTCTATTTAAAGATTATGGGAGGGCTAATCCTTGGAAGGAAAGAGGATCAAAGATACTATTAGGAAAATGACCAATTTTGAATTTCATAGGCCTAAGGAGAGGACTGAGCATGTGTGATTAGACCAGGGAGTGGGATGAAGGAATCTACATGCATTTTACTTGTGTCAAGAGATTTTTTTTCATGTTGCAACTGTGCCATTAAAAACAATGGCAAATTTGACAAAGTGACTCTTTTGACAAATGGTCAAGTTGACTAATCAAAATGTTGAAAATTTTCTATTTTGCAAAAGTGCCAATGAAAAAGTAATAGCACCACTATGGCACTTTTGAAAAGTATGGTGCTTTTGACAAGAGGATAAATTTAATTTTTGGATTGCCTAGGTTAGGGTGATTGATTGTAGATATGATGTCTAGTGTCTTGCCTAATGTTGAGGAATACTAAGCATGTCAAAATTGGGTGTCTACACAACTGTCAACTAGTTCATGTCATTGGTCTTGAACCTTAAATTCTTTTACAATAGTAGCCTATGTAATAATGAAGAGGTCCAATAAGAGTTTTATACTTGTGCAGAGAGGATGATAGAAATCCTCGATAAATATCACCTTATCCCTACTAAGTTGCAGATGTATAAGGCTGCAAGAGGGAGCTTGTTTGCAACCCTCTTTACTAGAGAAGCAAGGTCAGGCTTATGACCAGATAATGCATTTAAACTTTTAAAGTTTATAATTTTCTTAATTTTTTTATATAGTTAACATTCTTGTAGTATAATGCCTTAAATTAATACTTTGAAAATTATCTTTTTTTGTAGATTTATGGTGGGAGGACTATGGCTCCAAAATACCTACCCTATAGAAGATGGTTGTTTGCATCTTGAGTCAGCCTTGTAGCACTTTTGGGTGTGAGCGCAATTGGTCTTTATTTGAGGCTATACAGACCAAAAAGCACAACAAATTAAGCCAAGAGTGCCTCAATGACCTTGTCTTTGTGTAGGCTTCATACAAGACAAGTGGAGGGTAGTGAATCCTATGAAATTTTTTGACTAGATGATCTAGATCCACTATTTAATTGGATTGTCAATAGTTCTATGGATCTCAAGTTTACTAAAGAGGAGCTTGAGGCACTTGAGGAGGAAGTAGAACATTTAAGAGGATTCAAGGAGATATACCATGATGATACCACACTTGAGAAACCTCCAATTTTTCCACCAATTCAAAGCTAAGGTCAATCATCGATATCAACTATAAGGGGAAGAAGAGGAAAACAAAAAACAGTTCAAAAATCACCTTACATTTTATAATGTTGTTTTTTGTTGTATTTTTCAACTGGGATGAATTGTTGTTTCATGAACTATAATTGCACTTATTGCAATGAATATCTAATACAAAATTGTCTCTCCAATTGTTGCTTAGAATCTTTTTTTCCTATTTATTGAAAAAAATTCTTAGTTTTTTTTGTCAAGTTATTGTTGAGTTTTCCCAAGTTGCCAATTAACTCTCCAAAATTAGGTTTTTGAGTAATGAGTTTTAAAACAATGCAAAGAAGCATTCTACTTTTTAAAAATTCATTCTCCTTAAATATTCTTTAAAGAAAAGAAAATTATCAATGAATGTGTTTGCTATTAACAAGGTTTTTCCATGGCCTCAATATTAGACTCTTTATGCTCAAAATTAGTGGAGCCTCTCCAGCTTATATTGGACTTGCTTGGTTCCTTCATTAAATTCCTATCTATGTGTATGATTTCACCGAGATGTCTTATGATCTCCTTAAAGCTACGTCAAAGTGTTGTGATTCATTCTCTTGATGCTATAATTACCTATGTGCCAATTTTCTTCCATGCCTCACACTCGCCATTCACATCTCAAGTGTGTTACTCATATTCCTTTCCTTGTGGCATTGAATGAAGAGTGCCCTTGGGATTGCAACCACATAATGGACACAAGCAATACTAAATCCCTTCTTAGAAGGGGATACACATATACTTCATGGTGTATCTGCCAAGAGATTCATTAGTCTTAAAAAGGTTTTTTTGAGTGTCAATCATACTAATGCATGGAGATTTTCTTAGGGCCTGAATTGTGAACTTTTCACTCCTTGTCTTAATTAGTGTTTCCAAACAAAAATTACTTAGAATTTGTAAAATTTCGCCTTATATTCTCTCATACCTTCATAGCATAATGAAAGATCAACTAGTTGTACAAAATTTTAAATTTTGTTTAACGGATTTTTAAGTAAGACAATAAATTCTTCATATTAACATTATGTCATATATTTGATATGGATAATGCTACATGTATGCACCCCATTTTAACTAAAAATTTTATAATTATTTTAAAATTTTAAAATTAAAAAACTAAAACTAAAACACATTTAAAATTAAAACTTATTAAATAATATTTGTTCAATTTATTAAATTTCTTGATAAAAGTTGTAATTTTAAATCTTACTACCAATATATAGATGATTTCCAAATTATTATATTATCATTACCTCATCATGATATAATAAAAATAAAACTCTTACCAATTTCATATAACCTATTAAATTTTATAATCTATTAATTTTTTTTATTATTACTTATATTCTATTTTATATATAAAAGAGAGAAAAAATAGGATGTTGAATGAGTTTTTTTTTTAATTTGTTATAAACTAAAATAAGTAAAAACTTTTAAACATTTTATATAATTATTATTTTTTAAATACATTCATACTTCTACCTTAAGTTTCCACCATCAAAAGTCAAAACCATACTACTAAAAGATGCGGAAGTTAGTTACGCCAGTGTTACTTATGATATACTTTATTTAGAAAAAGTCAAACCCATAAATTAATCTCATATTATCCATTACAATTTTTTTGACGTACGTATATGAATTCTAAGATCAACTCGTTCAAATGACCATGTTATTTGGTTATTGAATACTTCGTCTTAGCTCTATCTTTTTATACCTCTTCAAAAGAAATGGAAAAATAGAACTCATGAAATTGAAAAATCCCCTGTTTTCAAATGGCTATAATAATTTGGTTATTGAATGCCTCGTCTTAGCTCTATCTTTTTATACCTCTTCAAAAGAAATGGAAAAATAGAACTCATGAAATTGAAAAATCCCCTGTTTTCAAATGGCTATAATAATTTGGTTATTGAATGCCTCGTCTGAGCTCTATCTTTCTATACCACTTCAAAGGAAACGGAAAAATAAAACTCATGAAATTGAAAAATCCCCTGTTTCCATAGTCCACAAAATAGCAGACAGCAGAATCAACACAGCCATAAAAAAATGAGACTTTAAACCAACAATAGCCCTCCAAAAACACACCGGCTAGGACCATGTTTTCATTTTTATTGCCTAATCCATTCTAAGGAGCTATATACATGAATATGAATGTCTGATAAAAAAAAAAAATGAATTACAGTTCTGATCGAATCCCATATTTCCGATATACCGCCAGAGAATCGGGCAATAAACTGTAATGGAATTCCATCATCACCAAACAATGAATCAGTTAGAAGATCAATTGCCCTTAACATTTATTAACAGGGTATCTGACGAGTGAACCATCTCATGACCTTCAGAGGAAGCTTCACCAGCCCCACTGCCATGTTTGCCAGCGCTGAAAAGCATATACAGCATGGGCATATGCAGCTTATCAAAGTCCTGCAACCAATTCCCATAAAATTTTCTCCATTATAGAACTGTAATAGTAATTCAGATCAAATAGAAGAGAATATATCAGATCTACATCTATTTAAAACGTACCCCAAGATCCAGACGATGGCACCCACGACGGCCAAAACCAGAGACAGCAAAGCGAAAGGGAGACCTAACAAAAACCCAAGTGGTTTGCACTCGCAATCGCCCATTTTCTCAATAGATCTCCAAAAAAAACAATGCAGTAGAGATTTGGGAATTGAATGGATGTATGAGATTCCAATAAATCCCTATAAAACGTATGGCAAATGAAACCTCGTTTTTGTCAACAATGTTGGCTTCCATTCACCTTCCTCACCGAAATTGTCCGCGTGGACCAGGCCAGTTATCACCATGAGCGGATCTTATTTATAATTTAGTCAATCTAGGCAGGCAACTAAGCAACAACATTGATTTTTCTTATGGAAACTGGAAATACACATAAATCACGAGGAGTTTTACGCGTCTGATAAACCACGCGTTTCCTGCTGTGGAAATTGTCGTGAAGGTTCTAACTAATTTGGCGGCGCAAAATCGAAATAAACGTTTTGGACTTTCTTAAAATATATGGAATTTTTAATATTTAAGGGAGGCGATCTGAATTGAAAATTTTAGAAGATAGGGATGTTCCAAGTTGGAAGCCCAATACTTGTCAAAGCCCATTATACTAGCAGGGGAAGTTTTTTTTTTTCTTTTTTTTTCACATAGGGAAAACGGTAAACGGGACCCAAACATGAGGAATCCAATGAGGTGATCTAAGTGTTATTTTCTAACCTACAACTTACTAAAAAATGTCTAATAAATTATTTATTAATTTCATTTAATATAATTTTTGTAGGTTACACGTTTCTGTTAATAGAACGGTAAAATGGAGAAATCAGTTATAGGTAATGAAATGAAAGATTTTAATTACGTCCGTGAGACCTAAATATGGTCTATGGGACCTCAAATATGGAAGTACAATTACTCAAATCATATCATATGATCTTTAATATCTTTGAGAAGGTTGTTCCTTCTCCTGCTGATTTGTGTTAGCAATTCTTCAACTTTTTTTATTTTATTGTCTTCAAATAAATATGTAATAAACTCGTTCCCAAGTGTTTCTTTGTATTTGTCACGGATATCTAAAAAGCTCGGGCATTGATAGATGAAGTGTTCCTTTGTCTCTACTGCCCCTGTGCTGCATAGAGTACATATCCTTTCTTCCCATTGTTCTTTGGGCGTTGTCCATCTCCCTGTTTCACATCTAAGCCTATGAGAGCTAGTCCTTATCTGAGCAATGAGTATTTTTTCCTTCCACTTGATTTCAGCGCCTATATACGCTTTTTCCTTGTGGTCCCATTGTTCTTTGGGCGTTGTCCATCTCCCTGTTTCACATCTAAGCCTATGAGAGCTAGGTCCTTATCTGAGCAATGAGTATTTTTTCCTTCCACTTGATTTCAGCGCCTATGTACGCTTTTTCCTTGTGGTCATACGTTGGGTTAAAATTTGCAATATAATATTGTCTTTTCTTGCTTGCATTTTTCCACATTCCACTTCCGAACTTTTCATTCACATAATTTTTTATGTCTTTGTTGACATTTGGGCATTCATTTATGTTGATTTCCCAACGTTTCATCCATTTCTGATTTTGTTTCATCCACGTATTCTTTCGCCTATGCAATTTTTCGTCCCTAGCTACTCTAGGCCATCTATCATTTGTCATGTTTTATGTTTTTTTCAAGTAACATAACAGCTTGGTCATAGCAATTGCTTCTAAAGGGAACATTCCAGTTTCAACTAGAATAATTTCATAAGGGGTTGTGGCCTTAATTTTGAGAAAGTTTGTGATTAGATATTTTTGAATCCTTTCTATTTGCCTCCATTTTGCATTTGTTGTGCCACTAGCCCACACCTCGCAACCATACAACAGAACCGGTGTAACAAGTAGGATGTAACAAGTAGGATGTAAGGATTTAAGGGATTTTTATGGGTAAGAACCATAAATTTTGTATGATTTAAAAAAAAAAAAATTAATATTTAAAAAGTTAGGTTTTAAATAGTTGTTTTTATTTAAATTTATATATATAATATTATTTATGTTTTAATTATTAAATTATTATTTTTTAATTATATATTTATTTATTTATTTGATGTTTAGTTATTACAACCACATTATTTTTAATAATTCACGAACACAAGATTTAAATTACAAAGATAAAGGACGTGTAGAAGCAGATTTAAACTACAAAGATAAGAGTGGGACGTGTAGAAGCAGCCGGCAGTTCTACGAAATAGTATTCAACATTTGCAGGCGAGAACAAAATTCAAACATGCGAGACAAGATGCTGATTCACTTGAGCCAGATGCGTTGTATTGTATTGCTAGATTTATAAAATGTCCATAAATTTTTATGGGATGAATCCATTCAACGCAGATTGCTGTGAAAATTGAATAAAATTTATTTATTTTTATTTGATTAATATAAAAAAAAAAAAATTATAATTAAAATTATATTTTTATTAAAAGGTAAATTTATCCATAAAAAAATAATACAAAACCACGATTTATATTTAAACCTTCAAAACCATGCACTATGACCGGGACTTTGCACAGGGACATTTCTCTCGGACCCTCGCCGCACGTGGATTAAGTGTATCGTTCGTGGCTGCCTCCACTGAATCCCAACAAGTTCGCGATAGTATCGAAGATTGGGAACCTCAAAAGTTTGCCATTCGTTTCGAGGAGTTGCCCATGTTCTAGTCACTCAAAACTGTTGGCATGTTTTAATTTTTTTTAAATGAAAATTAATTTTATTAACTATTTTTTTTGTTGTATAGGAAATTTAGTTCTTGGACCAAGATAAAGTTAATGACACTGTAGAAAATCAAATTTAAAATTAATAGGCCTATCCTTATAATTTACTTTAACTATTTTTATTTTTTGGTTGTATAGGAAACCTAGCTCTTGGGTAAAGATAAAGTCAATGACACTGTAAAAAATCAAACTTAGAGTTAACAGGCTTATCCCTTCCTATTAAATGTATTTCATTAATTATTTTTATTTTATTTATTTATTTATTTTTTTAAAAAGAAACCTAGCTCTTGGGCAAAGATAAAGTCAATAATATTAAAGTTTGGTTTAATTTAAATATAATAATATATTTTAGTTTAAATAGTAAAACTTGTTTGATAAATAAATATTTTTATTAATAAAAATAAATTTATATTATTGATTTTTTATGAAAATAATAATAATAATAGTTAAAATTAAAAAAGTTTCAAGTTAATTAAGCAAAATAATTTTTGTCCTATTAATTTATGTTGGATCCAAGTCTTGAATTTTCTATCTAGAGTATCTATGCCTTCAATGTTAGATGCATTCAAGTTGTATTATACAAGTTTATTGAACCTTTGATTTTAAATGTATGTATCAATGGAATGTAAGCTATAAACATGTTGGATAGTTTGAGAAAGTTGAATGCCCCTAAAGGGAAATTAAACTCACAAGTGGGAGAATATCTACTTCACAAGTAAAATGAAGGTTTTGAAAAAGGCTTGTAATGGTATTACTGCCTGCTATAATTATTGTTTCATAAGTTGTAATTGTATTCATTGCAATGGATATTTTTTATAAAATGGACTTTCCAATTTTTGCTTAATTTTTTTTTTTTGTTTATTAAAAAAAATGATTTATTTTGTTGAGTTATTACCGAGTTTTCTTGAGCTATAACTCTTGAAAATTAGGTTGCCAAGTTTTTCTCAAGTTGCGAGTTTTTAAACAATGGTTGGGAGAAAGTGTGAGTAAAGAGCTAGTCCCCACTAGGCAACAGGAAAGTCATATTTGAAAGCCTTAATGGGAAGTTAGGATGCCCTAGCTAGAAGTATAGATGCCTAAGTTGGAGATAAGCGGAAGAGCTAATATCTGGCAAGTTTGATCCAAGTAGCAAATGTTACATAAAAAGTGATTATCAAGGATGAGATGATTGAGCATGATATAATAGTTCTTAAAAGTAGAAGGTTAATATGTAAGTTCTATGGATTCTAGAGAGGGTTTTCAAAGATTTAAAATTACATCAAGTGGAAGTGTGATTGAATTGAAATTACTCTATGACTTTTCTTCCTAAATATTTTTTCCTTCTCATCTTTCCGGTTCAAAAATTAGGGATAAAATTATAGGTGGTAGCCCATATTTTAGGGGGAGAGATGCCCTTAATTTAAGACCATGGAGTGAGAATTTTTATATCGAGACAAAAACTATTAAAAAGCTTCCAATAAGGATTAGGATTTTTGGACTTCTATATTAGCTCATCAATAAGGACGTTTTAGAGAATATTGAAAATACCCTGCAAGCTTAGTTACCAAATTCATCGAATTTTCTAGACAAAATTCGAAATTCGTCGAATTTTAAATCCTCGCGAATAAATTCGACGATTAAATTCTAAATTTGGCACTAAATTCAGTAAAGGCTAGTTGAAAACTGTAAAACAGTATCGGGTAGGGTTTACCAATTGTTAGAATGTCGAAATATATGATTGGATCGATTAGATAACAAATTACTTCAAAACACAACGTAATGTTGTGTGGTTTTTATGTTCCAATAGATCTCTATCTATATAAACAAATGGATGTTACGTTGCAATGTCTCTCGATCTATTTTAACAAATGGATACAGGCTTATGTGTCTACGATTTCCTAAGGCAGGTGGTGGAATCAACACATTTATTAAGCGTGAAAATATTAAACTCAGGTTGTGCTGCCGATCATAGTTGCACCGTGACTTTTGGATAGTTTTTAAAATTATTTACATGTTATTATAATTAATTTAAAATATATATATATATATATATATATATATATATATATATATATATATAATTAGGTGTTTGTTTTAGTAAGTTATCATGCTTTTAGGTGTTTGTTTTAGATATAAAATTTAATTTATATAAAAATTATTATTTAATTTTATTTTTAATATTTAAATATAAAATTTATCAATACCATTAAAATTTAATGTAGAAGCTTACAAATATACAGATTATCAAGTTTTTGTTTGAGTTTCTTAGTTACTAATTTATTTACATAATATTTTGAAAGGATATATGCACATTTATAATATATCGAATTTTATATGTCGAATTTTATTTCGAATTTTTAAACATGTCGAATTTCTTTTGAACTTCAAGAGTGTCGAACTCGAACATGAACTCGAACTTGGTAACTAAGCCTACGAGAATACATCAAGGAGGGGTCAACTACTAAGGAGCTAAAACATACTATATATTCCTAGATATGTGTTCAAATCCTTTTCCACAATGCATTAAGATTAAATATAAATCAAGAGAATGGGATCAACAAGTGGATTATGAAAACATTGCATTCTGATGTTGCAATTTTTATGAGACTAGACACATGGAAAGAGATTAAAAGTAAATACAATGAAGAAAAAAAAAATAGTCATGAGGTAAACTTCAATATGAAGCAAGAAAATCATACGGTAATAGAAATATTATATCAAGGATATTCCACCCAAACAAAGAGGTAAAGAATGCTTGTCTACAACATCATATGGAAAATACCATATAGTTCACTTGGATCAACCAATAGAAGAAACAAAGAAGGATATAATGGATGAGAAAGTGCAATGTGCAAGTTAAAATTCAAAAGGAATTAAAGGTACAAAGAAAAATGTGGAGGATAATTTTAAATTAAAGATGACAAAAGAGGTCAAGTTTATTCTAGGTAAAGTGTCTTCATTTTCATCAAGTAGTATGAAATCCTCTTTGTGCAATAGAAATTAAAGTAGTGTAGAGGTTATCCCTTGCAATTTAAAGTTTCAAGAGCAACATAATAAGGAAATGAGGATGCATGAAATCTATAGAAATTTAGAGTTTTTACCACAATATAAGAAGGTGATTGCTATGGAGGAGCATCCTTGCACTTTAAGGTTTCTAGGGCAACATAAAGAAGGAAGTACTTTTGAGATTATTCCTTTCAATTTGAATCCTTTAAAGCAAGATAGACGTATAGATGATAAGCCTCACTATGAACAATGTTATAAAATCAAAGAAATTGAGGAAGATGACAGTGTTGGCGGGAATGAAATATAGAGAATAAGATCCAAGAAGCAAAAATAAAGAGAAAAACAAATTTAGAAGGATATTGGTATGGGAAAACAAAAGCAAATGTCACAAGTGTTAACGAAAGTAGGGCTAAACCCACAAATAAAAAGTGATGATGAAAAAATCTTAAAATATTAGAGGCATCAATAAGACCTCCCAAAAAAAACTATTAGGGAATTGATAGGATATTATAGACAACATATTTATAGATATGGAAACTAGGTAGCAAATACTTTAGCCATTTATGGTGTTGATTTTCATCTTAGCAAAATTTGAATTTTAGAAGACAATTGGATGAATGGGATTTTATCTCTTAATAAAAATGATATTAAGGAATTGATTATGGAAATGTGGTAGTTTGAGGAAGATGATGAATATATTTAATATACAAGCAAATGAATAATAGCATTGATGAAAATGCGAATTGAATATGGATTAATTAACTTGATTGCATTGTAATGAGAAGTAGAACAATGTAATGATTTGTTATTTTAATGGGAGTGGCCCCCAATAGAAGCCACACAATTTATTTCTAAAAAAAGAAATGGTAACTTTACAAAATAATATGCAAAGCTTTTAATACATGTAATATCTTATATTCCATCAATTTTATTTTATTTTTATATTAATAATTTATTTTAAAACTTAAATATAAATTAGAACCATGTGATTCAATGGATAATTGATTTCAATCCAACTAGTTAAATACCTCAACTTTCAAGTATGAGACCCATCATAGAATCTTGTTAGACAATATATATGTAATTATCAAGCTATTATAATAGGTTTGAATCTTGTCAGATGATACATGCATAATTAACAAATTATTATAATAGGTGTAATTCTTGCCAAATGACACATACATAAGTTCCAAGATGTTATAACAAGACTGTGATCAAATTCTTGAATTCACAATACTTTCCAAAAATATTATGAAACACACATTCACCACAACCATATGGAGAAAAGGAAGAAGAGGAAAGTAAAAGAGCATATAGATGAAGTTACAAAGAGAGAATCAAATAAGAGGAATAAGAGGTGGGTGCCTGTAGGTACCTTACAATATCACATTATAAACTTATATAATGGATCCACCATTACAAGTACATATAGTGATACTTAATCCTCAATTAAGTGCTAACCTCAAGCCGACATAACCTTACTTCAAGGTTAAATTACAATATAATAAATGTATTAAAACCTATAAACAAGGCTAACCATAGAGATGGTTTAACCATATCACTAAGGGTAAATACACTAAAACTACTCGTAGGCTTACATAGGAGAATGCTTATAGGCTTATATAGAAATATGCCCATAGGATTACATATATAATGCTTGTAGAACTACATAGAGAATGCATAAAGGCTTACATACCATTTTTCCATAGGCTATATTAAGAGTTTCCTATAGGCACTTCATCATTTTTAGCCTTGGTCTAAGAAGATTAGATTACAAATATTTCAACACCCCCATAATTTGAATTGAGGGACCAAGGATAGAAGATACTAGAACTGGTACATATTTATTCCATAATGAATGCTCAAGTGAGCCAATAAATCATGTTATCTTCTCTTTCCAATGCTACGTGAATTGGATTAACCTTTTCACAAACATGAAGTTATGACTCCACCCTCTGGATCTCAAATGTCGATCTTCCCATGAGAAGATCCTCAGCATAACATATGATGAGCACTATCTATCCTCCAAACTAAAAAAAAGTAGTTGAATCATCAAGCAATAGGTAGAACTTCAAATATTCAACCCTAATGGCTGAAAAGGGATTCATAAAAATAAGATATACCTTACACTGACCATCCAAAACCTACTCCTCTTACAACCAAATACCAACCACCATGCCAATGGCTTGTAGGAGTTAGAGAGCACACCATGTCTTAGACATGGTAAAGAGGCACACTATCATAGAAGTGTACGAAAAGATAAACACAGGAAATTGAACTCTAAATATCTTAGATACAGTACAACTAACCAACCACTATACCTATAAGATCAATTGGAATTAGATTTTTGATGCTTCTTGAAGATGTCAAACCTTGAGTGTTGTGATAAAATAAATGAGAAAAAATGAGTTTTGAATTGAAGACCTTCTTGTTGAAGAAGTATTTTAAAATACTTGCATTGAACAAGGTATCAAGGGATGATGTTGAGTCCTGTGATACATAATAAATATAAAAATCTTGTGAATGACACAACTAGAAGAAGGATATACAGATTAAATTCAACTTTATTGCCTATGCAAATATGAACCATATATATGTTGGATGCAAGCAACCTTTTTAATCACCATGCCAATTGACCTATTGGAATTAATATCACACCATAGTTAAAAAGAAGAATCCTAATTAGGTTTGTTTTGTATAAAAAGTCCCTCAAAACTATAATAAGTTCTTGAAAAAATGTCACTAGTCTATAGAATTCAAAAAGCTATAAAATCTAGAAAGAGGCCCAAAATACTTTCACATGTAAAAGTTATGGCCTCTAAAAGTGTGGGTATATTAATATAAAAAATTAGAAAAAAAATACTTTAGATCTTAGAAAAAATATGGGTCAACCATAGATTGGCACATGTCATAATAGAATGCATATTGTGCTATGTTGATGTCATCCCTGTCATTGGACTACCAACTAAATTTTATAGGAAAATAAATAACTAATACTTGACATAGAATGATTGGATGATCTATTTATACATAGAGAAAAAAATTGATATTATTACCCATTTTCTTCCCATATTGGTGATGGGACTCAAATTTGGGTCTTTACTATGGTGAATGCCCTTGGATTTCATGCCTAACCAATTGTACTCTAATTGCCTTTGAAACATAAGATGCATCAAAAACCATAGAGAATTTCATAAATAAAAATTGTGTTTTAAAATGTGATTATACCATGCATCTTATACATAGACTAAATAAGCCATGCTCCTATGTATTGAACCTAAGAACTCCATCACACCAACTAGTGAACTTATCACTAGGTCATAATGCTTAACAACATAGAGAGTGTTGCAAAATGTAAAGGAAACTACATTGTTGTCAAGAAGTCTAATATTATAAGCAATAACCAATGAGTTTTAAACTTGGAGCATCTCCTTCATAACCCAGATTGTTTCATTTTACACTATAGTGATTCCTGGATTTTTTTTCTGCTGGGTTTGAAAAGAATACATCATATATGCTAAAAAAGTATGTGCTAAAAAAGAATGTTGAGCCTTGAGAACTTAGTACTTTTCTTTAAAAGGGCTCTAAAAAGATATGTGCAAGCCAAAAGCTCCCATGGATCTAATAGATACATGAGGGTGTTGAGTGGTAATTTTTCCCAATTACAAAACCACACTCATAGTTAGGATTTTGATTAGAAAACCCTCTCTTTCAAAGAAATAGAAATTTCTCCAAGGCTCCTTTTACTTAATATGTGCATGTATGTTTGTGAAAATGTGTCAAAATAAATGCTAGGAATACCTTAGTGATTTACAAATAACTATTAACAAGGGGCCTGTGTTGGTATTACTTTATTATGCTATGCTATTGATTGTTCATGAAACTTAAAAGAAAATAAAATGTAAATGTGATTGGCCCTCATATGACCATGATGAAAAGTGAATTAATTCCTTTTATATTGAAGTATTTTAGGTAGATTTTATCTTCTTTTGTTAAGCAAATTTTAAATAAGTTTTGTCTTGCATTGTTAAACCCTCCTTTGAGCATAAAGGAGAAGATTAAAATCTGCCTTTGAAATGCAAAGTTTAAATAATGATTGGATTCATTTTATATTACATGATGAATGGATTATATGTAGCTTTGTTAAACTTTGAGCATGAAATGAAGTAACAAAATGACTAAATTTAAAATGTAGCATCTTTTGAAATGCCATGTAAATTACCCCTCTTTAATGAAATTGTAATTTTCATAAAGAGAAGTTAATTTATTGCTTTAAAAACAAAAATGCAAAGCTTGGAATTTGAAAATGTGAATTCATGTAAAGCTTTGAAATTATAAAATTCCTTTTAAAACTAAACTTTATGTGAAATTTTTAGAATTTCAAATTTCCTTTAAAATAAAATCAAAATGGCCTAAAATGAAACGTTAAAGCTTGATTTCGGCATCCATGCATATCTTTTTGGATTTTAATTTTTTATATATTTTTTATTTTATTTTATGAGGTTTAAAAAAATGAAAAGAGTAGGGTTAGAAGAAAAATAAACATAAAATTTAAAAATCTGGAACATGGACCAGAATATGGGAAATGACCAAAGAAAACTATTGAAAGCTAATCCAACCTAAGCTGCATAAAAAGTTAGATCTTGAACACAAAACACAACTAGGTTAGACTTGCATCCACACAATCTAAAATCTGGTTATGGCGAAAGTCTAAGGAAAAACATGCATTAAAAATATGTAAATGATGCTACCATATTCACGCATAAAACACCATTAAATATTTCTATAGCATGTGGAAAAAAATGTGCAATAAAAGTATTATTTTATTCAAAACCTCCTTTTCTGCATACATGAGACTATAATTTTGGCAATAGTCGAAGACCTTCCAATATTTTTCCTCCACTTCCATCCCAAAACTTCCAAACCCTATTCTTGCATTAGAAATGGATATTTAAGAGTTTTCAACGAGGACCCTTCATCTTCATTTGCTCCCGAATATTCGTAACATTCATTTCTTTATCACATTTCAGCTTCTCTCATTTCATATCAACTTTCGTAACCTTCGTGCACTCCAACTCTTAGATAATGCTCTAATATTGACATTTGCTATAATTGATAGCTCCTTATAAATACATTTATTATATGCTTTGATAACATAAACATACAAAAATATACGTATAAGTTAACTGCTTATTTTAACGTACTCCGACAACCCCACTGACTATCTTGACATGGCCACAAATACATCAAAAAGCATAAAACAAATACATTTGAAATGCTACAAGTGGCCACCATAGGTTTACCGGTTAGCTTTCATAGCCACCCTTTTCACTCTACAGCAATGAATGTACAAGGATCCACTGTGTCTATACCCCTCAGTTTTAATGGAGAAGTCTTCAGAGAGTTGGAATTTATCTGAAAGAAGATTTATACGTTTCAAACATGCAACTACCATCCTTACAACTCCCCCCAGCCACAACTCCTGCAATGCTTCTACGTCACAATGATACTGTATCTCTGCCAGATTTTACCTACACCTCTTACAATGGAGTGGACAATATCTCGTGAAACATAATCATCTCCCCTACAAAACCTCCATCTTTGATATTCATTGCCAACACTATCGACTATATAAATAATGTTGAAACTACTTTACAATTCAGTGTCTAACAACATGTTATCATCTCGTCCTACGTATGTTAGGTGAACCATCTATCACGGTCTCATTCGGCTTGAAGATGTAGTGCTTGGTTGGTATGAGGAATACGTAGCCCACACTTCTCTTCACCATGGAAGCCCTAGACTCTTCAATTCACTATATTAGTGAAGCTCTATCTCCAAATCATCATATCTTACCTTTCAGGTGTTAAGACTCCAATCCTTCTATCAAGATTTGAAGAACACAAGCTTATACTGAGAGGGGGGGTGAAAAGTATAAGACCTCTTTTTACTTTTTCTTTATACTACTAAACAGTACAGCAAAATACTCAAAGCAATATCAAAGCAATGCACAAAATCATCCACAAAGAGACACCAAATTTTAACGTGGTTCACCCAGAAAGTTTGGGTTACGTCCACAAAACTTTTCTCTAAAATTTTATCTCAAATTCTTTGGGAAACCTTCCCAATTACAATGTTTATGAGCCTCGGCTCAAAGGAGATACCTTCCCCTAACTCTGCTCTGGTTGGTGATCCTCTAGAAGACCTCTGCCTCCGCTGCCCTTAGCAAATGGAACTCTATCCACAGAAGACACCTGTCTTCCCTGCTCTAGCTGGAGACCTCTGTCCTCAACTCTATCACCTCAAAGCTGGTCCTCGAATTTGCACTAAACATAGTCCTTCGGTCTAGCACAAATGTCCTCGATTTTTCTTTCTCTGATCTGCACCAAACACAGTCCTTCGGTCTGGCACAAATGTCCTCTTCCTCTTTCTCTGATCTGGGTACAAATCTGTCCTCAAATCTGCACCAATATCTGTCCTCAACAGGTCCTCAACTCTGATTCACAATAGTGGTTCACAAGCTTTCACTAATGCTTGTTTGATCTTCACTCAAGTCTTCACCAAGACTTGTCTCAGATCTGCTTTGCAAGTTCTCAAGAGAACCTACCCAAACTGCTCCACAAGCTCAACAAAAGCTTGCTCAAATCTATCCAACAGTTCTCTCTGCTCTGTCACAGCCGCACTTGGTCGAAACCAACTTTTGCACTGTCTGCGCAAACACAGCAGCACTCAGCACTCGACGATCGAACTTCTTACTATGCGCTCTGTCTACGAATGTCGCAACACCAACAACTCTGCTCCTTTGTGCTTTTCTGCTCTCTGTGCGCTCTTGCTTCGCACTTAGCTCGATTTGACTCGACTCGGTCTCTGCGCACCGTGGACTTAACTTGCACATTCAATACTTATTCGATACTTTCAATCTCGAAATAGCCCTCCTTTTATAGTATAAATTTCAAGACCAAAACTTAAACTATAGTCGGTTGTTACCCTAAACTCCGTCGGCTGCACAACCCTGAACTTTGTCGGCTCAAAGTTAACTCTGTCGGCTTCAACCGCCTCTGGTTCTGTAGCTTTTCTCGTGAAACTACAACATGTCGCGATATCGTGACACCTTTGCAGCCGTACACTTTCTTTTGCCTGTTGTCACGATATCGCGACACTTTTGCTTCTTTAGACTTCCTTTTTGATTTTGTCATGATATCGCGACATTTTTGACGTCATACATTCTCTCTCCTCTTTGAGTCATGAAACTGCGACATGTCGTGATATCATGACATCTTCCTCCGTTGGCGCCTTCACTTGCCTTCTGGTCGCGAAACTGCGACATGTCACGAAATCGTGACATCTTCCTCCGTTGGCGTCTTCACTTGCCTTCTGGTCGTGAAACTATGACATGTCACGAAATCATGACATCTTCCTCCGCTGGCTTCTTCACTTCTGTCACGAAATCGTGACACTTTCTACATCCGTACGCTTTTCTTTCATCCTGTCGCGAAATCGTGACGCTTTCAGCTTCCGAAAGCTTTCTTTGCAACTTGTCACGAAATCGTGACGCTTCTCATTTCAAACTCTTCCCTTTGCTGCATGTCACGAAATCGTGATAGTTCTCACTTCGAGCTTTTTAGCATGTCACGAAATCGTGATTCTCACTTCAAACTCGCAGCATGTCGCAAAATCGTGACACCTTTCGAGTAACTTTCTCTCTCTTTGAACTTGTCACGAAATCATGACAGTTCACATTGTGGACTCTCTTTTCAGCATTATGTCATGAAATCATGACACTTTTTCTTTCAGACTCCCTCTCCTGCAACATGTCACGAAATCGTGACACTTTTCCATCCGTACAATCTTCTTTGCAATATGTCACGAAATCGTGACACTTTTCCTTCTCTGCCTTCCTGCACTTTTTGAGTCCGAAAATGCGACATGTCACGAAATCGTGACACTTTCCACCTTGCTCTTCTTCTCTGCCAACATGTCGCGAAATCGCGATAGTTTTCCCTGCTTCTTCTCTCTCTTCCAACATGTCACGAAATCACGACAGTTTTGCCAGCTCTTTCTCTCTCCTCTAACATGTCACGAAATCGCGACAGTTTTTCCTGCCTGCTGCATACCTTTTCTTACTTGTCTTTTTCTTTGATCTTTTGCAAATGGGCTACTATGATCTTCTTGGAAACTCACTTGTCCATGCTCTGAATAATCTGACATTAAATCAAATTCCTTCAAGAGCTTCTTGACATCAATGACAACTTCTACACTTGAGCAAAGGCAATGTACCCAAGGTACCCAAAATTGCCAACAATCTCCCCCTTTGTCATTGATGGCAAACCTTTACTGAAAACACTTCTCAAGAGCCAAAACTGAAACCAACTATGCTAACAACTGAGAATCTGCCTTTGAAGTTTTGCTCCCCCTGACTTGAAGCTCTTCTTCACTTTGAAGCTCTCCCCCTTACTCATATCTCTCCCCCTTTGTCATCAATGGCAAAGGGTCACCTTTGGGGCTCGGGACTAAGAATGAGCCTCTTAGCTTAGTCCCTCCCCCACCTCCTGATGAGGTGATTAAAATAGGGTTGGGAGTAAATCTCCCATTAGGCACTGATCATCATCAGCGTCTATAACTTCCTTCCCGGGCCTTCTCTTGAACTCTTTGTCCATATTCCTTATTCTATTCTTGCTCTTGTTCTCATCCCTGTTCTTGTCCATGCCTTGATCCTTGGACCTGTTCATACCACTGTTCCTGTTCTTGTACCTTGGAAGATCAGCTCTACATTGTCTAGCTGTGTGACCGTCATTGTTGCACTTATAACAGGTAATAATGTTATTTCTTTTAGGCATACCTGTTCTTCGAATCCGCTTGTTCTGACTAACCGTGTTCCTGTTATTAGCCTTGCAAAAAATTGCCTTATGCCCAAACTGATTACAAGAGTAGCAATACCCTTGAAAGAAATTGCTACCTCTGAAACTGTCATTTACCTTCCTTACTTGAGTCATGCAATGCGAAGCCATGTGACCGAACCTGTGACACGCAAAACATCTATCGTGAAATTTTCTTTTATTTGACCTCTTGGGTCCCGAAAACTTCTTCTTCGCATTCAGAATTCTGTTTTCTATTTCTGCGCATCTATCACTCACGGACTCTTTCTCTGAAATACTCTCTTCATCAGAACTCTCTTCTTTTTGAAATCTCTTACTAGATTCCCCAACCTGTTCCTTGTGAGGCTTAACAAAACCAAGACCTGTTTTATCTGTTGGTTTTCTTTGACCTTTGATGAGAGACTTAACCTTTTTGGAGCTATCTTGAAACCTGTACGACTTATCCTTGTACTCTTTAGTTTCCTCTTTCAAAGAAGCCATTTTCTGTTCTAACTCACTATACTCAAGAATCTTAGACTCTAACTCGTCCTTGAGTTCTTGTGTCTTAGCCATAGAGAAGTCAAGACTTTCTGTAAGATCATCTCTCTCCATACAACATTCATCTAACTTATCCTTGAGTCTGGCATTCTTCTTTCTTTCCTTTTTCAAAGCACTAAGAGCATTAGTAAGTTCACTTTCAAGATCCTTTATTTGTTTGCTTTCTGAATCATCAGAGCCTTTTACAGATTTCTTATCACTAGAGGTGCTACCCTTTTCAAAGACCATACATGCATCTTCCTTATAGTTTTTTGAAGCATCCTCATACATACTAGTAACCAATTCATTATTTGTGCAATCATCCTCAAGGTGACCAAAATTTCCACATCTAAAACATTTCATGATAATGAATCTATGTTTCGGTTCTTCCTCTTTTTCTGATATGAACAACATCTCATTTTCACTATCACTTGAAGAACTTTCACTATCACTACTAGAACACTTACTTGCTTTGTCTAGGTAGAAACTCTTCTTGTGCTTGTGAGAATACCTCTTTTCGTGATTGTTGTGCTCATCTTTGTTCTTCCTGTGATGCTTGTACTTTTCAAAATCCTTGCTCTTAGAATCCTGTTTCTCTTCATCACTTTCATTCTTGGAAACAGTACAGTCGGTAGCATAATGACCAAACTTTCCACAATTGAAACATCTTATATTTTTCATGCTTTTGTGCTTTCTAGAGAACTTGCCTTTCTTGCTTGTAATATGCCTCTTCATCACTAGAAGACTCATCACTCTCTTGAAGTTGTTTACCCTTAGATTTCTTGGTAGCCTTGAAAGTTGCCTCTTTCTTGACATCAACCTTCACTTGAGTTCTCAACTCAAATGCTGCAAGTATACTATGGAGCTCATCCTTTTTCAACTTATCCAAATCTTTAGCTTCCTCAATAGCAGAAATATTTTCACTAAATCTATTAGGAAGAGATCTTAAAATCTTATCACAAACATCATTTTCAGCAAGCTCAAGACCCAAGTCTTTCATGGAGTTAACAACCTCATCCATACGAAGCATGTAGTCACTAATATTTTCATCATCATTCATCTTGAGTTGTTCAAACATACCTTTGAAGTGTCTCAACTTGGCCTTTCGGACATTTACATCACCTGTGTGAACCACCTGCAGTTGTTTCCACATTTCACTAGTTGTCTTGTAGTGAATCACCTTGGTAAGATCTACCTTCCGTAAACCCTTCAGGATTGCATTCATTGCTTTTGAATTGTTGTGATGTAGGAGCCTGTCTTCTTTAGTATAAGGACCATGTTCAGGAATAGTGTACCCATCTTCAATCACTTCCCAAACCTCATTCCCAAGTGCCATTAGATGAACCTTCATCCTTGCACTCCAAAGACCAAAATTTGATCCATCAAGAATAGGTGTTGCATTGCCACTTGAATAATCCATTGTGTTCTTTGCTAGCTTTTCCTTCAAGTTGTTAAACTTTTCGAAGGAACCCGCTCTGATACCAATTGAAGAACACAAGCTTATACTGAGAGGGGGGGTGAACAGTATAAGACCTCTTTTTACTTTTTCTTTATACTACTAAATAGTACAGCAAAATACTCAAAGCAATATCAAAGCAATGCACAAAATCATCCACAAAGAGACACCAGATTTTAACGTGGTTCACCCAGAAAGTCTGGGTTACGTCCACAAAACTTTTCTCTAAAATTTTATCTCAAATTCTTTGGGAAACCTTCCCAATTACAATGTTTATGAGCCTCGGCTCAAAGGAGATACCTTCCCCTAACTCTGCTCTGGCTGGTGATCCTCTAGAAGACCTCTGCCTCCGTTGCCCTTAGCAAATGGAACTCTATCCACAGAAGACACCTGTCTTCCCTGCTCTAGCTGGAGACCTCTGTCCTCAACTCTATCACCTCAAAGCTGGTCCTCGAATTTGCACTAAACATAGTCCTTCGGTCTAGCACAAATGTCCTCGATCTTTCTTTCTCTGATCTGCACCAAACACAGTCCTTCGGTCTGGCACAAATGTCCTCTTCCTCTTTCTCTGATCTGGGTACAAATCTGTCCTCAAATCTGCACCAATCTCTATCCTCAATAGGTCCTCAACTCTGATTCACAATAGTGGTTCACCAGCTTGCACTAATGCTGGTTTGATCTTCACTCAAGTCTTGACCAAGACTTGTCTCAGATCTGCTTTGCAAGTTCTCAAGAGAACCTACCCAAACTGCTCCACAAGCTCAACAAAAGCTTGCTCAAATCTGTCCAACAGTTCTCTCTGCTCTGTCACAGCCGCACTTGGTCGAAACCAACTTTTGCACTATCTACGCAAACACAGCAACACTCAGCACTCGGCGATCGAACTTCTTACTATGCGCTCTATCTGCGAATGTCGCAACACCAACAGCTTCTGCTCCTTTGTGCTTTTCTGCTCTCTGTGCGCTCTTGCTTCGCACTTAGCTCGATTTGACTCGACTCGGTCTCTGCGCACCATGGACTTAACTTGCACATTCGATACTTATTCGATACTTTCAATCTCGAAACAGCCCTCCTTTTATAGTATAAATTTCAAGACCAAAACTTAAACTATAGTCGACTGTTACCCTAAACTCCGTCGGTTGCACAACCCTGAACTTCGTCGGCTCAAAGTTAACTCTGTCGGCTTCAACCGCCTCTGGTTCTATAGCTTTTCCCGTGAAACTACAACATGTCACGATATCGCGACACCTTTGCAGCCGTACACTTTCTTTTTCCTGTTGTCGCGATATCGCGACACTTTTGCTTCTTTAGACTTCCTTTTTGATTTTGTCGCGATATCACGACATTTTTGACGCCGTACATTCTCTCTCCTCTTTGAGTCGCGAAACTGCGACATGTCGCGATATCATGACATCTTCCTCCGTTGGCGCCTTCACTTGCCTTCTGGTCATGAAACTACGACATGTCACGAAATCGTGACATCTTCCTCCGTTGGCGTCTTCACTTGCCTTCTGGTCGTGAAACTGTGACATGTCACGAAATCATGACATCTTCCTCCGCTGGCGTCTTCACTTGCCTTCTAGTCGTGAAACTGTGACATGTCACGAAATCGTGACACTTTCTGCATCCGTACGCTTTTCTTTCATCTTGTCATGAAATCGTGACGCTTTCAGCTTTCGAAAGCTTTCTTTGCAACCTGTCGCGAAATCGCGACGCTTCTCATTTCAAACTCTTCCCTTTGCTGCATGTCACGAAATCGTGACAGTTCTCACTTCGAGCTTTTCAGCATGTCACGAAATCATGAGTTCTCACTTCGTCTTTTGTAGCATGTCGCGAAATCGTGACACCTTTCGAGTAACTTTCTCTCTCTTCGAACTTGTCACGAAATCATGACAGTTCACACTGTGGACTCTCTTTTCAGCATTATGTCATGAAATCATGACATTTTTCCTTTTGGACTCCCTCTCCTGCAACATGTCATGAAATCGCGACACTTTTCCGTCCGTACAATCTTCTTTGCAATATGTCACGAAATCGTGACACTTTTCCTTCTCTGCCTTCCTGCACTTTTCGAGTCGCGAAAATGCATGTCGAACGACTCCCTTGACATGTCACGAAATCGCGACACTTTCCACCTTGCTCTCCTTCTCTGCCAACATGTCGCGAAATCGTGACAGTTTTCCCTGCTTCTTCTCTCTCTTCCAACATGTCGCGAAATCACGACAGTTTTGCCAGCTCTTTCTCTCTCCTCTAACATGTCGCGAAATCGCGACAGTTTTTCTTGCCTGCTGCATACCTTTTCTTACTTGTCTTTTTCTTTGATCTTTTGCAAATGGGCTACTATGATCTTCTTGGAAACTCACTGTCCATGCTCTGAATAATCTGACATTAAATCAAATTCCTTCAAGAGCTTCTTGACATCAATGACAACTTCTACACTTGAGCAAAGGCAATGTACCCAAGGTACACAAAATTGCCAACAAGATTCTCCATGTAATATTTGATACGATCATTGCTACTGTTGTTTGGTTTATCCTAACTGTGCGGATAGCAAGTGACTCTCACCACTGAGGTGCGTGCGAATACCCACTCCACATATGTGTGGTCATATTTGAATATTGCAAATTATAAGAGGTTTTATCTCACTTCAAAATACATTAGTAAATTCAAAGTTTATCTCCCCTCCATTGTTTAATACGTAGCCCATTGGTTTTAGGTCTGGATCCATGGTCCCTATCGAATCCCAATTCACCATGTGGACTTCATTATCACTGCCACTGCTAGTGCATATGTTGTGGTTTGTGTCATCCACCCGTGTTGCTCGCCCAACATAAGTATCCCAACAGAGCCATATCTCTCAAAACACTTATTTTGTCGATGTTGAATATTGATGGCAGGAGCATTGTAACATTACATACTAAAGCAGTCTATGGAGGTAATATGTTTGAATGAAAAATCACGTGCACGTAGTTCAGTCTCCCCTTCCATCGTAGTTTTGCACACCTCCATTGGATAATGTGGCCCCAATGTGCATCCTTGCCAGATGCTACCATTGCAACTTACATCGATCGCTCCTTGCCTCCATTGACAAAATATGTCCTCACTCCGGAGCACCGAGTGGAAGAATTCCCTCTCTACCTAGCATCCAAGTATCGATGCATTCAGAATTTATGGTACACCCACAGTGCACTCCCTTGCTTATTCCAACCCGGCTATCAATACTGCCATTAGCCATCGTTGTTGCATGCATCACTTTGGAGGTGCGGATATCTCATTTAACTTCAAAAATCATCAATAGGCTTGACACAAAGCATGGAATACGATCATGTCAAATCTCCTCACTGTTTGTTAAGTATGATGAAACTAATATTTTTTGATGTTGATGTATTCACATCACTGGGGATTTTTCAAGCACGAATCTACAATAGCCTTGATTGGAAAATGGCAGAAATAGAATTGCAATTCCTTCGTGGAGCGTCATCATTAATGGGCCATCGAGTAAATCATGAGCGAATGTCCATATGTCAAATCAAAATAGCAATTTAATCGTATATCTAATATTTCTTATCATATCCATCATGAAGCGGTAATTCTTCTCATCGATAGCAATGGTGGAGGCATCGGGACTTGTTGTCTTCTGCTTCTTCGCAGCATCTCTACCAGATTTCTCCTTACTTTCCATAGGGTTAATATTGAGGGTTGAATGCTTCTGTTCAACTACTTGAGCAAAAAATATCTTCGTCCATGTTGCCACCACTCTGTGCCAACTCATTACCATATTTTTTACCAAGTATCTTCCTCCACATTAGAATGGTCTCGAGGACGAACCACTACTGTGCATGCTAGTTAGTAGACCCTTGGAGTCCACACCGACGAGCCGTTCCACATGACCTATTGTAAACAAAAAAATATAGGGTCATGTAAATTCAACTTTATCCCTGGGATCGAATTAATCTTCTCGAATTAGAACAATAAATAGACTTTAATAAATATTAGGAAACCTTATTTCAATTCACTCATATATAAGTTTTTTATTTTATTTATTTATATTATATATATATATATTAATTAACCCTTAATATGCAGGGAACATCAAAGTGAAATATAAATGCACCACCTTTATTTATTTATTTTTATTTTTTTTCTTTTGGTCCATCGACAAGCATGGGCTTCCACAATGATTTGTCATGCAAACGTTAAATCGAACCAAAATGAAACTCAAAGACAATCTATAGATCACTTGGAACACTCTCCTCGAGGCCCTATTTTGGAATTTCTTTGCTTCGTATAACTTGAATGGGACCACCAAATACCCATAAAAACAAAGGTAAAATCTCAATATCAAAAATCAAGTGGGTCTTATGATGGCGGACCAAAGATCACACATAGTTACACTCACGCAATTCCCAAATTTTCATGCATTAATCTGAAAATCTTTACAATAACAGCCCGCAGGCTTTACAACAGCTAGCGCTTAGCTTAGATTTCAACTCACACTTTTGCGTGCGATCTTCGATCCACCACCCCAACCTATTACAAAAATTAGGTTTTTATAGAGGCCCCGACCCTCTGAAACGTCTTCCACGAAAATCGTGGAACCAACCCGATTTATGGCTCCACTCTGCATGGCCCCTGCCATCGTCGCTTCCTGTCAGATCACTCTGACCGCCACTCCCTATTAGATTACTCTGCGTGACCCATCCTCTTTGTTTCCCGCGCTTCTGGGTAATCACCCGCTTTTACTGCACCCTGGGTGCCACGTGTCGTCCTCGTTCTACAACCGCCGCCTGACCTCTGTCGTCTTCTTCCTTCGGCTGCACTGTAGCAGGGGTCGCGATATCGCGACATCTTCCTCATCCTACCCTTCTTTCTCTTTTTCGATCGTGATATCGTGACATGTCGTGAAATCACGACATTTTTCTTCTTCTTTCCTCTTTTCCTCTTCAGGTCGCGAAATCGTGACATGTCGCGATTTCGCGACATCTTCTCTTCCTGCTCCCTTTCGCTCCTGCGGATCATGATTTCATGACATGTCACGAAATCGTGACATCTTCTCGTTTTGCCTTCTCTCTCTTCTTCACGTCGTGAAATCGTGACATGTCGTGAAATCACGACATCTTCCTTTTTTGTCTCCTTTCTTCTCCCTCGGGTCGCAAAATCGCGACAAGTCATGAAATCATGACTTTTCGGCTCCCTTGCCTTCTTTTCTCCATCGGGTCACGAAATCGCGACATCCTCCTCCTTTGGCTCCTTCGCTTGCCCCTTCGTCACGAAAATGCGACATGTCGCGAAATCACGACATCTTTCTTCCTTGGCTCCTTCTTCGCCTTCTGGCCACGAAACTGCGACCTATCGTGAAATCGCGACGTCTCCTTCTCCTTCGGCTCCTTCTTCGCCCTCAGGTCACGAAACCGTGACATGTCGCAAAATCGCGACATCTGCTCCTTCCGTACTCTCCTTCTGCTCCTGGGTCATGAAATTGCGACATGTCGTAAAATCATGACATCTTTGCTTGCAGCCTTCTCCTTCTTGCTTGGGTCACGAAATCACGACATCTTCTTCCTATTGGCTCTGTTCTCCGTTTGTGTCGTGATATCGTGACACATTTTTCGTCACGATATCGTGACAACTTTCTTTGTCTGCTCCTATCTCCTCTTCGTGTTGTGATATCGCGACACTTTTCCTGTCACGATATCGCGACAGGTTTTCCTCCTCGCCCTCCTTGCATTTTTCTATCACGATTTCACGTCCTCCTTAGGCAACTTTTCTAAAGTGGCCCTTCTGCCACTGGATGCTTCTACATCAGGTGCTGCTGGATGCTCCTGCATCAGACACCCGGGGTTGGTGGAGAAGTGATCTTCACTTCTGCACTGTCTGGTTACTACCTTCTGTAGCACCTCCAAACATTCATCTGCCTCTACAGCCTGTTCCAACCCTTTCTCCTGGCCCAAACAACTTTTGTCTTCCTCTAGACATATTCTACCACTGCTACACACTTCCTCGTCTGCAACCTGCTTCAACTCCATCTCCTGGCTAGATAAATTTTTATCTTCTACTGGATAGATCCTGGCACTGCTGCACACCTCTTTGTCTGCAGCCTACAATGGCTTCATCTTCTGATGAACTCCATATTCTCTTCTCTTCTGTTTATCCTCACGCTACCTGCGCAGCTCCCTTTGCAGGGCTTTCACTTGCCTTTGCAAATCTCTTCTGAGTAGCTCCTCTTGCAGGGCTTGCACTTGCCTCTGCATCGCCTTGAACTCTTTCATTGTCATCATATCTCCCATAGATCCTGGTGTAACTGCCTCACGTTCGACGATCTGTTACACACTCAGGAACCCTAACTCACTCTTCTCTCACAGAACCCTACCACAGATCCTTGCGCAACTGCCTCACGTTCGGTGAATCTACTGCACACTCAGGAACTTCTGACTCTGATACCACTGATGGCGGACCAAAAATCACACACAGTCACACTCACGCAATTCCCAAATTTTCATGCATTAATCTAAAAAATCTTTACAATAACAGCCCGTAGGCTTTACAATAGCTAGCGCTCGGCTTAGCTTTCAACTCACACTTTTGCGTGCGATCTTCGATCCACCACCCCAACCTATTACAGAAACTGGGTTTTTATAGAGGCCTCGACCCTCTAAAACATCTTCCACAAAAATCGAGGCACCAACCCAATTTATGGCTCCACTCCGCACGGCCCCTGTCATTGTCGCTTCTTGTCAGATCACTCTAACCGCCACTCCCTGTCAGATTACTCTGCATGACCCATCCTCTTCGTTTCTTGTGCTTTTGGGTAATCGCCCACTTTTACTGCACCCTGGGTGCCACGTGTCGTCCTCGTTCTGCAACCGTCGCTTGACCTCTGTCGTCTTCTTCCTCCGGATGCACTGTAGCAGGGGTCACAATATCGCGACATGTCGCGATATCGCGACATCTTCCTCATCCTGCCCTTCTTTCTCTTTTTCAATCATGATATCGTGACATGTCATGAAATCGTGACATTTCTCTTCCTATTTCCTCTTTTCCTCTTCAGGTCATGAAATTGTGACATGTCACGATTTCGCAACATCTTCTCTTCCTGCTCCCTTTCCCTCCTGCGGGTCACGATTTCGTGACATGTCGCGAAATCGTGACATCTCCTCATTTCGCCTTCTCTCTCTTCTTCACGTCGCGAAATCGTGACATCTTCCTTTTTTGTCTCCTTTCTTCTCCCTCGGGTCGCAAAATCATGACTTTTCGGCTCCCTTGCCTTCTTTTCTCCATCGGGTCACGAAATTGTGACATGTCGCAAAATCGGTTCATCCTCCTCCTTTGGCTCCTTCGCTCGCCCCTTCGTTGCGAAAATGCGACATGTCACAAAATCATGACATCTTTCTTCCTTGGCTCCTTCTTCGCCTTCTGGCCGCAAAACTGTGACCTATCGCGAAATCACGACGTCTCCTTCTCCTTCGGCTCCTTCTTTGCCCTCAGGTCGCGAAACCGTGACATGTCACGAAATTGCGACATCTGCTCCTTCCATACTCTCCTTCTGCTCCTGGGTCGCGAAATCATGACATCTTTGCTTGTAGCCTTCTCCTTCCTGCTTGGGTCACGAAATCGCGACATCTTCTTCCTGCTGGCTCCGTTCTCCGTTTGTGTCACGATATCGCGACACATTTTCTGTCGCGATATCGCGACAGCTTTCTTCGTCTGCTCCTCTCTCCTCTTTGTGTCATGATATCGCGACACTTTTCCTGTCGCGATATCGCGACAGGTTTTCCTCCTCGCCCTCCTTGCCTTTTTCTGTCGCGATTTCGTGACACGTCGCGAAATCGCGACGTTTTTCCTCCTTAGGCAACTTTTCTAAAGTGGCCCTTCTGCTACTGGATGCTTCTGCATCAGGTGTTGCTGGATGCTCCTGCATCATCTTAGGAGAGTGATGGGTGAAATGTATGAATTTACAATAAGATCAATATTAAAATTCCCAAAAACACCAAAATTTAAGGTGGGTCCCCAAGTTTGGGGCATGTTGTGCAATGGCCACAAAAAATGGCAACTCTGCTAGAAAATGCTCTTGAGCATTTCGGATGAAGAACCTAGTTCTAAAAACAAACAAACCAAATATTAGAAAGACAACTTATCTAGCAACCTCTAAGAAGGTGGGGTAGATAACTTCAAATGAAAATACATGAACCTTTGCTTTGGCTTAATGTGTGTGAAAGTAGTTTCATTTTGCATTCTTGAAAACCATTCAGATTCCATCTCCTGATTTGCATTTAGTCTATGAAGTATTGCTCATAAAAAAAATTATAGAAAAATCCCTACTTCCAGTCAGGCGTCTATAGCCCCAGTAGAGTTTATCTAAATTACCCTGGTGTTTAGTAGATATTTTGCAATGCCCTTTTTTTAACAAACTTTGTATATATCGAGCCCTACTACCGATCAAGTGTCTATAGCCCCGATAGAGTTTATCCAAACCTGGTGACTAATTTTAGTGTATTCTCCATTGCTTGTTATTTTTTTAAATGGTATTGCAAAAGTTTATGCACCACATGGGTTAGAAAGTATTTGAAGCTAGAGATAGAGCATGTTGGATTTTTTACCTTAATTTTCAAACCAAAATGACTTCATCCTTCAATATTCTAAGGAATGACCTTTAGTATGATGTGTTCATGTGTAACTTTAGCAAAATGATACATCATTTCAAAATTCACTATCTTAGTCCTAAAATCTAGGAATGATTACTAAACAGTTTCATACCCCTTTTTTTATCCACATGATAGGCATTTAATCCTTCGTGACAAAGGAACACAAAAAAATAGTCAAGACGCCATAAATTAGTAGCTACCACAAAACACTACCTCAAATCAAGGGAGCAACCAAAACATAAAATATACCAAGCATAGGACTCAAAATAAACACACCTAAAATTGTGAAACATCCTACAAAATCTCACAAAACCCCATAATAACGTATATACAAAACTAACCAAACCTGAAAAGCCAAAGATTATTTACAAAAATATACAATATGGTACAAATGATGCAAAGTTTAGGCCATCACTTCCCTAGATCCCAAACACGATTACCACAAATTAAAATACATATACCATGATATGCATGCCAATCCTTATAGGAATTTAGCCAAAATAATATTAGGCCATAAAATGTAACAACCATTATTTTACCTCTCACCCCAACAATTTGATTCAACCCCATTAAAGCTATATTTGAAGTTTGATCTATTAAATACATGAATACACAAATGATTTTGAATTATCTTGTGATTATTGTGTGTGATGTTTATTATTGAATTTGTATCTTCAATCACTGTTTCAACTAGCATGGTGGGACTTCCCATCTTCAATTCATTGCTCAAAATACTATTCTCTTTATCATGATTAGACATGAGTTCTTCCAAGCTTAACCCAATTTCTGCAAATTCGATTGCCAAGATATCATTCTTGTTTTTAAACCAATCATAGTTATGCAACGTTTTGCAAGCATCTAGGATATCTATCAAATGAGGATAATTATAAGTTTGTATCCTAGCTTCAATTGTTACACGTTGATGATCTTGATTTAATAACTCAAGCACATCTACTCCTATTTTGTTCAACAAAGCAACTTTATTAGTGGTATGAGTAGGAATCAAATCTAGTTATTTGTTAACCACCAATGGAATTTCATCATTGATATCATTCAAATCTGATAGACAATTAGGTAAAATTTTACCTAGAGTTCAAATGGTTGAACATAAAATATAAGATTCTACCTTTTTCACATGTTCATCTACCAAGAATTTATGAGCATTTGCACCTTCTTCTTTTTCTTTATGATCATCATCATCATCATCATCATCATCATCATGCAATCCTTTACCTTCATTAATGACCTGTTTTTCAAAAACACCAAAATTAGAAACCCAATCAAAAATATGTCCATCCTTTTCAAACCATAAATCTTGCTAGTTAGGGAATGTGTCAAATAATACATCTTCCTAATCATTATAATAATTATATAAAAAATCAAGAGATGCAATTCTATAGTGTCTTTTGAAATCAAGGGATGAAACTCTATTGTATCTTCTGCATAATCTTCAGATTCATCAATTGATTCATTTTCAAATTCACTTTCCTCCACTTTTGATGGTTCCAGTATTTTTAAAATTGAGTCAATCCCTGTACTTGGACTAACTTGATTGCCCCAATCCTCATTTATGAAAAATGACTCTAAGAACATCATTTCCTTTTGGTCATTATTTGAAACATGTTGAATTTCTTGACCATCCATTTTAATGATTTCATCTAAGTTTCTGGAGAGTCCTGAATTGGCATATATTTCAATGCTAGTTATATCTAGACCTTCTCTATTATCTAACGGGGTATCAAATGGAATATCATTGAAATTCATATCATGAACTTGAATTGTATAATAATCTGAAAGCATACTTTGAGGTGCTTGTTCTTGTAATGGAACCATATCTCTACTAAGTTGTTGGACCAACCTCTCCAGGTCTTTTACCTTTGACTCAAGCTCATTGGGTTGAGCGGTAGCAGTGGTAGGATTAGTTGGGTTCCAAAAACCTGGAATGTTCTAATTTGGTACCATGTTTTTATTTTGAACATTTTGATCTTGTAAGGTGTTTTGAGCTTGAAAATATGGATTTGAAAAGGGATTTAAGCTCTGTATGGGTGTTGGCATTGATAATACGTTCAAAGCCTGAGCGTTCATTGTTGTGACTCCATGAGTGGCCAATTGATTCTCTAACCGTAATGGAGTGGTTGGATGGATAGATGTATTTGGATAAGTGAATATGGGAGGATAATTAGGCATGGTAGGGTAACACAGATTGTAAGGTAAAGCGTTCCACATCATATTTTGTTGTACCAATTCCTGGTTTATCATTGGGATTTAATTGTAAGCCCCTGGTTGCCCTACCATAGGTAATTGCTCCATCCCAAAACCTTGTGGTTTAGTTGTTATTCTACAGTCATGGCCTTCGTGTAGGCTGAGGCAAGAGTAGTGATTAAAGGATTTGTCCTAGTGAATATTGCGGTCAAGGGATCCAATGCCCCAAAGTATATCTGAAGGGTAGCATATTCTGAGATAGTAAAGGGAGCAGTCAATCTTGTATAGATATTTTTATATTTCATGTTGAACATTCTCAATGGTTCATTAGGTTCCCTCCTACAAGAATCATATTGATGACAGATTATAGCAGGATCTATAGGTAACCTAAACTGATTGACAAAAATAGTTTTTAACGAGATTCAATATGTAATAGAGCCAATGGGTAGATTGATGTACCAATCATATGTCATGTCATCTAGGCTCAAAGGAATAATCTACAAGCCACATCCTCATGTTCGAATTTCGATTTAATTAAGGCATCCACATAGGCTTGAATGTGTTCCTCTGCTAGTCTTGTGCCATCTTGTTTATACTTGGGCAAAAATATCTCTATGTTCTTGGGTAGGTCATGAACATCTCCAAGAATTTTCAAAGGATTGTTGTGCACCCCATACCACTTTCCAACATTTGCAACCATTGGATTAGGCTATGGTGTGATTAACAATGACAACAACAAATGCTTGTTAACAATACATCAACTTAACCATCATAATAAGAAATATTCTAAAAACGATTAGCATCAATGCATTATCAATTAAAGTAATTTTCAATCAATGAACACCATAACCTGTCAACAAAACCTATTTAATCCAAACCAATATATTCAAAATAGCCTTTCAAGTAACAATGAATATTTTAGCATTTAAATAGCAATAAAGTAAACCAATTCATGCCCTCCTTCTAGCACCAAAATTTTGAATGGTAATTTTACCCAATTTCAAAAATACATTTAAAATGCTACAAGTGGCCATCATAGGTTTACCAATCAGCTTTCAAAACCATCCTTTTCACTCTACGACAATGGATGTACAAGGATCCACTGTGTCTGTACCCCTCAGTTTTAATGGAGAAGTCTTCAGAGAGTTGAAATTTATCTAAAATAAGCTTTATACGTTTCAAACGTGCAACTACCATCCTTACAACTTTCCCCAGCCACAACTCCTGCAATGCTTCTACGTCGTAGTGAGACTGTGTCTTTGCTAGATTTTACCTACACCTCTTACAAGGGAGTGGACAATATCTCGTGAAATACAATCATATCCTTGATGAAAGCTTCATATTCGATATTTGTGGCCAACACTATCGGCTACATAAATATTGTTGAAACTACTTTACAATTCAATGTCTAGTCACACGTTGTCATCTTGTCCTACGTATGTTAGGTGAATCATCTATCACAATCTCGTCTGGCTTGTAGATGTAGTGCCCGACTGGTAGAAGGAATACGTAGCCCATACTTCTCTTCACCATGGAAGCCCTAGACTCTTTATTTCACTACATTAGTGAAGTCTTGTCTCCAAATCATCATATTTTGCCTTTCAAATGTTAACACTCTAGTCCTTCTATCAATATTCTTCATGGAATATTTGATATGATCATTTCTACTATTTTTTGGTGCATCCTAATTGTGTGAATAGCGAGTGAATCTCACCACCTAGGTGCATGCAGATACCTACTCCACATATGCATGGTCGTGTTTGAATATCGTAAATTATAGGAGGTTTTATCTCTCTTCGAAATACATCAGTAAATTTAAAGTTTGTCTTTCCTCCTTTGTTTAATATGTAGCCCACTGGTTTTAGGTCTAGATCCATGGTTCCTATCAAATCCTGGTTCATCATGTGGACTTCATCATCACTGTCGTTGCTAGCACGTCCATTGTGGTCTATGTCATCAACCCGTGTTGCTCACTCGACAAAAGTATACCCCAATAGAGTTATATCTCTCAAAACACTTCTTCTATCGATGTTGAATATTGATGGCAGGAGCGTTGTAACATTGTATACTAAAGTAGTCTATGGAGGTAATATGTTTGAATGAAAATTTATATGCGCATAGTTTGGTCTCCCCTTTTATCATAGTTTCGCACACTTGCACTAGATAATGTGGCCCCAATATGCACCCTTGCCAGAAGTTGCCATTATAACTTACGACGATCACTTCTTGCCTCTATTGAAATAATATGGCCTCACTTCAGAGCATCGAGTGGAAGAACTACCTCTCTACCTAGCATCCAAGTACTGGTGCATTCAATAATTATGGCACACCACAGTGCACTCCCTTGCTTATTCCAACCCAACTATCAATACTGCCATTAGTCATCGCTACTGCGCGCATCACTTTGGAGGTGCAGATATCTCCTCTAACTTCAAAAATCATCAATAGAGTTGATGTAGAGCATGGGTTATGATCACACCAAATCTCCTCACTGTCCATTAAGTATGCTAAAACTGATGTTTTTCGATGTTAATGCCTTCACATCACTGGGGATGTTTTGAACACGAAACTACAATAGCCTTGGTTGGAAAATGATAGAAATAGCAATTGCAATTCTTTCGTGGAGCATCATCATTAGCAGGTCATCAAGTCAGTCATGATCAAACATCCATACATCAAGTAAAAATAGCAAGTTAACCGTATCTCCAAGATTTCTTATCATATTTTTCATGAAGTACTAATTCTTCTCATCAATAGCGATGGTGGAGGCATCGAGACTTGTTGTCTTCTGCTTCTTCACAATGTCTCTACCAGATTTCTCTTTACTTACCTCAAGGTTACTCTCGAGGGTTGAATGCTTATGTTCAACTACTTGAGCAAAAAATATCTCTGTCCACGTTGCCACCACTCTATGCCAACTCATCGCCATGTTTTCTGGCCAAGTATCTTCATCCACGTTAGAATGGTCATGAGGATGAACCACTGTTGTGTATGCTAGTTAGTAGGCACTTGGATTCCGCACCGATGAGCTGTTCCACATGACCTATCGTAAACAAAAAAAACACAAGGTCATGTAAATTCAACTTTATCCCTAAGATAGAATTAATATTCCCAAATTAGAATAATAAATAGACATTAATAAATATTAGGAAACCTTGTTTCAATGCACTCATATATAAGTATTTCATTATATATATATATATATATATATATATATAAATTAACCCTTAATATGCAGGGAACATCAAAGTGAAATATAAATGCACCACCTTTATTGATTTATTTTTTTTTATTTTTTATTTTTTATTTTTTATTTTCTTTTGGTCCATGGACAAACGTGGGCTCCCACAATGATTTGTCATGCAAAAATTAAATCAAACCAAAATGAAACTCAAAGAAAATTATATAGATCACTTGGAACACTCTCCTAGGGGCCCTATTTTGAAATTTCTTTGCTTCGTATAATTTGAATGAGACCACCAAATACCCATCAGAACAAATGTGAAATATCAATATCAAAAATCAAGTGGGTCATAGGAGAGTGATGGGCGAAATGTATGAATTTACAATGAGATCAATACCAAAATTCCCAAAAACACCAAAATTTAAGGTGGGTCCCCAAGTTTGGGGCATGTTGTGCAATGGCCACAACAGAGGGTATGATCCCATAGATGAAGGCCTCTTCCAAAAATTGCATGTACAAATAAAAAAATAACCCTTTTCCATGACTCAAAACATAGACCTTTCACATGCAAGGATAACATCTTATTGATGGTGAAATGCCCAACTATAATTGAAGTCAAACATTAAAAAAATGAGCTTGTTCTTTTTATACCTAAAATCTACCACCAACCACTAGGAGAAAGAATATTCGATGGAATATTTGCTTTTCAAGTTCAAATTTTAGAAACTATAGAAAATTACCTCTTTTACGGACTAAAAAATAGACATCAAAACAAGAAAAACTCTAAAAATGTTGAACTAGAACCCCATTAAAATTTTGTAATTAATCTAATAGAACTAATAGTTTATCTATATCTACCACAATTTTCCCTGTATAACTCTTTTTTGATCAAGTGAAGTTGCTTTATATTGGATCAAATACTATAGTTGAATTCACAATACTTTTCAAAAACATTTTGAAACATATATTAACAACAATCATATATATATATATATGATTGTTGTTAATATTCGATGGAATATTTGCTTTTCAAGTTAAAATTTTAGAAACTATAGAAAATTACCTCTTTTACGGACTAAAAAATAGACATCAAAACAAGAAAAACTCTAAAAATGTTGAACTAGAACCCCATTAAAATTTTGTAATTAATCTAATAGAACTAATAGTTTATCTATATTACCACAATTTTCCCTGTATAAATCTTTTTTTTATCAAGTGAAGTTGCTTTACATTGGATCAAATACTATAGTTGAATTCACAATACTTTTCAAAAACATTTTGAAACATATATTAACAACAATCATATATATATATATATATATATATATATATATATATATATATATAATATTAACATGGTGGAATCGGTAGCCGCCACGAATCCGGGCAAGTTGTCCAGCTTTTATGGCCGCCACAGTATTCTACGTTGTCCGCCCTGGAAGCCGCCACACAGATCTTTGTGCAGTCCGCCCCTATAACCGCCATGCCACAATCATTTAAAACCTTTTACGCCATTGAAAGCACTAGGAAAGGGATAAGCGTTCAGTCCGGCGAGGCTCGAGATTTGAACCTTGGACCTTCGCCCCCCTTATGGGGTTTGGATGAACCAATTGGTCTAAACCTCGGACCTAACAACAATCATATTTAAAAAAGAAAAATATTAAAATAAAAGAGCACATAAGCAACATTATAGAGGGAAAATTGAATACGAGGAATGGGAAAATTGAATACGAGGAATAAGGGATGGGTTCCCATAGCCACACCCATTATCTCACATCACAAATTTATATAATGGATAAATCATTAGAGGGTATTTTTTTCAATGAGTTTACACAGGTTTTTATAAGGAGTCCTAGTCCCCTCATATTGAGTGGGGTTTGAAACTTGGACCTCTTAAAGAGAGGTCAATGTCTTTACCATTACAGTAAGATTACAACTATCATTAGGGGGTATTTAAAGTGATACCTAATCCTAAATTAAATGTTGACCTCAAATTGTCATAACTTGACTTGCAGATTAAATTATAATATAACAAATATATGAAACCCTTTATTCAAGGTTAACCATATAGGTGGTTTAACTAATATTGCTAAGGATGAATATATTAAAATTGCTCGAAGGATTACATAAATAAGCATGTAGGGTTACATAGAAGAATGCTCATAAGCTTACATAGAAAGATGCCCATAGGCTTACATATACAATGTTGATAGACTTACATGGGGAACACTTGAATGCATTACATAACACTTGTCATGGGTTAAATTAGAAGTTTCTTTAAGGAACTTCATCACTACTGACCTTGGCCTAATAAGATAAAGTTATAGATATTTCGACACAAAATGTAACACACGTTGCTTTCATAAATTTTATTAACTAACATATTATTTTTATTTAAAACTTTATCTTAATAAATTATTTAAATCTTTGGGACTAATAACATAATATTAATCTTGATTCTAAGCTACAATTTTACTACAGTGGTAAGGGCTTTGGCCTCTCTTTGGAAGTTTCAAGGTTCAAACCTCACTCAGTATGAGGGGACCGATGCCCCTCATAAAAACCTATGTAAACTCAGAATAGATTAAGTGGCATTAGCTCAACCAGTTAAATTCCTCAACACTTGAGGAGACCAAGGTTCAAATTTTGCCAAGTGATACATGGATAATATCCAAGATTTATTGTAATACCACTATGTAGTGATAGTATAATACGAGTGGCGCCCATTTCAATCCTATATAACCAATTAAAAAAATATTAATATTGATTATTTAGTTTTCAAAGTAAATTTTGATTGCTTGCTTTAAACAATTGCACATCCTAGATAAATAAGTGTACTTTCAATCATGAGCATAATATACATAATATATGCTCTCATGGATTCCTAGACAAAAAAAAATGTACTTCCATTCATTTCAATAATATAGAGTATATGATTAGATGGAAATAACTCAATTATTTAAATTCCTTGACTTTGAAGGAGGGGACCTAGGTTAAAATATTTCCAAGCAATATATACATAATAGCCCAGTTGTAATACCACTATGTGGTGATGATATAATATAGATGGAGCTTGTTTCAATCCCAATGCAAATATTTGTGCATGAATAGATTTTGGAGTTAATCACTTTTAATTTTATTTTAAGAAAAAAATTGATACAAGTCAAAAAATTTAATTTTATGTATGCACATTTCTTCCCTCTCATCTCTTTTATAATAAGAGAGCTTAGGGAAGTTAACATTGATAAGGAAATTGGCATTAACAAATTCCAAGCAAAGCAAAGAGGCCTCTTGAAAGGCTCATATCCTCTACATTTTAACAACCAAATTTGTAGGGGTAAAAGTCGAAAAAGCGTTGGCGCATGAACTAGGGTTTTTGGAGCTAGGGAAAAACTAGGGCATCAGTTGGGTTGCCGAAGAGATTTATGGTTACTGTGGATTTGAAGGCAAGATTGCTGCCCCAGGAGGGTCCAATGGGGACACCTCCGGATCCTCTTCTCGAGAGAAATAGCTCTTATGCAGATTTGCTAAAAGATAAATCTCCTTCCAAGGTCGACGAAGCACAAAGAACTGCATTTAAAATGCTCTTCACGGCTGCTGGCAATAGATCAACATCTCATCGAGTCAATGGATGCTTGCCACAGTCAGAATCAAGGCCCAAGATTGTCATTGAGCCAAGGATGGTCGAAGAAACAGTCTTATACAGAGCAAATCACGATTTGATCTGTAAATTCATGGGTATTCGCCCTACCCTGAATTTTTTGCATTCTTGGGTCCGGCAAAACTGGGAGCCTCATGGTGAGTACTCTTTATGGTTTATTAGCAATGGGTATTTTATTGTTAGTTTTTCTTCTCTGGCCGATAGAAATAGGGCTTTCGAATCAGAAAAGAGGAATCATGGTCCGACGGGATTATTTGTTCAACCCTGGAGAGTGGGATTCGATCCTCGAATTGAACCCACTGTTGTCCCGATCTGGATCCGTTTGTATGCACTTCCAATGGAGTTTTGGAGTGAGCAGGTTTTGGAAATTATCGGTAATTCCCTTGGAAGACATTTGGGTGTCTCCAAAGACACAATAGAAGGAAACACAGTTGTTTATGCAAGAGTATGTGTGGAAATGGATCTTAGCCGGCCTCTACAGGCGAGAGGTGGAACTTGAACTTGCGGGACTATCTTGGATTCAACAGTTGGATTATGAGGCTCTGCCCTTCAGATGCAGAGTTTGCCACAAATATGGGCATTTGGCCCGATCTTGCCCAAATAATATGAACACAAAAATGGAGGCTCCTCTAGGAATGTCAAATCTTCCTAAGGAGGGTAAATCAACAATAAACAAAGAACCAACCAATACTTCTCGGGGTAAAGAAGCACAGAGAGATGGTTTTGAACAGCCCAAAAGAAGGAGAAGGCAAAAGAAAAAAGATGGTAAAGAGCAAACCCAACTCAAGCCCGCCAATAGGTATGAGATATTTAAGACACTAATGGACCAAGAAGAACAATTCATGGAAGGAGTGGATGGGAATAGTGAAAATAATAACATCCACGTTCAAGCTCCTCTTTCATCTCCCCCCGTCATAGAGCAGGTAATTGAGCACGGTGAGTTACCGCGGTCGAGAGAGTGCGGGGGCATTGATAGTACATAACCAAGAGCGGCCAATAATTAAGGATGTCGGCATGGGAATAGCGAGAAAAGAACAGAGAAAGGCCAACTTTAGGGATAACTCGGGTGGAAAAGAGATCAAAAAATAGCAACTCTCAAGGAGTGGGTAGAAAATCAAATAAGGAATTGCTAGCGAGTTCAAGGAGACAAAGCGATCACTTGGAGGATCGGTGAGGCCAATAGATTCTTACTGCTCTCAAGGTAACCAATGATTATACAATCATGGAATGTTAGGGGTTTAAACAGTAGAACCCATCAATCTGTTGTTCGAAGACTCTTAGAAAAATGTAAAACAGATTTTTTGCTTATCCGGGAGACAAAAATGTCGTTAGATCTTATGTGTAAAATAGTTAACGAGAATTTGGAGGGGTGTTGGTCATATGGAAGTGGCTGCCCAAGGTGCCTCAGGGGGGATTGTTACTCTTTGGAACTCTCTTGAATGGACTGCAATAGAACATATAGCTTGGAGGGGTGTTCTCACATCACATTTTAGAAATAATGTCACGGCTGAACATGTTTTAATCACAAATTTTTATGGGGCTCAAAACCTAGATGGTCAGAGGCTTCAATGGAAAGCTGTGCATAACATGAGAGTCTCAAGGGAAGAGTTAGGCTGGATTATTGTTGGGGATTTTAATGCTAAATTATCCTCTAGAGATCGGGAAGGGGGAACCCCAATTTTGGATCCGGGGGATCGACTTATGATTGCCCAAGTCCGGGCATTATACTTTGTGGATATTAATTGTCTTGGAACCAACTAACTTGGACTAATAAGACGAGGGAGCCACATAGCGGGGAAGGTAAAGTTAGACCATTTTTTGGTTTCGAGAGGAGGCATTTGTAAAATGGAATACAAAATTTCAGATTTTGGAGGGTCCGATTTCGAGATCACTTTCCCATTTTGTTGGAAGGAGGGATTAAGACAGGGCAGCATCACAAACCTTTTAAATTTGAAAATTTTTTGTTACAAAAAGAGGAACTTCGAAATAAAATTCCACGGTGGTGGGAAGAAGGTCGCCCGACATACGGGACAACAATGTTTAGATTCCACAAACAACTTCATTATGTCAAAGATCCAGCTGAAACAATGGAGGCGAGCTAACAAGACAGACTTCCAGGTCCAAAGAGCTCCATTGGTGGCCGGATGGGATGAGGTTCAAAAACACTTTAGGGAAGGAACAATTACGAGAGCAGCTCAAAGTCGAGGATGATGCCTTGCGTAAAGCGGTTGAGGACATTGACAACCAAGAGGAGACCTACTGGAAAGAGAGAGCAAGAACCACTTGGTTATTAGAAGGTGATAGAAATACCAAATTTTTCCATCGGATTGCCTGTGCTAGGAGACAGATGAACAACATGGAAGCTCTTCAAGATGAGAACGGACACTCCTTTGATACACTTCCAGGTATGCATGCCCATTCAATGGATTATTTTTCTAAACTATTTAAGGAAAGTATGGTGCAAGATGAAGAGGCTCAAAACGACGTTATTGTTGTCATACCTTCCGTTATCTCTGAAGAAGAAAATCAGACCCTTCTTAAACCCATTGATAGAGAGGAGCTGAAGAATGTGGTCTTTGGAATGAGCACCGAAAAAACTCCGAGGTCCAGATGGCTTTCCAATTGATTTTTTCGGGCCTTTTGGGATAACTTGGAGGAGGATGTAATGGTTGTTATAGAGGAGTCGAGAGGTAGTAAAAGAATGCTTAAAGCATTAAATCATACTTTCATTACCTTAATCCCAAAAGGGGAGGAGGGGGTACATATTTCAGATTATAGACCTATTGCCTTATGCAATGTTATATATAAAATAATCACAAAGGTAATGGTTGAGCGGCTAAAACCTCTTTTACATAACATTATCTCCTCAGAGCAAGGGGGCTTTGTAGAGGGTAGGCAGATCTTGGATGGGGTGGTTCTGGCTCGGGAGGCAATCCATTCAATGCAAACATCTGGTAATAAAGGAATGTTCATAAAATTAGATATGTCAAAGGCTTATGATAGGGTGGAGTGGAGCTTCTTGTCAAAGATGATGGCAGCCTTTGGTTTCTCTCAGGATTGGATAGAATGGGTCATGAGTTGTGTTTCTACTCCGACATACTCGGTGTTAATCAAGGGTCTTCCCTCGCCACCGTTTGGAGCCACTCGAGGCCTTCGTCAAGGAGATCCTTGCTCTCCCTATCTTTTTCTCATATTGGGTGAAGGATTAGGTAGACTTTTCTTGAGGAGACGACAACAAGGTTTGCTAACGGGTATCAAGGTGGGTGAGGAAGTTTTGACTCACCTACAGTTTGTGGATGACACGGGATTGGTGGGAGTGGCCGGCTTCAGGGAAGCAAGAATGATCAGAGATACTCTTAATGTCTACCTTAGGGCTACAAACCAAGTCATCAATGATAAAAAATCCAAAGTGGTCTTTTTCAATCTTGATCAAAGGCTTCGGGACAGATTTTTAGAGATCTTGGGATTCACAAGGACCTCTCTCCCAGTGGTTTACTTGGGGGTCCCTTTGCATTTTAAAAAACTAAAAATAGATATACTGGAGGAATCTTTTGGATTGTATCAAGGATAGAATTAATCATTGGTCTCACAAATGGTTAAGCTATGGGGGTAGATTAACTTTTTTACGGTCCAGTCATTCAGGCCATGCCAATTTATAAATTCTCTATCCTGGTTGCCCCACATACTATTTGGAAAGAGTTGGACAAGATGGCTAGAAAATTTTTATGGGAAGGAGTAAAAGGAGAGAGGAAATGGGCCTTAGTAGGTTGGGACAAAGTAACCTGACCCAAGGTAAAAGGAGGTTTGGGACTGAGAAGATCCAAGTTAAATAATAGAGCTTTGGCTGGAAAGCTTTACTGGAGGTGGATTTCCCAACCAACTTCCTTATTCAGTAGAATCCTAACTAGTAAATATTTGGGACATGTAAACCCAAGCGAGGTGGGTCGTTTCCCTTTGTATGGTACTAGTTCCTTAGTGTGTAGGCTCTCAAGTTAGGATCTCAGGTAGTAAAAGATCGATTATTTTGGAAAGTGGGGAGAGGGGAGAAGGCACGATTTTGGACAGATTCATGGGATCATTACCCACCTATCATTGTTGAATTTCTTGAATTGCAACCAATAAAAACAGCCATAGAATCCAAGGGTTGGGTCCAAATTGAAAGTTATTTCACCACTAGTCTGTTGGGGGATTATAAGTTTAAGCAGTTTAAGAAGTTGGATGAGTGGCCAATTTCAATCCCTCCGGATTTGGCACCCATCATGACTAAAATCTTGACAGAAATATTTCTCACGGGTAGAGACGAGGAGGATGAATTAGCTTGGGGCTATGGGAGCCTTGGTGTCTACACTGTGAAGGACGGATATGACAAGATTCTTCCAGAGCCTCCCCCGCATACATATCGGGTTGAGGATTGGAGAAAGATTTGGCGAGTCCAAGGGTTGGCCGAAAGTAAACTTTTTTGCCTGGCAGTTCATGCATAATGGAATTCTCACTTTTGATAATCTCAGATGTAAAGGAATCATCGGTCCATCTCAATGTGTCTTATGCTACAAGAGCGAGGAAACAGTTGATCACTTGATGTTTGAGTGCCCATTCATGCGCCAGATTTGGGAGAGATGGTTTTTATATTATAAAATTCAAGTTAATGGTGACTTGAATCGGATTAATATCTGGGAAAGATGGAAGAGGGGTAGATTTAAATCTAAAGCTCTTTGTATTGGTTGGGAGCTTGGATTAAACTTTATTTGGTGGCAAGTGTGGTTGGAGAGAAATGCTAGAATTTTTAGAGAAACTTTTTCTTCTTTAGATGGAGTTTGGCGAGGTCATTTGGAGCAAAGTCACGAAAACTGTGGCCGTCTATGCTAAAGAGGAAACTCAGGTTGTTATTGGGGCAATGGAAGAGGAAGTTGAAGTGCAAGAGGGACAGGACAGAGCTAGTTGGAAACCACCCCCAGAAGGTTGGATTAAAATTAATACTGATGGAGCTGCAAAAGGCAATCCGGGTAGAGCCGAAATTGGAGTGGTTTGCCGGAATCATGTTGGAACAGTGCTCTATTGGGAACTGCAAGGCTTGGGAAGAGCCACAAACAATGAAGCAGAAGCCATAGCTATCAAATATGCTTCTATTTGGGCAGTTAAACGGGGCCACGGGAGGATAATCCTTGAATCAGATTCTCAAATAATGGTTGGAGCTCTAGATTGCATGAGGAACTTTGCTTTGAAAGCATGGAGGTTGAGGATTCTTGTCACTCAAATTAAGGAATTATGGAGGGAATTAGATGATGTGATTCCAGTTTATGTGAGTAGAGATTTAAACAAAGTGGCTGACTTCCTGGCTAAGATGGGTGCTTGAGAAGGAGGTAGGGGTTCGGTTGCACGGTGACATGGCTATTGAGGATGAGGTGATTAGGCAGGGTCTTGAAAGGTCCCTGAGCTAATGATCAAAGAAAAAGCAAAGGGAGGAAAGGTGTCACGATTTCGCGACATGTTGCTTCGTCGCGGCCAAGGGAGGAAAGGTGTCACGATATCGCGACATGTTGCTTCGTCGCGGCCAAGGGAGGAAAGGTGTCGCGATATCGCGACATGTTGCACCGTCGCGGTCATTGGAGGAAAGGTGTCGCGATATCGCGACATGTTGCACCATCGCGGTCATTGGAGGAAAGGTGTCACGATATCGCGACATGTTGCACCGTCACGGTCATTGGAGGAAAGGTGTCGCGATATCGCGACATGTTGCACCGTCGCGGTCACTGGAGGAAAGGTGTCGCGATATCGCGACATGTTGCTTCATCACGGCCAAGGGAGGAAAGGTGTCATGATTTCGCGACATGTTGCACCGTCGCGGCCAAGGGAGGAAAGGTGTCGCGATATCGCGACATGTTGCTTCGTCGCGGCCAAGGGAGGAAAGGTGTCACGATTTCGTGACATGTTGCTTCATCGCGGCCAAGGGAAGAAAGGTGTCACGATTTCGCGACATGTTGCTTCATCACGGCCAAGGGAGGAAAGGTGTCACGATTTCGTGACATGTTGCTTCATCGCGGCCAAGGGAGGAAAGGTGTCGCGATATCGCGACATGTTGCATCGTTGCGGCCAAAGGAGAAAAAGTGTCACGATATCGTGACATGTTGCATCGTCGCGACCAAAGGAGAAAAATGTCATGATATCGCGACATGTTGCATCGTCGCGGCCAAGAGAGAAAAAGTGTCATGATATCGCGACATGTTTCATCATCGCGGCCAAAGGAGAAAAAGTGTCGCGATATCGCGACATGTTGCTTCATCGCGGCCGAAAGAGGAAAAGTGTCACGATTTCGTGACATGTTGCAACATCGCGGCCAAGAGAGAAAAAGTGTCGCGATATCGCGACATGTTGCTTCGTCACGGCCGAAAGAGAAAAAGTGTCGCGATATCGCGACATGTTGCTTCGACGCGGCCGAAAGAGAAAAAGTGTCACGATTTCGTGACATGTTGCAACATCGTGGCCAAGAGAGAAAAAGTGTCGCGATATCGCGACATGTTGCTTCGTCGCGGCCAAAGGAGGAAAAGGTGTCGCGATATCGCGACATGTTGCAACGTCGTGGCCCAAGGAGAAAAAGTGTCGCGATATCGCGACATGTTGCTTCGACGCGGCCAAAGGAGGAAAAAGTGTCGCGATATCGCGACATGTTGCAACGTCACGGCCAGAAGAGGAAAAAGTGTCGCGATATCGCGACATGTTGCATTGTCGCGGCCAAAGGAGAAAAGTGTCGCGATATCGTGACATGTTGCATTTTCGCGGCCAAAGGAGAAAAGTGTCGCGATATCGCGACATGTTGCATTTTCGCGGCCAAAGGAGAAGAAGGAAAAAGTGTCGCGATATCGCGACAAGTTGCATCAACAGACCAAACCGATCCCCCTGTTAGCTAGTTAATGGTTCAAGAGATTTGGCTCCATTGCAAATATTTTTTTGTTGTTGTAAGCATGTGTTCTCTCTGACTGAGGCTGGGAAAAGTCTCTTCCCAAATTGTAATTGATCTTTGTTTTAATACAAGTTTTTTCAAATTTTTTCAAAAAAAAAACATTGATAAGGAAACAAAAACACAATTTTGTGAGCTCATAGAAGTCAATGTTAATCATGGACTTAAACAGAGTAAAATTATCACAAGTAGTTTAATCCATCCAAAAAAAAACAAGTTAGTCTTCCTTTGAAGACCTAATTTGTTTACAATTGTACGAACTTGAGCATGAATTTCCTTTAACTATTTATGACAACTTTTTGTAAAAATCCCCCAATTATTGCACCTTGCCATAGATCATGTAAACTCTAAATGGGTATGCATGATCAAGATGTATTTATTGACCATTTTTTCTCTCATTTATTCATTCTTTTCCACTTTATCCTTGATTTCCCTAGAGATAGCAATGACCTATAATAAGTAGTTAAAGTAAAATTGAAGAATTCCTATTTCAAAGTATAATTGAGCAGAACTATAATTAGTTTTACATATTAAAAACCAAATATGCTACAATATGAGATGTCTAAAAGACTTGATAATCCAAGGACTATTAGAATCCAAAAGTATGTCCTTCCAAGATAAAAACTCATAAATATAGTTGGACAATTGCAAAACATATGCTAACAAATATATCTAGAAATCCTAGAGAACTAGAATGCATGTTTACTAGTTTTTGGTCTACTATAATGAACACAAAATATATGCAGATAATCTTAATTTGAAAAAAATATATACTGATAATCTAAGCCATATTGGTTCTTTCCTTTGAGGAAATGTGGATGTTTCTATGTATTCATTATCTTCTTCTTGAGATTCTGACTTTGTCTCTTCATTTACCACATCCTCTTATGAGAAATTTAGAAAAACTTCTACATCATTACTTTGTCTTTTAGTGTCAATCTTGACTTTTTCATCAAAAACTACATCTCTACTTATGTATATCTTCTTTGTACATGGATCTATTATTTTGTACCCTAAAGATTCATCATCATACCCAAAAAATATTCCTTCCATAGTTTTGCCATTTAATTTTGTCATTTTTTGTTTTAGAATATGCATACAAGCTTTGCATCCAAAAATCCTTAGTTTTTCTATATTTGGTTTTTGTCCTGACCATGCTTCTTCTGGTGTAACATGCCTGAGTATTATTGTAGGTAATATATTTTGTAAGTATACTATTGTTTTAACTATTTCTACCTAATATTGACGATCAATATGAGCTTCTTTTAACATACACCTCACCATTTCCATTATAGACCTATTTCTTCTTTCTAAAATTCCATTTTTCTGTGGTTAATATGTTGTAGTGAGTTGTCTTTTAGTTCCATTTTTTTCTAGAAAAGAATCAAATTATTTTGATACAATTTTACCTCCTCTATCTTAATGAAGAGTGTAATAATATTTCTCGATTCTTTATCAACTTGAAGTTTGAATTGTTTAAAACGACTGAATACTTCTGATTTATACTTCATGAAATAGACCCACACTTTTCTAGTGTGATCATTGATAAATAATCGAAAATACTTATGTCCTCCAATACTAGTGACACTCATTGGACCACATAAATATGTATATATTAGTTCTAATGGTTGTTGAGTCCTATGTTGATGAAGTTCAAAAGGAATTCTATGTTGTTTTCCTTCTAAGCATTATGGAAAAATAGTAGATTCTAAAGATAGATTTGGCATTCCTTCAACCATTTGATATTTGAGAATTTCATTTAAAGAAGATACACTAGTATGTCCTAGCCATTTGTGCCATAGATCTAAAGCCTTAACTAAAAAAGCTAAATGTGTAGTAGTGTCCAAAACAAATAGATCACTTTTATAGGAACTTAACGCTAATAGAAACCTAATGCTATCTTTTTCCCTTGTTTGAGAATATGACACTATTTTCTTCCATTGAAAACTTTGAAATCTACTATCATATTTTGATCCATAAGTTGAGAAGCTGAAAGAAGATTAGTAGTCAATTCTAGAACATATGATACATTGTTAATTATCCATTTTTCATTTATTAGATTGACCAAAATATTTCCTATACCCTTTACTTCATAAGTTTTACTATCTGCTATAGTAACTGGTTTTTTAATTTTCCTTTGTAGAGAATCAAACCATTGTTTGTTTCCAGTCATATGTTTGTTTGCTTCTGAATCTATATACCAATGGTCCAAGCTATAAAGCTTTCAATTTTCTAATATGAAGTTGTCTACCTTATGACTCCCTAGTGTGAAAAGAAGGCTAAAGATAATTTTAATGCACTTTCAATTGATGAAATTTTCTATCTTCAAGACTTTATAGTTGGATTTTTTTTGTCCCTTCAATTTGTATAGGGGACTAGTATCAACAATAATTTTCCAACTTTATGTTTTGCTTCCTATATCCTTTAATTATTAATGATATGGTTTCTAAATTTTAAGATATTTAATTTGGTGTTGAACTCCTTATATATCCCTAATTAGAAATTTAGAAAATGATAATATTTGCAAAATAATGCTTCAATTTCAAGGTAGAAAACCTTATATCTCCTAGTTTAATAATTTGCAAATATTTTGATACTTGAATCTCAAATAATGCAATTTTAAAAAATCTCTTAAAGTTATGATTTTCTAATCCATCAATGAGTTATCTAAGGTTGTAATTTCCTTATATCTCTATGCAATGATTAGTTAAACTTAACCTTAGGAATAATAGACCTTATGTCTCCTTAAACTTAATGGAAAGCAAATATTAATTGAATGTCAATATACCTTTGATGTGAGGTGCTACATGTTGATTGGCTTCTCCTTTGACTGCACTTTCAAACTATTTGAACGTTGTATTCTTCGCAGACTTCAAGGTATGACACTACTGCATTAATTGCACCTCTTTCTATGGTGCACTTCTTTACTTTATATTGTTCTCTTATTTGCTTCAATGCTCTCTGATCTTGGAAGCTTGATATGTGCACACTCTTTAGGCTTGGGATATTAATACTTCACTATCTCCATTTTTTTTGTTAGATGACAAGGGGTTGTACTCGGGTCCCCCACCCTTGACAAATTACATATCTCTTCTTTAGAGCTTGAGAGTTTACAAGTAGATACACTTATCATCTCAATTGATATGCTATAGATAGACACCTATATCATTTTACATAAAATATTTGAATTCTTGATTTTCATTTTTCGGATCTTTTCAAATTTTTGTATTAATACAATTACTCCAAAATTTAGCATCTTTCTTGATATTTTTCTATATCAGCCTTCACAATGCCAAAACTTCACCTCTACTATATATGCCTTGCATCTTAGTAGAGTAATATTTCCAAAACATCTCATTATCATAGTCCGCTTTACCAAATCTGAATTGCTAGTTTCCTTCCTTGCTGAAGTCATAGCCCTTCATTGCTCTTCCCATAATTCGAACCCTAGTTGACAAATATTTGCAATTTTATTTTTTTCAACTTGAAAAATTGTCACTACCCTTGTTTTGAATGGTTGACTTCACAGTGTCATATCTCCCTCAATATTGCTTATATTTTTGCATATGACCACTCATTTTAAAGTTATTCATTTTTTGCACAAGTTGGTCTAGAAAATGGTGGATTTGTAACTCTTCACAAAGATATGGCTCCTAAATTATGAGATGTTTTTCAAGAAAAAACCCTAATTCCTTGCACTTTACAATTTTATTTTTTGCAACTTGAAAAATCGTCACTGCCCTTGTTTCGAATGGTTGACTTCACAGGGTCATATCTCCATTAATATTGCTTGAATTTTTGCATATGACCACTCATTTTAAAGCTATTCAAATTTTGCACAAGTTGGTCCAAGAATTAGTTGAATTGGATAACGCTTTGCGAAGATATGGATCCTAAAAGATGAGAAATTTTTTAGAGAAAAACCCTAATCCTTTGCACTTTATAATTTCATTTTTCTCATTGTAAGCAGCCTTCCACGATCCTTCAACCTTCCTATACTTCCACTCAACATCTTAGCCTTTCATTGTAGCTCCTTAAACCAGTCTAGTCTTCCACACTCCTTTATCCTTATCAACCTTCCATGTTCCTTCAACCATCCCAACCTCTAGCCTTCCACGCTCCTTTAGCCTTGAGCCTTCCACGCTCCTTCAGCCTCTAGCCTTCCACGCTCCTTTAGCCTTGAGCCTTCCATGCTCCTTCAGCCTCTATCCTTCCACGCTCCTTTAGCCTCCAGCCTTCCACACTCCTTCATCCTTTAGATTTATTGATCATTAAAGTACCAAACCATTTTCCAGATCCCTTAGGGGGAAACCCCCTGTGATCTATTGTTTAATACACTATGTCCCTTTGGATTGTGTGCCACATGGCATTTATGTTGCTCTTGGATATAGTTCTTACCTATTAGGTGGCATAGAGATGTAATTTTTAGATCGTGTTGATATAGGTGGTGTAGGTGTTATTTCAATCTTTGAACATTGGATTAATGATAATTTATTCCCTCCTTGCTTGTATGGGGCATTACTAAGGACTGTTGATATTAGGTGGTGCAAGTGCAGGTGTTATTTCAAGCTTGGATGATATATTCCCTCATGAGGCATTAATAAGAACTCGTTGGTGCTCTTCTCCTTTGTGCCAAATGACATATTATTCTTTTACACACTATGACAAGTGGTGACTTCTTCTCTTGCATGTAACCTAGCATTAAACATTCCCTTCTCTTCCTTAACATATTTACCAACTCCTTGCAAGTTGTTTGGTCTTCTCTTGTAACAGTAGCGTGCTTCTTGATCTCTAATGTATGGTGGTGGATCCTCTCCAACAAACAAGGCTTCTCCTTTGGTGGTGTTTCTATGATCCTTTCCTTGGTGGTTGTTCATCCAAGCTTCTCTCCTCTTTCGCTTGGGTAACACTTGTTATTTGTGTTATTTTCCTTGCTACTTGCACCTTCATCCTTGCTTAGTCTTTGTCTCTTATTGCAGGTTTCTTTTCATTGTGGGCACTACATTTTTGAAACTATGGTATCCTATTTGATGTCTTTAGACATCTTGAATGAGATAACTTTGAGCCCTTAGTTGGCTCTTTTTCCTTCACTTTGTAGCTTCTTATTTAAACTTGATAATGTTGCCACTAATGATTGTAATTTATGTGCCTCTTTGGTGTCTTAAGACACTTCAACTTTTGTCTTCCTTTTGCTACTTTAGAAAAGATAAATATGGTGCTATTATAAATCAAAAATAAATTTGTTATAAACTATGATAGAATACCTTTATTGCACTAGAATTTTTTTGAGAACTTTTAGTCTCCTTACCTTCTTTTTTTAATATGGCAGCTTCTCTTCACCAAGACTTACTGCAATTTTACCTATGTTTAATGGTGTCTTTTGACACTTCAACTCAACCTTGTTCTTATGCACTATTATTCCTTCTCTTTCTTAACATCAATGCACTTTGATAGCTCTTAGAAATAACTTGTATTAAGCACTATCTATTTATCCTTATTACTCCTTTAAAGCAACTTTAACACTAGCTTGTGTTGATTTATTTTACAAGTTTCAAGATGATAATTTTATCTCATGACTTAACTTGAAAACATTTAAACTTAACCTCCTTATTGCTACCTTTAATAACTCTTAATATGGTGTTTTCAAGGAATTTAAATAATACTTGAATAAGAAAAGTTAATAACACCAATTATCAAACCTTATCTTGACCTCCTTGTAGCAATCTTGATTGGTGATTTGGTCCACCTATTTTCTGCCCTAGATTTATAAAATTTGTAGCTTCAACTCCTTGATCTTTGTTGCCCTAAACTTCTCTATCTTATAGCTTTCAATGTTACATATTTATTGGCCTTCATCTAAACAATCCTCTTCCTTTTTGGACTTATTATCAGGTGGCAAAAATTGTCCAAAATTCTTCTTTTTAGGAGTTGCTCCTTCTTGCAATCTTCTCCCTTGAATTTTATTCAATATTCTATCAGGTCCCCTCATAGCTCTGATATGAATGATAGTTTTTGTTGTATTCAATATAACATAATTGCTAAGAAGAAATGAGAAAGTAAAAGAACTACATGAGGAAGAATAAGCATCACTTCATATTAATTGAATGAAATTGTACAATGAAGTATGGAACTAAGAGTCCATTATATAGGTTTTACAAAATGACCTTTGGTCTTCCTCAAGTGACACTTGGTCTATTTCACATGACACTTGGCATGTATAACAAATAATGTAATATATTCTAATAAATAATGGGTTACTTCTAGACAACAATGGAAGTCAATACCAATAAAGATGTTAAACCATGTGACAAGTGTCAATTTCACAAATATGAAATTCATTCTCTACCCAAGTTCTTCATCCCATCAATTTCCCTTGTCCTCTTTCCACATTTGACCTTGACCTTGTAGGACCTATTTCTCCTTTGTCCTCAGATGGACACAAATTTATTATCACAACCATAGAATATTTTACAAAATGGGTAAAAGCTAAGCCATGGTAAATTAGATAACCATCACTAGATTCAAATTTGTGTTTGATCATATTGAGCATCACTTTAGTGTCTTGTCTACTCTTATTTTAGATAATCGTACTCCTTTTAATAATTAAAAAAATGCAAGATTTGACTTATCAATTAGGGATTCAATACCATTTTAATGCCTTACTATCTTCTTCTTTTTTTAAGCAAAAAATCCCTTGCGATGCTGCCTTGGTCTGAGAGACCACGAACAGGGGGTTCTACACCGTCAAAGTCACCGGGGGTCGCACCCGACCCTGCCCGCACCAACATTATCAATTGGATTTTGGATACCCAATTCAGCTTTTTGGTAGGGTGGAGATTTGAACCTGGGACCTCCCTTGGAGGATTGCCCTCTCCTCTCCAACTCACCTACAACCCCTGGGTAATGCCTTACTATCTACAAGGGAATAGTTAAGCTAATTATAGCAATAAATTTATGGTAAATATTTTGAAAATGATATTTAAATACTCAAAGGAATATTAGCACTTAAAGTTGCATCCTAAATTGTGGGTACATTGCATTAGTATTATAATATCTATATGGGTAACCTTTTATTTGGTCTATAGAATTAAAGTTATTTTGTCACTTGAAATTGAATTGCCTTCTTTGTTTAATTGAAGAATTTGTTTATTCATGATTACCATTAAGAGTTTCAAAAGGTGTTGCCAAACTACTCTTGATGAAAGTCATCTCTTGAGTATAATAGATCCCATAAAAGTCATGTTGCCAATTAGTATAATAATAATTGTGATTTTAAAGCCAGGAGCCTTGTCCTCAAGCTATATAATGTGCACAAGAAGCAAAAGGGTAATTTTATATAGAAATATCTTAGTCCATATACTATAAAAGAGTTTTTTAGGTCTAGGACAATGAAATTGTAAACAAAGAATGGAGGATAAACCCACCAATTCCATGCATGTCAAGCACTTCTACACATAACCCCTTCCAACCCATGTGTACAATATTTATGTTTTCTTGGTTTATATTTTGACTTTAGTGTCTTTTTTTTTGCTTTGTATGATTTAACTATATGTTTGTGAGCATTAATCCTATACATAATATAGTTTGGCACATCTTCATGTGTTTAATTCCATTTGTTCCTCTTGTGTATATGACCACCTCATTAATTGGTGATCTTAGTCATCTAGGTTTTTTTATCTTTTGTCAACTTTTGCTTGTTGTTTTGCAAATTGTGTGGTTTTCTCTTTTCTAACTATAACCACCCCTAAATCAATGATCTTAGTAATGATCTTAGTTGTTTTTATTATTCAACATTATTCTTCCTTGTTTACATTCATTTCTTATGTTTATTTACCTTTGCTGACTGTTTTCTTGTTACTTGGTATTTTCTATCCATTTTTACTAGCATTTATTATTGTTGACTTTGTTTGTGCTTTGTTTGTGTTCCTTGTAATGGTGTCACTCTTGCTAGTAAGAGGAACCGTGATATCCTCCAAATATTCCTTTTAATAGCACCCTACTTTAAGTACCATAAATAAACCACCTTAGTTCAACCCATGCCATATCCCATATGGTATGTGGTTGAAACACCAAGACAACATTCTTTTAAATTTTCATGCAATAAAAATCATTCAACTTTTCAATCAATCAACCATTTTGATGTCTCACTATGGTGGCAAGCGTCTCTTGTTGAACAACATGCTTCCTTAAATAATATAGTGGCAAACCCTATTACACTAGGGGTATGGTGAATTTCTCTTCCATGGGATCTCCCTCCCATCAGGTGTATTATAATGTGTATATAGACCATATTTGATCACTTCTATCATTTAGTGGCAAGTGTACTTTGTTAAAAAATACGTTAATTGGATACTATACTGGTGAACCCCATCATAGTAGGGATATGGTGATTGTTTCTTCTATGGCATCTCCCTCCCTTAGGGTGAGCTACAATGCATATATAACTTATATTTCCTTGAACTTGTCTTTCTTCTCCCCCTATCATGGTGGTCATTCCTTATTGAGAAACGCACTCATCATTAGTAGCAAGGCATCAATTGGATTTGGGGACATATGCTTGCATACTATTTGTGGCATAGTTTTGCATCCCCTAGACCACCTCACAATATTGGATGGCTATGGTTGACTATCATAATGTCCACCTATGCCTATCTAGTGGTTTCTTTTAGGAGTAAGCTCAAATTCTTGTGTTTGTACATGGTGTAGGTGGGATTATCCCAATATTCCCTATTGTAGTGATAATTTTATTTGTTAGTACTTGGCACTTGTCAAATACCACATGTGGCTTGCTTAGTTCAATGGCATTTATGGTTGTCACACCACCTCATGCATGGCTAATCTTAGAGGGTAATAGTCTTTGATGAGTACATCGTCGAATGATACTCAAATATTTTGTACTCTAGCTCAATTATATTTCATAAAGTATATAAATTGATGCTACTTAAACCATATGTGCTATCTTTGATTGTAATTCATGATATTGAATGCTACTTAAAACATACATGCAAATACTAAAATTATGCATCATCAAGTGCTACACAGATCTTGAATATGTGTCATCCAATTATTATATATCATTGAGTGCTACAAAAATCCTAAGTATATGTTAAGTATATAGATAGGTATGTTATTTAATACTACACAAGTCATATGTATATGCCATTAATACGAGAAGCACAATAAATTACATCAAAGTCATACTTATTTGACATAAGAATATGGTGAAATAAAATGAATATCACATATAAATATATGTGTGTGTGTCAAATTAGTACATATGGATATAATATGGTACATGGGGCATTGAGCGCCAACATCTTAAGGTACCCTATGTCTTGAGTACATAGCCATCTCACCTATAAATACTATATACATCTTATGGGTGACATGGTGGCTAGAAAGAATGACTATAATACTATACAAAATGCATGAGTTGTGGCTATAAAATCAACCCCTACACACCTCTAATTGAGTGTTGGATGCTTGTGTCATGGTTTGAGATGTGTGTCTAGGAGCATTGTGATATTGATATCCTAAATCCTACAAGCTTTCCTTAGGTCCATGCCAAATCCAATTGATTTGGGATCATGTGTTATTATAGTTCCCTCTCCCTCTTGAATTTCTCCTACATAATTCATAGCTCTAACTCCTCATAGAGTCGATAGGCTATGTGGTTTTATTTTGGTGCTTGTGATAAAATAACTTCAAGCTATTTTACTCCATTGTACAAATCCTCTAGTCTCTCTAATGAGTCAACCTTTATCAAATAAGGTAATGGTAGGTTGTCAAAATTGATAAGCCTTCCCAAGGAGACCCTATGTAATCTATCAATGATCCCATACCACTCCTAAGAGGTCCCTACAATCACAAAAAATAAAGGATTTAGATGCATCATTATATGTAAATCATAATTCTAGCTCTAGTCCTAATAAAAGGATATCTACATGAATAAATAAAGTACTATGCTAAGAAAGGAATTTTTACCTAGGTCATTAGGCTGCTAAGTAGGATCACCCTCCTTAAGGGATAGAGATTGGAGCTCCATAGTGTCTATGTTATTTCCTCCTCAAATACCTCCACCTCCTAGGTAACCCCTCATCAACTACCTCCTCTTATGTCATCTCCTACTTGACCACCTCTAGAGTGGCCTACTCTATTGGCTCCTCCTCCCTTGGTGATGTGTTTCAACTATACACTTAAATTATCAATCTAGGTTTACTCATTTAATAGAGGTATTGCTTTGTATAAGACAATAAAAAAATGAGCTAGAGTTAAGTGGTTCTCTTTTCTACATATAAATTCTACGATTGAGGAAAAATTACCAATACTATAGAAACATACTACTAAATCTACACTTACTCTACAACCTAATCCTATTTTGCAAGGAAAAAATCCAAGGTCCTTCACTGAAACAAGGTGGATCCTACCTAGACAACAAAGATTCAAATTCCTTCCTATAATTATAAACTATATAACTACAATATCAAGCAAACATAATACTAAGTAACCATTAACTCATATACATTATTGAAAGCAATGGATATATAATCAAAACATCAATTTTTTTATAGCTAAAAACTGGCAAAATTGCCTTGTACAACAAAATAACCGAGTCTATAACTTTGTCTATCTATCTATCTATCATCCAACTCTCTATGGTCTAATTTATAGACTTTTAGATAATTCCATCCATAACAAATGCAACGAATTCTATAGAAAAATAGAATTACGTATTAAAAAAATGTCTAACAAATATTTTTGACAATAGAAGTCAAAATTGATATTGTTCAGTTATTCCTCAAAAGGAGCAACAATTTATTCCATGTTTGGTATATGATTGGTTAAGATAATGTTTGACTAAATCCATATAGCACATCCTTCTTGTTGAAAAAGATTTTAGTTTTTGCCTAAATATGGTATAGCTAACAACCCTAAATCAGGGGCATTTTGTCTTCATCAAACTAATAACGTATTTTTTGTTAGAAGTTATTTTATTAACAACTAATGTTAAAATAATGTTTCACCAAATCCGTATAGCACAACCTTCCTATTGACAATGATTTTAATTTTTTCCTGATTCTAGCACAACTAATGTCCTTGGATCTAGGTATTTTATCTTCATCCAATTGCGAACCTATATATTTCCAGTTGTTATTTTATTAACAACTAATTGTCATTTTTTTAGTAATTGTTCTTGTCTATAGTAAATTTTCTACTATAGAAATTTTCTGCAGTGATTGTATCTGCTATAGAAATGTCTTTCCATAGTAATTTTTGACAATTATGAATGTAAATAACTTGTACCAATTTTGTGGTTGGATTGATATAGACTTACACCATAGCAATTGGGTTGCTAAAAGGAAAAGTATATTAATAACACAACCTCTAATACTTGTTATTTCATTAGTAACCAAAATAAGATAGAATTTGCCCATAAGATAAATAAGAGCTAACATCCACATATTGTTCTTTTTCTTCAACAAAACAAACAACTAATTAATTCAAACAAATAAGTATAACCCATTTTACTTTCTATTCAATCATATTTCATTAGTTCATACATATGTAAAAATATACTTATAAATTTGCACGAAACATTGGATAGTTCATTAAAATATGATCAGTTTGGGGTTTGTAGGATAGAAAATAAGATAAAAAGGATGATAAAATGTGATCACTAAATGGCTTATCATTTTACCCTCCAACTAACCATGTTGCATGTCCCTTATGCAACCAAAACTGAGGAATGTTGTCCAAATGACTTATGATGAATGCTCCCTTGATGTGTTACCTATTTTCTATGTTAAATCCTTTGAAATATGTTTTTTTCATCTTGTCATATTTGTCTTGTTGCTCCAGATTATAAAATTTTCTATGGATAATAGTCTTGGGTATAAATTTGACTCCTTTTGAAGTAGAGGGGGTAGGAGTTTGAGAAGGGTTGATTTATTCTTTCTTCTTCTCTACTATAACTAAAGGACATTGTTTTATAGTGTCATCCTTGGAATATTGGCCTTCAAAAGTATTTATAGGTATTTTTTCAATATAGTGGTAGCTTCTAATTCTGTCATAACCTAAATTTCCTCAACAAATTTTTTTAGTGTCCTTTTCAACCTAAGACAAGCAACCCTACTAGCAAAACCCACCTTAAGAGATTGAAGCTAGAAGTTACACTACACACAAAACAAGCTACTAGTCTAACCTATTAAGTCGATTACTAGTTTAGCCACACCTCATTTCACCCATCCCTACATGCAAGTGCACTAGGTGGGAGGATTTCTTTTTGGCTTCATACACATGTTGCATAAGTAATAGCTTCTCCCCTTTCCATCCTTTGCAAGGGCTGCTATGATTGTTACTCACTACATACTTCAGTCTATGCAATGGTCCCATGCATCACATGTGTAAGCTTACCCTCTTCCTATCCTTCAAAAGGGTAGCTTCAGAACTCACTTGCTACATACATCATTCTATGTAGTCGACCTTTTTCCTTTTGTCTATCGAAGAGGTTCATGCTAATCTCTACACTCTACATAAGTCTCTCTATGTAGGTGTACTAAGCATGCTAAAGAGTAAGTTCTCACTCTCCATCGTTGAGAGCCCAATAATCTTAATTGACTATGCAATAACACTTGGCCTAAGATTCCTTTTATTGAAAAGCACTTGACTCGATAGTTAAATGATCTTTCATTAACACATGCTTAGAGTAATAACTCTTTATAAACTCAGGAACTCTTTAATTATTTAGCCCTGGTTTAAAACACATTCCTCTAAGGTTACCTTTATTAAGAATCTAGTCTGGTGCATGGAGAAAACCATAAAATATAAGAGCCCATCCTTTCTAGAATAGATGTTCTTTAATAGTGGGTCTCATTATAGGTTAACATAGCCCACTCTTCACTACAACAAAAAGAGATTTCTCGGATAACAAAACCACTGTATCCAATTCTATTTCCTTACATGATTCTCTTTTATCAATATAATCAATCTTAAAAAACTAGATCACTACCAAGGATTCAAATTCACTAATGTGTATTATTCGTTAGATTACTCACCAATGCATGAATTCTTACTAACACAACTCTTTGAAACAAACTGGATTAACAAGTTAACAGGAGGTAAAGTCTCAGTCAAAAAACTGTCCATACCAGGAGTGCTACAGAACCAATTATTTTCTTGGATTAATTACAAATATTTCAACCTTAAGTCTTAGTTTGAGGAATATGATTCATTCTAACATAACAAAGATATAATACTCGCTTGACATCATAAAACTCATTTAGATCCATCATTGCATTAATGTATGAATACAACATATTCTAGAGATGATTTCAAGGCATAAAAGATAATGTAAATCAAACTTTCTCATTATAAAAACTATTGGATTAAACTTTACCCAATTACATTTTGGTATTTAATAGTATGTCCTTTCCAACCAATAATCGACCGTTTACAAATGTAGTTCTAGATTCACAATAATAATGTTTATAGTCAATGAGGTATCACATCACTTTTGATGCAATGCCTCAGTCACCGGGGTCCTTGTATCAATAACAACAACCTCTCTCACTTCTCAGTAGATCCAACCCATCATTTGATGTTGTTAATGGTGGAAGCTTCAGCAACCATCGAGAAAAGACTACCTTGGGAAGGGATCATAGATGACTCCAAGAAACTTCATTGCTTCTCTCATATCATGCATACGTATCATTAAATAAACACTCAAATGGTAACTCCTTTATTAATTACCCAATGCCTACTTGAAGTCATTTTTCAAAGTAGTTTCATAGAAAAGCTTATAAAATAACTAGCAATCCACACACAGAAGTTTATAAATAATATTCTCTAAAATAATTAATCAACAAAAAGGAAAGATCATTTCTTTTATTTTCCCTATCAATCATATAACCAAAATATTTTGATAAAACAATACTTTCAAGAACATTATTTTCAAGAGTGCAACAATTCAAAAAGCATATAAAGATCTCATCTTTTAATACAATGAATAACTATAACAACCAACGGTGATACACATCATCCATTTACATTTGCAAAACTACTCAACAATTATTCAGATGAAAACAACATTCATGTGCAACCAAAGAATCTTCCTATCACAAAAGGCCATAGTAAATCCTTATTTCACATCTATGTGATATCCTATCCGATATCTTTTCAAACAAATACAAATACACAATAGAGCCAAATGTATGTCTATATATACTAATTTTATCATAGGTTCACTCATGGAAAATACACAACATACGTATTGCCTTAGACATCGTATTTTGTGCAACACATGCACTACATCATCGTTTTTACAATGAAACCAAGAGGTAAAATCCTCCTACGTCCTTAAATTTAGAACATAATAATGCACAGGAGTAGATTTTAGGCTACAAGCTACTCTTATTAAAAACTTATCATGCGACATTATATATGATAAGTTCGATTGGTTTAACAGAAATACAACATATCAATCATTCAATTGTTTATCCTATCGTTCCAAAAAGTTTAAAACCTTACTCCATAATCACATAAGTAATTTTCAGATATCTTTCTTCATGGAAAAATGAACAGTTTAAACTTAGAATCTACCTAGGTTCGCTTGCCAATGTCCTTCCAAAAATGATTTGTCTTTTCTTTCTTTCTTTTCCCTGTCGACCGTCATCTCCTTTCTTGTCCTCCGCTATCCTTTTTTGGCGATATTCCCCTCTTATTTTCCAAATCATGGGTCATTTATCAATGACTAACCAACCTCTTTCCAAAAATTCTGAGCATGTCGTTCATGGCCCGACCAGCGACATGATGTCCATTTTGATTTACATAAAAGTCGCTCATAAATCTTGTTTACCAAAAATAATACAAGCCTACTTTTATGGAGCACAAGGATCAACTAAAAAGATAATTTTCTCCATCCTAATTTCTCATAATTTCATAGTAAAACTCCTTCCAACAATTTTATTATTAAAAGAAAAAGGAATAATAAAATCAACACTCATTTCCTTTTCAAATAAATACTTTCAAACCAAATGCAGTTTTAACATGAAAAGATCATTATGAAGCAACAAGTTTTCAGATCATGACATGCATCTTCATGAATGGAACATTCATCCATGTTGTCCCAAATAGTTCCGACTAATAACCCATCACATCATTTCCCTCAAGGTATCTTGTTCTCGGTGGTTGCTTCTTTCTTCCACCTATAAGGAATATTTTTCTTGCAACAATGTGATTTATTAGCAGCATCATATTCACATATATACATGTATAACTCACAAACTTAAGTATGATATTTTCCTATATTCCATTGAAAAATCATACACACACACATATACCACTATTACATTAGAATATAAGTGTTTTGCATCAATAAAAAATAAGGTCAATCAAATATTCCATCTCAAGTAGTATAGTAAATCATAAACTTCTGGAAATGAAAAGTCTTGCCAAGGAAGGGTCATGACAGATTCCCCTAACTATCTTTCTAATTCTTCCACCTCTTTTTGTTTTTGCTTTAATTCTTTTTTTCCACTTTCAATTTTTGTTTTAGAATTTCTATATTAGGCTTAGAAAGAGGTTCTTCAATCTTTTCTTCAGTAACTATTTTGTTTTCAGGTGGTGTATGGGTAGGAACTTGTTTTTTTGTAGGCTCAGATCTTGTACTTGTAAAAATTGTTTCTATAGTTCCCCAATATTCTGCATGTTCTTGGGATGATTCTTCTCCATATTCATAATTAGAGATTTCAACATATTTACCCTTTCTTTTTTTAGTATCAGATGCAGGAGGGTCTATATGAATTCCCTTACCTTTATTGCTTGTAGAGGTAGGTGTGGTTGGTTTTTCAGTATTTCATCTCCTCTCTAAAAGCTTAATAGCTTTGGTTTCTTTTGCAATTCTATGTGGTTGCTTATTTTTGGACAATTTATGGGTTTCCTTGGATGATTCTTCCTTGTCATATTTTTCTTTAGTAGATATTATAGATAAAGAAACTAAAATTTCCTAGAAAATCCTAGGACTTACATTTTGCAGCCTATTGTGTAGAAAATTTACGACAAGTAAGAATTCAAAGTAGCACCTATAAATATTCGTAAATATTCCCTCTAGAGTAAAATATCACATGATGACATTAACTATCTATTACCAAATATGAGGTAAGGAATATTTTATAGTACCTTTAGTATTCTTCTTTTTGTCCTTGTCAAATGTGTATGGTTCTCCAAATTTTGTAGTAATGCTCTTCACCTTTTATCCTAGCGATCTGTAACATTATTGTCTAGTCATCAATAGGTTCAAAACCCTCACAATTATTGAAGGAGAAACTTCAACCACAATATAATATGCACCTTTGTCTACATGGACTTCGTATTGAGTTTGAATGCAAAATCCATGGCCACAACAACATTTCTTCCTTGAAACCATTCAAATTCCTAGTACCATCCTACTACTTCATGTTTTTGTCTAGTAACTATAGAAATATGTCAATTTTGGACATCATTAAGTTAATTGTGTCTACATGGTCCAACCAATATTACCACTAGGTATCAGGTTCATTTCTTCATGTAGAAATTATAGAAGCATAATGCATAATGTCAAGAAGACTTTTAGACTATAAAATCATACAATGAATACAACAAATACTTTTAGACCATAAAAGCATGCAATGAACTATGAAGGGGTATTTTAAAATTGAATGCTATATCCATTCCTAGTTGACTATAGGTGACATGGCATAATAGAGGGTTCATTGTGTTTACATGGTCCAATTATTATCACCATTGCATGCTTCTATAGTCATAGTGTATAATGTCAAGAAGACTTTTAGACTATGGAAACATGCAGTAAACTATGAAGGGGATTTTTTTGATTGAATGTTATATTCATGCCTAGTTAATATCTATGTCATGTGATGGTTTGTACCATGCCCCATAATTTATGTTTGTTTGACATCACACTACTTTTTGGAATGATAACTCAAGTAAATATCGTGTCTTGTCATTTTACCATTTTGAGCACATGCCATGTCATCTATAATCAACTTTGGTTGACTTGCTAAATAATAATTTAAACATTATATGCCACATCATCCTTGTTTGACCATTGCAAACCTATTACATAAAAAATACTATAGAACTATAGAAAATTTGAAAGAAAGTTGACTGTAGAAAACTAGAAAATAGCTTATTGTAGAAAAACTAAAAGATAATTATCTATAGAAAGTTTGTGTTCTCCCCTCCAAACTAAAGGACTTCCATGTCTTGTGGAAGCAAAATGGCAGGTTCTAAGGAAGGATGGATGGAAAAAATATGGGAAAAGTTACAGATTTAATAGTATACTAAACATATATATAAACAGGAACAAAATGCTTAAAACAAAAATAAAAAATAAAATACATGACTATATAAATAGCTAGTTATGGTGTAAAATAGATGAATTAAAAAGAAGATATAATTTGTCATAAGATTGAATTTGACAACAACATCAATAAGCAACTAATTCCAATCTACTACAAGTCTTGAAGTGATAATCTGTAGATACTAAAATAACTACATAAGAAGTATTAATTATGTTTTATTTTTTATCACATTAGAAGACATCTACCAACAAGCTAGTTTTCAAAGGCCTTTTGTCCAATTTGTGCCTCCAAAATAGCTTTTCACAAAATGGAATTATTTGAGCAAGGAAGAAAATTTAAAAATTTGGTTTTCATTTCCATCTTTGGTTATGTAGTGTCGATGAAGGTTTTCATTATAAAACATTATTTTATTTTCATTTTTTTATTTTTTTATAGCTAGAGAAGAAGTCAATTGGTTGCAAAGGATATGATTTTTCAATAAGATACAACTTCACTTGCTTGATAACGTGTTGAATAATATCAATCTTTGATAGTTATTTTCAATACAACTTGAACCGATGACTGTTGACCATTAATATTCATGTTGAGTCATCAATAGTCTTCAGCTTGACCACACCATTATCAAAGACTTTCTTGATTTCATAAGGACCTAATCACCATGTATGGATTTTGTATTTAAAATCCTAAAACTTGGAGTCATACATCAATGCTCAATCTCTAAGCTAAAATGTAATGGTATGATGTCCTTATCATGCCACTTATTTTGTTGAATTTGAACAAGTTCAATCTGATGTAATGTGGATATTGTCCAATGCATTAACTTGAAGAAGTTATTCCTATTGAGCCACAAAGAGATTGAGTCTAAATTGCAAGGCGATTCTTAAGGTATGGATTTCAAACTCAATAGGTATTAAATCTCTCTTACCATAAACTATTTCATTAGGAGTAATTCTCATCATTTACTTCCAAGTATTGTAGTCTCATACTACTTCTTTAAGTTGGTGTACCCAATCTTCTTTGTGAGAGGCAACTATCTTTGTCAAAATATTCTCAAGTTTCCAATTGGTAACCTCTACCTGCCCATTTGACTATAAATGGTCAAGAGAGGACTTCTTGTGATTGACTTGATATTTGTTGATGAAGGTAATGATTACTCTAAAAGTAACTAAGGACCATATTTTGTAACAATTTCATTTGGTGCTCCAAATATTTGAAAATGTTGTCATAGAAAATTTTACAACTTTCTCATTATGTGCATGTTACAATGGCTTCACTTCTGCCCATTTTGTCACATAATCTATGTAGACCAAGATATATTCATTGAATTGGCAAGGAGAGCTAATGGAACCTACAAAATTGAGTCCCCATTTTATAAATGGCTCCAAGACCAGTTATGTATGTAGAGGTATTTCATCAGTTGGACTTGGTTGCCACATCCATTGATAATTATCATATATGGTAATATAAATTTTGGCATCTTTATGCACAGATGGACAATGGTACCCTAATTGCAAGATTTTATGAATGGTTCATTTTCTATACAATGACCATCATAAGGTTCATCATGTCATGCATGAAGAATATCATAAATTTAATCTTCCTACACACATCTTCATAAAACATTATCATGACATAATTTGAATAAAAGACCATCTATCCAAGTAAGGACTACTCAAATACATGTGTTTTTGTCATTCTTTGGGAGAGAAGTGGGAAGGAATCTTCCCTAAAATAATATAGTTAGCATTATCAACATACCATGGAGTATGTAATGAAAGTGCAAACAAATGTTCATCAAGAAATATATCTTCTACTACTTTTGGTTCATCAATTAATTGCAAGCATGATAAATGATCAACAACTACATTCTCTTCACCAGGCTTGTCCAAAATAGTAATATCAAATTCCTACAGGAGGAGTAACCAACAAAAAACTCTACCACTAACAATAGCTTTATTCATAAGATATCAAATAACAAAGTAATTTATGGGAACAAAAACTTAATACCTACTAATATAGTGTCTGAATTTATTAATGGCATTAAAAACAACAAGAAATTATTTTTCTTATATAGTATAATTAAATTCAACTCTATTAAAAAAATTTCTAACGTCATAGATTGCATAAGACTATTGTTGGGAATTGGATCTATTATAGTTCAAGCTCTAACACAGTGACCACCTATTATGGTTGCTAGATGCGTCTGGTGCTTATGCCTTGCATGGAGCGTACACTTTGGGAACTCTTAGGAGTGTGGGATGCAACTCCAATGAAAACCTTTGGGGTTTTTTACCAAAGTTGGCTCCTTGTCTAGGTGTCTTATTATCATACCTTTCCTAATATAGCCTAGTCTACTAGGTCTTGTTTGGAAAAAGGATTAGAAAGAAAGCAACAAAAGAAAGAAGAAAACCTATCTATTTCTTGATTTCATAAGGACCTAATCACCATGTATGGAGTTTATCTTTAAAATCCTAAAAATTGGATTCATACATCAATGCTCAATCTCTAAGCTAAAATGTACATGGTATGATGTCCTTATCATGCCAATTCTTTTGTTGAATTTGAACAAGTTCAATCTGATGTAATGTGGATATTGTCCAATGCATTAACCTGAAGAAGTTATTCCTGTTGAGCCACAAAGAGATTGAGTCCAACTTGCTAAGGTATGGATTTCAAACTCAATAGGTATTAAATATCTCTTACCATAAACCATTTCATTAGGAGTAAGGTTCATCATTTACTTACAAGCATTGTAGTCTCATACTACTTATTTAAGTTGGTGTACCTAATCTTCTTTGTGAGAGGCAACTATCTTTGTCAAAATATTCTCAAGTTTCCAATTGGTAACCTCTACCTGCCCATTTGACTATGGATGGTAAGGAGAGGACTTCTTTTTATTGACTTGATATTTGTTAATGAAGGTAATGATTACTCTAAAAGTAAACTAAGGACTATGTTTTGTAACAATTTCATTTGGTACTGCAAATATTTGAAAAATATTATCATAGAAAATTTTGCAACTTTCTCATTATGTGCATGTTACAATGGCTTCACTTCTGCCCATTTTGTCACATAATCTATGTAGACCAAGATATATTCATTGAATTGGGAAGGAGGGCTAATAGAACCTACAAAATTGAGTCCCCATTTTATAAATGGCTCCAAGACCAGTTATGGATGTAGAGGTATTTCATCAGTTGGACTTGGTTGCCACATCCATTGATAATTATCATATATGGTAATATAAATTTTGGCATCTTTATGCACAGATGGACAATGGTACCCTAATTGCAATATTTTATGAATGGTTCATTTTTCTATACAATGACCATCATAAGGTTCATCATGTCATGCATGAAGAATATCATAAATTTAATCTTCCTACACACATCTTCATAAAACATTATCATGACATAATTTGAATAAAATACCATCTATCCAAGTAAGGACTACTCAGATACATGTGTTTTTTTCATTATTTGAGAGAGAAGTGGGAAGGAATCTTCCCTAAAATAATATAGTTAGCAATATCAACATACCATGGAGTATGTAATGAAAGTGCAAACAAATTTTCATCAAGAAATATATCTTCTACTACTTTTGGTTCATCAATTAATTGCAAGCATGATAAATGATCAACAACTACATTCTCTTCACCAGGCTTGTCCAAAATAGTAATATCAAATTCCTACAGGAGGAGTAACCAACAAACAACTCTACCACTAACAATAGTTTTATTCATAAGATATCAAATAATAGAGTAATTTATGGGAACAAAAACTTAATACCTACTAATATAGTGTCTGAATTTGTTAATTGCATTAAAAACAACAAGAAATCATTTTTCTTATATAGTATAATTAAATTCAACTCTATTAAAAAAATTTCTAACGTCATAGATTGCATAAGACTATTGTTGGGAATTGGATCTATTATAGTTCAAGCTCTAACACAGTGACCACCTATTATGGTTGCCAGATGCGTCTGGTGCCTATGCCTTGCATGGAGCATACACTTTGGGAACTCTTAGGAGTGTGGGATGCAACTCCAATGAAAACGTTTGGGGTTTTTTACCAAAGTTGGCTCCTTGTCTAGGTGTCTTATTAGCACACTTTTCCTAATCTAGCCTAGTCTACTAGGTCTTGTTTGGAAAAAGGATTAGAAAGAAAGCAACAAAAGAAAGAAGAAAACCTATCTAGCCTAAACTAAGGGTGGTATGTGCTAATAAATATGAGTGTTCTCTATGCATTGATGAGATTAATTAATACATGAGTCACCATGCCAAGGAGGTGAACATGATCTCATTACAACATACACTTTTCTTCTTATGAAATTTGCACAAAGAACATATACTAGTCATGAGGTTTGCATACAAATCTACATACACACAAATAATGGAAAAAATCAAATAGCCAAAACTTTTATATATGTATATGTTAAAAATAATGAAATACATATGTCGTAATGAAAGGGATAGAATGTCTTGGAGTTCGAGTCCAAATAAATAAACAAGAGAAATGAGAAGATAACTTTAATTAGGGTAGATACTAGGCATGAGAAACTATCATTCTTCTCTCTCTTGTAGTATTACAAAATATTTATACATCCTTTCCTAAAATTTAAAATTCAAAGTTCCCTCCAAACAAGCACGAGCAAGAATTTTGGTGTCTTCCTTGGTCGATATGCCTAGGCATGGTGTTGGTAGGTCTAGAGTTGGTGTAGGATATAATCATCATAATTTTCATATAGACCAATCTGTCTCTCCTAACCATGGTCTTAATGAGCTTCCCTTATTTCGGATTTCGTGCCCTAGCGACGCTAGTAATACCCATGTCTACCTGCTAAGGGGAAATTTTCACCAACTTAAAATTAGCTTAGGTTGTTTGGGTCCCACTCTCAAACCAAGTTAGTGCTCGTTTTACCTCATCTTGTTTTGGGCCTACAATAATTGGAATTTCATGTCTGGTGTGGTGTTCAAAGGACCGTCTATCCTTCAATTTTCTCTTGATGGTCTAGTTATTAGGTTTGGACAGTGGCTCTTGGTATGAAATCTCTTCTATGTATCCAGTTGCTATCGTGTCACATTGCCTTGGTACTAGCTTACTTACGACATTTTGGTTTGAGTGCAAACTTACCATCGGATCATACATGTAGTGAAAATTCACTACAATTATGGCGACTCCTAGGAGACCTTCAACTTGCTGGAGGTGGAAAAATCTAGAATAATCCATTATGAATATAGAGTAGTATTATTTAAAAGATCATGGATTTTTCATATTAACCTATTGTTCAACAACCTTCCCATAGCATGATAGTATTGATATAAATTTCATCACATCAATAGCTAGAGGAAAGCTTAAATAGGAAAGTGTTATAAATAAATTAAAGATGATATTCAAAATGAGCAATTATCACAACTTGAAGTAATTTTAAGTTTTACTTCCACTCTTGAGTTTGAGAGAGATTTGTCTAAATAATTGGTAAAAATTATGAAAATATGAAAATATAATGGGTCACCCTCATGGAGATAATGGGATGATTCAAGGTATCCAATAGTGGATCCACGATCAAAATAGAATATTTCAAAGTGTTATAAAAACAACTATTCTATTGCCCATGGGTTTTAGAGAAATTGGTTGGGAATGGAGAGTTTCACATCTTAAACCAAGGTTCAAAACTCATGAGTGAATCTTAAAATTTATCAAATGGCATGAGCTCCACTGATTAAATTCCTTGATTTTCAAGGAGAAGACCTAGGTTTAGATCTTGTCAATTGATACATGCATAATTGTCAAGTTGTTATAATACCACTATGTGGTCATGATGTAATATGAGTAGGTCATTCTACTTATATTAACCTTGATAAAAACCAAAATTTTTGATACTATCATACATAAAAAGCTCCATCAAACCCTATTATATGCTTTACTTGTTTCCAAAGATACAAGCATACTCATTTTTTCATGGCATGAAGAGAATGTATGACCTCTTATATAATGATCATATGATTAAAGATTTGTTTGCTATGAAGAAAACCACCTTGTTGCTATGAGATAATAAAATTTATATAACACTTTTAAACCTATTTACCATAAATTTTGAAATTATGTTATATGTCATATTACAAAGGTTTATTGAATGAAAATATATGTCTCACATTTAATAGGAACCAATTGAACAAGCTAATGGGTCACCCTAGTGGAGACCATGGGATGATTCAAGGTATTCAATAATGGATCCGTAGATCAAAGTAGAATGTTTTAAAGTTTTGTAACAACATTTGTTCTACTAACCACGTGGTTTAGAGCAATTGGTTGGGAATTAAGGGATTTACATCTTAAACCAAGGTTCAAGGATAAACCTCAATATTTATCAAATACCATGAGCTTGATCGGTTAAATTCCTCAACTTTCAAGAAGGATATCTAAGTTCAAATCTTGTCAAGTGATACATGCATCTTTGCCACATAGTTGTAATATGAAGAACACAAGCTTATACTGAGAGGGGGATGAACAGTATAAGACCAACTTTTACTTTTCTTTCCCAAAAAATATTATCCAATATTATAAATGGTAATATCAACAACAATAATCAAATAAATGCACAAATCATCACACACAATAGAGATACCAATTTAACGTGGTTCACCCAATGTGGGCTACTCCACGAAGAAAATATTTCTACTAAATTTTCTCAACAAATATTCTTGGAAATAAATTCCCTATTACAATGTTTATGGACCTCTATCCAAAGGAGACACCAATCCCCTATGCTCTAATTTGTGGATCTCTCTCCACAGGAGAACTCTTTCCCATTTTCTCTGGTTCATGGAACTTGATCTAGGAGATCTCTATCTCCTCAACTGGTTCGTGGATCTCTCTCCATAGAAGAACTCTATCTTTCCAGCTGGTTCACAGATCACACTCCATAAGAGAACTCTTTCCCCTTACTCTGGTTCGTGGATATCTATCCACAGGAGAACTCTTTCCCCTCTACTCTGGTTGATGATCTTCTAGAAGACTTCTGCCCCCACTACTTGTGGATTTCTCTCCACATAAGACCTCTATCCTCACTGCCCTAGATAATGGATATCTATCCATTGGAGACTCCTATCCTCTGCTCTGTCACCTCAAAATCTTTCTCTAACTCTATATCAAATTTGTACCAAAATATATCCCAAGTATAGTATAAATATGCTCTAACTCTGTCTTAGGTTTAGCACAAATATGCTCACAAATTTGTACCAAATTTTATCGTCAAATCTATCCTCAAGCCTTAACACAAAGCTTAATCCAATCACAAATCAACTCTTCTTAGATTTACCCCAAGCCTTAATACCAAGTTTGAAAAAATCAATCAACTCTGCTTAGATCTACCCCAAGCCTTAACACAAAGCTTGAACAAATCAATCAATCAACTATGCTCTCAAGTCCTCACAAAGACTTGCTCAAATTTATCCTCAAGTCTTCACCAAGACTTGGTCAGTCTGCTCTCAATTCTTCCCCAAGACTTGCTAAAATCTCCCTTAAAGTCTTCACCAAGACTTGCTCAAATTTATCCTCAAGTCTTCACCAAGACTTGCTCAAATCTACCTACAAGTCTTCACCAAGACTTACCTCAAATCTGCCTACAAGTCTTCACCAAGACTTGCCTCAAATATGCCTTCAAGTTATCTCAAGAACTTGCTCAATCTTCTTTAACACATGCTCAAAACAACTCATAAAATATGCTCAATCAATCTCAAATCTTGCACACAATGTTATCAAATGCTTTGTCTAGTCTTCAAGGTAATTCCATTAACTTGAAACAGTTAGACATATTTTATCCAGAATTCGTTTAACCTCTGGAACATATAGAGAATGATGTACTCTATCAAAACTCAAAATGTTCTACTCAATCATTAAGTCTATCGATTTCACAAATCTAATTTCTAATGTTGGAACATCCACTTTCAATATCACTCAAAACCAATGCTCAAGAATTTTACTCAATCATTCAACCAATGAAACACAACTTCCTCACAAACCCTAAACAAGTGTTTTCAAACTTCTTCAAACAAAGTGCACAATTTGGGTTTCAAACCTTAACTCAATTAATCCTCAATCTCTATCTCAAATTTTCTCTAAACTTTCATCAATAAAGCATATAAAAATTCACTCAAATATTTCCAACAATGCTTATCAAACAATCCTTTTCTCTCCACCTTAAATTTTACACATTCATTCCAACATTTCAAACAAAAGATGATGTGCCCATACCTCTTTACTTTGATGGAGATATGTCTTCAAAACCTGTTTTACTCACAACCAAATCCTTTTACCAATTCTAGGTTAGATAGCAACAGTCTATCTAAAAATCTCCACAAGAATATTTACCTCAACATATATTTCACCATACAAGAAATACAATAAAATTTCAAGTCAAAAATACACCTTATCACTCCTTCACTTTCAAAATAATATTCAACATATATCAAAAATAAAGTTCCTTGTTTACACCTTATAATCTCATTCTCTTTCAAAGTAATATTCAACACACATAAAAAATAAAGTTCCTTTGTTTACACCTTATAATCTCCTTTTCTTTCAAAGTAATATTCAACACACATAAAAATAAAGTTCCTTTGTTTACACCTTATAATATCCAATGCTTGATTTAATTCCTAAGCACCCAAAATAAAATATTTAATTAACACACCTTATGACTCCCTAAAAAATTCCACACATGGCCCTTTCAATATTACTTAGCCTCAAAACAACTTTTGTTTTCCAAAAACCTTTGGCAGATTTAACTCAAAAATTGCATACCTTAATATTTGGCCCATGTTATAAAAATATTTGCACGAGTCTCAACAACCAGTGCCCAAGCTCGAACCCGTGACCTTAGCCACCACAATGCCCTAGCCAAAGCTAGGCTACCGCCTGTGCTATGTGCCCACACGTGAATCAATGGACACACTATCCCATACAATGTCTGCTTCTCACAAAGTTCACCAAAAATGAAAATCTCTTCCCTCCTTTGCAAAAATCAACTGCATGGGATTCGAAATCGAGACCAACCCTTCGCAAGAACCTTAGCCACGTATCAACTATTGTCTATACTAGCCAGAAATTTGGAATATATATTTCGCTCCAAGCAAATATAAATGCATCTCTACCTCCCTTTCCTTTAGAGCTCACAAATGTCTTCTCCTTTTTCGAAAATGGAGTGCACGAATTATCTTCTCACATTGGCATTCGAATTCTAAGATTTTGGAAATGAAAAATCATTTCCTTTAAATATTCTTTCCTTTGGATTAAAACACGTCGGCCCTCTCTTGCTTTCGAATTCGATTTGAAACTTTGAAACTTTGGTGCCATAAATATTTAAATTAAAATTTTAACCTTAGGTTAAAATATTTTAATTTAAATAAATTAAAACCTTTGCTAACCTTTATAACTTGCTCAATGGACCTTGTCAGGGATATCTCTTTTTTAATATAATTTAGAACCTTGTTATTTTTCACCTCTTCCTTTTGCCCAAATATTATAATATTAAATATTATAATATTATTATTTCTTTTTAAGCTTGCTTCTCTTTTCTTGGGTCTTCAACCTTTTTAGCCTCTTTAGGCATATAATATTTAAAATAAATATTATACCCTTTTCTTTTAACAACTTCCTTGCCTTTTGGAAAATCAACCTTTTGACATCAATGACAACAAAACTGGACATCAAACCTCTTGACATCAATGACAACAAAACTTGCTCAAATTTCCAACATAATAACACTATATGGTCATGATGTGATATAGGTGTATCCTTTTTCAATCTCATATAATCAATTTAAAAACATCTATTCTATTTACATCAACCTTTATTAAAACCAAACATTTTGAGAATATCATACATAGAAAGCTTCAACAAACCCTATTATATGCTTTATTTATTTCCAAATTTATAAGCACATTCATCTTTTCATAGAGTAAAGAGATTATATGACCTCCTATACAATGCTTATACCATCAAGGATTTTCTTCCTATGAAGAAAACCATCTTGTTCCTTTGATATATATATATATATATATATATATATATATATATATATATATATATATATATATATATATATATATATATATATATATATATATATATATATTATAGCGAAAAACCCCTTGCGAGCCGCCTTGGTCTAAGAGACCACGAACAGGGGGTTCTACATCGTCAAAGTCACCCGGGGTCACACCCGACCCTGCCCGCACCAACATTATCAATTGGATTTTAGATACCCAATTCAGCTTTTTGGTAGGGTGAATATTTGAACCTAGGACCTCCCTTGGAGGATTACCCTCTCCTTTCCAACTCACCTACAACACCTGGGTATATATATATATATATATATATATATATATATATATATATATATAACATTTTTCATTCTATTTTCCATAATTTTATCTTATATATCATGTTACAAAGGCTTATTTAATGAAAATATGTCTCATATTTATTGGAAACAAAGTAAATAAAGGCGACATTGAATTCACTTATTATAAGCTTTTTTCCTAGCCTCATCAACCATTACCAATACCTCATTCTTCAACAATATCCCAAAATTTTGAAAGAAAATTTGTAAGAAATCTATTGAGGCCAAGTGCCTTATCTAGGTGGGAAGACAAAATTATTTCATGTAGTTCCTCCATCAAATTCTTTCTCATCAATATTTTATTTAATCTTTGTGTGATAAGTGATGGGATATTTTGCACGATCTCAACTTAAGCCTCCTTATCCTACTTGAATTTTGATAGAATATATTTGAAATAATTGATTGATTCTTTCTTGATCTCTTATTTTTTAGTGATTTTTCTATTTGGACTTGAAATATTTTTCATTTGACAAAAAAAAAAAATATTTTGGCATTAGCATGAAAATTTTGATATTTCTAATGCCTTTTTTAATCCATCTCTCCCTATATTCTTGTGCTAAATATGACTCTTTTGTAATATGTCATAACTATTATAAAGTAGTTATTTTTTCTTACACATAAGCATGTTGGTTTGTTCCATTGATTTCCATTATATTTGATTAATTCTTAAGATTGGATTTATTTCCTCATTGCTTTTAAATATGTTAACAAATGATTTGATATTCTAGTTCTTCATCTACCCATTCAAATATTTCATCTTTTAAACAAACCTGAACATACACGATCCTCCAAATTTTGTTTCATCCCACCATAACATATTCATTTGGAATAAAGTAGGGTCTTGGAGTACATAGATTGAAAATAAAATGGATTTAGATGACCCTTTTTGAGTAGGCCACATCCAAATAGAATTGGTTTGAGGTTTGATCTCGTTGGCAACTAAATATTTGAATAGATCATATAGTTTGTAGCTAGCTATTAGATATCCAAAACTTGCTCAATATTTTAGTCAGTTGTTGGATATCAAAATCTATCAAATCTTTTCACCACAAAATATTTTCCAATACACCTATTATTCCATGTATATTGAGAGCTTGAAGAAACAACATCTCAAATTCCTTTTAATTAAAAAAGAATCAAACTTCTCCATTAATCTAGGCTAGTTAAGAGTACCACCATTTTTTAACAAAAGAGATAGAACTATGTTGAAGTCCCGAGATCTCCCAACCAAAAACTAAATATTGTAATTATGAGTTATCATTAAATTCGACATGAATAAACTAAGGTGTTTTCAATATTCATTTCAAAGAGTAATTATATTTGGAGTAATACATTTATGACTCTAGTTTTCATATTTTCCTCTTTCTTATAAAAAATCTAATAACTTGATTACTTGTAGCAATTGTCCATTTGATCTATAATTAGCCAATATTGTTGAACACCTATTGAAGTTCCCACAATAAACAACCCCAAACAATCCCTCATCTTTTGTATTTTCTTAAATGATTCTTTATGTTCCTTGCTAACTATTTTGGTTTTGTTTATTAAAATAAGTTCAATACTGTAACAATCTATTAATTTGTCAATAAACATTAATTTTTTTGCGGGTCATATTCATGCCCCAATATTCAAAGATACCATATTTATTATCATTTTTATTCTTATTCGTGGGCTTAGAACCACTTCTTGTTAATATTTGTGATATTTGTTTCTGGTTTCCTGAATCATTATCCCCTTCGGTTTCCTTTTATCTTTGTTCATGATTTTAGGGTCTTCCTCTCCTTTCAATTCCCACTAATGGTTTCATCCTCACCAATCTCTTTCATTTTCCCATAGTGTTAGTAATTTAGCTTATCATATGTAGATTTATGTTGCTCTAGAGAATATCAAATGCAAGGAATATCCTTGAAACTACTTTTCATTTTATGCATCCTAGAAACCCTAAAGTGCAAGGGGTAATCTTCATAATACGTACTTTTCTATGCTATCATAAAAATCCTAAAGTGTAATACATATTTTCTATGTTGCTTTGTTTATTATGTTTTCCTGTAAATGATAAAGTGTAAGGCACAACTTTGAGACCACTTTCATTTTTCTTGAAAGGAGATATTTTCTATTATTTGAGAAAATTGGGGATGATCTATCTAGATAAAACTTAACCTCTTCTATCTTCTTCACTTTGAAAATCTACTTTGCATCTTCATTTATGACTTTAATTCCTTTTGAATTTGAACCTGCACATTCCACTTCGCCATATGTGCATCTTTCTTAATTTCTTCAAATGTTTACTTTAAATGGATTGTGATGGCCTTTGCCTCCATTGAGGTTGAGGGAATTTCTTTGTTAGCTTTTTGGGACTATAAAATCTTTGGTGTATGTCATATTCTACTACAATATGATCCCAATTCTTCATCTTTGAGGTTGTCTCATAATGAAAACATTTTATATTTTTCTTGATCGCTTTCACCTTGCCATCACTTGCTATATTTTTAATCTTATTGCAACATTAAAATGCAATGCTTATATAATCCACTTGTTTATTCATTGTCTTGATTCAAATTTAATCTCAAAGGATTTTGGTAAATATTTTGAAAGATCCACACACACGCACATATATAGATATACAAATATATTAATAAATATAAGCATATACAACATCCTTTCACTTGTCAATAATTGGCTCCTCCTAGATAAACTCCCTTAAGAGTATTATTGATATTCTTTAAACCTCCTTATAGATAAGTTGATATGGTAGTCCAAAAAACCTTATTCACACTAGAAATCTTATAAGAGTTTTGCTCTCCACATATAGATTCTCACTCCATGGTCTTTTAAATACAAGCAGATTCTCCATGTGAACAATGGGCCACCACCAATCATTTTATCCATGACTTCTAAATTACAGAAGATGATGAAATAAATATATTTTGGAAAGTCATTGAGTAATTTGAACTCAATCACCATTTCCATTTAATCCACTTTTGAACATTCAAAAAATATGGCCAATATTTATTAAACTTGTAATATTGTGTACTATTTACCGTCCCCTCCCCTCCTCGGCCCCCGAACACACACACATTTACCTTATTTTAATATAAATTATTCCTTATCATTTAACATTTCTTCTGTTTTCAAATATCGTACTCCCATTTTTAATTTTTATAAAAGATAATAATTTTTTTAATGAGTTATATGTGGCTTTTGGTAGGGGCCACTACCATCAAAATACCAAAATATATTTTTTAATAAGTTATCAAAAGATCAAATTATTATATTTGTCGTAACATACCTTTTTATCATAGTTTTTTCATTTCTTTTCTCTTAAATATATTCTTCAACTTCCTCGAAGTGCTATGTTTATACAATTAGCTCCTTCACATCATTTTTATTAAGACAAAAAATCTCAGTTGGCCAGTTGCCTTCTAAAATTTGAATTTCACTAGGATGATCAACATTGCAATTCACTAATTTATCTACTACTCGATTTCCTTCTCTATAAATATGCTCACACTTCCAAGAGATTGCATCTAGGAATAGATGATGAACATCAACAATAATATTTTTTTTTTTTTTTTTTATCCGCCCATGTAGAGGAGTTGGAGAGAAAGTGGGTAGTTAAACCTCTCTAGTTGTTGAGAGGCCCAGGTTCAAATCTCTCGCCTCACATGTTGCGGATATGTTATGTAATGGTTCCCTCGTCGTCACAGTCTGTTTACCCCTTATGGCCACCACCAAAAAAAATATATATATATTATTTTTTATCCAATCTCCACATCCATTTTTGTTAATAGCATTGATGATAATTTGTGAGTCCCCCTCAATTGGAATATATTTCCATCCTTTTTCTACTGCAATTTTAATCCCTGTAAGAAGTGCCCTAGCCTCTACAAAATTGTTAGTTGAAGTTCCATATGATTTTTAATAAGTGAGGAGAATTTTGCCTTCACTATTTCTAAAAACACAACCTCCACCAACTTTTCCCAGATTTCCTTTAGAAGCACCATCAAAATTAATTTTGATAAGCCTAATTTCTGGACATTTCCATTTTACCATAGATCAAAGTAGATCCTTTGTTTTAATTTCATTGTTGCATATGACTCTTCCATGTATGTTCAAATCCTGTAGCCAAGTTATTAGAACCTCTTTTTTTGCAATTGAGACTTCCCATGATGAGCACCATATTTGTAGACATTCTACAAGAGAGGCAATAATACGGTTCCAAACTTGGGCATGATTTTGAGATTTATTTTTTTAATAATTTTATTATTCCTTTCAAGCCATAAATTCCAACAAATAATGGTAGGGCCAATCCTCCAAATAATACATAATGCTTTAGCTTTGAAATAATTAATCCAACATTTCATCAACTCTTTCAATGTTGATGGAGCTACCCAATATAATTTCATATTTAAAAAAAATAACCCCAAATGGTGTGAGCAAATGGACAATGAAGAAGTAAATGATCTGATGTTTCTAAATCCTTCTCACATAAGGCACATCTAAAGGGTCCATAATATCCTCTTCTTTGTAGACTCTCTCTTGTAAGAATCTTACTTTGAACTACTAACCAAAGGAATGTTGAGGCCTTAGGGAGAACCTCTAATGACCAAACATTCTTCCAAGGAAAATCTTTGGGAGAAGGAAATTTTGATTGTTCTAAATCCTCATATCCCAACTTGATCGAGTATCCACCATCCTTTGATAAATTTCAAACCAACTCATCCTTTCATGTAAAAATCAACAAATAAAACTCTTGAAGCATCTTTTGAAGTTCATCTACAATTTGTTTGAGTTCCTCTCCTTCAACCAGGTTACTAAAAGAAATCCATGATCTGGAGTTGTTGCTCATAATAATATAGTCTTTGACCTTTGGACCTTTACATGCTAGGCATGCTTGAGCCAATGGTTTCCATTTTGAGTTAGAGATAAGAGGATAAGGCTTCAACCAAGCATCAAACCAAAAATTTGCATAACTCCCCTCATTGACTGACCATCTAATATGTTTCTTTATCAATTGCAAACTCTTTGATATGAAGTTCCATGTTGACGATCCTTTGGGTAGAGTTATTTTCCTAAATAATTTTATTGCATCAAGAGAACCTATATATTTTTGAAGTAATATTTTTCCCAATTCTTTCCTTGATCTCTAAATAATATCCACCCAAGCTTTGCTCCTAATGCCAAATTCATAAGTTTACAATTTTGCAAGCTTGCTCCTCCAATATTCTTTCCTTTGCAAACCCTATCCCACTTACAAAGAGGAAACCTAAATTTTTTCTCACAACCTTTCCATAGAAAGTCTCTTTGAATTTTATCAATTTCTGATGCTATACTTGTTGGCAGTCTTGAAAGTGACATCATATAAATAAGGATGGATTACAATGTAGTCTTTATGAGTTGTAGCCTTCTTGCCATGGTTAAGAACTTACCTTTCCAACATGCCAAGAAAGCTTTCATTCTATCCAAAAAAGAGATCCAAAGCTCCTTTTTATTTCCTTTATCAGACAAAGGAATACCCAAGTAGGTTGATGGAAAATTTTCAATTTTTTTTTTTTGAATTTACATGGTGGAATCGGTAGCCGCCACGAATCTGGGTAGGCTGTCCAGCTTTTATGGCCGCCACAATATTCTACGTTGTCCGCCCTAGAAACCGCCACACAGATCTTCGTGCGTAGTCTGCCCCTATAACCACCATGCCACAATCATTTTAAACCTTTTACGCCACTGAAAGAGGGGTTTGGTTGTGAAAATTTTTCAATTTTAAACCCTAAAATATTCACAATAATTTGTTGTAAATCTAGGGTAGTATTAATGAAAAAAATCTTGGATTTTGTAGTATTTACCAACTTTCCAATAGCCTTCTCATAACATGATAATATTGATTTAAACTCCATGGCCTCATTGATTGAGGGATGGCCCAAAAGAAAAGTATCATCAACAAATTGGAGATGAGATTCGAGGGACCATTTTTTGCAACTTGAATACCCTTGATTTTTTCTTCCATTTTTGCCTTTGAAAAGGCTCTCCCTAATGCTTCCACCAAAATAATGAATAGATAAGGAGAAAGTGGATCACCTTGACAAAGTCCACAAGATGACTTGAAGTAACCAGTAGGAGAACCATTGATCAAAATAGAAAATTTTGCAGTGCTATAACAACATTTAATCCACTCACACCAACTATAATCAAAGCCAAACTTTTTGAGAATAACATGTAGAAAATTCCAGGAAACCCTATCATATGCTTTGTTCATATCTAATTTCAAAAGCATACCTGGTTTTTTCATGGAATGAAGAGAATGTATGGCCTCTTGTGCAATAATTATACCATCAAGAATTTGTTTACCATGAACAAAGCCACCTTGTTCTTCTGAGATAAGACACCCTAGAATGCCCTTCAACCTATTTGCCATAATTTTTGAAATGATCTTATAAATCATATTACAAAGGCTTATTGGATGAAAATTATCAAAATATTTTGTCTCGTCTTTCTTGGGAACCAAGGTAATAAAAGTAGCATTGATCTCACTTATTATAGCCTTCCTTTTTCATGCCTCTTCAACCGCAACTAACATATCACTCTTCAATAAATCCCAAAAAATTTGAAAGAAAATTGTAGGAAATCCATCGAGGCCAGGTGCCTTGTTAGGATGGAAAGAGAAAATTGCTTCATGGAGCTCCTCCATAGATATCTTCTTCATCAAGCTTTCATTTTGTCCTTGAGTGATAATTGATGGAATATTTTGTAGAAGTTTTTCTTGTGCCTCCTTATCTTGCCTAGAATTTGATAAAATATTTTTGAAATAATTAATTGCTTCCTTCCTTATATCTTCTTCATCCTCAATATTTCTTCCATATGGAGTTAAAATATTTTTGATATGACGAACAAAAAAAATTGTTTTTGTTGTAGCATGATTTTTTTTGTATTTCTATCTCCTTCCTTGAGCCATTTCTCTCTAGATTTTTGGAACCAATATGACTCCTCCTTTTTCAATGCATTATGATAATAAAAAAGTAATTGTTTTTCTTTCACATAAGAATCTTGATCCATTCCATTAATTTCTACTATCTCTTGTAAATTTTTGAGCTTGGATTCAATTTCTTTCTTTTCTTTAAAAATGTTACCAAAATATTTGGCATTCCAAATCTTCATTTGCTCCTTTAAATATTTCAACTTTTGAACAAACCTATACATACATGATCCTTCAAATTTTGATTCATCCCACCATAACATAACCATTTGGAAAAAATTAGGGTCTTGGAGCCACATAGACTGGAAGTGAAATGGCTTTGGATGACCATTATTAGGTAACTCACAAGTCAAAAGAATGGGTTTGTGATTTGATCTTGCTTGCAATAAAATATCTAAAGAGATTGTATACTTTGTTTGCAACCATTTATTGGATAACAAGAATCTATCTAGTCTTTCTACTATATGATTTTGCCCAATGCATCTATTATCCCATGTATATTGAAAGCTTGAGGGACTAACATCCCAAAGGTCATTTGAATTGACAAATGAAGCAAAATCTTGCATTGATTTAGACCATCCTGGAATACCACCCTTCTTTTCCAAAGGAGATAGAACAATATTAAAATCACCCCCAAGAATCCATAGATCACAATGAATCATCATTGTATTTGACAAAAATATGCTAAGGTCCTTCCAACATCTTTCACAAGGAGTAACTATAGTTGGAGCATATACATTTATAACCCCAACTTTGATGTTTTCCTCTTTCTTGCAAAATAATCCAGCAACCCAATTACTTTTTGCTTCTAATAATTGCCCATCCCATTTGCATTTGTCCCATATTATTGCAATACCGCCTGAAGCTCTTGTAGAAGAAACTGCTAAACAATCACCCATCTTCCAAATCTTCTTAAAAGCATCCTTACATTCCTCATTGCTTAATTTTGTTTCTTGTATTAAAATAAACTCAGGACTATAACAACCTATTAATTCCTTAATAACTCTTTTTTAGGGGTTTTATTCATACCCCTAATATTCCATGATATCATTTTCATCATCAACACTTTTTATTTTTATTAGTGGGCTTAGCCCCACTTCTTGTTAACACTTGTGATATTTTTATTTGGCTTCCCAAATCAATATCCTTTTGAGTTTCTTTTTCTCTTTGTTCCTACTTTGATGGCCTTCCTCTCCTTCTTCCATTCCCACCAACACTCTCATCTTCATCAATCTCTTCTATTTTTTTTTTTCATATTGTTCATAATGAGACTTATCTTCTAAAGATTTATGTTGCCCTAAAGAGTCGAAAGTGCAAGGAATAACCTCATTAGCATTTTCTTCTTTATGTTGCCCTAAAAACTCTAAACTGCATAGATGATCCTCCATAGTCATTACTTTCTTATGTTGACCTGGAAACCCTAAATTTTCTTGGATATCCTCCATAAGATTTTCTTTACTGTACTGCTCTTGAAATCCTAAAGTGCAAGGAATACACTCCGTACTACTTTCATTTTTATTGTAAGGAGAAGATTTTATGCTACTTGAGGAGAATAAAGGTGATTTACCTAGATTAAGCTTGACCTCCTTCACCTCATTTGCTTTAAAATTTGCCTCCCCATCTTCCTTTGCTTTAAAATTTTCCTTCCCCTCTTCCTTCGCACCTTTAGCTCCTTCTATATTTGAACTTGTGCATTGTACTTCCTCATCCCCCATATCATTTTTTCTTCTAATGGTTGATTCGAGTGAACTGTAATGGCCTTTGCCATCTGATGATGTAGAGGGATTTTTCTAGCCACTTTCTTAGGAGTGGAAAATCCTTGATTTGACCTAGCTTCTCCTATGATATGATCTCCTTGTTTCAAATTGAAGCTACCCTCATGCCCAAAAATTTCCATCTCTTCCTCCATCATTTTCACTTTGCAATCTCTTGCCATGTGCCTAGTTTCATGATATTTGCGACATCGAAATGCAATATTTTCATAATCCACTTGTTGATCCCATTCTCTTGATTCAGATTTAATCCTAATCGACAACGGTAAAGGTTTTGAAATATCCATGACAACAATATATTCAGTGATACAACATGCCTTCTCTCCTTAGTAGTTGGTCCCTCCTAGATGAATTCACCTAGAGTATTACCAATATTCTTCAAAACCTCCTTATTGATGAGTTGATAAGGAAGTCCAAAAAGCCTAATCCATACCGGAAGCCTTTTAATAGTTTTTGTGTCCACAGAAAAATTCTCACTCCAAGGTCTTAAATATAATGCATCTTTGCCCCTAAACCACGAGCCTCCATCCATTATTTTATCCCTTATTTCTGAACTGGAGAAAATAATGAGGAAAAATCCTTTTGGAAGAAAAGTCATGGAGTAATTTGAATTCAATCCCCACTTCCACTTGATCCAATTTTGAATCTCAAAAAACTTGGCCAGTATCCATGAAACTTACATATTAACCCTATGGTTTTAAGAACCATTATATCATGCTCAATCATCTCATCTTTGATAATCACTTATGGTGTAGAATCTGCTACTTGACAAGGTTTGCCATAGATTTGCTCTTCCTCTTATTGCTAGCTAAGGCATCCATACTTCCAACTTGACCATTCATACTTTTAGTAAGGACTTTCACAAATAACTTTCTTTCCATGTTACCTAGATTTTCTTCAAATGAATCCTTTAAATTCTCCTAAGATTTGGAACAAGAAGTGGCACTTGTTCCTTGATCGCACTTTGCTTTCTTTTTTGCTTCCATGCTCACACTTCCTCTTCCTCCTGCTCATACTTCCTCCTCACTCCTAACTTACACTTGCTTGATACTTATTTTTCTACTTCCTACTTCCCTGCTCATATTTCCTTTTGCTCTCAGCTTGCACTCACTCCTAAAAAATCTAATAGAATTTAAATAAACATTAACAATTATAAATCAATCTTGTTTTAAAATTCTAATTGACTTTAGTCATAGGAGGACAACGCAACGGTTTGGGCTTTGGCTCTTCTTCAGGAGGTCCAAAGTTTGAACCGTGGCGTGGACGAGTGTGTGAGGGGGTGGGTGTGTGGTGGTTGTATGTTAAATTCCCTATTGATAATCATAGCTCTCGGCTTTACAAGAGGTCATGGTTGGGAGGAGACTGCTTAGCCCTGTACGTTGGTCATAAAGGTTTCTCACACTACCCTAACCCCCAAAAAAAAAAATTCTAATTGACTTTTATATTTATTTTTCTTTAAATACGTCAATAAAAATTTATTAAAAAAATGTTAAATTAAATAAAATCCTATCATAAAAATATTCTATTAAAAACAATTCCTAATTTGTTTTTAAGTAAATGTTTAAAAAAATTCTCATTTACGAAATCCAACGTGTAAAAAAAAAACCACCGGAAACCCAAGACTACCCTCATAAACAAAGAAGTAAGGTTCATAAATCACTCAACATATTTCATAATATCACATTTTAATCCTAATTCCCATCATGTAATTATTCAACACGTTCAATAGCTGAATGTGACACTCTTTCTCTTGTGTTTGAAATACTGTGAAACTAAACCAAGAGCAATTAAATCTTGATTAAGGGACGGATAGCCCAATTTCCAAATTATAGAACATAAAGCGGTGGCAGTGTTGTTAGAGGCTACTCTGTAGAATGCCTATGCGAAGCTCATGAAATCGGGAATGGCGGCCATGATAACGAGGAATATTTGGATGTTTAAATTTGTACAAGGGGCCAACAAGCTTAGCTCCACTTGTACTGCGCCATTCTTCTTGTCCTGTAAAAAACGGGCTGCAAATGCACTCGCCCTTTCATCTAAAGCAGAGACACAACAAAACGAGCAGGCTTTGCCCCTGTCGTTGGTACACACTAACTCTCAAACTTCTTTTCAAGCGAACAAGTCAAATAATTGGAAGCATATGTGTCTTTACTATACTCAGAACAAGTGCACTAAGGTATGCGTTTCTGGCCATAATTACAGCATGATTCTTGAATAGCCATTTATAGTATGCTTTTACAAACTAAATCATAAAATTTCTTTTGCAAAATTTAATTCGTTTGAATAAAATTTATCTTAAACAGATTCCTAGCGGTGGCTCTGCATTTTCTTTTTTTTTAATTTACATAATGGTCAGCTTTGCAAAGTTTAGGAATCCAAGAAATTTATTTGCTCTAGATGTTTTTATTTTTTCCTTCTTTTCTCCGGTTCAAACTGAGTGAACAATACATCATTCAGCAAAGAGAAATAAATATAATATAAAATTAAGAGTTATTAATGTAGGAAGAAATTTTATAGTAAAAATATGCTACTGAAAATAATATAAATACTGAAAAGATGTTATAGACATCTCTAACCTGAAATAGATGGAAGGCATACTCCAATTACAAGTGAACTTGGATCAAAGGTTAAAAAACAAACCATAAGGGTTATTATTACAATAGAATCATCCAAGTTTAATTTAACTTTTCAACTTCTTAAAAAAACATACAATGATCCATAAGAAAATATACAAGTGAAAGTTGGCGATGGCCTCAAAATTAACAACATTTTCCTCCGCCTTTTAAAAGAGCTTCAAAAACATTTCAACGAAGGTCTAGAGCTTTATGAGTTTGTTTATTGTGATTTATCGACCAGTCTGCAGTGCCTCTTAAGTCCTTTTCCTCCCATTACTTGGTAAGGCTCCAGAAATTTACAAAAATACTGTGCAATTTCGCTTACAAGAAAATAGCAAATGGTGTTATTTGAGACTTCAATCAGTGCAGAGCAAACCTAACTGTTTTCTCAGGTTCGATTCAAATATGGTCGGATAATAAAACTATATCCATCGGGATTGCCACCCAAAAGAGCCATAGAGATATTACATTAAAAACAACCATGCACAGATCTGAAACCATCACTACAGTTTCCTCCAAAAGGAAAGCTTTTGAGTAAACAGTACAGATGGCGCCAAATATTTGACAGATGTAAGCAAAATTAGGCTATAGACCAGGCAAGAAGAATGGTCCAGCAATTATTCTATTTTGAGTTTACTCAATCTCGACAGTAAAAATACATTTAAAGAAGATACTGCAGAAAAACAACCACACAATTAAGAATGTTAAAACATCATCAAACTCTTGAAAGAGAATGACTTCATACAAGGTTACAGGTTAGAAGACCCATTCTTCTATCACATAAATTCTATTGTACTACTAAACATGATTATTTTGAATACAAAATTCTATACGAAGTTTACAATAGTCTGTTTGCAGGATATAGGAAAAGATAAGACCTAAGAAACTGCTGAAAAATACATGCACTGAAAATGAGCTCTTCTCATTTTCTGTTTCATTTCTGCATTGTCATGTAGGCAGGTTTATGGGATATTGATGTGGAGTCCACCAGACAATCAATTAGGAGTTATGTATTATGGTTTATTAATGGAATTGCTGGTTCTCTAGTATTTTCTTCTTGGAGGGAGTTTAGTTTTGGGAAGTCACCCTCGAGAAGTTAGTATGAGTTTCCCTAATATAAGGGACCCTACTTTTCTCCAAAAGATACCTGTAAATAGACGCAGGTTTCATTCCTCCAGATTTTGTATAAATATTTTAAGATTATTGTTATATGTTATTTTCCCCGGTTTTTGTTGCTTTTTATCTATTGTAGAGTATTGGAAGATCCAGGTCAGTTTGGTATCAGAACCTAGAATAACCATTGTGCATGTTTAATGCTAGGCACTAGAAAAAAATAGCAGCAATGTCTATTGGGAAAGCAGAAGAGGAAGTCTCACAAGCAATATTTCTCAAATGGAAAACATCATTGAGTCATTGCAGAATTTGGTGACTTAATTAATAGTCCGAATGAAGAATCAACCAATTTGTGGAGAAGGAACAAACAAAGACTTGGGTAAGTCTGAGTCAAATCCATAGAGTTTCTTGAACCACAGTTGAATGGGGGCAACAGGGCTGTAAATCCATTCAAAGTTGAGGCAAATCTCGAGATTCAACCATTTGATGGATAGATGAATGTTAAAAAATTGAACAACTAGGTGAGATAATAAAAGTTTATTTTAGATGTCAAAGTCCTTTTGATGTGAAGAAAATTCATTTTGCCGGTCATAAGATGTGAGAGCATGCATTTCTTTGGTGAGAAAAGTACTGTCAGCAGCTGCTTGAACAAAGAAAAGCCCCAGTCACTGATTGGAAGGCATTACAGATTTATGAAGAAAATCGTTTTATTGTACTGTATATGAAGGGGAGCAGCCCATTAAACGGAAGTAACTTTGTCCATGTCAAGGATAGAATGCTCGAGATTATACTGCCAAACATAGTTACCAGATCCATCCAAATTTGGACAAAATCTGGTCTAGTCTGGATTTTTATAGGCATGCCAGATTTGTACAGTCCGATCTAGCTTCTGGCCATCTAAAAATAATATCAATCTAAAAATAATAAATGTATTTTAATGTTGTACCAGGTGTTGATGTTGTAGATGTTCAACACCTGAAATTTCATTTTAATTCAATGTTAACCTTGAATCTTTGATGAACAGGATCATATATCTTAATTTTATCAAACTTTGGAACTCATACATCTACTATTCATTTATCATCTTAGCATATTTCTAAATTTCTGCTCACGAGTTCCTGTAAACTTTTAGATACTCAATTTTTTTTGAACTATTTTGGAGATTTCTGATTTCTTTAAACACTATGCGCGTGCGTGTATGTGTTTTTGGACCCAATTTTTTTTAACTCTCTTAGAGAATTCTGATTTCTTTAAACTCTTGAATGAACCAGATTTTTACAACCTCATAACCATACTGCTGAATTTTATAAGCAGGCTATTCTGCTAGGTATACTAGAGGAGGAAATAAAGTGTGGTAATGAAGTGTACGGGTGGCCCTTGTAGTCATATTCAAAAGGAATTGGCCTTATTTTCAATTCACACTTTAGATGATGCTTTCACAAGGCTATTTATATAGAGGCCAAAGGAAAAGAGGCACTAATACCTGGTTTCAAGAGATTCATACTGCACAACAATGATGGTGTACTTCAATCTAGACTAATAACAAAACCAGTATTACAATTTAGAGGAGATGTAGGAAGTGTGGACATTGCAAAAAGGGCCGACACATAGAGGATTGTTGTTGGGAATTTGCATCAATGTACATCTGTACGTTCCACTATGGGCAAGGGCTTATTGTCTGGGTCAATTTGATCCAACTGCAATGTATGAAACCAATGTTTCTTTTGGCTCATGATGAGCCAGATCAGGTATGATGTGTAGGTGAACTTCTCAATTTCTTTGAAGTCTCTTAACTGCTTGTTCATCGTATCAGCTATGTACGTAGCGCAATTGATCATCTGTGAGTGCCCAGGGTATGTCATTACTACATGCAAGAGTGCTACATGCTCCTTGTATACGAGTTCGTTTGTCATCCCCCCCAAAATTGTGGCTATGGCGGATAGAACTGTTGGTTACGAATCTGCCACTAGGAAAGGTTTTAGGTCTTTGCGCCCTAGATTCGCCCAACAGATTGAAAGGCCGGAAGGAAGGGATGCCTTCCGTGTCAATCTCCGGAGGAGGCCGGCTTCCTATATTTTTTAGTTTGGGGGTTTTAGTTTAAAGTGCAGGAAAGAGATATAAAAGGAACAAGAAGAAACTTAAGCATGATTTGTTTCGGGTGGGGAAGGTAAGCAACACAGTTACTAACATATCACTTTACCAACAGCAATCAAAACAATGTATGCAGCAGAAACCGTTAGCATTATTCTATCCTATGTATCCTCCCTATATTATTCCATATATACTTAATCGCCAATGCTGAGATCCAGATATGCAGAATGACAGCAATCAGAAAAATAAGCAAAATGAAACAAAAATAATTGAGGAAGGCAGCATAAAAGACAGATGCAACTATTGGAGCCAAATATACTCTGAATTAAAAGCAAGTGCAGAGATACAGAAGTTTCCTAGCAATATACCCCCCTTCCACCACCTTTACAATGAAATGCCATTGCTATTTATAGCAGATTTTCCCTCCCGATTACATTTTGAGCGCAAATCCCCAAAACCTGCCAAAAGCTGTAAAAGCTGCAAAAAGCGGCCAGATTTGATCCTTGTCGGCCATCCTTGTACTTGCAGTATGCTTCTCCTGAACTTCGTACAACTTTTGACAAATTTGGTAGTTGGAAAGGGAATTATCAGTTAATTTTGGTAGGTGAAGTACATTTTATCCTTCGTGAAGCTGGCTCGAATCCCGAAATTTGCTTTGAAAATGGCGCGAAGAATCATCTTTTAAACACACTGACTGCCGCCGGAGACCGCTGAAATGGAGAAGAAACTCCCAAGGTCGCTGAAAAGCGATGGCGATCTTCGGAATTGGGGCTCAGGACGACCTTCGGACCAAGCTGGAAAGCGCTCAAAAATTGAGCGACTTTGGGAAATTACGTTCGGCGACGGCGATCTTGGGAATGTTCTGCAAATCGCTGCGATCCTGTAGCGCTACTGAAAAAGGCGAGCTGTGACAGCGATCGCGGGAGCGGGGGAGGAGTTAGCCAATTTTCTGCCTTTTGCCCCTTTTGCTGGATGTCGCTGAAAAATCGAGCGATTTCGGGCATTTTGGAATCGCGACAACGATCTTGAGCATGGGCGCTCCTTCCTTTTCCTCGTGCGCCCAAAAGCGCTGCAGCGACGAGTGTCATCGATCAGCGACGACGATCGCTGGCTCGACGACACTTAGAAAATTTTCAAGTTTTAAATGCCGCTCTCTTAGTCACTGAAAAATACTGCAGCACTAGGCGTCGCCAAAAAGTGACGGCGATCGCGAGCTTCTTAACACTTAGGTAAAATTCTACAATTTTATGCGCTGCCCGCGGTCGCTCAAACAACATGTTTTTGCTGGAAATCGCAAGGCAGCGACGGCGATCTCGGGAAGAGACAAACACTCGGCAAAATTTTACAATTTTTCCATGCAAGTGCTGGCATTCAAATCTGAGAAAAGCTGGGAACTGAAATCTGAACAAACTGAAGATGAACCAAGAAAACTAAAACAACAAAGAGGAAAGAGCAACGAGGAAGGGGGGTGGCAACAACCTAATGAAATTTGAAATTTTATACCCCTAGCAAAATGTGACAACAAGAACCAGCTAGACGTCATCTTTAAAAAGATCCCACTCCATGGGTAGATTGAAATTTAGGGCCTTATTCAGGTCTTTGAGATGTAGCACCAAGAAATACTTTCAATAGCTGTAGTCAAACCTCTGATAGTGCTCCTTTTGAGCCTTCGGGTTGTAGGTGATCCACATGGCTGGGTTGTCTTCCGCATTTAGCAAATTCCTAATTTCTTCCCCTAGATGAAAATGCAATTTCTTCCTAGCAGTGGTGTCTGATATTTTTCTTTTCAAGATCATGTTTTTTAGCATAGTCTTCTATGATCTCCAAGCAATTCCACACCTGCAGCACCAGGTTCATTTCGAGCTTCAAGGTCCACATTTTGTTGATGTTCCAAGCATAGTAGAGAAACTTGGAATCGGCAAATGATAGACTTGGAAAAAATTGGCGGAAAAAAAACCCGAAGAAAACACAATTTTTCATTGAAAATTTATTTTTTCATGCATATCACAATGAATTAACATTATGCAAATCAAATATTGCAATAAAAGCAATAATTCATGTCAGGACATCATACAAGGCTCAAGTTTAAAGTACACATGAAAGTGACAAAACACATCTTGTATTGCTTATAATATGAAAAGGTACAAATTACAAAATGTGTCAAAATGCCTCAATAGGCCCACTATCTATTGTCTTGCAATTCCTTTGCCCTTTGCCCTAGCAAAAGACCTAGTCTCTCTTTGTTGACGTGCCCTTGCCGCTTCTTGTGCATGTGCCTCTTCTTGGTCCTTGGCTGCTATCTCCTCCGCTAGGTCTTCAAAGTTTTGTAATTCATCCAGGGAGAAGAGAGGCTCTTCTTGCTGCTCCTGCACTGCATCTGTGATCCATTCAGATGATGGATCAATGTCACTTAGGTCAATGGGCTGAGTACTTGTTTTTTCAAAACTTCTTTGGTGGAGGCGAAGGTTGTAATGCACAAACACAAGATCATTCAACTTTTCTTGTGTAAGTCTGTTGCGCTTCTTGGAGTGTATGTGCTCAAACATACTCCAATTGCGCTCACAACCTGAAGCGCTGCATGGTTGAGATAAGATTTTGATGGCCATGCGCTGCAAATTGGGCGTAAAATCACCAAAGTCGTCCCACCATAAATCTAGAAACAAAAAAAAAATAGAAATAATATTTCACATGTAAAATAGTAAATTGAGATTATTTTTTAAAACAAAATCAAAAGACAATAAATAATAATTCGATGAGGGTTACCTGGCCTCAATGTTGACCTAGCACTCTTGCATTGCTCGGATGGGAATTGGTGGCCATGACATTCCTTATAATCCTGTATCTCTGAACGTGTTTTATCGCGCAATTGTTTACTAGCTGAGAACATGCGGTCAATGCAATCTTGAACGCCAACCTTCACCTCATAATCAACACGAAATGTAGGAGAATAAAAAATTTGGGGGTTCAAGTAGTAACCCGTTGCATGAAGAGGGCTATGGATTTGTGATGTCCATCGGTTATCAATGATAGTCCAAATGGGATCGTATTTGGTGCGGGCATATCCATAAAATGCAACAATTGCCTCTTTTGCCATGTCCATAGCCTCATATACAAATCCCATTGGAAATTGTTCTCCATCAACAAGACGGAGAACCTTCACCAAAGGCTCTGACACCTGAAAAAAAAGAAAAATAATTTAAAGGAAAATATTTTACAACAAAAATAAAATAAAATAAATTAATAAACTTAGTCTTGTACCTTGATGGCCTCATCCATAGCTATCCAGAAGTCCTCCTCAAACAAATAAGTATATACATTATGCCCCTCAGGTGACATTCGGTATCTTGCAGCTTGTTTGGAATTCCAATCATCACTCACAAACATTTGCTTCAGTGACCCTCTTGCATCATAAAGGCTCTGCAATGTCACAAAGTTTGTGGCGAAGCGTGTAATGCCAGGCCGCACTAGCTCCCTCCCATTAGTAAATCGCCTCATGAGGCTAAGGACCCATGTATGGTTGTAAATGAATTTTGTGATAGCCTTAGCCTTCCTTACAACCTCTGCCACCCAAGGTAATTTCCCAATGTCCTCGAGGAGCAAATCGAGACAATGGGCTGCACATGGGGTCCAAAAAATAGTGGGGAATCTTTGCTCCAAAATCTTACCGGCTGCCTTATATGTTGCTGCGTTGTCCGTGATGATTTGGACAACATTCTCCTCCCCGACCTCCAACACAACCTCCTCCAACAACCCTGCAAGCATTTCGACACTCTTAACTTGTGCCGATGCATCTACTGACTTGAGGAATGCAGTTCCTCCTGCAAAAGCAACCAAAAAATTAATCAAGGTTCTTCCCTTCCCATCCATCCAACCATCAAACATTATATTGCAACCCTTGTTCCTCCACACCCTGCGTTGGTCTTCAAGCACAACTTGAAGTATAAAAAAAATTTAGTCATGCATATTATCATATATATAATATATATAAATTTAGTCAAGCACAACTTGAATGTTGTCCACAGATTGTTGAAGGAGAGGGCCCCTAAGGTCATCATAAGTTGGCGCCTTAAATCTTGCGCCGCAACTTGCGATGACATCTATCATGCGCCGCCAGTATGGAGACCTTGCCACATTGAAGGGAATGTCGGAATAATACCAAAAAGTGGCAATGGCTGTCCTCGCTGCATTGTGCTTCTCTTGGTTCCATGCAGCCATACCCTCAAGCGTGGGTTGTGCCCCTAGCATGGAACGGTCTACAAAATGGGACTCTCCCATCCCACTAGCTGCTTGTGCACATGATGGACTTGAACTCTCCTGCTGAAACCGGCTAAAGCTGCTGCCGGTACGGGGAATTCGAGAAGGGGGGGTTGACATGGCATCGGTTTGACTTCGTTTGAGATCACTTTTTTCCTCTGAGCTAGAGATCATGGCCTCTATTTTATTTTTAATTTCATCCGGCACCTTAGAGCATATCTTGACATCTTTGCCAGCTCTCTTTGCCAAATGGAATTTGAGGCGGAAAACGCCTCCAGTAAAATGTTCGTTACAAAAATTGCATATAACTTCCCCTTTCTTTTCCCCTTGCGTTCCATACGCCCATGCTGGATCTTTTGGTTTCATTTTTTCTATGCTTGCACATGGAAACAAGTAACAACAAAGTTACAAACAATTACTTTAAAAAAAAACCTAAACCCTAAACCAGAAGGCTAGGGTTTAGGGTTTAAAATTGAAACATTGACAACTGAAAAATGGGCTTGCATACATAGTTATCAGGCAACATTGAGCAATATTTATTTAAAGGGAGGAAAAAAAACCTAAACCTAAAACCCTAGACTAGGTTTTAGGGTTTAAACTTGAAAATTGAAATATTGACAGCTGAAAAATGGGCTTGCATACATAGTTATCAGGCAACAATATTTACTTAAAAAGAGGAGGAAAAAAAACCCTAAACCCAAAACCCTAGACTAGGGTTTAGGGTTTAAACTTCAAAGTTCAAACATTAACAGCTGAAAAATGGGCTTGCATACATAGTTATCAGGCAACATTAAGCAATATTTACTTAAAGGGAGGAAAAAAACCCTAAACCCAAAACCCTAGACTAGGGTTTAGGGTTTAAAGTTTAACTTGAAATATTGACAGCTGATAAATGGGCTTGCATACATCAGGCAACAATATTTAGTATTTACTTAAAAGGAGGAAAAAAAAACCTTAAACCCGAAACCCTAGACTAGGGTTTAGGGTTTAAACTTCAAACATTGACAAATCACAAAACTATTTGCAAACAACCCTAATCTAGATTCTAAACCTTGTTTCAACTTGGAGAAAAAAAAAAGAGTTTTCAAAAGATTTTCTTACCTCGGATGAATCCTCTGGGCGGTTGTTGTTGGCTGTCGGATTCCTTCAAACCGCAATCCGCTCGCTCTTAGGATGCCCTAGCATGTTTGGGTCGGGGTGGTAGTAGGTAGGCAGAGTCTTTTTCTTGTTTGGAAGAGCTTACGTTGAAAAAATAAGTCGCCACAGCCTCTACCCGTGCGATTGCATTCGATTTTTTGGCGATGCAATCCGATTTGACTCGGAAAATCATTGACTAGGCAAAAAATCACGATTTTGTTGGGTTTTTTTGCCTATTTTCGCTACTATGGCTCCAAGAATTGGTGGTCAGCCCCAAGTTAAATATCTAATGTGTCTCTTTCCAGTCCTCAACTTGAAAGAGCTTGTACTTCCCCTCTGCTACCTTTCGGTAGGGCTGATCAAACTTGTCTTTTAGTTTCTTAAGCGAAGGAGGAGCCTTTTTCTGTTTCTTTCCTTTTCTCTTAGAGGTACTTGCTTGTGCGGTTGGTGCTTGAGCTTGTTTTGTTTCAACAAGCACACTAACACGCATGGTAATAATGGTAGCTAGAGGAGTTGCTAGATTGGCCTTGGCGATGGAGGTGCTTACTATAGTACCATTAGTATCCATTTTGGGAGCATTTGGGAAATTTCAAAATTTTTGCCAAGTGTTGGGTTGGAAAGTGATTCGCTTAGACTAGTGGAGCGAATTGCTTGGACAAATAGAGCAAATCACTTGAGGAGAAAAACTTAGTAGAATTTTGTTTTGTAGGAAATGCGTGAATTGCTCGGCCTTGGCGAGTGAATCGCTCCCCAAGGAGTTAGGCAGATTTTTGAAATCAAGCAAGCATGAGTCTCTCTACTTGGAGTGATTTGCTAACAAAGGGTTGAACTTGCATAAATTCAAGCTCGAAATCGGATTTGTTAAAACTTTTGGGTGCGATGCACTCTGGTTGTGGTGCAAAAAGGGGGATGATTTGATATTGCATTACACAGGGGTAAGGTTGGGGTTTGGGAAGACCTAATCACGATGTGGGTAGCAATCGGCAAAGAGGGGATAGGGCTGTTTGTGGTCAGTTTGAGGTTACAATGGTCGGAGAATGCACCCTACTTACGCTTTTATGGTTGACACTAGGGGATAATGGTGTTAATTCAATGGCTTCAAGGTTAATCTATGATGCTTGTAGAAGCTTACGACAATGGTGAAGGTTTTTACAACGGCTGAATGCTATTTCTATGGTAAAAATGGGGGCAAACAAGGGTTAAAAATCCTCACCCATTGTGTGGCCAACCACCTTCATTGGTCATTAATTGTGCCTCATGAGCGATTTGCTGGGCAATTTGATTCACTTTCTCTTCTATGCCTTCACTGCTTTAAAATAAGTTTTGTCAATTTGACAAATTGATATGTCTGCTTTTAGTGAATAAGTTTTGTCAATTTGTGTTATTTTATAGTTTGTATGCAAAGTGTTTGTCGAAATGTGTGTACGTATAAAGTTATAAAGTCATAATGTAATATGTCATATGATAATATGTAATGATGTATGGATAAGTCATGAGTCATAAGTTGTTAGTTTGTCTTGTAGTGGGAAATGAAATGTAAATGTAAGTCAAATGCATGTCGAATATAATTTAGGAAAATGATGAGGTGTTGGGTAGTTGGAGGGTGCAACTACTTTTTAGTTGTATAAATAAGACCCTTCCCTCATTCATTTAGGTGGTAATGGTATGGTTGTGGAGTTGGCTGATGTGTGTGGTAAGAGGTTGTGGGTATTGTTGGCCAAAGTGTGGTTATTGGCATGAAGGAGATTTTGCATAGGGTTGTAGATTGTGTATGTAATGCAAGTAGCGTACAGGCTATTGTTAACACAAAATCTTCTCATTTGCATTTACCATTTGCTATTGCTGTTGTATGTTTCCTGTATGTATTGTCGTTGCTATAGGCTGTAGAAGGTAGATCTATAGGTTTATTTAAGTGGAAATGGAATTATGTTTAAGTATGTTAAATTTCATTTCTACATGAGGGGCCGACCTAGGTCTACTTGGTTATGGGGTCGATGGGGCTAACCCATTCTATGGGGGCCAATTGATTGAGTGAGTCCATGGGGATGACCCAATCAGATTGTTGTTTGGTTGCCATTAAGGCACTAACTAACTAGAGTGTTGATTGAGCAACTATTAAGTAGGGTGCTGTCTTGACCCTCATCAACCAACATCTTGCCTTCTGCATGTTGACCCAACATAGTTGGCTATGGGCATGGGACTTACAATGCAACCAAGTGCATGAAGCACAAGTGATTGGAACAATGTTGCGCTAGCTGATATTTGCAATGCGGCCAATTGTGAAAGATGTATAGAATAAAGGAAGTGGAAAGAGGAAGACAAGTGTTCAAGTAGCACATTCAATGTTTCTACTCTAGCTGAATAAGTTGGTTCGTTGATATGGACACCAACAAGTCTAAAGGTAGGAGTAGATGTAGGCAGATGAATTGGCACAAGTTTTACATCTGCAATAACGCATGCGCCACGTATTTAGTTGTATCATATGTGTGTTGTCATCACATAGTGTTGTTGCATGTATGCACAAGGCAAAGTAAGTGTTTGTAATAATTATTGTGTAATGTGTTATGGGGTGTATTTTAATGTTCCATGTATATGGGTAGTTTAATAGCATTTGGATAGTTGCTACTTGCCTATCACTGCCATATAAATATTTACCTATATCCATGTATTCATGTTGGTTGAGAGTTAGATGTGAGATATTGATAGTGGAGGCAAGATCATCATCTATGTTTGTTGCCTATGTGTTTTGTGTGTTGTATGCTTGACCAAAGCATGACGCATTGTAGATAACTAAGTTGTGAAGGATACTTGTTGTGTGTAGTTGTAATGTCCCCTTCCTGACTTATTAGTCCGACAGATGAGATTAGCCTACTCACGGGTTCCCGTAGGCTAAATTGGGTGGATGGGAACCCATGGTGATCATATTGAGGCCACTTTCAGTCTTTAGTTGCCGGTTTCGGTGGCTTATTTGGTAATTGGGAGGAAACTTACTATTTATAGTAAGTCATTTTGCTAGGGTTTCAGCCAGAGCGGACGGTACGACTGGATTGTTCGGCGAAATGGGTATCCAAATCTATGTTTAGTTGGAGGTTTGGTGTGGCAGAGCCTAGAAATTTTAATGTCCAAAGATTTATCTATATAAAATTAAATTAAATATTTAATTTTATATAAGTCATTATGTTTTATGAAAAGGTTATTTAGAAGTCACTTAAATAAATATTATTTCATAAAGTGACTTTAGTTGTGCAATAAGGGGGGATGTCTTAATGATGGAAAATAAAGAATATTCTAGAAGCAAATTTGAAATTGAAGTTTTTTTTCCCTCCAAAGCCATCGACCTCTTTGGAAGACTCTATAAATTGGGGTTTGGGCATTCATTTTTGGGCATCCAGATTTGAGAACAAGCTTTGGCATTTTGGGAGACCACTTGCAGAGGAATTTGCAGGAGTCGAGCTTATTGGGGACGACAACCTCCAGTAAGGGCATCCACTTCGGGTATGAAAGATTACCCCTGGCGGATTTATTGTGGTGGTTTCATCCAGAAATCACACTAGGGCGTTATTGTGAAGTTTGACAGAAAAATTACAGAGAATATTGGAAGGGTTTGTGGCTCCATTCTTCATTGTTATTAGCAGCAGCCATTCCCTCTCTGGCCGTACCATGCAGGGCCAAAATACTGGTGCGATTCAGATTGCATACATCAGGGTTTGTGTTGCAAAGCCTTGACATCTTTATAGGATCAGAAAACGTGGCATTCTGAGTGGAGATTCTGTAGAACGTTGAACACACAGCCCTTGACAGCCGTACTGTACCTGACAGGAGCTAGGCGTGACAGTCCTGGACTGAATCGCTTGGGTTTGGGAATGATAACTGTGTCAAGAAGGAGCGGTGGCTAGTAAGGAGGACTCAGCAGTACATATCAAGTGGGGAAGCCTGCAGATTAGTCAATATTAATCCTTTTCAGTCCTTTCAGATCGTCTGGTAAATATCTGATGTAAATTTCAGACAGTTATAAGTGTGAAATGTTTAACTTCAAACTATATTCCTTGATGGGTTTTGAGTATTTATGTTAGTTTCCTTCCTTGTCCGAATTTATGGTGTGTTTGTTGTATAAATCTGAAGTATTTGTGAGTTTGAGTAAGCTGATTAAGAGTTTCAGTTTCTTCCTAATTATTTTCAAAAAAAAAAAAATATACAAAAAATCATATATTGCAAAAACACAAAAAAATTAGAAGGCAGATCCGGGTGGGTTGTTACATGGTATCAGAGCCACGTCAACACTGCCATCCTGTGGGGATTTGTGCTTTTCATGAGTGAAAGGGACATAAGAGCAACGGAAAGAGAGAAGAAAAAAGCAATCCAAATGGGGGAACGAATTAATGAAGAGCCAAGCCTCATAAACGTATTAAATGCTCTAACCAGAGCACAGGTTGACATGCAAAGAGAAATGCAGAGAAATCAACAAGCCATAGCTGAAGCTTTGAGTGAGGTACATCAAGTTTACGAGGAGCTAATATTGGAGGACAAAATGGAGAAGCCAGTACATCACACCAACCATTGAGAAGGGGAAGCAGTAATACTCCTAGACCTACACAGCCCTCTTTCATTCCAAGAGAGGAACCCCTTGAACAAGAGCAACAAGTGATATCAGATGAGACCATGATAGAGTGGTGGTGTCAGTATGAAGCTTTTCCTGAAGGGCTTAAAGCTAATTTGTCTTTCGAGAAGTATTGTGCACAAAAACAAGGAAGAGCAGAATTTGGAGGTAGACACCGAAGACAACCAGCTCCGAATGACCTTCAGCAAGCTCTGAACAAAATAACCATTCCTCATTTTGACGGAAGTGGAAAAAGTACAGCAAGGGCTTGGGTTGAAAAACTGGACAGCTTCCTATCGCTTAGGCCAATGCCAGAAGAAGAGGTAATCAAATTTGCCACATTACACTTGGACGGAGCAGCACATGACTGGTGGTTTCACGGACTCACCACATTGGGTCATGGGACAATCACTACATATGATGAGTTTACTAATAGACTCATTGACCGTTTCGACAAGAAGGATCCAGAACTGCACTTCCGGGAGTTGGCTCAGCTGAGGTAGAATGGATCAGTTGATGCTTTCATTGCAGAATTCCAGGGGCTATCAGTTAAGGTGCAAGACATTTCTGAAAAAATATTGGTAATCCTCTTTGTAGAAGGCTTGTCCGAGCCACTTTGTGGATGGGTGAAGGCTTTTGAACCGCAGACATTACAAGAAGCAATGAAGAAAGCCCGCAATATGGAATTTGTTGTTCCGAAAAACAAACCTTCATTTAAACCATTTCAGGGCAGCAAGGAAAAAGATAAAAAAGATTTTTACAAACATCCTCAACAGCCAAAGGTGGAGCAAAAGAGGTTAGGGGATGAGGAACTCAATGAACTAAGAAAGAATAAATTATGTTTTCACTGCAGGGAACCGTGGGACTTGTCACATAAGTGTTCTTAGAAGGCTCAGGCAAGGAAAATGGCACAAAAGGAGTACTTTGAAGTAGAAACTTCCGAAGTAGAAAAATCAGACTAGCAAAGTGATTCAGATGACAGTGATGATGAGAAAATAGGACAAGAGCCTGAAAAGAGTGAGACAATAGCTCAGCTATATAGCTTTCAGAAGGGCAGTTCATTCAAGGTTCGGGGGGTCCTGAATGAGCAACGAATAATCACTCTCATTGATACAGGTGCAACACACAATTTCATTGATGCAGGGCTGATCGACAACAGGGGAATAGAGACAGAAAAATTTGATGGATTCAGAGTGTTAGTGGCAGATGGATCAGCAATTCAGTGTGACCGGAAAATATCTAATCTACGGATCAAATTGGGGGAATATGATCTCAATGATGAATTTTATGTTGTCAACATCGGTGACACCCATGCAGTCCTGGGAATGCAGTGGATGCGATCTCTTGGAGAATTCACTATGAATTTACATGCCATGGAGATGAAGTTTGAGGTTGCTGGAAGGAAAATGGTCTTAAGAGGAATGTCAGATGGAGGACCAAGAGTTGTGTCCATGAGACGTATGGAAAGATTATTTAGACATGATGAGATTGAGTGGGCAGCATAATGCCTTATCATGCCAGCTGGTAAGGAAACACAGGTAGTCACCTACCATCCAGAGATACAAAATATTTTGACCAGACATGCCAAGGTGTTTAGTGACATACCACCTGGGAGGCCACCAGAACGTGGAACAGAGCATATCATAGAATTAGAGGATGGGGCGAAGACCGTTATCACTACTCCCTACAAGCATCGTAAACGGCATAAGGATGAGATCGAGAAGGCAATACAGGAGCTGCTGAATATGGGACACATCCATCCAAATTGTAGACCACCAGTGGAACAAGAAAAACTAGCTTCTAAAAAAAAGTCTCGCAAAAAAGAAAATAAAGCTGAAGTGAACGAATATAAAGCAGAAGTAAAGGAAAATAAAACAGATGGTGCTACAGGCATAGAATCAAAATTCCTGCAAGATCAGAAGTGTGAAGATGGAGAAATTGTAACAGAAGCAAATTCTGCATCAGCTGAAGAAAATGTGGGTGGCTTTCTCTATTTAGAAGGGGTGGAGTATATGATGTGGTGTACTTATGATGTACATTTTTATGCATCTTTTGCATTGCTAGATCTCTTTTCAAAGATTGAGCTTAACATACAGCGCGAATTTGCAAAGGCTGTATTGGTTGAAGATAATACAAAAGTTAAAGGTAACTGGGGAAATAGAAAGGTAAAAGGTGCTGTACCTCATGATTTGGGATTGCATGATCCTTGGATTGAATTAAATGCGTACAACATCCATGATACAAGTCAATGGAAGGATCTGAATGCAAAGTTTGTACTTCAGGTGTACAGGGATCTGGTTGCTACTGATCACATGTCATTTGGCAAAGAGGTCTGGCCAGAAGTATGTGCTGCTATGGAATACATGCAGCAGTTTGATCGGGATGTTGATGGTCTCATTAAAAATGATGGATTCCCTGACCAGACCTATGATACGTGGACAGTTGATGGTGTTAGTGCATATTGTGGAGGTCTTTGGATTGCTGAGCTTCAGGCCGCTACTGCAGTGGCAGAGAAATTGGGTCACAAAGAGACTGCAGAAAAATATAGGCTTCAATTTCAAAAGGCTAAGGTAGCATATGAGAAGAAACTTTGGAATGGTTCATATTTTAACTATGACAGTGGGACCAGCAGCAACAGCAACTCAATTCAGGCAGATCAATTGGCTGGACAGTGGTATGCATGGGCATCAGGTTTACCATCACTTTTTAATAATGAGAAAATACAAAGTGCGCTGCAGAAAATATATGATTTTAATGTTATGAAAATTGGAGGAGGACGAATGGGTGCAGTGAATGGCATGCATCCAAAGGGAAAAGTTGATGAAACATGCATGCAATCCCGAGAGATTTGGACAGGTGTAACATATGCTGTTGCAGCGGTTATGCTTCATGCAGGAATGGAGCATCAGGCATTCAGTACTGCCGAAGGAATTTTTCAAGCTGGCTGGTCTGAAGATGGTTTCGGGTACTGGTTCCAGACTCCTGAAGCTTGGACTATTGATGGCCACTATTGGTCCCTGATATACATACACCAGGCACAGAATCGACAAAAAATGTATGCCGATCAGCACAGGATAGAGCGTAGCTTTGAGGTTGGAGATCTGGTTTACCTCAGGCTACAACTATATAGGCAATCCACTCTCAAGAAGAGTGGAAAGGAGAAGCTGAAGCCAAAATTCTATGGACCCTTCAGGGCAACCAGACGGGTAGGAGAGGTGGCTTATGAGTTGGAGCTACCAGCGGACAGCAGAATCCACAATGTCTTCCACGTTTCTCGCCTCAAAAAGGCGATTGGGCAGAATGTTGTTCCTTCCACAGAGTTACCACCATTAGATGAGGAAGGGAAATTAATCCTGGTACCCGAGGCCATCATTAAATTTAGGGAAAGGACTCTGAGGGGGAAGGTGATTACGGAGTATTTAGTTAAGTGGAAGCACCTGCCAGAAGAGGATGCTACGTAGGAAAGTGAAGAAGTATTACAACATCCAGAGTTGAAATTGCTTGAGGGCAAGCAATTTCTGGGAGGGCGGACTGTAATGTCCCCTTCCCCGACTTATTAGTCCGACAGATGAGATTAGCCTACTCACGGGTTCCCGTAGGCTAAATTGGGTGGATGGGAACCCATGGTGATCATATTGAGGCCACTTTCAGTCTTTAGTTGCTGGTTTCGGTGGCTTATTTGGTAATTGGGAGGAAACTTACTATTTATAGTAAGTCATTTTGCTAGGGTTTTAGCCAGAGCGGACGGTACGACTAGATTGTTCGGCGAAATGGGTATCCAAATCTATGTTTAGTTGGAGGTTTGGTGTGGCAGAGCCTAAAAATTTTAATGTCCGAAGATTTATCTATATAAAATTAAATTAAATATTTAATTTTATATAAGTCATTATGTTTTATGAAAAGGTTATTTAGAAGTCACTTAAATAAATATTATTTCATAAAGTGACTTTAGTTGTGCAATAAGGGGGATGTCTTAATGATGGAAAATAAAGAATATTCTAGAAGCAAATTTGAAATTGAAGTTTTTTTCCCTCCAAAGCCATCGACCTCTTTGGAAGACTCTATAAATTGGGGTTTGGGCATTCATTTTTGGGCATCCAGGTTTGAGAACAAGCTTTGGCATTTTGGAAGACCACTTGCAGAGGAATTTGCAGGAGTCGAGCTTATTGGGGACGACAACCTCCAGTAAGGGCATCCACTTCGGGTATGAAAGATTACCCCTGGTGGATTTATTGTGGCGGTTTCATCCATAAATCACACTAGGGCGTTATTGTGAAGTTTGACAGAAAAATTACAGAGAATATTGAAAGGGTTTGTGGCTTCATTCTTCATTGTTATTAGCAGCAGCCATTCCCTCTCTGGCTGTACCATTCAGGGCCAAAATACTGGTGCGATTCAGATTGCGTACATCAGGGTTTGTGTTGCAAAGCCTTGACATCTTTATAGCAGGCATAAGGATCAGAAAACATGGCATTCTGAGTGGAGATTCTGTAGAACGTTTAACACACAGCCCTTGACAGCCGTACTGTACCTGACAGGAGCTAGGCATGACAGTCCTTGACTGAATCGCTTGGGTTTGGGAATGATAACTGTATCAAGGAGCGGTGGCTAGTAAGGAGGACTCAGCAGTACATATCAAGTGGGGAAGCCTGCAGATTAGTCAATATTAATCCTTTTCAGCCCTTTCAAATCGTTTGGTAAATATCTGATGTAAATTTCAGACAGTTATAAGTGTGAAATGTTTAACTTCAAACTATATTCCTTGATGGGTTTTGAGTATTTATGTTAGTATCCTTCCTCGTCCGAATTTCTGGTGTTTTTGTTGTATAAATTTGAAGTATTTGTGAGTTTGAGTAAGCTGATTAAGAGTTTCAGTTTCTTCCTAATTATTTTCAAAATAAAAAAAATAATACAAAAAATCATATATTGCAAAAACACAAAAAAATTAGAAGGCAGATCTGGGTGGGTTGTTACAGTAGTATATTCACATTTTTCTCTAAGTTCTTCCCATTGTGCATCTTTTTTCTTATATAATGGAATTATAATACAATATGTTGCGTTCTATTTGTTTGTGCAAGAGCTCTACACAAGGTTCCACAAGCTATTTACCAAGGTCTTGTGATTTAAAATGTTCATCAATAGCATAAATCTACAAACTCTTCAAATACTTTCTCTTGACTTACAGGAATAGATGATGCATACAATAAGGGAAAGAAAGAAGAGAATACAAGCCATTCATCAAATGAGGAGTTGTTTCAGTTTCTTTGCTCAAGAATGGGGTCCATCCTTTAAGATGGAAGAGCACTTCATATTCAGATGACCAACTTATTATGAGATTTGGGGGAGATATTGTTGCTTGTTTAGAGATTCGGGCAAATTGCTTGCCCCCTTCTACTGCCTTGACCAAAGATGCTTAGCTTTGTACCTTTGGGTAGCCATCACTCTTTGATGTTAGATATTTCAAGAGAGACCAACTACCACTTGACTAATCACCTCCTTATTTTACCCTATCTTTGTTGTTAGGAGCCATAAACATTCTTTTGAGGCTACAACTCTCTTGAATAATAGTGACAAATCTGTGTTTGTGCCCACATTCGAGAGTAGCCACCAAGGCCTCGAGGCCTTCTTCTTCCTACAGGTTGTAGAGCAGGGCCATGGTTATCGAACACCAGATATCATCTACCTTTTGTTTTTGTGGGAGGTGCAAACATACACAATTGACAAGTTTGTTGACTTCTTCTAGTGGTTCCTCGACTATGTATGCTAGGATGTTTTTGCAGAGTTGAACTCTATTCCCTCCCAAGTTTATCCAACTAGGTACCCTTAGCCTTGGGTATTCTTGTGGGAGCATCATTAGATCCTTCATTGGCTCTTTTGGGATAACTGGTGATGATGACAACCCCACTTCTACTTCTACTTCTATCGTGCATTCCACCATTGACTAGAGTTAGCACATCAATCTTCTTGAGCTTTTATTCATATCCTTCTTTTCCTTGACTGCTGGTTCCTATCTTTTGCCTCTTCACTATTACTTGTTTTTTTTTGTAATAAGTTTTTTTCAATGAGATTACACAGGTTTTTATGAGGGGTCCTGGTCCCCTCATACTGAGTGGGGTTTGAACGTTGGACCTCTCAAAGAGAGGTCAAATCACTTACCACTGCAGTAAGCTTGCAGCTTCTTCACTATCACTTGTTACATGTTAGGGTTTATCCATTTTTGGGCCCACCCTTCAAGGTTGTTGTAAGAGTTTGTACAATAGTTGAACTCTAGTGTAGTTCACTCTAGTTTATCTTAGTGATTTCAATTTGTTATTATAATCTTGGTAACTATATTGCTTTCTAACATCCTTTTTTTTCCCTCGACATTAACCAACTTTAGTCACTTGTGGACATTAATAGAATTATCCTATCTTATCTAGGAGGTGATGGCCAAAACCAAGCTTGTTGTCATTGGAATTTAATCCCCTGAAATTTGCTTTGTACCAAAATTATATGGCACATATTTTCAGTTCATGTATCTTCACTGCAATTTGTCTTGAGTAGATATGCCAATGAGGTGGTTATTACTGTCGTTGAAAATACAATCTTGCTGATGTTTGGCGCATAGTAGTTTATATTGCATGTAGGTGGAGCCGGAAAATACAGATCAGGCTTTATCAAGATGATCTACTTGATTCATATCTTGGCATGAACATTCAATTTTTGTCTCAAAGATGGGTTTAACCTGTAGTCTATTGTTTCATTCTTAATTGGCCATATACTTTGGAACTACCATAGTTGTCAGGTGAATGACTTATTTGAAGGAACAAGATCTTTATTGCTTGGCATTTTAAAATTGAGGCTTAATTTTATCATCATGGCCTGAAATAATGTTTTGTATATAATATAACCGATGATCTAAGTTGTATGTTTTCTTGTGCTTTGAGTTGCATTTGTGAATGTTGTGATTACAATACTGATATACTCATCTCTCCGTCCCTAATTTGAAAGAAACTGAATCAGGATGGCAGAAAGGAAGTGTAGGCAGACAAGTTAGTCCACAAATGTGATGTTTGTTTGAGCGCATAAATGCATGAACACATGCGCCACGTTGATGATGCATAAGTGTCATGTAAATAGAGTTTGTCGTACGTAAGTGTTTTGTCATAAGGGTTGTCATCACGTAGTGTTTTTGTAACTTGTATATGTAATCCTGTTGACATAAGTGTTTGTAATAAATATATTGTAATGTGTTATGAGGTATGTTTAATGTTTCGTGTACATGGGTAGTTTGTGGTAGTTGGGCAGTTGCCAACTGCTCACCAGATCACATGATACCTAAAGGTACGCAATTTACCATGGTCAAGGTATGATGCTGGATGATGTTGTTTGAAGTATGTTTCTTGTTTGTGGTTCAACCAGACCATGATGAATCATAGATGATTGGAATATGAACAATACAAGCTGTGCTGTATATTGACATTTTTCTATAAGTTCTTCCCATTGTGCATCTTTCTTATATAATAGAATTATATTGTAGTGTGTTGCATTCTATATCTTCGTGCATGACTAGAATAGGGTGGTAGCAAAAGATTTAAAATCAAGTGAAAATGCTATTTACTGATACAGGGGACATTGTATTGCTTTCTTTTGGCAGATGGATGATCCACAACATTTGGAGAGATTCAGTCATTGTTATTCCTCTCGCCTTGAAGTGGGAATTGATGAATTGAAGAATCTGCAACCTCAACAGTTTGACTATTTCTTAGTCCTTGACTTGGAAGGAAAAATTGAGATTTTGGAGTTTCCAGTACTGATGATTGATGCCCGTACGTTGGAATTTGTGGATGCCTTTCACAGGTGCACTTTGAGGCATTTCAAACTAGTTCTTGTTAAAATATTTCATGTATAAATGAAGGCCCTTCTTGATACTAATATTTTTAAATGAACCTAATTTGAGCAATAAACCCAGTTTCAAGATATTATTTATAGTTCTAGTTGCACAAGAATTGCAAATAATGCCAAGATGGCCATGCACTTATCTTTAAGTCCCAGTGAGCACTTTATTTTGCATGTCTCTTTCTCATATTTATAAAACTTGCACTCCTCTTAAATATTTAGATTTGTGTTACTTATGCTGACATGTGTTAACAGATTGGTAATGCCTGCTTTGCTCCTAAGTCTTGTCATAGGGTTGAGAGCAAATGGCTTGGGTTGGGTGTGTCTCAGCAGGGAAGCCTCAGATGGCAAACCTGGTGTGATGACTAGGTTAGGAGCTTAAAGAATACCTCTAGCGTTTGCCGTTTGTAACTGTAATGACAATTAGTCCTTGTCCAAAATTTTAAAAGAACATCATTGATTTGAATCCATCAAGCTCTAATTTGCATTGCTATGTTTCTTTAATGTTCTCAATATGTTTCTTTAGTTTGGTATGGAACATGTTGAACTAGGTCTTAATATCTAGAAACTATAAGCTCAATGTTTTACCTAAATGTACTTTAATGTTAAATGTGAAAAAAGGTGGACTCATGACACGTTACATTCACCAAAAACTTTGCTAGTCTGGAAGCAGGCATTGGGTAAAAGTCTCTGGGTTGATGTTTTAGTATTCTCCCTTTTGTTTGGTTCTAACATTGCTTAAAGGTACTTACGTGCATTGTGGGTCCATGTATATTTTGATTGTTTTCAATTTAAATGAGTCAAAAGCTCATTGAAGAAAATGACTACTCATGGAAAATGGCCATAGTAGCAATCAAAGTTGGAAAAATAGTGTTTGGCAATTTATGGATGAGGCCCAGAAAAAATTGGATTGGCAATAAATAACGGAAAAAGAACTCCTACATGTGCGTGCGCATGTGTTTGTGTATATTGTTTTTGTGTGTCTGTGTAATTTTAGAAATAGCATTTGATATTTCCTGATTTCCAAAATAAAGACAAAATGTATACTATTGATGCTAAGATGCTTTAGTGATTGAACACCAATAATGCCTCAGCTGTGGTCACATAATTCTATTATGTTCAATGCCAAATAACAAAACATTATGTCAAATTCTTTGCTTTTCAATGTTAAAATTAAACTTAGGACAAATTAGGTTAGGTTGAGAGATGTTCAGCAGAAACATCTCTATGACTAGCATAATATTTGTTAGAAAGGATGTGTATTTTGATTCTTCTGCCATGTGTCTTGATTTGAGAATTATAGTTAATGTGACTTTAGAAGGGTACAATTCATATTTAGTGTGTTGGTAAATGGATTTTAGGGTGGCCTGTTTATGATTTACAATTATAATCAAGTTCAATTGGTATTGATTAGTAGAGTATTTTGAGGAATTTTATGTGAACTGATAGAATTTTATATCGGCTAGTTGTATATTGTTTTCTTAGCAGCCTTTATATAAGCAAGTTCTGTTTTTAGGTTATTCGGCCTATCCTTTTGTTAGTTGCCTCTTTTTCGTGTCAAATAAATAACTGTCCCATATGCTCTAGAGTTTTGTTTTTAGGTTATTCCGCCCATCCTTCTTATTTATGAGACACACGAGAGTCTTGAGTGGGCCCTACCAGTTATCTCTGGTTACTTTTGGTGGTCCAGTTGTCGACAAATCACTCGACGCTCTGGGGGGTTCGAGGATCAGGAGGTGTTGCTGCTTTCATCAGGGATAGGCTCCAATGTTTGGTATCCCTGGTTTCGACTGAGCCCCACTCCAGATTTTTATGGATTAAAATCCATCGTCACCCACCTCTTTGGGATATCTACATTGCCACCTGTTACTTTCCCCCCATCATGTCCTATTTTGCTATTCACATGGATGGGGACCCTTTCCAAGACCTCTATGAGGACATTACTAGATATTCGGCTTCGGGGGAGATACTTTTGCTGGAAGACTTAAATGCTCGGACCTGTTCTATGCAAGTTTCTCTTCACGACCTCACAACATATGAGATGCAGACTCGGGAATTGGATTCGGATGACCTTGGTTTTGCTCGAACCTCCATTGACACACAGGTTATTGCTTATGGTAAGCATCTTCTTGAGTTGGGTCAATCCAGCATGCTAGTTCTTCTCAACGGTATATCTTGCTTTCTAGAGTCTAGTGGATTTACTTGTTTTCCCCATAGTGGTGGTGTCAGTGTCGTGGACTATGCTATTTCCTCTACCATCCTCGTCCTATTCATTTCCCGGTTCAGCGTCTTTGATAACCCTTCCCCCCTCACCGATCATTCAATTCTTTCTCTCACTTTATCCACTGTTTCCTTTCCTGTTATTCCTCCACCTCCTCCCTCCACTTCGGCCCCTCAAGTCATTATAGACTTCGACTATTATTATTCCTTTACCTACATGGACCGGTTGCATTAGGTTCTCCCTAGAATGTCTTCTCTCCCCGATGTTTCCAATCATTCTGCTTCCTTGGTCCAAGCTATTTGGAAGATTTCTTTGGACTCGTACCCCCACACCATTTGCCGCCCCCCTCCCCTGCCCTGGTCCCCTTGGTCATTGCCCTATGAACATCTGGTATGATGAGGAATTTAAGTCTACCCACTGAAGGCTGAAATATGCCATTCTGAATCCTTCCTAGCTCTATGCCATTGCACACAAAGATTACATGATGCTTCTTTGAAAGAAGCGTCTCTTCCTCTCTCAACATAGACTTGATCGTATTCACTCCCTTCAGTAGTATCCTAAATCCTTTTGGCGCCTTATCCTCCCCTGTGATCGGATTACTCATGGGATCAATATTTCCTCTTGGATCACTCACACCTCGCCCCTCTATACCATCCCCAATCAACATTCTATTATTGTTCCCTCCCCCCTTCTTCGTGCCACCTCTTTTCTACTGGGCTTGTCAGGCAGGCTATTAGGAAACTTTGTACGAGCAAAGCAACAAATTTGGATGGGCTACAAGCGGAATTTCTGAAGCATGGCATTGACCCTCTTGTTGGGCCCCTCACTGATATCTTTAATCTCTTTGTTTGCTCTGGTTTTCCCGACTCCTGGACTCAGCATATCATTCACTCCATCCATAAGGCAGGTGATCCCCATGAACCCAATAATTACATGACTATCATGATTGGGCATATCTTTGCCAAGCTCTATGCCTTTTCGTTTCAGCCTTTTCAGGTTTGGTGAGTGAGTAGCACCCCAAATCCGTCCCGATAATGGCGTTAAAATCGGTCATGGAGAACTCATCTTCAATTTTAAGCTCGCCGAGAGATTCTTCCATCAGGCCCACTTGTATTTCTTCTGTCATCAGGTTGACAGAGACCGAGCCCTTCTCCTCGTCTTCAAGTTTTTCAACATGAAAACCGGTAGGCTTCTCGTTGAAGAGTTTAAATCTGTTCCCCTTGAAGGGGATTTCCAAGTGTGAGTAGTCGAGGGAGAGATAGCCTCCCAACTTAGCTGTGAATTCTATTGAGAGGCACATACTGAAGTATGGCTCAAGGTCAACCACCACGATCTCTTGGATGACCGTGACCTGCGACATTTTGTGGAGTTGGATCAGAACATCTTTGATCACTCCCACCGTCTTTACGGGAGTCCCGTCTAGTTGCAACACCCCAGGGCTGCTCCTGGTATACTCCATGCCCATGATATCGCACACTGCTTTGGGCATGACGGTTGTCGCAGCACTAGAGTCGATCATGCAGTTATGCACGATCCATCCTTCCATTCGAAGGGAAAGGTAGAATGGTGAGGGCCTATTTTTACCTGTGGTCGAAGTCGTCAGCGGCTGAGCGAACACCGTCTGCGTTGGCCTACTCTCCTTGTCCTTGGTGGACTTGAGAGATTCCTGCAAAAGGTCAACTTTACCAAGAAGTTGGAGGGCGTCATAAAGGCTTACCTTGGCGGGGGCCCTTTTCATCTCTTCGACTATGTAGTACGTCGAAGTGCCAGATTCTCCCACTCCTTTTGCAGGCACGTACGTATTTCGGTACTGTTGCGTGGGATCCACCCTTTGATGCTTGGTCAGTGAGGGGTATCGGAGGTTCTCCCTGGCTTGATCTCGCGTCTCGGCTTGCGGTTGCGAAGTCGAAGCTTTGGGTTGGAAGCCCCTTTCTCTAGCCCGTGGGGGCAGGAAGTCCTTCAATAAGTCGGACTGCTCTGAGGTCGTCGTTGGATTGGGAGCTTTCGCCGACTGGGCCTTTTCACTCCGCGGCTTGGGTGCAACAGGCACCTTTAGCGGATCCATCTGGGTTGGATCTACCTCGATAGGCTTTTTCCCAGCCTTGGTGAGAACTGAGACTTGCTCGGCGGAAGGCATCATGAAATTATGACCAACTTCTCTGATCATGTTGACCTGTCCGTCGTAAGCGCCATCGGTCAGCGTCTGAACATAGTTGAGGTGCACCATGCAGGTTTCTTCGCTGTGCGGGTCGTTGCATGTGGTACACCAATAAGTGTTGCCGGATGAACCAGCTTCTTCACTTTCCAATACTACTGCGTTTCTCTCAAGAGTCCTCCTGTCAGAAGCGGCCTGCTCCCTAGTGATCGGGGGAGGAGGAAATCTCCTTTTCTGGAAGCTCTGGTCATCTTGCCTCCTCATGACGGTCATCTGATTTGCCATCGTCTTCATTGATGCTCACAAATCATACAACTCCTTGACTTGGTTTGCATTTAAAACTGCCTGAGTCGCGAGTGGAGGCAATGGCGTCAACGGTGCAGGCAATGCCGGATATTGGACAGGAGCAAGGAGCTGAGGAATAGCGGGCGCTTGATATTGCGGAGTGGGTACCGCTTGATTATGAGGGCTTGGATTCCATGATGGATTGGGATACGTCGGGGGTGAAGGCATTGACTGAGAAGATGCACTGGGATACATATTCTGGGGAAAATCAGGATAAATCGACATAGTCACCTTCGGAGGCAACTTTCCGATAGCTATTAGGTCAGCCTCGGCCTTCTGCGCCTGCTCATACAAGGCAGGGAATGTACTGATATTAGCATGTCGGATGCTCATGCTTATATCCGAATGAAAAGCACTCAAATAGTAGAACGCCGCTTGCTCCGAAGTGGGCCGAAGGCCGGCAGTGACTCTTTGCCAGGTTCGAGCGAACCTGACGTTAAAGTCAGCGATCTCCTCTTGAGGATGTCTCTGGATGGTGGTAAACTGGTGCAACAAAGAGAAGGGGTTCGCTTGTTCATTGAAGCCCCTTATCAGCTGTTCTGCCAATTGGTCCCATGAATTGATGGTGCCGACCGGAAGTGACCGATACCAATAGAGGAGCTTACCTCGGAGTGAGAGAACTAGCAGTTTCACCATGATATCTTCTTGGGTAATTTGGTGAATGGTTGCTAGTCCAGCGACATCTTGAACATGCTCGTAAGCTGTCTTCCTCATACCGTCGTATGTGGGTAAAGCTTTTAATGCTGCAGGCGGTACTTGGTTTTGAGCCGTCAAAGCTAGAGGCCCAGAATGATTCCATGGGGCGAACTGCCTGGGGGCCGCTTGCTGCACCATCTGGACTGGCGGAGTTGGTTGAACTAGCTGAATTGGAACGTTCTGAACGTTCGGTTGAACCGGAGGATTCTGATGATCTGGAGAATTCGGCGGATTCGGGGGCAAGCTAGTTGTCGTGCTGGCAGGACTTGGAGTCTGTGAAGCAACAACAGCTACTTGCGAAGATGTCTTGTCTAACGAGATATTCAGTCGGACCACTCTAGGATGTTCTCCCAAAGTGTCGATGTCAAGCTCGAAGAACTCGACTTCTTTTGTATTTTAACTCTCCATCTCGTGTGCATGAAGGCGTGAGCTTTTAAACTGGTCTTCGAGATTTGGAAGTGTCTGAGTTCAGCTGAGTCGCCAGATGTTCGGATTTGACAGCAATAAGATGAACATCAACTTCTTAATACTGCTTTTGCAGTGGAACGTTTGCGTCCCATCGGGCGTGCCATAAACTGTTGGCGATCGAATCGGCCTAGATATAGATTTTCTAAGTCTACAGCGCCCTAGACCCGCTACCAAGCATTGAATGTCCGAAGGAAAGGAATGTCCTCCGTGACAATCTCCAGTAGGGGTGGTTCCGAAAGTAAAATTGGGTTTTTTGAGATAAGGGTTAGGAAGATGCTAAAAGAGAGGGAAATTACTAAAAGGAATGGGAAAGATGCTAAAAGCTTGAAATATGGGGGGTGATGGACAGGAAGCACGATACACAACTAACACTTGAACCAACAACAATCAAAACAATAGACCTTTAACAAAAACCAACATTAAATCTTCTCAACCGCATAACCTCCAGGGGTATTCCAGAATTAATACTTCACCGACAGCTAAATCCAGAAAACAGAATTCAAGTTGTATAACAAAGTAATTAACTTAACAAAAATAACATGATAGAAGGCATACACAGAGACAAAAGACTCAAGACCGGAACCAAAAATTTGTATTTTGGAAGCAGATTTCAAAGTATACAACTGCTTTTCTAGCAGAGATTGTCCATCCTTAGTTACAGAGAAAATACTAGCTTTTATAGAGAATTCTGCCTCCTAAAACATTAATGCCCAACCACTCCCGTGATGGGGATAGGCAGATTTGATCCGGAACCGACTTAACAACATTTAATTTGACCTTGCAGATAACTCAACATTGAAGGTAGAAGGTTCCACTGATCCACCATGATCGGACGGCTCAGAGCGCATCTTCGGGGTCGGTTGAATAACTCAACATTGAAGGTAGAAGGTTCCATTGATCCACCTTGATCGGACGGCTCAGAGCGCATCTTCGGGGTCGGTTGAGCAGTCAATGGCGGTTCTGGGCAGTCCTTGACGGTTCTGGGGCTTGCCCGGAGTTTCGCTCCACAACTGGAGCGACAAAAATTTCGCTCCATAAGTGGAGCAAAAGTGTCCTCTTCCTTGCCTTAGAAACTTTCTTTGCGCTCTGGCCAGCTTTCGCTCCACAAGTGGAGCGAAAGCACCCTTGGCCTTGTACTTAGGTGATTTGCGCTTTTACTTTGGGTGTCGCTCCCTGGGTGGAGCGACAGAGACTTTCGCTCCACTGGTGGAGCGACTGGAAGATTCACTCCATTGGTGGAGCGACAACAAGTTTGATCGGGCCTTTTGACCTTCTTGGACTTGTCGCTCCCTGGGTGGAGCGACAGAGGCTTTCGCTCCACTGGTGGAGCGAAACTATCTTTGACCACATCTTTGAATTTTCTTGCACTTTGCTTAAAATTCGCTCTAGTAGTGGAGCGATTGGGATTTTTGCTCCACTGGTGGAGCGCCTGTAGTTTTGACCAAGTTTTCAACCTCCTCGCAGTTTGACTTTCACGGCTCTTGAGAAGGAGCTTTCGCTCCCTGAGTGGAGCAAAAGTCTGGTCGGCATGCACTTAATCCTTTGGGGGAACTTTCGCTCTACATGGAGCGAAAACGTTTCGTGCCTTAACCAAACTTGGCCATTTGCCTCCCCCTGCCTTTCTGGGGACTTTCGCTCCGCAACTGGGAGCGAAAGCACTTTTGCTCCACCAGTGGAGCGAAAGTGTCCCTGCACTGTGCTTGAAAGGAAAAAAGATCAGAAAATTGTCTAAGTGTTGGAAACCATTATCATGTGTGCAGAGTGGAAAGAACTTGCAGAAAACAGCCTTAAGGCAGAAAACACATTCACAACATCGCCCATGCTAAAACATTTACAATTTTGCATGCGAAATGATAGGAAAAGTGCAGAGAAACAGAGAAACCATAGAATCTGAAAGAAAACAGCATTGAGTAAAAGGGAACAGCTGGTGAAAACACAACAAACATAACATCTTAACCATTTTTGATGGAAAAAGAGAAGTTTTACAATGATAATTTCCCAAAACTGCATACAACTTAAAGTTTTTTCAAAATGTGGCAAGAATGGCAACAGGCCCAAAATGAAGAAAGACTGAAGAAATTTGCAGAAATCCATCATATGCAGCTTGGTGTTGGCAGTAGTAGTATCCAGTCAATGCTGGAAGAGAACTACCAAAAGGAACTCTAGTCTTGTATTGGCACCCACCAAGAGTATATATTGACAGAGTGATGGACCGGTATCTTGAAATTTTGGGTGCCAAGACAGTTAAATTGGCACCAAAGTTGGTGAAGTCATATGCCAGAATGAATTTCTTGGCATATTTGATTTAGTGGTCGGCAGTAGTTTTGGAGACGTTTCAGCAAATGGTTCACAACCTAAAGCTAAAAGAAGAAGAGCAAGCCAACCAGTTACAAATGGTGGAGGATAGCTTAAACAGGTGCAATAGGATGCTGAAGTGGAACTAGCAAGGATGATAATAGAAATGGACAGTATGAGGCAAGTGCAGGTATAGTAGGATCAACTGAAATCAGAGTGTGCAATGAGGGAACAAACTCTTGAGCAAAGATAGGGGAGATTACTTACCGAGACTAGCTGATTGCGTAACGTGATGAGCAACTAGTAGGAGCTGCAAGGAAGGAAGTTGAAGTAGCAAGAAGAGAGGCTGAATTGAAGGCTAGGTTGGCTGAATTTGAGTAGAAGTTACATCATTATGGCTTCCAGTGGGCTTGTTACTGAGCCTATGTCAAGAGGTTGAAGGGAGAGACTGAAGCCTTGAAGTTGCAAGTCTAGGAGTTGGGTGGAATACCTATGCCAATGCCTCATCCACAGTAGAGTCAAAGCTCTCAGGAATAGCAACAGCCGTTGACGAGGACGTCGACCAATCTAGAGGGGAGGGCAAGCTACAGGTGCTAGTTTTGATGTGGCGTCATCACATGTGCCACCTCATACATAGAATAAGTGAGTTAGAAGTCAAATATGTGCACATGCAATTTTGAATATAATAGTTTTGAATTTATTGTAATGTTTTGTCACACATACAATGAAGTACTAGTTAACGTATGTATAATTAATGAGTCATGTAGTTGGAAATGAAATGAGATGGACAACTGTAATGTAAAAGGTGATGAGGTGTCGGGTTGGTAGTTGGAGTAACTACTTCCCAAGAGTATAAATAGGACCCACCATTCATTTGAGTGAGGACGTATGCACATACGCACGCTAGAGAGAACGCACAAGAGAGTACGGAGATAACTATATTGCATACATATATGTTTTCTTGTTGATGATAATAATACCTTTCTGCCATTGTCATGTAGATTGTGTAGTCTTTATGCATGTGTTTATATTTGATTATCATTGGTGGAGATATATGATAAGAACTGTTTCCACTTAATTTTGTTTGTTGTAGATAACCGTACAAGGTCGTCTGAATCTTGGACCTAGGCTGTCCCATGCAAGGTTAAGGCCATATAATTGAGGGGCAAGCCATCTAGAGTATGATCAAGGCCGTTTGGACAACATACCAGGCCGTTTGATTTGCTGTGTTGTGCAGGGCTGTCAAGGGTAAGTCAACTATGTTGTAGGCCGTCTGGATTGAGACCTGAGACCATCTGAGTATTACTTAGACTGGCTGTGGATGATTTGTTTTGTTAATCCACTTTGTCATTCCTTCTCTATTCCTTCAATTGTAGAATATCATCACAGTGCTACAAAAGGCATGCTTCATGACATAAGGTGTGACAAAAAACAAAGTGATGATGAGTTTGATGAAGGAGAAAACCTTGTTTGACAAGAAGGGTTCATCGTGGTTGAAGCAAGCTATGCCTTAGATGATTCATGTGATAGGAGTCTTACACTTATACAATTGTAGGTTGGCATGTTCTATGGTGAATAGGATGAGAATTCAACATCGAAAGAAATGTAGGATGGTGTGTCCAACAGTGTGCGTGATGGGTGTTTGGCATTGGAGCAATTGTACAATGAAGTGTCCAATGGTCAGTGAGATGGGAGTTTAACATTGGAGCAATTGTGGGTTGGCCTTTCTAATAGTGCACATGATAGAGTCCAACATGAGAGCAATTGTAGGGTGCTACGTCCAACGGTGCATGTGATAAGAGTGAGATATACACTCAACCATTCCCTATGACAAATTGTCTAGCCACAATAATGACTAATTTTGGCATGATGTAGAAGTGCCCCACGCTTCATGGTGGTGGAACAAGGGATCCAATAAGACATTGGAAAATTTTCCTTACAATGTAGAAGGCCAATGGTTAGATGGATGAAGGAGATTGGAGGAGGCTATTACCTATGACATTTCATAGAACTGTAGTGGATTGGTATATGGAACTCGCATAGGAATACTAGGCTTTAGAAGAGTTGAATGAAGTTTTTGTGAATGAATTTAAGTTGTTCTGCAATGATGGAAAGGTCATTGTTGAAATCTAGATATTAGAGCAAGGTGAGATAGAATCTATTTGATCTACATACAACCAAAATGTTGAATGGGTTGGCTACCCATTGGAGGAGTTGTTAGATGCATTGAAGAAGAGGTGATTCATTGAGGGTGTTCTTTCTTTGTGTAGGAAGAAGATAAGGGTGGTCCCTTTGACATCATATTGAGAGGCCTTTGAGCGGGCCATGAACTTAGAAAGTGATGCAAAGACATCATTCAGATGTTGGAGTTAAGGAGTTGGTGATGAGAGCCACTTTGAATATGGAAGTGATTGTGAAGAAGAGAGTGATGACTTCAAGGACTAGAGCAAGTTGGAGGATGATCCAAGAATATTGTTCAAATGTTGGGATCGGGAAATCCTTGACAAGAGTGACTTTGAAGATGAGAACAATGAGAGCGATGACTCTTAGAATGAGCATGAAAAAGCAAGAATGTCGCAAGCATATGTTAATTGTAGGGATAAAGGACATTTGATAGAAGAATTCCCCTTGAATTTAAAGAACGCTTAATAGGTGTATGTAGCTTAGAGGAACATTATTGTGACACAAAGGTAGACATGTACCACCAATGGCGGTTTTCATGACAATCGTCGAGGAAATCGAAGAAGATGCGTTGAGTATGATACTAAGGGCAAACCCATTGTCGAGTGCTATAGACATTATTTTTGGGGACATTTTGAGTGAGAATGTCAAAGTGATGTGAGTTGAGACAAACCAATAATGTGTGAAGGGTTCTAGAATTTTGGGGAGAGTTAAAGCCCCAAATGAGAAGCAAACGACAATGAAAGCTTCATTATAGTCAAGGAGGTGAAACATGCCTTGGTGGATGCACAACAAGTTGTGCAAATGTCGACGCTAACATGGACACAGTTAGAGACAACTACCTTTGACTCAAACATTGAATTGCAAGACCAAAATTGGAAACTTTGGAAAATATTGGCATGTTTTCCTTTGAATGTTTTTGTATGGAGGAGAACAAGAACAAGGATGAAAGCAACATTAATCTAACAACGAACAAGAGGAAGAATACAGTTTGGAAGATCAAGGATGCCATTTGGACATGTGAGGCTTTCAAGTAAAGGATGCAGACAACAAAGGCTGTCTAATTTATAGAGGATACCATTTTAATGAGGAGGCTTGTGAAGAATGTTGTAGTGTCTCAGAGGATATGTGTAGTTTGGATGGTGACAAAGCCAATTTAAGTGAAAGGGATAGTGGGCAACAAAGAGGGGATTTGCAAAACCTTCATTTCAATAATGACCATTGTAGCAGTTTGAGATTAATTCATTCTGGCGAAGGAGAAAAACAAGGGTTTTGAGACTTCATCAATGACGTCCATGCATAAGCGTAAGCAGTCATTGAAGACAATGAAGGCTAATTCCAAGTAGAACAAGGGTTTTCTCATGTTACCCAAGTTGTCTGATCGTAATTGCAGATCTTTTGGAACATAAAGAGGGCCATTTGGAGAGAGAGGGCCGTTTGGAGAGAGTTATCAATTGTATGAAGAGAGATCATCATCATCCATGCCCTTTCCCATGCCGTTTGAGTGCTATGATTGTCGTTTGAAAAGAGGAGAGAGACGACAAAGAGTTGAAGGGTGTCCTCTAAGGCTTTCGAAGGACCTTTGGCAAAGGAAGGTCATTTGATTTCACACCCACTCTGTTTGAGGACTTGAACATGTAGACCGAGTCGAAGTCCTTGCCATGTAGGTCATAGATAAGATAACATAAAGACAATTTTATTAATGTCCATAGATGGCCAAAGTAGGCCAATGGGATTCATTGAAAGGCTCTTGCAAATTACAATGCACTGTAGTAACCAAAAAGTACTGCAAAAATAAGCTAAACTAGAGTAAAGAATCTAGTGTAAACTATTCTGAAGTGGAACAACTGTATAGTTTACTCATTCTAAGTTAAACTACTTATTCTAGACATGACTTTGAATGACTTACTGCACAGTGCAAGTATAGTCAAAATCTTCAAAAGGGACACTTGTTAATGATCCCTAACTTTATCTTTGATATGGAAAGAATTTCCATAAATGTTTTGTATAAAATGTATGCAATCCTATTCTTTCTAGATATAGTAGATATCCTCCCTCTAGAGTAAAGAATCTAGTGTGAACTATTCTGAAGTGGAACAACTGTATAGTTTACTCATTCTAAGTTAAACTACTTATTCTAGACATGACTTTGAATGACTTACTGCACAGTGCAAGTATAGTCAAAATCTTCAAAAGGGACACTTGTTAATGATCCCTAACTTTATCTTTGATATGGAAAGAATTTCCATAATTTTTTTATAAAATGTATGCAATCCTATTCTTTCTAGATATAGTAGATATCCTCCCCCTGCTTGTGATTTAGTGGAAAACTGTGATAAGGACACTTTCTCATGAATGAATACATTCTATTGTGTGAGTTTTTGTTTGAATCTCTTCTGTCTGGGCAAATATTTGATGGAAAACTCTTAGATGGCAAACAATGTAAGTATTTATATATACACATTTTAAAGTGGCCTTTCACTTTCTAACATCCTTCAAGTTACAGATTCGTGAGACCAGTTAAGATGAGCGAGAAAAGAATTGAAGAGTATATTGAAGGAAAATACGGGAAGCAGGGTCTTGATCGGTATGCTAAATTTGTAATTTCCCTCTCGTACATGCAATTTTGGACCTTCTGGATTTATCTCTTTTTGATAAGATATGTGTTTTTAATTTCAGACAGTATATTTAGTTTTAAATGCTTGTATAGAAGTCAGGTGCATGTGCACTATTTATGGACATCCAAGATATGTAAGGTGCAGTGTATGATCCAGGCATTTTCAGGCTATCTATCATTTAGATCATGTACTCGCTAATTCCTTTAATACTCTAGTTAGAAGGAATGAAAGAAATTATGCTTTTACCATGTTCTTTATATATATATATATATAATTATGAAAAAAGACACGAAGACTAACTAAAAATGGTTTAAGATTTGAACTGGAAATACTATGGTCAAATACTTCTTGACCCAGACAAAACTACTACCAAGAACCATACAAAGATTTATCCTTACAGAACAACTGGGTTAAAAGCTATACCCTCCAAATGTCCGTTAAATCTATAAAAATGAATTTGGATATCCTTCTTATCATTGTTTTAGACATTTGAATTGAAATGAGCAATAGGAATAGGTTGACACCATTCAAATCAACATTTTGAAAGGCCTTTGCTTGCTTTTTAACAGAAGAACCAATCGTGTATACTTTACCCACAGAAATTTCGGCAATAATTACATTTCCACTTGCAACCTCTTTTACCAGTTTCCACATGAACAATATTATAGAAAAGAGATATAGAAAAGAGATGGAAACATTGTTCAGGATAGTATTGGTCATGTGTTTATATACAGCTTTCCTAGGTGCCATATTAGGATGAATCTCATTCAATGCAATGTTCTGGATTGAGAAGCATCATTAGCAATCCCTTGATGGAAATGATGGTCACTCCAACCAATATGAGGAGGACAAGCCATGTTGTATTCCCATTCAAAAACTTGAATAGGCCATCTATAACCATCATATTCACCATGCTCAACTGGTGCAACACAAATCTGTTTAGAGGTTGGAGTATTTTTGTACCATATTTCCTTTGCTGCTAACATTGAACTTGTCCATGATCAATTCAAAAGCCAAAGTTGAATATCTTTGCAGATTTTCCGCTTTTACCTACAATAGAGAGAAAACCTGTGAATCACACCAAAAGCTAACTTTACCTGCAAATTAGGAGTCTCATGGATTCTTCCCAGTTGTACAATTTATGTATTCGGAGAATATAATGAGACTATGCTTTGATACAGTCCTTGTGAACTTTGGTATGTTTCCGTCAGTTGGATCTTTCCATTGCATTGCATTGTATGATATTATATTTTAATGCATATCCTGGAGTACATCCTTTGCACACTTCATTCAGAATGAAATCCGATTCAATTATATCTTAAAGTTTGTCAAAATCTATTTTTAAACCGGGTGCTTTCTAACCAGACTCAATTACCTATTGGATTCCTTCCCACGCGATAGTGAAGTTAGTGAGGATGGATATGCCTTTGATGAAGCCAGTTTCCTTATGTCTAGCTGTTCTAGAAAGCAACAATTTGATTCTTTTGGTCAAGGGAAATTTATGCAGTGTAGATTATTTATTCCCAAACAATCAGAGGGAACATATAAAAAGAACATGCAAACAGGAATGAACAGCAATTGTATAAAGAACATAATCATTTCATTATGTGCAAATGATACACATTACTCACAACAACATATTTTTCTGTGTCACAACACAACAAGATGATCCCATCTTCACCAACAATACCAATAGCACGACGACAGAATGATGATACAACAATACAACACTATGACGATGCTAATCAACTCCTCCCATATTGAATATATACAAAGAAAGAGGGTGTGGGGAGGGAGAGGAAGGAAGGGGGGCAAATGATGACAACTCCCAACCGTCACACCCTTGTACCTAACTACATAACAAATTTAAAATTAATTACACAAGACATTAGACACCACTATTTCTTATTACATTTGGGTGTTGTGCACATGCAATGACCTGTGATATGTACAAAATGACAAATGTTTGAAAAACACTTATCAACACTATGTACAAAAAAAATGAACTTTATTAACTCACTCTAGTGTTGCCTAAGATGGTGCTATGTCTGTTTGCTTGGTCTTATGTATTTGGTTGCCTAAATCTATCTCCTCCTCTAGACTTGTCGGTATCCTTGCTGACAAACCAACTAAACAATAGGGATAGAAGCATTGAACGATGTACTTGGATCTCTTGTCATCTTTTTGCTTCTTTCTCTTCCATATATCTTTTGTAACTGGTTGTACTAAAAATTACTTCTAGATAAACGTTGATCTTTGATTGCTTGCTCCACTTCATGCAACTAGCCGCATCCTAAGTTTGATGGGCAATACATGTCACCATCTGTGTCAGGGATCAAGGTGGCAGGAGTGGTAGCCCACTTGAAGGGTCATAAGGCAACATATTAGAAGGATAGAGATGAAAGCCATTTTTCAAGGTGAAGAACAGTTTTAGAAGGAAAACAAACACTTGACCAAAAACGTCATTTTGAGACCTAGTCCATTGCATAGTTGAGAAAATTGGAATCAGCACGGAATCGACAAATGATTGACTCAGAAAAAATCGGGAATCAGGAAAAAATTGGCACCGAAGAAAATGCAAGTTTTCATTGAAAAAATGTTTTTTTCATGCATATTACAGTGCATTAACATTATGCAAATAAAATATTGCAATAGAAGTAGTAATTCATGTTAGGACATCATACAAGGCTCAAGCTTTAACTACACATGAAAGTGACAAAACACATCTTGTATTGCTTATAATATGAAAAAGGTACAAGTTACAAAATGTGTCAAAATGCCTCAATAGGCCCACTATCTAGTCACTAGTATCTTGCAATTCCTTTGCCCTTTGCCCTAGCAGAAGATCTAGTCTCTCTTTGTTGATATGCCATTGCAGCTTCTTGTGCATGTGCCTCTTGTTGGTCCTTGGCTGCTATCTCCTCCACTAGGTCTTCAAAGTTTTGTAATTCATCCAGGGAGAAGAGAGGCTCTTTCTGCTGCTCCTGCATCTGTGATCCATTTAGATAATGGATCAATGTCACTTAGGTCAATAGGCTAAGTACTTGTTTTTTCAAAAGTTCTTTGGTGGAGACGAAGTTTAACTTGAAATATTGACAGCTGATAAATGGGCTTGCATACATCAGGCAACAATATTTACTTATTTAGTATCTACTTAAAAGGAGGAAAAAAAAAACCCTAAACCCTAAACCCTAGACTAGGGTTTAGGGTTTAAAGTTTTAAACTTCAAAGTTCAAACATTGACAAATCACAAAACTATTTGCAAACAGCCCTAATCTAGATTCTAAACCATGTTTCAACTTGGAAGAAAAAAAAAAAAAAAGAGTATTCAAAAGATTTTCTGACCTCGGATGAATCCTCTGGGTAGTTGTTGTTGGCTGCCGGATTCTTTCAAACCGCAATCCGCTCGCTCTGAGGATGCCCTAGTGTTTTTGGGTCGCGGTAGTAGCAGGTAGGTAGAGTCTTTTCCTTGTATGGAAGAGCGTAAGTTGAAAAAAGAGGGGAAAAAGTGAAGTTTTTGCTTAAATTGGCCATAGCCTCTACCCATGCGGTTGCGGTCAATTCTTTGCCAATTTTTTCAAAAAATCAGCAAAAACACGGAATGGTTTTTTCAAAAAATCGGCAAAGAATCGCCTAGTCAGCAATTTGACTCGGCAAATCATTGAATCGTCGCAGAATCGCGATTTTGACGATTTTTGCTACTATGGTCCATTGTGATTGTCTCTTCGAGCTGATTGTTTTGATATATAGCACCCAAACATTTTTTTGGACCATTACTAAAAATAGTAACTGCTAAAACAACACTTCTATTTTTAGTAAGGTAGTTCAGGTGGTCCAAATCACAAGTCCATGGCTGGAGGGACTAGAGGAGCAATGAGGGAGATGGAGCAAAACCAATTGAGTGAACAAATAGGGTTATTAAGTCAACAACTTACTAACCTACAAAACCAATTTGGACAAGAAGTTAAACATTTGAAAGATCATATGCAACTCTTGAAATCTGAACAGATTAAAGTGAAAACGGGGATTGAGGAAAAATTCCATGAGGTTGAAGGGCGTTTAAAAGGAGCCACTCATTTACACCAACAGATTAACAATGAAGGAATAGTTGGTAGTTCAGGAAATATGGATGAGGAAACACATCATGCTCTTTTTAATAATAATGCCCCGTATAAAATGCCCAAATTAGACTTTCCCAAGTTTAATGGAAAGGACCTTGATGGTTGGTTGTGCCAGGCGGATCAGTTTTTCAAACTCCACAATGTACCCTAATACTTATGGATCACAATGGCATCCTTTAACTTTGAATCTGAAGCCCTTCAATGGTATCAATGGGTGCAACATATGACTCCTGACCTTTCTTGGGAAGAATTTGAATCCCAATTACTCACTCGTTTTGGCCCCAGTGAGTATGAGGACTTTACAGGAGCTTTAACAAAATTGAAATAGACCTCTATTGTTCGTGAGTATTAGACTCAGTTTGAGAAGTTGGCTAATAGGACAAGGGGTTTGAGTGAAGGATTTTTTTAGAGTTGTTTTATCAGTGGGTTGAAGGATGATATCAAGGTCGAGGTAAAAATGTTCAAACCACAATCCATGATGCAAGCAATAGGATTGGCTAGGCTAGTGGAGGAAAAATTTATTGCTCAGAGGCATTCATCTAAATTTCCACAGGCCAAACCCTCATTTCCATCCAAGATCACATCGAATACAGGAAATAAATCTCCAACAATTAAGTGATTGACTAGGGAGGAAATGGATGCCCATAGAGCACAAGGGTTATGTTATAATTGTGATGAGAAATATTCTCTAGGGCATAAATGTGTACAACAGAAATTGTATCTGTTGGATGTGGATGATTCTACGGTAAATGAAGTACATGAAGAAGAAGTAGAACAATAGGAAGAAGAGCATCAGGATGAGGGTGAAGCACAAGAAGAACCACAACCAGAGATTTTAGTTCATGCACTTGCAGGAATCTTGACCCCTCAAACTATGAAGGTAGTAGGATATTTCAAGGGGCAAAGAATTATAATTCTTATTGATTCAGGCAGTACACATAATTTTATTGATCCTCGAGTAGCTAAGCAAGCAAACTACTACATACATTCTTGCAATTCTTTTGAAGTCATGGTGGCAAATGGAGGAACATTACCTTGTAAAGGGAAATGTCAAAATGTTAAGTTGAAGATAGGGGATTATGAACTTAAAATTGATATGTTCACACTTCCATTAGGAGGATGTGATGTTGTTTTGGGGGCACAATGGCTCCGTACCTTGGGAACAATAGCCTAGAACTTTGCCGAACTTTGGATGCAATTCACTCAGAATGGGAGGTCATACACTCTTCGTGGTTCACACGTGGGATCCTCGTAGGTTATCAGTTCAAGTCGAATGGAGAAATTATTAAAAAATCCTCACATGGGGTAGTAGCCCAATTGTTTGCAATCCAACCCTAAAATATTGAAGCAATCGAACCACAAGGGGATTTGCAACTCATTTTGACTAAACATAATGTTATTTTTATGGAACCTACAAGATTACCTCCATGTCATTCCCATGACCATGCAATCTAGTTGGTACTAGGAAGCTTGCCACCTAACATCAGACCCTATAGATACCCATATGCACTAAAATAAAAAATTGAGAAGTTGGTCCAAGAGTTATTGAAAATATGGGTAATTTGACCTAGTAATAGTCCTTATTCTTCATCGGTACTATTGGTCAGAAAAATATGGGTCATGGTGGTTGTGTATAGACTTTTGTGAACTCAATAAACTCACCATTAAGGATAAATTTCCTATTCCTGTGATTGATGAGTTGTTGGATGAGTTACATGGTGCCAAATTTTTCTCCAAGTTGGATCTCCGCTCTGGATACCATCAGATAAGGATCAAGGAAGAAGACATTCCAAAAACAACATTCAAAACTCATGAGGGCCATTATAAATTTTTGGTCATGCCTTTTGGCCTAACTAATGCACCTTCAACATTCTAGAGCCTCATGAACAATGTCTTCCACCCATTCCTTCACAAGTTTATTTTGGTCTTCTTCGATGACATTCTCATCTATAGTCACACTTGGGCAAAGCACCTGCAACATCTAGATCAAACTTTGCAACTATTGTAGGACCATCAATTATTTATCAAATGATCCAAATGTTCCTTTGGAATGCAGGAGGTCGAATACTTGGGGTATATTGTTTCACAGGAGGGAGTTAAGGTTGACCCCAAGAAAATTGAAGCTATACAAAATTGGCCTAAGCCACAAACTCTCAAGGCGCTTTGAGGATTTTTGGGTCTCATTGGCTACTACCAATGATTTGTACAAGGTTATGGAAAAATAGCAGCCCCACTAACTGCCATGTTAAAAAAGAACTCATTTATGTGGACAGCTCCAACAGAAAAAGCTTTTGCAGATCTCAAGGAAGCCATGATTTTGACACTAGTGTTAGCCACTCCCGATTTTTCCAAACCATTTATAATTGAAAGTGATGCTTTGGGCCATGGCATTGGTGTCATATTAATGCAAGAAGGGTGACCCCTAGCTTTCACTAGTAAGGCATTATCAGGAAAAAAATTGGGGAAGTCTACTTATGAAAAAGAAATGATGGCCATCCTCCATGCTGTTAATCATTGGTGACCTTATCTCATTGGGAGGCATTTCTCTATTAAAATGGACCATCAGAGTTTGAAATATTTTTTGGAACAAAGGGTATCTACTCTAGCATAGTAGAAATGGGTTTCAAAATTGTTGGGGTATGATTATGATATTGTTTATAAGAAAGGGAAGGAAAATATTGTGGCAGATGCCCTCTCTCATCAGTTTGAGGATCAGGTGACATTGTGTGCCCTCTCATCCCCACTTCCTCAATGGGTCTCCCAACTTCAAGAAGAAGTAACCAAGGACCCACCCTTGCAAACTTTGTAGGAACAACTCCAAAGGGATCCCAATTCACACATCGGGTATTCATGGGATGGACAACTGTTAAGATACCAAGCTCGCATTGTGGTTCCTAAAACTTCATCGCTTTGTGAGGACATCATGAGGGAAATGCATGCTTCACCCACCATAGGCCATTCAGGATTTTTGAAGACATATGAGTGAGCTAAATGATCATTCTATTGGGAGGGAATGAAAAAAGATATCCAAACTTTTGTGGCAGAATGTGAAATTTGCCAATGGATGAAGGGAGAAACGGTTCATACTCTAGGCACTCTACAACCATTACCAATCCCAAAAAATGTATGGACTGATATCTCCATGGATTTTATTGAAGGGCTTCCTAAATCTAAGGGAAAATTAGTCATTCTTGTGGTGGTGGACCGTCTCTCGAAGTATGCTCATTTTTGTTCCCTCGCCCATCCTTACCATGCCTCCACCATTGCTCAAATATTCATGGACTCCATTTTTAAACTCCATGGTATGCCAAAATCCATTGTGTCTGACCATGACCCCACCTTCACCAGTTTTTTTGGCAAGAACTATTTAAACTATAGGGAACGCAACTACGAATGAGCTCAGCCTACCATCCATAGACTGATGGGCAAACTAAAATTGTCAATAAATGCTTGGAAACCTACCTTCGTTGTTTTACCTCCGAGCACCCAACACAATGGGCTAAGTGGCTGCCATTGGCTGAATGGTGGTACAACACTTCATTCCACACAGCCTCCAGAATGACTCCTTTTGAGGCAGTTTATGGGTACCCACCTCCGTTTCCCTCTTCATATGTTCCTGGAAACTCTAAAGTTCAAGCGATGGATGCAACTCTTCAAGAACATACCCAACTCTTACAACAGTTGAAGGAGAACTTGGTTATGGCTCAAAACTAGATGCGACAATAGACTGATCAACACCGTTTAGAGCATAACTTCAATGTAGGTGATATGGTCTTCCTTCAACTCCAACCCTACAAGCAATCTTTAGTGCAACTTCGTGCTCATCAAAAGTTGGCCGCATGGTTTTATGGACCCTACCAAGTATTGCAATGGATTGGACAAGTGGCCTATAAGCTTGTATTACCACCTTCTTCCAAGATCCATCCAGTCTTCCATGTCTCTTGTCTCAAGAAGGTACTTGACAACCGCATTCAGGTCCAATCGACACTCCTTGAGTTGGATGATGAAGGCTCGATCATCTTGGAGCCTAACAACATTCTGGACCATAGAACCCACACTCTTCGTAACCACACCATCATTGAAGTCTTGGTCCAATGGTGGGGTTTACAACAAGAAGATGCCACATGGGAGTCTCTTCAACAACTTTAGCAACAATTTCCTCATCTCCAACTTTGAGGACAAAGCTTTTTTGAAGGGGATGGGCATGTTAAGACCCCATTCTAATATTATTAATAATTGTTTAGTCATGTGGTACTTTGGGCGCCTAGGCTTATGGGCCCATATGATGTAACCGTTATTTATTATAAAAAGACGTTATTTAAAGATGTAATGATTATTATTTAGGAGTTACTAGCTCGGGCCCCCACTTGCACGTGGATGGGAACCCTTGAGCATTAGGGTTAGGGTAGCCAAAGTCTATAAAAGAGCCAAGGGGGCAAGAGAAGAGACATCTCATATTTTGTTGTATCGAAGCTCTGCTTCTAAGGAGGTTGCCCCCTCGAAGAGGCTTGCGATTCTATAATGTGTTCTTGATTTCTGCAATATAATCTGTTGCATTTCTATTTCGTCTTGCAATATTGTTAATTTCAAGCTTATTTTCTGTTATTATTGCAATATTGTGTGGATGTGCTTTATTTTTATTGCAAGGTTCCTAACACGATGGTGGAACCAACAAGTCAGGAGGTGACGGCGATCAAGAAGGATCAATATATCGATCCCACGGTGTTGATGATTGAAGTAGGCAAGAAATCGACATTGATCCACATGGATCTGTTGGATCACAAGTTGATGCATGTAATTGTAGACAGAGGGTCTAGTGTAAATGTAATGCCATGTTAGGGAGCTCATTGGGGTTGGACAGGTGTACTTTGTGCATTACAAGCTTTCTTTTGCCAGTTTTCGAGGCCGTTTTGGGTATGCGAGCTCATGCTTACTATTTTTAGTAAGTACGTTTTCGGGCACCGACTTGGTCAGTGGACAAGGTGTGATGTTTATCTTGATTGGGAAGTCCGTTTCTTCACTCAATCGGTAATTCTTACCTCATTGGCAAATATTATTTAATTTTTGGCGTTATTTCCCTAAGTTAAATTAAATATTTAACTTATAACGTCAAATTAAATAATAAAGTAAAAGGACCCAAACATAAAGTATTAAAATGAAATATTTGATAAAGTGACTTTATTATTGGATGCAAAAGTGGACGTCCCACCTTGGGAAAAGAGATTAAAAGAATAAAAGAGTTTTGGGCTCATTTTGGAGGAGGGGGACTTGATATTTTCTTCTGTGGAGAAATACTTGCAGCAGCTTGCATGCAGGGGTTTCAAGCTTTGTGAGGACGGAAACCTTCACAAAGGACATTGTCTTCGGGTGTGGGAGATCATCCCTGGACAATTTGTTGGCAGTCTCATTCAGAGGGTGCACTTGAACTTTAACGGAGAAGAGATTTTCTGAGTTTAATGGAGGATGGCAGAGCTGAATAGAGTTATTGGAGGGTTCATCACACTTTCATTGTTGTTGTCACTTCTAGAAGTCAGCCGCACCATTTCTAGGGGGTACCGTACAGTTTGAAGGGGTTTAGTGAGGGTTTGAACTGGTAGCAACATTTATACTCCTTCAGAATCTCCTTGCCTTCATTTTCAGACTTGTTGCAGACTCGTTTCCAGCAAAGAAGAGACTTATTTAACTGGCCGTACCATTATGTGCATGCTGAAATACCTTGTGGAGCCACGTGGGGGTCTAAAGGATGATTCGCTGCCCTTTTGGAGGGGTTTTTGCATGAAAAGAGGCGCTTAGGGTGTGAGATTAATCTCTGGTTTGTTTTGGAGTGGAGAAGTTGATGGTTTAAAAGTTGTTCGTGTTTTGGTGAAGCCCAGTTTGACTACAGATAGACAACCGGATGACTGGAATTTCATTATTAACTAATGGGTATGTTTGAAAACATCATTTTTAGTGATTTGTAAATGAAGTACTGTAAACCACTCATTATTTGGGTTTAAATACAATATTTGGTGAAGTGGGTTTCAATTTCTGGCATCATATTGCACTGTATTTCTGTGTTTTTATTCAATAGCGACATTCTATTTAAATGTGTTAAGTGTTCATAAAAAACTAGTTCAAAATCAGAAAGCAGAAAAAAAAAAATCCAGTTTTGGGGTGGGACATTACAGTGGTATCAGAGCTGAGAAATTCCTGCCAGCCTGTACGGGTTTCAGAAAATTCATAGTTTGCAGCTTGGGAATGAGTAATGCAGTCGGGTACACACCAATACTATCGTAGAAGAAACAGATCAAACCCTAATATTGAGGACCCACTTGATTTGTTTGAAGGAGTAGAGAGGGTAGAAGTACCAATGGGTGACCGGGATAACAGAGAACAAAGAGAACCAAGAGAACCCACCAACAGGGAGATGTTTGCAGAGTTGAGCAGAGGACAGCGTGATTTGCAGCAGAGCATGGCACAATTGATAGCATTAATGACTCAGCAGGTCATGGGTAACAATGCCAATAACAACAACAACAATGGTGGGCAAAATGGGAATCACAGAAATAATGGGAATGGTGATGGATCTGTAAATAATAGGGCTGCTAATCAGAATTTCAGAGCTGGAACAGCAAACACTAGACCCTTAATACCCACCTTTCCACCTAGAAACAACCCACAGGTAGAGGTGGAACCCACTCAAAACGAGCTACAGGACCAAATCTTGCAAGATTGGAGAAATTCTAGTGAAGAGTTTCAAGCTGAGATGACTTTTCGTGAGTATGTGGACTTAAGGATGAAACATAGACCCCATAGAGGTGGGAGACATCAGAATCAGGACTTGCAGAAAAAAGTGGGTAAACTATCCATTCCATACTTTGATGGTTCAGGAAAGAGCACAGCGAGAGCATGGGTCCAAAAGTTGGACACTTACTTCCAACTTAACCCAATGCATGAGGAAGAAGCCATAAAATATGTTGCCTTGCATCTTGATGGATTAGCGCATGAGTGGTGGCATCATGGGATGGTCACACTTGGGCATGGACAAATTGATTCCTACACTGAGTTTACAGAGAGGTTGATAGAAAGGTTCGACAAAAAGGACCCAGAACTTCATTTCAAAGAATTAGCACAACTTAAGCAATGGGGTTCAGTGGAATCATATGTTGCTGATTTCCAGAGGCTCTCTGTTCTAGTGACGGATATTTCAGAAAGGAGGTTGATTGTGCTATTTATGGATGGACTAGCAGATCCATTGAGAGGGTGGATTAAGGCCCTCAACCCACCTAACCTACAAGAAGCAATCAGGAAAGCTCGAGACATGGAGTCCACAACTTCAAGGAGCAAATTTCAGACCAAGGGGTTTGGGTACAAAAAGGATAAGGATAAAAAACATTTTCAAAAAGACACTAACCAGCAAAGGAGTACACCAAACCGGTTGGACAGCGATCAGCTCAACGAGTTAAGAAAGAAGAAATTGTGCTTCCATTGTAGAAAACCTTGGGACCCATCACATAAATGCTCAGTTAAAGCAAAGGCCCAACAAATTGAGTATTTCTCAGCTGAAGAATCAGGTTCAGAAAATTCAGAACAGCAAGCTGATTTGGAGAGTAATGAATCAGAAAGTTCAGATGGGGAGGCTGAAAAAGAACATGAGCATGATGGTACAATAGCGCAACTTTCTAGCTTCCAGAAAGTTGGTTCTTTTAAGGTTCGTGGAGTACTTTGTGGCCAAAGGATCATCACCCTCATAGATACAGGTGCTACACATAACTTCATAGATGAGGGACTTGTAGCCAAGAGAGGGATTAAAACAGAAGAGTTTGAAGGCTTTAAAGTAATGGTTGCCGATGGATTCACACTTACATGTACTCGGAAGATTTCTAATCTGAGTATACAGTTGGGAGAGTATGAGCTGAAGGATGACTTCTATGTGGTTAGCATAGGAGATACGGATGTAGTACTTGGTATGCATTGGATGCGTACCCTCGGTGAATTCACAATGAACTTACGTACGATGGAGATGAAGTTTGAATCAGCAGGCAAACGGATAGTATTGAGAGGCATGTCAGATGGGGGAGCGCGAGTGGTCTCTGTCAGGAGAATGGAGAGGTTGATTAGACATGACCAGGTGGAGTGGGCAGCAGAGTGCATTCTTATGCCTACCAGTACAGAGCAGCAGAAGAGAGACTATCACCCTGACGTGCAAAGGTTACTATCTAAACATTCTAAGGTTTTCAGTGACATACCTCCTGGGAGACCTCCAGATCGTGGCATTGAGCATGTTATAGAGCTAGAGGAAGGGGCTAAGCCAGTTATTACCACACCATACAGGCATCCTAAACGACATAAGGATGAGATAGAGAAGGCTATTAAGGAGTTAATGGATATGGGGCACATTAGGCCAAGCAAGAGCCCCTTTGCTTCTTCGGTGGTGTTGGTGAAAAAGAAGGATGGGACTATGCGGATGTGCATAGATTACAGGGCACTAAATAAAAAGACAATAAAAAATAGATATCCCATTCCTCGTATTGATGAGCTCATTGATGAGCTGCATGGAGCATGCTACTTCTCCAAAATTGATTTGAGATCGGGCTACCACCAAATCAGAGTCCGAGAGCAGGATGTGGAGAAGACAACTTTCAGATGCCACTTTGGGCATTTCGAGTTCTTGGTTATGCCATTTGGCTTAACCAATGCACCAACTACTTTCCAGTCGTGCATGAACAGGGTGTTCAGTAGACAACTTAGAAAATCAGTTTTGATATTCTTTGATGATATTCTTATTTTCAGCAGGACATGGGAAGAGCACCTAAGGCACCTTGAAGAGGTGTTAAGCATCCTTGAGCAGGAGTCTCTATATGCCAAGGAATCAAAATGTGACTTCGGGATGACAGAGTTACTATACCTCGGTCATATCATCAGTTCTCAGGGTGTTAGAGTGGATCCCGAGAAGATCAAGGCAATCATGGATTGGCCGCCACCTACAAACCTCTCTCAGCTTAAGGGGTTTTTTGGCTTGTGTGGCTTCTATAGGAGATTCGTCAAGGGATTCTCACAAATTGCAGCCCCTCTTACAGATTTGACGAAGAAGGGGGCATTTATTTGGACAGAGTCAGCACAAAGGTGTTTTGATCACTTTAAGCAGGTAATGTGCACATGTCCAGTATTAGCCATACCAGATTTCTCTAGACCGTTTGAATTAGAATGTGATGCCTCCGGTGAGGGAATTGGAGCGGTCTTGATGCAGAATAAGCATCCCATTGCATTTGAGAGTAGAAAATTAAGGGGTGCAGAACGGAGCTATTCAATATATGATAAGGAAATGTTGGCCATCATGCATGCCTTGGCCAAATTCAGACCTTATCTTGTGGGAGGTAAGTTCATAGTTAAAACCGACCACAATAGTTTGAAATATTTTTTGAATCAGCATGATCTCAATGATAGGCAGCAGAAATGGGTAAGTAAACTCCAAGCCTATGACTTTGACATTGTATATGTCAAAGGGAAGAAAAATGTGGTTGCTGATGCATTATCTAGAAGACCATATTTGTGTTCCTTGGTTGAAATAACAGCAGATTGGAAAGTGAGAATTACAGCAGAATATGCCAAGAATACTTGGGCTTCTAGTATTATTGAGGGTACTTTGCATGATGACAGGTATACTGTGGTGAATGAATTGATTATCTACAAAGACAGGATACTTTTGGTACCCAATTCACAATTTAAATTGACAGTTTTAAAGTCCTTCCATGATACTCCTATGGCTGGTCACCCGGGATTCTTCAAAACATATAGGCAGATCCGGGAAAGGTTTACATGGAAAGGACTCAAAAATGAGGTCCTTAAGTATGTTCGGGAGTGCCCCATATGTCAGCAAAACAAGGACGAGCATACTTATCCAGTTGGTTTATTGCAGCCCCTGCCAATTCCCAATGAGAAATGGGAAAGTGTTTCCATGGATTTCATTACAGGGTTGCCCAAGGTGCAAGGGAAAGATTGCATCTTTGTTGTAGTTGACAGGTTGACCAAATTTGCTCACTTTTTTGCTATTTCAGCAACTTATACAGCAGCTCAGGTGGCAGATTTGTTTTTCAGGGAGATTTTCAGACTACACGGGTTGCCCAAAACCATTGTCAGCGATAGGGACAGCAGATTTCTGAGTCTCTTTTGGCAGGAGCTCTTCAGACTGAGTGGGACTGAACTCACTCCAAGTACCAGTTATCACCCGCAGACAGATGGACAAACAGAGATAGTTAATAAGTGGGTGGAAGGGTACCTTAGAAACTACATCTCAGGACAGCAAAAGGCATGGGTAAAATGGTTGCACCTCGGTGAGTATTGTTACAATTCTACTTACCACATGTCAATCAGGATGTCACCATTTATGGCTTTGTATGGATATGAGGCCCCTAGCTTCATGGACTTGCTCTTTGGAGACAGTAGAGTGCCTAAGGCCAGAGATTTACTGCAGGACAGCCAGGATATAATGAAATCTCTGAAGGAAAATCTACAACAGGCACAGAATCAGCAGAAGTTATATGCTGATCAGCATCGGATAGAGCGCAGTTTTGAGGTAGGTGACATGGTCTACCTGAGATTACAGCCATATAGGCAATCCACTCTCAAAAAGAGTGGAGCAGAAAAACTTAAGCCACGGTTCTATGGCCCATTCAGGATTTCTAGGAAGGTTGGGGAAGTGGCTTACGAATTGGAGTTACCGGCCGATAGCAGAGTGCACAATGTATTTCACGTATCACGTCTCAAGAAGGCGTTGGGTCATAATGTAGTTCCTTCGTCTGTGTTGCCGCCTTTGGATGAAGAAGGGAAGCTTGTTCTTATTCCGGAGGCCATCATTGATATCAGGGAACGCACTCTCAGAAGAAGAGCAATCAGAGAATATTTGGTCAAGTGGAAAGACCTGCCGGTTGAGGATGCTACATGGGAAAATGAGCAGATTCTACAGCATCCAGAGTTGCAATTGCTTGAGGACAAGCAATTTTGGGAAGGGAGGACTGTAATGTCCCCTTTCTAAGCAGTTAATTATATTGAGGAGGTTAGCCTACTCACGGGCTTCCGTAGGCTAATATTTTGTGTTAGGGAGCTCATTGGGGTTGGACAGGTGTACTCTGTGCGTTACAAGCTTTCTTTTGCCAGTTTCCGAGGCCGTTTTGGGTATGCGAGCTCATGCTTACTATTTTTAGTAAGTACGTTTTCGGGCACCGACTTGGTCAGTGGACAGGGTGTGATGTTTATCTTGATTGGGAAGTCCGTTTCTTCACTCAGTCGGTAATTCTTACCTCATTGGCAAATATTATTTAATTTTTGGCGTTATTTCCCTAAGTTAAATTAAATATTTAACTTATAACGTCAAATTAAATAATAAAGTAAAAGGACCCAAACATAAAGTATTAAAATGAAATATTTGATAAAGTGACTTTATTATTGGATGCAAAAGTGGACGTCCCACCTTGGGAAAAGAGATTAAAAGAATAAAAGAGTTTTGGGCTCATTTTGGAGAAGGAGGGGACTTGATATTTTCTTCTGTGGAGAAATACTTGCAGCAGCTTGCATGCAGGGGTTTCAAGCTTTGTGAGGACGGAAACCTTCACAAAGGACATTGTCTTCGGGTGTGGGAGATCATCCCTGGACAATCTGTTGGCAGTCTCATTCAGAGGGTGCACTTGAACTTTAACGGAGAAGAGATTTTCTGAGTTTAATGGAGGATGGCAGAGCTGAATAGAGTTATTGGAGGGTTCATCACACTTTCATTGTTGTTGTCACTTCTAGAAGTCAGCCGCACCATTTCTAGGGGGTACCGTACAGTTTGAAGGGGTTTAGTGAGGGTTTGAACTGGTAGCAGCATTTATACTCCTTCAGAATCTCCTTGCCTTCATTTTCAGACTTGTTGCAGACTCGTTTCCAGCAAAGAAGAGACTTATTTAACTGGTCGTACCATTCTGTGCATGCTGAAATACCTTGTGGAGCCACGTGGGGGTCTAAAGGATGATTCGCTGCCCTTTTGGAGGGGTTTTTGCATGAAAAGAGGCGCTTAGGGTGTGAGATTAATCTCTGGTTTGTTTTGGAGTGGAGAAGTTGATGGTTTAAAAGTTGTTCGCGTTTTGGTGAAGCCCAGTTTGACTGCAGTAGACAACCAGATGACTGGAATTTCATTATTAACTAATGGGTATGTTTGAAAACATCATTTTTAGTGATTTGTAAATGAAGTACTGTAAACCACTCATTATTTGGGTTTAAATACAATATTTGGTGAAGTGGGTTTCAATTTCTGGCATCATATTGCACTGTATTTCTGTGTTTTTATTCAATAGCGACATTCTATTTAAATGTGTTAAGTGTTCATAAAAACTAGTTCAAAATCAGAAAGCAGAAAAAAAAAAAATTCCAGTTTTGGGGTGGGACATTACACCCGATCACTGTCTGAATCATCATCTCTATAATGACTTGCTGCCTGTTTTATTTCGCCCTCTAAGTTGAGAGTTCTATCAAAGGCTTTCTGATAGGTGGTGGGTGGTACTACCTTCATCTTCTTCTTGTATTTAGGCAGCAATCCATCAAGGAACCATCGCTTCTGCAAACCATCTACTGGTTTTACCTCCATCTTGTCGATTAGTTCCTTTAGTCTTTTGTTGTATGACTTGACATCTTCATCCTTCTTTTGTTTTGTGGAATAAATTTCTCCAATAATTTTTGTATCATCTTGGAGAAATCTACATTCCTTTGTGATGTAGTCTTTAAATCATCTCACATCATGAAGGGTTGATCTCTCTTCAAATGCTAATCCATTGCGATCCCTTGCAATGTAGCCGAAAATAGTCTAAGCGACGATCCTTCATCGTCGATTCCATTTGCTCGCCATATTGTTTCACATGTACCAATATGGCATTATGTGTCCTTTTCATCTAGCAGAAATTACGAACATTTTTGTTTGCTTGTTATGCAATTGTATTTGTGCTTGACTTGTGTCATCCACACCACTAGGTAATCTCCCCGGCACTTGTACAGACGTTACTAGCTATTCCTCCTTGTTTCCTTATGTACTCTCCACAACGCATCCTTCACCACTTGCACCGACGTTTTCTTCAGTCCGATCTTTGTTTGCTTGATGCGTATCAACTGACACGTCATTCTCTGTTGTTAGAAACAACGTTGCCTTTGTGCTTGACTCGCGTCCACACCTCTAGGCAATATCCCCCGCACTTGTATCGACGTTACTAGCTATTCCTCCTCATTCCTTATGTATTCTCCACGACGCATCCTTCACCACTTGCACTGACATTTTCTTCAGTCCGATCTTTGTTTGCTTGATGCGTATCAACCGACACCTCGTTCTTTGGTGTTAGAAACAACATTTGTTACCTTTCACCTTCCTCACTCGAACTATCCTCCACTCGAGTACTCCATACACATTCTACCTTTGGTTCTTCAAGTTCTGTCAATCTTGACTGTAGTACTTCATCAACATCTTTTTCGTTGTTGTGCAATCCTTTAACTCCGTACTTGTTGGCTCTCGATTCCTTCACGACCACATCTCCCATGTCTTTGCGACAAGTTTTCTGTTATACATTTCTCCAAAACTTATGCGATGCTAGTTCGAAATTTAAACGACGACGACGCCAAATGTAGCACAGTGGTGAGTACTCCAACGTTTAGAGGAACAAATATGATAGATCTAGGAGTCAACCAAAACTGCAATCATCACCAACTTCCATTTGTTCTACAACTGTTGACACTCTACTTGTACAACTGTACGACAGTCCACTTGATCCATTTGAATGGCAGTGACTCCACTTGTATGACAACCTTTGTCAGCAAGACTTGTACAACACTCTCCAATGACACTTCTCCTATGACACTTTCAATAGCACTTTTTGTATGACACGCTGGACTGCAAATGTTGGTTCCAACCTACACATAGAACTTGACAAGAACAATTTTAGATCTACTAGGCTATAGTAATAGCATCACACACAAATATACATAGTCATACAGATGAAGGAAAAATGGTATTTGCATTACTTATGCCTATATGACACTCTCTAATGCTACAAATGAATACCTTGGATACAACTATAGATATAGACCTCCTGATCATGATACCTGCACAAATGAATGGGGGGTCCTATTTATCATTGAGGGCTCGTAGTTAACAAGTTTTGTCGCTCAGGACACCTCATCTAACTGCCCTCCATTCACACATTCTAATTACATGCTTAATATCGTACATTACAAACTTGCATTATCCAATGCTTACATCATCACCTTGATGTAATTACACTATAAAATTACATTTCATACATTTGTGCATATTACACTTATTTGACATTTTACATTAGTTTGTTTGAGGCTGTTCAAAACTAGCTTGTATAGAGAAGAAGAGGGGATGACAACATCACTTAACACCTATGAGGTAGGTGAGTCAAGTTGCATGATAGAGGAGAGAGAATTGATGAACACGTGCACTGGAGAGAAGGAGAAGGCACCATATGCCTCAATTTTTGCAAAGTACAATGTTCGCAACATGCAGATTGATGGGAAGCCAACACACCACTTTAACACAATGGAGATAGCAAAAGAATTGACACCATCAAGTATGGACTACAAATGGTGTAACTGATCCTATGACAACTCTTGTTCCGACAAGTCAACCTGATCCCAAAGGACCTAGGACGTAGTCAATGAGGATGTTGACCGATCTAAAGGGGAGAGTAGATGTAGGCAATGTAGAATGGTGATGAGTACTTCATCGTTTTGAGGAACAATTATGATATGACAGATTCAATAGTCAACCCAAACTGCAATCATCTCCCACTTGTACAACAATTTGCTTGTACGACAGTTGCTTCCACTTGTGTTGCAAGTGACTTGTACGACAAACACTTGAATGATAGTCCACTCATTCCACTCGAACGACAACCTTCATCGGCAAGACTGGTACAACACTTCTCATTGGCACTCCTTGTACGACAACTCCTCTCATATGGTACTCCTCGACAACACTCCTCGTACGACAACTCTAGCCGGCAACTCAAATACAACCTACACACAAAACTTGGGAGAACAACCTACAATCTACTTGCTATAGCAATAACATCACACAAAATGTATATATAGACACATAGATGAAGGATGAGCAGTATTGCATTTACTCCTACCTGTACGACACTTGCATTACAGATGATACAAGATCATGGACGATGCTCTTCAGTGATAGATCCCTTGGATGGATCGTAGATCTCTCGGATACCTACACAAATGAATGGGGGGTCCTATTTATCCTTGATGGTTGGTACTTAATAGCAACTACTGCCCAGGACACCTCATCTAATTCCCGTCCATTCACATATACTAATTACATAGATAATGTCGTACATTACAAACTTGCATTATCAAATGCTTACATCATCACCCTTGATGTCAAACAACATTACATTACAAAATTGCATTTACATTTACATTTCATGTACATTTGTGCACATTTGCACTTATTTTACTATTTACACTACTTTGAGGCTCATCAAAACTAGCTCTTACATCTGCCCTCCCCTTTAATTTGGTTGACGTCCTTGTTGATGATTGCCTTTGCTCTTGGGGAGTCGAGTTTTGCTGAGATTGAGATCTGAGAACAGGTACACCTCCAAGCTCTTGGATTTGCAGCTTCAAGGTCTCATTCTCTCCTGTCAACATTTTTGCATAGATTTGGTATCAAGTCCACTGTAAACCATAGTGATGACATTGTGATTTCAGCTGTCCAATCAACTGTTCTTGTTCCTTGTGTGCTTTCGTCTTTTCCTCAACCTCCTTTAATGCTGCTAGTTCTACTTTGACATCCTCCTATACTTGCCGAAGTCGTTCCTTCATTACCTACAATTTCTCCTTCAGCTTCAGGCTAGAAACTGTCTACTAGAACTTCTCCCAACAACAACTAACCATTGGATCAAGTATGTCAAGAAATGCTTTCTTGCATATGATCTCACCAACTCAAGTGCAAGTTTGACATACTTTACTCTTGATTCCTTCTCAGGAAGGGCTGTCAAACTCCCTTCGTCCACATACACTTGTGCTAGATGCTAGAGTGCTTGGGTCTCTTTTGGCAGGTTCTTCACTCTCAACATTGATGTTACACGGCCAGTTTCTAGCTCCCATGGTTACATCTAATGGATGTTAACAAGCTTCTTCATTCACTCCTCTTCTTGAGCCCAGTGCACCAACATGCCTAGTTCATTCTTCACTTTCAATTGCCATTGTTGCCAGTCTCAAATACAACCAACTCGGAACTCCATGCGCACTCTCTCCAGTGCTCCAGTCAACTTATCAAAGAAGGTATCAACATGCTTATTGATGCTCTCATGCGGAACTAGAGGTCTCAAATTTGACACTTCTAGAATGAAATGCTCGCTAATCTCTTCAACCAGTTTTGTGTCAGTGTCATCTCCGGTGGTAGTCTCCTCCCTATCTTCCCCACCAATACTTGTTAGGTTGATTGGTCATTTGGCTGCCTTGCCCTCCTTTATCACCTGGCCCGCATTAGTAGTTCTTCCTTCTGCAACCACCACTTCCTATCTCCTCTCTAATTCTTCTGATGGTTGGCTACTTTCTCCTTCTTGCCAAATTCGAAACTGTGATGCGTCCTGTTTGCCCTTATCCCTCTTTTCTTCTGGCACAACTGAACTTGGTGCCAACTCTTCTACTATAGATGTGATCTCAATACATGCATCCTTGTCAAATGGAGGTGATCAACATGGATCCGCTTGTTGCACTAACTGCATTAGTGTATTATCAACACTATCGGGTGAGTTGACATTCTCTATTCGCATGTTCCCCACACATCGTCCTTTTGCATGTGGGGATGCTTGCACTACGTCCTCAACAGTTTGGATCTCCTCGTCCACATCTACAACATGTTCCTGTGCCTGTTGTTGTGCAGTCCTCTCCTTTGGCTGTTGTGTTCTCTTGGCTTACACCGCCTACGCAACAAACTCCCTTGGCTGTTGTTCTCCCACTGCAGCCCTATCTGAAGTCAATCTCCTGGTAATCGAATCAGTACTTGCAATGCCTTCTTGCACAATCTGACTCCTTGGCTTTGCAAGGACTTCCTCTTGCGCTACCTCCTATGGTATCCTATGCATCTTGCTTTGACCCTCCATCGTTTGTTGTGCATTGCCACCTCTTATTGTGGCCTGCTTTGGGGGTTCCATCTATGACTCTTGCTGGTCCTGCTTATGCTACAATTGGGCTCCCGTCCACTGCTACTCCAACCTCCTATGCCGCTTTTTTTTCCAAACTAGCTCCTTAGCATGTGACTACTACTTAGCTTCCTTTAAATCCTCACTTCCCTCATCTCTCAAGGCTTCTCGAACCTTCATCTCGAAATACTCTTCTTCTTCTTCATCAGAGTGCTTGGCTTTGTCAGTGGCATCACATGAATCCACCTGAATATGCTCGGTGCATGTTGTAGGATAGTGGTATCCCAATGGTGGAGGAACAAAATCACAGATTTAGAGGCCAAGCAAGATTGCAGTCAATGCAATTTCACAATGGCTCATCATGCATTTTCTACATTAGTCAAGTGACAATGCACTTGTACTATAGGTTTGGTCTTCACTTGTATAGCAAGTGCTTGTACAACAACACTTGAACAATAACTTAGCAACTCACTTGTACGACGGTTCACTCACTTGAATGGCACGCTACAATCCACTTGTACGGTGCTTTCCATAGCTCCACTCGTACAACGCTTTGGAATGCAACTTTGTCATACAATGATCTAGCTACAACTCTTCCACACCTACACACAAAACTTGATATACATTATACACAGTCTACTAATCTACCAGACTACCAACAACATCAATATCATACAAAACTCATGTATCACACAGATGAAGGATGAATCATCATTGTATTACTTAGCCTGTACGACATACATTACAAAACAACTGCCTTGGCAATACAATGCACAACGGATACATAGATTGTACAAGACTAATGCTCTCTTGTACTCTCCTTGTGTCCTCATACTACACATGTGGTCTATGGTGCCCTCATGGTATTGCACAAATGAATTGGGGGTCCTATTTAATTGTGGGGTTTGGCAATTGCCAACAACTGCCATCTAGGATACCTCACCTATAAATGTTTCCCCGTTCGCATGTGCATTACGTACATTGCTGCTCATTACATTGTATTTGCAATTAATCAACAATGACATCATCACCCTTGATGTCCAACACCATAAAATTGCATTACATTTACATTTTATTTCATTTATATTTACATTGACATTTACATTTCATGTGTGTTTAAGACTTATTACTACTACTATATACACTTTCTTTGGCTTGTTGGAACTGGCTCTTATACATGCTCTGGAATCACCTGAGGGGGATTCAGCCCTGGAAATTGCAGCTTCTCCTATGTCATACCATTCATCATCAACGCAATGGCGTGGAAAGCCATAGAAAAGTTTTTGGTGTACCACATCAGAAAATTCTTGATGCGGCTCGACAAGTATGATTCCCAATCATATGCTACGCCTACTATGATTCCTTCCATGTATGGTATGAGCTAAGTGGGCATCTTTAAGGCTGCTTGTTCTTAAGAGAGTTTTGACATGATCACATTCATGGCGCATTGCAGTTCATTTGTCTTCAACTGCTGCATTTTCAGTACACAACTCCCATGCTTCAACAAATTTTCAGCCTCTAGACTAAGATCGGTAACCTCGTTTATCAAAATTTTCCTACCAATGGAGATCAAACGCCTCCACCGATACATTAGAATTCAGCAATCTGAAAGTTTTCCGAAAATTGTTGGGGGAGAATACTACCCAAAACTCCTTGTTACCAATCATCAATCTACATTAATGATGCTCTGAATCATATGTTTTGGAGATTTTGCAGCAAAAATAACTTGAAAAACTCCTTGTCATCAATGACTTCAATAACATCATGTTTCTTTCCATCTCTCCTCTACGTCAAGGTTGGGGTATTGGTTCGCCTTCTTTGCTTGACCCCATGTAACTACAAGCACATTGTTCTCTTTTTGTTGTTGGTTCGTTTGAGGCTCTTCAATGTCAATGAAAATTGACATTTTGTGAGTTGCTCGAGCTCGCCTGCTTTAGACAGTTTGCCTCTTTATGACTACCCAATCCACACCAACAACACATCAAGGTGTTGTTATTTCCAAAATTGTCTTCGACTAGTGGGTTTTGACAATTGCATGCGAAGTGCCTCCACTCTTGGTGTCTTCGACACTAAATAATTGGTCTGCCTTCCTCATCCTGTTGCAATTGACTTTGTCCTTGTTGCAATTGTCTTTCTCCTCGGTAGTTGTTTCTATGTCCATCGCTCGTTGCTGCTTGTCCATTCTTCAACATGCTTGGTTTTTCATCCTTGGCTTCTTGATGCACTGACAACGTCTAATGTCTCGAACTCCTTATGTTGAATGAACAGTCTCCAATCATGTGCCCTTTCACTTCACAAATGTTGTGGGAGGCGTTCTTTGGGCAAGTAATATTTGTGTCCTGTTGGTTACGGATCTGCCACGGGAAAGGGTTTGGTTTGTCTATGCGCCCTAGACCCGCCCAACAGATTGAAAGGCCAGAAGGATGGGATGCCTTCCGTGCCAATCTCCAGAGAAGGCTGGCTTCTGTACCACACTACACTGGGGGGGTTTAGATTAGGGAACTGGAAAGAGATTGGGAAATTGCTGAAAAAGACGGGAAATATGGCCACAGGCCAGATGGTTCCTAAGGGGAAGAACAAGCAGCACAATTACTAACTTCTACTTAGATCAATAGCAATCAATATCATGAATATAACAGAAACTAAAACTGTAACATTTTCTGATACGTATCCTTCAATAATTCCAGATTTCGCCCTTTATCACACACTTAAATCCAGATTGCAGAATTTACTGTATGCAAATAAAGAAACAAAATTAACAGAAATAATCATAGAAGGCATCATACACAGAAAAGGAGTCCAGAATTAGAACCAGGAGTCTTAATATTGATGCAGAATCCAAGTACAGCAGCTTTCTAGCAAAATGTTCCCCCCGATTACATTACATTGGGTGGCTTTTATAGAAGAATTTCCCCCGGATTACATTAATGTTCAAACCCTAAAACTGGCGGAGCAGTTGAGATTTGACCTCTGCCAGATGACAGAGCATCCATGGAATGCGGCTCACCCGTGTTTAGAGCGGCTCCGGACGGGCGTTGCAGTTGGGACAGCATGTCTCATTAATACGGTTGGTGGAACTCGCCTCTAGAGGATTTTTCGGGAACTGACAGCGCCGCTTCGACGGGATGGGTAGGAGACCCAAACTCGTGCGCCATGGAGGCGCATTAAATACCCACCTAACTTCTCTTTCTCGGGAAGCGCGCCCTCCGGATGCAGTCTTAGCATTAAAAAACGCTCGACGAAACTTTGCTGGAAATCGTGCCCGAAATGCAGTTCTTCGCTGGAGTTAATGCCTAAAGCTGGGAGTTCGCTGGATTTCTGGGCAAACTTGAGCATTCTGGATTTCGGTAGCGAAGTTGAGCATTTTGGGCAAACTTGAGCATTTCCCGTGCCTTAGCCAATTTTCCAAGCCCGAAGCTGGGGGTTCCCTGGGTTTCGGGAGCGAAATTGAGCATTCTGGATTTCGGGAGCGAACTTGAGCATTCTGGATTTCGGGAGCGAACTTGAGCATTCTGAGCAAAGTTGAGCATTCTGGGCAAAGTTGAGCATTCTGGCCATGCCTTAGCCAATTTTTCAAGCCCGAAATGGGCTTTTGCTGGCTCTGCTTCCCGGGGCCATAACTTTTGATCCGCTTCTCCGATCACCTATTATAATATATCGCCAAAAAGCTTGCAAAAAGATATGCAATGACGAAATATCCAAAGATCATTTCATCCACTTTATCATCCTCTTTTATGGCCCGTGAAAATGCCAACACTGTTGCATGCTCTTTGCCGCTTTAAAGCTTCATACTTAGGCAAAATTTTGTCAAAAAATTTAATGTGGCAAAAATGCCAACATGTCCCCCTCCGTTTTACAATTAGAACTACAAGTATCTTGCCTCTCGTTTTCCTCCTTTGTATCCCGTGTCATCCTTTCCAGGTCCTTCCTCATGGCCTAGATTGCCATGTGCAAGTCATCACGGTCACTATCGGAATCAAGTTCTTTGTAGTGACTTAGGCTTGTTGCCGTTTGCTTTGCTTCACTCTCCAATGTAATAGCTCTATTATATGCATCTTCATAAGAAATTGGTGGTACTATCTTTATCTTCTTATATTTTGCTAGCAACCCATCAAGGAACCATCGCCTTTGCAGTCCATCTATTGGCACAACTTCTATCTTGTCAATGAGTTCCTTCAATGTTCTATTATAGGATTTGACATCCATGTCCTTTTTCTACTTCATGGCATAAATTTCTTTGATGATCTCAATATCATCTTGGAGTCTTCTAAATTCTTGGATAAAGGCTTTTGTCAATTCTTCCCATGATGCAAAGTGTCAATCTCTTGTATTCTTCAGGTGCCAATCCATTACGATTCCTCGTAGTGTTGCCAGAAATAACCTTAACCATGCTTGTTCATCTTCTACTCCGTTTGCTCACCATATGGTTACATAGGTTCCTATATGGCATTCTGGGTCTTCTTTTCCGTCACCCAAAAATGGTAGGCACTCTTGCTTGCTCGCAGCCGCTGCAGCTTGCTGCATAGTCACCATAGGTGGCTGCTGTTCTTTGGGTCATTCTTCGTCACTTGTCATTTCCTCGCCTCGCGCACTACCACCAGAAAACAATCTTTGACCGATCTTAGCAGTTCGCAACCTACTTTGCGAATATACATGTATTGGTTCTGGCATGGTTGAGAAAATCACCAAAAAATCACGATTTGAGCCAATTTTTCCGAATTCACAGCATAGCTGATTAAATCTGCATCCGAATTGCAATTTTCCAAAAAGTTGCGGATTTTTTGAAAAAATCGACAAAGAATCATGAATTTCACCGAAAAATTGGCCGTGGTCGCATGGGTAGAGAAAATGGCATAAAAAGTTTTTTTTTGCATTTTGCCTCATTTTGCTTCTTCCAAACTTGAGAGAGAGGTCTGCCTACCTGCTACCACACCAAACAAAACCCTAAAATGCATCCTAATAGTATATTTTTTGGAGTTTGAAGGAATCCGACAGCCACCAACAGCCGCCCAAAGGATTCATTTGAGGTAAGAAAAATTCTTGCAAACTGATTTTTTTTCTCTTATTCTATTCCAAGCATGTTTTTTTTTAAGTTTAAAACCAAATGCAACAAACTAGGGTTTAGGGTTTAGGTTTTCTTGTTAAAGTAATTATTTGTTGTTATTTGCTGCTTTTAATATGTATGCAAGTCCGTCTTTTCAGCTGTCAATTTTTAAACTTCAAACTAGGGTCTAGGTTTTTTTTTTTAAAGTAATTGTTTGCAAGTCAATCTTTTCAGCTGTCAATCTTTAAACTTCAAACTAGGGTTTAGGGTTTAGGTGTTTTTTTTTGAAGTAATTGTTTGTTTTTATTTGCTGCTTGAAATATGTATGCAAGTCTTATCTTTTCAACTATCAATGTTTAAACTTCAAACTAGGGTTTAGGGTTTTGTTTTTTAAAGTAATTGTTTGTTATTTGTTTCCATTTGCAGCCATAGGAAAACGTCAACGACAATATGTGTGCTCAACAAGATGTGTTTTGTCACTTTCATGTGGAGTTTAAGGCTTTAAGCTTATCACTTGCCATTTTCATGTGTAGTTTAAGCTTGTATCACTTACAGTATTAATAGTTGATTTGTATAATGTTAATTCATTGTGATATGCATGAAAAAATCTTTTTTTAAATGAAAATTTGCATTTTCTTCGGGTTTTTTTTTTGTCGATTTTTTTCCCAATTTTTCCCTACTCCCGATTTTTTCATATTCATTTGCCTTGCTGATTTTTTGCCGATTTTGCTTTTTTGAACTATGGGTTCTACTCTACTTGCCCAAGCACTCTCCCGCATTTGTTATGGTGCCTGAGTCCTGTCCTTTGCACCTCTCGGCAAACTCCCCCTCTCTTGCTTCAGCGTTGCCAGCCAATCGTCGTCTCCACGTGCTCTCTCCATGTTGGCTCTTCCACTTGCATGAATGTTCTCTATGGTCTCCGCCTTGTTTGCTTGTGTGTTTCCTTCAATTTCCTCTGTTGTTAACAATGTTTGCCACCTCTCATGTGTTTGTTTTGATTCTCCTCCCCTCGCGGGCTCAACACACGTTAAACTATTGGCTCCTCAAGTTCGGTCTCTTGAGACTTCATTACTTGGTTGGTGTCAATTTGCTCAACGCCTTGTTGCTGAGCGATCCTCATGCTTCTTCTTATAGGAATTTGACTATCTTCGCGACCTTGTCTTCCACGTCCTCGTGGTAGTGAATCTGTCATTCACCACCCTCTTCACGCGTGTTGATCCTTCAACTTGACCCACTTCAATTCGGCAATGGCAATGAGGCCAAACGTAACATGAGGGGTAAGCATTCTAGAAATAGAGGAATAGGATGACAGATGAAGGGCCAAACAAGATTGAAGTCAATGTAGTTCTACTCATCAGTCTACACTAGAACGACATCAAACTTGACTAGTATGACAATCACACTTCAACTAGTATGGCACTCACATTGGAACAACCATAGTCACCCTACTAGAACGACACACTCAATAACCACTAGAATGACACTCTCGGTAGTTCTACTTGTTGCCACATTTTTGATAGGGGCGTAAATTTTATCAGGTTGTTGCCACTCTCCTTCTTCTCCGTTCTTTCCTCATATGTTATGGTGATTTTCCTTGGTGCTTCTGCAAGGTGTTCTGTTTTCGGTCCCCAGCTTCCATCAGGTCTAATGCCATCATCGGCATAAAAATTGTAAAATTTTACTAAGTGTTTCCCCCCTTTCCCAATATCGCTGTTTTTGTTGCGCGATTTCTGGCGAAGATGGGTTTTTGAGCGACTAAGGGTCGTGTTTCAAGGTGGCAGATTTGCCTAAGTCCTTTGAACCCGAAGTCGCTACCGCGCGCACTATCCGCCCGTCGCTATGGCACGTTTCGAGCGAAAAGGGGCACCAGAGAGGAGTAGGCGGGCTCGAGATCGCCGTCGCGAAGAGAAAAGCTGCCTAGCGCGCAGGAGTTTCCAGCGCTTTTGAGCTTGCGAGGTTGCTAAGGCTTTGAGCCCGAAATCGCTGTCGCTCTTCCCCAAACCCGAAATCGCTCGACTTTCCTAGCGACATCCAGCAAAGAGGTTTCCCCGAGCTCGAAATCGCCAGCGCCAAGCAGAAAAGCCCGAAATCGCTCATTTTGTGAGCGCTTTCGAGCTCAGGCCAAAGGTTGCCTTGAATCATCATTCCCAAGATCGCCTTCGCTCTTTAGCGATTCTGGGCGCATCTTGCCTTTTCAGCGATTTTCGGCTGTTGTCAAAGAGAGCGTTTGGGATGTCTTTCCCCTCTTCTCCAGGTCAGATTTTGGAGTTCGCGCTGATTAGACTTTGAGAAAGAGTAGCTGAGCATTGAAAGATAATTGTACCCCATCTACCAAAGCTAGACGATAGCCCCCTTTTCAGCGACCAAGACTGTCAGAAGTTGTACGAGATCAAGTGAGAGCATACTGCAAGTACAGGGATGGCCTACCAAGATCAAATCTCTCCCCTTTTTGCAGCTTTTGCAGCTTTTGGCAGGTTTGGGGATCTGCGCTTCTCATTGTAATTGGGAGGGAAAAATGCTATAAATAGCAAGTGCGTCTCATTGTAAAAGGGGGGAAAAAGGGGATATCTTGCTAAGAAACTTCTCTAAGCTGTACATCTGCTCTTAATACAAAAGTATACTTGGCTCATTAGTTGCGTCTATCTTGTATGCTGCCTTTCTTTAATATTTCTGCTTCATGTTGCTTATTTTTCTGATTGCTGTCATTCTGCATATCTGGATCTCAGCATTGGCAATTAAGTGTATTTGGAATAAGATAGAAAGGATACATAGGGTAGGAAAGTGCTAATGTTTCTAGGTATACATTGTTTTGATTGTTGTTGGTAAAAGCGTCTGGTTAGTAACTGTGCTGCTTATCTCCTTCACCCGAAGTACATCACATTTACATCTCTTTCTGCACTTTTAAATCTCTTTCAGCACCCTAAACTAAATTAAAAACCATAGGAAGCCGGCCTTCTCCGGAGATTGGCACGGAAGGCATCCCTTCCTTCCGGCCTTTCAATCTGTTGGGCGAATCTAGGGCGCAAAGACCTAAAACCTTTCCTAGTGGCAGATTCGTAACCAACAGTTTCTCTGGCACGCCCGGTGGGACCCGAAGGTTTCCCACCCCAAAACAGAATCGAAGCATCGGTGTTCGCTTCATTGTGTTAAAATCAGAACACTGGCGACTCTGCATTACCTGAATATTCTCTGAGTCTGTAAGACTGGTCCAATACCAAAAGTGCCTTCATGCATACGAGAAGGTGGAGAGCTAGGAATCCGGGACAAGAGCCCGAGTTTTACGAAATCGACATCAACGCCGCTGGAGAGCACCCGAGGGTAGCCGATTACCAAGCTCAACAAGAAGTGGAACCTATAATTGAAGAAGTGGAAGAGATAGAGGAGGTTGAAGAGGCTGAGATCGAAGAACAACCTACAACCTCGGACGATACTGATACCGACTATACAACCGATCAGCTCGAAGAGGAGGAAGGAGACATGGCAGCTCAGAATCAACAAAATGTCGCTGATCTATTCCCGGCCGTCGACTCCACTGGGCCTCTTGCTCTAGCGGGACAAGATGTTGTCCCACCTGCTGCTTTGAAAGCTATTCCAACTTATGATGGGACTCGAAAGACGGCGTATGAGCACATTCAAGACATTCTGGCCTTGGCTGCGCTTCACTCCATTACCAATGAAAGTGTCAAGACTCGTCTGCTGGCGCTCTCCTTGCGAGGCAAGTTGCTATATTGGTACAGATCCCTGCCTGAAGGTGTCATTACTGGATGGCCTGCACTCGCTGGTCGGCTATGTAAGGGATTCAATGAATCCGCAGACCCATCTTCGCTGTTACATCAATTCCAAACTATCCAGCGGCACCCGCAGGAGGAAATCTCAGATTTTAATGTGAGATTTGCACGGTCCTTGAAAAGAGTTCCTCCTGAGCTTCGTCCTTCTGACGGACAAGCTGCTCACTACTACGTCAGGGCATTTGGCCCAGATATCAGCCTGGTCATTAAGTTGGCCCGAGTAAACACCTTCCCTGATTTGTATGAGGCAGCTCAAAGAGCGGAACTAGATATGATAAGTATAGGTAGGCTCCCGCACAAGGTGCAACCGCCCATCTACCCGGACTTTCCACAATCACAGTATCCACCAGCATCCGCCTCATCTTCTTCATATCCCGATCCAACCTGGAACCCCGCTCCGACAATCACTCATTATCCACCTAAGGTGCATCTCCCGGCTCAGTCTGTTCCTCCGCTTGCATCTCAGCCGCCATTAGCTCCGTTACCCCCACCAGCCCGACCGGTGCAAACCGTGGATATACAATCCAAGATCCTGAAACAGATGGAGTCACTGACCACCGTCTGTCAGACATTGTCTAATGACATGGCCGTGATGAAGAAGAAGCAAGCCCAACAGGAGTTCGTTCCCAGGAGGCCCTACCCTCCTCCAGCGCTAACAAGAGAACAGGCCGCCCAGAACCAGAGACCTCCTGCAAGGAATGCAGCCACCAACGCAGGACTCAGCTCTGCAGATCAAGTAACCTGGTGCTCTACCTGCAATGACCCTCACGGAGAGGATAGTTGTATGCTGCACCAACACTACCTCCAGACCCTCGCCGGTAGCATCCCCGAGGACGAAGATGATCAAGTGAATATGATCCGAGAAGAGCAAAACTTTGCTGTTTCCGAAGAGGATCCCGTTTCACTTCTGACTAAAGAAGGCAAGAGACCGATTGAGGTCGAACCTGCCCAAATGAAGCCATTGAAGGTATATGCTCGGAGGGAAAGGACACAGCCAGCTGCGGGTTCGACCGCAAATGCTCCCAACAAAACACCTCCGCTGCCATCGGCCAAAGAGAAAGTACCTCTCACTAAAGCTCCAATAAGCCAGCCGCCTGTCGAAACACAGGAGCAGGCCCGAGAAAAGCTTCGGTACCCATCATTGACAAAACGACAAAGGGTCGAAGCAACTCAGCAGTACCGTACTAAATATGAGTTAGCAAAGGAGGTTGATGAATCGTCCACTGCCAAATATAATATCGTTGATGAGCTCAAAAGAACTCCAGCGAAGATTAGTATGTACGATGCCCTTCAGCTCCCGGGACAAGTGGACTTATTGCAAGAGTCCTTGAAGACCGTAAAAGGGGCAAAGTCGTCACAACCCGTGCTGGCTCAACCCCTGACAACGTCAATCACTGGCAAAAATAGACCACCCCCGTTCTATTTGTCTTTACGAATGGAAGGGCATGTGGTACACAACTGCATGGTCGACTCCGGCGCATCAACTACCCTCATGCCAAGAGCAGTTTGTGAAGAAATGGGCATGGAGTACACCCGGAGTAGTCAGGGTGTTCTGCAACTAGACGACACTCCAGTAAAGACGGTGGGTGTCATCAAGGACATCCCCATTCAGTTACATAAGGCCCCAGATATAACAGTGATTCAGGAAGTTGTGGTTGTTGATTTAGAACCCTACTTTGGCATGTGCCTCTCAAGGGAGTTCACCGCCAAGCTCGGGGGATACCTCTCGCTAGATTATTCTCACATGGAAGTCCCTTTCAAAGGAAGAAAAGTCAAAATATACAATGAAAAGCCTTCCACTTTTCTGGTCGGGAAGATACTCGGAGAGGAACAACAGGGAGAAATGATCCTAACGTCTGAGGAACTTGAAGAAATGGACCTGGTAGAGGAAACTATGGAACAATTGAGAGCAGAAGACGAATTCTCCTTGTTGGATTTCAATGCCATGATTGAGACAGACATAGCCTGCTACTCTGTTACCCAGCCTGAAAAGCCAAAGGAGACGATGAAAGAAGATATAGGTCCTGCACCTGATGAGTTATGGAAACTGTATTTTGACGGTGCCAGATGCAAGAATGGCGCCGGAGCAGGCGTCCTCTTAGTCTCTCCCTCTGGCATACAAAAGGACTACTGCTACAGACTGGCCTGGAGTTGCACCAACAATGCAGCAGAATATGAAGCCCTATGCTTGGGTTTGAAGAAAGCGGAAAGGCTCGGGATCAAACAGCTGCAGATCTTCGGAGACTCAGAGCTGGTGTGTAATCAGATCACCAACAAATGTGCCTCAAAAAAGCATTATCTCAAAGCTTATCGCAACCGTGTCTGGGATCTGATGGAGTCATTCGACTCCTTGAATGTCAAAGCTATCTCCAGAGAGAAAAACAAACACGCTGACATATTGGCTTCTGTTGGAGCCAGATACGTCCCGGCTGATGACACTATGCAAAAGCCGAAGCCGGTTCGTACTATTTACAGGCCTTCTGTGCCTGATAAAGACACCCATTGGCAGGTGTTTGATTGTGATGAAGATATCGTCACTTTTATGATACACGAAGCAAGTTCAATTGAAGGTAGAGACCCTGATGACGAGCAATATGAGGGGTTGATACAGCTGAAGAACAATCATGTCCCAAAGGGACTAATAACCCTTGAGAGCCTGTTTGACCAAAATGACAGAGCTATATCTCACAGAATCAAGGTCGACGCCAAGCAGTATAGAGTTGGAACTGGAACCAGGAAAGACAATCAAAGTAGGGATAGACTGCACAGCGGAAGAGCTGGAACAGATTCGAGCCTTGTGTAAGAGATATCCAGACATTGTGGCTTGGTGTTATCAAGATCTCAAGGGGTATGACAGAGAAATAATCCAACACACCATAGAGTTGGAAGAAGGGGTTAAACCTTTCAGGCAGAAGCAGAGCAGTTAACCCCAAGATCGAAGCTATGATGAAGGCAGAATTGATGAAGATGCTGGAAGCCAAGATCATTTACCCTATCAAGCATTCCTCCTGGGTCGCCAATTTGGTCCCGGTTAGAAAGAAGAACGGGGACATCCGCCTCTGCGTTGATTTTCGCAATCTAAACAAGGCCTCTCTCAAGGATCACTAACCGCTCCCGCAGATTGACCAGATTCTCCATGTGGTCGCAGGAGCCCAACGGTTTTCCCTCTTAGACGGATTTTCTGGCTACAACCAAGTATGGGTGAAAGATGAAGATCAGCACAAGACAACGTTCACCACTAAATGGGGGACGTTTGCTTATCAACGCATGCCTTTTGGCTTGTCTAATGTCGGGGCCACATTTCAGAGGGCCATGGACCTCGCCTTTCGGGAACTGCTGAACAAAATTATCGTCATTTATTTAGATGACATGACCGTGTTCTCCCACAAACGGGAGGAACACACTTCTCACCTGGAGCAAGTGTTTGAGAGATGCCGAGAATTTGGCATATCCATCAACCCCAAGAAATCTGTTTTCGCAGTCAAGGAGGGGAAGTTGTTAGGCCACGTTATTTCTGAAAAGGGACTATCAATTGACCCCGATAGAGCGGAAGCCCTTCTGAAGCTTCCTCTTCCAGTCAACAAAAAGGGGCTCCAATCTTTTTTTGGCCAAATCAACTTTGTGAGGAAGTTCGTTCCTGACTTCGCTCAAGTCATCAAACCTATGGCTGAATTGTTAAAGAAGGATGTTGATTTTCTTTGGACTGAAGAAAGAAAGAAAGCATTCGAAGAAATCAAAACTAGAATCTCTCAAGCACCTGTGCTAGTAAACCCGGACTATTCGAAAGATTTTATCCTATATGCGGTTGGGGAACCTGAGAGCTATGCTGCAGTCCTAACTCAAAAAGGAGACGATGGCGAGGAGCGTCCGATAGCCTTCTTGAGCCAGGTGATACAGCCACATGAGGAGAGATATAATTTCATCGAGCGGCAAGTGCATGCAGTCATGAGATCCTTGAGAAAGTTTAAGCACTTTGTCTCTCAAAGCCGGATCACAGTCTTCGTGATTCACCCAGACGTCAGAAGTTTCATTATTCAGGGTGAACCAGGCCACAAGAGAGCAGGGTGGATTACCAAAATCCAAGAATTTGACATAGAGGTTCGACCCACCAAACTTGTCCGAGGACGGGCATTATGCCAGGAGTTGGCTAGAAGCGCCGCCGCCGAAGTGTCTGCTTGTCAATGGGAAGACCCAGTGATGGAGGTTAACCTTGTCAATTCATTGCCTGAAGAAAGAGACTGGGCTGATGAAATAATGTGGTATTTCAATACGGGAAGTGTCCAGATCAACTCACCGCCTCGCAAAGGAGGAGGTTCCGGCTTAACGCTCTAAAGTACGTTCTACGCCCCGAGGGGCTGTTTTATAAAAATATTGATGGAGTCCTTCTACGTTGTGTCAAAGGAACTGAAAAACAGAAAATCCTTGACGAATTCCATTCCGGAATGTCAGGGGGACACCTTTCGGGAAGGCCTACGGCCTTAAAGATAATAAAGGCAGGCTACTATTGGCCCACCATCTTCGCGGACACCCAGAAGGCTTGCCAGAGGTGCGAGAAGTGTCAAAGGTTTGCCGGCCGGAACAGAAATGCTCCAATGCCCTTACAACCCATACAGGTAGAATTCCCTTTCCAGCAGTGGGGATTGGACTTCGTGGGTAAAATCTCCCCAGAATCCTCAGCAGGGCACAAATTCATTTTGACTGCCACAGACTACTTCACTCGCTGGGCCGAGGCTATACCCACAAAACATGCCGATCAAGAGACAGTTGTCGCCTTCCTGGAGAGTTTGATAACTCGCTTCGGGATTCCGGAGGCGATTGTGACGGACAATGGTCCAGGGTTTAAAGGGGCTATACTGATAGAATTCACTTGCAAATACAACATCTATCATAAAGCTTCCTCCAATTATTACCCACAGGGAAATGGCCTCGCAGAGTCTACAAATAAAAAATTGATAAATATCATAAGGAAGACCCTTGAGAGAAATAAGAGGTCATGGCACTTACACCTGGATCAAGCTCTATGGGCAGATCGCATATCCATAAAGAAATCCATTAGAACATCGCCATATGCGTTAGTCTATGGGAAAGAGGCGGTTCTGCCTACCCACATTGAGATGCCTGCACTCTGGTTGCTTGATGATGAAAAAGACAACCTGGATCCCCTTGATGCCAGATTAGCTCAGTTATTGCAGCTTGAGGAGCAGAGGGAGAGTGCCCATGAAGCTTTCATGAAGCACGCTAACACTACACGCAATTGGTTCTCTAAAGGGACCACAGCCCGAATTTTCAAAATTGGTGACCTAGTGCTCAAATGGGATGCATTAAAGGCAAAACCGGGCAATCATGACAAATTTGACGCCTTCTGGGAAGGCCCCTTTCAGATCGCCAGAGTCAATCAATTCAATGCTTTCGTCCTGAGGGACATGGAGGGTCATATCCTCCCCATTCCTGTCAATGGCTTTCATCTGAAAGCCTATCGCAACTAAAACTCTCAGTTGAAGTTTCCCCCTTGTACATATTTTCCTTTATGCTTTTCCTTTTTATCTGTCTGTAAATATGCTTTTAAGTTGTTTTTGTTCTTTAGGCTGTTGAGCCAAGTAGTTCGCCGGACCTGTGGGTCCGCAAGCTTTTGGTGTTAAGATGCAGAAGCAGTCTCCTTCGCAAAAGGGAGATATGGGGATGGCCGAGAAGAGAAGCAAAAATCAGCCTGCCTGCCTTCGCTCGCTAAAGTGCCAACGCCCTGAAGTCGCTTCGCCTTTTGGGCGAAAACGGGAATCCCTTCCAAGCTATGGCCGAATTAGGGACAAACAAAAGAAAGTTTGCCAAGTCAAAAGGCCCGAGATCGCTCAGATTTTAAGCAATCCCAGAAGCGCTTTCGAGATTTGAGCGATTCAGAGCACAGAGGGGAACGAGTAAAAGAGGCCCGAAAATCTGCTAAGTGTGGGCGGTCTCGCTTTCGCTCGCTAAGTGTGTAAATCCTCAAGAGCGCTCCAAAGTTTCGACGACGGCGGGAATGGGTAAATTGAAAGAAGTTATATGCAAAATCCCGTCCGCGCTCGCTTTTAAGAAAGAAGCTCGAGGTCGCTCAACTTTTTAGCGATCTCGGGCGCGCTCGAAAGTTTCGAGCGATATCAAGAAAAAACGCCCGAGCGCTTTTAGGCATAAAGGTCTCGAAAGCGCCCAAGTTTTCGAATAAGCTCGAAATCGCTTCTACTTTTTAGCGACAGCGGGAGTTCAAGACAGGCGTCACCAGGAATATGAAAGGGGCTAGAATTTCCCCAAGTGTGGGTTGCTCACTTTCGCTCGCCAAGCACCACTTTCCCCAAAGCGCACACGTCAAAGCAACGACAACGGGTAAGGGAAAAGGTCAAACATTTGTTTTGAATGGAAAAAGTCTCGCCTTCGCTCGCTATAAGGGCCCAAACCCGAAATCGCTCGGAATTTGAGCGATATGGAGGAAAGCATGAAATTATAAAGTGGGCCCCGTTTCTCGAGCTAGCGGCATAGAAAAGCGTGCCAAAAGGGGAACGATTTGCACGTGTTCCATAAGTACTTATTAAAAGGTGGACATTCTAAGGCGGCAAAGGTTTAAATGTTTACACTCCCAAGAGAGATCGTGTGCATGGCCACCCTAGCTCGATATCAACTCCTACCAACCCCGCGCTCCTCGCATTGAATTTAAAGTACTCGGCTGTGCCACCTATTGAAGCTTCTACCTCGAACTCTCCATATAAAATAGCGCTCTCGCGAGGGCACTTGGTCAGTCGAATTCCAGCGCACTCTGGACTGGATTATACTAGCGCCATGGGAAAGAAAGAAGGACAGCAGAAAGCTGCAGCAGAAGCGCCAGCGGCGTCAGGCACACCTGCGAGTGGGCAGAAGAAAGAGCAGAAAGATAAAGGGAAAGCTAAGTTGGCCGAGGCAGGAGAAGAAAAGAAGCCGCGAGTCGCGAAGCCGAAGCCAATTCCTCCTCCACCCTCTGACAGTTGGGTCAAGCTCAGAGATGGGATTTACTCCCAGAGTACCAGCCAGATAAGGCAGACAATTGACAAATGGCGGAATAAGTTTTCCCCTTCGAATCCTTATGCTGCGGCGTACTCGTCTAATCTCTACTGGTTCTTATGCCCGGAGGTACATCACTGCCCTGAGCTAATAGCGGCGATTGCCGAATACTACAGGTCGAACACAAGGCAAGTATGCGACCACCAGGGCAATGTCTTGTTTTCACTCTACTCTGATACCGTTGAAGCGGCCTTCGCGCCGGGCATACAGTTGAATAAGGAAGACTATATTGTTAAAGGCGTCAACTTGGGAGAACAGACGGATAGGTATTCAGATAACCAGAGGATGCGGGATTTTATGAGCTCTCAGCTTCATGAGCCTATTCCGCCGCGGCAATGGCCAAAACAAGGAAGGCCTTTGAGCGAATTCAAGAACACTAGCATATACACTATGCTGGCTTGGGTCTTAGGTCTTGGCTCGGACGCGACAGTCCTCCCATACCAGATTTCCCTCGCCGAGTGTATTCTGAGAGGAGAGTTCTATGACCCAAATGAGATGACAGATAAGACCAAGCCGATTTTCTTCAATTGGGCAGATTGCGTCACCCGGGGAATGCACCAGCAGCTGCGGGAGTATAAGACCGGTGCGCGAGATGGTTTCAGGTACTGCTCGGCCTTGGCCTGGTTATTTTTATTTCATATGCACAGCCGCCTGCGGTCGCTCCCTGTACAACGCGAAGATGACAAAGGCGCACGGCTACCGGTCTATGAGTGGACCAGAGTTCTATGGAAAGAGGAATCGTACTACCAATTCAATATATCATTCTTGGGTCCAGCTCTCGCTCTCCTTCACGGTTCATGCCCGCGCGTCCCGCAAGCATTGAGGGACCAATTCAGTGATCAGAATTACGGCGACACTTTTCGCCTTACGCAGGGACTTGTGATAAGGGTTTTCGGCTTCACGGGCAAACCTTTCTTGCTGCCCTATTATGCATCAGAATATCAGTTCGGCCTAGAGGTGTCTCGGCAGATGGATTATACAGACGCAAAATATGGTCAGGGAAGGAGAAAAGGCCACCTGTTTGAATACCCCATCACCTGGGCCGGGATCGAAGTTGACACCAATGGACAACATCAATACTTGCATGCCACGCTCTCAAGTTTCGGCTTGGTGGAGCTACCTCAAAAGTGGAAATACGACCCCTTGGACATCATAAAAGACTTTACATCTCGCCAAGAGTTTCACGTCTGTCCTCAATTGGGGATTCTGGAAGAACGCAATAACCAAGACGAAGATCTGGAGTGGTATATCGAGGACATGCAGTCTTTCCCACCTTGGCATGACTTCTACTGCGTAGAGGTCGAGTTTGACCCTGGCCGAAATATAGGACACAGGCCGAATACAGATGTATACAAGAGATTAGAGGCAAGACTGCAGAGGAGGGGTTGGAGACTGGACAAAATAGAAGAGTGGTGGAAAATGCGTGTCAGGACCGGAAAAGACAAATCCGTGAAGGACATAAAAGACGACGACACCTTTTCCGACCTCTACGACAAACATCACGCCACGTGGCGGCCAGTGGTGTTTCGTCACATCGTGCCCCCAGGCCTTCGCCTACAAAAGGGGCAGGTCCCACCTAAGCAATTGCAAACGAGTGGTGAGGGCTCCAGTCAGCAGTCGCGGGAAGAGAGGATTGAGGAGCCCAGAATGCAGCAGCCGGCCGAGAAGCAACATGCTAAGGCCGCGTCATCCAAAGGAGAAGTACCCACGCACGTGACCCAAGCAAAGCAGACTTCCTCGGCAGAAGTGTCCCCCGTGCTTCGAAAGAAAAAGGCTGTCAAGGTGACCGTGAAGCCCCCTAAGGCCCCAAAGAGTTCTATTAGTTTGACACCTATCACCCAAGAGGAAGAACTCGCACCTCTTAAGAGGAAGAGGTCAGAAAGGCCTAAAGAGCAAGGGCCTGCGCCTGAGAAGGAGGTAGCACCACAGCCGGATACCACTCCGCCGCCCAAGAAGAGCAAGGTCTTAGAGACTGCTACGGAGAAGGACGATATATCTACATTTGCGGGCGACCAGTGGATAGACCACGTCTTCGACTCACCGGCTCGGGCGGAGCCCGCAGGTACGTTTTCTGCCCCCTCACATACTGCCGAGTCAATGTCCGTGGCATCCTTAACCCCTGCTGCCTCATCCATCCCCGCCAATATTCCATTAGCTCCCAGCGCACTCGCCGCTCCCTCTCTCACTGAGCCCCACGCCGGTCAAAAGGAGGTTTCACCAGTCATACCTGAGCAGTCCCATCGTGGCCTATCCTCTGCAAGGCCCGATACCCTTCAAGCCCTGACCAAGACTCAGTTGGACGCCACCGTTTCGGCCTCGCCTCCCTCCCCCCACATTTCATCCGAACATCCCGAGGACTCATCTGTCGCTCCCGCCCAGACCGAGTCACCCCACAAAGAAGAGGAGCGCCCTTCCGCCGGTTCTCCACGCCTGTTCATGAAAGGGGAGGTGTCACAACAAGGTCTGCCCCTGGCCAGGTCTCTTTTTGGAGACACAAGTCTGATCCAGATAATGGAGAGCCAATCCCTCATATCGCGGCCTAATCAGCCCGCCACATCTCGCCCAAAGCGCTCCTCAGGCAAATGGATGCAGAATGCAATTAAGCGAAGAGGCGAAGAGATCGCCACAGTCGAGAAGCGCATCAGGTTCGACTCAGAGAGCATGCTCCTGTATAAGGAGAAGAAGATTCCAAGAGTGAAGAAGCCCGTAAAGGACATGCTTCCTGGAGACTATGAGTATAAGAGCACGGCCAAAAATCTGGATGAGGTCAGTTTCGAGAATGAGGCACTAGCTGTCCATGATGGGACTGATACATTACGCCTGAAATATTTCCAGTTGCAAGAACGTTATTATGAGATGGAGAACGAGAAGATGAAGTTAGAAGAAGGCATGGCCAAGGCGCAGGCTCAGTTTGAGAATTCTGAAAAGGAGCGCCTGCAACTAAGAGAGCAGCTGGCGAGCCTTCAGAAGGAGGCATCGGATCAGAAAGAAGTTGTCGAGCGTCAAATCGAAGAGCTTCAAGATCAACTTCAGCAGACAAAGCAGGAGCTAGAAGAAAAGATTGTGGAGACGTTCTCCAAGGATAATGTCAAACAGATCCGAGCCAGGTTGTTGAAAAATTTCAGGCCGCGGGCTTCTAAAGCCCTCAGGGTGTTTGTATTTCTCACCCAGATTCAAGAAGCATCCGCACAGGGTAAGCCTGTGTTGGAGGAGGCAGAGCGTGAAGCAGATCGCTGGCTCGATCTGGCAGTCAAGGCAGGAAACCTTGAGCGCCAGAACCTCCAAGTACCTGCTACAGATTCCGTTGCCTTTGATTGGGCAGCCGCAAGGGCCACCTTGCACACATTCTTTGAAAGATTTCAGAAGATTCAGAGAGCCAGGGCATTGCTGGACCTGTTGAACCAAGAAAAGGACATATGCTCGTCCCCTTTCCTGACTCTCTCAGCACATGGATTCCCAAACTTCACCGATAGCGAAGGCGAGTGCTTGCCAAAAGAAGCTCTGCGCCAGTTGTGGGATACCTTCGCTGATGACACTTCTGAGATTGATGCATGGGAGGATCCTATCCAGCAAGAGCAAGTGATGGAGCTCACCTCAAAATTTTGTACCATTCGTTCTTGTTTGCTGGATTTGGGCCAGAGGGCCGAGCAGATGGGCATAGTTCAGCTGGAGACCTTCAAGTACCTAACTAGCGACATCCGTAATATGGAGCCCTTCTCTGAAAATGCATGGGCTCAAGTGCAAGAGACATATGAGCGCATTAAGGCTCGCCTTGCCTCCGGGGAGTTCACTCCAGACGAAGATCCAGAGGAAGGAGAAGAGCCATCAACAGAGGGGTCTCAAGGAGAAAAGAATGAAAATCAACCCGAGGAGGAAAGTCCTTCGAAGGAAGAGCAACAGGATACAGAGCAGCAGGACCAGGGCCTACAGGAAAAGGAAACAGAGTCCGGGGGTGACTCCGGGCCCAAAGGATAAAGGCATGGATTCTTGCATCGAGGCGAGCTCGATACCCCGCGAGCCGCCAGAATGTTGCCACATTTTTGATAGGGGCGTAAATTTTATCAGGTTGTTGCCACTCTCCTTCTCCGTTCTTTCCTCATATGTTATGGTGATTTTCCTTGGTGCTTCTGCAAGGTGTTCTGTTTTCGGTCCCCAGCTTCCATCAGGTCTAATGCCATCATCGGCATAAAAATTGTAAAATTTTACTAAGTGTTTCCCCCTTCCCAATATCGTTGTTTTTGTTGCACGATTTCGGGCAAAGATGAGTTTTTGAGCGACTAAGGGTCGTGTTTCAAGGTGGCAGATTTGCCTAAGTCCTTTGAACCCGAAGTCGCTACCGCGCGCACTATCCGCCCGTCGCTATGGCACGTTTCGAGCGAAAAGGGGCACCAGAGAGGAGTAGGCGGGCTCGAGATCGCCGTCGCGAAGAGAAAAGCCGCCTAGCGCGCAGGAGTTTCCAGCGCTTTTGAGCTTGCGAGGTTGCTAAGGCTTTGAGCCCGAAATCGCTGTCGCTCTTCCCCAAACCCGAAATCGCTCGACTTTCCTAGCGACATCCAACAAAGAGGTTTCCCCGAGCTCGAAATCGCCAGCGCCAAGCAGAAAAGCCCGAAATCGCTCATTTTGTGAGCGCTTTCGAGCTCAGGCCAAAGGTTGCCTTGAATCATCATTCCCAAGATCGCCTTCGCTCTTTAGCGATTCTGGGCGCATCTTGCCTTTTCAGCGATTTTCGGCTGCTGTCAAAGAGAGCGTTTGGGATGTCTTTCCCCTCTTCTCCAGGTCAGATTTTGGAGTTCGCGCTGATTAGACTTTGAGAAAGAGTAGTTGAGCATTGAAAGATAATTGTACTCCATCTACCAAAGCTAGACGATAGCCCCCTTTTTCAGCGACCAAGACTGTCAGAAGTTGTACGAGATCAAGTGAGAGCATACTGCAAGTACAGGGATGGCCTACCAAGATCAAATCTCTCCCCTTTTTGCAGCTTTTGCAGCTTTTGGCAGGTTTGGGGATCTGCGCTTCTCATTGTAATTGGGAGGGAAAAATGCTATAAATAGCAAGTGCGTCTCATTGTAAAAGGGGGGAAAAAGGGGATATCTTGCTAAGAAACTTCTCTAAGCTGTACATCTGCTCTTAATACAAAAGTATACTTGGCTCATTAGTTGCGTCTATCTTGTATGCTGCCTTTCTTTAATATTTCTGCTTCATGTTGCTTATTTTTCTGATTGCTGTCATTCTGCATATCTGGATCTCAGCATTGGCAATTAAGTGTATTTGGAATAAGATAGAAAGGATACATAGGGTAGGAAAGTGCTAATGTTTCTAGGTATACATTGTTTTGATTGTTGTTGGTAAAAGCGTCTGGTTAGTAACTGTGCTGCTTATCTCCTTCACCCGAAGTACATCACATTTACATCTCTTTCTGCACTTTTAAATCTCTTTCAGCACCCTAAACTAAACTAAAAACCATAGGAAGCCGGCCTTCTCCGGAGATTGGCACGGAAGGCATCCCTTCCTTCCGGCCTTTCAATCTGCTGGGCGAATCTAGGGCGCAAAGACCTAAAACCTTTCCTAGTGGCAGATTCGTAACCAACACTACTCATACCTCGTTTTGGACTGTAACTTCTCTGTTCCTTGCTTCATTTGCAATAACGATCCTTGCACATAGAATCCAACACAACTACCAACTACCAATGGCAAACATACTCATACACAGATCACACACATCATGGATAGAAGATGAGTCAATTGCATTACTCAATGGTACGGCGTTACAAAATACCACACAATGCATATACAATCTGCATACATGCTGCACTATCTGCACATATGGTTTGCTATTACACAACTCCAATCTCTCCCTAGACACACTAGATATCCTCAATACATAGCATACACTCTAGATACATAGATGAATCGTTGCCAACAACGGCTTCCCAAGACAGCGCACCACCCAACCGTCTCCATATTTGGATGTTCACATAATTCTTCCTAAATTCTATTTACTATTTATCAAATCACTGATCAAATTGCACTACATTGTCATTCCGTCTATGTTTCATTTCATTACATATGCATTTGACTCTTATTTACATTACATTTACAATTATTTACACCTAGTGCACTTTGCATTACTTTTTCCTCTGATGTCCAGAACCAGTGCCTACAACAATCTCCTCACTTGTGCTGGTGTCACTAGTTGTTTTGCTTCGTCTGCTTGTGCACACTCCACGTTAGCACCTTCCCTTGCGTGAACATTCTCCTCGGTTTGATCTTCGTTTTCTTGATGCACATCAACTTGTGTTGCCTCTTCTGTTAAAATCAATGTTTGCCACCTTTCACTTTTTTCACTTGAACTATCCTTTGCTTGAGGACTCCACACGCATTCTAACTTTGGTCTTTCAAGTTCTGTCAATCTTGACTGCAGTACTTTATTAGCAACATTTAAATCTTCATCTTATGCAACACGAAATTGTTGAGGAAATCCTCCAATTCCTTCGTACTGGTTGATTATCAACTCTTCCACGTCCACATCTCCCATGTCCTCGCAACATGTTATCTGTCATTCTCTAAAATTCATGCGGTGTTGGTTCGAACTTCAAACGACAATGATGCCAAATGTAGCATGGTGGTGAGTACTCCAACGTTTGGAGGAACAATTTGGTATGACAAATTTAAAGTCAACCCAAACTACAATCATCTCCCACTTGTACAACATTTCACTTGTATGGCAATTTGTTTGTACAACAATTGCTTCCACTTGTATGACGAACACTTGAATGACAAACCACTCAATCCACTCGAATGGCAGTTACTTGAACGGTAGTGACTCCACTTGTATGGCAACCTTCATTAGCAAGACTTGTACAACACCTTTGGTTGACACTCCTTGTATGACAACTCCTCATACGATAATTCTAGAATGCAACCTAGATACAACCTGTACATAGAACTTGGGAGAACAACCTACAATCTACTTGCTACAACAATAATGTCACACAAAATGTATATATAGACACATAGATGAAGGATGAAAAGTATTGCATTTACTCTTGCCTATACGACACTTGTATTATAGATGATATACAATCATGGACAATGCTCTTTAGGAATAGATCCATTGGATGGATCGTAGATCTCTCGGACACCCACACAAGTGAATGGAGGGCCCTATTCATCCTTGAGGAATGGCAGTTAACAACAACTGTTGCCCAAGCAACCTCTTCTAACCGCCCTCCATTCACACATTAATTACATAGATAATGTTGTACATTTCAAACTTGCCTTATCAAATGCTTACGTCATCACCCTTGACGTCAAACGATATTACATTACAAAATTACATTTCATGTGCATTTACATTTACGTTTCATTTACATTTGTGCACATTTGCACCTATTTTACTAGTTACACTAGTTTGTTTGAGGCAGATCGGAACTAGCTCCTGTTGCCACATTTTGCTAAGGGGTAAAATTTTGAAAAATTGGAAAACTGCTGCATTTTTAGGGCCATATCTTCTCCCTTCTCCCAGATCCATTAATCCAGGTAGTCCTCGACATCGCACTCAGAAGCTCGTTGCAGGGGAAAAATTTGAAAATTTGTCTAAGGCAGGGACACGCCCAAAGTTTGCTCCTTTTCTGAGCGATTCCGAGAGTCGCCCCTCATCTTTGGTGATTCCCAGCGTCGCTCTCTCCCCAGGCGACCCTCGGCATCATCAGCAACCGACAGCAAGTGGAGGAAAACGAAAAATCTACTAAGGTATCAGCTGCGACCGAAGATCGCACCCCTGGCGTGCGAACTCTGCAGTCGCTCCGTCTGCCCGGCGACTCCTGTCATCGCTGCACTTTCTGGCGAACCGCGGCAGAAGGGGTTTTAAAATTGTCTAAGGATGGAGGCCCACGGGTCGATCCATTCTGGAGCAACTCCTGTCATCGCCGCGTACACACAACGATTGTCGTCCTCGTCGCAATTCCTAGCGATCGCCAGGAGGTCTCAAAAACTTCAAAAAATTGGCTAAGGAATTAGGCTCCCGAAGGTCGCTCCCCCGGCAAGCGAACCCCGGGATCGCTCCTTCTCATCGGCGACTCCCAGCTTCGCCTTACTCTCCAGCGACCTGCAGCCAGTTCAAGTGATGGGAATTGTCTAAGTCTGGAGTGAGTCCCAGGTTCGCTCCACCCAGGAGCGACTCCTGGGATCGCTCCCATTTTGGTGCGACTCCCGGGTTCGCTCCATTCCGGAGCGACTCCCGGGATCGCTCGCCCAATTCAGCGAAACTCAGCATGGTTTTCCCGGAGCATATCCCCCCAATCTTGGCTTCCTCAAGTTCGCACAAACGTCAAGCGACTCATGGCCTCGCTCTTTGAGGACTGCGATTCTCAGCTCCAGCATAAGATCGGGCGACTCCCAGCAGATTCTCAAACTCGCCCAGAGGACGGAGTAGGTGGCCTGTCAAATAGCATTTATGGCACGACAACTCGGGTTTCAACGCAGGACATCCCATCAGGGCCCCTTGATTACTTCAAGGGGCAAGTTGTACCGGCCACATTAAAGAAACATGCCTCCTCAACAACCAGATCTGTCCGGAGCCGTACCAAACTCAGGAGAATCGTGTTGCAGGTATGCTCACGGCCAGCAAAGGTCAAATCTCAGCAGCTGTCGCAGTTTTGGGGTTCTATTCAATGTAATTTGGGGGGAAATTTCTGCTATAAATAGTAGTGAACTTTCATTGTAAAAGGGGGGGAACATATTGCTAAAAGAGCTGCTGTAAACAAACATTTGCTTCAATACAAGGCATCCTTGGCTCGAACTCGTCTCTTTCTTTTATGCTGCCTTTTGCAAGTATTTCTGCTTCATGTTCATTTATTTTTCTGATTGCTGTAATTCTACACTCTGGATTAGAGCATTGGCGATTAGGTGAATCTGGAATTCTCGTTGAAGGATACATAGGAAGGAATCGCAGAGTTAGTTTCTGTTACATGCTTTGTTTTGATTGTTGTTGGTTTGGGTATTAGTTAGTGATTGTGCTGCTTGCTCTTCCCCACCACTATTGCAATGCCATTTACATTTCCTTCTGCATTTTTCGATCTCTTTCCAGTTCTCTTATCTCAAACCCCAGTAGTGTAGTATAGGAGCCGGCCTTCTTCGGAGATTGGCACGGAAGGCATCCCTTCCTTACGGCCTTTCAATCTATTGGCGGGTCTAGGGCGCAAAAGACTAAATCCTTTCCTAGTGGCAGATTCGTAACCAACAGCTCCTACAAGCAATAGTTCTGACATGGCACCAACACATGCACCACCTAAGCTTTGATGTGTGCAAGTGTATAGATGACTTGTACGCAATAAGGTTTTCACTGTGTATAGTTTTATGTTGTACGTAGATGTAGATGTACGCCACATGAGAATGCATGATGTTATGTTTTGTGTTATGTATGGGGTTAATTTTTGTTCAAGTTGTACGAGTTTGGGCAGGGTAGTTATGTTGTTACACAACTACTCCCCCCTACTTGAACGCTATATAGAGAACCCCTTCTTAATTGTTTGTATCATCGCATCGTATTGTTTAGGTGTGCATATGTTGTGTTGCTATTCCTGTTGTAGAGATTGCATTGTGCATATTATAGTTATATAATTTCTCTTCATGTGATCCTTATTGACACATATATTGTCATTACTAATGTTGCATTGTCCTTTGATATATCTTATATCCTGTATCTTGATGTATATTGCATTGTCTTTTCGTGAAAATTCTACTTGGCTCAAGTTGAGCCAACAATCCTTGAGTGTCATCTTCTTGGGATACCTTCAAGTTTGAAGGCTTACTGCTATTGAATGGATTAGTTTGTGCCTTGAATGTCAGTTGATACAATTCGGTCCTCAGAAAAATGATAGTGTTAAATCAAATGAGAAGCTGAACAATAACTAGGAATCTTAAGATAAAACACCTGAACAGAAGCTTTACCATTATACTCTGATTTGTTATCTTACAAAGTGGCCTTGAATGGTCCACCTCTGCATTTTTATACACACTCCTGGAGTGTGTAACACATCTATCTAATGCAAAAGGTATAGTTTCAGTCTCAGCTGAATATAATTTGTTGTTATCAGTTTTTCTAGTTAATGATTCCCAACTTGTTAAATATTTTTTTTTATAGAGGAAGGATCAACCAATTTGACGGTTGAGTTATTGTGGTTAATTTTTCTAGGTTGAAACTCAAATATATTGCTTTTATAACAAGGATTTTTGCATGTAAGAGGAGCCTTAATATCTTTTGCTTCAGTTTTTTGGAGAAGGAAAAATAGGTTGGTTTGACAGAGTCAGAATCTTTTTGTTTATGTGGATGTAGAGAATTTCCTTTCTTTTTTGTCCCTCATTGAAGATAGTGAGGCACTATCATTTTTACTTTATGTGGACTAGAGGAGCTCAACTTGGATTTATGTACTCAATAAGTTGCTTATATCCTTTTTACGAAACTTCATTTAAATTTTCAATTGATGAGCAGGATTCTTTAGAGAAGATTCAAATTTTGTTGTTCCCAAAAACATTTCAGCTTTGTCTTGATGTAGAGCATCAAGTGTATTATGAAGAAGAGATACTCGCTTCATTTTGATCTTAATACATCTTGTAAACCTATCTATGATAATGCATGCTATTATTTATTATTTTACAAGGATATATCTGGTGTCATCAATAAAATAATTCTATCTTTTAGTTCATGTATTATTTTCTCTAGTACTATAATCAGTTTGGAGAAGTGTTAAATGAATATCACCAGGGGTGTAAAATTCCCAAAAAATGTCTTTTCAAGATCCATCCATAATCTTGTTGGTGTACTGTTCTTGCTTGCTTGCACATTCTAATTAGGACTTATAATACCCATTTTTGTGCATTTTGATTTGCAATTTAGTTAAAGATTATGTCTAGGAGGAATTTGGCTATTCCCTTGTTTACACACTCTTTTCAACATAGGAAATTTATCACTTCCTTTGTACTTTTGCTGTGTTTGACAGGGTGTGGCATGATACTGCTATCCCATTTGGAGACGTGGTTCATGAATTTGAGATGTGGTTGAGGCATCATAACTTGTGGGAAAACGGGGACTCAACTCTTCACCGGGCAGCATTTGTCACTTGGTCAGCTGTGCAGCCTTGCATATAAATTTAAACTTGCAGCTTTTGTTTTATTATGCAGTTTGTGTTTTAACAATCTTTTGTTTTAAGTTAATAGAGGATGTGCATTTCTAGTTGAAAATGATTTTAATGTTTGAATCTATTATATTTTGGCGTTACAATGGATAAAAAGTGAAGTTTTGGCCACATTCATGACCGTCAAAATTGCTTGGACTGGAGGGCAACTAAGATAGTCAATTGCTTGATTCTCTTTTTCTTTGTGATGCTTATCACAAAGTGGAATTGTTGTAAATAAATCATCCATTATGGTATGCATTTTCCAAATTACTTTGAGTATATAGAAATTTTTGAGGTTTATGATTAGAATGGATGATATTCTTTGTACCATGACATAGTCACATCATTATCGTACAACTTGCATGATGGCATACAATGCCTTTGCATGTGTGTACTATTTTTGAACTGCATTGTTGAATGTTAGTCAACATGATGCTTGTGTTGAATTAGTATGGTGCCAAGTGCATAGTTTGAGGCAACAATCTCAATCTCTAAAGGTTGGGTGATATTTGGCATAGCAAGCATTGGTGTTGTAGAGGTGCTTCTTTAATTCTTGAAATGCCTTCTATTGAACAGGCTCCACCGAAATGTTGTCCTGCTATGCATGATTTGATTGAGTGCCTAAGAAACATGTGAAAACCCAATGACAAACCTAGAGTAGAAGTTTGCAAAGCCCAAGGAACTTTAAAGATCAGTTTGATTTGTAGGAATAGGCCATTCCTAAATGAGACTTATCTTGTTTGGATCTACGTGAATGCTGTCACAATCAATGATGTATCTGAAACAAGATATCTTAATCATGCCAAAGGTACACTTCGCCATGTTGGCTTGAAGCTTTTGTTGCTATAAGTTGTTCAAAACTTAGCACACATGGCCGATTTGTCCCTCCCAAGTCTTGTTGAAGACGGGGATGTCATCCAAGTAGATTATCACAAAGGAACTTGTGAATGATTTGAGGACATTATAATTAGGCACATCAATGGCGCAAGTGCATTAGTCAAGCCGAAAGGGATAACAAACCATTTGAACAACCCCTTCTTGCTCTTGAAATCTATCTTCAAGGTATCTAAAGGGTTGATTGGAACATGATGGAATCTTGACTTGAGGTCTACTTTAGAGGAGTATCGTGCTTCCTAGATCTAGTCTAGAAAATCACCAATAAGATTCAATGGATACTAGCTCAGGGCACAGTAGTCGATGTACAAGCACCATGAAACATCCTTTGTCGCTAGCACATGAGGTTGTTGCATCTAGATGACCCAAGATAAATATTACCTTCATCAATCAACCCTTGAATCTATCATGGTATCTCATCATTCTTCTAAACACATCGATGGTACATAGAGTTGTTGGGCAGAGGTGAACTAGGAATCAAATCAGTCTAATGTTTGATAGAACAATGAAATGGAACTCTCCATGGATCTTTGAAAACATAATAGGTTGGGATCGATGCCCTAGGTGGACCAAAAGTAGGATGAACTTGTGAGTATGAGAAATCAATTTCTTGCATTTTTGGGCAGAAATGAGAGCTACCTTTTTTCTAAGGAAGGTACTTTACTATGTGATACATGTGTTTGATGTGCATACACCATTGCTATAGATAGGAATTAGGATTGATATGTTGTTTGGTGGTCAAAGAGGGAGGATCTTTCAAGCAAATCATCACAAATGTCGAATGACACCACATCGCAGATGATGGTGTCATGGATGGGCATTATGCTATAGTCAAAAGCACATTGACATCGAAACTCTACTCATTTTCTTGCATGTAGCTACTTGAAGGAGTAAGGTTCAGGACACACTGAAGTGTGGAAACTCAATTGCTTGACTATGTCTTGTGCAATGATATTTTTTTGGCTTCCAAAATCTATGATGATGTGGAGCGGCTTGTCATTAGTCCAACAACAAGTGTGAAATAAGCACTCTCATTCTTCATAGGCATATGATGTTGAGATTTTATCAGTTCTTTGATCATCACTACTCAAGCATGTGGCATTTGTCTTTTCTTTATTTTGTGGCATTTGATTGCAAACACTGATTTGGGCTGCACCACCAAAAACCTCTATTGAGATCTAGTCAAAATAATTGTGTGTGGATCTACACCACTTGCCTCCTATATTTGTGCCCCTTTTTCTTGTGTAATAGTGGGTGTATTTGGTTTCTATTGCACCATAGGGCCCTCTAGTTGTGGTGACTTGGGGGATTTTGGCACAAGCAAATATTGCTTTGGCACTTGTTGAGTCTCACATGGCTGAGGCACGCAAGATCGTTCCTACAACTAGAAACCTTGTTGTATGGTGTTGATGGAGAGAAACTCTAGCTTTGAGCAGATGCAACAGTCAAGACTATTGACGTACATGAGCAATTGATGCTTTTTGTCATTATTGACACACAAACGAGCAAGGAACATGTTAAACTCATTAGTGTACCATTGGAATGTCTGGTTGTGATGTTGGTGTAATTGCAAAAAAATCCATGTACTCATCTTCATAGTGATTGAGAGGGTAAAAGGGAGCATGCACAAGGTTCAAGAAATTCATCCAGGTAGTGGAAGATCTCCATCTTCTTTGAGCTTAGTGTTGGTGCCTTCCCACCAACAAATTATTGACATGGACATCTTCAGGCTTGCAAAGATCTTGTTAGTGTCAATGTAATGATTTGCATAGTAAGATTCTAGCTACTTTTGCTAGTTATCCAGCTTCTCGGCATTTGTCGAGCCAAAGACAAGAACATCGATGATGATCTACACCTCGAGCAAGTTGTGGAAGATGTAGTAGGAGGATAGTTGTTTTTTTTCAATTAGTTATATGGGATTGAAACGGGCCCCACCCGTATTACATCATCACCACATAGAGGTATCACAACAGAGCTTGGATATTATCCATGTATTATTTGGCAAGATTCGAACCTAGGTCTCCTTCTTAAACATGGAGGAATCTAACCGGTTGAGCTAATGCCACTTGATAGCAGGAGGATAGTTGTTGACAATGATTCCATTTGGATTATTTGATCCTGAAACTACCCTAGTGTTTCTTTGTTCTTCTAGACCATATTGCATGAGCTTCTTGACCTCTGGGCTTTGGTTCTTTGTGGAAGAACAACCTCAATCCCCACAATAGGCCACGATGGATGCAGGTGATAGAATGGAGTTGGCTATGGAAGTAAGGCAACAACAAGGAGCAGTGCAACAACAACCGAAGATGGTAGAGTTTCCAGAAATTGTGCCCATGGACAAGGAAGTCCAAGAAGCTCTGGATGCAATGGGAAATGTACAAGTTGGAGCAACTGAATTTTTGGCAGAGGCCCAACACCTTGATCCATGTACATCACCCCAAATGCAAGGAGAGCTGCACTTTGAGATTACTTCTATAGTGGAGGAAGTACGAGCAAGGAAACAAGTGACACCAACTAAGACACTGACTGAGCCAACTTAGACACTAGAGAAAGGGAAGGAACCGACAAAAGAAGATGCAGTACCTGTACCTATACCACTATAGCAAGGATCAGACTCAAATGATAGTGAACACTTGAGAAGATGCAATTTGTTCAGGTGAATTTAAGCTAACCAACTGCAGACCATAGTTGAGAAAATCGGAATCGGCAAAAAATTGGCAAGGCAAAAGAATCTGGAAAAAATTGGCAAAAAGAAAATGCAAATTTTCATTGAAAAAAGTTTTTTTCATGCATATCACAATGAATTAACATTATGCAAATCAAATATTAATACTGTAAGTGATACAAGCTTAAACTACACATGAAAGTGGCAAGTGATACAAGCTTAAAGCCTTAAACTACACATGAAAGTGACAAAACACATCTTGTATTGCTTATAATATAAAAAGGTACAAATTACAAAATGTGTCATGAGTCATGACAAATACAATGCCTCAAGGTCTTTGAATGCCTTTGCCCTTTGCCCTAGCAGAAGCTCTAGTCTCTCTTTGTCGTTGTGCCCATGCCTCTTCTTGTGCCTTGGCTGCTATCTCCTCCGCTAGGTTTTCAAAGTTTTCAAATTCATCCATGGAGAAGAGAGGCTCTTCTTGCTGCTCCTGCTGTGGCTTTGTGATCCATTCAGATGATGGATCAATCTCATCTAGGTCAATGGCCTCGGTACTTGTTCCTGTAATTTTTTTATGGTGGAGGCGAAGGTTGTAATGAACAAACACAAGATCATTCAACTTTTCTTGTGTAAGCCTATTGCGCTTCTTGGAGTGTATGTGCTCAAACATACTCCAATTGCGCTCACAACCTGAAGCGTTGCATGGTTGAGATAAAACTTTGATGGCAAAGCGTTGTAGATTGGGCGTATATGCACCAAAGTCCTCCCACCATAAATCTAGAAACAACCAAGAAAAAGGAAATTTAATAATTCACATGTAAAATCGTAAATTGAGATTATTTTTTAAAACAAAATCAAAAGACAAAATAAATAATAATTCAATGAGGGTTACTTGGCCTCATAGTTGACCTTGATCGAATGCACAATGAGGATGGGAAAAGGATGCCCTCACATTTCTTATAAGCTTGCATCTCATCCTGTATCTTAATGCACATTTCTTCGTCAGGGTACATGCGGTCAACGCATAGTCGAAGGCCCCCCATCACCTCATAGTCGGCCTCGAATGTATCAACATAAAAAAAAATTGGGGTTGAGGTAGTACCTCGTTGCATGAAGAGGGCTATGGAGCTGAGATGTCCATCGCTTGTCAATGATATCCCAAATGGGACTGTATTTGGTGTGGACATGTCCATAAAATGAGGCAATTGCCTCTTTTGCCCTATCCATAGCCTCATATACATATGCCATTGGTGATTGTTCTCCATCAACAAGACGGAGAACCCTCACCAAAGGCTCTGACACTTGAAAAAAAGGAAAAATAATTTAAATAAAAATATTTTACAATAAAAAAATTTACAATACAAGATTCGCAAATGGAAAAATATTTTAAATTAAAAAAATAAATAATAAAATAAATTAAAAAACTTAGTCTTGTACCTTGATGGCCTCATTCATGGCTATCCAGAAGGGCTCCTCAAACAAATAGTCATATACCTTCTGCCCCTCACTGGAGAGTCGGTATCTAGCAACTTGTTCGGAATTCCACTCATCGCTCACAAACATCTGCTTCAATGACCCTCTTGCATCATAGAGGCTCTGCAATGTCACGAAGTTTGTGGCAAAGCGTGTAACTCCAGCCCGCACTAGCTCCCTCCCACCAGTAAATTGCCTCATGAGGTTGAGGACCCATGTATGGTTGTAGATGAATTTTGTAATAGCCTTGGACTTTTGTACAACCTCTGACACCCAAGGTAATTTCCCAATGTCTTCGAGGAGCAAATCGAGACAATGGGCTGCACATGGGGACCAAAAAATGGTGGGGAATCTCTCCTCCAAAATCTTACCAGCTGCTACATACGTTGTTGCGTTGTCCGTGATGACTTGGACAACATTCTCCTCCTCGACCTCCATCACAACCTCCCCCAACAACCCTGCAAGCATTTCGACACTCTTAACTTGTGCCGATGCATCCATTGACTTGAGGAATGCAATTCCTCCTGCAGAAGCAACCAAAAAATTAATTAAGGTTCTTCCCCTCCCATCGGTCCACCCATCAGACATGATAGTGCAACCCTTCTTCCTCCACACCTTGTGCTGGTCTTCAAGCACAACCTGAATGTCGTCCACGGATTCACGAAGGAGAGGGCCCCTAATGTCATCATAAGTTGGCGGCTTAAATCCTATGCTACAACTTGCGATGGCATCTACCATGCCCCGCCAGTATGGAGACCTTGCCACATTGAAGGGAAGGTCGAAAAAATACCAAAAACTGGCAACGACCTTCCTCGTTGCCCTATGCCTCTCTTGGTTCCACGCGGCCATACCCTCAAGCGTGGGTTGTGCCCTTGGCATGGAACGTTCCGCAAAATAGGACTCATCCGTCCCACTCCCTAGGTGTGCAACTGATGGACTCGAACTCTCGTGGTGAAATCGGCTAAAGGTGCTGCCTGGATAGTTTGTACGAGGTCGAGAAGGGGGGTTGACATGGCCTCGCTTTGTCTTCGTTTGAGCTCTTTTTTCTCCTCTTTGTTAGAGAGGATGGCATTGCATTCTCTCTCAACATCAATCGGCACCTCTGGGCATAACCTGACATTTTGCCCTGATTTCTTTGCCAAATGGAATTTGAGGCGGTATATGCCTCCATGAATGAGAGACCCACAAAAATTGCAATAAACCTCCCCTTTCTTTTCCCCTTCCCTTGCATACTTCCATGCTGGATCTCTTTTTGACATTTTCTTGTGGCTGCACATGGAAACAAGTAACAACAAACAATTACTTAAAAAAAAAACTAAACCCTAAACCCTAGTTTAAAGTTTAAACATTGACAGCTGAAAAGATGGGCTTGCATACATAGTTCAGGCAGCAATACTTATGAAAAAAACAAGACAGCTGAAAGAGGGAAAAAAAAAGCTGAAACTTTGACCTAGTTTTTCAAATTTCTAGCTCAAATGCAACAGTTGGGTGGCTGTTGCATTTGGTTTTAATCTTAAAAAAAAAAAAAACATGCTTGGAATAGAAAAAGAGAAAAAAAACAGTTTGCAAGAGTTTTTCTTACCTCAGATGAATCCTTTGGGCGGCTGTTGGTGGCTGCTGGATTCCTTCAAACTGCAAAAAATCCGCTGTTAGGATGCGCTTTAGTGTTTTGTTTGGTGTGGTAGCAGGTAGGCAGACCTCTCTCTCCAGTTTGGAACAAGCAAAATGAGGCAAAATGAAAAAAACAAGCTATTTATGCCGTTTCCCCTACCCATGCTGCCGCGGCCGATTTTTTGGCAAAAAATCGACATTTTTTTTGGAATTGCGATTCCCGCCTTAAATTTTATTGGCAGGGCCCTAAATTGAGAAAAATTGGCTCGAATCGCGACTTTTTGTTGATTTTATCAACTATGCTACAAGCAATAGAAGCTAAATTTCAGTAGGCAAGTGAAGAATTCGAAGCAGAACTAGCCAAGCTGAAACAACATATTGAGGAAAAGGCCAAAGAGGCTAAGGAGAAGAATAACGAAGTCGAAGAAGAGAACAAAATTATTGAGGAACATAATGCAATGATAGCACAATTGAGATCCAAGTGCTCAATTAGATAGCAGTTGTAGGAAACCAAGACAAAAGAGCTGGAGCACAAGACCAGTTGATTGCGGAACGAGATGAGCAAATTGCAGCACTAATGTAGGGGATTGCAAACGAGGCCTTCGCAAAAAGGAAGGAGATCTTGACGAAGCTGGCTGGAACAAAAGGCCAACCATTTTGGTCTAGAATGGGCCAAGTACAACAATTACACAAAGAGACATAAGGACGAGAAACAGGCCCCAAAACTACAAATTGTTGAACTGGAGTACCTATTCCATAACCTCAACAGTCGAGTTCGACCCCACCGGAGCAGAGAAGGAATTCGATGAGGGCGTAGACCAGTTTAAAGGGGAGGAGAGATGTAGGCACTAATTCTAATAAAAAACAAATGAAAATGTTTGCATAAATGTCCAAGTGTTAGGCAATAACCTAGTCCAAAAGGGAATAAAATGCAATGCAATATAATGAAATGAAATGGAATGCAAGGAAATGCAATATAAATGTCATAGCCGTTGTAATTGAGCACCTAAATATTTGATTTATTGTAAAGTGGCATTGTCTTAGGAACGTAGGCAAGGGGGAAACAATCACATGCAAGGTGTCCTAGAAATCATTACTACCAATGGCCAGGACTGCACTATAAGTAGACCCCCCCTTTCATTTGCTGGATATTGATCTATCCATCTATATAGAGAGAGAGATGCATGTGCAGAAAGTCATATTTGTATGCCGTAAGAGCCATTGTCATTGATGAGCATATTGCTAGTCTAATGATGTAATTTGTATGCCATTTTGGTTGATCAATCAATGCAAGAATTATTCTCCAAGTGTGTTGATGTTTGTGTGAATTGCTAGATTACTAGACTCGTGTTGTAAAGATAGTTGAGGTTAGAAGATGTAGTCAAGTACACTAGTTGCAAGTTGCAGTCACATGGTGCAAACACCATCAGACGATGCAAAGGAACTTGTTGTGGAGAGTCGTCATCCCGTTGGAGTGAAGTTGTCGTCTGAGAGAATCGTCGTTTGAAGTCATGTCATCATGTTGCCACATGAGTGTTGCCATGCTATCATGTGGAACTGACTGCTCATGTCGACTGGAGGATGTCGTCTAGCAAGTGTCATCTAGAGGATGCAGTCTAGAAGTGTCGTCATGTTGACTGAAGTCTACCCTGTTGTTGAGTGAATACTATTGTCAAGTGGATATTGACGTCACATGTACATTGTCGTCTAAGATGATAATGACGATTTGTCCTAAAGTTGTCGACTATAGATTTGTTGGCTCTTAAACTCTATCACTATCTCATATTTGGGAAACCTCACTGTTGTGCTATAGAACTGTCGTTCCAAGTGTGCCATTCCAAGTGCATGTCGTTCCAACTTTCGTTCCAAGTGTGCCATTCCAAGTGCATGTCGTTCGAGTGTATGCCATGCTAGTTGGAGTATGATTGTCAAAGTCAAGATGATGTCATTCTAAGTGTAGAATGATGGTTAGAATTGCATTGACTATAGTCTTGTTTGGCCCCTACTCTATCATCCGAATCCTCTATTTTTGGTATGCTTGCCACTCATGCTACATGCTCGACGGAAGAATTGCAAAAGAATGGAACCCTGTGAGAAATTTTGCACAGACGAAGATCAAAGGTGCAAAAGGGTGTTTCTGAAGAATAACTATAGGCATACAAATGGGAGAAAGTGTTACATTTTCTAGTTGCAAGTGTTAGAAGTCTCAGATGGACGGTGTTGAAGACAGAACGACATAAGTGATGCAGATTGCGTAGAAACATGCAAGGGAGGTTGTTGTGTGAGTCGTGCAAGGAAGTTGTTGGGGTAAGCCATGCCGTATAAACCCTATTTTGGAGTCGTGTCGTACAAGTGGAAGCAACAAACGACTGTCGTACTAGTGTAAGCCTGGAGGGTGCAATTCAACTATTGGAAGCGGATGGCTGCCATTCCAGTCAAAAGTAGAGGGTTGCCGTAATAGTCAATAACAGACGACTATCATACTAGTTAAAAGTAGAAAGTTACCGTACTAGTCAATGGTAGACGACTATCGTACTAGTTGGTAACAGACGACAAGTGTCATACCAGTGCTGGAAGCAGATGGTAGGGGTCGTACAAGCAACAATCGAAGTCTAAAGCAACAATTACAATCGACAAACATGTAAAGGAGACCAAGCATCCATGAAAAGCTGGAGTGGGTGGAACAAGAGCTGAGAAGGAATCCACCCAGCTCAGAAAGGAGAGAAGAAAACATCAAAAATAGTGTGAGAAGTCTCGTTGACCACATCCAAGAAAGAGAGGACCATAACTCTAATGCAGAACAGAGTAGAAGCAAGCAAAATAGTGGACACTTGCGGGAATGACCTCGAGCTGACATTCGGAGGAGCAAAGAGTGGAGACTTTGCCTCAGAAGGGGAAGGAAAGGATGCCAATACTATTGAAGGATATTACATGGCAACAGTCGGCGGGAGAATTTTCTCGCAATTGGTGGAAGGCAAGCGTAGAAAATCACTCACTGAAAACTATGTTTAGGAATGCAAGCGTAAGTTGCATACTGCAAATCCCGAACTTTGACAAGGGATTCTTCAAGAGATACTTGTTATAGATGTTGGAAACATAAAATCCATAGCAAAATGCTAGCAAAGTGGAGATTGGTGATAAAAAAGTGCAGGTAGCGTTTTCACCTAGCAATTTCCAAAGAACATTTGAATTGTTGAGTCATGGATTGCTGGTTCAAAAGGAGAGAATAGATCAGATCCAGTGGAATAAAATTGTTTGTGAGGTCACCAATATAACTCTAGACGAAGTTGTGAAGTTGATGAAGCATGGGAGCCATGGAATAAAGCAACAACAGCTGAAGACAATGGAGTTGCAGTGTGCCATGAATGTGATAATGTCCAAGTTGCAAGGAGAGCAATGATGTTCAAAGATACCTACCTGGTTAATACCATATGTGCAAGGTATCATGGAAGGTGTTGCATATGATTGGGCATCATACTTGTCACAATGCATTAAGAATTTCTTGATGTGATATTCGAAGAACTTTTCGATGGCGTTTCATGCTATTGCATTGTTAATGAATGTTGTGGCACAAGAAAAGTCAGAGTTTCCTATACTGAATCGTCCAAGGGAGAAGTAGAGCAAGAGCCAACGATATTGAGGTGGCTCAATGTGATGCCATTCACAAAGGCAAACACTCCAGTGAGAACGAAGAAAATATTGAAGGACTTGCTAGATGATGAGGGAAGCGAGGATTTAGATGATGATGAACAGTAGCCTATACCAAAAAAGAAGCGAAGGAGATTGGTACACCAGACCGAAGATGTTGTAGAGAGAGAACAACAATCTGTGGAAAAGACTGCACAACAAAGAACTGTGTAGTAGGCACAGAGATTGACAATTGTGGAGATGGACAGAGAGGTATGGGATGCAGTGGATACAATTCAAGTGGAACCAATGAGAGAAATGCGAATGCAGTCACCTAATATATTTGCATAGTTTGAGTAGACAATAGATCCATGTGCATCACCTCGATTGTGAGAGGAGCCCTTGTTTGAAATCATATCTGCAATAGAGGAACTGGCAAGGGAAGAAACAATGCTAGCCAAAGTGACGAAAAAGGAGGAATAGTTGGGAAGGGAAGAGAAAATGCTAGCAGAAGTAGCAAAAAAAGGAAGGCAACACGCAACAAAGTATAGAGTGATAAAGAAAGGAGGTAACGACCAAAGAATGGAACAATTGGCTGATACTATGGAGTAGTCGATTACGGAAGGCAAGGCAGAAAAGAAGACCAATCCATGAGGTGACAGTGAAGGAGACAGAGGAAATTCTCACCAAGGAAGAAACTGAGGTTGAAATTCCAGCAGAGACAAGTGAGCATTTCATGGTTGAAGTGCCAAACCTCAGATATCCACCAGACCTAGGAGAGCATGTGGAGGAACAAATTGATGTACTCTTTGACAAGATGACAAAGATTATAGATCAAGCAAGATTGGAATTCAGTATGGGTTGCGTTGGACAGTTGAAGAAGTGGTAGTTGATAGTGTATGAAGAAATAGATAAATTGATAGTGGGTTCAGGATGAAGAAAGGATGGAGTTCATTGAAATCCATCATAAGCATCCATGGGAATTGCAGGCTGGTAACATCCAGAATATGGTTGGAATAAAGGAATTACTAGCAAGAACAACGACAATATACAAACAACCAGACCAAATATATCTTGATGAAGTAGATCTAATGCCTTGTCCGAAAGATGCAGCAGGTGTGGAATACAGGAAGATTGCACTTGAATTAGCGAAGACGTGCGCAAGAAGTAATTTCTTGGCATATTGGATAGAGTGGTTAGCTACAGGATTGCGGAATATCCACCAATCAAAGGAAGCATACGCTAACCAGTATGAGGAGATGAAGAGAGCAAAAGAGGAAGTTGAGGCAGAACTAGTTACCTTGAAGCAAGAAGTTGAAGCAGAATTGGTTGCTTTAAAGAAAGAGGTTGAGGAAAAGACAAAGGTGCAAGAGGAACAAAATGTACTAATTACACAACTGAAATCCAAGTGCTCAATCAAAGAACTAGTGGAATTGAAGACTAAGGAATTGGAGCACAAAGAGCAATTGATTGTAGAAAGAGATGAGCAGCTTGCAGAAGTGGTTGAGAAAGCGAGAAAAGAAACCGAAGATGCCTTTGTGAAGAGGGAGAAAGAACTCTTAATGAAGTTGGCTGAAATTGAACAAAGGGCCAATCATTATGATATAAAAGGAGCTAGATATGTCAAAAGACTGAAATATGAGAATGAGGCATTGAAGCTGCAAATCACAGAGATGGGAGGAGCACCTATTTTGACACCTCAACAACAACAACCAAGTCCCCAGGAACCGAAACAGACGTCGACAAGGGTGTCGACCAAAGGAAATGGGAGGGCAGACGTAGACATTGGTTTTGGCCCACAGAAGAAAATGAAACAATGCACATGGTAGGAATAAGTGCAAAATGCAGGAAGTGTAAATAATTGTAATGGAATGCAATGTAAATGAGAGTCAAATGCATATGTAATGAAATGCATGTAAAGTGCAAATGCAAATGTAGACAAAATGACAATATAATGCAATTTAATCATGTGATTCGATAAATTGCAATAGACTATAGTGCATTAAGGGTAAATGTGAACGTCCGAATGGGGAGACGATTGGGTGGTGCACTATCCTCAAAGTCGTTGTTGGCAACAGCTAGAACACAAGTTTAAATAGACCCCCCTCCTTCATTCGAGGCTATCTATGTATCCATCTAGAGTGTATGCTATGTATTGAGGATATCTAGGATGTCTAGGGAGAGACTAGAGTCGAGTATCGACAAACCATATGTGCAGACAGCCTAGCATGTATGTAGATTGTTTATGCATTTTACGGTATTCTATAATGTCGTACCATTGAGTAATGCAAATGACTCATCTTCTATCCTGATGTGTGTATTCTGTGTACAGTATGGTTGTTATTGGTAGTTTGTAGTGTGTGTTGGATTCTTTGTGTGCAGGGCTTATTGTTATAGTCTAAGCATGGAATAGGGGAGTTAGAATCTAGAGCGTCGTACAAGTGGAACTGCCAAGATTGTCGTTCTAGTGGAGACGATTACACCATTCCTGTAGGTTGATTATGGCCGTTTCAATGCAAGTGTCATTCGTGTGGTGTGGAGCACTTGCCATGCTAGTAAGAATTGATCCTGCCGTTCTAGCAAGTGTCATTCCAACACACTGTAGTGCTAGTGGAACTGTCGTTCCAGTGTGTGTTGTGCTAGTGGAATTGCCGTTCTAGTGCGAGTGTTGTTCCATTTCATGTCGTTCTAGTGGAATTGTCATACTAGCCAAGTGTTGATGTTCTAGTACAAGATGATAAGCAAAATTGCATTGACTGCAGTCTTGTTTGGCCCCTAATCTGTCATCCTATTCCTCCATCTCTAGAATGCTTACCACCGTGCTACATTATAGTCCATGAAGGTGACTTCTTGAAAGTATACTAGTATAGTATTGTTTTGTTATTGATATGCTACATATCTTTTAGCATGGAAGCAATAGTTCCATTTGACTCTAACCAAGGCCTTAAATGATATTTAAGGAGCAAAGTAACTTGTTTGTGTCCCAAGTGCAAAGACATCAACTGTGCCAATTTCAAATAAAATGGTAGATTGCAAAACATGAATTGTTTATAATTTCCACATGTACCACAACACCTAGAATCACACAAATGACAAACCCTATGTATAACTGAAAGTTAAACCCTTGATTTAATGCTTCACTTTAATTATAGATAAGAATATTTCAATAGATGGCCATGGCGTTTGGGCAATTGGATGGGAGTGAAGAATGGCACACCATAAGCTAAGGTTAAAATTTAATAGGTGGACCTTAACATTTTATAAACCAAGGTTCAAATTTTATTGGTAAAACTTAACATCTAAGCCCAATATGTTTGGGGAAGTGGTGAAGAGTGAGGAGTTTCATGCCACAAACCAAGGTTCCAATCTTATGGTTGAACCTTAACATTTTGCCCATGGGGTTTGGAGCAAGCGATGGGGGAGAAAAAGTTTTACACTATAGAGTCATAGACCAAGGTTCCAATCCCATGGGTGAACCTTAACATTTTACCATGCGATTTAGAACAAGTGGTAGGGAGTGAAGAGTTTCATATTGTAAGCGAAGGTTTAAATCTTATGGATGAACCTTAATATTTACCCGTGGGGTTTGGAACAAGTGATGACGAGTGAAGAGTTTCACACTACAAATCAAGGTTCTGATCCATGGGTGGACCTTTAGCATTTGTTGGCCCATGGGATTTAGAGCAAATGGTGGAGAGTGTGGAGTTTCATAGAATAAACCAAGGTTCAAATCCCATGGGTTAACCTCAACATGTTAGACCAAAGGGTTTAGGGAAAGCAATGGGGAGCAAGGGGTTTCACACCATAAGCCAAGGTTCAAATCCCATGGATGAACCTTAATATTTAATCAAATGGCAAGAGCTCAACCGGTTAAATATGTCGACTTTCAAGGTGGAAACCAGAGTTCAAACCTTGCTAGGAGATATATGCGTAATTGCCAAATAAGTTGTAATATATTATATGCTTGGTTGAAATACCATAGCAATGTGGTCATCTGATGTAATATGGGTGGGGCCTGTCTCAATCCCACATAAGCAGTTCAAAGTAATTTAAAAAATGTTTGAAAATATGAGAGACAAGATATGCTTTGGTTGAAGCTTTGTTGGCCCTCCCTTTGTTGGTCAATTTACTTGATCTTATCTGTCCTATAATATGGAGGTTTGAAAGGTAACCAACAGTTTGTGGTACAAACTATAAACAGGAGTACCAGGGTTTCCAAGTTCTATAATTGAGAAATGTAGGGGTCCCCATGAACCTGTGATTTTCATGTCTACCATTAAGGTGAACTGAGTTTATAGAGTGACAGGAAATTTTATACATGAAAACCTGTAGGGGTCAAAATGGTCATCTTTATTTTAGTACCCTAAGGTGTGGTTATTGCAGATGTCTCTTATTGCATGCTTCTATCCAAGCAGCAAAGTGTGTTCAATTGGATATATAAGATCAATGAATTTGAAATGGAGGATCTGCTAGAGATATTGGGTTGACAGCTCTTCTGCTTACTTGTTGCCACATTTTGCACGGGGTGCCATGTCTTCGGTTTTTTTTTGTAAGGATGCTGCTCTCCCTTCTCTCCCTTTCTCCACTATCCCCTTTCTTCCCTGCCATCAGTTTCATTCTCTTATTCCCCCCCCTTCTCCTTCTTCTGACAGTTTCTCCAAGAGGGCAAAAGGCCCTAAATTTTCTAAGTGTTGGTATTGCGCAACCCGACTTCGCAGCGAAGTCGGGCTGCGCCCTTAATTTTGAGCGCACTTGGGGAGCCGACGTGCGGAGAGCTGAACCCAATTTTTCTAAGTATAGAGCGAACCCCGACTTCGCAGCGAAGTCGGGTGCACTCTCAGTTCTGTGCACACCTGGGCATCAGTGGAGCTCTAAAAATTCTAAGTGTTGGGTGCACAACCCGACTTCGCAGCGAAGTCGGGCTGCGCCCTCAAGTTCATGCGCAGTTGGGCGACTCATCTGAAGAAGCGGCTAAGTGTTGGGTGCGCAACCCGACTTCGCAGCGAAGTCGGGCTTCGCCCCGGAAGAAGAGCGCAGTTGAGCAGCCCATCATGGTACCTCCAGTAACGGCTAAGTGTTGCGCAACCCGACTTCGCAGCGAAGTCGGGGTTCGCTCACTTACTTGCGCGCACTCGGGCAAAGAATGTTGAAGCCAGCCCAGAAATTTTCTAAGGCACGGAGGCCTCCCCAACTGCGCTACTTCCCCCTTGCGCTGCCTGGTTGCGCTCCAATTCTGGGCGAAGTCGGGCAAGAAAGGAAATACGAGCTCCTAAGGCAGATTTTTCCCCTTGTCAGATTCTGACAAGCGTCCAGCCTCGGGATTCGAGTCAGAGATGTGACGGGAGGTGTGCGAGCGTGAACTGAATTATTGTACTTAAGCTACCCTCAATCAAGCTGACTCGGAGCATCATCCCCACACCGCCACGTAGCTGCCAATCTTTCAGGTGGACCTTGCTGCAAGCACGTTCCATGCCGGCAAAGGTCAACATCAGCCGCTTTTTGCCGCTTTTGTCAGCTTTGTCAGCTTTTTCAGTTATTGTCAGATCTGGGATCTTGTGCCCAACAATGTAATGGGGGGAAATTTACGCTATAAATAGCTCGGCAATATCATTGTAAAAATGTGGAAGGGGGATATATTGCTAGGGAACCACTGTAGCTGTGCGTTTGCTTCTAAATACAGAATATACTTGGCTTTATCGACTGTTCTTATCTTGTATGCAGCCTTTACTTAGCATTTCTGCCTCATGTTGCTTATGTTATTGCTTACTGTTATTCTGCTTTCTGGATATCGGTATTTAATAGTTAAGTATTCCTGGAATGCAAAGGTAGAGGATACATAGGATGAATGACATTGGTAGTTTCTGCAACATATCTTGTGTTTAATTGCTGTTAGTAGTGGTGATTGGTTGTTGCTGTGCTGCTTATCCTCCCCACCCATAACAATCACATTTACATTTCTTTCTGCATTTCTAATTTCTTTCCTGCACTCTGAGCTTAAAACCAATTGAGAAAACATAGGAAGCCGGCCTCCTCCGGAGATTGGCACGGAAGGCATTCCTTCCTTCCAGCATTTCAATCTGCTGGGCAAATCTAGGGCGTATTACACTAAATCCTATCCTAGTGGCAGATTCGTAACCAACACTTACATGAAAGCCTTGATGTTTCTGTTTGGTATATTGCTTGTCAAACATTTGCAGGTTTGACTTCCTAGAGCTAAAAATTTAGAAAACTGCTATTCTGTTATCAGTATATTTGACAGTTTGTGATATTGGTTATTCCAATTTCCCTTTGGTGTTCTTTACATGGACATGCTTTTGTTAGGAAAATCAATTATTACATTATTTAGTTATTTAGATAACCTATAGTAATCTATCTAGAAGCTCACGTTGATATATCTGATGAGCTATAATTAGATGGTTGTTATAGGCTAATCTTAGCCTATGATAATGTATAAAATTATATGTGAATTGAATAAAATTAATTCGATCTTTTATGATCCAACAAGAGCGTCGGGAAGGCTCACATAGTCTTTAACAATTATATTCTACAATGTAATTAAAACAAAGGGACAAAGGGGATGGCCCATGCATTTGTGTCCCACTTTATTGGTGGGCAGGGTTTAAAAAAAAAAAAAACATATAATGATTTTTTTTTTTAAATCATGTAATTATTCCCAAAAAAAAAAAAATCTCAGAATATTCCTCTGCTAGGGAAAATTGAATATTGCATGAAGATGTGGCAGCATGATATGTAATTATTCCAAAGAAATATTCTTGGAATATTTTCTTGCGAGGGAAAATTAATTTGGGGAAAAATTCAAAATGTAATTCCGCATGGAGGGAAAAATTACCCCTCATTTTAGTTTCCCAACGGAACATTGTTCTCGAAAAATAGAAGCAAAAATTAATGCTTTTGGAGTATAGCCTTGTTTATACTCATCCGACAACATTTTTCGAGCATAATTCACTGGAACCATCAAATTCCAGTTTTGTAAAAGTTTGTTATGACTTAGTGCTCCAGCATCGTGAGTTGAGCCATGTAAACCAGAAAATGTATTGTGGGTTGAACCATGTTAACCAGCATCTAGGGACATCATTGAATTTTGAAGACTACAGACAAAGACACTTCAGAAGATTCTCTTTTTTTCCATCCTCCACTTTGGGATTGTAATGGCTCAATTTTCTCAATCTTGTTGTATGGAGTGCATTTTCGGTAGAGACCGACACTCCTCAACACTATAAGTGTGCCTCATAAACACACTTGTAATGGCTTAAACATTCTTGTAAGGTGCAATTTCATCGTAGACCGACACCAATTGTCCATGAGACGAGTTTCACCCTGAGGGGGGAACATACTTAACAACAGAATGAACCTTGTATGCAGTGATCTACTCTACTACACCTGGCGGTTGCAGCGACTGGTTATCCATGCACTCCGGTAGGATGAGTAGATTACAATAAGGATACTCATAGTTGTGAAGTACTTATTTTGCTTAGACCTAAAGGACGACCCAGAGGTATACCTAAAGGTACTTACCTAAGCAAGAGCAGCCAGAGCCACGAGCCAGAGCAGCTCAAATCAAGAATGAAGAACCAAGAGCCAAAGAACAAAAGAGCAAGAGCCTAGACATTGTCCCAAATAATGTAATAAGGGGGGATGTTAGAAAACATTATTACATTAGTAAGTAGTTTCTAAATAATTAATTTATAAGCATTCTTAAGTTAGAATAGCCAACTTAATATAAGAGAGAATATTGTTTAAGTTAGGCCTAAGATCAGATTATGTCTAAGTTAAGCTATTTAGTTACTGGCTAATCTTAGTCAGTCCTTATGTATTTTAATCATGCTCATTGGACTGCCAAAATGAGCATGGCAAAGAAACAATAAATATGTAAGAAGTAACAATGTCGTGTAAGAGACTGAACAAGCGAAAGGTTAACATTCTTAAGATTCTACTGGATTCCGAATTTCATCCAAGCTATTTAACTCATTGGCACTATTGTAGGCAAGCAAATTGACATGTATGCATAATTAATAAATAAAGTTTTGTCATTGTGAGTCATTTTGTAGTTCGTATGCAAAGTGTTTGATGAAATGTGCGTATGTATAATTAAAGTCATAAAGTTAGTCATGGAATGTAAATGTAAGTCAAATGCATGTCAAATGTAATTTAAGAAAATGATGAGGTGTCGGGTAGTTAGTTGGAGGATGCAACCACCAGACCCCTTCCTCATTCATTTAAAGGTTGGTATTGTAAGTTAGCATTGCACTTGGTAATAGAAGTTGGGTGAAATCGGATGTGAAACACTAGACTGTCTGAACTGCTGTGCAAGGTCATCTAAACTGCTGTGCAAGGCCGTCAAACTATTGGACCAGGCCGTCTGATATATGTTGTGTGCATAGTATATCCATTGTAATTGTAAGTTATTCACATTGTATATTTTGTTTATTTAAGTGGTAATGGAATTGTGTTGCAGTATGTTGTATTCCATTTCTATATTCTGGTATTATTGTTGCCTATTCGAAGTTGGGTCAAGCTTGATAACATGGAGTTGTGATGAGCAAATCATTCGTGAAGGTGCGCAACGACAACAATGGAATTATTGGAATGCAGATGGCAAACGATGTAGCTTCCCTCGAGAGGAGGGCAGATTGGAGGTCATAATAGTTGAAGATGCAGATTTGTTTGTTGACATTGACAAAGGGCCAACGCACAAAGTAGACATGCAATTGGATGCGCAACAAGACATGCAAGTAGACATGTATAGAGGAGATGTGCAAGGGTTTGTGCATGGTAAGTTGCATGTTGGTAGTGGTGAGTTGCATGCCGATGGGGGAGAGTTGAATGACGATAACGGTGAGTTGTGTGATGGTGGCAGAAAGTTGCATGTTAGCAACATAGAGTTGCATGTTGGCGACGAAGAGTTGCGTGATGACAACAGAGAATCACACAATGACAAGTTACGTGGCAAGGAATTGCATGAAAAATGCATGGTGTTGGAGCAATTGCAAGTTGATGTATCTGATGGTCAATGGGACGAGAGTCTGACATCTATGTAAATGCAAGATGGCATTTACAACAGTATGACGAGAGTCTAGTAGTAGAGCAACAACAAGTTGGTGTGCTCAATGGTGAGCAAGATGGGAGTTCGACATTGGAGCAACTACAGGTTGGCATGTTTCATGGTGTGTGGGACGAGAGTCTAGCACAAGAGGAATTGTTGTGGATTGCGCCTAATGATGTGTGTGAAGAGGGTAAGACACACAAATGACCATTGCCAATGTCAAATCAACCTGTCACGAAAAAGACCAATTTTGGTATATTGTGTAAGTGTCCAATCTTTCATGGAGGGTAATCAGAGGACACAGTCAGACTTTGGAAAATATGCCTCATGATGTGGAAAGCAAATGGAAAAAATGATGATGCGGACTGGAGGAGTTTACTCCCTATGACATTTCATGGAATCACAATAGACTAATACATAGGATTGCCAAAGGGAAAGTACCAAATTTGGGATGAGTTGCGGAAAGCATTCCTGAACGAATTTTGGTTTTTCCGCAATGACAATGAGGTCATTACTGAGATTTATAAAATGGAACAAGGTGAGAAAATCCTGTTCATTTGTACAACCAAAGGTTGAGTGAGTTGTTTACCCATGTGGAGGAAGATCCATCAGATGCATTAAAGAAAAGGTGGTTCATGGAGGGACTTCTTCCTATGTACCGAAAGAATATCAGGGTGGTCCCTTTGACTTCATACCAAGAGGCCTTGGAGCTGGCCATGAACTTGGAATGTGATGCGAAAATGTCATTAAAATGTTGGGGTCATGTTAATGGGGACAAAAGTGACCTTGAGGATGAAAATGACTTTGATGTTGAGAGTGATGATTTTGAGAATGAGAGTAGTTCATTGTCCGAGTGTTGGGGTCAAGAAGTCAATGAAAGAAATGAAATTGAAGTGAAGAACAATGGTTCTGAGGATGAGTATGACTCGAAGAACAAAAGATCATTGCTACATGTATATGCACACAGGGAGATTGTACCAAGGGGGTATGCCATTGGTGGTGTGGATTGTGACAACCGCTAGAGAACTAGAAGACATCGAATTGAGTGTGATATTGGGGGTAGACCCATTGTGCAATGTTGGCGATGTCATTTGTGGGGGCACTTCACACGAGAATGTCAAAGTGTTGCTATTCGAGATGAACTAGTGATGTGTAGAGTTTGAAGCATTGAAGAAGAGTCACAACCCTAGCCAAGAAGCAGAGGAGGTGAACTTGATAAACCTAATTGCAATTGAGGAGGTGAACTTGATTACAATCAAAGAGGTAGATATCAAGCAAACAGTTGAAGTTGTGTAGGAAGAGGAGGTTGCACAAGTAGCTAAAGTAGACGACGAAGTGAGTTATGTAGATGACAAAGAGAGATTGTTCGACGTTTGGCCGTCTGCTAGGGTCATTTGGCCATTTAGACTTGGGTTGTCTACACCCAATCCTTGATTGTTAGGGCTTAGCGTGTTTGAGTTGGGACCTTGGTCATCTGGCAAGGACAACAGGCCATTTGTCCCAAGGGGAGGGCCATCTAGACCCTGCCTAGGTCATCTGAGGAAGCCGTCAAAAAAACACCCCAAGTTGTTCGAAGACATCACAACTATTTGGTAGTCATGTAGGGCCATTTGCAACCTTGTTTGGGAGGAATATGATGTCAGGCCGCCTAGAGAACATGCAAAGTTGTTTTAGGAAGAGTATGAGACATTTGGAGGTTAGGATGAAGATGGGTCGCCAAGAAAACAAGTAGGGCCTTCTAAAGAAAGACATGAGTAAGGTGGAATTCATAATGACGTGACGTAAGAGGACAAGGTCTAGAGTCGTCTAGACGACCATGCAGGCTATTTGGATGTCTAGGCTGGTCGTCTAACCATTTAGGCCGTCTAGGATGAAGTGTTAGCGTAGTTTGGGACGGGGCATGCATGCCTTTCTAGTGGGCCTGCCCTGCACAAGAAGCAAGGAGTAGAAGAAAAAGACATGTGAAACGAGCAGTTGCATGTAAAACAGTTACTGGTGTTGAAGTGGCAATTAGGGGGTGAAGGGGCACTTGCTGCATGCAAGCTAAGTGTCCCCTGACCTCCCTTAACTTTTAAAAAGAGGTAAAAATCTCTCACTTGCTCATTCTCATGCACAAAGCTAAGGAGTAGCAAGGAGGAGCCAAAGGAGAGGACAAAAGTTAGTTGAACTTGAACCAACTAGGGTACACCCTAGGGCATGCATCAAGATGTGTAGTGGGCAAACAAATCACATTTGACCATGCAAAATGTGAAGGAAACCAAGGAGAAGGGCGAAACAACTGCAAAGGAGAGAGTTGCACTAAAGCGTTGGAGCTAGGGCATGCCAAGACAACAACAAATAGAGTTTTCCTAAAAACTCTTGTCTGACAACCCAAAAACTTCAAGTTTGTGTGCAAGTGAGACATTTGCAGCAGAGAAACGTAATTGTCAAGGATGGAGTTGCAATTCCAAAACCTTGCTAACAAAACTAGCTGGGGTTTGAGAGGAATGTGTGTTGGAAGCGGTGGAATCACGGAGAAATGGAGGGATGCATGACAATAAGGAGGACTTGTTTTGCAAAGGAGAAACTTGCACAAGAGGAGTTAGACCATCCAAAGGCTAGAGAAGGTTGTCTAAAGCTTGAGCAGCACTGCACGAACCATAAGACCATCCAAAGGCTAGAGAAGGTTGTCTAAAGCTTGAGCAGCACTGCACGAACCATAAGGAATACCTTACGGAGCGAGGAGAAGACTGTCAAGATGAAGTGACAGTGTTCAAGTCAAGGAAGAGTGCATGATATGGATTTTTTTGGAGGGTTGTCTGACAAGAGAAGATTGTATGGAAGTCTATATGCGTCTGAGCGAAAGAGTATGTCGTATAGGTCGTTTGATTGTAGAGAAAGCGGGTTGTCCTGTGCTGGGCTGCTGGACCGTTTGATAGAGGATGTGGGCCATCTGGCCCAGGAGGTTGGTCGTTTAACCCAAGAGGTTGGTTGTCTAAAGCCAAGAAGTAGTCGTTTGGAGCTAGGAAGGGGTCATTTAGAGCTAAAGTGAATTTGTTTGAGAGGGTCAATTGAAGGCTACCAAAATGTAGACAAGGAGAAAAATTCAGTTCAGACAGTAAGGGTATGCACAAAGGGTGCTGCCTCTTGACCCCACAAGGGGCGATGCCCCTTGACCCCTAACAAAGGTGGCGACAAGCGTTGTCGGTCGTGTTGGTGATAAGGCCTATTGTAGGAAGTGGAGTGACCAATCGGAAAATAATGTATTGCTGGAGACAATTTGAAGTGAAACCAATTATAAAAGATGTCTAGAAAAAAAAAGCAAAAGGAGCGTGACAAGAGACTCCACTATGGTGTTCAATGCTTCTATCCCCATTGTTCAATTCTTGTGTTGTCAAGGATGCTGGCAAGTCTAGAAGAGGGGATAGATGTAGGCAGGCAAATTGACATGTTTGCATGATTAATGAATAAAATTTTGTCATTTTGTGTTATTTTATAGTTTGTGCGCAAAGTGTTTGGTGAAATGTGTGTACATATAATTAATAAAGTCATAATGTGTCATGAAATGTAAATGTAAGTCAAATGCATGTCAAATGTAATTTAAGAAAATGATGAGGTGTTGGGTAGTTAGTTGGAGGATGCAACTACCTTCTTAGTTGTATAAATAAGACCCCTCCCTCATTCATTTAAAGGTTGGTATTGTTTTGCACATGGTAATAGATGTTGGGTGAAATTCAAAGCAAAGCATTTGGTCATCTGAATTGATGTCCAAGGCCGTCGAACTGTTGGACCAATCCGTCTAATGTATGTTGTGTGCACAATATATCCATTTAAGGTTGTAAGTTATTTGCATTGTATATTTTGTTTATTTAAGTGGTAATGGAATTGTGTTGTTGTATGTTGTATACAATAAATCATCTTGAGACTGCTAAGAGAGAGCATTGGACTGCCAAAACGAGCATGGCAAAGAAATGATAAATATGTAAGAAGTAACAATGTTGTGTAAGAGATTGATCATGTGAAAGGTTAACATTCTTAAGATTTTGGTGGATTCCGAATTTCATCCAAGTTATTAACTCTTTGGCACTATTAACTTCAGTTACGAATTTCAAACTAAATGTATCATCCAAATCTCATTGATAAAATTGTAGGCAGGCGAATTGACATGTTTGCATAATTCATGAATGAAGTTGTGTCATTTTGTAGTTTGTACGCTAACTGTTTGACGAAATGATTATCAGACATTATTAGTGTACGTGTAATTCAGATGTTAGTTAATTTAGCAAGGTTCCATGAGGCTGGGGAATGGGGGGACAGGTTTCGGGGACAGCAGGGGATGGCAAGCCGATTTTAGGGGACGACTGGGGAATGGTAAGTATAATAGTATTAAATTTTTTAGAAATTTAGAATAATTTACATAACAAAAATGAAAATTACTAAATACTAATAGTTTACAAAAAATAAATCATTTAACACGCTAGATTTATTTTTAATTTTTATAAAAATCATTAACAGTGTTTAGTACTACTGTTAGTAATACTAAATCATTTAGCACACTATATTTACTGTTAATAAATTTATATCACATATTTAACAAAGACTTTGTGTAACGAAATAGGCTGTTGTAAACTTATACTAATGGTCAACTATCAAGTATGAAATGAGTTGTGGTGAGGTAATAAATTAATAATCCATTCTCGTACTTGCAGGAGTATTTTGAATCTAATAAAATCTGTATTTTTTAATCTTCCGTATTGATATTGTTTGTGTTAACTACATTCTGTTCTTTTTTCTTTGATTTTTAAAAATTTTCTAGCTTGATACTATAACTAGTGCTGGGTTTAGGAGTCTAAAATTTTTGGGACCAAATGATTGAAAGGATCAAAGACTGTAGCTGTAGATGGCCTTCAAAATTATGTCAAAATCAAACCGAAGAGGGGACAGCCCCCCTACGGGCGCCTGGTGTCCTGGGAACGGTGGGGAAACCTCCCCGATGCCGCCCCCCCGTACCGGGGACAGAGGAGACAGGGGGATGCGTCCCCTAGGGTGAGGGACATGTCCCCATGGAACACAGTAATTTAGATGTCATCTAATTTGGATGGCAGGTAATTCAAGCTGTCATGTAAGGGTAGTTAGGTTTATGTATGAGGAAGTTGCTAAAGCTGGCAACTGCCTCCCTTTTCCTAGGAGTAGTATAAGTAGACCCATTACATTTTCCAAATCAAGAATCCATCCATCCATCTATTTGTCTGTATATGAGGGTGTGTGTGCATGTTGTTGTCTAAAGTGTGTTGTTGATGATTTGTTAGAGTATGGTGTATTGTAGATAGTTGTTGTGCAGGATACATGTTGTGTGCATAGTGTATCCATTTGTATTTGTAAGTTATTCTTATTGTATATTTTGTTTATGTAAGTGGTAATGGAATTGTATTGCAGTTGTTGTATTCCATGTCTAGGAAAATCTTATTAGATGCTATGGTTTTCACCCAAGTTGACGTTTCTTAATTTCTTGAAGCTCAGTGGTAATTGGGATGTGAAGACAAAGATTCCACAACAATGTCAACTTTCAGGACTACATTTACCACCATATTTCATGGAGTGGATAAATATGAAGGATGTCTATTTGAATTTTTACAAATACCGGGTAAATCTACTACCATTATTTATATAGTTTGATAACATATTTCAACTACAATAACTCAATATTTTTCATGCTATCTGTATATTCATGTAACATTTTATTGCCTGACCTTTTATGAAATTGCTCATAACAGGCTGCAGGAATGGTGGCAATGCTCAAAGGCTTGAGTATGCCGATTATTGGAACACATCATGTAGGCCTTGATGATGCACAAAACATTGCACGTGTCCTGCAACGCATGCTTTTAGATGGTGCTTTGATGCAGGTAACAGCAAGGAGAACAGCTGCAGGCCCATCAGGTGTAAAATTCTTATTCAAGAATAGGATCAAATGACCATGGATGTCCTTGTCAATACAATTTTTTTTCCCTTTCAAGAGTTGACTATAATGGCTGTAGTCAACAATGATGGCCACAATAGAATGCATAGATGATTTGAGACCTTATGAGTCAATTCTTCAGTCCAGAAACAAACTTTAGGTGGTTGTGGAAATTGGTCATAGATGTCTGATATCCTTTGGTCTGTGGGCACAACTTCCTTGAAAATATTGATGCTTCCTACGCTGGCTTTTGTAACCCTCTCAAATGGCCATCAGAACAATCATCTCAACCTTTTTTCAATATTCTTGACACTTTGCATTATGTATCTTCTTTCTTGCAGAAGAAATTGTACATAGCAAACTTGTGTGTACTTTAGTTTAAATGCAGGTAGAATTGCCTTGAACAAGATTTGATGATCAATGAGAAGCTAAACATCTATGGTATATGTCCACTCATTATATGGGGAAAATGATTTTTTCATTGACACCCATGCTCCAAAATCAATTTTGCAATTTGCCATGTATCCTCAATTGCATAAATTATTACATGACTTTGCATGTAGAGGAGCTAACGGAATCTTGTGGGGATTCTTTCAATTAAGTTGATACATGACACCTGAGACTAAATGGTTCTGCAAATCTAGGTTTGGTATAATCCAATGGAAATGCAATGACTAAGGCTGAAATTTCACATCAAGAAAGGAAGAAAGATGTCTAAGAAATTTTCATTTTATGCTAAAACAGTGAGGACACTGAAAGTCAAGGAAAACTTCTCATTCTAGCAAAAATGAAGAAACAAGCCTCCAAACATATTTATGTTTTAGCTATTCTAAATTTCTAGTGCACGGATTTCATGAAAGTTGATCTATTCATTCCAAACATTACTCTTTTTTAATTTGTAAAATTCAAAGCAGAGCAAACATTTTGTAATGACCTAAGAATGTATTCATTTTTAGTTAAAACCCTAAATTAACATAAGGAACGCTATGTCCCTGCCTCCCTGTAGAGAACTGATTGCAGATGTAGTATTTCTTACAGTTGAAAAAGTTCGAAATTATTTATACTTGTTTCAAAACCAGGCTCAACCAAAGCTCAAGATAAAAGTTAAATGTGAATTAACTAAGATCAGAATAGTCTAGAGGACATTTGATCTACTTTTTAAACATTTTTGTAACAAAGGTTGTTCAAATATATACATTTCGTATACTAGTTATAGAAAACAATTAATGGGAATTTTTAAATTTTTAGTTGAATTTTCTTGGGAGGGAAGAAGTGCAGTTACTGCCAAGATTGAGCAAAATTTTGTAGGTTTTATGCTAATTGTTTGTACGCTAACTGTTAAATTGTAACAAGGGAGTGTAAGTGATCAACCAACACATGACAATTCAAATAACATCAACGTTCTCCCATTCATTAAATATGAAATTGATAATTAATGACAAGATGAGGAAAGGGGCAACACCTGAATCATCAATCAATTAGTAAACTAAGAGGGCGGTGCCATTGATGGAACGAACGCATAAGGACTTGCGAATTTCTCAACAATATTATGATGTCAAAGCATAATGTGGATTTCATAGTGTAGCTCTAATTTCTCATGGCCAAAGATGAATACAATAAAGCCTTAGACTTCTATTTATAGTTGGAGTTTACCCTTGAATTACCTTAGGTGAGAAACAATTACTCCTAGTAAATGTAAAAAATTGGGGGCATCTTTAGCAAAATGATGCATTACCAAATCGTACATATCTCTAATTATACCTCGAACAGATTGAGAAGGCTTCTAAAATGAGTTAGTGCATCATTACATACCAAAACGTTGCTCTCACAATATTCGTGTTGGAATATATTACATTACTTGGTACATGCTAATGTACCACCTTGGGTACATCTTTAGATTAGGAGTGTGTCTTAGATTAGAGTGTGAGTATTTACTTTATGCAATGTAAAGAATGCACAAGTATTGTTAGAGTGTGCAAAGTATTCAATAATGTAAATGTGCATAATAGTCCATGTGCACGAGTCCATAGAATAGGAAAATGAATAGTCAAGAAGAGTGAAGGCCAAGAGTTCTGCATATGAAGAGTCACGTTCTATTATATATAGGTGTTTACGAGTGCGTAAAAAAGACACAATGTAATGCAAGAATGTATGAAGTATGGAGTATGCGAGATCTCCATTCTATATCAAATACTATTTTTGTGAGCTTTTGTTAATGGCAATTTTATGAGTAGTTATAGAAGTTATTCATGAGTTTTACATGTTTAGAATATTGTCATTATCTTATATTTGATATAGCTTCCTTATTTTAGATCTTGTGGTTATTTTTCATTAAGTATTTAGTATCAAAAGCTAACAATTCGCCTCAAGATCTATGCGATTCATTCCAATTAGTGAGTGAATCACTTGAGCAATTCACTCCCTGCAACCAATCAGGCTACTTTGCAAATGAATCTCTCTTGAACCAATTGAGCCACTTTGCAAGTGAATTGCTTTTAAACCAATCAAACCACTTTGCAAGCGAAGTAATCTTGAACCAATTGGCACCTAAGTTGGACTTAGCCAAAATTTGAAAGGTTTTGGAAGACTTTTGCTGCTTGATTTCACGTTTTTGTGTTCTTCCAAAATTGCATTTCCTAAGGTAGTGTCAAGGCACTACATTTATGGTGACTTTAAGGGGCGCCAAGCTCGATTGGCGAGCGATCCTACATCCTAACTTTACCCTTGGAAAAAAAGTCTACAAAATTATAATCCTCATAAAATTGTCAAAATTGGTTCTCATTTGGTCCTTTATGGTAGCAATCCTAACAATTTTTTCCACTCTTAGTTGCCTTGTAACTGGATCGAGGCGAGGTCCTTTGCTTCTCCCATCAACTATTCAAATGGGTTTTTTTGACAACCCTTCTTGTTTTCTTGTTAGCTCCTGTACATTGGCGTATATGGGCTCTAGCTTCTTGTATGTCTCAATTGCATCCTGCTTGTCGTCCTCGTCCTTTTCCTCTTTGAACATGGCATTAGCAATGGCATCATCTAGTACCTTCATCTATAGGTTGAATATGTTAAGCATTTCGGCGACAACTAGCCCTTGAATTTATTTAGTCATTCTTGTATCGGGGTCCTTAGGGATGCTAAAATGCTTTTATAGGCTTGGAGGTCTCTTTAGGCATTAGGGATATTTAGTTTTCTAACTAGGTCTTTTCAATCAATTCCAAGTTATTGTGCCTATGATGTCGATATAAAAGATAGAAACTTAAGAATCTCCTAGTATTTGCCTGTAATAGATAGTTGTTTTTCACTTTTTCAATGGTTTCTTTCATATTTTCCTCCAGAGCCTCATTCTCTTGCTAGAGTTGATTCCTTTGTTCCTTAAGCTGAGCCAATTTTGCTTTGAGCTCCTTGTTCCTTTTCTATACCACTTCATCCTCAACTACTAGTCAACCAAACTTCATGGTTGCACCAAGCATGAGTTGGTTTGAAAGTTGGACCATTTGATGTACATCTATTCTATTTAGGTCCAACTTAGACACCTTGGCAATCAAGTTAGTAGGAACTATCGCCACCTTAGAAGGGTCTAACTTTGTCGCCTTTGCAATATATATTTTATCCCTTTTCCTAGCCAACCATGACTGCATAAGGATTGATGCCTTGGAAGTTTTGTCCTTAAGCCATTTAATACTCCTTCAATTTCTATCCTTTGACGACAAGTGTAGCACAACAACGAGGTTTCCCAATGAGATAAGGACAAAGTTTAAGAGAAAACTTGCTTGTAGTCAATACTTTGGAATGAAATCATCATCAACTAGTCAGACAACATGCATATGACAAAACATATCAAACGGTAGCTTGGACTGAAAACTTAGCATAATAACACTCCCACACGACATTTGCTAGATGAGATCCTCTAAACAACATTCTCGAGACAACATCCTCCAGATGGCATTCACTAGCTCAGTATCCACATAATGACATAACAACACCCCTAGGGTGGCATGACAACATGACTTCCATACAATGACTCTCCCAAACGATGATTTCGCTTCTATAAGATGTCGACTCTAACAATTGTCAGTGTTGTCTAGTGTCGTCTACACTCCTTGACTGACTTGCAACTAAACCTACAACCAACTACCTTGACAATGCATAGCAATAATGCCATAAAATGATATCAATCACATAAACATCCAACACATAAATGGAGAATGACTCTTAAACTGATTGATCTACCAAAATGACATTGCGACATTCAGACTTGCAATATACTCCATCAATGGCAATAGCTTCTCACAAGCAACTTCTCTGCACAACAACCTAGGGTATTGCACATGCATGGATGGATTGATTCATTGATAGATTCCCTCCAAAGAATGAAGGGGGGTCTTCTTATAGTGTAGTCTTGGCCATTGGTATCAATGGTTTCCAAGACACGTTGCACATAACTAACTTCCTTTCTTCCTATGTGCTTAGAACATAATGCCACTTTACAATATATAAAATATTTGGGTGCTCAACGGTGATAGCTATGACATTTGCATTATATTTCATTGCATTACATCTCATTGGCATTTCATTTCATTACATTACATTGCATTACATTTCATTCCATTTGGACCAAACTTAGTGCATTAAACACTTAGACGTTTGTACACTTTTACTTTTGTTTTTGCTTATATCTAGAACTAGTGCCTACATCTCTCCTCCCCTTTAAATTGGTTGACATCCTTGTCAACTTCTTTCTATGCTCTGGTGGGGTCAAATTCAGTTGTTGAGGTTGTGGATCAGGTACTCCCAGTTCTACAATCTATAGCTTTAGTGCCTCCTCATCCTTGAGTCTCTTGGCATAATTGAAATACTTGGCCCATTCCAGACCAAAATGGTTGGTTTTTTGTTCCATTTTGATCAACTTTAGCAAGAGCTTCTCCTCCCTTTTTGCAAAGGCTTTACTCGCGGTCCCCTATGTTACCATTGCAAGTTGCTCATATCTCTGCAAATATTTGATCTTTGTGCTCCTACTCCTTTGTCCTTGCTTCCAATAGTTCTCTTATTGAGCACTTGGATCTCAATTGTGCTACCAGTGTCTTGTTCCAAAATGACTTTGATCTTTTCTTTGACCTCCTTATTCTTCTCCTTAGCCTCTTTGGCCTTCTCCTCAAGCTATTGTTTTAGCTTGGCTAGTTCTACTTTGGCTTCTTCAACTGCTTGTCAAATTTAGCTTTTATTGTTGGCACCTGGTTAACTTTCTCTTCACCTACACTATGCAAATTTTTGATACTTGTATCTAACCATCACACCAAGTATGCCAAAAATTTGACTGTAGCATAGGTCGAGAATAACTCGTGTTAATTCCACATACTACACATATTTTTCACTTAGTGGGCAAAGTAAATTGCGACTTTCATTGATATAGATACAAGTTGGTTTTTTGCACAATATTTGGGTTCCCTCTTGTAGTTCTTGTACCCCAACCATGGTTTTGATTCTACCAGTCCTCAATTCCCAAGGCTGCATTTGATGAATGTTGGCAAGTTTCATCATCCATTCCTTATCATGGATCCAGTTCACTAACGTGCCCAACTCATTCTTTGTCATCAACTGACACTTTCTCCATTGTCCTACAAAACATTTCAAATTCCATTTGCAATCTATCAATGACTTCGGATATCTCCTGCAAACAATTACTTGTGCATCAATGTGCTCTCCCAATTTGGGTGGTTGCCTAAAGTTCGACACTTCTATCGACATATGCTCAGATAGATTATCTTTCGCGTCATTATTTGTGGTACTCTCCACCATGTTTTGTCTTTGCCCAAATAGATTGATGGCCTTGGTTGCTTTGCCCTCCATTATTGATTGTTCTACCATAGTATCAATTGTTTTATTTTTTTGTTGCTTCCTCCCCTAAACAAATTGCATCTTCTTGAGCGCTCATTGTCATTTGAATCTGATCCCTATTGTACTCGTACAGGTATAGGTACAACAACTTCTTTTGCCAACTCCTTCCCTTTCTCTGGTGTCTGAGTTGGCTCAATTGGTTTTCTTTTCTATGGTGTCTTACATGGCTCCACTCGTTTCGTTTCCCATACTTTCTCCACTATGGAAGTGTTCTCAAAGTGTGCCTCTCATTGCACTAGAGATGATGGGCATGGATCAAGTTGTTGAGCCTCTACTAGAAATTCAATTGCTCCAACTTGTACATTTTCCATTGCATCCAAAGCTTTTCGGACTTCCTTGTCCATGGGCACAATCTCTAGAAACTCCAATTCCTACCGAGTCTCCATCTTCGGTTGTTTTTGCACTTCTCTTTGTTGTAGCCTTTCTTCCACAACTTGCTCCACCCTACCACTTGTATCCACTATGGCTTGCTATGGGAATTGAGGTTGTTCTTCCAAAACTAACCTCCTATGCTTGTTCTTTTCTTGATATGAATATAGCCTTGTAGGTGGTGTATCCTGCTATGAATCTTCACAAGGTAAATCACCTAGTATATCATTCCTCAATATCTTCTTCGTTCTAGAAGTCTTTATCAGAGTGCCTTTCTTTGTTTGTGACTTTGCATCCATCCACCTTAGCAATGTTGGTGCCAAATTTTATATCTAGGAGGATCCGATTCTAGAATTTGCATCCTTGCCTACGTTGCACCATTCAACATCAAACCAATGACATGAAATACCATTGAAAAAAATTGTACTATGCATCAAGAAAGTATTAATGTTGTATGAGAGGTAGGATACCTAGTCATAGGCTTCACTAGCTACTATTCCTTGCATCTATGGTATAAGCTATATGGTAACTCTAAAACCCTCTATTCTCTAGACAATATCTCCATTATGACATTCATGGTGTATTGCAACTCTCCATTCCTCAATTGTTGTTGCTTAACTACAGGGCTCTCATGTAACATTAATTTCTATACTTCTTCTAGGGCGAGGTTCGTCACTTTTTGGATCAATTATCTGCTTTGACTAGAATCTACTGAATCCTTCACCATCGATACTCCTTGATTAGGTAAACCAAATGTCCTAAAGTTGTATACTGGAAAGATAACAATAAACAGTTGATCACCCACTCGCATCGTACTAGCATTATGTAGTGGATCGTATAAACATTTGCAGTAGATACTTCTTGAATAACTCTATCAAAGTTCAACACCTATAAAATGAAGTTAACTCCTGCCTCCTATAACAAATGCTTCTTTGGGACCTTTTTCCACTACGTCCAAAAATATTCTCTATTTGAGCATACCTAAGTTAAATCCTTCAAAGGTACCTTCTCATTTTATTGGTGTCTAGCATCCCTTTCCCTTTCCCTTTCTTTTGGAATTCTAGCTTTTGCTTTTTGTTGTAATATCCTTTTGTTGCCTTGTTCCCTATTTGAACCATAGTCTCATTCGCTTGCCCATGAATGTGCTCTGTGGCTATGCCTCATTTGTCCTTCTAACATAGGATCCGATGGAGTTCTCATCCGCTTCATTTTTCAAATCCCCTTAGGAATAGTTGGCCTTGTATGCATCTTGGCAATCAACTTTCCTTGCGTGATGACAAATGTTTTTCAAACTATGGTAATTTTTCGAACGATGTCTTTCTCATGGCATTCCTTTTACAATCTTGTTGACAACACTGTTTGGTTCCTGATGGCAAGCTTCCATTGCTACAATCTTTTAGACGATAACTCCTCTAACTGCTCAACCAACAACAATGCTTTAGATGGCAACTCCTATAATTACTTATCCTCCAAAGATGCTTTTTGATAGTAGCTCCTTTGACTCAACCTTCAATGACAAGTTCAGATGGCAGCTTCTCTTACTTAGCCTCTGATGGCGTTTCAGATGACAACTCCTTTGACTCTCATCTTCTAACAACACTTCAGACAACAAGCTCCTTTGATCGCTCTTTGGACAACTACTATTCTAACTGCAACTTCTTTGGATGGCAGTTACTCTTTTATGTAGTTAACTAATACAAGGGTAATTTGAAAAACAATCTTCTTCAACATGTATCACCCTCTCTCCCTTTTGTATGGTTTTTTCTCAATCCTTGCCTTTATACACAACCACATTTGCCCTTCTACTACTTCCTTTGATTGAAAAACCCATGTGCAACTCAATCCTCCTCAACTTCAACAATGTCTATGTAACAACCCCAATGTTAATTAAACCCCATTGATAGGCTAATAATTTTTTTTTAACAACACATGTTAAGTTCATTAGATAAAGTTCACATAGATGTATAAAATACCCACCCTAGGGTACACCACCCAAAGTACTATTAGATGTATTCCAAATTTCTTTTTCATTCCTAGGCATACCACAACTGAGACTAGTTGTTGCAGACGACACTCAAGTGGTTAGGATGTGGCCACATCTTGTATTAACTTATGGATCTAAGCATAATGCCTTGAAGCCTAGATACCTACACCTCCACGGTGAGCTATCTAGTGCTTAGTGCTTAATTACTAAACTAGCTAATTAAGGTATTTATCACTCCCCATGATAAATAGCTTGGCCACCTGATCCTCCCCGTTCAAGGTGCCAACACCAAACCTGCGATGATACTCCATACCTCCACGATAGGATATCTTGTCCAAGCTTTCCCGCTTAGGACCTTCCCAAAGCTAACCCACTTTTGGGAACCCTTTGGGCTATGCCACCTAGAGTAATCAAACACAAGGAGACTTGAGTGTTGCCTACCACAACTCCCCTCAAGTATTGGAAACATCATGTTTTAGGTTTTATAATGTATTAAGAGTCTCTACTCTCATTATTAACCTCTAAGAGATCTACCCACAATATTTATTCTTAAATAAGAACCTTCAAGGAACATCTCTAATAATGAACAAGAAAATTACATAACCTATGAGAATTTTATCAAATTTTTCAATTATTAATCAATGCATGCATCATATAGATATACACAAGCCCAACATGCTCTCCATATAAGCAATATAAATAATATACTGATTCCATTACATAACTACAATTTAAAAAATATCTCAAAGTAAATATTTCATAATTCCAAATCCTTACATTAGATATCCATCTTCATCTTTAAGGAACAATAATATTTACATTATATAAACAAGACATGAATTCATTCATATTCCATATTAGCAAAATACTACGCATATTTCATATTAATAACCTTTCATTAAAGAGCATATAATAAACTAAAAACAATAGATGCAAGTATCAAAGATAACACCATATTTATCCTAGGAAATCCCCTAAGGGAAACCCGGCCTCAAAGATATCTTTTCATTATATAATCATAATTTTATCCAATACAATCAATTTAAGGAATTTCCACAATTTCATTTTTCAAAAGCATCCATATATTACATAAGAATTTTCACAATTCTTTATGTTACGAAAGAACACCATTCTTTCCAAATATATTCAGTAACAACCTGTTTTCATCAAACAAGGTATCATGTTTTCAACAATCTACTAGCTTTTAATGAATGAGTGCTCACAATAATATGGCCTCAAGATCAATAATAAAGTTGCAAATATAAAAGATATGATAATGCTAAGAAATCAAGCATATAAACTCATAAACTACTATAGAAATCAACTCAAAGAATGCTAATAATAAATGCTCAATAAACTATGAAATCTTATTGAATAAATACCTCAAATACATCATATTTCATCACTCTCCATTTTTACAATATGTGACTATATATCACTCTTCATCACTTGATATCATTCACATCCATATACACATATAGAATGGAATATGACTCTTCATATGGAGGACTCTTGGCCTTCACTCTTCCTATGACTCTTCATATTCCTACTCTATTGACACATAGGGACAACTATGCACATTTACATTGCCAAAATATCATTGCATATTTGTGCATTTATTACATTACATAAAGTAAATACTTTCATCCTAATCTAAGACACTCTTTCCTAATCTATGGATGTACCCATGGTGGTACATTGGCATGTACCAAATAATGTAATATATTCCAACACCCCCTTGTATTACATTATTTGGTTATTGAAGCCTTTAATCTTCAATATGGATCTTCATCTTGTAGATACTCTGCATCTTGTTCAGGTTCATATTCTCCTTTAATCTGTAGATGTCCTTGTAGAGCAATATTTTGTTGACCTCTTGTTTTTCTTCGTCTAAATCATGTATTCCCCCATCTGCTTCCATAGAAGAATGATTCTTTGTTTCCTACAATCTGTCTCTCAGAAAGGATATTAGTGTTATCTTGAGCCAATATAAATTCTTGTGTAAGTACAATGGAATCCAAAGAATATATGCCATTGCTAATTGATCCAGTAGCTTCAATTTCATTTTACCTTTTAATAAGGCATTTGTTCTTTCCATTCACATATTTGTATTCTACTGTTCTTCCACTTTCAACTAATTTTGTTACTGAAATGAGATTTATTGACAACCCTGGTATATATAAGACATTGTATAATATAAAATGAGGATGAGATGCATTAGGTGTCACACATCCATTTCCATGAACTGGATACTTCTTTCCATATGCTAGTTTTAAACCAGAGTTATTTGTAGCTTTCAAGCAATCAAACCAATGTAGGTTTCCTGTCATATGATGACTTGCTCCTAAATCAACGTACCAAACATTCTTTTCATTTTGAGTATTAGTACTATCCTTTTGTGAAATGACTGTACATTGTTGATAAGGGATATGAGGAGTACTTTGACTTTGTATCTTATGATATGTTCCTCTTGCTAACTTATTCATAATTCTTTTATTTCTCTCAAGTTATGATCAAAATTGATAGGACTTTTGAAGTATTCTACCTTATGACTCCCTAGTTTAGTTTGTCAAATAACTATTTGAATTAATTCTTCCTTAGTTGTGAATGATAGACTAAGGATAATATTTAAGTTGTTGACAACCTTTTGTCTCCCAAGTTTTAATATTGTTCTTTCAATTCTATGTTTTGTAGAATACCTTGTATCTCCCTAATGTTTGAAAGACAATACAATTTTTAATATCAATCAATGAGTGATTTGAATGCAATTTCAATCCTTTACAAATCTTCAAATTTATATCTCTAATAATTTTGAATTTAGAGATTATACTATCAAGTGTAATTTTGTCAAACACTTCTATGTAGAATTCCTTTTATCTCCCAAATTTAAGAATATAATATTTAATTCTAAATTTCATAAACTATGTTGATGTAGAATCCCTTATACCTCCAACTCTAGAAATTTAGAAATTCTAAAAATAATATTTGCAAGTTTTGTAATCCTAGTTTGATGTAGAATACCTTATTTCTCCAACCTTATCAAATTGTAAATATTTAACTAGTTTTGTAAACTTAAATATGCAATTTTACAAAACTCCAAAGTTAATGCTTCACTTTCAAAAATAATCTTCAATGTTTGATAAAAGGCTTCTAAATATAATATTCAAATTTTCTAAGGTTTAACTAAAGCTTATCTCTCCAAAAAATACCTCTAAATTTTAACCTTAGATAATAATTCACTTTTTCACCTTATAACTCCTACTAAGCATAAAATTTCAACTTTAAAACTTAGTAAATAATACCTTTATTAATTCAGGTGCTTCCTCCTTGAATTTTCTCGATAAACTGGCACTTTCACTTCTTTGGTCAACTTCCAACTCGGTCAAGATGCTTTTCCTCTATGTGCTCGTGCTTGTGGTATGTGAGACTATTCCATCTCATGCAATAAATGAGCTCTCAAAATACCTTTCGCCTTCCTTAGTAATGCTCGTAGTCTATGCAGGATGAGTGACAAGTGTCACTAGAGTTCTTCCTTCACCTTCATTAATGTAGCTTGTGGCTGTGCGATGCTTCTTCTTCCCTGTGACAAATGGCTTTGCAATGCTCCTATGGCTCTTGAATGGTGCCAATGTTTCCTCTTTCCTGTGACAAGTGTCTTATGCAAACTTTCAATGCTCCCCACACATTATGGAGAATTTGTAATGCTTCTCTTGGCACTCAAAATTGTAACATTCCTTGGCGTTACTAGACACTTGGTTGTGCATGCGATGAATGTCTCCTTCCTTGGTAAATATTTGAATTTGAGTCTTTGGCCTCCTTGATACATTTCCAAATAACGTAAATACTCAACCTTGAATCTTTGGCCTTCTTGATACGTTTTCAAAAAAATGTAGCTTCTTCCTTTTGTAGGTTTTATTTTCAGAATTGTAGGTGCTTCTTCATCTTCCAATGTCAGCTCTCAGGTGCCTCTTCTAGTGTCTTCTTCCATGATAGCTTTCCTTTCTTGGGTGCTCCTTCGATGGTTGTTTTTCTGGATGTTGTTAGGGCTCTTACCCACTTGTGTTCTGTTGTTACTCTTGCACTATTCAACAATGCTCAACCTGTGCAATATGGTGGTGATTCCGACAGTGAATCTTACCACACTTTTGGTGATTTCCTTCACCAATGTAATCTGCAAGTTTGGTGTTCTTAAACACCTTAGATCTACCTTCGATTTGAGGACTCTTCGGCCTCAAAAATCTACTTTGCTTTGAGGGTTATTCGACCTCACTAAAACGTAGAATAGATCTGCACTTTGCTTACTATCATAAACAACATATACCAATCTTCTTATTGCTCCTTTTAAACTCTTTGCAAGTTCTAACTCTAGTTGTTATAATATGCATATTTCTACAAGAATAATGGTGTGCAATGGTGTCTTTTCCTTGGCTTAATGACACTCTAAAAAACTTCTTTTTGCTAGCTCTTGATAGCTCTAAAATTGATGCTCTTAAAAAACTTCTAATATGCACTTTCAAAGTTTTTTTAACACACCTTTTGTAGATTCTTTCGTAGCTCCCTTCTTGATGGCTTGCTATCTCGAATCTGTAGCAATACACCTTTACTTTTGCTGCTTGTAGGCTCTTTAACTTGCAGTTGTAGTTGCTGCCCAAAATATGCTTTCTTGTCCTCAAATGTGTGCTCTTGATCTTTGTATTTTGCAGCTATAAATGCTACCCTTTTGCTATTCAAATATACAGTAGATCTCCTCCTTAGATGCTTGCTAGATCCACTTATGCTTTTTTGTTCAAATATCTTCCAAAACTATCCTAAAACTTCTCAAAAATACAACTTGCTTTACTCTTTCAATGTTGCCCAAATCTGCAGCTTAAATCCTCTCTAATTACTGCTTACAAAATCTGATTTTTTGATGTCCATGAACCTTCAAATATTCTGCTCTCTTTACTATCAAGCCTTCTCTTAGTTGGTTGTCCAAATATGCTTCAAAATATTCTCCAAAGATTTTTCCAAATCACAGCTTTCTACCTTCTTCAATTTGTTGTCTTGTGACCTTTCGACTTCTCCTTCGAAAATCAGCAACTTGTGCTTTTACAAATCAGCCTACAAAACCTTTGTGGCTATCTCCAAATCTCTCAAAACTATGACCTCTACAATATTCTTGCTTTCTTCAAACTTCTTGTCAAATTCTGACTTCAAATCTGACCTCGTTCTCTATCTTCTTCCTCAAGAATCTGATGTCTTGAGATCTTCAAAATATTCTCAAAATTTGGCAAACTTCTTGCCAAATATTTTTCCTTTTGGGCTTGTTGTTGGATGGTGATAATTGTCCCAATCTCTTCTGGTCAGGTTCTCCTTCTGCTTGCAATATTCTGACATGAACTCTACTTCAAATCTCCTCCAATGGTCACTACTTTTATTTCTGCAATAAGGCCTTCTCTAGCCTTCTTCTCCTTCTTGAGACCTCTTCTCTTGGGTCTTCTAATTTTGCAATAAGGCTTTCTCTAGCCTTCTTCTTCTCTAGAAATCTTCTTGAGACCTCTTCTCTTGGGTCTTCTAATTCTACAGCTACTCAAATCTTCTTAATCAAATCTTTAATGAAACCTTACCTTGGTTTCTTCAATCTTCCAATTATGGAATTTTTGCAATGAGATCTCCTTTCTTGGATCTCCAAAATCTACTTGCTTCTCAATTCTGCAATAGGACCTTTTTGTAGTCCTCTTTATCTTTAGTCTTCAGACTTCAATCTTCAATCTTCCAAATATGGAAGTTCTTTAATATGACCTCTTCTTGGGTCTCTTCAATCTGTAGTCTTCAATGAGAACCTTCTCCTTGGTTCTTCTCAATCTTCAATGGGGCCTTCTTCTTGGACCTCCTTCAATGTCTATTTTTTTGCAACAAAGAGTTATTCCCTGCACTAGGAAAGCACATAGAATTTTAGGCAATCGAAGATGAAATTCTTCTCTATCCATTGTAGGAAGCTTCTCAACTTCTAAGAACTAATCTTCTGCAACAAAACTTAGACAATAATAATCAGATATATTCAAAGTTCCAGAATCAATAATCTTCACTAGCTATCTTAAAAACTAGTGGAATCAAATCTATATTGAGTCCTAGTCTTCACGAGTTTTCCTTCAACCCTGTGGATAGACTCTAGCCAAATACTAATATGGAATATTTACTCTCTCTCTATCAAACTTATCAATAGGACCTCTCTCAAGGGTCTCTAAATATTTTCAATGACAAGGTCTATCTTCAAGACCTGTAAATCCTCTTCTATTCTAAATTAGCTCTTGGAATAGGTAAATCCTTAATTATCACTAGTTTTCCTTCAACACAGTGAGAAATGCTATCTTCTCTGGTTTCCCTTTCCAGAGGTAATTCCTTCAACATTATTGGTCTCTTCTTAACCAGTAGAAATCTTCTCTGCAACTAAAACCTGTGCAAGACAAAACCTTGTTGTAGCTCTGATACCACTGTTAGCTTTTAATGAATGAGTGCTCACAATAATATGGCCTCAAGATCAATAATAAAGTTACAAATATAAAAGATATGATAATGCTAAGCAATCAAGCATATAAAATCATAAACTACTATAGAAATCAACTCAAAGAATGCTAATAATAAATGCTCAATAAACTATGAAATATTATTGAATAAAGACCTCAAATACATCATATTTCATCACTCTCCATTGTTACAATATGTGACTATCTGTCACTCTTCATCACTTGATATATTTCCTTCACATCCATATACACATATATAGAATGGAATGTGACTCTTCATATGGAGGACTCTTGGCCTTCACTCTTCCTATGACTCTTCATCTTCCTACTCTATTGACACATGTACATAGGGACAACTATGCACATTTACATTGCCAAAATATCTTTGCACACTTGTGCATTTATTACATTACATAAAGTAAATACTTTCATCCTAATCTAAGACACTCTTTCCTAATCTATGGATGTACCCATGGTGGTACATTGGCATGTACCAAATAATGTAATATATTACAACACAATCATATTGTATAAAACGAATTTCAAGAAGGGACCCTATAATCCGAATGAATTCCACGTTCATATCATATTGTATAAAATAAATTTCAAGAAGGGACCCTATAATTCCTTCAAGAATGAACTCCATGTTCATTCTTTCCCAAATATTGTTTTATCAAAAACCTAGAACTTCCACAGTTCTATCATCATATTAGAACTTCCATAGTTCTATCATTAGTTTAGAACTTCCACAGTTCTATCATCATCTTAGAACTTCCACAGTTCTATCATTAGTTTAGAACTTCCATAGTTCTATCATAACTTAGAACTTCCCTAGTTCCTATCTATGAATGGTTACATCCATTCAATAAGCAAACCATGATTAAATGACATACTAAGAGAAGCCCATACTTCTCTTAGAAATTCATTTAATTTCTAAGGGACACTCTAAGAGAAACCCATACTTTTCTTAGACAATCTATATTTCCTTAACCAAAAGTTAAGCATAGATTCAAGCACTTAATCGTATCATTTGGAAACATAAATACATTCGTCTAAGTCATCCATATTCATTAACTATTTTCATTACAAAACAAGACCTCATTTGTAAGGAAAACCAAGTTTCATTTTCCAAAATACAATAAAACTTGCCTTTCAAAAAAATATGCATTCATTAAATCAAAAGGGAGATTAATCCACTTAATCTCTTAGTAAATCCAAGAGGAGGTTAATAAAAAAGGGAGATCAATCCACTTAACCTCTAATTATTCCAAAAGGGGAGATTAATCCATTTAATCTCTAATTATTCCAAAAGGGGAGATTAATCCATTTAATCTCAAATTATTCCAAAATAAGAGATTAGTCCATTTAATCTCTAATTATTCCAAAGGGGAGATTAATCCATTTAATCTCAAATTATTCCAAAAGAATATATTAGTCCATTTAATCTCTAATTATTCCAAAGGGGAGATTAATCCATTTAATCTCAAATTATTCCAAAATAAGAGATTAGTCCATTTAATTCAAAGGTCAAATAATCTTAAACAATAGGGTCTTTCATTCCCTAAAATTAATTCCATATATTTAGAGACCAACTAGTCTTCAAACAATAGGGTTTTCCTTTCCCTATAAACAATTTCCTATATTTAGAGACCAACTAGTCTCAAACAATAGGGTTTTCCTTTTCCTATATTTAGAGACCAACTAGTCTCAAACAATAGGGTTTTCCTTTCCCTATAAACAATTTCCTATATTTAGAGACCAACTAGTCTCAAACAATAGGGTTTTCCTTTCCCTATAAACAATTTCCTATAACCCCATATTGCATAAATAGAGCATAAAATCCACCATTAATGGAGTCTATCTATCCTCTAAAGAAATCATTCATTACTAAGCTTTTGAGAGTAATCACATACAAAGCATGTATTAAAGGAGAAGATATTCTATATCACCTAGTTACTCAAAGACAAAGCATGTATTAATAGGAAAATATTTAGAGCATACAAGGAAAGATAATTCTTTAGATATGAAAGTAGGAGGAAATTAAAATCATGAAAGGAGTCCACCTGAATTCTCCTTCTCCTCCAATAGGCCTCCTAATACTCCCAAGGTTGCCTTCCAAGATTGCCTCCTCATGCTTACCCTCTCATGCTAGCCTCCAAGTCCTCCTCATGCTCTACTTAGCCTAGTCTTCTCCTTGTGCTTCATTAACTTCCAACTAAGCCCTCTTAGGCTTATATAAAGGTATTCTTGAAAGATGCCTTTATTAAACTATTAATTTCTTCCTTTATGAGTCATAAAGGTGAGTTAATATTAAATGATAAAAAGATCCTCCATTATGACCCTCATTTACTCTCCTCCCTTAATTTGGAGAAGGTTACCATCAAAAGGGTTATGCCTCCTATTTTAATAATGCTTTAATTAAGATGCCCTTTCTCCACCCTTGGTTTGGAAAGGGGGTCTATTTTGAAAAACATTATTTAATTCCTAAGGAAAGATGCCAATTCTCTACCCTTGAATTAAACCCTAATGAAAATTAATTAAACCCTCTTATTAATGCTAAACATCATTAATAAGTTAAGCTAAAAATGCAAAAATGTTGTTTGTCCCAGGCTCCCATAAGTTGGGTTTTTTTATTTTGTTGCTAATTTTTTGTTGTCTCGGGCTCCCATTAGCCGGTTGTTCTAGTTTGTGTTGTGCGGGATGGTCCCGCTGTTGTTCTCTTTGTAAAGACCTCTTTGTTGAGATCATGTCCCTAACCCACTTGTAAAAGGTTTTAGGACCCTTTCAAAACCCTTTATCAATAAAAAAGAAGGTAATTATGCAAAATCTCTACCTTTATGAGTCATGAAGATGGCTCAATATTATAATATTATAATATTAATAATATAATATATCATATTATATTATATATTATTATAATATTATTAATATTAATATTATTAATATAATATAATATTATTATAATATTTTATTTCCTTTATTGAAAGGTGTTTTAAGAAATGAGATTTCTTTTATTATATATATATATATATATATATATATATATATATATATATATATATATATATATATTTTTTTTTTTTAAATTTGGCCCTTTCCTAGCCACCATTTAGGCCTTCCTCCTCCGTCCATTTGGAGGGAAGTCCTAATCCATTAGCCCTTTCTCTTTTTGGCCCTTTTCCCTAATTCAAAAGGTCTACTATTGAAATAGTAAGATGCCTTAATTTAATCAATATTAAATTCTCATTAGCAAATATATCAATCCTCCTCCCTTCATTTGGAGGAGGGGTCAATTTAGTAAACTATTATTTTATTCCAAGGGGAAGATGCTCTTTTCCTCCCTTGGTTTGGAAGGGGTCTTTGTCACAAAATTCTAACTCAATTTCCTATTTTACAAAATTAGGCTAAATAATCAAATCATCTAATTAAAGCTAATCATAATTAATTACTTAAACTTGTAATTAATATTAAATAATCTAATTAAAGCTAATCAAAATTAATTAATTAAACTTGTAATTAATATTAAATCATCATTAAGACCATTATGGATCTTCATCCATCTTTTCCTTCTTTCTCGTCCTCAGTGGTGACTCCCTCGTCCACTCTATCCGAAGGATACCTGCTCCTGCAACCATGCAGACTAATGTAGACTATCAACAATACCATATTCTTAAATAAACCAATCATACATTGTAAATAATCAACATAATACCATTTAGTCTATATTTAAAACAACATAACAATTCATAAGTCCATCATATGGAAAAGCTTGCCAAGGGAGGGTCATGGCAGTCTCCTTGGCAATGTTATCCTTTTATGGATTTCTCCTACACTTCATCCAACATTTGCAATCCCTCTTGCATCCTTTTTCTTTCCTATAACTTTGAGTGATTGCACTATGTTTATCTCACAACTTACCTCTATTTATATTTTTTGAAATTGGTTGTTGCCAATGTAGAATAGTTATGCAAATACCACTTCATCGATCTAACTAATGGATGATTGCCACCTCATCATCCTGAATGCAAGCATCAATGTTTGTCCTTCTTTCTTTCTATTTTTTAATTTATTTTTTCTTTTGTTATTTTTATTATTTTTTTATTTTTCAAATTTTTATTTACCTATTTTACATGGCAATTGCTATGTCTCACCTTCTCCATACAATCCATACAATGACATAGACTTGGATCTCAATTGTGTCTTCTATTGAATAGTTGTGTTCTTCCCTCCTTTGACAGTGATTTCCATCATGCTTTGTTTCATGACTACGATTACCTACTATATGTCCATCCTCCTGACGATAGTCTTATGTTTGTGTTCCTTCTTAACAACATCCTGCTTCCTAGCTTTCTTCTATTGTTTGATGATATTTTTATGGTACCTCATTGTCCTATCATCCTCTTGAAAATCTTCTTCCATTTTGTTAGCCTATAGATTACAACCTATCGTTTTGCTTTGTTGTATACTACACCCTACTGTTTCATCTAGTTGTAGACTTGGTTCTATCATCTTATCAGTCTATTGGTGACACTCTGTCACCTTGCTAGCTTGCCAATAGGTCCTTCGTATCCTACTGACCTGCTAACAACTATCATGCATTTGCTCTTGTTTGGCTATTGCTTGTCTGCCTGTTTGGACCTATGGGATAACCCAATCTCCACAACTCTTCTCTATTTTGTCAGGATCTTTCTTGTCTAATATGATTTTATTCTTCCATATTCCTTCATTTTCTTCCTCATGATGGCTCTCTTATTACTACTCCTTCCATTAGGTAAACCTCCATAGTGTGGGATTGCCTATTCCCATCCTCCAATTGTTCAAAGTTTATTCGAGTCCTCAGTCATCTATTACATATTTAGTTTCGACATGAACCATGAGATGGTCTAGACAGGCCAACCTCATGATCACATGAAAGTTGGTTGTTTCGTGCCTCATCAAAGAATGGTCCTTGTGGCCCATCCCGTTGACCCTAAGACCTAGGGGTAGCGAGAGGTAAATTTCTTCCCCTCGAGCCACTCGGGAGGGAGGCCAACCAAACTCCTCCCTTGGTCGGGTAACCTTAGACCATCGAGAAGACCTGATAGACTTCCCGAGTTGCCTAAGTTACCTCCTTGTGGTACTACTCTTGGAGTACCTAGTAATCCTTGTGAACTACTAGGTTCACCTTTTTCTTCATCAATGGGTGTTGGCATATCTTCTAGACTTCTCTATCTTCCCTCCTTCAAGTCTTCTTGGGCATCTCTTCTCTCTTTTGCTTGAGGGACTGGTTGAACTCTTGTCAAGTTCCTCCTAGATCTCCTTGTCAATGGTGAGCTTGAACTACTATTGCTACTACTGTTTATATTAATTGTGTACGAGCTCAAAGAGGAACTACTTGAACTCATGGAGAATAAACTACTACTTTTCGATTATCTTCCTTCCCCTTCCTGAGATGAATGTACTTCATAGATATCTCTTCACAGTTCATATGCTTCTTGTTCTCTCATCAAATTTTGTTGTTCAATTTCATTTATTTCATATTGCCTCTGGGCTTCTCTTTCATTGAGCCTTTGCATTGTCTCATTTGACTCTTGAACAATATGATCCCTCATTCTTGCATTATATCTACATAGAGCCTCATACTCTTCTTGCAACCTCATTGTCTCTCTACGTGTCATATGTTGTAGGATTTCAAACTTTGTTATCGACCTTGTCTCTTCACTTTCTTCTCTTTGAGATTCGTCATTGGACCTTTCTCTCGCTTTAGACTCCATCCTTTGCAAATTTGCTTCTTTGAAATGATCGGAGTCTTCTCTCTTCTTTAGTATTCGAGAATCTTACATGAACCTATATCCTTTGTTGTTTAGTTGGTCTAGAACTCCAACAATTTTTATTCAGTAATAGGTTGCTCTACTACTTCTGTCTTGAATAGCCACCCTAGATTCATTCCTTCTTCCTAATTTGCACCATGATTATGTGTGGTCCCACTTGGTTCTCCTCATTCTTGGAAGTGAATTTCTTCAAAGTTGTCTGAAGACTATTGTGGTGCCTCCACCAGTCTTCCTATGGTCTCGTCCTCTAATGATTCAAAATTAACCATATTTACTTGTGCTTTCACCTTGTATGGTTTCAATTTCGAACCATTAATTGTCTCGATCCATTATGTCCCGTCCAACTTCTGCAACCTTATTGCCCCATTATCCATCACCTCAACCACTTGGAAGGGCCCAAGCCATAGGGTCTTTCAACTTCCCTAGCTTGATATCTCGCTTGCCATTGGATTTCAGCCTCAAGTCACCTGCTTTCAACTTCATATTCCTCAGGTGCTTGTCATGCCACAACTTCCTTCGTCATTGGGCAATCTTTGTTGCCCATTGAGCCATCACCCACCTTTCATCTAGTTGTACCAGTGTCACGAGCCTCTCCCTTAGGCTCTCCTGGTCATCTAGATAGTTCTCTATCACCACCCTCAAACTGGGTACCAGGAACTCTACCGACACTACAACCTCATGTTCGTACATTAATTGAAAATGCATATGGTTCGTCGTTGGCTTGAAGGTTGTCTTGTACACCCACAGGACAACTAGCAATCTCTCTTCCCAATTAGCTCCTTCCACTTCACACGTCTTGTATATGATTGATACCAGGACCTTGTTCGTTGCCTCCGCTTGCCCATTTGCTCTGGGGTAATATGGACTAGACAAAGAATGAAAGATCCTGAACTCCGTGGTCAAATTTTGGATGATCTCATTGACAAAGTGTCCTCCCTTATCACTTGTTAACTGCAAAGGAATTCCGAATCTTGTAATTACTTGCTCATACAAGAAACGTGTTGTACTCCTTGCAGAATTGTCTGGTAGAGCCCTCGCCTCTACCCACTTTGTCAAGTACTCGGTTGCTACAACAATATATCAACATTTTCTCCCCTTGCTTGTCTTTAATGGTCCAACAAAATCTAGACCCCATCTCTCAAACAATTCTTGTGGTTGAGAAGGATGTAATGGCATAAAATCCCTCTTTAGCGGCTTCCCCATCCATCGACAGGTATCACATGCTTTTACGTATTCCTTGCATCGTGATATAAGGTAGGCCACCATAGCCCTACCAATAGCACTTTTCTTGTTGTTGCATCTGGCCCCATGTGTCCTCCAACCAACCCTTCATGTGCTTTCTTTAATGCCATATGAACTTCCTCCTCCATCACACATCTTCGCAAGATCCCATCGAGTCTGATCTTGTATAACAAGCCTGCAATTAATGAAAATGGTGTCGATTTCATAATAATCTTTCATTTTTCTATTGTCAACATCTCCTTTGGCAGCTCCCTTTTCGATAAATATTCCCCAATGTATTTGTACCATGCTGGTACCACATTCACCATGAACAATTGCGCATCAGGGAATTCATCTGGTATGCCTCCTCTGACAAGTTCTCCTGAGCAAATCCTTGACAATTGATCCGCTATCATGTGCTTCTTCCCAAGTCTTACTACCACTCAAAACACGAATTCCTACAATGTGACAAGCCACTTGCTCACTCACCCATATATTGTCGGTTTATTGATCAAGTACAACAATGCTTGATGGTCAACATAGAAAGCAAAGGGATTGGCAAGCAAGTAGTGTCTAAACTTTTGTACTACATATACCATCCTTAAAGCTTCCCTCTTTATCATGTTGTCTAATTCTTCTCTGCTCTCAACAATAGCCGACTCGCAAAATAGATGGGCTGATCAAGCCCAAACTGCCCCTCTTGGGCCAATGCGCATCCGATCGCAAAGTTTGATGCGTCTACATGGATGTGAAATTCTTTATCCCAATCTGGAAACACCAGAATGGGTACACACACCAACATTGCCTTTAGTCCTTCAAAGGCCTTTTGATGTTCCTCTATCCACTTGAAAGGAACATTCTTGCACGTAAGTGCATCCAATGGATAGGACACTTGTGAATAGTTTCTTATGAACCTCCTATAATAGTTGACCATACCTAGAAAGGTCTTCATCAATAAACATATTGTATGGCTCCTCCATGCTTAATACAACTTGTATTTTATCAAGGTCGATCTTTAATCCTTCCTTACAGACAATGTGTCCTAACAACTTGTCATAAGGAACCAACAACATACATTTCCTAGGATTCAATGCTAGATGAGCTCATCTACACAAGCTCATGCATTCCTCCAATGCCTGCAAATGCTCGGTTGTCTTCCCATACAAGGACCAATCATCTAGGAAAGCCTTGAACTTCCCCTCATGGACATTTGATCGAAGATATATAAGATGATCCTTTGAAAAGTGGTGGGTGCATTGCATAAACCAAAAGGTATTTGGTTATATGCATAAATGCCATTCTCCACTACAAAGGTCATCTTCAACTTATCCTCCTCAGCAATGCTAATCTGATTGTAGCCCAAGAATCCATCCAAAAATGAATAGATCTCATGTCCAACTACCTCTTCCAAAATGGAGTCTATGAATGAGATAGGAAAGGGATCTTTTATCATCACGGCATTCAGGCTTTGAAAATCTATACAGATTCGGATCCATTTAGCCTCCTTCAAAGTGATTACTATTGGTGACACCCACTCATTGACTATCACTTTGAAGATAATGCCTGCATCCAGCATCTTCTCAATCTTCGCATTCACCAGGGTTGCATACTTCGGATTCATCCTATATGGTCATCTTCTCATTGGCTATGCACCTGGAATTAGTGGAATTCGATGCACGCACAACTCTAGTGGTATCCCCTTTAGATCCTTATATGTCCATGCAAATACATCCTTGTACTGCAAGAAAATTTTGAAAGTCATTGCTTTCAACATTGGATCCCATTCATCTCCACAATGGATAATCTTTTCTTCTCCCTCCTCATTGAGATTCACCTACACCATCTTTGGTCCTTCGTACTTTATGGTATTAGGTTCTTCCGTTGCCTTGAGTACATCTATCGGATGGGCTGGTTTCTCATCAATTACCACATCTCCCACCATGTACTCCACAAAATTCTTCGGAAATATCCACTTTTCCTTCTCTTCGTCCTTCTTCGATGCAGATTTTCTTCCTTGACTACTTTCGTCGACCTCTTGCACCACATTCTTCTTCCCATCATGGTTCTCCTCCTCCATGTGGATGCAAAAACAATGGGGTGTGAACACCTCGTAATCCTCCATTTGCCAATGGAAGAGTCCTTTGTTAGAGTCCTCATCATCCTCTATACAATCTTCAAGTTCCAACACACCTCCTTCATTGGGCTCATATCCACTTTCCTCATCCGACGACGAACTTCCCGACTCGTCAGATGTTGCAATATCTTGACTTACGGATTGATTTTTCAAATTTATCATATATTTGTGTTGGCCTTTCTTGAATGTGAGGCGCTCCTTTTCCCAATTGTGATTCACTTTGGCCATCCTTAGCCATCCACGTCCTAGCAATGCATCATATGCTAGTTTTTGCATTGCTATTACCACAAAGTCCATGATGAAATCTTGGTCAACTATCTTTACTTTTTGGTTTGTCAATACGCCTTTCATCTCTATGTCGTATTGGTCCGCATCGTACAACTAAAATTTTGGAGACCACAAGAATGGTGCTCCAATGTCTTTCCACGTCTTTTCTGGCATGACATTTACACTAGACCCTCCATCTACAATAACCTGCGTTAACTTGTGATCCAACAACTCCATGTGGATCAAGGTCAATTTCTTGACTGCTTCAATCATCAACACCGTAGGTCGATGTATTGATCCTTCTTAATATCCGCCACCTCTTGCCTTCTTGGCTCTACTGTTGGCTCTAAGCATGCAATTTCTCCTACCTTCACGTACAACTCAGGTATCACACCAAGTAAACTGGACACCTTCACTTCAACTGTCGTGTTCAATACTTGTGCTGCTAATTGCTCCATTGATGATTGCTTTCCTAAAACTTCTTTTGGTTTCTTTAACATCTTTTCTTGGAGTAGTCTATCATGTTTTGTTTTCTCCATCTCTTCTTCTATCATATCATGTGTTGTCTGCCACCGCTCCTTCTCCTTGGTAGGGTTTGGGTACTGCTCAGTCTTCTTTGCTTGAGCTCTCGTTACTGCTAGCACATGCTTCTCCTTATCTTGTTGGTTTGTCAGAGGTTCACTAATGTCAATCAAATTGACATTCTGAGTTCCACTAGAACTCGCTTTCTTCGGGCAATTGACCTCCTTGTGATTGCTCAGGCCGCACCATCTACACATGTGCGTTATGTTGTTTCCATTTGCACCTCCTGCTTGTGGGTTTGGATAATTTTTTGCAAAATGCCCCCACTCTTGGCAATTTTTGCACTGGATGATTGGCCTTCCATCCGAATCATACTATAATTGACTTTGTCCTCCTTGTCAATTATTTTGCTGGTATTGTCTTCCACCACGATGATTGTTTCTATAACCATCACTAGTCGCTCCTTGTCCATTCTTTGAGGTATTTGGCTTTTCTTCTTCTTCCTTTTGCATCATCATGGTTTGATGCCTTGCACTTCTCAAATTGAATGGACATTCTCTGACAATATGTCCCAACACATCGCATATATTACAATATGCGCTTTTCGGACAGCTTACGTTTGTGTGCCCTTCCACTTTACAATCTGAGCACCATACATCTTTCTTCTTTTTCTCTTTTCACCTTTCACCTCATTGATCATCCTTTCAAAATCCTTTTTCATTGACTAAATTGCAACATGCAATTCTTCTTTGTCACTATCAAAATCATCACTTCTAAAGTGACTTAGACCGATTGTCGTTTGTTTGGCTTCACTCTCAAAATTCCTTGCCCTCTCATAGGCTTCTTCATATGTTGAAGATGGTATTATCTTCATTTTCTTCTTGTATCATGGCAATAGCCCATCGATAAACCATCTCTTCACCATTCCATCTGTCGGTTGCAACTCCATCTTATCAGTGAGCTGCTTTAATCATCGATTATAGGACTTTATGTCCTCGTCCTTTTTTTGTTTAGTGGAGTAGATTTCCGTTATAATTTTTGTGTCATCCCTCAAAGGTCTAAACTCCTTTTTGAATTCGTCCACTAAATCTTCCCATGTTGTGAAAGGTCTTGTCGCTTCTCTTTTCAAATGCCAATCAATTGCGATCCCTCACAATGTTGCCAAAAATAGTTGTAGCCATGCATTAGGGTCCCTAACTCCATTGGCCTTCCAAATTGTTGTACATGTTCCAATATGTTGAATATGGTCTTCCTTCCCTTCTCCTGTAAAAGGTGGGCATTTATGTTTCCTTGCCTGATTTGCAATATTTTCCATTGGTGGTTGGTTTCCTCCTCCCGATTCGTCCCCACTCAATGATTTCTTGAACAACACTTCTCTATGTGCTTTTGTCCTTGGTAGGTCTCCCCTCAATAGTTCCTCGACTCTTGGTGCTTCTTCACCTTCTGTGTTGCCCTCAAATAGCCTTTGACTAAACTCTCGTGCACCTTCACTTCGTGACCTCCTTCATGAATATATGATCGTTGGATCTGGTCGAGCACTTATGTATGGTTGCTCTGGTGCCTGACTCTTGTCCTCTGCACCCCTTGGCAAACTCCACCCTGCCTACTCTAGTGTCTACATCCACTCGTCGACTCTCTGTGCATGCTCCACGTTGGCATCTTGACTTTCGTGAATGTTTTCTTCTGTTGTTTGATGCAACTCACCTTGCACCTCATCTTCCATTGTTAATAACAACATTGTCCACCTTTCACTCTCGTTATTAGAGCTATCCTCCTCTTGAGGATTCCAAACATGTTCAACCTCAGGTTGTTCAAGTTCCACCCTTGACTACAGTCCATAGTTGGCAATTCTTACACTTCTTCTAATAGGTTGCTCTGAAACTCTTCCATGGTTTCTTCTCCTATGTCCATGCAACCAAGTATCTATCATCCACCTCGTCAATCTTCATGCATGCTAAATGCAACATCAACGAACCAGCTAACCCATACTTCGATTAGGAAATGACACCAAATGTAGCACAATGGTGAGGTTTCCCAACAACGAGATAGGGACAATTTAAGAGCCAACACATCTACAGTTAGTACTTTATAATGAAATCATTATATCAACAAGTCAAACAACAACATGTATGTGATGACACATATCAGATGGCATATTGGACTCAATGCTTAGTCAACATAATGACACTCCCAAATGACATCCTCTATAGGACATCCTCTAGATGTCATTCATTATACATCTTCCAAACGATATTCACTAGCAAGTCAATATCCACATGATGGCATGATGACACCCCCATAGTGGCATGACATGACAACATGACTTCCATATGGTGATTGCATTTCCATAGGACGTCGACTCTCCACAAAAATAATTGTCAACAATATTTGTGGCATCTACACTCCTTGACTGTGACTTGCAACTAAGAGATCTAATTAAGTCTTCCAACCTATAATCAATTGTCTTAACAATGCATAGAAATAATCCAATAAAATGATATCAATCACATATACATCCAACACATAAATGGAGAATAAAAATTGTATTGATTGGTATGCCAAAATGACATAGATTATATCATTCAAACTTACAATATACTCTGTCAATAACAATAACTTCTCATAACATGCATCTTTGCACATACATCTACATACAACAACCTAGGATATTGCACATGCATAGATAGATTGATTCATTAATAGATTCCTTCCAAACGATGAAGGGGGGTCTTCTTATAGTAAAGTCCTAGTCACTGGTAGCAACGGTTTCTAGGACACCTTACATGTAACTAAATTTCCTTCTTCCTGTGTGCTTAGGACATAACACCACTTTACAATATATCAAATATTTAGGCTCTTAACTATGATGGATATGATATTTACATTAAATTTCATTGCATTACATCTCATTTTATTACATTTTATTGCATTTCATTTCATTCCCTTTGGACCAAAATTAGTGCATTAAACACTTAGACATTTCTATAGGTACTTTTACTTCTATTTTATCTTATGTCTAGAACTAGTGCCTACAATAAGGACATCAAATACCTTTATAACATTGTTTTTGATGCAGGAGCATCCAGTGGCGGCCGAACAATCTTGCATCTTCAAGAAAATTTCTAAGTGTTTGCCTTGGTGTCGCGAAATCGCGACAGAGAAAGTGTCGCGATATCGCGACATGTCGCAGAATTGCGACTCAGGAAGGAGAGAGAAGGTGCAGGGCAAAAATAGTCACGATTTCGCGACATGTCGCGAAATCGTGACCAGAAGCAAGAAGGAGCAGAAGCATGGTGAAAATGTCATGATTTTGCGACATGTCACGAAATCACGATGCGAAAGAGCAGCCGAGGGAAGACTGGGGAATGTCGCGATTTCATGACATGTCACGAAATCACGATTGTCGCGAAATCGCAACAAGGAGCAGGGCAGCCGAGGGAAGACTAGGCAATGTCGTGATTTCGTGACATGTCGCGAAATCGTGACTGTCATGAAATCGCGACAAGGAGCAGGGCAGCCGAGGGAAGAATTGGGAATGTCGCAATTTCGCGACATGTCACGAAATCGTGACTGTCGCGAAATTGCGACAAGGACCAGGGCAGTAGAGGGCAGACTTGGGATGTCACGATTTCGTGACATGTCATGATATCGCGACTGTCACGAAATCGTGACAAGGAGCAGGGCAACCGAGGGAAGAATTGGGAATGTCACGATTCTGCGACATGTCACAAAATCGTGACAAGGAGCAAACATCCGGAGGGAAGACTTGGGAATGTCGTGATTTCGTGACATGTCGCGAAATTACGACTATCACAAAATCGCGACAAGGAGCAGGAAAGCAGGGGGCATTCGAAGGCAATGTCGTGATATCGCGACATGTCGTGATATCGCGACTTGAAGTCAAGAAAGGCAGCGATGGAGGAAAATGTCGTGATATCGCGACATGTCGCGATATCACGACCAAAAGGGAGAAGGAGCGTAGGGAAACCAAAATGTCGTGATATCGTGAAATGTCGCGATATCGTGACCGAAAGAGAAGAGGAAGAGGAATAGGAAGAAGATGTCACAAAATTACGATAGGCTACATTTTCAGGGGCCATTACAGAATGACATGTGGCAGCACAGAACAACACGTGGCACCAAGGTGCAGTGAAAATAGGCGCAGATGAATAGTTAATGGAAGACGTTATGCCAGCTACAAAGGACGTTATAGATTGCAGTTATGGGGTAGACGAAGACGAACAGTCATGGCGGAAATGAATCAAAGGGCCGCCAGATGGAAGACGAAGAGGCACGCCCAAAAATTTATAAAAGGATGAAGCAGAGGTGTGTACAGGGGTTGGATAACTGCAGTTGCAGAGTTGCACAGTCGTGTTGCAGAGTCGAGGGCCGAGAGCCATTCTGAACCGGCTTGAGTGCTTTTCCTTCCATAGTTGCAGAGTGAGAGATCTACAACAGAGAGTGAGAGAACTGTGCCTGTGCGCCAGCTAGTGAAAGAACTAAGCCTGAGAGCTAGTTTCTGTAAAGCTGCGGGATGTTATTGTAATCTTTGCAAGTTATTTAATGAAACGTCGAGATTTCATTTTCTTGTAAAGCGTGTGTTCCAATTTTTTGTGTGAAAATTTGGATTTGGTAGGTGGCAATTTTCGTGTCCCCATCAAGTGGTATCAGAGCTATAAGTTCTTGAGTGTGTAACAGATCGCCGGACGTGAGGCAGTTACACCATGATCTGTGGGAGAGCTTTATGAGAGTGAGAAGAATGCTGCTGCGAAGAAACCGTGGTGGTGGGAGAGATATGAGATCTGAATATTCACAGTTATGGATGTTCAAATCTTTGCAAAGGCAAGTGAAAGCCCTACAAGAGGAGCTGCTCAGAATGAATTTGCGAAAGCAAGAGGAGCTGCATAGAAAGCGTGAAGATAAACTGAGAAGTAGAGGCCAGGAAATGGAGTTGAAGTGGACTGCAGAGGCAGGTGAATGTCTGGAAGTATTGCAGAAGGCGATGACCAGACAACACAGAAGTGAAGGTCACTTCTCCATCAACCCCGGGTGTCTGATGCAGGAGCATCCAGTGGCGGCCGAACAATCTTGCATCTTCAAGAAAATTTCTAAGTGTTTGCCTTGGTGTCGCGAAATCGCGACAGAGAAAGTGTCGCGATATCGCGACATGTCGCAGAATCGCGACTCAGGAAGGAGAGATAAGGTGCAGGGCAAAAATAGTCATGATTTCTCGACATGTTGTGAAATCGCGACCAGAAGCAAGGAGGAGCAGAAGCATGGTGAAAATGTCACGATTTTGCGACGTGAAAGAGCAACCGAGGGAAGACTGGGGAATGTCGCGATTTCGTGACATGTCGCGAAATCGTGACTGTCACGAAATCGTGACAAGTAGCAGGGCAGCCGAGGGAAGACTGGGGAATGTCGCAAAATCGCAACATGTTGCGAAATCGTGACTGTTGTGAAATCACGACTGTCACAAAATCGCAACAAGGAGCAGGGCAGCCGAGGGAAGAATTGGGAATGTCACGATTTCACGACATGTCACGAAATCATGACAAGGAGTACGGCAACCGAGGGAAGACTTGGGATGTCATGATTTCGTGACATGTCGTGATATCGTGACTATCATGAAATCACGACAAGGATCAGGGCAGCCGAGGGAAGAATTATGAATGTCGCGATTCCATGACATGTCGCGAAATCGTGACTATTGCGAAATCATGACAAGGAGCAGACAGCCGGGGGGAAGACTTGGGAATGTCACGATTTTGCGACATGTCACGAAATCGCGACAAGGAGCAGGAAAGCAGGGGGCATCCGAAGGCAATGTCGCGATATCGCGACATGTTGCGATATCACGACTTGAAGTCAAGAAAGGCAGCGATGGAGGAAAATGTCGCGATATTGTGACATGTTGCGATATCATGACCAAAAGGGAGAAGGAGCGCAAGGAAGCCAAAATGTCATGATATCGCGACATGTCGCGATATCGCGACCGAAAGAGAAGAGGAAGAGGAAGAGGAAGAAGATGTCATGAAATCACGATAGGCTGCATTTTCAGGGGCCGTTACAGAATGACACATGGTAGCACAAAACAACACGTGGCACCAAGGTGCAGTGAAAATAGGCACAGACGAATAGTTAATGGAAGACGTTACGCCAGCTACAAAGGACATTACGGATTGCAGTTATGGGGCAGATGAAGACGAACAGTCATGGCAAAAATGAATCAAAGGGCCGCCAGATGGAAGACGAAGAGGCACGCCCAAAAATTTATAAAAGGATGAAGCAGAGGCGTGTACAGGGGTTGGATAACTGCAGTTGCAGAGTTGCACAGTCGTGTTGCAGATTCGAGGGTCGAGAGCCATTCTAAACCGGCTTGAGTGTTTTTCCTTCCATAGTTGCAGAGTGAGAGATCTACAATAGAGAGTGAGAGAACTGTGCCTGTGCGCCAGTTAGTGAAAGAACTAAGCCTGAGAGCTAGTTTCTGTAAAGCCTACGGGCTGTTATTGTAATCTTTGCAAGTTATTTAATGAAACGTCGGGATTTCATTTTCTTGTAAAGCATGTGTTCCAATTTTTTGCATGAAAATTTGGATTTGGTAGGTGGCGATTTTCGTGTCCCCATAAGTTTCCTTCGATTCACAAATTATTTTCCATGAAAAGGCTAGACATGGTCTTGCAACTATGCTAGTTTGAGGGGGTACTCTTATAGACTCAATCTCTTAGGTTGATGAGGTAGGCATTGTCATGTACAATAATAGTTATCTTTCCTAAGATAGTGGATAAGGTGGATGTGTGGCAGTGGAATGTAGAGCAAGTGAAATGAATTGTATGATGGGAGGAAATGGAATAGAAGCAAAAGAAGTGGGACATGAAACTTGGTGTACTAATGCTTCAAATTTCTATGACATTGTGGATGAAGGTATAGTTGAAGACAGTGAAGTGGTGTAAGGCACCAATGTTGTGTGGTGGATATTTGAATGGTGGATGATAGAAATGAGATAATTGGTGTGGTCTAGGTGTAACAAAAATTATTTGAGGTAAAGTGCCTCTAGGAGAATCATGGGATGCATTGGTGGAGGATGAGAGAAGTGAAACAAAAAATGGGTGGGAAGAGAAGTGGGAATAGAATCACAAATGATAGAGAAAGAGTGATGAATGGTGGTAGTGGATATGATTGTAGGCGTGGTCATGACATTGGTTGTTCCCAACTCAGGGGGAGCCTCCTTGAGGGATTTTTCCCTCCTCAAGTTTAGTTTTCTACCTTTGTTGTTCCTATGCCACTATGACCTTTCGATCATTAATCCATACTTTTTAAATCCCATTTGTCCTTCAATAGTGGTATGACTCATTGTTGAACTCATTATTACCAATATCGTTAACATAGCGTAAAGGGTTATCTCTAGCACTAACCTCTTCTTTGGTCTTTGGGGTCTTAATGGTCTGATCATTGGATCATTGATTATTTTGGCCCTCTTTGTGCTCTTCAAGTTTTTTTTTTTCTTAAAAGGTAGAAAAGTGGTTATCAAATACATCGTCTTTGGTAGTCTCTTTAGAATTTTTATCTCATACCTCATATTTTGTCATGTTAAGTTCTTTCTATCAATGTACACTAGTTTCCTCAAGAAAACAAAATTTTGATGGTTCATGTTTATGTCTGGGTTGAAATCATCTTTCCCCTTGGTGTAGAATGCATGCTACTTTGGTGGACTATTGTACCATCTCTAGATTCCATCTTCATACCTATGTTTTCTTCCTAGAATGGCAAGGGCTAGTTCTTCGTTGTTGTTTGTCCCCTTCTAAATGTTATACCTATTTTCATGTGCAAAGAGGGTGTCAATTTCCCATGTCATTGAGGTCTTCTTGAAGATTCCAAGCGGATCATAAGACTATTGATACCTTAGTGGTTCTACCTGTCATGACCCACCCTTGGTAAACTATTTGTTTGAATGGAACTATGTTTTGTTGTGTTGTTTCATAAAATGGAATGAATAGCTATCTCCTATTTTGATTTATGCATGATATTTATTGTATGGAAAGGTTGTATTTAACTAATGGAATAACCTGACAATTTCATGTTAAAAAAATTTAGCAATATATTTATAGAAGAAGAATGTGATGCTGCTAATAAATTACATTTTTGCAGGAACAAGTTCCTCATTGCGGCAGAAAGAATTAACCACCGAGAAAGGGATGTCTAAGAGAAATGATGTGATGGATTATTTGACGAAATATTCGGGACAACATGAATGTGTGCTCCTTTCATGAAGATGCATAACATGATTTGCATATGGAAAGAAATATCAAACTATAAGAAAATGCATAACATGATTTGCATATGGAAAGAAATATCAAACCATAGATAAAAATGCTTGTTGTATAATGATTATTATGGTAAAATTTTATGGAAATTATTCCTTGCAAAGGAAATGTATGTTTGATTGTTGATGTTCCTTTCAAAAAAGAAAAAGAAAGCATACTAGGAAATGCATCTTAGACTAACAACACTAGTGTAGTGCTTGTCAGGAATGGTTTTATAAAGGTTAGAAAGACAATAATGAATATGGAATTGAATTACTGAAGTTTTCATTGAGATTTATGTTGTTTTCAAGAGAATGAATTCAATACTAATATATTTTGGAAGTATTTAGCATCGTGCGTAGTTATGCTTAAGCATGTTGTTGGTTACACAATTAAAATAAAATGTTGAAGTGTTAGACATCTTCACCCACGTGTTCAAAAACTTAGGATTAACACCTCCTTGTGGTGGATAAAGTTTTTGATGTGCCGAATGAGTGGGGAGAGTGCTCCGAGTAGTCAGAGAGATACGTAGATCCTGGAGAGCTCATCGGCAAGTGGGAAAGAAAGGAAAATAAGAAAAAAAAAGAAAATGTGTTGGTGGGGAAAGAAAAGAGATCACAGAGCGTCAGATAAAGGAAAAAATAGCAACTAAGAAAAAGACTTAGAAGGTGTCAGGCGATTCCAGGTAGACTCAAAATAAAACTGATTGCTTGATCGAGTACAATTTGTTTATATTGATAAAATATATTTCTTTTTAAAATATATGTTAGTTTATGAATTTTGTATATTAATCAGAATGAGGAATATAAGCTATTTTATCAATGACTTAGCTTGCAGTTAAAATTCTATCGCCACTGGTTTTTTCTCAGAATAACCTTGAATGATTAATTTTATAAAATACAATTGTCTATCTTAGAAGATTGGAAACATTTGCAATGGTTTAATTAATATGAACCATCAGTTAGAAGCTATGGAAGCTCAACTTGTCTTGAGTGCTGATTTGTGTATCTTCAACTTTGGGTGAACTCCTTTTTCAAATCGGATAAGTCGAGTCTGTGCCAATAAACTTTCCATGTAGATTTGATAAGACATGATGTGTTTTGGTGAATAGCTATTACGGTAATCTACTTCTCCAGTTAGATTTTAGTTGAATTATCACATATGGTCACACGTAGTCGCTCGAACCAAAGAGAACTATCATATCGTATAGCTTAGTTGGTTGATGTTGTTGGTTCAAAGTACTAAAATAGTTAAGAAAATGTAGTTGTTGTGTTGTATGGAGAATTGTGTGTGTAACAGATTTTTGGCCATCTGTATGAGGCTCTACCTTGTAGATTGAAGAAGATTATAATAGCATGAGAATAGATTTGTTTTTTGTACAATAGGATTGCTTGGAAAAGTTCTATTATGCTTGATTGATTTACTTTGCCTATTAGATAGTAAGATTGCGGTGTTTGAGTAATGGATATACGTCTAGGAGTTTTCTTAAATGTTGTTCTTAAATGATAAAGGATGTGTAAGCTCCGAATAGTGTAGGAGTGGAGTTTTTAAAGCTTGTGGAATATATTTATGAATGTAATTTCCTTCTCTGGTATTGTTATTTTCCATAGAGAGAAGTTTGAATTACCTACATTGTGAAATGTATGTTGAAATATTATAAAGAGATATTGTTATGATATTCCTGTATTGAGATTGAATGTATGCAAAGCATTTGTGATATTACTACTAGAGGCCATCTCTGATCCCTATGAATAGACAATCCCTTCTCGATGATAAAAAATAAAGCGACCCGAAAAGTGGATTGAAGTAGATCTAACCGACAGAAGGAAGTAATAGTTTTAGATGTTGAGTATTAAGTTGTGTTTCAACAAGCATTTTAGAAAACGACCATGCTAATGCATTAAAGAGTGTTCTTGTAAAGCATGTAGATAATAGTTCCAAGCATAAATAAATCACTGAGTTGTCTGACAAAGAATGTCCTATGAAGATTCACAATTTTGACTATGTACAACAATTTTGGTAATGTACGAATCATGAAAATGACAAGTTTGCAATGTAAAATCAGCCAATCAAATGAATATGGCTTGATTAATAAATATGCACAAAAGGACAAACGCAGCCGTCTTTGTGTTAAGACATCCTGATTAGTTAGACGTCTGGATTAGTCAGACATCCAACCTAACTAGTCAGACGTTTGGCTGTTGTGTTAGACGTCTAAAACAGTCTGTTATGCAGTAAACGCATTGTTAAGGCAATAGGCGGTTGGGACGGTTGAGATGGGTTAGTTGCAGTAACTACCCGAGCTTACCTATAAATACCCCCTATTTCATTTTGTAATCTATCCATACTTGTCTATAATGCAGAACTGTTGTGCAACAACTGTTATTCTGGAATGCGTGTTGTATGTGATTGCGTCTGTGTTATAGTGTTGTGTTGCAGGTATTGATCATAGCTTGGTACGAGAGCATGTATTGTTGTGTGTTGTTTTACTGTTGTAGGGCGTGCTAAGGAGCATCGAGGACTGAAGACGAACATCACAGTTGGAGACGTCTAGACCCTAGCAAATTACCCATTGCGTGTATTAGTCTAGCCATCTGGCCTCATCGACAGAATTGTCCTAGACGTCTAGTCTAGAAGTCTAACCGATCATCTAGTCCAAATGTCTAGCCATCCAATCCAAAATTCTAGTCGATGTTCATTCCAGACATCTAGCCATCCAGTCTAGATGTCTAGCTGACATCCATCCCAGATGTCTAGCCATTCGTTCCAAACGTCTAGCCGTCCAGCCTAGATGTCTAGTCCAGATGTCTAACCATCCAATCTAGATGTCTAGTCGTCCATCCCAGACGTCTATTCTTCTATCCCTAACATCGACGTCTATTGTCTCCTCAGACGTCTACTGTTCTAGGCATCTGTTAAGACTTGTTTACCCATAATTGCAGATCATGATGACTTGTGTAACTTGGCTTATCACTCCCTCCTAGCTTCTCGTCATTCCCTCATCTCGAGAAAGTACTTACCCTTGTCTACATTTGGTATCGTTGCCTAAAAATAAACTTTGGGTCAAGAAGTATAGGTGATAAGACAAAGAGGTGAATGACACATCGTAGGTCACAAGGTAGAAGAGGAAGGAGTCCAAGATAGCCAAGAAGAAGTGCACGACTGGTGAACCAAAGAACACATGATGAAGAAGAAGTTTCACAACCTGAAGTGGAAAGAGTGTGGGATCCAGTGGAAGACGAGAATCCGAGAGTAGAGACGTTGTTGGTGACAATAGAAGATGAAGAGCAAATAGCAGAGGAAGTTCCTAGTATTGAAAATGAGGATTGGATGGTAACACCCGAACCAGTAGAGAGGAGTTGGCCGACGGATACAGAAGTAGGAGACTTTGTACCGTAGCAACCACGCATCGGTTCATGGGGAGGAAGACCAGAACCACATCTCGTTTATTCATGAAGGAGGTCGCGAAGTGGAAGTAGAAGGCTATTTGACCCAAATTTTGCACCATCAATAGTAGAGAGAGAGTCGGATAGAATTCCACCACGCTCACCACCAAGAAACTCGCCTAGTGGGACAGTCCCAATGGCGCATACTGCTACTCAAGCAGATAGACAGAAATGTCCACCTTTCCATGGGGAAGGAAAGGAAGACCCAACCCATCATGTGGGAACTTGTATCACCATTTGGGGATCAAATGGGGTAACACAGGATACAGAGTGGTTGCGATTGTTTCCAACCACTTTGCAGGGAATGGCAATGGATTGGTATTTGAAATGACAACGTACCCAACCATTCACCCAATGGACCCCCTTGAAGGATGCATTCATTGAAGAATTCTGACCATTAAGGGATGATACAGAGATCATCACTGAAATCTTCGCTACGAAACAAAAACCAGAAGAAGATGTCAAGAGCTATGATAGGAGACTGAGATAGCTCATGGATAAAATGGAAATGCCACCGACTAATGGAATGATAAAATGTTGGTTCTTGGATGGATTACTACATAAATATCGAAAGAAGATGAAAGCAGTACCATCCTCGACATATGCAAAAGCCCTCGAGAAAGCAAAGAACTTTGAAAGCGAGGCCAAGCAAACAGTTGCAGGAATCGATGGACAACCAAAACATGAAGAATCTGATAGTGATGAAGAAGATAAAGTGCAAAGTGCAATACACTCCTTTCGAAAAGAGTTTGATAAAATTATAAAATAAGTCAAAGGAGAAGTGAGGAAAGATAGGAAGGATATTTGGTGTTTCGACTACAAAACGGAGGGACATGCCAATACCAATTGCCCAAAGAAAGCGTATTGCAACATATGTGATATTGTAGGTCACCTAGTAGCAGATTGTCCATTCAATCTGAAGGGAGCAAGGCACCAGACATTAACAATCCAACAAGGAAGTCAACCTGAGGCTTCAAGAAATGGATAAGGTGCAACAAGCGGTGGATACAAAAATAACCATCGAGGAGGAAGACAAGGAGGATAGAGTCGACTGCAGTACGACTCTGAAGGGAGACCTGTAATTCAGTGTCAAAATTGTCAAGAATGGGGCCACTTTGCGAAGAACTGCCCCCAGCCTCAGAATACGAACACTACTGGTGGTAACAATGTTACTCAAATGTGTAGGTGGTGTGGTCCAGGGAACCACAAGGAGGCTAATTGCCCAAATAAGGCAAGTTCCAGTGGAACACAAAATGTCAATTTGATTGACATTGGCGAAATAAGTACAGTGATGGAAAGGGAAGATGAAGTCCTAGCCGTAACAAGAACACAAGCTAGGAAGTTAGAAGAATACCCAAATCCTGCCAAGGAGAAAGAGCGATGGCAGGAAGCTCAAGAATTGATAAAAATAGAACTAGACAAGGAAAAGCAGGACATACTAGTTCTGGAAAAATCTCTAAAGAAGGTGGAGATCCCAAATGATAAACAAGCATCAATAGAAGGCTTGGTGACACAGGTACTGAATACGATAGTAGAAGTGAAGGTAGCAAGTCTATTCAACATAGTACCTGAGTTATATGCTATAGTGGGAGAAGTCATAAAAACAAAGAAGAGAGAAACCCGACAGGTAGCACACATCAAGCAAGGACAGTTCATTGATCCAATGATACTGATGATCGAGGCAGGAAAGAAGCCAACTTTGGTTCATATGGAGATATTGGACCATAAGTTGAATCAGGTGATCGTTGATGGAGGATCAAGTGTGAACGTGATGCCAGAGAGAACGTGGCGGAGTATTGGTCAACCCGCACTTAGATCTCCAAACTTCAAATTGTATGGAGCAGATCAATATGGCATCGAGACAATAGGCGTACTAATGAGCCAAAAAGTGCGCATAGCAGAACAAGATTTTATACTGGATTTCGTTATAATTGCCATGCAGAAACCAACATATGATGCATTGTTGGGATGAGGGTGGTTACGAACGACAAAAGTAAACCACAACTAGGAGAAAGAGCATCTGACCTTCAAGAAAGGCCAACATAGATATTTGATCAATTTAAAGAACCAGGTAGTAAGCCAAGAGATTGCAAGTTCTGATGATTCAGGAGTTTCTTCCTCGGATGAAGAGTCAGGATATGAACCAGATGAAGAGGGAGTACTACACCTAGAAGATTGCACGGAGGATGAGTACAATGAAGACAAAGGCTTACTCCACTAGCAGCAGGAAGATTATGAAGTATTCTCCCCCCAATGTTTTTGCATTGAAGTAGGAGACGAAATCTAAGAGGATGAGAAGAAGGAACCAAAAAAGAGGAAAGCAGTAAGAAACAGACAACAACAGAGAAGGATAAGGAGAGAGAAAAATGGACATTCCCCAAGAACTTTGTAGAATATACGATGGGAGATGCAGTCATTGAAGACAAACCAGCCCACCCCATCGATGTTCTTAAAGCAGCAAATGAACCTGAGTCCATTAAATATGAAGGTCCGAGAATGATTCAGGTAAACTTGGGAGAAGATGGCAAAGAGAGGATGATTAAGTGTGGAGATGATTGGGATCCAGTACTAAAAGTAGCAACTTTTAAAATATTTATGGAGTATAAAGATGTCTTCGCTTGGACGTACAAGGACCTGAAGGGAGTTCCACCAGAACTTTGCATACACAAGATTCCCCTGATTGAAGGTGCACAACCAGTGAGAAGGTGACCATACAGGATGAATCCCAAATATGCAGCTCTGGTGAATGCTGAAATTGATAAGATGTTGGATGCAGGCATTATTTTCAAGGTTACGACAAGTGAGTGGGTGTCACCGATTGTGATCACCTTGAAGAGGGAGGTTGACAAAATTTGAATTTGTGTAGATTTTTGAAGCCTCAATGTCGTAACCATCAAGGATCCCTTCCCGATCCCTTTCATAGACTCCATCCTGGAAGAAGTAGCAGGCCATGAGATCTATTCATTTTTGGATGGGTTCTCAGGGTATAACCAGATTAGCATTGCAGAAGAAGATAAGTTGAAGATAACTTTCGTGGTTGAAAATGGAATATATGCTTATAATCGCATGCCATTTGGTTTGTGCAATGCACCAACTACTTTTCAAAGAATCATCCTATATATCTTTGATAAGATGTCCATAGGGAATTTTAAAGCCTTCCTAGATGATTGGTCATTGTATGGGAGGACACAGGAACATTTGAAGTCACTAGAGGAATGCATGAGCTTGTGTAGGCGAGCTCGGATATCATTGAATCCAGGCAAATGTGTCCTGATGGTACCATATGGAAAGTTGCTGGGGCATATTGTATGCCAAGAGGGCCTAAAGCCCGATCCGGATAAGATTCGGGTAATACTGCTTATGGAGGAGCCACATGATGTGAGCTCGGTGAAAACCTTCTTGGGAATAGTGGGATACTACAGAAGGTTCATTCGCAACTATGCATTGACTTCTCATCCATTAGATGCTCTTACACGTAAGGGTGTTCCTTTTCATTGGGTAGAGGAGCATCAAGGAGCTTTTGAGAGCTTGAAAGCACATTTGATGAAAGCACCTATCTTGGTTTACCCAAACTAGGAGAAGGAGTTCCATGTGCATGTTGATGCCTCAAATTATGCTATTGGTTGCGCATTGGCTCAAGAAGGTCAATTTGGGTTGGATCAGCCCATCTACTTTGCAATTCGGTTGTTGTCTCGAGTCGAGAAGAACTATAGTACAATGGAGCACGAAGCACTAGGGATGGTGTACGTAGTACATAAGTACCAACACTATTTGTTGGCTAACCCTTTTGCTTTCTATGTAGATCACCAGGCGCTATTGTACTTGATCAACAAGCCAACAATCTATGGATGAGTGAGTCGATGGCTCGTCACTCTACAGGAATTCGTGTTTCGAGTGGTAGTGAGACCAGGAAAGAAGCACGTAATTGCGGACCAACTATCAAGGATTCTCTTAGGAGAACCTACAGAAGGAGGGATACTAGATGAATTCCCCGATGCACAATTGTTCATGATAAGTGCGATACCCACATGGTATAAACATATTGGGGATTACCTATCGATAGGAGAGCTACCAAAGGAGATGATGGTAGTTGAACAATGAAAGGTGATTACGAAGTCTGCACCCTTTACCTTGATTGTAGGATTGCTATACAAGATGGGGGAGGACCACATTCTCAGACGATGCATGATGGAAGATGAAGTACAATAGACCCTGAAGGAGGCACATGAAGGATTGGTCGGAGGACATATGGGACCTGATGCAACAACAAGAAAAGTGTTGTTGGCGGGCCTATGGTGGCCTACTCTTTTTCATGATGCCAAGAACTTTGTTAAGGCATGTGATACATGTCAAAGAATAGGGAAGCCATTGAAATGGGACTTCATGCCATTACATCCATCGCAACCTCAAGAAATTTTTGAAATATGGGGGTTGGATTTTGTGGGTCCACTAAGAACAAGTCATAAGAGGAAGTGCAGGTACATCATAGTCACAACTGAATACTTAATAAAATGGGTCGAAGCAAGGGCCTTACCTGATAATTCTGCAAGGAGCACGACTCACTTTTTGTATGAACAAGTTATCACACGATTTGGCATACCTCTTCAATTGACAAGTGATAGAGGAGGTCATTTCGTTAATGAAATTATTCAAAATTTGATGAAGGAATTCAGGATCTTTCACTCTTTGTCAAGTCCGTATTACCCTAGAGCAAATGGGCAAGCGGAGGCAACAAATAAGGTCCTGGTTTCTATCATGTATAAAACATGTGCAATTGAAGGTGCAGACTGGGAGGAGCGCTTACCAGCAGTTCTATGGGCATACAGAACTACCTTCAAACCAACCACAAACCACACACCCTTCCAATTGATGTATGGACAGGAGGCGGTAGTACCAGTAGAATTCCTGGTACCAAGCTTGAGGGTAGCTATTGAAACCCACCTAAATGAAGAAGAAAGCATGGAGGAAAGACTCGCAGCACTGGTACAGCTAGGCGAGAAAAGGGTGTTGGCATAGTGGGCAATAAAGATTGCTCAACAACGATGGAAATACTGGCATGATAAGCATCTCCGAAAAATGAACTTGAAGGTTGGTGATTTAGTACTCAAATACAATGGCAAAAGAGAGATCAAGCTAGGGAAGTTGAAGACCCTATGGCTTGGACCTTTCCAAGTGGAAGAAGTACTGGACAACAGGGTTGTCCGATTGAAGAAGTTGGATGGAACAATTTGCCCCGAAGCGGTAAATGGCTCTAAGTTGAAGGTGTACAAGGCACAGGCACAAATCAATATGATCAACTTGGAAATTAAGGAGGACACTTCTGGTAACTCAAGCGAAGAAGCACAACTAGGTATACGATCCTACGAACATGGTGGGCCAAGTAATGTTGTTCGAGAGGATGAACCTGCCAACTTGGAATGGTTATTTGGAGAAGAAGAACTTGTAACCAAACAAAGGGAGTTAGAACCTAATGTACGAGTTCTAGAAAGTGAAGTAGAGAATCAACTTCAAAAAATTGCGTACCTAGCTTCACAAGGGCAAATACCAGAAGTGGAAGAATATGAAGGCCAAGGAGCCAAAATTCTACAATGAATGGCTTTGGAAATGCAATGATTGCAAGAGGAGTATGATAATATTTGTATGGATGGTCAGAAGACTCAAGTGAGGATGAGAATCAACCTTAAGATCCTGATATACCACATGCTAGTCCTAACCTAGATCATCGGAGACAAAGAGATGAAATCTAAAATCGGCAAGTAGGGATTAGATTCCTTGAAACTGCACAAGTGATTGAAGATGATGAGTCTCTAAGTCCACAAGATGAGTACAATGGAGGAATAAATATTTAGTCAGATAATGAAGACACGATAACTGGACAACCAACACCATGCGAGTGGAGAACACCATATGCGAGAGCTATGAGATGTCCGACTGAATGCGAAGAAGTGGCTAGGTATCGTATGGCAGTACTTGACTTATGACAACATCGAAGAGAAGTAAGATGATTGCAGTAGCGTGTTCAAGAAACCTTGGAATGGCCAATGAACACTACAAGAGAAGGAAATGACTCAAGTACAAATTTAGCTTTCTCAAACGAGTACCAAGAAGCCCTAACTCACTATGCACCACAATGACACTTTGAGGAAGCAAGGTGGCGATGACGATTGATAAGGGTTGATAGGAGATTGAGAATCCTGCACCAAATGACACCTGTAAATCAGCAACACCCACCAAAAACACGTGCACAACTGATAAACCAGGCCCAAAATAGAGACAACTTGGGAAATCCTGGGAGTTTGTCAGGACTTTCGGGTAACCCAAGCTTGCCTGACCAAGGGAGGAGCATGGTTGACCTCCATACCGATAGCTCGAGAGGAAGAAATTCCCCTCTTGCTACCCATAGGTTGACTAGTCCATGGATTGGGCTACAAGGACCATCTGAGGACATAGTCCAAGTCAACCCATCACTACGTGTTCCTAAGAATAGACCTTCGGGTCTACCTCAGCGAGCTCGTAGGAACCGAAGATGTCATCAAGAATGATCGAGGGACCGATCAAATCTCGAGCAACTGGGAGTACGATAACCCCACATTAGGGAGATTCAATCGGCAAGGGGAAGAGGATGAGTCACATAGGCTCACGAAAGACAAGGACCTTGGAGTAGGAATCCCTATCAGGACCAGGTAGACCAAGGATGGGTAGTCATCCATCATTATATCGATAGACTTCGAGGTTGAGGCCATGGAATGGGAAGACTCTATCATAACATTGGATAAAGGGAGAATCATCCTTCCAATGATCGGATGACCAACCATCATGAGCAAGAGAGAACGATGGTCCACTACCTTGATGACTGTGTGATAATTTAGTAGGGTGATGGAAGAATGAAACGAGTCCACTTGGAGGAAGAATCAACCCATCTGGACCCTGGTAGCAACCGTCTGGATGATGCAGCCACACGTCTGGAGGATGGAGGAAGCCATCTGGTAGACGTCTGGCAGGAAAGTAACCATCTGGCAACTGAGGCAAGTCAGGATGATGCCAGGAGAAGCAGACGTCTAGCAGAGACTATTATACATCTAGACAAGAAACACATCATCAGCCAACAAAAGAGGAGTAGCTAGACTGGCGAGTTATCCCACGAAGAATGAGAAGAAGTGATGAACAGTCTCAGACAAAAACTCCCTGAAGCCAAAATAATCACCGTAGTCATCAATAGATGGAGGAATAGGAAAATGGTGATGGTTTCAGCAGTTTCAAAACTGGTAGTCATCATCAGGAAGATAGCGCATCAGATACCTTTGAAGTACGCATCGACATTACCATGCACTTCACCCGACGACATTAAAACTGGAAGACACAGTTTTGAAAAATAATAAAAAAAAATAAAAAGAAAAATACAAAAATAGAAAAAGATAAAAATAGAGAAAAAGACAAAAATAGAGAAAAAAAAATAGCAAAAATATGAAATAAATATAAAGATGCTAGACGTCTTGTCCATGCAGAATTGGTGATGTGGCAAGCATGTAGATGACTAGGAGTTAGGTGGCGGTTAAATAGGTAGTTACATGGGTGGTAGAATTCCTATAAATTGGAAGCATTGGGCATTCCTTGTTCAATTGCTTTCAGTTTGTGCAAGAGAAAGGAGCATAGGAGATTTGGAGATGAAGCAGGGTTAACAAGCGCACCAAGACTTATTCAAGATGAAGCGTAGACGTCATTTCCACTGGTAGTCACAAGCTTCATGGAGGATTCTTCTTTTTCAGTGCAAGTGTAGAAACCCTACCTTCACAAAGCATCCAGGGTATTGGCTCGAATAAACCACCATTAAAGCTTCTAAAACCAACAAATATCCAAAGGAAGGATCAGACATCTTGGAGGAAGCACAATCATCTAGCACATAGCAGTCATTTGAAGGGAAAAGCGTCTGGTAGATTGAATGCAAATAAGAGATAAAAATTTTAGTCATATGACAGAAGAGATGTCTATCCATATAGCAAGGAGACGTCTAGCCATCCATTCCAGATGACCAATCACCCGTATCAGATATCCATAGCACAAACATCTAGTCAATCGTATTTTACGTCTAGCTGTCAGACTCAGACATCTAGACTAGAAACGTTTTATGTCTAAATCCATAGTATTAACCTAAAGCCCTAACGTCTCGCAGGATTGAGCCATCTAGAGCAGACTATCATCTGAGTGCAAGAGACATCCAGGAAGGAGAAGATGAGTCACCAAAATTCTGGACAACCTCCAATCCAACCCGAAGTAGGACCCGAGTCAATCATGGCTAAAAGACTCTGTCATCACCAAGAAATGATGTACGAACAAGTGCCAAGCCCAAACAAGGGGTAGACTCAAGGAAAATGAGAGGCGATGCAAGTAGAAGAATCTGTTCGAACAACCAGGAAGTCCAACAAAGCAACAAGGATCAGATTTCGATTGAGGAAATCACTTGGACTTGTCCTACGGGTGATTTTTACCGGCAATGGTGGGTAGCAACACCAGCAAATAGTCCGGTAAAGAAGAGCATGCAAGTTGCAGGAGTAAATTTTATTTTGTAGATTCTAAGTTTTGACAAAGAATTTTTCAAGAAGTATCTAGTGCAGATGTTGTAGACCTATAATGCACCTTGAAATACCAGCATTGTATGGGTTGCTGATCGAAACTTGGTAGTTGAATTTTCCTCGGACGCATTCAGATGAACTTTCGAACTCCCCAGGAAGGGCATACCTATAATCAATGAACAAGGGGATTCCAAGAAAACTCGATAGTTGATATTGGGAGTCACTACCCTAACAGAGGAGGAGGTGGAGAAAATGTTAGCAACTCACGATGGTAGGGGAGTAAAACAATCCCAACTAAAGAATAATGGGTTGGAGTGTATTATGAATGTTCTAATGGCCAGACTGTCAGGTGAACAGAGAAGCTCAGATCTTCCTATCTGGTTGATCCCATATTTGCTCAGGATAGAATAGGGAGTGCCATATGATTGGGCAACCCATTTGGCAATTCGTATTCAGAATTTTTTGATGCGAACCATGAAAATTTTTCAATGGCATTTCACGCCATTGGGTTACTTTTGGACGTAGCTTCCAAGGTAGAAGTATAGATTCTAGACTTTGATTTACCTCAGAAGATTCTAGATTTGGCACCAACTATCTTGCGCTAGAAGAATGCCAAACCACTAGTGAAGAAGTCAACACCGATGAAGAAACAATGGGTGAAACAGATCTCCCACAAGCCATCATGTCAGGAGAAGACGGTGACCAATTCAGAAGGGGAGGATACAACACCACCCTTGGTTGAGGTGAAAGAACCTAAAAAGCAAGTTGTTGCACCATCACCAAAAGAGCCCAAGCCAAAGAGGAAGAGACGATGATTTGAATCCCCACCCCCTTCATCTACTCTAGATTCGATGCAAGGGATTTTTGCAGAGAATATTTCTCATAGTCAAGAGGTAGCTCAAATTTTAGAGCAGTAGATGAGAGTGCCTAGGGAGGTACTTGGATTTGAAATCCATTCAAATTTACAAAATACAATAGTTGGGATAAGTACTGTTGGAATTGTAGGACCTAAGGAATATTTGGCAGAAGCTCATGTTCGAGCTCAGATGATAGTGCAAGATATATATGTAGCACTTGTATTTACATCAACTTTCTTTGCAGCTTTCCTATAGGTTGTTTTATCCCATACATCTAGTTGTTCAATCCAGATGTCTAGTCGATGTCTATCCCAGATGTCTAGTCGTCCAGTCCATACATCTAGCTTATGTCCATACTAGACATCTAATCGTCCATTCTAGACGTCTAGCCATCCAACCTAGACATCTAGTCGTTCATACCATACATCTAATTGTCTGTCCCTAACGTTAGTATTAGACGTCTAGGTCATATGCCTCAGACGTCTACTATTCTAGGAATTTGTTGAAGGCTTGTTTACCCATTATTTTAGATCATGATGACTTGTGTAACTTGGCTTATCACTTCCTCCTAGCTTCTCATCATTCCCTCATCATGGAAAATTACTTACCCTTGTCTACAAAGAACTTAGAGTTTATTCTATTGGAATTTTTTATGAAACTAATGGATCAAAAACCAACTGTATTTACTAGAGATGAATAATGCATGTTGATCGGGTAGTAGCACGTCCTGGTCTAATATGAAAGCAAATCTGGTAGTGATCTTGTTAAGCCTATCGACTTACTTTGTAGCGAATAAACAAAAATAGAAATTGTTATTTGGCATACGAAGTATTATAATCATTGTATTGATTTAGCACTTCTTGAGTTGTTACAATCTATTAAAAAAGGATATTTTATTTCGGTTATCAAAATATGAATATGATGTTAAGGCTCAAATTATCTTAGCAACAATATCCTTCAAGTCGGATGTTTGAATTTAGAGAAATCGATATTCTATTTTGGATAGTTTGTTGTAACACTATGGATAACGTACTTTATCTGCTTGTGGGTGTTTGTATTAAGTTTTAGCTTGGGTTTCATTCTTTATGGAAGCTCTTACAAAGGTAGAATTCGAGAGGGTTATAGAATGATAAATTAATTAGAATTGTCTGTTGAATTTGGGTTAAATTTTGGCAGAACCTTTGCTTATGCTTATTATCTATATTAAAGTGTTGGATAGCCACTTGAAATGTGGTGTCACATTATCTTAACTAAAAAGAGTTGCTAACTCCTATTACTAGATTATAAGATATTGGTTATCAATAAAAAATAATACTGTTGTATATTATTGTAGGTTTACCCTTCTCCAAGACCCTTATAGTATAAAGAGGCTATCATGAGTTAGCTAAAAAATTAAGGGAATAAAAATGGTAAAGGGAATTCCTATGGATGGAGACTAGCTCATCAGGTAGATGAGATGGATAGTCTTCACTTGGCGTGCTAAGCACACACACATAGATGGACTTATGTGTGGAGTGGTGATTAGCACGTACCATTTCGAATGAATGAAAGGGATAAGCTAACTCAATGGCCATGAGAATGATATCTTAGTTTATTCTACACCTAGTACTCTTGCACAAAAGGATATGTGAAAGTAGTAGAGATTGGTGTACTCTGTATGGAAACCCTGGAAGTGTATAACGGTAGTATTGTAAAACAAAATAGTGGTTGAAAATTAGGTTATGAAACTAACCTCATATCTATCAACCTTACCTTTGCAACTAGGTGGAACCCCTATAAATTTTGAGTGACCTTCATGATAGATTTATCAAGGGGGTAGAAGATGGTTTTATTTTTTTGCCTAATGTACTTCAGATCCACATAATTGAGTTGTTGCACATTCGAGGTTGAATATGTAGTTAGACACATATATGGACAACCTGAAAAGCATGGGTGAGAAAGTATAATGGTGAATGAGATATCGAGTTCTCCCTATATTGAAGTCTCCATTTGATTATTCCTTCATTTTTATTAGTTTTCATGCCTCATCCAACATCCTTTGCACCTTGCCCTTGAACTTCTTGATAATAACCTCATACACCTCATCATAGATGTGGTATGAGGTCTTGTCCACTTCTTGATATATTACATTCATACAATTGACCATTAAGATAGGTTTACCAACTATCCCAACCTAGTCTATCTAAAGAGTTGGGAAACAATGTTTCTTCTAGTACAATATGAGCCAAACCAAGTATGAAGTGTACACAAATTTTCTTTCCTTCTTAAATGCCTTAAGTTATATTTCCATATGATTCATGATGTATTAGATGTAACGAATGGTTTGTGAATGCTCAGGATGGGTATACGCATTGTGAAGGCAATATGCTCCTCATATAACTTCAAATTGATCCTTTTCCCCAAAATTGTGACTATACATGACAACACCACCTATACATCATCCTTGAATATCTTCAAATCTAGTGGAATGTTAAAATTAACTGGTAGGTTGAACTTCTTTAGGTATTGTACTAGAAAATACTACAAATAAATGCTTGAATACCAGTAATAAAAATGCTTTTGGGTCTTTGGGTTGCACGACATACACATGGTAAGATCATCAGTTGCTTTCAATATCTTCCTTGTGGTCTCCCTCCTAGATGTAGAATGACTCTTCACTCCATTTAGGGAGCCTGAAATTGATACTCCAAGAGTCATTCTATGGTCCTATATTAAATCATCAATGATTATGACCTATCCAATTGAGTGTGTGTATGGTATTGGCCTTCAAAAAGCTCTTTTTTTGTCTTTGGGGGAGGGAAGGCTTGTATCTTTCTCTTATCTTTTCTCTTTTTACCTTTCCCCTTTTGCGTCTTTGTCTTCTATGTAAGTATGGATACTAGTGAAGGTGGAGATGATGTGGGCAAGGTGATTATAGTGGAAGAAGGAGAAGTGGAGTGTGCTTTGGGTATTGATGGGCTATCAAAGGTGGAAGTGGTGTCTATGATTTTTGGGAATGGAAAATGAGCTAAATGAAGGCAAAAATGGAAAAGGTGAAAAATTTTCATCTCTAGATAAACAAAGTGATTGGCTTGCTTTTCAAAGTGATCTCTTGAAAAGAGGAGTTATTCACTTACCCAAAATGCACTTGGCAAGCTTTTGAAAATGGAGTGATTTGCTCTAATATGGAAGCGATTTGCTTACACATGATAGTGATTCTCTTGCTAGGGAGGGGAGTTAGAAATTTTTATTATGTTTTAGGTGGTTCACTAGAGATGTCAAGCGACTTGTTTGCTTAGAGATAATAATTCATCTGTTAGACCCCGACTTAGAAAATGTGTCTTCTAGGATGATTAGCTCATTCTCTATCAATTGAAGAAATTTTCCCTCCTCTTAAGCAGTTCCCTCAAGTTGTAGAACCTCAAGCAAGTCTCTTATTGTATCCTAGTTGAAAGGAGATTGGTTTCAAATGGGATCCCATGTTAAGCTCGACCCAACTAGCCAGGATTGTTAATGGAATTACACAACATATATCGAGCAATTTGCTTGATTGAGTAGTTTGCATGATGCTTGCAAAGGTGTAGGGCACTTTGGATATATAGGTATATTTGGTAGCTTATCACAAAGTGACGCCTTAGTGTGAACAAGGGGGATTTTATAGTCCTTGCTTGGTGCAAATACCTACATGTGCCTAGCACGAGCCCTTGCAATCAAGGATAATAGCTCACGTGAGACCATTTGGCCCACCTGACTAGTTGTCTTGGGTGGACGACCTCAATGGTCATCCTAATCACTAAAATGAGTGAGTCACCTACTATAACAATACTTCATTTTATTTATTGTTTTTTATTTTTAACATTTAATAAGATGATAAAATGGTTGTGTCCATGTGAGAGGAAAGAGAAGAAGACAAATATGAGAATGTAGGATATTTGGAAGAAAGTAGGAAGAAATACGTGGGAATTGCAAGACAAAGAGGGGAATACTTGTTGGACTAATAACCACTAAAAGGAAGATGTATGTACAATATTTACATTTTATTTTGGCCAAAATTGCTTCTAGATTGAACAAATGTACAACCCATTCACGAAAACTAAGAGCATTATCTCATCTATGGTGGCAAGTTTGTATGTGTTTGCTCTCATAATTTTTAAAATTTAATAAGGCCTACTCTATAGGGAATCAAACTTCTAATGTACCCTTAAGTTTTCCCAGTCTTCATCCCACTTGGACACAAGGTCCCACTTGTTGAAACATCTCTTGATAGCCTCTTGGTGTTGCATTTTTATTTTGAATTTATTTTCTCTTTTCCCCTCTATGGACTATAAATTTTTCAACCTCACTCGCATGGACTCAATGTTAGTGTCCTCCAACTCTAGCTATTGCAACATTTGGAAGGAAGGAAGTTCCAAATTGATCAATAACATGACCTCTTTGCCATAGACCAATTTGGAAGGTGATGACCTAATAGATTACATCATTGCCCCATATAGAATGCAAAATATCTGAAGTTTTTGGAATCACACTATTTTTGCACCATCCCTTCACCTAAAATTTTTACCCATTTTAGCACCCACCTTTTCAAATTTGAAGATATTTATAGCTTTATTTGGCATATTTATTGTACCATAAATGCATCAAAGAGGGAGAAAATGTAGACACAAAAAATTGGCCCAACCAATTAAGTAAATTTTCCATTAGAAGCCTAAGTAACCCTTCAAAATTATCAAATGCAATTTTGTATCCATCAGCCCTTGATTTTTGATATTTTTCTCATTTTTAGCAAATTTGTAGTCCTCAATGAACCGTGGAATCATGTTCCCCTTTCTTTAGGTTTTGCCCACCCTCAATCAATTTGTGGCCCTACTTAGCGAACCATAAAATTGTTTGTCGATGCTTCCTAACCAATTTTCAAAAAGGCCATATAAAACTATTTGTCATCATATGATGTGACTATCAACGTCATGTTTGCAAATTTGTGGTTGATCATTATCGACCATAAAATCATGTATCTAATATAAGGACTCCAAATATTGGATTCTCTATCCACCTTGGATCTTGGGATATTTATGGTGTCATTCTTGGGTAACCTTACCCTACTTTTGGTTCTCTAGGTTCCTCCTCTCTTGCCCTTATTAAATTCAAATTTAACTACCTCAATTAATATCTTTCCCCCTCTCCCTCATGCCCCAAAACTCTATAAATAGAAGCATTGGGCTCCCATTTGCATAACACACTTTCATGTTAATAAAAATATTGTAAAGATAGCTCAAACTATCAACTTGCCCTGGCCACTTTAGAGAGCATTTGGAGGAATTTCTAGGCTAATTCTTAGATGACCACTCATATATTGGTTGTAATCCTCTCTCTTTTTCTTTGCTCTCTTTTTTGTAGTTGATTATTTAGAATAATTTTATAGTTGGAATATAATTTCTCTTTTCCTTTGAAGTTGCCCTTTTTATCCTAACCCTTTGCTTACAAGATTTTGTGCAGTTGTAAGTCAAGCTTAGCTCAATATCTCTTCACATCCCTAACTCTTGAAGCTCTTTTGTTCAATGAGTCTTTAGCTTGGTCCTCCACACAAGATAATTTTACAGTTGACCCGTATTGGTTGTAAATTTATTGTAATCCAGAGAAGGATTAGATCCTACTTTGTATCATGTTTTTTCTTGTCTTCTCCACTCACCATCATATTCTATTAGCCTCAACTAGGTCCCATCACCATTTTTTGACTCTCTATATTTTGATAGAGTGAATTCACAATCCATTCTTAGAAGGCATGAATTTATTCCAAGCCAAAAATGAGTTACTTTCACTATGCCCCATAGTCTCCCCTAACCTATTCCTATAATTTTAATCCTCTACTCATCACCCCAATTCATTTTGACTTAACACTCTATTCATTGTTCTAGTTTTCAAGTTGGGAAGACAATTTTGTGGTTAAGACTCATCAATCGTGAATTCATGTAAATAGGCTTGGGGGTAATCTTTATTCTACCTCCTATGTTTCACCTTATCCCCCTGCTTTCTATTTCTAATCCTTGTATTTTTTTTAAGCGAAAAACCCCTTGTGGGGTTGCCTTGGTCTGAGAGACCATGAACATGGGATTCTACACCATCAAAGTCACCCGAGAGTCACGCTCAGCCCTACCCGCACCAACATTATCAATTGGATTTTAGGTACCCAATTCAACTTTTTGATAGGGTGGAGATTCAAACCTGGGACCTCCCTTGTAGGATTGTTCTTAAAAACCAAACTTAGGTGTTCAAACCCCATAAAAATACTTGGAGTGTATCTTAAAAATTCTCTTGGTGAACCCCTCAAACCCAAAGATGTGGGAATTACAAGACAAAGAGGGGAATACTTGTTGGACTAATAACCACTAAAAGGAAGATGTATGTACAATATTTACATTTTATTTTGGCCAAAATTGCTTCTAGATTGAACAAAGGTACAACGCATTCATGAAAACTAAGAGCATTCTCTCATCCATAGTGGCAAGTTTGTATGTGTTTGCTCTCATAATGTTTTAAATTTAATAAGACCTACTCTATAGGGAATCAAACTTCTAATGTACCCTTCATTTTGCCCAATCTTCATCCCACTTGAACACAAGGTCTTCTTGTAGTCCATTTCTATGGACCACTTGTTGAACCATATCTTGATAGCCTCTTGGTGTTGCATTTTTATTTTGAATTTATTTTCTCTTTTCCCCTCTATGACCTATAAAGTGTTCAACCTCACTCGCATGGACTCAATTTTAGTGTCCTCCAACTCTAGCTATTGCAAAAATTGGAGGGAACGAAGTTTCAAATTGATCAATAACATGACCTCTTTGCCATAGACCAATTTAGAAGGTGATGACCTAATAGATGACATCATTGCCCCATATAGAATGTAAAATATCCAAAGTGTTTGGAATAACATTATTTTTGCACCATTCCTTCACCTAAAATTTTTACCCCTTTTAGCACCCACCTTTTCAAATTTGAAGAAATTTATAGCTTTATTTGGCATATTTATTGTACCATAAATGCATCAAAGAGGGGGAAAATGTAGACACCAAAAATTGACCCAACCAATTAAGTCAATTTTCCCTTAGAAGCCTAAGTAACCCTTCAAAATTATCAAATGCAATTTTGTATCCATCAGCCCTTGATTTTTGATATTTTTCTCATTTTTAGAAAATTTGCAGTCCTCCTTAATGAACCATGGAATCATGTTCCCCTTTCTTTAGGTCTTGCCCACACTCAATCAATTTGTGGCCCTACTTAGTAGACCACAAAATTGTTTGTCGATGCTTCCTATCCAATTTTCAAAAAAGCCATATAAAACCATTTGTCATCGTCTCACGTGACTATCAACGGTCATGTTTGTAAATTTGGGGTTGATTATTATCGGTCATAAAATTATATATCTAAGATAAAGACTCCAAATATTGGATTCTTTGTCCACCTTGTATCTTGGGGTATTTATGGTGCCATTCTTGGGTAACCTCACCCTACTTTTGGTTCTCTAGGTTCCTCCTCTATTGCACTTACGAAATTCAAATTTAACTACCTCAATTAATGTCTTTCCCCCTCTCCCTCCATGCCCCAAAGATCTATAAATAGAGGCATTGGGCTCCCATTTGCATAACACACTTTCATGTTAATAAAAATATTGTAAATATAGCTCAAATTATCAACCTGCCTTGGCAATTTTAGAGAGCGTTTGGAGGAATTTCTAGGCTAATTCTTAGATGACCACTCATATATTGGTTGTAACCCTCTCTATTTTTCTTTGCTTTCTTTTTTGTAGTTTATTATTTAGAATAATTTTATACTTGTAATAAAATTTCTCTTTTTATTTGAAGTTGCCCTTTTTATCCTAACCCTTTGCTTACAAGCTTTTGTGCAGTTGCAAGTCAAGCTTAGCTCAATCTCTCTTCACATCCCTAACTCTTGAAGCTCTCTTGTTCAATGAGTTTTTACCTTGGTCCTCCACACAAGACAATTTTACATATGATCCGTATTGGTTGTAAATTTATTGTAATCTAGATAAGGATTAGATCCTACTTTGTATCATGTTTCTTCTTGTCTTATCCACTCACCATCATACCCTATTAGCCTCACCTAGGTCCCATCACCATTTTTTGACTCTCTATATTTTGATAGAGTGAATTTACAATCCATTATTACAAGGCATGAATTTGTTCCAAGCCAAAAAGGAGTTGTTTTCACTATGCCCCATAGTCTCCCTTAACCTGTTCCTATAATTTTAGTCCTCTACTCATCACCCCAATTCATTTTGACTTAACAATCTATTCATTGTTCTAGTTTTCAAGTTGGGAAGATAATTTTGTGGTCAAGAGTCATCAACCATGAATTTGTGTAAATAGGCTTGGGGGTAATCTTTATTCTACCTCCTATGTTTCACCTTATCCCCCTGCTCTCTCTTTCTAATCCTTGTATCAAGTATTCTATCTAGATTGACTATATTTCTCTTACCACTTCTCTCTAATCATAATTTACATCTAGCAAAAAAAATTGTGGTCAATACTTGTGGAGCACAAAATCATTATAACCATAGATTCGTCTCTTTGAAAAATATATTTCATTTTTTGTCCCTTATTTATCAATAATTTTCTATTTCATCTTTCTTGAGTGTGAATTTATCCCTATAACTAAACGACCATTTACTTTTATGCTTTTTTTTTGATAAACTAAAAGGACCAAAGGGGTTTTGACTACCCATCCTGCAAAGCACTTCCTCCTATGTGGCCCAAGCAGGTCCTCGAGCACTAACCATAAATTTTTAGTTGCTAATTTTACAAGTTCTATGGATTCAAGGTCATTGTTTCTAGGGTGCAAAAATGTATTTGCGGTCAACAACTCTAGTGCATGAAATCATGGAAACCACCAATTTAGGTAAGAATTTTGGTAATTCTATTAGGTATATTTTCAAATTTTGTTCTCTATCATTTTCTATCTTTGCTCTATTTTATGTTAGCACATAAATTTGAAAGGGCATAAAAGGAACCTAATTTTCTTTTAGTTTTAAGTCACTAAACAATAATAAATCAAGGAACTTAGTAATTTGATTTTTTTATCTCTTATTCCTTTCACTTAGGTATTTAAAGTTGAATTGCATGTATTTTTATGCATTTGGACTATATTTTTGTGTATTTTCTCGTCCCCATGCTAAAAGATAAATATTTACTTCTTGTACCTTAGGACTAGTATTCCTAGAAAGGAAGGAATCATTCTAGACTAGTTTTGTCTTATTGCATAACTTGTCTTCTTACATTTTATATAGAATAAACATTTTAGATATTTAGCTTAGTTCTCAAAAACCAAACTTAGGTGTTTTCATAATTTACACATAAAACCCCATAAAAATACTTGGAGTGTATCTTAAAAATTCTCTTGGTGAACCCCTCACACCAGGCAACAATTAAAGCATTAAATCAGTAAGAGGGAGTACATCGTAAGAGGAAATGCATGCTTGATATATTAATGGTGGATGGTCATGAAGGTCTAATCATGGATATTTTCCACACCATCCAATTATGAACCTCCAAAGCCTTCAAATCATTCATTGTTGATGTCAACTAGATTGAGAAAAGTTTTGAATTCAAATTTTGAAATCTTGCATGTATTTTTGAGGAAACCCCTCCCTCTTCTTATAAATATCTCTCTTCTCATTATAAAGTATTGAAAGCCCTCCATATTTCAAAGGGGTGCTTTTCTTCATTCTCCTCTGTTTCTCAACCTGGCTTGAACCTTGCATGGCTTATCGAGTAGTTGTTGAACCTCTTCCCTCTACATGTATATAACTCAAATTTCATGTTAATAAGAATATGTGACTCTTTATAATATCTTTGTCCTATTTTTGGCATGGGTGTTATGTTTCTACTACATGTTATCAATAGGGACTTGTGTCCCTTATGCACTATTGGTCATTACACATGCATTCATTCAAATCCATCAAGGCACTGGGGTGTTCTTATTATTTTTTCTTTGGCATATTTCCACTCTTAGGATAGGTTAGGTAGTTTATATTTTCTACAATTTATTGCTTTCTTTTACTTTTTCCCATTTATCATTTTCTCTCAATTTTATTTATGTTATCCTTTCCTTTCCCTCCTTTGAGAAGCCTATGCTAGGAGTAGAGTAGGATGAGATGAGTGCCAAATAAGACATCTAGAATCAAGGAACCAACCTTAGGTAAAAATACTTGGAGGTTATCTTATGGGGGTCATGTCCCATACTCTATTGAACTTCCCAAGATTGGCATCCCCATACAACACATAAAGCACCATATGCACTTGCTCAAAATAGGTGATCAGACACTGAATTTGCAACCATAAGGGGTCGTAGTGCCTAGGGAGTGCAAAGAGATCACTCTTGACCAACTAATATTTTATACTGGCACACTCGATGGGACACAAATTTGAAGATATACATCTCCTAATATAGAAGTTAGGTCATGGTTTTGGTGAAGACCACAATTAATAGATTTTTGAAATAACCTATAGATTCACTCTATGACTCTGCTACTAAAGAAGAACCTAGAAGAAGAATAAGTAGTTTTCATCCCCATATGAAGTTACAGTGGAAATTTCCATTTTGCCAACACTCTGACCCACCTGGAAATTCCATTGTAATAGAAATAAGAATACAAAGAAGCCAACAAAAGGAGCACAAATCAAAGGTCCTAATAAGAGCCACCACCCTGAGCCAACCAACCAAAATTAAGGAATCTAAGTGAGGGTATGGCTAAAAATATTTTGACACGAAATAATTATAGCCCCTTGGTTATCGTGGTCCCCCCTTATTCTTGGGATTTTATTCCTGAAGAGGCTTTGGATTTCTTGTCAAAGTTCACCAAAGAAAGTGTGGGCATCATGTTGGAGCACTTTCAATGAATGGTTATACATTTCAATGTGCATGACATCATAGTGTAGAATATATCCCTCAGGATAATGGTGTCATATTTCATAGGGAAATCTTGGAGTGGTATGTATCCCTTCTTGCACAATCAACAAGGGATTGGAAATAGTTGGTCATCAAGTTGATGGATCATTTTAATGAAGAAGGACCCCTACTACTAGATTATTTGATCAACATTACGTAAAATTTTGGTGAGACAATGGAGGAATTCAATTCTTGGTCCAATGAATCCTAGTAAATAATCCCAAGTGAGATCCAACCTTCCCTAGGTATAGCACTCATTTTATCTCAGATATTTACAACCAAAGATTGCCATAATAATCCAAGCCCATATGGGATTCTCTCTCTAATACCTATTAGATCACCCTTGAAGCATAAATTATCCCATTCTAGTAGGCATATTTCCCCTAAGACTCCCAAAAATACCCTTCCCCTAATTTTTATCTTGCTTCATTCTCCTTTGCATTCAAAGCACAATTGCTCCTACTCCCTATCAACCAAAATTCCCCCTAAGGAAGACCCAATGGTGCATAGTTACCCGATGCCAGAGGCCCACTCTAGATATCAATTTTTGGAGGACAAATAATCATCATAGTAGATGCAACTGGACTCCCAATGAGAAACCAAAATTGGGCCTGACAAAGGTCTTCAAGGAAGCAAAACCACTAACAAAGAAAATATGCTAAATCATACAAAAACATAAAAAAGGTAACTATCAACTCTATTAAATGACATTGGTAATAATACTCAAGATTTCCTAAGGAGCCTCGGGCCTTAACTAGAATCCATAAAGGGGAGATATTAATAATAGGAGGAAATGGAGATAGAAGAACTTGCATGGGAAAATATAGAACCACTCCACCTAACCCTAAGGTATAGAGGAAGTCCAGTCTAGAGATGCTAGATAGGTGCAATGCCTATCCCCTCCTTGCCTAGATTGGTGGCTTAGGTGCTAAATATGGCCTAGCATTTTTCCAAATGGGAGATAAACTAGATAGGAAAATGTCCCATCCTGGTGATTTATCTCCCATTGTAGTACCACTATGTCTTCCTCCAAAGTCGTCATTAGACACCAAAAGGAGACCAAAGAGTTGGAAAATCTCTAGAAGATATACAAACTAGAGTTTAAGTGAGATCACATCCTCGATAAGCAACCAACAAAAAAATGAAAAGAGGACCACCCTTAAAATTTTGATATAGGATGAAAAGGGGACTTCACATCATCAAAGAAGGCACCCAACCCACAAAAGGAAGTGATACAATATGGAAGCCTAGGAGCCCAATCTGGTGATATTTTTTATTAGACTAGCATAGGATAAATGCCAAGTGTCAAGGGGAATCCATCGGCCTCTAAGGTAATTTGTATATGTATATATATATATATATATATTACTATCTCTTCATAGGTCTACCAAGTGGATGCAAGACATGAATGAATTCCAATGAGCAGTAGAGGAGTTGAATTCACACAAACTCGAAGGAAAAAGTAGTTGGGATTAAGGTATGCTTAATGTCCCCTCAAGGTCAATGGGGCCTCTTTTAATCAATTGAAGGATGACCTCCATGCCAAAGTGGAAGGAATATTGTAAGATGATGATGTCCCAAAATCCTAGGCATAAGGGAATGAATATTCACATGACCATATAATGTTTGATGACAAAAAGAATGAATATGAGCCTTAGGAATCATCCAAGAAATGAGGCATATAAATCAAGGCATGCCTCCCTCAAGCCTCCATAGAATCTTGGGCAAAGTGATCTCCAACATATTCCTCTTCAGACATATACCACTGCTATAGGAGTCTCAATTTTTACCTAGATTAAACTTTATGCCCAATGGATAAGGTATCATTCTCTAGGTTTCTTAAGTCCTGATAGGAGGAGTTTCCATGTGATTCACCAAAACTATAGTTAAATATCACTACAGTGGACAAATCCTACTCCTAAATATAATTTTGACCAAATAACCTACCTGAAGCCAAGATTAAGGGGGTTTCCCTGCCTACTACTTATGATATAGTCAAATCTAGAAGACCATCCAAGATGCAGCCTAGGAGGAATAATCACCACCAATTGATCCTATGCCTAAAGCTTTCTTTGCCATGAACCTCAGCCCAACCACCAGACCAAAATTATACAACATATCAAAAGCCTTTTTATGGTGGTTAAAGTAGGTCTCAATAATACTTGGAACCCTAAAGCCATTTTTATAATGAAAATAGAGAACCACTTTTATTGGGGCCTTGATTTGACTAAATCTCATGGAATTTTATCACCTTTAATTAGCAAAGCCCCAAAGACAAATTTTTTCCTCTAGCCAAAGAGTCACCTTAGTCCTAAGTATCATTTCAAATTGATACCACCAATAAATCTTGAGGACTAAGGTCCTCCCACTAGTTAAATAGGAGGAATACCAAAGGAGACCAAGTGAAGAGGTAGTAAGGAAAGACTCTCATATTCTTAATGGAGTTCTTAATACCTAAAGGTTAAGGAAGAATAGAGCATTCTAAAAGAAGTCCAATTGTAATGTTCCCCTTTTACCTTCTAGTTCACTAACCCCACAACAATATCCTGATGGTACATGGTGGAAGAGGATTCCTTAAAAGAAAAGCAACTTAGAAGATGGTAATTGTAATCTCCACAAGGTGCATTGAAGGACATATTCACCAAGGGAAAATTCCAAGAGTGTGGATGAACTAGGCTTCGAACACAAGAACCTCAAACCAACCAAAAACAATTGGATGCAAGGGAAGGGATGATAATTTGATTCTAGTATTGGCACCCCATAATTGGGCGTAGTTCTCCAAGCGATAACTAAAGTATTAAATCAACAATAGGTAGGGTAGCCCAAGGGGAAATGCCTACTCAAGATTTTAATAATGGAGGATCAAGGTCTAATCATGGATAATATCTACACTACCTAGTTATGGACCTTTAAAGCCTCTAAATCATTCATTGTTGATTTCAACTAGCTTGGGCAAATTTTTGAATTTAAATTTTGAAATTCTACATGTACTTTTGTGGGAACCCCTTTCCCTGCTTCTTATAATTATTTCTCTTCTTCTCATTGTAAAGTATCTAAAGCCCTCTATACTTCAGAGAGGTGTTTTTTTTCATTCTCCTCCATGTTCTAGTCTGTCTTGAGCCTTGCATGGCCTATCAAGTAGTTTTGAACCTCTTCCCTTTGCATGAATGTAACTAGAGTTCATGTTAATAATAAGCTATGAATCTTTATAATATCTTTATACTATTTTTGGCATGGGTGTTTTGTTTCTACTATATGTTCTCGATATGGACCTATGTTTCTCATGTATTTTTGGTCATCATGCATGTGTTCATTCAAACCCATTGAGGCACCTAAGGGGTCTTATTATTTTTTCTTTGGGGCATTGCCACCCTTAGGCTAGGCTTTGTGTTTCTCACATTTTACTACTTTATTTTATATTCCTGCATTTACCCTTTTTTTATAATTTGTTTTACATTCTTCTTTCCCTTTCCCCTCTTTAAGTAGCCTATGCTATGAGTAGAGTGGCATAGTGGAAGGAACAATGAGTTCCAAAGAAGATATTCAAAAGTAAGGAAATAGCCTTGGGTAAAAAACCTCAAAGGTTATTTGATGGGGCCGCATCCCACCCTTTATCAAACTTCCCAGGATTGGCACTTCTGCACGAGGCGTAGCGCACCCCACGCACCTACTTAACATAGATAATGGTAGATTCTAAAGCCACAACCATGGGAAGTCATGGCACCTGAGGAGTGTAAGGGTGTCACTCCTAACCCCCAAAACTTGGCATATTTTTGTCAAACACAATGATGATTCATAATTATAATCTATGGATTTGTAAGGTTATTTCAATATTGTTCTATCTACTTTGTAGAAGAAGGGTGGTACTCCAATATGGTCTAAATAAATGCAATATTATGTTTCATTTTTCAATTCAAAGGGCCTTTGGGATGTTAGTCCTTAAATTCTTTAATATACATGGGATAATAGATGCATTGGGTAAACTCATTGTAGAAAAATTACATAAATTATTGTTATCCAACAATGGTTACAAACTGAGTATATAATCTCTTCAAATATTTTAGTGTGAGATAATTGGATCACATACCTATTCTTTTGACTTGAGATTTACCCAATTATTGTCATCCAAATCCATTTTGAATACAATCTATGTGGATCCAAGACCCTAATTTCTTCTAGATAATTATGTTATGGTGGGATGAAACAAATTTTGAAGGATCATATATGTATAGGTTTTTTTAAAAAATAAAATATTTAAATTAGAAAATAAATATTTAAAATGCCAAATATTCTAGTAACTTTTTAAAGAAAATAAAGAAATTGAATCCAAGCTCAAATATTTACAAGATACAGTAGAAATAAATATCATGAAGCATGATTCTTATATAAAAGAAAAACAATTACTTTGTAATTATCATAATGTAATTATCATGAGACATCTTGGTTTCAAACTCTAGGGAGAAATGGATCAAGGAAGGAGATAGAAATACAAAAAAAATCTACTACAGTAAAAACAATTTTTTTATCACATTAATAATACTTTAACTCTAGATGGAAGAAATATTAGAGAAAAATATATAAGAAAGGAAGAAATTAATTATTTCAAAATAAAATTATTAAATACTTGGAAATATAAGGATGCATAAGATAAAATTTTACAAAATATTCGATCAATTATCACACAACGATAAAATGAAAGCTTGAAGAGTATAATGAATTCTCACTACACTTGCAAGGACTAGGTATTATGGCTAGTTTTGTAAGAGAAGGCCCTTGTGTAAATCAAGATAATTAGACTAAAAAGAAAGCAAAGACAAGCACATAAGATTGGTGGCTAGGTTTTTCTAATCAAAGCTAACAAGAAGAAGATACAATAAGAGTTTCTATGATAACCCAAAGCATCAACACGCATAATCAAAAGGAAAATATGACTTAGGTGCACCTGCCCAACATAAACATTTGGTGATCTCATGCTAGAAATAATAACTAAAATACGAAAAGGATCAAATGAGAAGTTAATAGCAAGACACATTTACTGGACCAAACACAAAATACTATAATTTTGAATGAAGGTCAAAGGAAGAGCAGGCATCCAAGTGTTGGTTAATTTTGCACCACCTTCACTCAAAATTTAGGAGGTCAAGTTTTTTTTTAGGGGCTCCCACCCCTAAAACCCTACATGGAGGGTAATTGGACCCTCATTCCTCCCAACCAGGGTTACATCCCTAGATCCAACATTTTTTGCTAAGGTGTACATCCCCTTCAGGATGTAGGACCCTTTCTCTTCAAGGAAAGTACAACATTAAAGGCATCATCATGAGAATTCTAGAGGATAAATCATAGACCTAAGAGCATTAATAGAAGGGAATATCCACAACAAACTTATAGTATGGGCAACAAGATCTCACCTCAAATGACTCCAGATCCAAGAAACCTTGGGATTGTTCATCATCAATGTAGAAGTACATAGGCAAGAATTTTTAAGGAAGACATTTTTAATTTTAGGGGGAGAAAGGCCCAAATATTATCTATAAATATTTATGTTCTATTTATTGTAAAGCATAAAAATCCAACCATACTCATATGGGATTTTTATTCATTTTATTTTGTGTATCCACCTAGATCGAGACTTGTATTATTGGCCGATTAGTTTTTGATCCTCTTTTCATGGCATATATGTACTCCAAAGTTCACATAAATAAGATGCCATGACTACTTCAAAATTTCTATACTAGTTCTTATGTGGGTGTTCTATATTATGTATGTTTGAGGATATCTTGCTCCTTATGCATTTTTAATTGGTGTGCATGTGTTCACTCAACATGTTGTGACATAAAGAGTCTCATAGAACTTTGGTGCATTGCCCCCTAAATATTAGACTAGTTACGTTAGATAAGATTTGTTGTTTTTTACTATTTCATTTCTAGTCATTTACTACTTTCCTCTCTTCCCCTTTTTTCCTGGTAAATAACTTGATATATTAGGCTAGCATAGGAAGGAAGAGCATAAAATATTGCATTAAAACAAGGAGCCATCCTTGGTAAAAAATCTTGGAGGTCATCCGAAAGAGCCGCATCCCATGCTTCTCTAACTTCCCAAGACTGGCACTCCAAGTGAGACACAGGGTACCAAACACACTTGCTCATAAGAGAGATACATCATCCATGGGATATCATGACACCCAAGCCACATGGATCATTTTTGACCCCCAACAAAGAGGATATCTATGGAGAAGCTACATGAAGCATTTTTCTCTTTTCATCCTAACAAGGCACCTAGCCCGGATGGCTTTTCTACTATTTTCTTTCAAAAAAATAGGATTTTATTAAAGAGTGATATTTTAGTTGTGGGTTGAAGAGGCTCAAAAATTAAGGCTATAATAAGTTATATCAATACTAATTTTATTATGTTGGTTCCCAAGAGAGGTAATATATAATAATTTGATAATTTTCATCCAATAAGCCTTTGTAATATGATTTATGAGATTATTTCAAAATTTATGGTAAACAAGTTGAAAAGAATTCTAGATTGTATTCTCTTAGAGGAACAGGGTGGTTTAATTCATGGTAAACAAATTCTTGATGGTATAATCCTTGCACATTAGGCCATGCATTCTCTTAATTTCATTAAAAACCCAAGTATGCACATGATATTCTCAAAAAGTCTAGTTTTGATTAAGTTGGTGTGAATCGATTAAATGTTATAGCATCATGAAATATTTTATTTTGATCAATGTTTCTCCTATTGCTTATATTAAGTCATAATGTGGACTCTACCAAGGCAATCCACTATCTCCTTATCTATTAATTATTATTTTTAAGGCATTAGAAAGAGCTTTCTCAAAGGTAAAAATAGAAGGAAAAATAAAAGTTATTCAAGTTGCAAAAAATGGTCCCTTTCAATATCATTTCCAATTTATTGATGATACTTTTTTTTTGGGTCATATTGAAATCATTATTATCATGCTAGGATAATGCTACTAGAGATTTGGGTTATACAACAAATTCCAATATTTTTTTATTAACATTACCTTGGATTTAGAACAAATTATTGTGGATATTCTATAATTTAAATTAAAAAGTTTTCATCCACCTACTTGGGTATTTTGTTGGAAATTTGAGCTAACTTTGTTGTCATTGATGTCAAGAGGATGATGTTCAAGTTTCATCATCATTAATGTCATCAGGTGGTTTTTCCAAAAATCAAGGAAGAGGTTTAAAGGAATAAGATATAATATTTATTTTAAATATTATATGCCTAAAGCGGCCTAAAATATTGAAGTCCCAAGGAAGGAGAAGCAAGTTTAAAAGGAAATAATAATATTATAATATTTTAGGCTAAAGGTTGAGGTGAAGAAAAACGAGGTCCAAGGAGTCATTAAGAAATAATTCCTTCAAAAGACCCATTTGGCAGATTGTAAAGGTTATTATTTAATTTATTTAAATTAAAATATTTTAACCATAGGTTAAAATTTTAATTTAAATAAATAATAAAGGCACCAAAAGTTAAGTTTAAAATTCAAAATTGGAAACGTCGATGTGAGTGCATAGCAAAAGGTATAAAAGGGGCAATGGTTTTTATTTAAAATCATCCATGTGATTTGTATGCCCAAAGCAAAAAAAAATTTGTGCGTTGCTTAAGAGAAGAGAAAGGAATTCACATGTGTTAAATTTAAGAGGGTAGGCTTAGTGATAAATCCAAGTGGAGCACCAAATATCTCTCAAAGTGCTTGGTAGCGCAAGCAATGATCGACGGTTAGTTAAGGCGTTCGTGCAAGACAAGTTAGGGGTTTGATTCGTGTCCCTTCATATTGAGCGCAATAAGATTTTTTTATTAATTTGAAATTACCAGAAGCAAAGGATAAAGGGTGCATCGTGTTCCTTAGGTTTTGTGTTGGATACGTACCCCAATGGTAGTCTAGCCTTGGGCTAGGGCGTTGTGGTGGCGGTAAGTTTTGGGTTCGATTTTGGGTGCATTCATTGTGGGCATACTTTTTTTGACGTGGGCCATCGCATAAGGTAAGTGCTTGACTTAATTTTTGCCAAGGTGTGAATAGCGCTAGGGGGCCATGTGATAGGTGTGAAGGCGCCTAAGGCCAAGTGATTAATTTTTGCTAAAAGTGAAAGATAGGGAGTCATAAGGTTGTTTGATATTTTTAATTAGCATTATAAATAAATATTGGAGATATAAGGTGTTAGAAAGGAAATTAATTATGTTGAACGTTATTTTGTAAAGATTGGAGTTAAAAGTGTTAAAACAAAGGAATTAATTTTTATTTTGCTAAGTGTGAAGGTTGGGTTTATAAAGTGTTATCAAAGGAGTTTGATTTTTAATGAATTGAATATTATTTTTGTGAAGTTTGGAGATTATAAGGTGTACTTGAGACTCGATATTTTGTATGATGAAATAACTATTGAGGGAAATATTTGAGTGGAGATTTTGAGATAGTTTGTTGCTATCTAACATTGAAATTAGCAAAGAGGGTTTGATTGTGATTAATACTAGTTTTGAAGACATATCTCCATCAAAATAAAAGGTATGGGCACATCTTTATTGTGAGTGAAATATTGTTGGATTGAATGTTGTGAAATACAAAGTTGGAGTAAAAATGATTGATGAGTATTGTTGGAAATGTTGAGTTTATATGTGCATGATTTGTGGATATTGAAATATCATGAGTATCATTGTTATGTAAAACACTTGGTTAGGGTGTGTAAGCAATTTGTGTTTCATTGAATGGTTGAGTGAAGTTGGATGAACATTATTTATTAAAAGCATTGGAGTGATAGCTCAAGTTTTGTGAATCAAATTATACTTTATTTTTGAATTGATTTGAAAGATAATTTAAAAGTGATTGAGTGTTTTGTGAGTGTGAAACATATTGAGTCTCTAATCATTCTCTATATGTTTCTATGGTTAAACAAGATTCTGAGTAAAACTTGTTTGTGGTATTGAAGAGGTTTTCTAAAAGAGAATTAAGTTATGTTTTCTAAAATTATTTTAATGAGATTTTATGAAATTTTAAGGACATATTAGAGGTAAGTCTTTGTGGATACTTGAGATTAGAGTTGATTCATTTGTTCAAACCTTGTGTTAAGGTTTTGGGCAAATTTGAGCAGAGTTGGTTTGTGATTTGATCAAGATTTGTGTTAAATCTTGAGGACAAAGTTTGGTACAAATTTATGATCAGGTTTGTGCTAGAGTAGAGATAGATTTGGGGATAGAGTTTGGGTGCATTCATTGTGGGCGTAAATTTTTTGACGTGGGCCATCGCATAAGGTAAGCGCTCGATTTAATTTTTGCCAAGGTGTGAATAGCGCTAGGGGGCCACGTGATAGTTGTGAAGGCGCCTAAGGCCAAGTGATTAATTTTTGCTAAAGTGAAAGATAGGGAGTCATAAGGTTGTTTGATATTTTAATTTTTAATTAGCATTATAAATAAATATTGGAGATATAAGGTGTTAGAAAGGAAATTAATTGTGTTGAATGTTATTGTGTAAATATTGGAGTTAAAAGTGTTAAAACAAAGGAATTAATTTTTATTTTTCTAAGTGTGAAGATTGGGTTTATAAAGTGTTATCAAAGGAGTTTGATTTTTTATGAATTGAATATTATTTTTGTGAAGTTTGGAGATTATAAGGTGTACTTGAGACTTGATATTTTTGTATGGTGAAATAATTATTGAGGGAAATATTTGAGTGGAGATTTTGAGATAGATTGTTGCTATCTAACCTTGAAATTGGCAAAGAGGATTTGATTGTGATTAAGACAGGTTTTGAAGACATATCTCCATCAAAACAAAAGGTATGGGCACATCTTCCTTATGAGTGAAATATTGTTGGATTGAATGTTGTGAAATGCAAAGTTGGAGTGAAAAGGATTGATGAGTATTGTTGGAAATGTTTGAGTGAGTTTTCATGTGCATGATTTGTGGATGTTGAAAGATCATGAGTATCATTGTTATGTGAAACACTTGGTTAGGGTTTGTAAGCAAGTTGTGTTTCATTGAGTGAATGGTTGAGTGAAGTTGGATGAGCATTATTGATTGAAAGCATTGGAGTGATAGTTCAAGTTTTGTGAATCAAATTATACTTTATTTTTGAATTGATTTGAAAGAGAGTTTGAAAGTGATTGAGTGTTTTGTGAGTGTGAAACATATTGAGTCTCTAATCATTCTCTATATGTTTCTGTGGTTAAACAAGATTCTGAGTGAAACTTGTTTGTGGTATTGAAGAGGTTTTCTGAAAGAGAATTAAGTTGTGTTTTGTAAATTATTTTAATGAGCTTTTGTGAAAGTTTAAGGATATATTAGAGGTAAGTCTTTGTGAAGACTTGAGAGCAGATTTGATTCATTTGTTCAAGCCTTGTGTTAAGGTTTTGGGTAAATCTGAGCAGAGTTGGTTTGTGATTTGATCAAGATTTGTGTTAAGGCTTGAGGATAGATTTGAGGATAGATTTGGTAAGATTTGTGAGTAGGTTTGTGCTAGAGTAGAGAAATTTGGTGATAGATTTTGGTATAGATTTGAGAGTATATTTGTGCATAGAGAGATAGATTTGTGAGTAGATTGCTAGAGATAGGATAGTGTTTAGTAGATTTGAGATAGATATTGAATAGAGTTTAGAGTAGGATTTGGAGGTGATAGAGTAGAGGATAGTAGTCTCTAGTGGATAGAGATCCATTAGCTAGGGTAGTGAGGACAAAGGTCTTCTGAGTGAGGACAAAGGTCTTCAGTGGAGAGAGATCCACAAGCTAGTGTAGTGGAGGTAGTAGTCTTCTAGAAGATCACCATCTAGAGTAGAGGAGAAGGAGTTCTCCTATGGATTGGTGTCCATGAACTTGATTAGGGGATTGGTGTCTCCTTTGGATAGAGGTCCATAAACATTGTAATAGGGAAGGATTCCCAAAATATTTGTTGAGGAAATTTTAGTGAAATATTTTCTCCGTGGAGTAGCCCACATTGGGTGAACCACGTTAAATCATGTCTCTCATGTGTGTGATGCTTTGTGTAATGTTTACTACTTTAATATTGTTGATGTTATCATATGGATTGAAAAGCAAAAAGTTTTATCTTATACTATTCACCCCCTCTCAGTATAAGCTCATGTTCTTCAATTGGTATCAGAGTGGGTCTCTCCGTGAAAAGACTAACAACTTGGAGGAAGATCCATCAGGAACACACATGACTTTAGAGAATGAAGAAGAGACCATGTTTGACATAAAAGAGGAATTCTTTGCTGCTCTCAAGAACTTGGAAAAGGTTAGAAAGAAGAACTCAAGTTTGAAGGATCAAATTCAAGAGGATGAAGAAGCAAAGATGGAACTTCTACAGAGTCTCACAGAACTCAAGATAAAGGTAGAAGAAGGAAAGAAAATTGAACAGGATATGACAGATCTATTAAGAGCAAGGGAAACAGAGTGTGAAATATTGGAAGCAAAAATTGTCTCTCTAAGGAATGAAGTTGAAAAGACCAAGTTACGACAAGATATAAAGTTAGGGAAATAGAAAGAGGAGTCAAGCTTTCAAGAAATAGAGACATCAAACAAAGATAAGCTCGTGACTCATACTCTGGAAGGAAAAGACATCAGGAAAGAAGAAGGCAAAGAAGAACCATGGACGAGAGTTAATCACAAGAACAACAAAAGGAGAAGCACTCGACCATATTTTCCAAGGCATTCAAACAGGTTACATAATCTCTTCCATGGCTATTGCTTTTCATGTAACAAATATGGTCATAGAGTTGTACATTGCACTGGTTATGTGAAAAATGATGTTAATAGAAATTTCAATTCTTTTGCACCTCTTATGAATGATGATGTCATATGTTATAAATGCAATAATTTTGGGCACAAGGCTAGATGGTGCAAAATGGTATTTCCTGAGTCAAGTAAAAAGAATACAACTTCAACAATTAGGAAAGAGAGAAAAGGGCATGAGAAAGTTAGATCAATGTTAGTACAAACAACCCTTCATGTGCAAGATAAGGGAAAACAATGGTTTCTTGATAGTGGATGTTCTAGTCACATGACAGGAGATAAAAGTAAATTTCTTGTACTCAAAGAAACTGATGGAGGATCAGTAAGATTTGGTGATAATGGATCAACAAAAATTTGTGGAAAAGGAACTCTGAGTTTAGATAATGGGAAAACAAAAATAGAGAATGTATTGTACGTCAAGGGGTTGAGGCACAATCTACTAAGTGTGAGCCAACTTTGTGATCAAGGGCACATGGTTACATTTCATCCAAATAGATGTGAAATCAAAAAGTCTAAAACTAGAAAACTCATTGCAAATGCAAGTAGAACTACAAACAACCTCTACATGCTAAGTGAGATTAAAGGAGAAAAGTGTTTTCTATCACAAGAAGATGAGAGTTGGTTGTGGCATAGAAGAATGGGTCATTTGAATTTTGACAACATAGTGAATATAAGCAATAAATAGGTTGTCAGAGATTTACCCAAGCTAAAAAGGCCACAAAACACAATTTGTGCACAATGTCAGCATGGAAAGCAAACTAGAACAAGTTTCAAATCAAAAGGATTTATGTCATCTGAGCCATTGAAACTAATACATACTGATCTATGTGGTCCTACTAGGACAAAGAGTATTCTAGGTGAAAGTTACTTCATATTGTTTATAGATGATTACTCCAGAATGATTTGGGTAGCTTTCTTGAAAGAAAAGTTAGAAGCACTTGATAAGTTCAAGGTATTTAAAGAATTAGTTGAAAATGAAATAGGTAAGAGGATTAAGTGTTTGAGATCAGATAGAGGAGGATAATTTACCTCAAATGAATTTATAGAATTTTGTGAACAACATGGGATCAAAAGAGAATACTCAGCTACAAGAACTCCTCAACAAAATGGAGTAGTTGAAAGGAAGAATAGGACTATTGAAAATATGGCTAGAGCTATGTTAAATGAATCCAAGGTTTCAGATGGTTTTTGGAGGGATGCAGTTAATACAATAGTGTATATCATCAATAGGGCTCAAATAAGAGTAAATCATCACAAAACTCCATATGAGCTTTGGAAAGGAAGACCAACCACTGTGAAATATTTCAGAATTTTTGGAAGCAAATGTTACATAAGATGGGAAGAGAAAAACTTGGGCAAGTTTGACTCAAGATGTGATGAGGGTATTTTTCTTGGTTATTCCACTAAGAGCAAAGCCTATAGATGCTATAACAAAAGGACACGTACTATTATAGAAAGTATAAATGTAATAGTTGATGAGAAGATAGGGTCAAGAGAACCAGTTCAAGAAATTGTGTATCAGGAAGATGAAAGTTGTCAAGAAGAGTTACGTGAAGAATCAAGAAGAAGAAGAAGAAACACAAAGACTTTTTCCTAAGACTCCATCCAGGTATGTACAGAAAAATCATCCAAGGGATCTAATCATTGGGAATCCATATGAGAGACAGACAAGGAGAAGGGTAATAGCATCAAATCAACAAGCAAATTTCTCTTTGTTATCTAAAATTGAGCCAAAAGACTTCAATGAGGCAAGTGAAGATGAGTTTTGGATTAAGGCAATGAATGAGGAACTAGATCAGATAGAGAAAAGTAAGACTTGGGAACTTGTCCCATGACCAAAAGGTAAGAATGTGATTGGCACTAAATGGGTATTCAGAAACAAGTTAAATGAAGATGGTCAGGTAGTCAGAAACAAAGCAAGATTAGTATGCAAAGGTTATGCACAGGTTGAGGGAATTGATTTTGATGAGACATTTGCTCCAGTTGCATGACTTGAAGCTATAAGAATGTTCTTAGCCTTCTCAAGTTTCAAAAACTTCAAAGTATATCAGATGGATGTTAAATCAACCTTTCTAAATGGTGTCTTGGAAGAAGAGGTTTATATTGAGCAGCTAGAGGGATTCAACTTAACTGATAAACCAGACTATGTATGCAGATTGAAGAAGGCACTTTATGGACTAAAACAAGCTCCTAGAGCTTGGTACTCAAGATTGGATAAGTACCTTCAGGAATAGGGTTTCAGGAAAGGAATAGTGGATAGTAACTTATACATCAAAAATGAAGGGAATGACTTACTAATTATGGTTGTTTATGTGGATGATATCATTTTTGGAGGCAACAATGATAAGATGTGTCAAAAATTTGCAAAGAGCATGCAGAATGAATTTGAGATGTCAATGCTTGGTGAGTTGTCCTTCTTTCTTGGACTTCAGATTTCACAATCAGAGAAAGGTGTATTTCTTTCACAAACCAAGTATATAAAAGAGATGCTAAAGAAATTCAAGTTAGAATATTGCAAACCAGTGAGTACCCCCATGGTTACAGGATGCAAGTTAAGTAAAGATGATGAATCTCCTGAGGCAAATCAAAAATTGTACAGATCTATGATTGGCAACTTATTGTATGTCACAACTACAAGACCAGATATAATGCAGGCAGTGGGACTAGTGGCAAGGTTTCAAGCAGCACCCAAGGAGACACATGTAGTAGCAGTAAAGAGGATTCTCAGGTATTTAAAAGGGACTATGGATTTTGGGCTCTGGTATCCCAAAAGTGATAATTTCACTCTCACAACATATACAGATGCAGATTGGGCTGGCAACATTGATGATAGAAAAAGCACAAGTGGAGGAGCATTCTTTCTTGGAGACTGTTTAGTCTCTTGGCTAAGTAAGAAATAGGCATCAGTATCCTTATCCATAATAGAGGTAGAGTATATTGCAGCAGTTGCTTGTTGTACACAGGTATTATGGATGAAGTGAACTTTAGAGGACTTCAAGATAAAGCATGATCACCCTATTCCCATATTGTGTGATAATACAAGTGCTATAAATATCTCAAAGAATCTAGTGATGCACTCTAGGACAAAGCACATTCCGATCAAATATCATTTTTTGAGAGAGCAGGTGATAGATAAGCAAGTCAAGTTGGAATATGTTACTACAAAGGAGCAGATTGCAGATATCTTCACTAAGCCACTTTCAAAAGAGACTTTTGAGTATCTTAGAAGAAAATTGGGAGTAGTTCTACTCCCACCCCAAAATTAACCACCTCAAAGAGAGGAGGTGGGGAAGGGGCTGAGCTAAGAGTCTTATCTTTAGCCCCAAGCCCCAAAGGTGGCCCTTTGCCATTGATGTCAAAGGGGGAGAGATTTGAGTTAGGGGAGAGCATTCAGTCAGGAGAGCAGTTTCTCAAGGGGAGTAGAACTGAAAAAGGTAAAAGAAATGGTTAAAGGAAAAAGGGTTGCCATCAATGACAAAGGGGGAGATTGTTGGAAATTTGAGCAAGTTTTGTTGTCATTGATGTCAAGAGGTTGATGTCCAAGTTTCATCATCATTAATGTCATCAGGTGGTTTTTCCAAAAGGTAAGGAAGTGGTTAAAAGGAATAGGATATAATATTTATTTTAAATATTATATGCCTAAAGAGGCCTAAAATATTGAAGACCCAAGGAAGGAGAAGCAGGTTTAAAAGGAAATAATAATATTATAATATTTCGGGCTAAAGGTTGAGGTGAAGAAAAATGAGGTCCAAGGAATCATTAAGAAATAATTCCTTCAAAAGACCCATTTGGCAGTTTGTAAAGGTTATTATTTAATTTATTTAAATTAAAATATTTTAACCATAGGTTAAAATTTTAATTTAAATAAATAATAAAGGTGCCAAAAGTTAAGTTTAAAATTTAAATTAAAATTTGAATTGAAATTGACGTGTTGGAGTGCATAGCAAAAGGTATAAAAGGGGCAATGATTTTTATTTAAAATTATCCATGCAATTTGTATGCCCAAAGATAAAATAAATTCATGCATTGCTTAAGAGAAGAGAAAGGAATTTGCATGTGTTAAATTTAAGAGGGTAGGCTTAGTGATAAATCTAAGTGGAGCACCAAATATTTCTCAAAGCGCTTGGTAGCACAAGCGATGATCGACGGTTGGTTAAGGCATTCGTGCAAGGTAGGTTAGGGGTTTGATTTGCGTCCCCTTCATTTTGAGCATAGTAAGAGTTTTTGATTAATTTGAAATCATCAGAAGCAAAGGATAAAGGGTACATCATGCACCTTAGGTTTTGTGTGGGCATGTAGCCCAATGGTAGCCTAGCCTTGGGCTAGGGCATTGCGATGATGATAGGTTTTGGGTTCGAGTTTGGGCACGTTCATTGTGGGCATAAATTTTTTGATGTGGGCCATCATATAAGGTAAGTGCTTGATTTAATTTTTTCTAAGGTGTGAATAGTAGGGGATGATAGTTGTGAAGGTAAGGAAGAGATTAATTTTTGCTAAGTGAAATATAGGGAGTCATAAGGTTGTTTGATATTTTTAATTAGATTATAAATAAAGATTGGAGATATAAGGTGTTAGAAAGGAAATTAATTTTGTTGAATGTTATTGTGTAAAGATTAGAGTTAAAAGTGTTAAAAAAAGGAATTAATTTTTATTTTATTAAGTGTGAAGTTTGGGTTTATAAAGTGTTTTCAAAGGAGTTTGATTGTTTATGAATTGAATATTATTTTGTGAAGTTTGGAGATTATAAGGTGTACTTGAGACTTGATATTTTTGTATGGTGAAATAATTATTGAGGAAAATATTTGAGTGGAGATTTTGAGATAGGTTGTTGCTATCTAACCTTGAAATTGGCAAAGAGGATTTGATTGTGATTGAGATAGGTTTTGAAGATATATCTCCATAAAAACAAAAGGTATGGGCACATCTTCCTTATGAGTGAAATATTGTTGGATTGAATGTTGTGAAATGCAAAGTTGGAGTGAAAAGGATTGTTTGATAAGTATTGTTGGAAATGTTGAGTGAGTTTTCATGTGCATGATTTGTGGATGTTGAAATATCATGAGTATCATTGTTATGTGAAACACTTGGTTAGGGTTTGTAAGCAAGTTGTGTTTCATTGAATGGTTGAGTGAAGTTGGATGAGCATTATTGATTAAAAGCATTGGAGTGATAGTTCAAGTTTTGTGAAACAAATTATACTTTATTTCTGAATTGATTTGAAAGAGAGTTTGAAAGTGATTGAGTGTTTTGTGAGTGTGAAACATATTGAGTCTTTAATCATTCTCTATATGTTTCTATGGTTAAACAAGATTCTGAGTGAAACTTGTTTGTGGTATTGAAGAGGTTTTCTGAAAGAGAATTAAGTTGTGTTTTTGAAATTGTTTTAATGAGATTTTGTGAAAGTTTAAGGATAGATTAGAGGTAAGTATTTGTGGAGACTTGAGAGCAGAGTTGATTCATTTTTTCAAGCCTTGTGTTAAGGTTTTGGGTAAATCTGAGCAGAGTTGGTTTGTGATTTGATCAAGCTTTGTGTTAAGGCTTGAGGATAAGGTTTGGTACAGATTTGTGAGCAGGTTTGTGCCAGAGTAGAGATAGATTTGGGGATAAATTTTGGTGCATATTTGAGAGCAGATTTGTGCCAGAGCAGAGATAGATTTGTGAGCAGAGTTGATAGAGCAGAGGATAGTGTTTAGTATAGATTTGAGATAGAGATTGAGTAGAGTTTAGAGTAGGCTTTGGAGGTGATAGAGTAGAGGATAGTAGTCTCTAGTGGATAGAGATCCATTAGCCAGGGTAGTGAGGATAGAGATCTTCTGAGTGAGGATAGAGGTCTTCAGTGGAGAGAGATCCACAAGCCAGTGTAGTGGAGGTAGTAGTCTTCTAGAAGATCACCAGCCAGAGTAGAGGAGAAGGAGTTCTCTTGTGGATTGGTGTCTCCTTTGGATAGAGGTCCATAAACATTGTAATAGGGAAGGATTCCCAAGAGATTTGTTGAGGAAATTTTAGTGAAATATTTTCTCCGTGGAGTAGCCCACATTGGGTGAACCACGTTAAATCATGTCTCTCATGTGTGTGATGCTTTGTGTAATGTTTACTACTTTAATATTGTTGATGTTATCATATGGATTGAAAAGCAAAAAGTTTTATCTTATACTGTTCACCCCCCTCTCAGTATAAGCTCATGTTCTTCATATTTTTGTCTCATAAAGAAAATAAATAGGGACTTTGGATCTCTTGTTTGGATAGAATGAAATTTTTTCTGGCAAGTTGAAAATGTAAGTTCTTAACCATTGTCGAAATCCTACAACTCATAAAAACTACATTGCAATCCATCCCTATTTATATGATGTCACTTTCAAGATCACCAATCGATACAACATTAGAAATTGATAAAATTGATAGTGTATTTCTTTGAAAAGGATGCAAGGAAAACAATGTATTTTCTCTTTGTAAGTGGGATAGGGTTTGCAAAGGAAATAATATTGGAGCAACTTTGCAGAATTGTAGACTTATGAGTTTGGCCTTAGGGGCAAAACTTGGGCGGATATTTTTAGAGATCAAGGAAATAATTGGACAAAAATATTACTTCAATAATATACAACTTCTCTTGATGCAATGAAATTATTTAGTAAAATAACCCTTCCAAAAGGATTGTCAACATGGAACTTAAAATCAGATAGTTTGTAATTGATTAAAAAAACATATTAGATGGTCAATCAATAAGGGGAATTATACAAATTTTTGGTTTAATGCTTGGTTGAAGCCTTATTCTCTTATCTCTTACTCAAAATTGAAACCACTGGCTTGGGCATACCTAGCTTGTAAAGGTCCAAAGGTTAAAAACTATATTAATATGAGCAAAAACTTCAAATCATGGATTTCTATTAGTAACCTGGCTAGATGAGAGGATCTTAAACAAATTGTAGATGAAATTAAAAATATGCTTCAAGAATTTTATTTGTCTATTTTTACATGAAAGGATGAGTTGGTTTGGAATCTATCAAAATATGGTAGATAATCATTCAAGTTGGGATATTACAATTTAATGCAATTGAAATTTACTCCACCGAACGATTTTCCTTGGAAAAATATCTGGTCACTAGGCGCTCTTCATAAGGCCTCAACATTTCTTTGGTTAGAAATTCAAAGTAAGATTTTTATAGAGATAGTTTACAAATAATAGGTATCATGGACCTTATTTTTCTTATGTGAGAAGGATTTTAAAACATCAAACCGATTTCTTCTCTATTGTCCATTTGCTCCCACTATTTGGGGTTACTTTTAAAAAAAATATGAGAATATACTACGTAGATCCATCAATATTGAAAGAGTTGATGAAATATTGAATTAATTGTTTCAAAGTTAAAGAATTATGTATTTTATAGAGGATTGGACCTGCTATTATTTGTTACAATTTATGGCTTGAAAGGAACAATAAAAATTTTAAAAATATATCTCAAAATCATGCACAAGTTTGAAACCACATTATTGACTCTCTTGTAGAATGTTTATAGATATGGTGCTCATCATGGGAAGTCTCAAGTATAAAACTTGGTTATAAAATTTGAACATACATAGAAGATTCATCTATGATAATGGCATTAAAACAAAAGATCTACTTCAATCAAGGGTAAAATGCAAGTGTCTAGAAATTGGGTTTATCAAAATTGATTTTGATGGTGATTCTATAGGAAATCTAGGAAAAGCCAATGGAAGTGATATTTTTCCAAATAATGAAGTCAAAATTCTTCTCGCTTACTCAAAATAATAGGGAACTTCAAAATAACAACTATGCAAAGGCTAGGGCACTTCTTATAGGGGTCAAAATTGTATTATAAAAAGGATGGAAATATATTTCAATTGAGGGGATTCAAGAATTATCATTAATGCTATCAAAAAAAGCAAACATGGGGATTTGGTAAAAATGATATATATTTTTTTTAAGCGAAAAACCTCTTACGGGGCCGCCTTGGTCTGAGAGACCACGAAAAGGGAGTTCTACACTGTCAAAGTCACCCGGGAGTCGCACCCGACCCTGCCCGCACCAACATTATCAATTGGATTTTGGATACCCAATTCAGCTTTTTGGTAGGGTGGAGATTTGAACCTGGGACCTCCCTTGGAGGATTGCCCTCTCCTCTCCAACTCACCTACAACACCTGGGTGGGTAAAAATGATATTATTATTGATATTCATCATTTATTATTGTAGGCAATCCCTTGGAAATGTGAGCATATTTATAGAAAATAAAATTTAATAGTAGATAATTTAGCCAATCACACTGTTGATCTTCACCTTAGTGAAATTCAAATTTTAGAAGGCAACTGGCCAAGTGAGATTTAGTCTCTTATTAAAAATTATATCAAGGAGCTGACTGTGGACACATACACTTTGAGGAAGTTGAAGAATATATTTGATGACACAAGAAATGAAAAATATTTATGAGAAAAATGCATGTTGGATATGGTTTAATTGACATAAGAGAAAATATAATATTTTTGGTATTTTTATGAAAGTGCACCTCAATTGAAGCCACGATTAACTTATTTTAAATCTATCTATATATATAATTGTAATATATTCTTATTATCAATAGGACTTTTTAAAAATATATTAACTATATTAAATTAATTTTTAAGATCTTTGATTCATCACTCAAGTTATTCATTATATTTTTTATCAAACCATCAATAATGTTCCACTTGACATACTATTATAATCTATAAAGAATCAAATATATAAATTTTTAATAATTATTACCTATCTCACACCTTCATTTCTAACTCCATCATAAAAAATAATAAACAAGTGTAACGACCCAAAAGTATAACTAACTAGAGAATTTTTTGTTAGAAATTTACATATCCATATCCAGTGTATGTCATTCTAATAAGTTATCTAAGGCTTAATAAAATATTTTAAGTTGTTCGTCTCATATCCATGATGAGCCAACTTATCCCCTTTCTTAAACTATCAAAGGATACACCCATCCTTACACCATACATAAGTCTACCTATGTAGGTATACTAAGCATATTGTAGATAAGCTATCAGTCTCATCCCCATGAATGAGCTAACTTATCCCTTTTTGTCTATCAAAAGGGTATGCCCATCACTACACCATACATAAGTCCATCTATGTAGGTGCACTAAGCATAATGCAAATAAGTTATCAATCTCATCTCCACGATGAGCTAACTTATTCCTTCCATCACTCCTAGTGATAACCAAATTTATTGATCTTAAATCTATTTGATGTTTTATTGTATCTAGCTAGTTTAGTTTTTAGAAGAGTTCCTTGAGGAGCAAGATTACTAGAAGTTCCTCCATAAGGGATCCCATAATCCCTTAGGTTCCTTTCTCTACTTCCAACACATAAGCATAGTCATTTTAGATACCATTTCTAATCATCTAAACTACATTAAACCATCAAGATATCCTAATATCTCTTTCCTTAAAAGGTTGTGATTAAGTCTACCTACTTAATTAAACATTGAATAACATCTATAATTTCATCAAGGAAGATACATAAATAAGATGCAATTTTTATCTAAAATATTAACAAAACATAATAGTTTATGAAACTATGACATCATAGATCCTTTATTATAACAAGTAAAAGATACATCTTCCATTCATAAATTAAATCATTACATAATCCAAGTAGGGTAAAAGTACCACCACACTTTAAAATAATAAAGCATTACATCATTATCCAACTAGGATATTACTCAGCTAGAGTCTACTCCACAATAAGTTCTCCATAGCAAGTGTTTCACTACAATATGTTAAAAGGGTCAATGTATTGGATCTAAGTATCTTCCTTGTCCTTATTGCTTCTCCATCGCTCAGTTTATGGTAGTAAGGTATCAGGACAACTCATAGGTCTTATGAAACATGCAACTAAATGCAATGGCTAAACGACTTATGAAACATGTGCATTTGTAACTTCGATGTAAAATTGTAACTATACAATCTACATAGTGTAATTATGCATAAATCATTCAATCAATCATCAAGAGGAAACCCCATAATTTCCCCACACCCATTCTTTCATCTAATATTCCATTTTTTCCTACTAGCATACTTATTTTATTAATCACACAAATGTATTCATTATCCAAGAATAAAATTCATCTATCATTCATTTCATCATAGAAGGAGAGTCATTTTATCCTTTAAGAATGAAAGTCATTTATCATTTATCAATGCATAGAATAATTCAATAAACATTCTTTTAATAAATCAAAATTCCATACTTTTAATAAATCAAAATACTCATAAAGTTCATTCTTTTAATTAATCAAAAGCCCATACTTTTGATTAATCAAATACCCATACTATTCATTTTCTTTAATCAATTAAAAGCCCATACTTTTAACCAATTAAATACTTACAAAAATCATTTCCTTTAATCAATTAAAAGCCCATACTTTTAACCAATTAAATACTTACAAAAACTATTTCCTTTAATCAATTAAAAGCCCATACTTTTAACCAATTAAATACTTACAAAAAAACCATTTCCTGTAATCAATTAAAAGCCTATATTTTTTAACCAATTAAATACTTACAATAAAAGCCTATATTTTTTAACCAATTAAATACTTACAAAAACCATTTTCTTTAATCAATTAAAATCCCATACTTTTAACTAATTAAACACTTACAAAAACCATTTCCTTTAATCAATTAAAAGCCCATACTTTTAACTAATTAAAAAATTATAAAAACCATTTCCTTTAATTAATTAAAAGCCCATACTTTTAACTAACTAAAGACCCAATAAAACCCATGCTATTCTTTTCTTTAGATTAGAATTAATTAAACATTCTTTGAGTTTAATTATAGTAATAATGCTCTAATAAAAAGGGGGTTTCATAATTTTTGACCGCTAATTAATCGATCAATAGTTAATGCACAGGTGAGTCAAACAACACACAGGTCGAACAAACATCACACAGGGCTAAACAAAAAAATTATTGATCACAACCAACCACTAATGCTACCACCAATCTAACTCAAGCGGACTCCTCGTGACCACCTAGAGGTGGTCACATCTTAGGGGAAGCCCTTCCCCTTTTAGGCACCAAGGAATCCCCCTATACCAAGCATGTGGGATTAATCCCTCACCTCATATTAAAAAGGGTTTTAAAACCACAATAATTAGACAAACCCACAAACATAGGTGAACCACAGAAAACCATGTGGTAATCGACACAACCAAGTGAGTAGTGGAGTCAACGGTCAAACATGAAAATAAAGCCACATGTCACTAAAGAACACAAGCTTATATTGAGGGGGGTGAACAGTATAAGATCACTTTTTAATTTTCTTTCCAAATCAATATTATGCAGTGTATCAATAGCAATATCAACAACATTAATCAAAGCAATGCACAAATCATCACACACAATAGAGACACCAATTTAACGTGGTTCACCCAATGTGGGCTACTCCATAGAGAAAATATTTCACTAATATTTTTTCAATAAATATCTTAGAAATCCTTTCCCTATTACAATGTTTATGGACCTCTATCCAAAGGAGACACCAATACCTTGATAAAGTTCATGGATATTTATCCATAGGAGAACTCCTTTCTCCTTTGCTCTGGTTGGTGATCTTCTAAAAGAACTGTTGCCTCCATAGCACTAGCTAATGGATCTCTATCCACTAAATACTCTTGTCCTCACTACCATGGCTAATGGATCTCTATCCACTAGAGACTGTCATCCTCTATACTCTGTCATCCTCTATACTCTATCACCTCCAAAGCTTGCTCTTTTCTCTGTCTCAAATTTACATTAAACACAATCCTTTGATCTAGCACAAATCTACTCAATCTCTATCTCTAGTCTAGTACAAACCTGTCCTTAAATATGCATCAAAATCTATCCTCAAATCCGCACTAAACATAGTCCTTTGGTCTAGCACAAATCTACTCAATCTCTATATCTGGTCTGGTACAAACCTATCCTCAAATATGCACCAAAATCTATCCTCAAATTTACACTAAACACAGTCCTTCGGTCTAACACAAATTTATCCTCAAGCCTTAACACAAATATTGACTTAATCACAAATCAACTTTGATGGATCTGCCCCAAATCTTAATAAAGGTTTGAACAAATCAATAAATAAACTCTGCTCACAAGTCTTATCAAAGACTTACCTCAAATCTTCCTTGTAAGCTTCCACAAAAGCTTACACTAATATATCCACAAGTATTCTCAAATATTTGGCTCAAATCTGCTCAACAAGTCCTCACTAGAACTTGTCCAATCTGCTCTCAATATCTATCCTCAAATCTATATTGTAAGCTTCCACAAAAGCTCACACAAATTTTTCCACAAGTCTTCTCAAAGACTTACCTTAAATCTACTCAATAAGTCCTCACTAGAACTTGTCCAATATTACAAAAATATATAGAGAATTTTTAGAGACTCAATATGCTTCACATTTACCACAATGCTCAATCAATTTCAATCTCTATTTTTACCATAGAAACATATAGAGAATTGTTAGAGACTCAATATGCTTCACATTCACCACAATGCTCAATCACTTTCAATCTCTCTTTTTACCACAAAAATTTATAGAGAATTTTTAGAGACTCAATATGTTTCATACTCACAAACACTCAACCTCTTTCTCAAATCAATTTAGAATATGGAACAATTTGTTTCACAAAACTTGAACTATCACTTCAACACATCCACTTGACTAGGCTCAACCAACTCTACTCAACCAATCACTCAATTAAATAATCCTTGCTCACAAACCCTAGTCCAAGCATATGAACACTCACTTATTTCCAAAAATGCTTATCAAATAATTTCACATAACAATGATACTCATGATCTTTCACAAACTCTAGTTCAATATAGTTCACAACTTCACATAACAATGATACTCATGTTCTTTCACAACTTCACATAATAATGATACTCATGTTCTTTGCACAAACTCTAGTTCAAGCATATGAAGGATTTACTCACAATTTCCAACAATGCTTATAAAACAAGGTTTTTATCATCAACTCTCATTCAGAAAAAACCTTCAACAATCAAACTCAACAATGCTTTTCAAACAATCCTTTTCACTCCAACTTAGCATTCACAACATCCAACAATCACTCACTAGGAATATGTGCCCATACCTTTTTGTTTGATGAAGAAAATACCCTTAAAAACCTGTTTCAATCACAATTTTCCTCTTTGCCAATTTCAATGGTTAGATGACAAAATATCACACTAACACTCTTTCAAAATATTTCTCAATTACAAAAATAATCAAACTCAAATACACCTTATTACTCCTTGAAATTAACAATCATACATAAAAATAATTACTCAGTTGCTCCTTATAATCTCCAACTTTAATTAATCAACCTCCAAAATTAAACTTTCAAAATAATATTGCCTACTCTTTTATCGCCCTCAAATACTCAATATCCAAATTAATTTAGGCAAAAATAAACTTTATAAACCATCAAAAATATTTTATTTTTTCAACCTTAGCACATCCGAAATAATCAAGCGACCAAGACAAATGACATCAGTGCATACCTTTAACACTAGCCAAAAGGCCTCGGTGGGTTTCAAATGTGAGACCACTCCCAGTCGAGCGCCTTATCGAGGTGCTAGCCCACCACATGGGCTAAGTGCTTCCACGGGGAAGGGAAGGCACAAGCCTTCCTTTATTCCTTTCAATCGACGCTACTCAAAATTAAAATACCCTCTCTTCTTTGCAAAATGAACTTGACGGGTTTCAAACCCTGCACTCCTTGCCTGCCACGAGACTTAGCACCATCCACCGTTGCCAACTGCGCTACACAGCGCTGTGCGAGGTAAGAGGAGCCTTGCTCCTATTTATTAAACCTTTTATCATCGGAGACCTTTCAAAATACAAAAAATATCTTTCTCTTCCTTGTGCACTATACTTTGGAGCTTAGGAAATTGATCGATGGTTTATCGGGAGTAAGGCAAATATTTTTACCACCTTTTATACACAAAGACCTCGTGCCATAAAACATCGGTGCTTTAAATCAAATTTCAAATTCGATTTTTAATTTAACCTTATAACCCTCTTTAGGGTTATTTAAATTAATATAAATTAATTTATAATTAAATTATAATTAACTTAAATAACTTTGGAAGTTAATTAAATTAATTAATAAATTAATTTATAATAAAAATATATTAATTAATTTATAATTAATTTAAATTTCCTTTTTTAATATTATAATAAAATATTATAATATTATTTGCTTGGGCCTCTTCTTTGCACTTTGGACCACATATGACTACCTGGAACCGGATCTGACCAACTGGAAGCGGACTCTCCTTTTTGCATTGATTGCGGAACTGCTTCTCCTTGCATTGCTCACTGAAACTGCCTTTTGACATCAATGACTACTCACTCTTGACATTAATGACAACTCATTTACTCAAATTGTCCAAAAATATCCCCCTTTATCATTGATGACAACCCAATTATCTTTTCCAATTTTCTTAGCCTTTTTATGTTCTACTCCCCCTCGAAAACTGCTCCCCCGACTCAATGCTCTCTCCTTAAATCAAATTTCTCCCCCTTTGACATCAATGTTGTAGTAACCTAGGTCAACTCACCTGGTTAAAAAAAAACTTAAAAAGGTAAAATGCAATTTTTTTTCATTTATTTACCAACCACTTTAGTTTTACAGCCAGATAAGCATGCTTATTCTTTATGAAATCCATTCTGTTGCAGATAAAATTATCCGCAAAGGTGAGATTGGCCAGATCCTAGTCTATATTGCCTTGTCATACTACCACTCCTTCCCGAGTACCCAAGTATTTATTGGCGAGGGGTTTTCCTACTCCAGGGCCCATATCACCTGGAGCTTGAACACATAATTCCCCATATCTCATAGTTTAGTTTAGCTCTTACAATTTCTATGGGATAATAGCATGGCATGCCAGGGATGATGTCAATTCACTTCCCTGAATTGCATCATGTGTTTGTTATACTCCAAAAGTCTTATCTCGGTATACGCCCATAACGTTATACAGATTACCATAAGACTTTATGCCAAATTCTAGATGGGTTAAGTCTTAAGATTTATGTCCATACCATAAATCTTAATATTCTCCACATTTTTTTAGAGTATGACTTAACCAAGATTGAGAGCTTTGCTCCTCATTTGAATGTCTTCCCACATTCAAGCTAGTTAAGTTCTCTTATCTGAATGTCTTCCCACATTCAAGCTAGTTAAGTTGTCTACCCACAACTTGTAGAATGTATAAGTTGTATGCCCACAACTTTTACCCTCTTGTTTTAGATCGATTGTAACTGCATCCTTTGTTAAGTGGTTTGTACTCTATTTTCTTAAGTTCTTTTAATTTACAACTTAAGTTCATGGTATGCATTTAATGTGAAATAACTTCACACCATTAAATCAGAGTAGACATAATAATAAAGTTCAAAATACATGTAATAAATTAAAATGATAAAGAAACAGATTAAATTAATCTAATACATAATTCTACCAATATATAGCCAATCAAACTGGTAATTGTTAGCCAAACATCATTATTTCATTCCTCAAGACATGTTTTCCATGTTTTAATTCACAAGAGAACCCATTAAAAACTGCAATAATTAAACTACATAATCTTCCTTGTTATATATTTTCGATCATCCAACTGTTATTATTATACAAGCAAACTATAAGTTTTCTATAATATTTGAAGATGCATTTTGATATTTAATAGCTATATTATGTTTCCTATGCACTCATTATCCAACTATACACAAAGTTCAAGGGTTTAATCTTAATACTTGTAAGACAAACATTCCTTTAATTCTAATTCAAAGGCTCATCACATCTTTTACCAACATAATGGTTTACCCAATTCCTTTTATTTTCTAATTCAAAGGCTCATCACATCTTTTACCAAAATAATGGTTTACCCAATTCCTTTTATTTTCTTAAGTTCTAAGCTATGTTTCAATGACATTGGAATTTTTCTTCTATTATGTATTCAACATAACAGTAATGAAAAATTGAATACTTATCTAATACTGGAATCAATGGTTGATATCCTAATTGATTTGGTAGTGAAAATACACACACAACTATAGATGCCATTCAACAATCCAACTACTGAATTTCAAGGTTTAACACTGGCCACCTTATGAAGTTTAAGAAGGAAACATTTTGGAGCCCTTTTCAGTTCTATCAGGACAACATATAGATTTTGTCTTTAGTGCTTTTGTAACTATAATATACAAATTTATACATTATAACATTTCCCAAGGTTCTCCTATTATTTTAAGAGATGTGCTTCTAGCTGCTATATATTCCAAGGCTCTAATATAACTATCAACATAATTTCATCTTCTCTAAATGTAAATTAGGGTTTTTCATTTACTTATTTTTATCATCTTACATAACATTTTATAAAATAGGAAAGTGCTCACCATTTACAACTTAGTCATTCTTTAATTTAAACTACAACAAAAGGATGCCATGAAGTGCAGTGATCCCAGTGATCCCTTGGAGAGCAAGGTAGTGTGCGTATAATGACTGTCATTTTCTTGAGACGTGTTTTCTGAGGTCTTTTTTTTTTTTAATTCGAAACCAGGGTTGATAAAACAATTCCTAAGTTCAGTTTCACTACTCCGGCACACGCTTCATTATTGATTCCATTACATCCACAAGCTACTAATTCCTTCAGTCAATCATAAATTAAACACTTCTACAAAATATTCTAAAAAGTAAATAAACACTATAACTGTTCAAACCAACACAAGAATTTATAAATTTATTACTTTGATATATATTTTCTAACAAGAATTTAGCACATAATCCTTTCTATCTCTTTTAGATTTAAACTAGGGGTGTAATATCCTTAACTTCCTCTGTTCAAAATGATAATCAGACAATTGGAGAAGCATATTACTTTGATATATATTTTCTAACAAGAATTTAGCACATAATCCTTTCTATCTCTTTTAGATTTAAACTGGGGGTGTAATATCCTTAACTTCCTCTGTTCAAAATGATAATCAGACAATTGGAGAAGCATACATATAATTTTTGATAATAGTAGAAGATTTTGTACCATCCTTAACTTCCTCTGTTCAAAATGATAATCAGACAATTGAAGAAGCATACATATAATTTTTGATAACAGTAGAAGATTTTGTACACCTAAGAACTACATTTAATGCCAATAAAATAAAATAGTATCTTTAAATATTGTATCTCCGAAGAACATTTTTTAGCAGAAGTTTGTTTTCACAGTGAGCAACCCAGCACCTAAACTTTTCTTCTTTCTTCTGTGCCCGTTGAAACATGCTCTTGGGAACCGGTGGGTTCAAGGTTCAGAACGACCCCTAAATTATGCAATGCAATGCATCTAACCCTACTATGCAAACAATATATATTTTCTTTTTACAATATTTTCCAATAAATACACAGCCTCACTTTCCAATCATTCAATTTCTTATATATAAAATTCGAAATTCACCCAACACAGAACAATCATCGCAAAAGTATAGAAAACTCATTTTTTTAATTCTTCTTTAACATTTTTAAACCCTAAAAGTGTAAAAACAATTACTGCAGAAGTAAAGGAAATCCATTCTTTAATTCTCATACTAACAACTTACATTTTAAACCCTTAAACAGTCAGCATAAACACAACAACCGACAATCTACAATTACTAAACCAAAAATATTCAAGCATCTCCTAAAAAAATAAATATTAAGATCACTTACTAAGCTTTGTTGATTTGGTTATCACTTCCACTGTGCCCTCAGTTTCCCGAAAAAGAATCTCCCCTCGCTCTTCCCCCTTCCATTCATTTAAATGGAAAACTCTATAAGAAGTGATTAACATCTGTTAGCATCACATGAGGCTTCTTTTTCGAAAACTCGCCAGATGGTGTGAAGAGCTAACTCAGCCATTGCCGATTATGAAGTGTGTTAGGTTTTTTTTTTTTTTTTTAAATCATTTAAATCCTCATATAAAATTAATTTGATTTTATTATAAGATTAGGAACATAAAAGAAGTTTCCTTTCCATATATCCAAAATATTATTTATTAATCCCTATTTAATTTTATCCACTATTATATTATTTATGTATATAGTTTTATTATTATTTTATATTTACTTATTTTTATCTTTTGTTGATATTTATTTTCATTTTATTATTTTATAATTATTTTATTTTATTAAATAATTTTCTTAATTATTTTATTTCCCCTTCCAGGCTAAAGTTTCATAAAGCAAAATACATACGAAATTCCTAAAAATGCATCTAGGATGAAATGCAGCTAAATGCGTCGTTGGTAGATGCATTGCTAGTAGGAATTCTTTGATTCCTTATATTAAGGATATACTCCACCGCTCATCATTTCCCTTGACTTACCTTCCACTGGCTACTAGATCGTTGAGTCATTTTTTTTTTCTTTAAGTCCAGTTTCTGCTTGAATGGCAACCTGTACCTGCATCCATAGAAAACTTTAGCAATATCTCATTCTTACACATATAAATCAAATTTGCAGGGTTGTTACATACTTTCCCCCTAAGACTAAACACAGTCTCTATGTTTTAAATATATAACATCATAGTTTTTTTTTAAGCAATACAGAACAGTACATATAATGTTATACATAAAAGTAGTTCAACACAAAACAACATGGTTTAATGTTATAACAAAATTTATCAAACAGTTTTTAATGTACAAAAATATATGTTCTAATCATTGTTCAAACAGAAAGAGAAATTGTCTTTTCATCATGTCTACATCTTCCCATATGGCATTGTTTTTTGAATATTGGTCCCATTGGAACCTACACTGATCAATATTTCTTTTCCTCAGCGGATTTATCCTGAATCTAAGAATTCTGGTCGGGCGCACCTCAATGTGCAGGGTATCTGTCATCTACAAATGATCAACATTCAAAACATGAAAAGGTTCGAGTATGCATTTCTTAAGGAGAGACACATGGAAAGTATCATGGATCTTAGACAGGTTATGAGGTAAGGCCAATTTGTAATCTACTAGGCCAATTTTATCAATAATAGCAAATGGTCCAATACTACAAATATTGGGCTAAGCTTGGTGGATTTAATGGAACTTTTTAAAGGTTTAACTCTCAAGAATACTCTATCTCCCACAGTGAATTCCCTTGGAGTTCATTTCAGATCAGCATAGCTCTTCTGTCGATCAGAGGCCTCCTTGAGCCTAGATCGAAATTCATTTAACTACTCTTCCATTTTCTTTAACATTTTTGGTCTGATCATCACCCGATCCTCCAGATTTCTCCAGGAAAAATGTGCCATACACCTTTTGCCGTATAGAACTTCAAAATGTGCCATTTTAAGTGAAGCATGATACCCGTTATTATAGGTAAATTCTACTAGATATAGATAGTCTTCCCACTTGGTTTGATGATCCATGCAATACATTCACAACATATCCTCCAAAACTTGATTAACCCTTTCAGTTTGACCATCAGTCTCAGGATGGTATGCAATACTGATATTTAGTTTCGTTCCCCATGCCTGGTGTAGTGCTCACTAAAAATCTGATGTGAATCGAGAATCCCTGTCTGATATTATGATTTCAGGAAAACCGTGTAGTTGTACCACTTCCCTGGCAAATTTTTGAGCTACAATAGGTGCTCCATATTTAACATTTCTAGGTATAAAATGTGCTACCTTAGTCATTTTTTCAACTACCACTAGGATAGCATCATGCTGAAAGCGATTTTTAGGCAACCCGACAATGAAATCCATAGTCACTACTTACCATTTATATTTTGGGATTGTATGGGATTGCAACTGTCCTGCAGGATGCAAATGTTCCGCTTTTACTTTCTGATATTCAAGGCATTTTACGACATATTCAACATCTCTTTTTATCCCTAGCTAGTAGTAATATTTTCTTAAATTCTCATGCATTTTTATATAGCCTAGGTGAGCAAAATATGGAGCATAATGAGCTTCTTATAGTATTTTACCTTTAAGATCTTGATCATTGGGTACCACCATCCGATTTCGGAAAAATAAAATACCTTCCTTGATCCTAAATTCTTTAGCTTTGTCAGACCCTTCTTGCACCAACTTACGATATTTTTGAGAGAATTCATCCTGATGTTGTAGATTTCTTATTTGTTCAACTAAATCAAATTGACACCGTGATATAGCAGAGATATGTCTTCTCCTACTCAGTGCATCGGCTAACTTATTTTATTTTCCTTTAATATATTCTATGCCAAAATCGTACTCGGCTAAAAACTCCATCCATATTTTATTTTCCTTTAATATATTCTATGCCAAAATCGTACTCGGCTAAAAACTCCATCCATCTTTCTTCAAAGTTTATTAGTGCCTTATGGGCTTTGAGCCAATCGACTCCTAATATCACATCAAAGGTATGTAAAGGTGCTACATAAAGTGGCCAACTAGTTCTTCCCTGGGGTAAGGTTATCTAAGGATCAAACAGACATTGTTCTACTATATAGGTTTGTCCAAATCCGTACTCAACCTTCCATCCTTTAGCCATAAACCCAGGTCTTTCAGGTATGTCTCTCAATATGTTTGGTGAAATAAATCTATCAGTGGCTCCTGAATATATTAGAATCCTTATGCTCTTATTGTAAATTTTGCCTTCTAACAAAAAATGAGTAGCTTGACCACTGAGTTTAGAGTTACCTATTATAGCATAGATTTTATGGGCTAGCTTTGCTAGCTCTTGCCTCCTGTCAGCTCTCATGGGGCATTTGTCAGCGTAATGCAGTTGCTGACAGATCCAACATCCAGTTCAGGGTGCCTTTTCCCTCTTTTCCCATTTTTACCACCATCTGCATCATCCTTAGCCTTTTGTTCATAATTGTTGTAGTTTCCTTTAACTGACCTCCCCGGTTGCCCTGACTCCTATTCCCTTGGAATCTATTCTTGCCCTTATCATTTCTATTTTTGTTTTCATACCGACCCTTATTTCCCTTTTTCTTTTCCCATATGGCGGGTCCATCATTCTTTTTCTTTGATAGTTCCTCCCTGTCAGAGGTTTTCTGGTAATAAGTATTTTTGGCCTTATGATTTTCTTCGTACTGTTTTGCCAAGTCCCAAGCAGCTATTAATGATGTTGGCTTAAGCATGAGCAGTAGGTCACTATATTTCGGATGGAGTCCTAACATAAATTTTTGGACTTTGACATCGGTTCTTTGCTCATATTTTGGAATGTATTTTAGCAACTGGACAAACCGTTGGTAATACTCGGTGGCTGTCATGTTACCTTGAGTCAGTCTAGGAAACTTTGCGGTCCTCTCAAGATAAAATTGAGGGGATAAATATCTTTATTTAGATATAGTCACAAAATCCTCCCAAGGTACATCAACAACTTTAATATTATGCATTTTCCTATAAGTGTCCCACGAATCTGCTACATCTCCTATTCAACGGAAGACTGCATAGGAAGTTCTGCTACATATCCTATTCAACGGAAGACTGCATAGGAAGTTTTAGACTTGGAGGACAAAGTTCTAACAGCAAAGTAGGCTTCCAGACTATTTAGCCACCTTTTAGCTTCTTCACCATTCCCCTTGCCATAAAACTTAGCGATGTCAATTTTACATGTCTTTATCGAGTTCAGACCCAACTTTCCTCCTTCAAGGGTCTACAGATATTTCTTCCCTAACGGCCATCGTTTCTTTACCCTTTGACAAATTTTCAATTATCTTTTATTGTTGTGTAATCATATCCTACTATTGGGTTAACTATAAATTTTGATGTTCCATGTTTTCTAGCATATGTGCCTTTTATTGAGCCATATGCTCCAGCATCTAGGCTTTTTGTTGTTCCATTTGCTCTCTCTACTGACTCATTTGCTCTTGCATCAATTGGATCATTCGAGTCATCTTATCTTCCTTGGCCATAGGCTCCTTCTCCCTTCTTATTACTCGAGGGGGTTCAACTGTTTACTCAATAGCACTTGTCCTTACGACATTTCTAAGGACTCGTTTTGGGTTCTCGGTCAGCCCTTCCTGCTAAGCCACTGTCACTGGTCTTTTTGAGGAACTAGCTCTTAATCTGGATGCCATTGCCTATTTACAAAGAAAATATTTGTTAACCTTAGCTAGTTCTATGTAAAATTTTAAGTGTTATATGCTAGTGATTTGGTTATCTAAGAATTCATGTGGCTCTGATACCAACTGTAGTAACCTAGGTCAACCCACCTGGTTAAAAAAAACTTAAAAAGGTAAAATACAAAAAAAATCCATTTATTTACCAACCACTTTAGTTTTACATCCAGATAAGCATGTTTATTCTTTACGAAATCCATTTTGCTGCAGACAAAATTATCTGCAAAGGTGATATTGGCCAGATCCCAGTCTATATTGCCTTGTCATACTACCACTCCTTCTCGAGTACCCAAGTATTTATTGGCGAGGGGTTTTCCTACTCCAGGTCCCATATCACCTGGAACGTGAACACATAATTCCCCATATCTTGTAGTTTAGTTTAGCTCTTACAATTTCTACAGAATAATAGCGTGGCATGCCAGGGCTAATGTCAATTCACTTCACTGAATTGCATCATAAGTTTGTTATATTCTAGAAGTCTTATCTCGGTATACGCCCATAACGTTATACAGATTACCATAAGACTTTCTGCCAGATTCTAGATGGGTTAAGTCTTAATATTTACGCCCATATCATAAATCTTAATATTCTCCACACTTTTTCGGAGTATGGCTTAACCAAGATTGAGAGCTCCGCTCCTTGTTTAAATGTCTTCCCACATCAATGTCTTCCCACATCCAAGCTAGTTAAGTTCTATTATTTGAATGTCTTCCCACATTCAAGCTAGTTAAGTTGTCTACCCACAACTTGTAGAATGTATAAGTTGTCTGCCCACAATTTTTACCCTCTTGTTTTAGATCGATTGTAACTGCATCCTTTGTTAAGTGGTTTGTACTCTATTTTCTTAAGTTCTTTTAATTTACAACTTAAGTTCCCTTACCATAGGTAACTATATCATGGTATGCATTTAATGTGAAATAACTTCACACCATTAAATCAGAGTAGACATAATAATAAAGTTCAAAATACATGTAATAAATTAAAATGATAAAGAAACGGATTAAATTAATCTAATACATAATTCTACCAATATATAGCCAATCAAACTGGTAATTGTTAGCCAAACAACATCATTATTTCATTCCTCAAGACATGTTTTCCATGTTTTAATTCACAAGAGAACCATTAAAAATTGCAATAATTATACTACACAATCTTCCTTGTTATATATTTTCGATCATCCAACTATTATTATTATACAAACAAACTATTTTCTATAATATTTAAAGATGCATTTTGATATTTAATAGCTATATTATGTTTCCTATGCACTCATTATCCAACTATACACAAAGGTCAAGGGTTTAATCTTAATACTTGTAAGACAAACATTCCTTTAATTCCAATTCAAAGGCTCATCACGGCTTTTATCAACATAATGGTTTACCCAATTCCTTTTATTTTCTTAAGTTCTAAGCTATGTTTCAATGACATTGGAATTTTTCTTCTATTATGTATTCAACATAACAGTAATGAAAAATTGAATACTTATCTAAAACTGGAATCGATGGTTGATATCCTAATTGATTTGGTAGTGAAAATACACGCACAACTATAGATGCCCTTCAACAATCCAACTACTGAATTTGAAGGTTTAACACTGGCCACCTTATGAAGTTTAAGAAGGAAACATTTTGGAGCCATTTTCAGTTCTATCAGGACAACATATAAATTTTGTCTTTAGTGCTTTTGTAACTATAATATACAAATTTATACATTATAACATATGTTTTCCCAAGGTTCTCCTATTATTTTAAGAGACGTGATTCTAGCTGCTGTATTTATCATCTTACATAAAATTTTATAAAAGAGGACAGTGCTCACCATTTACAACTTAGTCATTCTTTAATTTAAACTACAGCAAACGGATGCCATGAAGTGCAGTGTTCCCTTGGAGAGCAAGGTAGTGTGCTAAAACGATTGTCATTTTCTTGAGACGTGTTTTCTGAGGCCTTTTTTTTAAATTCGAAACCAGGGTTGATAAAACATTTCCTAAGTTCCAGTTTCACTACTCCGAAAAACGTTTCATTCTTGATTCCATTACATCCACAAGCTACTAATTCCTTCAATCAATCATAAATTAAATACTTCTACAACATATTCTAAAAAGTAAATAAACACTCTAACTGTTCAAACCAACACAGGAATTTATGAATTTATTACTTTGATATATATTTTCTAACAAGAATTTAGCACATAATCCTTTCTATCTCTTTTACATTTAAACCAGAGGTGTAATATCCTTAACTTCCTCTGTTCAAAATTATAATCAGACAATTGGAGAAGCATACATATAATTTTTTAGAACAGTAAAAGATTTTGTACACCTGAGAACTACATTTAATGCCAATAAAATCAAATAGTGTCTTTAAACATTGTATCTCCAGAGAACATTTTTCAGCAGAAGTTTGTTTTCGCAGTGAGCAACCCAACACCTAAAATTTTCGTCCGTGCCTATTGAAACATGCTCTTGAGAACCAATGGGTTCAAGGGTCAGAACGGCCCCTAAATTATGCAATGCAATGCATCTAACCCTACTATGAAAATAATATATATTTTATTTTTACAAGATTTTCCAATAAATACACAGCCTCACTTTCCAATCATTCAATTTCTTATATATAAAATTCGAAATTCACCCAACACAGAACAATCATCGCAAAAGTATAGAAAACTCATTTTTTAAATTCTTCTTTAATATTTTTTAACCCTAACAATGTAAAAACAATTATTGCAGAAGTAAATGAAATCCATTATTTAATTCTCATACTAACAACTTACATTTTAAACCCTTAAACAGTCAACATATACACAACATCTGACAATCTACAATTACTAAACCAAAAATATTCAAGCATCTCCTAAAAAAAAATATTAAGATCACTTACTAAGCTTTGTTGATCTGGTTATCACTTCACCCTCTTCCACTGTGCCCTCAGTTTCCCGAAAAAGAATCCCCCCTCGCTCTTCCCATTCCATTCATTTAAATGGAAAACTCTATAAGAAGTGATTAACATCTGTTAACATCGCATGAGGCTTCTTTTCCGAAAACTCGCCAGGTGGTGTGAAGGGCCAACTCAGCCATTGTCGGTTATGAAGTGTGTTAGTGGTTTTTTTTTTTAAATCCTTTAAATCCTCATATAAAGTTAATTTGATTTTATTATAATATTAGTAACATAAAAGAAGTTTCCTTTCCATATATCCAAAATATTATTTATTAATCCCTATTTAAGTTTATCCACTATTATATTATTTATGTATATAGTTTTATTATTATTTTACTTATTATTTTATATTTACTTATTTTTATCTTTTGTTGATATTTATTTTCATTGTATTATTTTATAATTATTTTATTTTATTAAATAATTTTCTTAATTATTATTTCTCCTTCATAAAGCAAAATACATACGAAATTCCTAAAAATGCATCTAGGATGAAATGCAGCTAAATGCATCGTTGGCGGATGCATGGCAAGTAGAAATTCTCTGATTCCTTATATTAAGCATATACTCCGTTGCTCATCATTTCCCTTGACTGACCTTCCACCGGCTACCAGATCGCTGAGTCATTTTTTTTCTTTAAGTCTAGTTTCTGCCTGAATGGCTACCTATACCTGCATCCATAGAAAACTTTAGCAGTATCTCATTCTTACACATATAAATCAAATTTGTAGGGTTGTTACAAATGCCAAAGGGTCACCTTTGGGGCTCGGGGCTAAGAATGAGTCTCTTAGCTTAGCCCCTCCCCCACTTCCTCTTGAGGTGGTTAAATCTGGGATGGGAGTATTTCTACTCCCAGCATGCATTGATATTTATCTTTGTCCACTTTCCTTCTCATCCGATCCTTCTAATTCCTCTGACTGTTCCTGTTCCTACTTGTGTCTGGAATTTTTGCTCTACACCATGTTTCTGTATGTCCATCATTATTGCACTTGTAACACTTAATATTGTTATTTATTGGAGGTGTAAATATCTTGGGATTTCTCCTGGTGAAGCCATATCTATCCCTGTCATAGACCCTGCAATTCATTGCCTTGTGACCAAATTGATTACATGAGTAGCAATACCCATGAAAAGGCTACCTATTTCTGAAGATCCCATATTCTTGTGTTTAATGTGTCCTGCACTATGAAGCCTTGTGTCCAAATCTGTGACATGATAAACATCATCCATTGAAATTTCCTTGCCTTGACCTCATTGGTCTCTTAGTCTCTTTTACCCTATGCTGGTTTTTGTTCCATATGTTCCTCTTTTGTGCATTGTTCTTTTCCTTGTTGAACTTTCTATTGTCCAACTCATCCTCAAAATTCACTTTATCTCACACGATCTTCTTTTGAAGTTTCTTCTTCTTAAAAACTTGAGATTGACTCCTCTTCTTGTTTTTTTTTTTGACTGTATTTGTACCATGATCATCTTATCTACAATTTTTGAGATCTTTTCAAACTTTTGTAGCTTATCCTTAGACTTTTCTACTTCTTCCTTTAGTATAGCTACTTCTTGTTCTAATATTTCACATTCTAAGACCTTTGCTTCTAACTTATACTTGAACTTCTTTGTCTTAGTCATTGACTTATTTATATCTTCTATAAGCTTTCCTATTTCTTCATCACATTCTTGAAACTGAAGCTTAAGTTGAGAATTGTGCTTTATTACCTTCTTTAATATGTTAAGAGCATAAATAAGCTCTCCCTCAATATCAACTTCTCCTTTATCTGATTCTTTCTCTATTTGTTTGTCTTTGAAAACATCTTCATTCTCTTCTGACTTGTCTTCTATAGGATCACCTCCTTATTCTTCTAGTGCCATTAGAATATTCTCTTCTGGTACTTCAAGTGTATCTTCATATTCATCATCATTGAAACTGAAACCATTCTTTGTACAACTATCTTCAAAGTATCCAAAATTACCACATCTAAAACACTTGAGAATTATTGGTGACCTTTTCTTAACTTCTTATTTTTCTTCTATCATAAAAATAACTTCATCTTTATCATTATTTGATAAATTATTTTTACTATCACTTGAGTACTTACTTGCATTGTCTGCATAGTAACTCCTCTTTTGTCTTTGAAAGAACTTCTTTTCTTGTTTGCCTTGTCCATCCTTATCTTTATTTTGGTACCTGTATTTTTCTAATTCCCTATTCTTATGATCCTATTTTCTTCATCATTGCTATTTATAGCTTCTTGAAAATTATTTGCATAGTGACCATATTTTCCACAATTGAAACATCTAACAGATTTTACATATTTAAATCTTCTTGGATCCTTATTTCTTCTACCATAATTTTCTTCTTCATCACTGGATGACTCATTGCTTGAATCTGACTTCTTTCCCTTTTTCTTATTAGTAGATTTGAAGTATGCTTCCTTCCATAGATTAGGTTTCTTTTTTGTTCTCATCTCAAAAGCTATAAGAATACCAAGTAATACATCTCTTGTCAAAATATCACCATATTTTGATTCCTCTACAGTAGATATATTTTCACTAAACATTTTGGGAGATATCTTAAGATTTTACCACAAAAATCAGATTCTTCAATCTCAAATCCAAGTCCTTGCATGGCGTTAACAATCTCGTCTACACAAAGTAGATAAGCACTAATGTTTTCCTCATCCTTCATTCTTAATTCTTCAAATTGTCCTTTGAGATTTCATATCTTTACCTTTTTGACACTTTTATCTCCTTCATATATCTTAGCCTTTTTGACACTTTTATCTCTTTCATATATCTTAGTCTTTTTGACACTTTTATCTCCTTCATATATACTTTGCAACTTATCCCAAATTCCTTTTGCTGATTTGCAATGCATAACCTTTATGAACTTTGTTCTATGCAAACCTCTTAAAATTGCCTTCATTGATTTTGAATTGTAATGATGTAGAATCTTACCATCTTTATCTGTAGGTGGAGTAGCTGGTGGTGTGTATCCATTTTCAACTACTTCCCATATTTTATTGTCAAGTTCCATCAAGTAAATCTTCATTCTCATACTCCAAAATATATAATCACTTCCATTAAATACTGGTGTTGAATTATCTAAGGATCCATTCTTAGAATCCATTGTGTTCTTGTAAGCTTTTCCTTCAAGTTGTTAAACTCTTTTGAAGGAACCCACTCTGATACCAATTGAGGAACACAAGCTTATACTGAGAGGGGGGTGAACATTATAAGACCACTTTTTACTTTTATTTCCCAATTAATATTATGCAGTGTATCAATAGCAATATCAACAACAATAATCAAAGCAATGCATAAATCATCACACACAATAAAGACACCAATTTAACGTGGTTCACCCAATGTGGGCTACTCCATGGAGAAAATATTTCACTAATATTTTCTCAATAAATCTCTTAGGAATCCTTTCCTTATTACAATCTTTATGGACCTTTGTCCAAAGGAGACACCAATCCCCTAATCAAGTTCGTGGATCTCTATACACAGTAGAACTCCTTTCTCCTCTACTTTGGCTGGTGATCTTCTAGAAGAATTATTGCCTCCACTACACTGGCTAATGGATCTCTATCCACTGAAGACTCTTGTCCTCACTCAGAAGACCTATCCTCACTACCCTGGCTAATGGATCTCTATCCACTGGAGATTATCGTCCTCTATACTCTGTCACCTCCAAAGCTTACTCTTTGCTCTGTCTCAAATCTGCACTAAACACAATCCATCGATCTAGCACAAATCTACTTAAGCTTTGTATCTGGTCTGGTACAAACCTATCCTCAAATCTGCACCAAATTGTATCCTCAAATCTACACTAAACACAATCCTTTGGTCTAGCACAAATCTTCTCAAACTCTATCTTTGTCTAGTACAAACCTATCCTCAAATCTACACTAAACTTTATCCTCAAATCTACACTAAATATAGTCCTTCTATCTAGCATAAATCTATCCTCAATATTTGTCCTCAATCCTTAACACAAATCTTGACTTAATCACAAATTAACTCTGCTAGATCTGCCCCAAACCTTAACTCAAGGTTTGAACAAATCAATCAATCAACTCTGCTCACAAGTCTTCTCAAATACTTATCTCAAATATTCCTTGTAAGCTTCCACAAAATCTCACACAAATCTATCCACAAGTCTTCTCAAAGACTTACCTCAAATATGCTCAACAAGTCCTCACTAGAACTTGTCCAATCTGCTCTCAATCTCTATCCTCAAATCTATATTGTAAGCTTCCACAAAAGCTCACACAAATATGTCCACAAGTCTTCTCTAAGACTTACCTTAAATCTGCTCAACAAGTCCTCACTAGAACTTATCCAACTCACAAACATATAGAGAATTGTTAGAGACTCAATATGCTTCACATTCACCACAATGCTCAATCACTTTCAATATCTCTTTTTACCACAAAAATATATAGAGAATTGTTAGAGACTCAATATGCTTCACATTCACCACAATGCTCAATCTCTCTTTTTACCACAGAAATATATAGAGAATTGTTAGAGACTCAATATCTTTCACACTCACAAACACTCAACCTCTTTCTCAAATCAATTTAGAATATGGAACAATTTGTTTCATAGAAACTTGAACTATCACTTCAACACATCCACTTGACTAGGCTCAACCAACTCCACTCAATCAATCACTCAATGAAATAATCCTTGCTCACAAACCCTAGTCCAAGCATATGAACACTCACTCACTTATTTCCAACAATGCTTATCAAACAATTTCACATAACAATGATACTCATGATCTTTCACAAACTCTAGTTCAAGATAGTTCACAACTTCACATAACAATGATACTCATGTTCTTTCACAACTTCACATAACAATGATACTCATGTTCTTGAACTAGAGTTTGTGAAATATCATGAGTATCATTGTTATGTGAAGGCTTTACTCAATATTTCAAGCATATGAAGGCTTTACTCAATATTTCCAACAATGCTTATAAAACAAGGTTTTTATCATCAACTCTCACTCAAAAAAACTTCAACAAATCAAACTCAATAATGCTTGTCAAACAATCATTTTCACTCCAAATTAGCATTCACAACATCCAACAATCACTCACTAGGAATATGTGCCCATACCTTTTTGTTTGATGAAGAAAATACCCTCAAAAACCTATCTCAATCACAATTTTCTTCTTTGCCAATTTCAATGGTTAGATGACAAAATATCACACTAACACTCTCTCAAAATATTTCTCAATTACAAAAATAATCAAACTCAAATACACCTTATTACTCCTTCTTGAAATTAGCAATCATCAAATCATACATAAAAATAATTACTCAATTGCTCCTTATAATCTCCAACTTTAATTAATCAACCTCCAAAAATTAAACTTTCAAAATAATATTGCCTACCCTTTTATCTCCCTCAAATACTCAATATCCAAATTAATTTAGGCAAAAAATAAACTTTATAAACCATCAAAAATATTTTATTTTTTCAACCTTAGCACATCTGAAATAATCAAGCGACCAAGACAAATGACATCAGCACATACCTTTAACACTAGCCAAAATGCCTTAGTGGGTTTCGAACGCGAGACCACTCCTAGTCGAGCGCCTTATCGAGGTGCTAGCCCACCACATGGGCTAAGTGCTTCCATGAGGAAGGGAAGGCACAAGCCTCCCTTTATTCCTTTCGATTGGTGCTACTCAAAATGAAAATGCCCTCTCTTCCTTGCAAAACAAACTCAACGGGTTTCGAACCCTGCACTCCTTGCCTGCCACAAGACTTAGCACCATTCATCGTTGCCAACTACGCTACACAGCATTGTGCGAGGTAAGAGGAGCCTCGCTCCTATTTATTAAACCTTCTACCACCGAAGACCTTTCAAAACATAAAAATTATCTTTCTCTTCCTTGCGCACTATACTTTGGAGCTTAGGAAATTGATCGATGGTTTATCGGGAGAAGGCAAATACTTTTACCACCTTTTATACACAAAGGCCTCATGCCATAAAATGTCGGGGCTTTAAATTGAATTTCAAATTTGATTCTTAATTTAACCTTATAACCCTCTTTAGGGTTATTTAAATTAATATAAATTAATTTATAATTAAATTATAATTAACTTAAATAACTTTGGAAGTTAATTAAATTAATTAATAAATTAATTTATAATAAAATTATATTAATTAATTTAAATTTTCCTTTTTAATATTATAATAAAATATTATAATATTATTTGCTTGGGCCTCTTCTTTGCACTTTGGACCACATCTGACTACCTGGAACTAGATCTGATCAACTGGAAGCAAAATCTCCTTTTTGCATCAATTGTGGAACTGCTTCTCCTTGCACTGCTCACTGAAACTGCTTTTGACATCAATGACCACTCACTCTTGACATCAATGATAACTCATTTACTCAAAATGTCCAACAGTCATAGAGCATAAGCCATGGTCAATGTGTGCACCCCCAACTGGCATAGGGCAGCCCACCACATGGAGTGGCCTCCTCTACCACATCCATGTGGTTTATTAACTAAGGGAGGTCAACTCCCTTTTGAAGAGAAATAACACCCTGATAAAATGAAATATAGAAAGCAATAATTATAGAATCAAATTAAAAATTGAGAAGAACACGTTACACAAGAATTTATCTTGAGAAATTCTTTCAAAAAAACCTAGCAAGAATATCTCCTTATTGTATAAACTTGATCGTCTCTAATACAATAATATACTTTAGTTTCTTTCTCGCTTGTTGTACCACTTGAGATTACATTTCTTGCATATTGTATTCCCCCCTTGGAGGGTGTCTGAACATTCTCATACCCAAACCCTCATGCAAGTGTCATTTTATATACCAACAACAGAAGAAGGGGTTTAACATTACCATGGATGCAAAAACATAGGTTCAAATATATTAACCTAAATATATTAAAACATGGGTTCAAATATATTAACCCAAATATATTAAAACATGGGTTCAAATATATTAACCCAAAATAACCCATATGGGTCTAAACATATAGGTCTAAACATATGGGTCTAAACATATGTTAACTTGCCAAAATAACATGGAAAATATTCAACACATTTCCAACATTCTCCCACTTGTTGAATACTTTCCATAAAATAAAATCTAGAAATAATATTACAAATGAAGATAAATAATACCCCTATAAAGTGAAATCTAGAAAAACAATAATTGCATAATCAAAGAAAAATAGAGAAGAACACATTACACAAGAATTTATCCTAGAAAACCCTTTCGGAAAAATCCTTGGGGGATGTCTAGACATTGTCACTCTCCCAAACCCTCATGCAAGTGTTGTTTTATATACCAACAACACAAGAAGGGGTTTTACAATACCATGGGTTCAAATATATTAACCCAAAATAGCCCATATGGGTCTAAACATATAGGTCTAAATATATGGATCTAAACATATGTTAACTTGCAATAATAACATGGAAAATATTCAACATGTTTCCAACGTTCTCCCACTTGTTAATACTTTCCATAGGATCCAAAAACTACCATTATCAAATATCAAGGACAATCATACCCATAGCATAATTTGTAGTTCCACACAAGTATATGAATATCCTCTTCACAACAGTCCAATATTCCTTCCCTGAATTGGACATATATCTACTAACTACTCCCACTACATGTACAATATCAAGTTTAGTACAAACCATTACATACATAAAACTTCTAACAATGCTAGCATAAGGAACATGATGCATTTATTCAATTTTCTCATCCTTGGACTTTGATCCATATTACAAATGTGTGATGACATATTTATAATTTTGTAGTACAAACAATAATTTTTGACACAACCCTTCATGGGCACAAGCTAAAACTAGTCCTTCTAAAGACAAGTAGCCTTAACCCAGTTATTATCATCTTTTAGGCCTATAGCTTCCACCAGCTATATTCAGCCATTTCAAGATCTAGCCACCCTACAAGATACCTCCAAACTTCTAAACACATTAGCTTCACTTGTTACCCTCAGCCATATACCGATAAGGTAACAAAATAGTCCAAAAACCACTTTAAAAACATTACAAATATTATTGGAGCTAACTCTGAGAACATTACACTAGGCAACCACCACTAGCATCCACACCAATCTCTTTTGGGCACAACTACACCAGTTATAGTAGCTTCTTCAGGTACAAGCTACACTAGTTACAATAGTTAATACTTGCCCAAAAACTTGTGGTACAACCAATAAACCATCTTAGATATTTTTAGTAATTTTGCAATAAAACCATTAAAACAAACATTTCCAATGTTTAAAATCCAGATCTGCCACTATCAAAGCTCACCAGATCTATTATTATTGAAGATCACTAGATCTGTTGCTACTAAATGTCACCAAATATACCATTGTCAAAGCTCACCAAATTTGTTGTTGTCGAATCTCACCAGGTCTATGACTACTTAAGCTCACCAAATCTACCGCTATTGAATTTCATTAGATCTATCAATATCGAAGCTCACTATATCTATTGCTATCGAATCTCACCAAATCTATTGATATCAAAGCTCATCAAATCTACTATTGTCAAATATCATCAAATCTACTACTACTGAAGCTCACTAGATCTGTCATTGTCAAAGCTCACCAGGTCTACCACTATTGAAGCTCACCAAATCTACAGTTATCAAATTTCACCAAATCTATCACTACTAAATATCACCAAATATTCCTTTGTTGAAGCCCACTAGATCTGTTGCTAGCCACAAACCCTTGCATCTCTACATGTATGTTTCTTGTCATTTTTTCTTTGCCCAAATTCTTCAACGCACTGCTCCCACTCAAGAATCAATTTATCCCAGGGTTGAAACAATTTCTCAAACCAAGTTATAACCTAACTCTGATACCAAATGAAGAGAAATAACACCCTGATAAATAAAATCTAGAAAAGCAATAATTGTAGAATCAAAGGAAAAATAAAGAAGAAACACATTAAACAAGAATTTATCCTAAGAAACCCTTTTGAAAAAAACCCAACAAAAATATCTCCTTATTGTATAAACTTGATCGTCTCCAATACAATAATATCCTTTAGTTTCTTTCTCGCTTGCTCTACTACTTATGATTACATTTCTTTCATATTGCATCCCCCTCTTCAGGAGTGTCTCGACCTTCCTCTCTCTCATACCCTCATAAAAGTGTTGTTTTATATACCAACAACACAAGGGGTTTTACAGTACCATGGGTTCAAAAATATTAACCCAAATATATCAAAATATGGGTTTAAACATATTAACCCAAACATATTAAAATATGGGTTCAAATATATTCACCTAAATATATTAAAACATGAGTTCAAATATATAAACCCAAATATTTTTTTTTTTGGTAAGGTACAAATTCATTACAACCGGGTTTTACAGGTTGACCCAAAACCTATTACAACAACAGCACAAAGCTGAATCGAAACAAGGCCTCAATAGAGACAATATGGCCTTAGCCCCCTACTGAGGTAACACCGCCAACAAAGAGCAACACCCTTACAAAAGATGACCCACACCTCAGAACACAGGCGGACGACACATTCGCCTCCTAACACTTTCTCTTCTCTTTTGGTCGCGAAATTGCGACATGTCGCGATATCACGACACTTTTCCTTCCTCCTCTTTATTTTCTCATTTAGTCACGAAAAAGTGACATGTCGCGATATCGTGACACATTTCCATCTCACTCTTTCTCTTCTATTTTTGTCGTGAAAATCCGACATGTCGCGATATCGCGACATATTTTCCTCTTGCTTATGCTCTTCACTTTTGGTCACGAAACAACGACATATCACGAAATCGCTACACCCTTCCACATGTCACGAAATCGTGACACTTTTTCTTTCCTCCTCTTTCTCTTCTCTTTTGGTTGCGACAATGCGACATGTAGCAATATCATGGCACATTTCCTTCTAGCTCTTTCTCTTCTCTTTTGGTCACGATAGGATGACATGTCATGAAATTGCGACCCTTTTTCCATCTTGCTCTTTCTCTTCTCTTTTGGTCATGATAAACCGACATGTCACGAAATCGCGACACTTTTTCCTTCTTGCTCTTCTCTTCTCTTTTGGCCGCAAAAATCTGACATGTCATGAAAACGTGACACTTTTCCATTCAAGCTCAACACCTCTCCAAACAACGACACTATTTCCTTCTTGCTCACCATGTCGCAAAATCGCGACACTCTTTCTAGCATATGGGTCTAAACATGGGTTCAAATATATTAACCCAAAATAGCCCATATCGGTCTCAACATATGTTAAGTCACCATAAATAACATGGAAAATATTCAACACATTTTCAACATTCTCCCACTTGTTGAATACTTTCCATAGGGGCTGAAAACTACCATTATCAACTATCAAGAGCAACCATACCCATAGAATAATATGTAGTTCTACGTAAGTATCTAAAGATCCTCTTCACAATAGTCCAATGTTCCTTCCCTAATATGGACATATATTTTCTAACTACTTCCACTACATGTGCAATATCAGGTCTAGTAAAAATCATTGCATACATCAAACTACCAACAATGCTATCATAAGGAACATGATACATTTATTCAATTTCCTCATCCTTGGAATTTGACCCATATTACAAATGTGTGATTACATAAGCATTTAATGCCAACACCTTTAATGTGTTGAGCGTGTTTGGGTGTATCCCATGTGGTATATTGTCCAAGTAAGGCTAGAATGACCTTCTCTTACTCGTGCCTATCCACATGCAGAGTCACCACTCCATGGTGATGCAATAGCGATAGAAAATAAATTAAAATTACCCCTTAAGGTTAAACCTTAGGGGTGTGGTCAATCAAGGCAATGGTAAAGGATTTTCTATCAACAAAAATAGTTGTGACAAGGTGTGATAAAATAGAAATAAAGTTGAAGTATGGTTTAAAGAAATCAAAATCAAGTGTATAGCCATCGATAAAATAGGTCATTCTTGGGCAAAGCAAGCGGTTTTTACAACTGTCAAAAGGCAAGAAGAATAGGGGTGCCTAGTTAGATTTTAAACTAGTATCATAGGGGGTAAACATAGCTAGACATCCCTAAGCATCTTTTGATAAAAAAAATTACCATTCAACATGATGCAAAGGCACACAAAGGTAGGGTTTAAATCCAATTTGAAACAAAAAATGTTGGTCAAAAACTCAGGTCATGAACAACCAATGACATCCCCAAGAGAAGAATTTAAAAATAGAGACTAAAGCTTCTATACATAGAAAGGTAGAATACAGAGGAAGAGCATCTCAATTGAAACATATACAAAGATTTTAAATTAAGTTTATCTTCTTGCTCAATCATAGGCCAACATAGGTCGAATATAGCATGCCATAATTTAATAGTTCTAAGAATTTAAAAGCACAACACAGAGACATTAAAACTAAACGAGAGCAATCCCTCCAACATGAATCTCCTTACAGTGAATTCATCTTCAAATTTTGACTCCTTGCTTTGTCTTTGCTCTCCTCCTTCATTCATTTTCATCTCTAAAATAATCCTCTCTCCTTCATTCCTTGATCCTCTTAACAAAGAAAACCTATCTACCCAAAGCCCAAAGTCCAACTTTGGACATAAATACCATCTACCAAAAGTAATGCAAGGTGGCAAGAGGGGAGATATTTGAATTTAAAAATGATTCTTCCTTTTCAAAATATCTAACTTTAAAATAAATCTATTTATTTTTTTATTTAATCTATAAAAGGTAAACAAAGGAATATTTAAATAGAACCTTAAAGCATCAATATTTATAATTTTAAATTCAATTTAATCAACTACTGAAAGTCATTAATAATTTCCTTATTTGATTTAATTCTAATTAAAATACCTATGTTCTATGTGGAGACCATATTCCTATGAGATCCTATCCCTTTTCCATTTGTAAAAGGTTTGGGGACCCTTTCAAAACCCTTTTATCAATCAAAAAATAAAAATAAAAATAAAATATTAAACATTAGCATGGTATTTAAGTGGGTCAAGAATTAATAGAACCTCTATATCTATTAATTCTTTTAAAAAGGGATTATTTACCAAATCCACTTACACAACGATGCATATGTAAATAAAAGTAAACAATCAAGTGCATCAAACAAGGTGGGTGATTCATCATACACCCAATCGCCTATCCTAGTCGAAGACTTACAATAACTTCTAAGTCACTAACTTCAAGCTAAGTATAGTTGGGATGTTGATGATCACTATAAAAGCAAGAATGCATGCATCTAAATGAAGGTAGTCTTTCATGTTATCCTAAGCTGCCATAATCATCATTTCTCTTTTCAGGTACCCCATTTGCGGTGGTCGATTCTACCTCTTCCACCCACAAGTGTACCTAGTCCTACAAATTAATAATACATTAGTAGTACCATATTCCTCAAAGATAAATCAATATAAATATTGCATAACCATCCAAATGCATCAAAACTAGGTATCAAGTTATCATTCATCAATACATAGTCTATCATGCAAAAATTCATGCCAAGGTGGGTCATGACAACAAGCCTCAGTCTATAAATAGCAATCATAGCACATCACCAAAGGATAAATGATATATCAATCCTATTTAAAATTCTATGAAAGAATACTTGGTAGTATTCTAATAGAAATAAAAATAGAGCATGACATAGTAAGCATACTTCTGAACAAGTTTATCTTGATTCAATCATTGCATCTTGAAATGGTCTAATTTACCATTAATAATAATCAATAACCATAAGATGTGAAGTTAATTTAAAATGATTTATGTGATGCCATACAAAACACCACCAATATGATTTTAACTAGAAATAAAAAAATCATTAGTAGTCACATCAAAGCAATAGAATTGGTCTTGAAGAGTCATACTCAAAATATTGAAAATGATATATATGAGGATAATAACAAAGTCAAAAAGTTTGAATGAGGAATGAGTAGGAAGTGTGATAAGGAAGCACGAAGTGTGAGGAGGAATAGGAATCAAAGTGTAAGCAAGGATTAAGCATCACTTCTTGTTCCAAATCTTAGGATAAACTCAAAAACTAAAGGATTTATGTGAAGAAAATCTAGGTAACACAACAAGAAAGTCATTTTCAAAAGTCCTTATTGAAAACAAGGATTCCCTAGGTGGAAGTATGAATGCCCTAGTTGGAAGTATGGATGCCCTAGATAGTGATAAGAGAAATGACAAATCTATGGCAAACCCTATCTAGGTAGCGAATACTACACTATAAGTGATTATCAAAGATGATATGATTAAGCATGATATATTGATTCTTAAAACCAAATTATTAATATATAAGTTCCATGGATACTAGCCAAGTTTTTTTGAGATCCAAAATTTGATAAGCGGAAGTGGAGACTAAATTCAAATTACTCCATGAATTTTCTTTTAAAAGTATTTTTCATTATCTTCTCTAGTTCAAAAATAAGGGATAAAGTAATTGATGGTGACCCTTGGTTTAGGGGCAAAGATGAATTATATTTAAGACCATTTGTGAAAAATCATGAAGATAGATACTATTAAATAGCTTTCAATGTGGATTAGGCTTTTTAGACTTTCTTGTCAACTTATCAATTCTCTAGGGGAGTTCATCTAGGAGGGACTAACTAATAAGAAGAGAAGGTATATTGAATACACTCAAATATGTGTTGACATGGATATTTCAAAATCTTTATCACAGTGATTAAATATGAATCAAGAGAATAGGATCAACAAGTGAACTATAAAAATATTGCCTTCTAATGTCACAAATATCATGAGACTAGACAAATATCATGATACTAGACAAATATCATGAGACCAGACACATAGCAAGAGATGGAAAATTTTGGGCATGAGGCAAACTTCAATATGCAACAAGTAAATTATATTATAGTAGAAGTTGGTTCAAATCAAGGTTTTTTTGCTTCTAAGAAAGTGGTAAGAAAATCTTATGGATCATCAAATGGAAAAGGTAACTATTAGTTCACTCTAATCAACCATTAGAAGAAAAAATGACACAAGGTATGATGAAGTACAATGTGCAACTTCAAATATAGGATTTAAAGGTGTGAAGGAAGATGGAAAGGCAAATTTTAAAGCAAAAGAAGACGAGGAGGCAAATTTTAAAGCAAAGTAAGATAGGGAGGAAATTTTTAAAGCGAATGAGGTGAAGGGGTTCAATATTAATCTAGGTAAATCATCTTCATTTTCCTCAAGTGGCATAAAATATTCTCCTTGTAATAAAAATGAAATTACTACAATGCGTATCCATTGCACATCAGGGTTTCAAGAGTATAATAATAAAGAAATGCATATGGAGGATAACCAAGTAAATTAGGGTTTCCAAGAAAACGTAAAAGTTTAATTATTGTGGAGGATCATCCTAGAACTTTATGGTTTTAGGGATAACATAAAGAAGAGTATATATGATGTTATTATGTGCATTTCATATTCTTTATGGCAATATCTCATTATGAACAATATGGAAAAATAAAATAGATTGATGAAGGTGAAAGTGTTGGTGGAAATGGAAAAAAGAGAGGAAGCCCATTAAAACATGAACAAAGAGAAAAAAAAACTGAAGGGAATATCAATTTAGAAAGCCAAATAATTAATCATAGGGGTTAACAAGAAATGGGGCTAATCCCACTATTAAAAATAAAATATTATGATCAAAATGATATCATGGAGTATTTGGGGTATGAATAAGAACCCTAAAAAAAGAGTTATTAAGTAATTAATATGTTTTTATAGTCCTAAGTTTATTTTAATACAAACATAAAATTAAGTACTAAGGAATATAAGAATGCTTTTCAAAATGTTTGGAAGATGGATGATTGTCTAGTAGTTTCTTCTAGAGGAGATTTAGGTGGTACTGCAACAATATGGGACAAATGCAAAAGGGATGGACAATTGTTAGAGGTAAAAGGTAATTGGTTTGTTGGACTATTTTGTAGGAAAGAGGAAAACATTAAAGTTGAGGTTATAAATATATACACTCCAACTATAGTTACTCCTCATGAAATATTTTGAAAGACCTTAGCATATTTTTCAAACACAATGATAATTTATAAATTTAATCTATGGATTCTTGGGGGTGACTTCAACACAGTTATATCTCCTTTGGAAAATAAGGTTGGAACTCTAGGATGGTCTAAATCAATGCAAGATTTTGCTTCATTTGAAAATTAAAATGACCTTAGGGATGATAATCCTTCAAGTTTTTAATATACATATGATAATAAATGCAGCGGGCAGACTCATATAATAGAAATATTGGATAGATTCTTGTTATCCAACACATGGTTGCAAATAGAGTATACAATCTCTTCAGATAGCAGGATCAAATCACAAACCTAACCTTTTGACTTGTGATCTACCAAATAATGGCCATCCAAATACATTTTGCTTCCAGTCTATGTGGCTCTAAAACCCTAATTTCTTCGAAATGATTATGTTATTATGGGATGAAGAAAATTTTGAAGGATCATATATGTATAAGTTTGTTCAAAATATGAAATATTTAAAGGAGCAAATAAATATTTGGAATGTCAAATTTTTTGGTAACAATTTTAAAGAAAAGAAGGAAATTTAATCCAAGCTCAAAAATTTATAAGAGAGAGTGGAAATAAATGGAATGAACTAAGATCAAATGGCATCAACTCAAGCAGTTATATCCCTCAAATTTAATTAGACTCAAGTTTGAATATTGCCAAGTGATACATACATAATTGCCAAGCTCTTGTAATACCACTATGTGGTCATAATGTAATACTGGTGGGGTCAATTTCAATTGTATATAATCAATTAAAATAAAATGCAATGGACCAAGAGTATTATGTAAAAGAAAATATTTACTTTTTTATTCTCATAATGCCTTAAAAAATGAGTCATATGTTCCAAAAATCTAGGGAGAAATGGCTCAAAAAGGATATGGAAATACAAAAAAAAATCATGTTATAGCAAAAATATTTTTTTCTTTTTTAGTTGAGGGGACCAAGCCCCCTCATAAAAACCTATGTAAACTCATTAAAAAATAATAATATTTTTTTCTTTTCATTGCATCAAAAATAATTAAACTCCATATGGAATAAATATTGAGAAATAAGAATATATAATGAAGGAAGCAATTAGTTATTATAATAATATTATGTCAAGTATTGGGCAAGATAAGGAGGCACAAGATAAGCTTCTATCAATTATCACATAGGAACAAAATTAAATCTTGATGAAGATATATATGGATGAGCTACATGAAGTAGTTTTCTATTTCCATCCTAACAAGGCACCTAGCCCCAATGAATTTCCTACAATTTTCTTTCAAAACATCTGGGATTTATTGAAGAGTGATATACGAGTTGTGGTTGAAGAGGTCCCAAAATGGAAGGCTAAAATAAGTGAGATCAGTGCCACTTTTATTACATTAGTTTCCAAGAAAGGTAACACAATATTTTGATAATTTTCATCCATAAGCCTTAATAAAATTATTTATAGGATCATTTCAAGAATTATGGCAAACATGTTAAAAGGTAGTCTAGATTGTGTTATCTCAAAGGAACAAGGTATTTTTGTTCATGGTAAAAAAATTATTGATGGTGTAATCATTGCACAAGAGGCCATACATTCTCTTCATTCCATGAAAAACTAGGGATGCTTATGAAACTAGATATGATCAAAACATATGATAGGGTTTCTTGAAGTTTTTTACATCATATTCTCAAGACATGTGAATAGATTAAATGTTGTTATAGCACTATGCAATATTATATTTCCATTAATGATTCTCTTGTTGGTTACTTTAATTCAAATTATGAACTCCACCAAGGTGATCCACTATATCCTTGTCTATTCATTATTCTTGTGGAAGCATTAGAGAGAGATTTCTAAAATGTAAAAATGGAAGAAAAAATCAAAGGTATCCAGGTTGTAAAAATTGGTCCCTTCAAATATCATCTCCAATTTTTTGATGATACTTTTTTTTAGGCCATCCCTAAATGATATCATGGAGTTTAAATCAATATTATCATACTATGAGGAGGCTACTAGAAAGTTAATATTATAAAATCTAGGATTTTTTTTATAAACACTGCTCTAGATTTAGAATAATTTTTTGTAGATACTTTAGGGTTTGGAATTGAAAATTTATCATCAACCTACTTGGGTATTCCTTTGTCTCATAATTGAAACAAAAAGGAGCTTTGGATCTCTTGTTTGGATACAATTAAATCTTGTTTGGAAGGTTGGAAAGGTAGGTTCTTAACAATGGTAGGAAGGCTACAACTCATAAAGACTACATTGCAATACATCCTTATTTATATGATATCTCTTTCAAGATTGCTAGTAGGTATAGAATTAGGAATTGATAAAATTTAAAAATCATTGGAAAGGATACGAGGAAAATATAGGTTTCATATTTGTAAGTGGAATAGGGTTTGTAAAAAAAGAATATTGGAGAAGCAGGATTACAAAATTGTAAACTTATGAGTTGGTATTACAAGAAAAACATGGGTGGATATTATTTAGAGATCAAGGAAAGAATTGGGAAAAAAATGTTAATTCAAAATTATATAAGTTCTTTTAATGCAATGAAATTATTTATGAAAGGAATCCTACCCGAAGGATCGCCAACATGAAACTTCATATCAAATAGTTTATAATTGATTAATAAACATAGTATATGGTTAGTCAATGAGGGAAATTATGCAAACTTTGGTCTAATGCTTGGTGTAGACACCCAATTTTGACACGCTTAGCCAATAACATATTTGAACAAAGCACCAAATAACATACCATCTAAACATATTAACCTTGGTAAATTGGACATCACATTTGACATATTTTACCAACTTCCAAGTCTTTTAATACTGATCAATTAACTTGCCTTCGTAAGCATATTAATCAAGCAAATTTGAGTCAACCTTTTTCATGCCCAAATTTGGGACGTTTGTGGCCCTAAAAGTACCATCATCTTTGGGGCACTATTTTCCTTAGTAAATCTTCACAAATCTTCACAAAAATACCACCATTAGATCGGGCTCAAAAAGATATTTCCAATGAGTATAAATATGCCTATACTTGCATAATGATCAATACCTCAAATTGCAAAAACACTACACCTAGGTAGGATAGAAGAAAAAATACCACACTTTTTAAAAATTTCATAGTAGTGCTTTTGCCCTTAGTGTAATTTTTGTAAAATAAATAGACTTTCTATGGTATGAACCAGAGGCATATATATTCCTTCATCCCACTCCCTAGTTTGGTCATACATACTCCCACTAATCCCCAAGCCTATGAAATTCAAATTTGGTCATTGCCATAATGGCATCTTTGACCCTATTTTCCTCCAAATATTTTCCCTTCAAAAATATATAAATTGATCCCATAGGATGGGTATTCATGAAGCATTCTCAAGCTACCGAAGCTCTGCCAATTTTTTTTCTCAAGCTCTCTTTCTCTCTTTCTTATTCTCTTGCATTGTAAGCATCTTCAATAGCATTTGCACCAACCGAAGCAAGGCATAATACATTGGGGGTAAGCCATAACCATATTTTTACTGCCATCAAGGAGGATTTCTTGGCTAAGAGGAGGAATCTCTACTGATTTTAGGTTGTATCATTCCATTCCCAAGTTGTTTTCCTCTCCATTTTGCTTCCTACTTCATCCATTTTTTCTTATTTGTCTTGCTAACACTTGCTTTTACTTTGCAGCTATTAATGTTCATCTCTTGTACTTCTAATCACTATTTTGTAGCTCTCTAACAAGTTTCTTGTGTCTATTTTGATTTCATTTACATCCATCTTCATTTATTTTGAGTTTCTAACCATTTTATGCAGGCTTGCTTCTCTTATTTGCTTACTAGTTCATGTCATTCCTTTCCTTTATGCAATTTACAACCACTAATATTTGTTTGTTGTGATTTACCTCTTTATACAATCCATTTCTCACATTCTAACTCTTATTTGTAGGATTCTAACAATATTTTGTGCTCATCTTGTTTTATTTGCAGCAATTTCTACTTATTTTTATGCTTATAATCATTTCATTGTAGGATTATTTATATTTTTTTATCACTAATGTTTCTTGGATATATTTGTTATGTCACATCCCCGCTACTTGCAACTATCTTATTTGGAAGAATTTGATTTTGTTTTAAGTTTTGTAATGCAGGTGCAGGTTTACGTGTAGAAGCAGGAGGAGGCACCCACCCCTAACAGAGATAGAGTTGGGAGGCATCAGGTAAGGTGGGATATGATGTCATGCCTCGAGCACCTTGGACCATGGGTACATGGATGCCCACCGTAGAGATATACATTTGCATTGCATTCTACCTATTGATGCATTTAAAACATATTCTTGATTGCATTCTTGCACATGACTACTATCGCATGTTGCTTGCCTTTACTTTAAATACCAATATTTAAATTTAAAGGAAATTTTTCTTTTAAAAAAATATATAAACATATATTAATATAAAAGAATGTGAATAAAAAAATAAATAAATAAAAGAAAAGAAAATAATAAATAAATAATAAAAAAATTATTATTATAGAACATAAATAATCATGTCGTTATTTTCACTTTGTGATGGAACCTATTCCTTTAAACAATTTGAAGCTTTAAAAAAATATGTATAATTAAATATTATTTATGAGGGGAAACATATATTATAAAGTATAAGATAATATTAAAATAAAATTGGAGGGATTCTCTTTATGTATAAGAGTATGACTAACATAAAAATAATAATAAATAGCAATTTCCTCCACTCAGATGGTATAAGAAATACCACCTGGCCGTGTTTAAACTATCTAGCTGGCAATCTAAACCTGAAAGGTGTCACTTTAGTAATTCGTAAACCCGTCTATATAACAAGGGAATGTTATTGAAAAATATGTCTTGGATATTTTTGGGAGCCATTCCAGAAGCCGTCGAGTTGATGGAATGCTAGAATTACTAAAAATATTGGTGACGTGCAAGTAGTTAGTTCATAGTGGAAAACAGGTCAGTTCTTGTCTGGTTTATAATTTTATATAGACCAATTGTTATGTGATATTTTAAACATTACATATTAAGTGAAAGAATGCACCAATTTATAGGATGTGGTTGCCAATATAGAACAAGATTGAGTGTAAATGAATTTAGTGTGTGAGCGCCAATACCGAACATGCTATGAAATATCATTGAAATGGTTGTATTAGTTATTGATGCTTGAGAATAAACTTATTTATATAACCAAGTGAATGCATAATCTATGAATTTTTAGATACTTTGTTTGATTGCATTCATAGACTTCATCTTCTTGCATGAATTCTTGTTCATATAGTTGTATATAAGAGGGCCAAGCTGACCCAATAAGCAATACCTCTTCATTTCCTTGTCTTTATATTCGTGTGGGCCTGCGGGTGAGGACAGCTACCAGACGTCGAAAAGTGTGGCGCATTGTCTTGAATGTACCATTGTTGAGTCATTAAAATTTTTCATGATTTCTATTTAGAAGGTAGTAAGCATATAGATTATTATATGACGAGTCAATGAATGTACAAGGTTGTATATGTTAGTATTTCCATGAATGGGAACATTTAATGGTAGAGGAAACGCTATTGGTTTTGATGTGTTTAAGTTGACATTGACATACAAACTCTGCATTTCTCCTTTAAAAAAAATGTTCAGTTTGATATGATTTGTTTATTTGTTGTTCAATAAGGGTTTAAAATTAAATTGAGAATTTGTATTTTCAAGTCTGGAATTTGTTTTCCTTTACCGTAGCAATATCATTATCTATTTTATAAGATAAGACTTATGAACTGTGGAAAGAGCTTTCTTGAGCCTTTCACGCCATGAATGGTAGTGTGGAATAAAATTGGCTGTAGATTTTTAATGAAACAAATAATTTTTGTTTAGCATCTTAAGTCTGAGTTGTAAACAGTTTTAATGAGTGCAACTGATAGGCATCGTAGTAATACTTGCGAAGACATAGTGTTGTGTTGCCTTGCCGAAAACCATAGGATAGAATTTTTTGTTAAACACTTAATTTAGCAACGTAAACATGAGCTTTCTAAAATACTTTCATAGAATAATGCAACTTGAAAGGCGTTGGTTAAGTATTTGAGATGCTTTAATAAGGGTAAAACCCTTACCTTTGTAAACAATTTTCTTATAAAATAATGGCGAACCTTGAAAACAATGTCAGTCATGGGTCCTTAACAGTCCAAATGACTTTAGAACCTTTGGTAGAAGTAATTATTTTCATATTTTATTTACTTATTTTGTTGAGACTCATAGAGGTTTCTTTCCATATGTTATAAAAATAAAAGAATATCGTAGCTTAGGTTAAATTCATAGATGTGAATTCCAAGTTCATTAGGGAGTTTAGCTTAAGATTACTTTTCTTAAAATTTAAGAGTTTAGAATTAGAATTTAATTCTTAGATAGATATGTTATTTACAAGTTATACTTACTTTCAAATATGTTTGACTTTCTAAACTAGTTAATCTTTAGAAAGGATGATTTAGAAGTAAATATAGTTTTGATTTTAAAAATATATATAATTTAACATGTTGATTTATGTGTCTTACAAACAATTTAAAATATGGGAATTTGAGATTAGGTGATATGATTTTTTTGACTTAAATATTGAACAACTTGAGGAAACCACAACCAGTATTACTCACTTAGGGATTTTTTGATTATAAGAATGAGATGTATGGATAATATAGTGCTATTCGAGAGGGGTAGCACTAGCTCATTTTGGTAGTTGTGGTGGTGACTACCATGATTAAGTGTTATCCATTCCTCAGCTTGACGGTGGTCCATTGCTGAGAGGTAAAGAGGCGATGGTATGGGACATTATCTCTGGATAACATTAAAGTAGTAGGTGAGGATACTCATGAGCCTGATTCGATTGGGGAATCACCAGTGAGGCTCATGTTTAGAGTGTTGTAATATGAGGCTAGAAGGTCCAACAGTATGTGCAGCATTACCATCAATCAAATATGGAACTAAGGAAATCCGGTCCAAGACCATGCGATGGTGGACCTCTGATAATACCTTAACAGAAAGGCATTGATCAGTCATAGGTGTAAATACGCTAAGTTCTAAATTATGGAAGAGATTGACTTAAAAGCAATATGAGAACTGTGAGTTCTTGAGATTTGGAACAAGGGAAATAAGTGTGTACTCTTTCAGGTGATATGGGCCCTAGAAGAGCCAACCCATGCCAGGACCAAAATATACCAAGAGAAAGGTATAAGCTCCTGATGAAAATTGCAAGAAATTAGCCAGTCCCATGCACTTGAGTAACAAACTATAGTGGTAGAAAATCTTGAAGTGCATCTAATTTATGCCTAAGATATAATTAATGGGTTAAACAACATACATATTAAAGTTTTTGTAGTGTAAAATTTAGGGTTTTTACATTTGGTATCAGAGCCTAGGTTGCGAAACCTTGGCTAATAACATGAATAGATAATCTGACATAACTCTTTAAATGCCAGAGATGGTAGGTACCTCGTAGAGGAACAGTGTGAATCTACAAGAGGAGATTGCAGAGGTTTCGAGGAAGGGACCAAGATGACTCGTGGAGTCTGAAAGGGTGCAAGGTGCTGAAATACCATGGTGAGTGGTCAGGAAATAAAAGGAGTCGGTAGCTATAAGAGCTATGCAAAATGATGAGAACATGGCTCGTATGATTTAGCTCATGTAAGATCAATTAAACCAACAACATGAACAAATGGAAATTCAGAAAGCTCAAATAATTGAGCATATGAATCAGCAATGGGCACAGATGACCCAGCAGCAGGAACTAATCACCCAACAATAAAAAGTCATTGAAAATTTGACTAAGAAAAAGGAAACTAAAAATATAAGTGAGTTTCCAAAGGGTTCCTCGAGGAGGAAAGTGGGTGATGAGTTGAAAAAGGAGATAAATAAGTTGGATATCTCTAAATTTTATGGAAGAGGTGATGGTGAAACTGTCGTGAATTGGCTAAGTGAGGCCGAGGGGTATTTTGCAATTCAACCCCTTTGTTCTAAATTAAAAACCACATGGGCAATGGCACATTTAGAAGGTCCTACATGATACTGGTGGACTATATAAAAGAAAATTACTCAAAAGGAAGTGACATATATATTCTAGGAAGAATTTGAAATAGAATTCAAAGATCGTTTCCTTATTGAACAATTTTATATTGAGAAACATGGTGAGTTCACCAACTTACAACAAGGTAATATGATAGTAATTGAATATTACCAAAGGTTTGTGCAACTTCTTAAGTATGCATCGGAATATGATGGCTAGGAAAGGTTCAAAGCCCATAAGTTTGTTATGGGGTTGCATCCAAAATACAACCAACCAGTAGGAAGAAAATTACCTCAAATATTGTCAGTTTCCTATGATGCTGCCCGATATGAAGAATCAAGCCAAAAGGAAGTAAAAGCTTACTACCAACAAGTTGAAAGAGATAATTCAAGGAAAATAAGGTATCCTAAGCAGAATAATGGTAAGGATCAATACAAGAAATTTAGATATGGAGAACGTAACAGAAATGATAATAGAAACAAAGGTAAATACCAGGGGTACAGAGGGTAGCCAGACCAAAGGAATTTTTAGGAGAAGAAAAACAACAACAGGGAATAAGGAAAAAATGGCAATCATAATAAGGAAAGTGACAAACAAAAGAATTATGGACCAAATGTATGCTTTGCGTGTGGGGCCTTAGACCATTTTTCCAGACAATGTCCAAACAGAGAGGATCATAGGAATCCCACTAAGGAAGATTCACATAGAATTTATGCTACCACATGTAACCCTAATATCTCAGGGCAAGCTACTCCATTTTTATTCAAAGGAAATTAGTCAAAAGAGATGTAAACATTTTAATTGATAGTGGTGCTACATATAGTTTTATTTCAAATAGTATTTTAAGGGATATACTTGTTAAACCTGGGGTTATGGCAAGAGGGTGGCAAGTTGAGTATGGCTCGGGATAAACTTACCTAGTCAACCAGTGTTTATTTGATCCATAAATAGAAATACCTCAGGGAAAAATCAACTGGCACCTATATGTGACACCATTACATGTGTTTGACATAGTCCTAGGAGTAGATTGGCTAAGAGCTCATAAGACCCTACTGAACTTTGAGGAAAGGTGGTTGGATTTTTTGGATGATACTAATCAATGAATTCGTATCCACTGTAATCAAACATCTCTTGAACCCCATTTGATAACCATCATGTAGGTCAAAAGAGACTTTAGGAAAGGATGTAAGTTGTATGCGGTTAAATTAAACAAGGAGGAAATTGACTCAAGTTCCACATTGTTCCAACAATACCCAATGTTAAATGAATTTAGGGATGTTTTTCTAGAAGACCTGCTTGGACTACCTCCAAAAAGGGAGTTTGATTTTTCAATTGAGCTCATGCTAGGAGCAACTCCGATAGTCCAAAATCCTTATCGTATGACACCACTTGAGTTGTAAGAACTCAAAACCCAACTACAAGATTTATTGGAAAAAGGGTACATTAAACCCAGTGTGTCACCATGGGGAGCATCGATTCTATTTTTCAAAAATAAAGATGGCTCCTTGAGATTATGCATTGACTATAGGATGCTTAACAAGATGACTATCAAGAATAAGTATCCTTTACCCATAATTGATGACGTGTTTGATCAAATTAAGGGAGCCACAATCTTCTCTAAGATTGACCTCAGGTCGGGATACCACCAATTAAGAATCAGGGAAGAAGATACTTATAAAACTGCTTTTAGAACTCGATATGGACACTATGAGTTTATGGTATTGTCATTTGGGTTAACCAATGCTCTAGTTGAATTTATGAACTTGATGAAGAACGTGTTTCGAGAATATTTAGACCGGTTTGTGCTAATATTTTTGGATGATATTTTGATTTATTTCCAAAATAAAGAACACAATGAACACATGAGAACAATATTAGAAGTACTCAGGAAAAATCAATTATATGGTAAGTTGTCCAAATGTGAGTTCTATACATCACAAGTTCAATATTTGGGATACATTGTTTTAGTTGAGGGAATAGCTATAGATCCCAAAAGTATTGAGGTCATAATATCATGGCCAACCCCAACCAATGTATTAGAAGTAAGAATTTTAATGGGTATGGTGGGTTACTATCGGTGATTTGTGAAGGGGTTTTCAAAAGTTGCATTTCCCATTACCAACCTGCAAAGGAAAGGAAAAACATTTAAAGGGACCGCTTAGTGTGAGGAAGCCTTCAAAACTCTTAACGAGAAGTTAACAATTGCACCTATACTAAAAATACCTGATCTAAACAAAATATTTATAGTTTTTACCGATGCCTCATTGGAAGGACTAGGTGGTTTGTTAATGCAATATGAGGTCGTAGTAGCATATGAGTCCAAAAAACTCAAGAAACATGAGATAAACTATGCTACGCATGATTTAGAGTTGGTAGCAGTAGTTCATGCTCTTAAAATTTGGAGGCATTACCTTCTAGGGAAGCCCTTTGAGCTTAAAACTAATCACCCAAGTTTGAGATATATTTTTACTTAGACTTTTCTAAATGCCCGACAATGAATATGGATGGAGTTTTTGGATAAATATAACTTTGGTATCGAATATATCAAGGGAAAAGAAAATAAACTAGCAAATGCTCTCGGTAGGAGAAGGCATATAGTAACTCTTACAAAATGTTAGTATGGGCTGAAGGAGCAGATTATGGAAATGCAGAAGGATGATGAGTTCTACAAATTATGTCATAACAAGATTTATCAAGAACCAAATTGGTACAAAGATTATAATTTCAAGCATAATATCATATACTTCTGAAATACAGTAGTAGTACCCAATGATGAAGGACTTAAAAGGACTATTCTACAGGAAGCCCATTATGCACCATATTTTGCCCATCCAGGGGTAATTAAGAAGAGGGAAACACTTAAAAAATACTACTTTTGGCTTGGAATGAAAATATATGTAGTATAGTTTGTAGCAAGATTCTTGGAATATCAAAAGGTCAAGGCAGAGCATCAGCATCCTGGTGGAAAACTGCACCTGTTTGAGATACCATAACAGAAGTGGCAAGTAATATCTATGGAAAACTATTGGCATTCCAAAAACATGATTTTAGCATGATGCAATATTTGTGGTGGTGGATAAATTAACCAAAGTAGCACATTTTATACCAAGTAGTGTTTGTGATGATGCAACAGCTATAGCGCAAAGATTTACTTTTGAAATTGTAATACTAGATGGTTTTCCTGAAATCATTATCTCAGATAGAGATTCGAGATTCACTTATGAGTTTTGGTAAGCTTTACACTGGGCTTGGAGAAAAAATCTCAATATTATCACTTCTTATCATCTTGAGACGAATGGTTAGATCGAGCAGGTCAATCAAGTGCTAGAAGATATGTTACGCATGTATTGTATGGATCACCAGAGCAAATGGAAAGATTATCTCTTCTTGGTGTAATTTACCTATAACAATAGCTATCACACCACATTGGGTATGGCCCCTTTTGAGGCCCTATACGGATGTGTTGAGTGTACATTTTGCTCAATTGCAAAATACCACCACATACAGAGTATTGAATAGAAAACTCTCTCTTGAAAATAAACCAAATGATAAACATTCAACTTCTCCAAGGTTCTGGTAAAATATCTAAAGATTGTAATAGTGCCAGAAATAATTCAATAATGCATGTGACCATAAACAATGGGATTTTTGTTGGTTCTAAACAATGCTTAGTGATTGAAATATCTAACTAAAAATCCAGTGTAAAATAAAAGCAATTCTTTTTAGGGTTTTTTAAATTGATGCCACCCTGAATCCGTATTAGTAAAGTATTTTATCTTCACTTAAAATGTTTCAAATAATAAAATGTGGAATTGTCCACCTCATTTTAATTTTCGAGTTTTATATAGTTAGGTTCATTTTATCTTCCTTATGTTGATGCCACTACCCTAATAGTAGTTACTAGAAGTTAGCGTGTTAGCAATGTTAGAAAAATTAGCTTTCATTTCTTATCTTAATTTAATGTGAAATAGCAAGTTAGTATCCCTCCTAAACCATGTTTTTTATCTGAAAGCTTAGATTAATGAATTTTGGAGGTACAAAAATTCTGGAAAATGACCAGAATGGAAATAACTTGAAAGCTTAACAATTCTAGAAATGGACCAGAATAGAAATGAAACTAAAAGGAAATTAGCAAAAATTCTGGAAAAGGACCAGAATGGAAATAAAAGAAAGTGAAATTTTGGATGGACCAGAATGAAATGATTGAATGCTTGAAATAAAATGAACTTAACAAAAATGAATAAATAAACAATGCAGATTTGGTTAGCTAAAAATGTCAAATTCTGAATTAGTTTAGCAAGCTCCTCCCTGCAAAATCCCAAGTTATGAGGTAATCATAAAACAACCTGAATTAATGGACCTGCAACATAAGCACAATACCATTAAATCAAGTGCAAGACTCAAAGGAAATAATAGAGAAACTGCATCATCTTGACCTTCGCCTATTGCAACCCATTTCATGGCATAAGACAATGACTAGAAGTCACTAAAATGCAAAAATGATAAGACACTAAAAATGTTAGTTTTATGATTAGAAACCCTCCTTTTGATTTTGCTCACAAAATTTTGCTACCCTCTCAAAATCTAAAAAATGCTCTTTCTTATTGCTTTTTGGAATGTTACATCATTTCTAGCCCCCCTAAACAGGTAGGATAGCAAGGTATAAATAATTCTTAGAAGTCCTTTCACTTCAACTTCTTTCACAATTAAAATAATAAATGGATATAAGAAAATAATTCATCATCATTTTTTGTGATTTAATACAATAAAATAACACTTCTAAATATTATTTTAAACAATAATAAAACCAAAAACATAATCTTACGTAACTCCTTATGTCTCTCCTTTATCTTATCACATAGGCATTCTACCCAAGAACACCCTTTGCACCCATAAAAATGAATAATAAAAAACATTTAACTATACTTTATAACACCTACGATTTTAGGTCTCCTTTAAAACATTGAATATAATCAAGCAACATTCACATTAAAATAAGGCATACCAATCTCATTCAGAGAGATTTTTGTTGTGCTCTTCGAAACCAAGACTCGGCGGTATCTCTTCGAAGCCATACCAAACATACCCAAGTATTGGGATGACGTCCTCCATCTTGGGCACTTTGGTTTCCATATAACCCAGTGAGGCCATCACACCATCGACGCATCCATGGCGCTGTCAACACCATGTCATGGTGCTATGATCAACGTAGCCATGGCACTGTCAAAACAACATCGCCATGGTGTTGCATTTGATCGCAGCCATGGCACTGTCAAAACAATGTTGCCATGGTGTTGTGTTTGATCGCAGCCATGACATTGTCAACACCACGTTAGGGGGCTACCATTGACACAGTCATGGCATTGTCAACTCTTTGCCATGACTATCAAGCTCCTTGCTCTCGCACTCACACTGCACAATACCAATGAAAAAATTTCCATGCTCTTGAGGTAGACCTTTATCTCCATCAATTAGGGTTACGTGTTGCCCTAATAATGTTTCTTTGTTGGATTATTTGATGGTATACCTCTGGTTTCAACCGTTTCACTGTCAAATTCGGTGCCTTATGTGTTGTCCTCTTGAAACCCTAACATTATCTTTGGACCACTTCCTCTTTTGCCAATGTTACGTAGCCTTGAACATTTTGGAATAGCCACCCTTGCCTTTGATCATTTTGAATAGCCACCATCGCCTTCTCCTGCAATCAAACGTAACATGGTCAAACATATTATTATCACATCCTTTGTAAAGTATATTATAATAATATTATTATAATAATAACATTTTAGAATAAAATAATCATAATAATATTATTATAATAACATTTTAGAACATCATAATAATATTACTATTATATACATAATATAATTAATGTAATTATATTAGGTAGATAATAGCATATTATTTTCTATCACAATTTCTTTGTACCTTTTGTATCCTCTTCTTGTTTTAGGTAATGTTTTGGTTAGGCCTTGCTTTATTAAACACATTCCATCACCTTAGATAGTATGAATAACATTAAACTCTATTTATCAAAATGGATTTTAATTAATCTAAGAATTAATGCCTAGATTAATTAATCATTAAATATCAAATAACTAAAGCAATTAAAATCATTAACATAAACGGTCAAACATCACTATTATTACAAGCCAAAGAAAACCAAAAACCTTTAATACCAAAACATGACAAGTGGGTCCCCAAGAAGCTTGGGGTGGTTGTGGAAACTCCACAACAAAATAGTGACTCTGCTGGGAAATGTTCCTAAGCATTTTGGTGAGAACCCAAAAAGAAAATCTGAAAACACACTCCAAACCAAGAAGCAGCAAGCGTCAGCAAATGCATAAATAATGTCAATAGACTCATAAGAACAATAAAATATTAGAATAATGCAATATTAACTTTGTGTGTGAAGTACTCCACACCTTATTGGTTGTAACTTTTCCACATTGCATCACAAATTTTACTTGACTAGAATTATCATAATGAATATGGAGAGCTTTGAGGGTAAAAATTTTATAGCATGGGCAGCACATTCTATGGTGGCTTGGGCAAACACCTCAAAAATGTCTAACCATCTTAGGATCAAATGTGTGTGCGATGAATTCATTGACTAGATCTAGAGCTTGGTTATAAATCGTCATCATAAAGGGTTAGTGTGTGCAAGTGGACCTTAGAGATTTGGAGAATTGGATTCTTAACCAAGGTGTGATGAGAATATAACCCTATCCTTTACTGCTCTCATCTTTGAACAAAATAATTAAATCGGTTATGGATGAGGTCATCAAAATAATCTATCCTCATGGTGGACATAAATCTCAACCTTGTGGGAGTCATGTCACCAGGCATGAGTGTACTCCACTGCCAGTCAAGTGTCTATAGCCCCGGTGGAGGTTAACCCCATAGTCCAGTCTTCTTTGCTTGGCTTTGCTCTATATTTTTTTTCTTAAATAATTTTGGGGATGACTACCCATCCTTCTGAGGGACAAGTAGTACGATCCTTACAATTTAGTTTAGAGTTTTGGGGAATCGGATTCTCAACCAAGGTATGATGAGAATTTGACCCTATCCTTACTACTCTAATTTGTAAATCATGCTAGTGGTGATAACCACTGTTTTATGAGCATAAATATTATAATGGTAAAAACCACTATTCATGGACTATGTGCAGGGTGGGATAGACCAGAATTATATTTTTGCCTCACATCTCCATCCAAGTATGGTTTCATATTTTTTTACCCAAGATGTTGGACATGGACAGAAATGTGATAGACCCACGGCAACTTCAAAAATAGTTTCTAAACCTAAGATCTTCTTAGTGTTATTTGTGCCTTTGATCCCAAGATAATTGGACTTCACTTTTAGTGTTTTGGTTTAGCATATGGAGGTGGATTGGTCATGATTTTTATGTGAGAAGAATGTGACCTTGAGACATGGGTGGATGATATGCAAAAATTAAATACTTCATGCTTCATGAGCTGCAAACAATATTCACATTTTCAAGCCCTTTTGCCATACGATTCTAATATTTCATATCCTTTTAGTCTTGGTTGACATTCGTATACACATAGGCTGACCTCTTACTCTTACAATCAAATCTAAAACTGGACAACCTTGACACACTAAAAACTCCTGAAATCAAAGAAAAAAATAAACAAGAAATAAAACTGACAAGACAAACAATCAAGCAAGCTGATTAGTGTACATATAATACAATGACTCTACCCTTAGGCCTAAAAAATAATGCTTTAAATGAAGTTCATTGATGGGTAAGTCCAAATCCTTTCCACCCAAGGTTTTTAATCTGAAATTATTTTCACCTAGGACTTTGGATATTAGATAAGGTCCCAGCCACAAGCAATCAAATTTTTCATGTTCTTTTTTCTCATGCCTTTTATCCCACAACAAAACTAAATCTGAAGCTTTGAAGGCCTTAATTTTGGACCGTTTATCAAACCACCTTTTGATTATGTCTTGATGTTTGCTGAAATGAAGCATGGATTCCTCCCTCTTCTCATCAAGATACATTAATTGTGTTAATATGGTTTCAAGTTTATTATCAGTCTCAATATAGTCTTTTATAAAATGTAAAGTTTACAATTTCAGATTAGTGGGAAAAAATAGGATCTTGCCCATAGACTAAGTGATAAGGAGATGTCCCAATTGACTCCTTGCTTTTGGTCCTATCTACCCAAAGGGTAAATTTTAACTTACTATGCCAATCTCTAGGGTTCTTTTCAAGTAATTTTTTGATTATGCATAATAAATTTTTATTTGATGATTCTACCAAACCATTGCCTTGGGGGTAATAATTGGAAGAGAATTTTAGACTCACCTTATTGTCGTATGCCCAATTTGCAAATTCTAAAGAGGAAAATGCAGAACCATTGTCACTTACTATAGAGTTAGGCATTCCAAAACGAGTGACTATGTTTCCCTCTATAAATCTAATCACAACCTTAGACGTGGCATTCTTAGTAGGTATAGCCTTTTTCCATCTTGTGTAGTAACCAGTAGCAGTGAGGATGAACTTATAGGAATCAAACGAGTTAGGATTTATCACCCCAACAAAGTCTAATCCCATTGTGCAAATGGTCTCGTCTCTACCACTGAATGCAACGGCATTGCTGCATTTCGCTCTTTTTTGGCTGCCATTTGGCATATATGACATGTTCTTACATGTGTATGTGTGTATTTAAACAATTGGGGCCAGTAATACCCAGCTCTAAGAATCTGGTGTGCTGTCACATTTGCTGACCCGTGTCCAGTTCCATACTTACCATGGAAGTCTTTGAGTACTTGGGTTACTTCCTCTTGAGTAATGAAACGAAGAAATTCCTTTGTGATTCTTCCTGTACAACACACCATATTTAATTAGAAATCTAGCTGATTTTAAACATAGTGCCCTGCATTGAGTGGAATTCAAATGAGAAGGGAACTTACCATGCAACAAAAAATATACAATATCTATGTACCATTCCTCTATAGTGATATCATTAACCTCATAGTTTTGGCACATTATTGAAGGGTAAATTTTTGCGATGGCCTTGACCAAACCTTTTCCATGCACTATCTTCATGGGCTTTATCTTTAAATGAAATTATTGAAGGGTAGAAATCCATTTCCCCCTTCTTTCACCTAGCTCACTTTGTAAGAACATGGACTTTACTGCAGGGTCAGGAACTATAGCCAAAACTTTTCTATGCACAATGTAATGCCTGAATTTTTTTACAGTTTTAAATAAAGCATACATTTGCTTGTCTAAAATAGAATACCTCAACTTCGTGTCCTTCAAAGGAGAACTCAGAAAGGCTATAGTATTTTCAATGTTGTCTTCACTTTTCTGAGTTAACACACTTGCAAAAGAATGATCTGAATAAAATGTATAAACATAAAATGGTTTACCATAGTCTAGACTAATGAGAGCAAGGGCTTTGGAAATAGCATCCTTGATGCTTGTGAAGGCATCCCTTTTCTCACTGGTCCACTCTATCGAAACATCCCTTTTTAGCATATCATTTAGGGGCTTGGAAATCTCGGCAAAACTTGAAATGAATTTTCTCACAAAGTTAATCTTACCGAAAAAGGACCTAAGCTCATTTTTACTATTGGGATGAGGAATATCTCGAATAGTGGATATCGACTCTAGGTCTCTAGAAATCCCATATTTTATAATGACTTGCCCTAACAAATTACCCTCTGTTACCCCAAATATGCATTTTTTTAGATTTAGGGAAATTTCATGTTCCCTGCACCTTTGGAGTGCTTTCCTCAAGTCTTTAACATGATCTTCCCTCTTCTTGGATAAGATAGGGATATCATCCACATAGACAATAATGCACTTACCAATGAGCCCCTTGAATGCAAAATTCATGGCTCTTTGGAAAGTGGCTCCAGCGTTCAACAAACCAAAAGACATCCTCTAGTAGGCAAATGTTTCCCAATTTGTGGTGAAGGCCATCTTCATCCTATCATTTGGATGTATGAGAATTTGATTATATCCTAAGTATCCATCCAAAAATGATATCATTTCAGACCCATTTACCTTTTGGAGTATCTCGTCAATGGTGGATTTTGGGTAATTGTCTTTTTGGCAAGCTTTGTTCAAATTTCTAAAGTTTATGCACAACTAAATTTTTCCACTCTTTTTCCTAACAGGGACAATATTAGCCACCCATGTGGAATGCCTAACAGGGAAGATGATTTTGTCTTCCAATAGCCTCTTCACTTCCTTCTCTATCAAGGGCTCTAGGATTGGGTTAACCATTATTTACCTCTATCTAAAATGCTTGGAATCATGCTTCAGAGGAATAGTATGCATGATTACATTATGATCATATGTTTTCAGCTCTTCATAGCTCCAAGCTATGCAATCAATGTACTCTCCTAAAACCTGAGCTATTGACTCCTTCTTTCATTGTGTGCATGCCTTTGCAATGAACACTTCACGCAAATCTACTGCACTCCCCAAATTGATTGAATTGCATGATTCCTTGGGGGATGGTATTTTTATTTCCTTTTTCTTTTGATATCCAATATCAAACAACTTTTCAAGAGAGGCCCTATCACTTGGCATATTGTTCCATACTCTAGTTGTTCCTACTTCTATTTTCCTCCTCTCTTCTTCGTCTATAACCTGATTTTCAAATATACCAGAATTAGTAATAAAACTAAAAATGTGTCTATCACTATCAAAAACCTGTAAATTCATGACATTATTTGGTATGGAGGGGCAAGGCACTAACTCTATGGAAATTTTTTTATATTTTTTATGGTCAGTAGGTTAAAGCATGTTGGCCGCTACGGCTAACGAATTATCCATTTTAATATTTTTTCTTGAGATGAAGAAAATATTGAAAGCATCAAACTCATTAATTAATTCCCTCACTTTGGTTTTATAGATGTTCAACCTCTTGTCTCTATAGGTATACTACTTCTTGACCTGTTTGACTACTAACTTTGAGTCTCCCGATGCCTTAAGTCAATTTACCTTTTCTCTTAGGGCTAACTAAAGTCTAAAAATTAGGGCTTCATACTCCACCACATTATTGATGGCCAAGAACTGTAGTCTGTAGGCAGTAATCAAAGGCTTACTACCAGGATATGTGAGCTCTACCCCAGCTCCCGTACCTTATTTTGATTTGGACCCATCAAAATTTAGGGTCCACACCCTCTTATTTTCTTTCGATATACCATGGTAAATATTATCATTTTGGGACCCTTCGGGTATGTCTTCTATGTCAAAATTGTAAACCACTAATTCTGTCTCATTAAACTGAATCTCATTGGGTTTATTATACTATGTAATCATTTCCCTAAGTCTGGGCTTTCTTTCTACCCGAATTTGGTTTGCAAATCCTCTCCATGGCAACCACATATGGGAGGAATCAGTCACCACATAACGATTGATATTTCTGCTCTAATCTCTGCCAAAAACTATGCCATACTTGGCAACAATATTTAGTACAAGGATATCCGTGTAATGTTGGAGCCTAGGCTCTGAGTTGATTTGAACTAGGACATTTTTTACAACACCTACTACATCCACCATAGATCTATCCAATTGGACCACCTTATTATTTGAATGAATAGGCTTAAGTCCTAGCTTTTGGCTTATCTCAAGAGGCATGATGTTGGCCGAGGAACCAGAATCAATCAAATAGTTATGTAAATTCTTGCCTGTGATCCTAACGGTTATGATAAAAGTGGGTACCTCTAATTTCTCTTTCCTCATAGCAATTTGGGGTTCAACAAACTTAACCTCATGAATTTGACTCGAGAAATTCAATCTCTTCCCCCTGAATTTATCCTGCCCCAAAAATTGAGAGACCTCATACATTGAGATATTGGCCTTGGTCCTTTTCATGTCTTCTTCTAATTTATAAGTGGATGTTCCAGGATTTGACACTTTTGGCATTGTCCTAGGTGCTTCCAAAAATGGAGGTGGTGGATTAACATCACCTTTTGTATCAGGAGGAACTAAAGGGTTGTTTGGAGGAGTAGAGGATGTTTTGGGATCCTTAGAACTCCTAGTAAAATACTTGTGATTGGCTTTCCCAAAACGTCTAGCGGTCTGAGCTTCCAAAGCTTCATCCTCTTCCTCTCCTAACACATTCATATCTTCCTCCATCTCATCATTTTACAAATAATGAATAACTTCAGACACCAAAGCGTCTGACTTTCTATGGCAACAGTGATACATTTTCTCAGCACATGACTCTAACTCATCATAATCCCCTAATGCATCAGTCTGATTGGCTATCAAATTGGGTATGTGCCCATTTTTAGGTTGCATATTGTACTGTCCTATTATCCTATGGTTGTGGTTTCGATTGGGCATGGTATTTTAGGCAACTTGTTTTTATTATGAATGATGGCATTGCCCTATTTTATGGTCATTCTCTTGAGCTCTTCCAGCTCATAATTGGAACCTTGTGGCTGGGACATGACAATCTTGGATCCACTAACATTTCTGACATTAGCAACCTCTGTATTAGCCACTAAGGTTTGACTCTAGGTGTTTTGGGTCCACCATGGACCCTTGGCCTATAGAGGCACAACCATGGGATATGTATTTAAGGCCTGAGTACTACTCGCCTCAAATCCTGGTAAGGTTATCTTATTAGTAGCCATCATTTTTAGAGTGGATGGAATGGCAACATTAGGGTATGTTAGAAAATATGGAAGCATGGAAGAGAATGGGAATGACTAATGATATGGCAAAGCATTCATCATGGGCATATGAGGTGTCACAGCTTGATTCATCATGGCAAATTTATTGTAAGGGCCATATTGCCCTAACACAAGAAATTGAGGCATAGTGCCACCTTGCGGTGTCATTTGCTACTCAATAGTCATGGCTTCAACATAGGCTAAGGCCATCATTGTAACTTGAGGATCTATCCTGGTAAACATGGCTATCATCGGGTCTAAGTTTGTGAGGTATAATTGCAATGCCAAAGTAGCATCTATTGCAAAATTATGAGTCACGTTTGTGTAAATATTTTGGAATCTGGCATTAAATATTCTTATAGGTTCATTAGGATACCTCTTGCATGACACAAATTGGTTATACATGATGGTAGGACCTAGGAATGACCTAAAATTATAAACAAAGACAACTTCCAACTGGGACCAAGATGTAATGGACCCTACAGGAAGACTCATATACCATTCATGAGCCATTTGGTCAAAGCTATTAAGGAAGAGTCAACAAGCGATGTCTTCATGACTAACTCCCTGCCTAATCATATGGTCCTTGTAAATTTGAACATGCTCTTCAACTGAAATGGGACCATCATGGATAAACTTAGGGATAGACCTCTCAAGGTGCCTAGGTATGTCATGGACATCCTGGTATACTTAATGGAGAACTTTGGATACCAAACCAGGGAACTGGTTGTTGCTATTATTATTGTTGGGCCATATTAACCAAAGATAATGACCCTACTAAAGTAGTTGACACACTCGAAATGACGGATATGGATACACTTGATGTAGCTCTTGAGGTGGAACTAATGGGTGCACACCCACTAAAGGTATTCAGATTTAGATGTCTGAGAGCTAGCCTTTCCAAATCTTGGCAAATCGTCTCTAAACCTAATGTATCAGAAGGCTCAAATGGGATTTTGATCCCTTAGATTTTGTATCTTGGTTTCCTATGTTTGGGAGAAAGACTTTGAAAATTGGTTTTCTCAATGGTTTTATACCTATTAGCAATGCGCCTATGCAGGTCCATCCTGAGAAACTTAAATCTATTCTACTAAGGTTTCTCACAAACTAATCAAGAGTAACATGTTGCACCTGCAAACACAATATTGTTGAACCAGAACTGACCATGTTAGCATTAGCAAAAAAAAACTAAATCACAAAGCATAAAATAAGGCCCTCCTAGCGCAAAATATGTTGAGTGTATTTTTTCCCAATTGCAAAATACCACCACATGCAGAGTATTGAATAGAAAACTCTCTCTTGAATAGAAACCAAATGACAAACATTCAATTTTTCCAAGGTTTTGGTTAAACATCTAAAAATTGTAATAGTGCCAGAAATAATTCAATAATGCATGTGACCATAAACAAGGGGGTTTTGCTAGTTCTAAATAATGCTTAGTGATTGAAAGATCTAACTGAAAAGCCAGTGTAAAATAAAAGCAGTTCTTTTTAGGGTTTTTTAAATTGATGCTACCTTGAATCCCTATTAGTAAAGTATTTTATCTTCAGTTAAAAGGTTTCAAATGATAAAATGTGTAATTTTCCACCTCATTTTAATGGCATTGCCTTTAATATGAAATAAGTTTTAGATAGTTGGGTTCATTTTATCTTCCTTATGTTGATGCCACTGCCCTAATAGTAGTTAGTAGAAGTTAGCATGTTAGCAATGTTAGCAAAATTAGCTTTCATTTTTTATCTTAATTTAATGTGAAATAGTAGGTTAGTATCCCTCCTAAACCATGTGTTTTATCTAAAAGCTTAGATTAATGAATTTTGGAGGTGCAAAAATTCTAGAAAATGACCAGAATGGAAATAACTTGAAAGCTTAACAATTCTAGAAATGGACCATAATAGAAATAAAACTAAAAGGAAATTAGAAGAAATTCTGGAAAAGGACCATAATGGAAATAAAATAAAGTGAAATTCTGGATGGACCAAAATGAAATGATTGAATTCTTGAAATAAAATGAACTTAACAAAAATGAATAAATAAACAATGCAGATTTGGTTAGCTGAAAAAGTCAAATTTTGAATTAGTTTAGCAAGCTCCTCCCTGCAAAATCCCAAGTTATGAGGTAATCATAAAACAACCTGAATTAATGGACCTGCAACATAAGCACAATACCATTAAATCAAGTGCGAGACTCAAAGGAAATAATAGAGAAACTGCATCATCTTGACCTTCACGTATTGCAACCCATTTCAGGCATAAGACAATGGCTATAAGTCACTAAAATGCAGAAATTACACTAAAAATGTTAGTTTTATGATTAGAAACCCTCCTTTTGATTTTGCTCACAAAAGTTTGCTAACCACTCAAAATCTGAAAAATGCTCTTTCTTATTGTTTTTCGGAATGTTACATAATTTCCAGCCCCCCCTAAACAGGTAGGAAAGCAAGGTATAAATAATGCTTATAAGTCCTTTCGCTTCAACTTCTTTCACAATTAAAATAATAAATGAATATAAGAAAATAATCCATTATCATTTTTTGTGATTTAATACAATAAAATAACACTTCTAAATATTATTTTAAACAATAATAAAACCAAAAATATAATCTTACGTAACTCCTTATGTCTCCCCTTTCTCTTATCACATAGGCATTCTACCCAAGAACACCCCTTTACACCCATTAAAATGAATAATAAAATACATTTAACTATACCTTATAACCCCTACGATTTTAGGCATCATTTAAAACATTGAATATAATCAAATAACATTCACATTAAAATAAGGCAGACCAATCTCATTCAACGAGATTTTCATTGTGCTCTTCAAAACCAAGGCCCGATGGTATCTCTTCGAAGCCATACCAAACATGCCCAAGGATTGGGATGACGTCCCCCATCCTAGGCACTTTGGTTTCCATATAACCCAGTGAGGCCATCACACCATCGACACAACCATGACGCTATCAACACCACATCATGGTGCTACGATCGATGCAGCCATGGCACTATCAAAACAACGTCGCCATGGTGTTGCGTTCGATTGCAACCATGGCACTATCAACACCACATTAGGGGGCTACCATCGATGTAGCCATGGTGTTGTCAACCCTTCACCATGGTTGTCAAGCTCCTTGCTCTTGCACTCACGCTGTGCAATACCAACAAAAAACTTTCCATGCTCTTAAGGTAGACCTTTATCTCCATCGATTAGGGTTACGGGTTGCCCTAATAATGTTTCTTTGTTGGATTTTTTAACAGCATGCCTCTGGTTTCAACCATTTCATTGTCAAATCTGGCACATTATGTGATGTCCTCCTGAAACCCTAACACTATCTTTGGACCGCTTCCTCTTTTGCTAGCGTTACGTAGCCTCAAAAATTTTGGAATAGCTATCCTTACCTTCGATCGTTTTGAATAGCCGCCATCGCCTTCTCCTGCAATCAAATGTAACATGGTCAAACCTATTATTATCACATCCTTTGTAAAGTATATTATAATAATATTATTATATACAATATAATAATATTATTATAATAATAACATTTTAGAATAAAATAATCATAATAATATTATTATAATAATAATATTTTAGAACATCATAATAATATTACTATTATATACATAATATAATTAATGTAATTATATTAGGTAGATAATAGCATATTATTTTCTATCACAATTTCTTTGTACCTTTTGTATCCTCTTCTTGTTTTAGGTAATGTTTTGGTCAGGCCTTGCTTTATTAAACACATTCCATCACCTTAGATAGTATGAAGAACATTAAACTCTATTTATCAAAATGGATTTTAATTAATCTAAGAATTAATACCTAGATTAATTAATCATTAAATACACCCAGGTGTTGTAGGTGAGTTAGAGAGGAGAGGGCAATCCTCCAAGGGAGGTCCCAGGTTCAAATCTCCACCCTACCAAAAAGTTGAATTGGGTATCCAAAATCCAATTGATAATGTTGTTGCGGGCAGGGTCGAGTGCGACTCCCGGGTGACTTTGACGGTGTAGATCCCCCTGTTCATGGTCTCTTAGACCAAGGCGGCCCCACAAGGGGTTTTTTGCTTTAAAAAAAAAAAAATTAATCATTAAATATCAAATAACTAAAGCAATTAAAATCATTAACATAAATGGTCAAACATCACTAATATTACAAGCCAAAGAAAACCAAAAACCTTTAATACCAAAACATGACAAGTGGGTCCCCAAGAAGCTTGGGGTGGTTGTGGAAACTCCACAATAGGACGTAGGTGAAGGACACTATTAACGTGGGATAATTTGGATGATCGAGAAATGATTGGATCTGATGTTGTTAAACAAATGGAAATTTAGATTAAAGAGATTCACCAACGACTTCGTGAAGCTGCTAATCATCAGAAGAGTTATACTAACCTTAAGTGAACACCCCGAGAATTTGCCATAGGTGAAAAAGTATATCTTAGAGTTAAACCAACCAAAAGTTCCATTAAATCTACCAAATTAAGCTTGAGATTTGTTGGCCTTTTTGATATTGTTGCCAAAATCAGTCCTATTGCCTATAAGTTTATCTTGCCACCAAATCTATCCAAAATCCACAATATTTTTCATCTGTCCCTCCTCCATAAATATATAGCTGACCCATCTCATATCTTGGATGTGTCTCAATTGTAGACATCGGACCCTCAACTCATTGAGGTTTGACCAGTAAATATTTTGGGCTTTAGTACTAAACAACCGAGGAAAATGATTATGGAGTAGTGTAGGGTCTAGTGGGATCATTACTCTGAAAAAAAATGCCACCTAGGATGATGTTACTACCATGAAAAAACAATTTTCATATTTATTTGAAAATTTATAACAAAAGATAATTTACTATATGTGTTTGAAATGTAATTTTTGGCATAATGATACTTGATGACATAGTTGTGACTTGCATGTAATTATTGACTTATATGCATATAATTTGATTTTATGGAAACTTGTATATATATCTATATATTTTCTTTAGCTAACACAGGGACTGTGTTAATTCCTAGTGGGGGAGTATGTCACATCCCCGCTACTTGCAACTATATTATTTGGAATAATTTGATTATGCATTAAGTTTTGTAATGCAGGTACAGGTTTACGTACGGAAGCGGAGGGCACCCACCCCTAACAGAGATAAATTTGGGAGGCGTCAAGTAATGTGATATATGATGTCGTGCCTCGAGCACCTTGGCCCATGGGTACATGGACGCCCACCATAGGGATATGCATTTGCATTGCATTCTGTCAGTTGATGCATTTAAAACAAATGCTTGATTGTATTTTTGCACATGACTACTATCACATGTTGCTTGCCTTTACTTTAAATACCAATATTTAAATTTAAAGGAAATTTTTATTTTAAAAAATTATATAAACATATATTAATATAAAATAATGTGAAAAAAATATAAATAAAAACAATAAAAGAAAATAATAATTAAATAATAAAACAATTATTATTATAGAACATAAATAATCATGTCGTTATTTTCACTTTGTGATGGAATCTATTCTTTTAAACAATTTGAAGCTTTAAAAAATAATAATAATAATATAATTAAATATTATTTGTGAGGGGAAACATATATTATAGAGTATAAGATAATATTAAAATAAAATTGAAGGGATTATCTTTATGTATAAGAGTATGATTAACATAAAAATATAATAATAAACAACAATTTTCCTCCACTCGGATGGTGCAAGCATTACCATCTGGTCGTGTTAAAACTATTTATCTGGCATTTTAAACCTGAAAGGTGTCACTTTAATATTTTGTAAATCCCTCTATATAACAAGGGAATGTTATTGAAAAAGTGTCTTGGATATTTGTGGGAGCCATTCCAGAAGCCGTTGAGTTGATGGAATGCTAGAATTGTTGAAAATCCTGGTGACATTGTGCAAGTAGTTAGTTCATAGCGGAAAACAGGTCAGTTCATGTCTGGTTTTTAATTTTATATAGACCAATTGTTATGTGATATTTTAAATATTATGTATTAAGTGAAAGAATGCACCAATTTATAAGATGTGGTTGCCAATATAGAACAAGATTGAGTGTAAATGAATTCACTGTGTGAGAGCCAATACGGAACATGCTGTGAAATATCATTGAAATGGTTGTATTAGCTATTGATGCTTGAGAATAAACTTATTTATATAACCAGGTGAATGCATAATTTGTGAATTTTTAGAGACTTTGTTTTACTGCATTCATAGACTTCATCTTCTTGCACGAATGCTTGTTCATATAGTTGCATATAAGAGGGCCAAGCTGACCCAATAAGCAATACCTCTCCATTTTCTTGTCTTTGTCTTTGTGTGGGCCTGCGGGTGAGGACAACTATCGGATATCGAAAAGTGTGGCGCATTGTGTTGAATGTACCATTGTTGAGTCATTAAAAGTTTTCATGATTTCTATTTAGAAGGTAGTAAGCATACAGATTATTATATAAGGAGTCAATGAATGTACAATGTTGTATATGTTGTATTTCCATGAATGGGAATATTTAATGGTAGAGAAAACACTATTGGTTTTTTTGTGTTTAAGTTGACATTGACATACAAATTCTGCATTTCTTCTTTAAACAAAATGTTCATTTTGATATGATTTGTTTATTTTTTGATCAATAAGGGTTTAAAATTAAATTGAAAATTTGTATTTTCAAGTCTGGAATTCGTTTTCTTTTACCATAGCAATATCATTATCTATTTTATAAGATAAGACTTACAAAATGTGGAAAGAGCTTTCTTGAGCCTTTCACATCGTGAATGGTAGTGTGGAATAAAACTAGTTGTAGATTTTTAATGAAACAAATAATTTTTGTTTAGATCTTAAGTCTAAGTTGTAAACAGTTTTAATGAGTGAAACTAATAGGCATCGTAGTGATACCTACAAATACATATTGTTGTGTTGCCTTGCCAAAAACCATAGGATAGTATGTTTTGTTAAACACTTGATTTAGTAGCATAAACATGAGATTTCTGAAATACTTTCATAGAATGACGCAACTTGAAAGGTGTTGGTTAAGTATTCGAGATGCTTGTTTTAATAAGGGTAAAACCCTTACCTTTGTAAACAATTTTCTTATAAAATAATGGCGAACCTTGAAAAAAATGTCATTCGTGGGTCTTTAACAGTCCAAATGACTTTAGAACCTTTGGGAGAAGTAATTATTTTCATATTTCATTTATTTATTTTATTGAGACTCATAGAGTTTTCTTTCCACATGTTATAAAAATAAAAGAATATCGTAGCTTAGGTTAAATTCGTAGATGTAAATTCCAAGTTCATTAGGGAGTTTATCTTAAGATTACTTTTCTTAAAATTTAAGAGTTTAGAATTAGAAATTAATTCTTAGATAGATATTTTATTTACAAGTTATACTTACTTTCAAAGATGTTTGACTTTCTAAACTAGTTAATCTTTAGAAAGGATAATTTAGAAGTAAATATAGTTTTAATTTTAAAAATATATATAATTTAACATGTTGATTTATGTGTCTTACAAACAATTTAAAATATGGAAATTTGAGATTAGGTCATGATTTTTTTTTACTTAAACATTGAACAACTTGAGGAAACCAGAACCAGTATTACTCACTTAGGGATTTTCTGATTATAATAACGAGATGTATGGATAATATAGTGCTATTCAATAGGGGTGGCATTAGCCTATTCTGACAGTTATGATGGTGACTACCGTTATTAAGTGTTATCCATTCCTCAGCTTGACGGTGGTCCATTGATGAGAGGGCAAGAGGCGATGGTATGGGATATTGTCTCTAGATAACATTAAAGTATCAGGTGAGGATACTCACGAGCCTACTTCAGTTGGGGAATCGCAAGTGAGGCTCATGTTTAGAGTGTTGGAATATGAGGCTGGAAGGTCCAACGGTAGATGGTATGGGCAGCATTACCATCAACTGAAGATGAAACTAAGAAAATCCGGTCCAATACCATGCGGTGGTGGACCTCTAATCATACCTTATCAAAAGGATATTTATCAGTCATAGGTGTAAATATGCTAAGTTCTAAAGTATGAAAGAGTTTGACTTAAAAACAATTTGAGAACTATGATTTCTTGAGCTTTGGAACAAGGGAAATAAGCGTGTAATCTTTTAGGTGATATGGGCCTTGAAAGAGCCAACCCATGCCAGGACCAAAATATACCAAGAGAAAGGTATAAGCTCTTAATGGCAATTATGAGAAATTGTCCAGTCGCGTGCACTTGAGTAACCAACTACAGTGGTAGAAAAGCTTGAAGTGCATCTCTTTTACGCCTAAGCTACAATTAATGGGTTAAACAACATACAAATTAAAAAAAATTAGTGTAAAATTTTGGGTTGTTACATTTTATTTTTTATTTGCAGACATATAAATATTTTTTATGCTTTTAATAATTTTATTGTAGTCTTATTTGCATTCTTTGCTTGCTAATATTTGATTGGATTTCTTTATTGTTGCATTTTATTATAAATTGCAGCCATATACATCTCTTTTATGCTCACATTCTTCTTTATTTTATGCTTCTAATCCTTTTATTGTATTTTTTTATCATCTTACTAACCCTCGTTATTTCCTTTATCCATGCTTTTGAAGATCATTTAAGCTCATATTTCTTTAAATTTGTATGCATTTATATCTATTTTATGCTCGCTATCTTTTTATTGCAAGCTTAATAGCTTTTATAAAAATCTAATCCTTTTATTTCTCTTATTCATGTTTCTACAATCATAAATATTTTTTTGTATCTAATCTCTTTGAATTTACAAGCATTTTGATCATTACTTGTCCATTCATACTTTGTTGTAGGCTCTTCTGATATATAGTCATTTTGCTTTATCATTGTCATATTTTTAGGTATATATATCTTATTTCCAATCTAATTTATTCATGTTTTCATATCATAAATCTCTACTTGGCCTTACTTCACTTAAATTGATAAGCATATATGCATATCTTATGCTCACATTGTCTTTGATTGTAAGTATAATAGCATTATAATTTATCAATTCCTTTATTGCACTTCACAATATTACATTTGCTTTACTCATAGCTCATTTATTGGTCACAAGATTTTATCAAATCACTATCTCAAGTTTCTATTTAGAAATTGTATAGGCCTCTTATCCTACTTTGTACAAAATCATTGTTGTATTATCTTTCCCCCATAAAAATCCTAACTCTAATCAAGTTTTATAACCTTCCTATAATCAACTTGTAGGTATTTTAGATATTTTTTCTTGATTTTTAGGCATCCCTAAGGCACGTAAACATCAAAAAAGGATTATCTTCCCTTTTGGCAACTTAATTTCACATTTAGACCCAATTTGCCTCTAAATTTCACTTAAAAATATTTCAATTTATAGTTGTAGAGTCAATTTTGCCACTCAACCCAAAAATTGTCACTTTTGACTATTTATATTACACCAAGAAAATCCACCACAAAGGTTCTATGGCACTTTTGAAACAATGGCATTATTTTCCAATCAACTTCCTCCTTCCAAGGTTTAGGTATAAATTTTTTTTATCAAGGATAGGGGTATGATCACTTATAGGAGATTGTGAACTACTTCCCTATAATCAAACAAGCCTCCTAAATCTAACACCTAGTTATTTTTCCCCTTATTTATAGGTTGTTAATTTTTCCATAAAGTTTTAGTGGTGTTTTTGCATTTGTGGCACTTATTAGAAGTCAATTTTCCTAATGTGGGAAATGCACCCTATATCAAAGCCAAGATTGGATGAATTTGAATTGCTTCTAATTCAACCTTCGAAGAAGGTTGGTTCCTTAAATGCTAAAGAAAATACAAAAATGGTTTAATACTAAAGACATATATGCAAATGTTAGAGAATGGGATAAGGTTTTAGAAGTCGATTTGAAAGTGATCAGGATCTAGCTAACAGTAATGAAGTATGCCATGAAAACTTTTCACAATAAAATTTAAACAAATCCTAATAGACTAGATTATCACATAAAGCATTAAAGAGTATAGAGACATTAAACTTAATCTCATGTGTTATGCATTTTAAACAATCCAAGAACTTTATAAAAGGTAATCCAAGTGGTGATCCAAATTTAGCAAAATTCACCTAACATAATTTACCATTCATAAAGCATAAATAGAAATGTGCTAAGATACATAACTCACATTCGTACTAAAACCTGTTTCTTTGTGACAGAGGCCAAACAACATTTGAATATATTGATTGCAAATTGAAATTATAGCATACAATAGGCAAAGTGTTAAGGATTCAACCCTCATACTAAGGCGATTTCGACTATTTATGGCTTTAGAATAAATTTTTAATCCCAATTTTTACAATTTTTTATAGTCCTAAGAGGTACAACTTGGATCTTGTGCTTCAAAAGCATGGATGTTATTTTTCTACTTTGTCTTAATTAGATCAACTCAACTATTTCAATTCTATTATGATGACAAGGTTGGTCCAGATCTCTTCCACAATATTAGCATCCACATGTTTTTAGTAATTTCATGGATATTTAGCTATCATTTTCTTCCACTATGCCTATTCATTGCATTGGTTTCTCATAGCTATCAACTCAGCTTAATGGTTTTTCTTTGAGTGGTTGAGGAGTGGTCGGGAATTTTAGGCTTCTAATATGCATGATCTTTGATGAAAAGGATATTTTTGGGATATTTCTACTTTTTTTTAAGGTCTTATAACTACTATAGATGTGTTAGAGACTAGGTCAAGGTTTTAGAAAGTTTTGCTAATGTAATATTTTGAAAACCTCAAGATTACTTCATTCTAAGTTTTGGCTTTATCATACTTTTTTGGAGTTTTGGTTGATAGTAGTGCTTGAAAATCCGAGGCTCCTATTTTACCAGGCTAGGATTTACTTATTTGTCCTTTCCTTTGTCTTTCAAACTCTTTCTTTCCTAGGCTAGACTTTTGAAAACTCTAGGTGATGTCATCTATTGAAAATAAAAGAATTGCTTCTATCCAGGCTTCTTTTATTTTGGGCTTCTAATGGGCTAGGCAAGAATTTTTAGGTTATTTACCTAATGTCATCACCCATGATCACTTTGTTTTGGTCTCTTGACTTCCTAAAATTTTTAAAGGTTTGGGTGACATCAGCACTTGAAAAATTCAAGATGATTTATTTCAGTCTTTAGCTTTACAAGACCTTTTTTGACTTAACCAATTTTTATCTGACCTAGTGCATTTTGCTTTTCCAAATTTTTATGAATTCTTGGTCATTCTAAAAAGATAGCCACTTTGAAACTTACCCTTGAATTGATGTATTTGGACCTCCAGAAGCTTATAGCAATTATAAGTTTGGTCATGTGTCCAGGCTATTGCCTTAGCAAAACTATAACAAAAATAAAAGTCTAAAATGGTTTACCCACATTATTGGTGCCTCCCAAGAATTTTTGCTTGAAGAAATAGAGAACCTATATGGCCTTATCTATTGTACATGGAGTCAAAATTTTAGAAGGTAGAAAAGCTATAAAAATATATTTGAGAAATGAGGGGGAAAGCATGAAGACGTGAAGGAGGTGAAGAGTTGGGGCTTAACTAGATATGAAGTTAGTAGCCTGTAATAGGGGCTTTAAAGCACATGTTGGAATATGACCCTGATTACATTACATCACACTTGCCTATAAAACATGATATTTTCTAAAAAATTTAGAGGAAAGGTACTCGAAGAGGTGGAGGATGACAAGAAGCTACTATGAAAGAAATGTATTAGAAATTGGGAATTGTGATTGGTGGATAAGGTGGTGATTTAGTGTACTATGTATGATAAGAGGATGAACAAGATTAATAAGAGTGCAGGGAAATGAGAAGCAAAGGAAGAAATAGTATGAAGATATGATAAGAGGAAGAGAAAGGAAAGAAAATAGAGACACCTGACTGGAGGTACCTCCAGCAAAATTGAATTCTTAGTATAGTCCTACATAGCTAAGAGTTGCTTCAAACAAAGGTAATCTTTCTTAGGTAAATATTCCAAGAACCCAAAAACTAAAGCCCTTAATTGCTCCTTTTCATCTAATTATTTATGAAATTGTATAGGTACTCTTCGTCAAAATTATAGGTAGCTACAAAATATTTTAAAGCTCTTAAGGCATGCATGACTGCTATACTGCTCAAAAAAACCACTTAAGATAAAACCTTCTTTATATTGTCTTAGGCCCACATCACCTTTTATATATTATATCAATGACTATGCTTGCTAGGATTTGCAATGATTTTGGATCTCTTGTCTGAGCTAGCACAACTTCTCAAAAACTTGGATTTTGTGCAATCAATTTTTGTCTTTTCCACTCATATGCCTCATTTTTGTTTTTGCTAGCAAGGTATCAAGGCCCAATGTTCCAGGCTTCCCATATCACATATTATCCTTTTCTTGTGATCATGTGCCACTTGTTATTTGATAAATTTTTGCTCCCAAGATCCCAATGATTGAGGTTCTCATATTTTCACCCTATTTTTCTTATGTTTGCTCTACTGCCACTAATCCCTTTTCTTGTTCATCCCTACTAGTAATTTTATTAGCTAAGGAAATCTTTTTTAGCCATAATACTTGACAAGATAAATTTTAGGACTCTTGAATTGGATGTCTAATATTTCTGACCTTGTCATGCATCACTTTTAATTTGTAGGTCTTTTTATATGAGGGGTATTTATATCTCCTAGTCAACTCCTAAACTTTTACCGGTATTATTGCTAGCCTATTAAAAATTTCAAAAATTCCAACTTCTCTAAAAATTTTGGCAATAGATCAAATTATTCTTTATTACTGCCAATTAGCTTGATCTAGAGCTTGGCCTGCTCAATGGTACAAAATTTTCCTTGTCCATTGCTAAGACCGGGTAACCCAAGACCCTCAATATCTTTCATTAGAGCCATCATTTTTCCTATTTTTGTACTTAGTTTAGCAATCAACTCCCATCCCTAATGCAACAACTGATTGCCTTCTATTAGCTCTTGTGATAAGTACATTACTCCATCCAAGTCCCTATTTGTAAATATTGGTAGTTGTGGATTAGATCCTTTCTTCAAAAGTTTGACAATGGATTCTCCCTACTCTATTTTGTATCTATCCTAACTTGATTTTACTTTAAATTAGTTTGTGTGGCGTTAACAACTTATATGATAAAAATCAAATATTTCATGATTGGGTACACTTGCAAGGTCTTTTCAAGGATTTTATTCCAATTATCACTCTTAAGTTGTATTAATGCTTCTTTGGAGAAGTGGGGAACTTGTAATTTCTTTTTCTCTTTATCTAGTTCTAGTTGTAGATTCTTCAATTGCTCCTTTGGAGCCTAGATTATTTCATCTATTTATTGCAATTTCTCTAGAGTTGGATATGCCTTGAGGCTTTTTTGTAATTTCTTAACCTAGAACTAAAAGGCCTTCCTCTGATTTTTCTCCCATTCTAGTGTTTTGGATAGGTGATTTACCTTTTCCTTGGACTTGTTATACTTGGTTTGAAACCTAGTTCCTTGATAATATAGCATACCAACTTGAGTTTGAGCATTTTAAATAGTGTCTTCTAGATGGACCCTGGTGATATCCAATTCCTCCACCACCATTTGATAGTATGCCTTTGTCATCTAATAGGTAGTCTTATTAATATTTGGGGTGAGGATTTTTATTATTTATTTATTGTAATTGGGTCCACCATGCCCAAAAATATTTGTAGTGCCTTTTTATTTTCCTTCCTTGGGAGCATCTCCTCTAGGAATTTCTTAGCATTTTCTTCAACTTGTTGGAATTGGCTTTGGATGTATGAGGTTGGATGACTAGAAAGTGGAGTTGGAATGAAGATTTATTGGAGAATGGGAAATGAAGACAAGGGAAAATTTTGAATCAAGGGAGCAACACCTATAATAGTTTAAAATTATGAACCTCTAAATATTTGTTGCTTCTCGAGGGGAGCGATGGAAGTTATACTTTTAGCGAGAGATGGATTTAGTGATATTTATCCTTGGGAAGTTTGTTTTGGAGGAGAATTGTGTTGTAGAGAGGTATTAGAAGAGGTGATAATAGATTTTTGAAATGATGTACATGCTCCTTGTGCCTAGGGTTGCTCCTAAGTTACCATAATTGCATCTTAAGTTGCCAAAATGGTATGTTATCTCTCATTTCTTTTTACTCCCTTCTCTTGTTGACTCAATGAGGAGCCTTTCCTTTTCATTATTTTTTGGACCTTCAATTGATTTTAGAGATAAAAAGGTTTTGGCCTAAGACATGGAGCTTCTTCTTGTCCATCTATCAAGTACTAGCTCTAATTGCTACTTGGCATTGCCCTTATTTGAGTTGTAGATACTCATATAAGCTTATTTTTGCTTCACCATGGCCCTCTGCAATGTGGCCTATTCTTTGCATATTTTTAGTTTTCATTGAGTATTTTAATTATAGTTATTATGGTGTGAGTGTAGGGCTCTCTTTATGTTAGATTGGACTTCTTTCCAATGGTTGCTATTCTCCCAAACTCACTACTTTTGAATTTTTAGTTGGCTTTCTTCTCATTAGTTTTAGATTTTTAGCAAGTTCTTCAAAATCTACTTAATCTAAAAGTTAATCATAATTTTGCTCATCATCTTGCAAATATTTGTATTATTTGTCATCACCCCCTTTAACTAGAGGGATATTTTATTCTTCTTTGGGTACCCAAGTGTTGATATATTTATCAAATTTATCTAAAAACTTCTTACTTATGATGAGCCCATGCTTTGAATTTTTATCGCATTCACATCTAAAGATCCACCATTCTAATATTTTTTCTTAGAACCAACCTAGCTTATCTTCCATGATTTCTATTAGCTTTATATCTAAGACCTGATCTTATTTATTTATTAGATCAAACAACTTCTTTATATAATAGTAATCCCTCCAAGGAGGCCTTTCTTGTAACTTGCTTATATCTAAATTTTCCTCTTGCTCCTTTGGATTATTCTAGATTTTTTTCTATTTTATGTCATGGGAAATGGTTGAATATCAAATTTTTAGATTAATTTAAAGCTATTAGTGTAATGACCCCCTTCCAATGTGGGGACCCCTTTATAATAATGTTTTTGTAATACTTTGTAATGGTATATGGCACGTAAGGATCCTAGACAAGTGGGGTTATTTCATGTAATTGTTATCAAGAATGTAACCGATGCATGATAGAATATTCTAGCTCAAGTGGCATTTTCTTGTAAGCCAACTCTTGAGCATTATGTTAGGATTGCATGAAGTGTATCTTTAAAATACATAAAACTATGAATAAATGTATCTAAGTTTTATGTTAAGTACAAGATTCAGCACAAGTGGTCAACTCCATATTACCCTCAGGGTAATTGACAAGCCAAAGCATCCAATAAGTCCTTAGTTAAGATCCTCAAGAATTTTGTAAATAATATCGATCATGGCTGGCATATCCAATTGTATCCTGTCTTGTGGATCTATTGTACTAGCGTGCATACTCCTATAGGTGCATCTTATATGTCTTGTTCTATGACATTGAAGTAGTTTTTTTTCGTTCAAGCTAGAGGTTCCTTCATTGCACATCTTGTTACAAGATGCCTCAGTCAATGATGAGTATTATTTGGAGCATTTAAACCAATTGAATCTAATGGATGAGAAGTGCATCCATTCCTTAGAGCATCTTCAAGCCTATCAAAATAGGCTCAAGTGATCTTACTGTAAGAAATTTTGTAACCATTATTTTAAGGTTGGGGATTTTGTCCTCAAGGAAAACCAGAAGAACACTAATGCTCGTTCAAATCTGAATGGCAATTTTCAGACCAATTGGCTAGGTCCCTTTATCATAATGGCCAATTTTAGCTCATAAGCCTATCATTTGGAAATTTTATATGGTAAATATATTAAAGAACCAATGAACATAATGAACCTAAAATGATATTATACATGATCTCACATCATTTTTCTTCATCCTGTATTTTGTTTACTTGCTCATACTACATGATTTCCTATCATATTTTGCATCAATTGCTTGATATTTTGTTCCACTCTACATCTTTCTTATCATATAGCTACTTTATTGCTTGATCATACTTGCATGACTACTTAATCATATAGATTCTTGGGAACTTTGTGATGATAAAAGTGATGAAACCTAGTTATATTCTAGCTCACATGCATTACACTCATACTAGGTCACTAATGATTAGTGAATCCCCAATATAGGGTACATCTCCATGCATTTTTCATTATTAAATTTACTGATTCCTTCTCTTCTTTTCTTTTCTCATATATTCCTTGACCTTGAAATTTTCAATAATATTTAATCTTTCCAAGTCAAGAGATATAGTTCTTCATCTCTTGTATATCCTTTTCCCTTTGAAATTTTTCAATAATTTCTTATTTTACCCAAGATAAAGGATATATGTTCCTTCTTCTATATGTGCCTCTTGTTTTTGTTCACAAATTTTCCTTCTTGATATTTCAATTGTTAAGGGATCCTTGTGGGATAGGGTAGATAACACATAAATATCATTTATAGTATTTGTACGACCACTGACTATCCTACACACATCTCTTAGTTATTGAAGTTTCAAAAAGGACACACACACTCTATTGTTTGCTTCTTGATTCTCTCATTCTTCTATCTTCCTTCTATGTAACACATGCACACATACACACATTTTTTTGTTGTGCTTTCCTTTGCTCACTCATATTTTGCACACACCATACCCCTGTCAAGTTACACTCCTTTTGGAAATTCAATCACATAATTACACCCCATATGGGATAAGGGGTAGCCTCCATTTGGCCATTTGTGAGCATATTTCCTAGCGGGTATCTCTCCAATCATAGACATTAGTGAGCATCAAATCCATAGCAAGTATTTCTCCACACTGATTCTTTCCTAGCGATAATTACACCCTTATGGAATATCTTCATGGTCACCAGCAAGGGGTAGCCTCCATTCAGCCATTTACAAGCATACATCCTTACAGGGTCCTACTCCGCCCTTTTCTTTTTCCTTTTCACTTAGTTTATGTTCGTTTGATCACACTGACCCCATGTGATCTATACTAAATCAAACACCATATTCAAAACACCTTTTTGTTTTTTTTTCTTTATTGACCTTCACCTTCATTCTCTTATTATTATTATTCTCCTTTTGTTATTTTATTTTTTTTCAAAATTTGTACCATGTCCATATGGGGCACAAATTTGTGGTTCATTTTTACGGGACATGAATTCGGCTAGAGCTTTGTTTTTCTTTCTTTTTCCTTGTATTCTTGCTTTTGTCACTTTTTTCTTTTCATATCCTCATATACTCATGCATTTCATTTATTAGTTAGCTTCATATCATCATGCATTGCATCAGTTTAGGTCATTCATGCATTTCATGGCTAAGTTCATTTCACTTATTTAGGCATAATCAAACATAAAAGCACTAAACATAAAAAATTATAAGTATAAATTAAACAAAAACATATATATCAAAATATGGCATGTTAAGAGAGTACAACAGCTTGGTCAGTTTGCCATAGTCCAAGCTTGACACACTTGACCCTTCCTAGGGATGCATGCTACAATAAAAATTGGCATGTCACCTTGATTCTAGCCCTAGGTCTGTGAGCCTATATTCTCTACTTAACCTATTGGAGGTGGTCCTAGTGGGGGTATGTTCACATACCATGAAAAAATCCATGATCTTGACCTAGATCGCCCCTTTTTCTAAATGGAGGATGGCAAATGCACCCTCTACTTCATGGGAATTGCTTGAGAGTATAGGGTCTGGTAGAAAGTCTCCCTCTGTATAGACACCTCTAGCTTCTCCTCTACCCTCTATAACACCACCTATAGTAGATGTATCCCCTTGCCCTACTGGCTATTGATTATGATAGCCATCCCCTTATCCTGGTCCTTCTTCCACTCCTACTCTAGTCATCTCATCTCCCCCTAAGTTAGTCTGCCTTAGCCCTTGTTGCATCTCACTCTGTGAATGTCATGCTCAATATGCTTCATAACCCCTCTATCCTCTTGGCCCTATCCTCTAAAATTAGGTCCATATCCCTCTACATGTCCACTATCCATGCATACAATACCTGTGTCTCTCTCATCAAGTTCTCCTCACCTACAGTCCAGTGAGAGCTCACCATCATCGATGTATAAGCACCCCCTCTCATCTTGCTTAGCCTAGCTTCTATCACTATGGGGAAAATTCTTGCTATCTCCCCTCACCTAAGCCTAAGAGGGTGATGGTCATCCTCATAACCATCACCATATCTATCTTGACCTATACCCTAGTCTACCTAGGTTCTAGAGCCCTTTTTCATCACTCGATGGTACATTGGGTAACCTCTTTCAAGGCTAGATGCACTCATCGGGTCATGACCTGGTATCTTTGCACTAGCATAGGTGGATAGATCCTCAAGGGCACAACACCCTTGTATAATCTCATGTGGCCCAGTGCCACCATGATGTTATCCACCCCTAGGTTGACATATAGTGGGTTTTCCAGGTCCTCCTCTATCCATCTATCCACATCAAGATCTCCTTCGACCCTGATGGGTCCCTCAACACCCATCAAAACTAGTAGTCTCCCTAATCTAGTAGCTCTTAAATAATGTCAAACTATCACTAGACTCGATCAAATAGATATATCTTCAGCTCCCCCTTATCCGTAGAGACCCACCTAATCCTCCTCATCCTAGCCAGCTCCACCCCATCCTCAACCCAGTTAGGGTGTAGACACCATGGTCACCATATGATAATGTGGTCATATAGCTCATCTATCACCCACCTCCCCAGTGAAAGAATCCTTACATATTTCCTTTGGACTCACTCAAAGTGATGGGCCCACCTATATATTTTTGGTCACTCTAGGTTGGGTAATGGCCATAGAAGTGCATGTGGTTTTTGGACATCTATGTGCTCCTAGCACCACACTTGAAGGAATATCATACATACTAGCCTTGTATATCATTTGTATATGATATTGTACAATATCCTGTACATATGGTCTAGCACATACAGATCCCATGCAAACTACATTTGTTGGTCTTGCATGTCTGCCACTACTTCTGCTAACACCTATGCTAGGTGTCACCTATTGGTATGGTATACTAGGAACCAAACCATTATCTTATAGATTACAGTCATCAAGGAATTTGCTTCATATCGCTCTAGCAACACTCTGCTAGATCTCATGGGTTTGATCCCTTTATAATCTCTACAATGTTATTCATTGTACTTGTACTCTATAAAATACTCTCCTCCTAATGGGGATGTGCAAGATGTGTCACACATCCTCTAATATGATGGTCATCTTCCCTATGGGTAGCCAAAATATGGATGACTCTAAATACCACCTCTCAACCAATGTTATCAATAGTACTTTGTCCATCTCAATCCAATGCATCTCTGCTAGCTGTAGTAGCCCCACTACCCATAGAGTGTCTCACTCCACTGTTTGTGAGCTATTGTAATGCCTCTTCCAAGGAGCTTGACTACCACTCCCTACTCTTGAGTACTTCATGCTTCAACCAAAAACATTTAATAAAATTTCATCAGTTCAGTATATATATATAATAACAAAATAGAAATCATAAATCCTCATCATCATGTATGCACAAGAGTAATCTCTCCCTTTTTCATTTTTCTTCTCCATTTCTTCTCTTTCTTCTCTTTCCTCTCTTGTTTTTCTTTCTCTTCTCCAAATTCATGCCCCTTATTTCTAGGGTACAAATTCATGAATTTGTGTCCTGTACATATGGGGCATGAATTCAGTCATCATTGGATCCACATCAAATTTACAAGTAGTCCTAAATTTCGTGTTGGGACCCCACACGACAATTATCACCTAAAACCCTAAAAAAATATCAACAAAATTAAAAAAAATTGAATTCTTAGGGTTTAGATTTGGTGCTTATCTATGCTTGGTCCATAATTGTGTTGGCCTTCCCCCTTGCAATATTTGAACGATGTGTAGGAAGCACAATTTCTCCTTTTCTCTAGAGCTCATTTTCTTCTTCTTATGTAGTGAAAATGAATTCATTTTCACCCTTCCCCCTTCTTATTCCCCTTTTTTTCTCTCTTGTTTTTATTTTTTGCTTTTTTCTCTCTATTTTCTACTCTCTTTTCTTCTATGTCTATTTTTTTTTATTTTCCTCATGAATGTGGTATTCCTTTTGAAACTTGAGGGGGCACCTTTGCTTTAGAGGCATTAAAATCATTAATACCTCATTTTATGTATAAAATTTTAAAGTGTTTGAAATAACACCATTTTTACATTACCCCTTATTCTAGACTAGCCACCCATTTTGTGTTTATCATTCTTCTCCCATAGATGTCTACATTTCTGTTACGTATTTACTAGGCCATAAATGCATCAAAGAGGGGGTAAAATGTAGACATGAAAAATTGACCCACCTAAATGAGTCACTTTTCCTTAGGATCCCTAAGGAAGGCATCCAAAATTGTCAAGTGCAAGTTGGACCCTTTCTTTCCCTCTTGTTTTACCTTTTTTGCTTGGCTTTACCGAATTCACGCCTAGTAATTCAAGGACACAAATTTAGTAAAATTAGGATTTTTCTCTCTAAAAGCCCTAATTTTGAGGCTGATCAATATGGTATTGGCTTGGCCAATTTTTTTTTCATTTTCCTACCTTTTCTCCCTCCAAACCTCCTATAAAAAGAGGATTAGATTCCCTTTTTCTCCTAATAGTTTTCCTAAAAAGTTTTCTAGCAAGTTTTTGATGATAAGAAGTTGTAGCAAATTTCCTCCTAGCTACCAAATTCTTCCAAGTGTGATTTGAAAAGTGCTCTTGTGCTTTGGATTTTTTTGTTGTTGCATTTGCTTTGTGATTTGTTGTTCTTGGTGGACAAGTGTTGGTGTCTTGAGGAGGGGTCTACCATTTCAATGGATGTCTTTATCCTTTGGTTGTTCTTTCCCTACCACCAAGTTTCTTCTTGCATTTTTAGTCTTATTAGATCATTAATTTTACACCTTGCATTTCATTTTTGGTTCCATTAGATGAATTAAAGTCTCTATCACGAATTCATGCCCTATCCTTATAGGGCACAAATTCAACAAGACCAAATTTGTGGTCACCCTTTATAGGGTGCAAATTCAGTTCTCTAGGGCTTATGGGTAGGATTTCATTCTCAAAACCCTAGGTTGTTCTTGCATGTTGCATTTAGGTCTTAATTTATTTTTTTGTATTCTATTTTACATCATTTCATGTTATTGTATTTTGTCTCATTCGCTTCCAAAGGTCAAAAATCACTTTTTTTTTAAATGGTTAGCTAAAAGGACCAAGCGGGATTGATTTTTGTACCTCCAATATCAATCATATAGTGTCATAAGTATCCCTTCCAAGTATTTTTAAGCTATTTTCAGGTTTTGAATTTGTTGGATATATTGGGACAAAAGTTAAAAGCTAGGATCAACCACTAGATCAAGTAAGTTCTCTAAATAGACTTCTTAGGTTGTTGTTTGCTTTCTACTCATTTTTGTTTGATTTAAATCATAAGTTAAGAAAAGCATTCAATTCCATTTTAGGAATTTAAAAGAAGAAAAAGCATATAGTTTGCATCTAAGTTAATTTTGTTTGTGCATTCTCTTGAACCCTTTGTTGAAAAGAAAACAAAATATTTCCTTTCTTTGTGAACTAGGGTTTGATATTATTAAAAACAAGAGTCATTCTAGGATAGCTCCTTGTTTTCTTGCATTACTATTTGCCCTGCATTGTTCTTTAATTCTTCATAGCTCAGATCTTAGAAATACCAAACATAGGTGCTTGTTCAAATAAACACATCAAAACATTTCCACCCCAAAATTGGAGTAAGTCCTTAAACCATTCCTAGTGAACACTTTGATCCCCCAATCCCTCAAGTGTAGAGGATATAACATACCTCCATGGTCACCTTGGCTCCCAACAAATCCAATCGAGAATTGTATGCAGTAGGATAGTTTTCCCCCCTCTACAGAATTGGCTTTGGATGTATGAGATTGGATGACTAGAAATTGGAGTTGGAGTGAAGATTTATTGGAGAATAGGAAATGGAAACAAGGGGGATTTTTGGATCAAGGGAGTAGCACCTATAGGAGTTTAAAATTGTGAACCTCTAAAATTTTATTGTTTCTTGAAGGAAGCAATGGAAGTTATACATTTAACGAGAGATGGATTTGATGTTATTTATTCTTGGAAAGTTTGTTTTGGAGTGAAAATAAATTTTTTGAGAGGTATTAGAAGAGGTGATAATAGTTTTTTGAAATGATGTACATGCTCCTTGTGCCTAGGGTTGCTCCTGAGTTACCATAATTGTATCTTGAATTGCCAAAAAGGTACGCTAGATCTCATTTATTTTTGCCCCCTTCTCTTGCTAACTCAATTAGGAGCCTTTCCTTTTCATTATTTTTTGGACCTTCAATTTATTTGAGACCTAAGATGGTGAGCTTCTTAATATCCTTCTAGCATGTACTAGATCCAATTGCCACTTGGCATTGCCCTTATTTGATTTGTATATACTCATTTAAGTTTATTTTTGCTTCACCATGGCCCTCTACAATGTGATCCATTATTTGCATGATTTTAGCTTTTAGTGAGTGTTTCGATTGTAGTTCTTATGGTGTGAGTCGAGGGCTCTCTTGATGCCAAGTAGGGCTGTTTTTCAAAAATCATTGTTCTCCTAAACTCACTACTTTTGAACTTTTAGTCGACTTTATTCTCATTAGTGGTAGATTTTTAGCAAGTTCCTCTTCAGAGTCTACATATTCTAAAAATAAATCATTGTTTTTCTCATCCTCTTAAAAATAAATGTATTCTTCATCATCATCCTATTTAACTAGAGGGACATTTTGTTCTTCTTTGGATGCCAAAGCGTTGATATATTTATCAAATTTATCTGAAACTTCTTATCTATGATGAGCCCATACTTTGAATGTTGTTGGCTGCATTCCCATATAAAGATCCACCATTCTAAAAAAAATTCTTATAACCAACCTAGCTTGTCTTCCATTATTTCTATTAGCTTTATATCTAAGACCTGATCTTTTTTATTGGATAGATTAAGTGGCTTCACTATATCATCGAAATCTCTTCAAGGATGCCTTTCTTGTAAATTGGTTATATCTATTCTTCCTCCTACTCCTTTGGATTATTCTAAAAAAAATTATTTCTGATCATGGGACATGGTTGAATGCTAAAGGATTAGATTAGTTTAAGGCTATTAGTGTTAGGACCCCATCCTAACACTATTTTTGTAATACTCATATGGTTATGTAATGACCCCCTTCCAACATGGGGATCTCTTTATAATATTATTTTTTGTAATACTTTGTAATGGTATGTGGCATGTAAGGTGCCTAGATAAGTGGGGTCATTTCATGTAACCATTATCACAAATGTAATTGATGTTTGATAGAATATTCTAGCTTTAGTGGCATTTTTCATGTAAGTCAACTCTTGAGCATTAGGTTAGGGTTGCATGAAGTGTATCTATAGAAGACCTGGAAATATGAACGAATATATCTTTTTGTAAACTAATGAAAGTATTGAAGGAGGTTGCCTCCTCGAAGAGGCCCATGATTATGTGTTATTTTGTGAGATTGTTTTAATTTTGTATTTACATTATATATTGCAATATATTGTTATTTCATGAAATTTTGTTTTATTTGCAACATTTATGTGAATGAGATTATTTTTAATAGAAGGTTCCTAATAAGTGATACCGGAGTGCTTTCTAGGGCTAAGTTACACTATGACTGTGATAGTTCTTACCCTTCCATTACTATTGTTAGGTATAAATTTCTTGTGTTTTCCATTTTATGCTTATCCTTTTATTAAAAAAAGAGAAAACCAATAAAAATAGTCTTTTTTTTTCAATAGTTTTTTAGGTTAGAAACCCTGTGTTGGGGGTTTTAAAATACCATAGAGGAGTTGCTATTGGCTAAGGTATATTACTTGTAAAGCATCAAGTGAAGTGGTACGATCAAGCTCCAATACCTAGGCCTCAGACAACATATGTCTATGGAATTGAGATCTCACGTATCTTTGGGTATATTAGGAGATCACCTAGGATTAGGAGAAACCTTTAGTCCTAGGAAGATTTTTTGGCCTTGTATTATCCATAGTACATCAGAAAACAATATCCAAAAATATTACTCTCTTATACTATCAAAGAGGTAGGTAGTGTGCTCAAGGGTATGTGTGGAATCCTCCTTGAGTAGTGGCCTAAAATATTGTTCCAAGAACTATTGTTTGTCATTGTGGTATAACAAAGGACCTATGGGTATTACATACACCTTGGCTTAGCATACTCTAGTTCTATTAAAATTTTACCTTGCAAAAACCTTCTTGTTATATTGAATGTTTAACCTACAACCAAAAGTCCTCCCACAAAAATTGAGCATACAGAGGAGACTTCTCTATCACTATAATTTTTCTTGTAATGGTTGGAGTGGGTGAACATAATAAAAATAGTCAATACAGAGTCTATCAGTGCTAGTAACAGTAGGGTATCACTTTAGTTTGATAATAATAACAATTAGGTCAGGATTTTTAGTTGTTAGTGTTAGTAATAGTTATTTGTGATAGTCATAATTTATAATAGGTAGATAATTATCAATGATAGAGTCATAATAAATAGTTATTCGTATAGGAAACCACAATGTCAATGACCAAACAGTGTCAATAACTAGAAGTGTAGGAACAATGTCAAAATAGATAATTATCAGTATAGGAAACCATAATATCAATGATCAAATAGTATCAATAACCGGTAGTGTAGGGAAAATGTCATAAGAGATTGGCCAACAAAAAATCTAACTTTTGAACCAAGCCTCCAGGAAGAAAACTAACAACACCAACAACCTCAACAATAAAATAGATACTAAAAAATTTTAGGGTTCCCAAAACCAGTGTTATGATATATAGCTCATTGCGATAACCTTTTCAAGCTAATAATTTTTATATATAACACCCAAGCACTTTTTTTGTCTTGTTACTAAAAATAGTAACTCCTGGAACCATACCTCTATTTCTAGTAAGTCAGTGGTCATGTTTCAAATCACACCAAAATGGCTAGTGGCACTCAAGAACACAAAAAAAATGTAGAACAAACCACACTTACCTCTCTGGAGCAAACACACACAACACTTAGTACTCTGCTCAACGACACTAACCTAATGAGGAATGAAATACAATGTTTTATAAGTGATAATGTAACCTCCAAAGCCACTTTTGAAGAACACTTTATTGAGGTCAAGGAAAAACTCAAGGATGACACAACAATGTTTGGGCATTGTGGCATTGACCATACCAATCGAGTAAAGAGAATCCATAGGGACAAGGAAGGCTCACACACTCTTTTTGACCATGATGCTCCCTTTAATATACCTAAGTTATACTTTCCTAAGTTCAAGAAAAAGGATGCAAATGGATGGTTATGTCATGCAAATTTGTTTTTCAAATTTCATAATATCCCTAAATATTTGTGGATCACTATGGCATCTTTTAACTTTGAATCTAAAGTTTTATAGTCATATCAGTGGCTACAACACACAATTATAAATTGTTCTTGGGAAGTATTTAAATACTTATTACTCACTCATTTTGGTCCTAGTGAATATGAAGACTTCATAGGAGCATTAACCAAACTAAGACAAACCTCTATAGTTCATGACTACTAGACCTAATCTAAGAAATTAACTAACAAGACCAAGGATTTGAATGAAGGGATTTTTCTAAGTTGTTTTATCAATGACTTGAAATATGATCTAAAGGTTGAGGTCAATATGTTCAAACTGTAAACTATGATGCAAGCCATAGGGTTGGCATGGTTAGTCGAAGAAAAATATTCAACTCAAAGGAGGCCACCTAAATTTCCATAGGCCAAACCCTCCTTTCCTTCTAAGTTCACATCCAATATTGAAAGTAAATCTACCCCCTACAAGCGCTTGACTACTGAAGATATGGATGCCCAACATGCCCAAGGTTTATGTTATAATTATGATGAAAAATATACACGAGGGCATAAGTGAATCCAAAAAATTCTTGATCGATGTAGAGGATTTAGCAAGCAGTGAACAACTTGAGGATGAAACAAAAACACCAAAGAAACCACCTCAAGATGAGGGTGACACACAAGAAGAGCCATAGCCCAAAATTTTTGTCCATGATCTTGCAAGGATTACTACCCCACAAATAATGAAAGTAGAATTTTTCAAAGGCCAACGTATTACAATCCTCATTGATTTAGGAAGCACACACAACTTTGTTGATCCCCGAGTTACCAAGCAATCCAATTGTTACATACATACATGCAAATCCTTTGAGGTTATGGTGGCAAATGGTGGAACCTTGCCTTGTAAATATTAAGTTGAAGCTAAGGTAATATGATCTCAAAATGGATATATTTGCTCTTCAACTAAAGGGATGTGATATTGTTCTAGGAACTCAATGGTTAGGTACTTTGAGAACCATTTTCTAAAATGTTATAGAGTTACAGATGTAGTTTTCATAAAATAGTAGGTCCTACTCTCTTCGTAGTTCACAAGCAAGATCTCCTTAGATTATCAATTCAAACCGAATGGAGAAGCTATTAAAAATATCTTCTCATAGGGTAATCACTCAAATATTTTCCATACAACCACCCCCTTCGATTGAGGATAAACTTTCAGTATATTGCAACTCATATGGACCAAGCATGATGCAATATTTGTAAAACCAATAAAAATACCACATCATAGCTCCCATGATCATGCAATTCCATTGGTACTTGGTAGTGTACCACCTAACATCAGATCTTACCGCTACACCCATTCACTTAAATCAAAAGTAGAGAAATTAGTACAATAATTGTTAAAATGTGGAGTCATTCGACTTAGTAACAGTCCTTATTCCTCTCTAATTTTATTGGTTCACAAGAAATATGGTCTTGGCGGTTGTGTATAGATTTTTGTGAGCTCAATAAGATCACCATTAAGGATAAATTTTATATTCCCATGGTAGATAGATTATTGGATGAGTTGCATGGTGCTATGTTTTTCTCCAAATTAGATCTTCGCTCAAGTTACCATTAGATACGACTTAAGGAGGACATTCTCAAAATAACATTTTGCACTCATGAGGGCCATTATGAATTTTTGGTTATGCTATTTGGCTTGACAAATATACCTTTCACATTTTAGAGCCTTATGAACAACATTTTTCACTTGTTCCTTTGTAAATTAGTTTTAGTTTTCCTTGATGATATTTTGGTTTATAGTCACTCTTGGAAATAGCATCTCATCCATGTGGATCAAACTTAGCAACTTTTGGCTCAACATCAGCTTTATGTTAAGCGATCCAAGTGTTCTTTTGGGTTGACCGAAGTAGATTATTTGGGACACATTATCACCAAATATGGATTTAAAATTGACCCTAAGAAGATTCAATCCATTCAATATTGGTTGAAGCTTCACACTCTTAAGGGCCTTTGTTGATTTTTGTGACTCAAGTTGTTATCATAAATTTATCTGTAACTATGTTAAGATCGTTGCTCCTTTAATGACCATGTTAAAGAAGAATTATTTTACTTGGATAGGCCCAACCGAATAGGATTTCCTTGATATAAAGCATGCTATGACAACCACTCCAATCTTAGCAATTTTAGATTTCTCCAGATTATTTATAATTAAAAGTGATTCTTTGGGCAATGGCATTGGAGCCGTGTTGATGCAAGAACCATTGGCCTTCACTAGCAAAGCGCTTTCTAATTAAAATTTGGAAAATCAACTTATGCGAAGGAGATGCTTGCAATACTGCATGCAGTTATTCATTGGTGACCCTATCTCATTGGGTGTTATTTATCCATCAAAACAGACCACCAAAGTGTCAAGTAATTTTTGGAGTAGTCGGTTGCCACCCTAGAACAACAAAAGTAGGTCTCTAAACTCATGGGCTATGATTATGATATTACCTATAAAAAAGGTAAGGAGAACATTATGGTGGATGCAATCTCTTGCAAATTTGAGGCTCAAAGTATGTTATGTGCCATCTCTTCACCCATTCCTTAGTGGATAACTTCTCTATATATGGACGTGCTCAAGGACTTAATATTGTAAACTTTGATTGCCACACTTAAAAAAATATCTACCTCATGTATAGGCTACACTTGGTATAAAAAATATTTAAGGCACCTTCAATGCATTTTTATTTCCCACACTTCTCAACTACAAGAACTCATCTTGAAAGAGTTGCATGCTTCACCCACTACATGTCATTCTAGGTTCCTCAAGACCTATGAACGGATAAAGTGTATTTTCTTCTAGAAGGGTATGAATAAGGAAATTTAAATTTTTGTGGCAAAGTGTAACATATTCTATAGGATGAAAGGAGAAATAGTACCTTCCTCGAGAACTCTTCAACCCTTGCCTATTCCAAAACAAATCTGGATAGATATTTCCATGGATGTTATTGAAAGGTTACCTATGTCCAGAGGTAAATCAATTATTTTGATGGTAGTGGATTGTCTCATCAATTATGCTCATTTTTGTTCCCTCGCCCATCCCTACACGACCTTATTCATCACCCAAATTTTTCTAGATTCTATTTTTTACCTTCATGGCATGCCCACATCTACTATGTTCAATCGAGACCCTACCTTCACTAGTAATTTTTGGCAAAAAAATTTCAAGTTGTAGGGAACTCAACTCAAATTGAGTTTATTCTATCATCCATAAATGGATTGTCAAACAAATACTGTCAACAAATATTTGGAGACCTACCTTCTTGCTTTACCTCTGATCATCCTACAAAGTAGGAAAAGTGGTTTCCCTTGGTCGAATAGTGGTATAATACTTCTTCTCATAGTACAACCAAGGTTACCCCTTTTGAAGAATTTTATGAATAACCTCCATCAACACCTTCCTCCTACATTCCAAGTAGCTCCAAGGTCCATTTTGTTGACACTACTCTTTGCCAACATGTTGTAGTCCTTCGTCAATTGAAAATAAATATGGAATTGGTCCAAAATTGGATACACCAATAAGTTGATCAAGACCATTTTGAGTGCATATTTGAAGTCAGTTATATGGTTTTCCTCTACTTGCAACCATATAAACAACCATTAATCTAGCTTCACGGGTGCCAAAAACTTGTTGCCAAGTACTATGGTCCTTACTAGATCTTATAGAAAATTGGTGCAATGGCCTACAAATTGGTCCTCCCATTGACATCCAATTTCCATCTTGTCTTTCATGTGTACTCTCTCAAGAAGGTTATGGGCAATTAGGTACAGGTTCAATCTATTTTACTTGAACTGGATGAAGAAGGTTCTATTTTACTCAAGCCAATACATCTATTGGATCACAAATCACACACACTTCAAAATTAGGTAATAACTGATGTTCTTGCTCAATGGAATGAACTCCAACCCAAATATGCCACTTGGGAGTCTCTCCATCAATTGCAGCACTAGTTTCCTTATCCAGCTTTGAGGACAAAGCTTTTTGAAGGGGAAGGGCATGTTAGGACCCCAACCTAACATTATTTTTGTAATACTCATGATTATGTAATGACACCCTTCCAACATGGGTACACCTTTATAATGTTATTTTTTGTAATACTTTGTAATGGTATGTGGCACGTAAGGTGCCTAGACAAGTGGGATCATTTCATATAACCGTTATCAAAAATGTAATAGATGTTTGATAGAATATTCTAGATCGAGTGGCAATATGCATGTAAGTCAACTCTTGAGCATTAGGTTAGGGTTGCATGAAGTGTATCTTTAAAATACATAGATCTATGAATGAATGTATATTTTTGCAAATTAATGAAAGTATTGAAGGAGGTTGCTCCCTCAAAGAGACCTATGATTCTATGTTATTTTGTGATATTGCCTTAATTTTGCATTTACATTTTTATTGCAATAATATTTATGTGAATGAGATTATTTTTAATATAAGGTTCCTAAAAATTAGCTTAGCCTTGAACTTCTCTAGATCATACTTCCATTTATGGGATACTACTTGCAGTTTGAAGCTTTTTAGCTTAGCTTCTAGAAATTTACCCTATCATTTCTCAATCACCCAAAATTGCATGGTATCTCATATGTGCCAACTTTATTCATACTTTTTCTAAATTATGTATTTTTCCCATCTATCTATCAACCAAAATCCATTTAAAAATACAATTTATCATATAATAGGATAGTAAAAAGAGGTTTTCCTTGAAACCATACACTCTTATCATGGTACCTTCCTTCAAGAAGTACTAATCTCCAACCTCTTTCTAAGGATTACAAAGCCAATATACTACTTATTGAGACAATCTAGGCATTCTTCCATATATGTAGGCCAATGCCAAACCCAAGAATTGGCTGTTGAAATCAATATAGGAGTTAGTGACCTAGAGCATGTGCATCTAGTCTACTACCAATAGGTTAGATCCTTATAGGTTCTTCTTGGTTATTTCTAGCCACAACATTATTTCTATTAGAACGTATAGAAAAATCCATGCCAAATGTGAGGGATATCTAAGTACCCCATACTCTATTTTTTGAAACTCTACTATTTGTTCATGTATTCTTGTACATAAAAATTGGATCCATAAAATAAAATAGGAATTTAAGAGGGTTTAGGATTGGTCATATCATAGTTGCATGGGTTAGTGATGGTATATGTCATGGCTATCAAATAGTCGTAAGCATGCTTGTTAGTTTCTAAGACAAATATTACCTCTAACATAGAGATAATTTTGGGGTGTTTAACCTCATCAAGCAAAAGTGAGCACTTTAGCAGGTTAGGGCCAGGATGGGGATAGTGCACTTGTTGGTTGATCCAATCTTTGAGATTCTTATCATCATAATATTTGCTCTGATTTTGAGCATTAAAAAAAATAGGGGTTATCTCAAGGTAGGAACCTATTGCAAATGCATCTATAAGAGCTTGACGTGTAAGATTAAAAAAGCACCTGGTCTATTGCATATTGGACCACTCTGGTTCTAGGATTGTAATTATTTACCATCATTTAGACCAATTCTAAGTATAGGTTCACAAACCTAGGTATATACAATGATAAAAACAAGTGCCACACAACCCCACCTACACTACTAGGTGATATTTTAAGAGTCTTTTGCTCTACTACATCCCTAAGACCTTTGTGCTTGGATTTGAGGGTGAGCACTAGGTCATGAATATTGCACATGTAGTGTTGAAGCTCTATTGGTTCTTTCTTAACCTTATTTCCCTTATTCTTCTATTTGGTTTTCTCTTTCTGCTTGGAGGTTTTGGAAACCTTTTCCATGGATGTTGAGCTTGAATTGTGGTAACTTCTATAATTTGGCTTGTTGAATGCAACAAACTTATGTTCATGCATGAAAATTTGTGCAATGTTTACTCAAAATACTATAGCTCATAATGCTCTTAGTTTCCCAAAATACTCATTTTTTAGCAATTCATCTTGCAAAATGATCCTATAGGTTTTTGCTTTTATACTACAAAACTGATCATTAGTGCAATTAATGTTGAGGAATGTGCATGCTTTATTTTATTGCTCAAATCAATCTTGCAATCTATTGATATGTGTGAGCACCTAAGTATGCTTGTCGGATTTAACGTTGCTTCATGTTTGGCTAATAAGCTTATTTTATTTCAAAATTTGTTTTCTACCACATTTTTCTTTAGCCAACCGACTTATTGCAATTCAAAATTATTGTAACTTATTTAACTATGCATATTTATATACATATGATACATTTTGGTGGCACTTTCTTTTATACAAAGTGCTTTAAATACTAGTCATTTACCAAAATCACCAAAATTTTGTTGTCAAATTCTACCAGCTCAAATGTATTAGAATTGCATTTTGCAGTAATTTGGTAAGGGCCAAACCAAAATGAATAAAACTTCTAGTGTTTTCTTGTCTTAACTCTATCTTTGTTCCACTTTAACATTGTCATTAATTTGAAAATTTTGGGGAGAAGCATTTTTGTCTAACCATCATTTTATAATGGTTTAGCATTGTTGGAAGTTATTGTAGGTATTTTTCGTTTGTTCCTCTAGGAAAAAATTTACCATTTTAGCCTCTATTGGCTCTACATCTAGGAATTTTTCTTTATCTATTAGCTTCATTATTGGTAATTCCAGATGTAGATGCAAGACAACTTGCTTACCATAACCAAATAATATGATGATATCTTTAATAATTTTTTGATTGTAATGTGGTCAACCCACAAGGCCTGATCTAACATTAGATGCCAACTTCTTTGATTCTCTACAACTATATTTTTAATTATCCTTAGCAAAATCTTATTTGTAGACTCTAATAATTTGTTTCCTTAGAGATAGTAGTTAGAGGAGGCCATTAAATAGATGCCATATCTACTTGTAAATTTTATTGTCTTAACACCTATAAAGGTGGGCCCATTATTCAACACTATGGTCATTGGGATGTCAAGTCTAATTATCAACCTTTCTAATAATTCGACCACAATGTCTTGATCTACTATTTTTGTTGTCACCACCTTAAACCACTTGGTGAAATAATTTGTTGCAGTCAGGATAAATTTATGTTTGTCAAAGGATTTAGGATTGATGATGCTAATAAAATCAAGCCCCCATTGCTAGGAAGGCTCCTCTGGTATTATTGACTGTAAGGGGAGTGTCGGATTCCTCCTTTTACCAATAAATATCTAATATTATCATAGGCTTTGGCCATTTTGAAAGCATTTTTAAATATAGTGGGCTAAAGTATACAACCTAGATAATTTTAGCTAAAATAGTTTATCTTGAATAATGGTCTCTAGAGATTCATTCAGTACCTTTTTTTCTTTTTCTAGCTAGATGCATAAGAGGACTCTGTCATTTTTTTCTAAATAGTCCTTCTAGCAACAAAACATAATTCAGGATCTACAACTTGTATCTTTGCATTTGATAAGCACTTAGGTCACCCAAACACCTGCTCATTCAAAAGTATGTAATTAAATCTATCGCACAATATCCTTTTTATTTTTACTCATATTTATTGGATTTAGCTTCCAAGAAGTCCTTTACAAACAAGTGTTTCGCTTTAGCTACACAAGCTAACTGCTCACACAAAACTCTTTCTCTTACCAACTTAGCTAGCTAGATCTCAACATCGTATTCTTGTATCTTTGTAATCCACACAACTCTTTCTTCTCCCATTTCTCCTTGAAGGACAAAGTTTCTAATATCCGAGTGCACCACATAGACCAGATTTTTTCTTTGCAACGCAAAATACCTTAGCTTCTTAAGGGATTTCATGAGATAAAATACCTCTCTATAAAATTATAGTTCTTTTGGTATGTATGAAGCATCTATCTTATGAAGGCTATTGTATGCTCCTCTTGTTTATCACCTTTCTAATTCAAAACAACGAAAAAACTATCCTCGATTCCATAGACATATAGGATGAAATCCTTTTGCAGTCCAGATTGATCAAGATGGGTGCCTCTAATATTTCCTATTTGATCTTTTCAAAATATTTCCTTCTCTCCAATTTCAATAGAAATTTTACATCCTTCTTCAAAAGCTTAGTCATTAAATCTGACTATTTAGGCAAAATCATAAATAACTTTTTGGATAAAGTTTATTTGTCCAAAGAAGGATTGCAAAGCCTTCTTTTTGAGGGCAAGAGGCAATGCCAATATTGCTTTGATCCTGTCGGGATCAATAGCTAATCCTTTTTTGGATACATGTCCTAGAAACTTGCCTTCATGCACATCAAGCACTAACTTTTTGGGATTGAGTGAGAGTTTGAATTCTCAATATTTTTGGAAAACCATCTTGAGGTGATCTAAATGTTTCTCCTTTTTATGCAAAATATTGTCATGTCATCAAGGTAAATTATAATTAACTTTTTCACTTCAAGGAATCACTTCAAGGAAGTGAAATCTCTCAACACCCCTAAATTTCTATTTTTATCCATGTATTATTCCATCAAGGGAACTCGCTCAAAGAAGGATGAGGCTTGGTCCTCACATCAGGGATTGTTTAAGGTAATCTACAATCATTTTTTGGAGAAGTTTTTGAAAGAAAATGTGGTGTTGCAGGAGTAGCAACCTGATTCCAAATAGACTACAAAGAAGGATATGTCCTTCACCCCATCCTCAAGCGTTTGTGGGTCCAAGAAGAGGAAATCATAAGGAAGCTCTCTAGACATTGAGAAATTAGTAAGAAATAAGTTCAAGGTAGAGGATTGAACCACTCCAACGAGAAGCTCCCAATGCTTAAAGGATAAATTTATTTAGAATCAAGGAAAAATGCATGGTTCCACTGAGGATGAGTTTGAGGATCCTGCGGTAAATATTCTTCAGGAATACATCATAAAGACTACTACTACTACCATAGCCCAGATGGAAAGTATTGTAACTGTGAGCATAGCGATCATTGTCCAGATGAAGGAGCACATAAATTCTCTGGACTTGCTATTTTTTGTGACAATTTCTCCAAGGATCACCCAGAAAAGAACATCGCAAGAGCCAGTGTTGGTGTCAAGGAAGATGACATGGTGGAAATTGCCAAAGAAGTGTTTAAGAAAACTCCTAAGGATGTCAAAAATAATGACACCAAGAATTTTTCTAATGTGTAATTTTTTGCAGTTTGTTTGTTGTTAATAGTTTCTATTTTGTTGGGACGTTTTGTTTCCTATTTTGTCCTTTTGGTATATTTTTGGTTTATCTAAAAATCTTAGGGTTTGTGTGGATACCATGAGGTTCTTGTGGATGATGCATCCTTTAATCATGCTTATGTATTAAGGCATTAGGGTACCTTTCAAATGCCCTCATCAATGCAATTTTGTTAACTTACCAAAAACATAATTACCTTGTTCACCAATTTTCCAAATGTTAGGTCCACGATCCTTTGAAAGGTTACCCCTACATTGGTAAACCAAATGACATTATTTGATATGCAAAGTTCTCCTATTTTATGGTGAATGCAATCTTATACTAGTCCCCATCCCTTATATTTGACTAAAGCTAGAGAATCCATATAGCAGAGAGAACCTCTTAGCTCCGAAAATAGTCAGTAGCATTTGATCTATTTGGGGTAGTGGTTAATGGTCCTCTAGAATGCCTTGTTTAGATTCTAAAAATATACACAAATGAAGATGTATCCATTATATGTAGAGTTCTTAATGGAATAAATGATTTTTGCATTGAGTAACTTTAAGAGCTCTTGCTTCATAAGGGACTCAATCTTCAGGTTTATCAACCTCTACTTCTATCTAAATAGTTTGACATTAGGCAGTAGCTCTATAGTATGTTGAATGGCATCCCTATTGTAAACCCTAATATCATCATATCTTCATGCTATTATCTCTCAATATTCTCTACACAATGACATGATATCATCTACCTCTTCCTCAAAAACAATATATTCCAATCTTCAAGTCCTTTTTAGGCTCCATCTAGACTTTCTTGAATTCATGTTGTTCAATGGTCATCCTTTGGGTAGTTTTTAAATCACTATTATCAAAGAGGCTCTCCAAGGTTATTAGCCCTTTCATAAGATAATTGTTCTTTAATTGTATCACCTCTTCCTGGTCAATATAATATAGCATTTTCTCTAGTGATGCATAGACAACTTCTTTAGTTAAGCAATCAACTATTTGTTGATCACTCTCAAAGAACTTCCAAAAGGTATCCTTGTCTAGGATGGATGGTATAAAACTATTTTGACTACATTTGAATTTTTACAAGAGTCAAAAGTTGGATCAATTTTTATCCCATGTGAGACCAATGCATCAACTATTGTGTTATAGACTCTAGACACTACTTTTATGTTCAAAGCCTCAAAGCCTTCCATAAAGTCCCAAACCATGTTCCAATAGGATTTCAAGTAGTGATGCTTGTTGTTGCACTTTTTTATGACTTGATTGGCAAATAGCTCATAATATCCAAATGTTGATAGTAACTTAATTCCCATCTTCTATGCTTTCATGAGACCTAGACATATAGCTTCATATTTCGCATTGTTATTTATATAGCTCCAATTAAGTCTATATGAGAACCTTTTAATTCCCTCAGAAGATAAAATTAGAACCACCCTAGCTTCAGCTCCATTTCAGTATCTAGCTCCATCAAAGTAGAGCTTCCAAATTTCTATTTTCTAGAATTCCTAATTTGACAAGGTCAAGAGTTTTTATCCTTGTGGCTCTATTATGCAATAAGTGCCCAATCCAATTTCAATCATAGCATTAAAATCCCTAAGGTAGAACTCATCCTCCATCTATAATTCTTTTGTAATTATCTCTAGGAATTCTGGATCATCATTTATCATGTTAACACAATCTTCCTCAATATTTTCAATGTGAAAGGTAGATGGCTTATCTGCCTGGATTTTTATTTCTTACCTTTATGAGGGATTATCATATGTGAATAGTCCAAGAAAAGGTAGCCACCCAACTTGGCTATAAATTCCCTTGAAATGCAGATTCCAGAGTATGGTTAGAGATAAACTATTACCACTTCTTGAATCACTATCATCATTAGCATCTTATGCAGCACCATTAGTATCTTTTATCACCATAACTGTCTTGATCAAGGTTCCATCCAACTACAATATTCCAAGACTTTATCAAGTGTATTCCATATCCATTGCTTCACATACTACCTTTGGCATGATAGTAGTGGCTGCTCTAGATTCAACCATGCAATTTTGCATGATCCATCCTTCCATACATAGAGATATATAGAAGGGTGGTGGTATGTTCTTGTTCATTCCTGGTATAGGTTGACTTTGAGCTAAATTGAAATTTGGGCATGATAATCCTTTAGAAGGTACACTTTTTAGTGAAGCCCTAAGTAGGTCAATTTGTCCAAGAATTAGCAAAGCATCATACATGCTTGCTTTTGAAGGGGTCTTCTTTAATTCTTCAACAATATTGAATCCCAATGCTTTTGGCTACTTCTTTCTTTTTTTCAAGCTCATAAAACCTTTTTTGGTAGTCTTGGGTTGCTTCCATTATATCATTTTATTACAAAATAATATTGGATCTTGTTTTGGTCTTGTTCTTTTAGATATTCTTGGATCAAATTTCTTGGTCTAACCTCGATTGCTCTTTTTTGTGCTTTGGCTAAATGTTAGGATCCTCCATAATGACATTAATAGTTAGTATTATTAATTAATAATGTGAATAGTCACGTGCTTTCATAATAACCTTTAGATAGATATAAATTAGGGTAGATAGGGTTGTAGAAAAACATCCATGAAGAATAATATAATTGTTTATTAAAACACATTGGAGGGACCCCTTACCAGTGAAACCATGATTCATTATTACTTTTGGAATTTTTGATATATAGTTTTAATTATTTTATTGCAAATATTAAGTTAGGATCCAGGATCTAACATCTGGTATCGGAGCGACAAAATCCTAAAGGTTGCGCAACAAATTAGGTTCAAGAAGGTTGCGTAGTGGAGTTGTGTCCACATAGACATAGTAAATAATTCACGACATTACGTGAATGAGGAGTGTCACATTTTACAACAAGATTTAATTATTTATAGGTGAAGAATGTTAATAATTATGCACAAACATCGAGGTATTTTGCATATACATTGAAGTGAGCCAAGGAAGGGAAAATCCAAATATCACAGCATTAAGAAGCATCATTCAACACACACACAAGTTTAACAGATTAGCCAAATATCCACATAGCCATTATGGTACATAGTGTGAGCTTTAGAAACTTTCAGTAGTCATTTTGCAGAATCATCTCATAAACATTGCAATCTATATGGGCAAGATTTTCCTGGAAGGTAGCATTGGAGTAAGGCACAAAAAGAGGTAATCATTCATGAACATGTGAAATAACCAGCTCATAGATATTACAAGGTGAATAACTCAGCATAGGACATGTCACAATAACCAACTAGCATATCAGGAGATAATCACCATACGGATAGAGCTATTTGTTACAAGTTATAGTTCAAATGTTATAGTTCAAAAAAATCTAGCCTTCTCATCGTAAATATTAATCGATGTGTGTAAACAAATGTTTCTCCTAGCAAAATCCAACTCGTATTACGCGATACAAGCTACACAATTCAACGCGATGTCATCACAACTTTCCAAATAAGCCCAAAAGTGGTAAATACACACTTCATCCAAACCCTAAAATTTATGAAAATACAATATTACCACATGGATGTAAATTAAACAATACCAAAGGTTTCATTTTGATTTTTTTAATTATTAATAATTCGTGCGCATAATCTTTCGCTCTTGAAATCTATTCAGGATTAAAATCCAACATTCCTTGTGTAAAAGATATTTCTCAGTTTATTAGTGATAAGTCTTAAATGTCATTGTGACCACTAGCTATGGTCCACCCTCCCCATGATCCTTCATTTCTCGATGTTGACATGTATTCCATTAGTCACATATCATAAGTCGTTCCCACGCAGTCCACCACACTGCTTGCATTGTTTTTCCTTACCTCCATGCCATATCCGTTCGCCTAGCTATCAATCCTCCATCCTCGCATACCCAACTCAATCATCTACTACCTGTTCTTCATCCATGTTGCCTTCTTTTCACTATAGTTTGGAAGTTTTCCCGCCTAATGTGCTTCACCACCTAAGTTGCCACCTGTCAGTCATGTATCCCATCCCTTGTCTACTCTACCTTGGTCTCTTCGATTGTGTCTTTGTCAGTATTATGTCTCCACAGTCCTGTCACCTCACCTCGAATCCATAGCCCTATCATATTACCTTGAATTTGCTTTGTTAGCCTAGCCATTGACGTTGTCCATTGGTGACTTCTAGATTCGAATTTCTCTGCAACTATTGGGATGGCTAGGGTCAAAACAAAGTTGCTCAACAAAAATTTTAGGCAACTAAATCTTTATATATTTTGGCCAAAATTTCAAAAGTTGAAAACACCAAATTGTTGACAAACATCAGCGTGAAACACCAAGTTTTTGACAAACAGGTTGTAAACAAAAAAAAATGACAACTTTTTTGACAATAAAATTTTGCACAAAATTGTGACAACTTTTTCAAATTTTGATAACATTTTTGCAACAAATTATTGACAATTTTTGCTGCACAATTTGACGATAAATTCTTGATGATTTTTGTTGTGAAAATTATCAACGACTTTTAGCAACTTTTGTCGATGACTTTTTATGACAATTTTTGTGATGATTTTTAGCAAAATTAGTGACAACTTCCAACGACGACTATGTAATTGGTCGATGGTGGAATATCTCATGACCCCAACATGCTTTCGTCGATTAATCTCACCATCCTTCGTCAAATCACTTTTGTGCATGCATATCGAAATCAGTTCCAGGATATCGTCAATCACATCTCCGGTTAGATGAATCATTTCTCATAAGTTGCTTTGTCAGTGGATTAAAGGATGATATTAGGAAGGAGGTGGAAATATTCAATCCTCGCACCCTAATGCAAACCTTTGGATTAGCTTTATTAGCCGAAGACAAACTCAATGTTCAACATTGATTAGGAAAACCACCTATGGGGAAATCACAAACCACTTACACCACCCCTAAACCTAATCAAAATTTACCAATTAAACATCTTAGCTTTGAGGAGATGAAGGAACGATGAGTGAAAGACCTCTGTAATAATTGTGATGAGCAATTTGGATCCCACCATAAATGTGCTACACAAACATTGTATTTATTGAAGGTAGTTGATCTTGGTCAATCCATAAAGGGTGAAGATGAGGAATATGTGCAATAAATGACCGAAACACTTGATCACAGCCATGAAGATGAGGTCGATGTGCAAGAAGTGACCAAAGCACTTGATCACAACAATAAAGGCAATAAGGCATACATACAAGAAGTGACCAATGAAGGCCAAATGTACACTCTAAAAAGACTACCCACAATTTCCTCACAAATAGTGAGTTCTCACCACATGGCAAAACCTATCCAAAAACAAGGTAGAAAGGTGACTACACACTCATTTTCCCTTATCTCTCCCAGGGAACAACAAGAAGATACAGAAGCATTACCACCACTTTTGATGCATCATTCTAAAGTTTTTGAGGAACCCCAAGGGTTGCCCCCCACCATCATCACAATCCTACTATTCTTCTTGGAAACCCCCCACTAACGCTTTGACCTTCAAGATATCCCTACCTCCAAAAAAGTGACATTAAACTTGTGCAAATACTACTTGGAAAGCGCCTCATCAATTTCAACAACAATTTCCTTAGTCCCAGCTTTGAGGACAAAGCTTCTTCCGAGAGGGGTGGCATGTTAGGATATTTCATCCTAACATTAATAGTTAATATTATTAATTCATTAATTATTATATTATTAATTAATAATGTGAATAGTCACATCCTTTCATAATAACCTTTAGATAGATATAAAGTAGGGTAGATAGGGTTGTAGGAAAACATCCATGAAGAAGAATATAATTGTTTATTAAAACACATTGGAGGGACCCCCTTACTAGTGAAATCGTGATCCTTTTAAAACCATGATTCATTATTACTTCTGCAATTTCTAATATATATTTTCAATTATTTCATTGCAAATATTAAGTTAGGATCCAGGATCCTAACACTAAGGTTGCTTTCTCTGACTTTTTTTGTGTTTGAGTCTGCACCTTGAAAGGCTCCAATTTTTTTGGGTCCACTTGTAGCGGCTTCTTTTCAAGCCTAGTTAACACTGATATGCATTCATATTCCAAGGTATCTTGTGTTAGCATAATTTGGTTTGGATCCCACATCATGTTTACTTGACCCTTCTATGCTTTCTCAACCTTCCCTATAGTTGCTAATTGAGTCTAATGTTGATAGATCATGCATGTATCTACATTATATGGATTTAAGTGATGAGTGTCGTTCTTATCATCATTTAATTTTATGTTTGTCAAATCCAGGGTGGTGTCCAAGGCTATATACGAAAGAAGGTTCAAGCAGATTGAAGATCAGTTCATCTAGATAACAAGATTTATTGGTAAAATAGATGTTGTTGGGGGTTTTTTGAGGTCACTTTTAATCCTAATGTGCATGAATTGAAACTACTTAATTGTAGGAATTGAAAACTGCTTCTAAGACTTGAAATTGAAACCTAATTATAGTTGCAAGAAAGGAAATTACAGAAATGGAAATCTTGTTGAATTCAAACCTAGATTACATTTGCAGAATTGAAACAACTAAATTGAAAGAGTACTTGAAATGGAAACATTCATGCTAAATCAAATTTCAGTGTCCTACTACAGAAGGTTGTCAGATTTTTGCTACAGTAACTGACAAGAAATAAAGTTGTTGAAAACTTATCAAATTACTAAAAACATGGAAAATAGGGGAATTTCAAATCTATCCTATTTTTTAGTTGACCACACACATTCTACACAAATCACACTTGAAATCATAAACACATTACATCAACTTAAAAATAGAGGTTAGTCTAATTGACAACAATGAACAAGAATTAACAAGTATTATGGTAAAAGTGTTGCAGCAAGAATATCAAAAAACCTGTTATAATAGTCCTTCCTCCAGGTCTAAAAGTGGCCCTTGCTTTCTGATCCAAATAAAGGTAATAAAATATCCCCTAACTACTTAAAACACTCACTCAACTCATAGGAAAGAAACATGAGAAATTGTTGCACTTTATTGACTATCAACTCATATTACACTGCTACAGGAAAACACTTTTCAGTGCTTCACTTTGCTATTGGCTACGTTCACTATCAAATCCTATTACAATTCCTACTAGCTCAACCAATGAGGGAGTGTAGTTATTTATACTAGTTATTACAATATGCCTCATTTATATTTTCAACTGCATTATTGTTTGCTAGTGATTTATTACAAAAACTACAACAGACTTAGTCTAACTTAAGATAGGATTTGTTGCAGTAGTCATCCATTGGCTCTTTGGTGCATTCAAAATGGTGGGAATGAGTTGGAATGGGTTGGAAAAGGTCTATAACACCTATCTATATCTAAGCACCTTTCCCCGGACGAATTGGATGCAATCTTGCTCATTTGGGCTGAAACAAACTATCTCCCCTATCATTCCAGAGATCTTCGAAATATCCGCCAGTAGGAATATGATTTGCGCTCAACTGCAACCAAAATGGGTGATAAAGTTATTTTAAAGTGGATAGGACATATTCCCTATCCCTCATTAATCATTTCCAACCATTGCTGCTCATTTATGTTGACAAATTCTAGGCCATCCTTTATAGTGACAGGTGGCTGGAATTTGTATGGGTTGTTACCTACAGTTTCTAGTTTTCTTGCACAGTCTTGGGATTTTGGTGCTAAATATCCTTTCAAACCTTTTGTGAGGTGGGAAAAGTATTTAAACAACATTATGAAATGGTAAACAACAACATACATCACATTGCTAATTTAATTATGCATTCTATTCACTAAATAACCATACAAAAATAGTGCAATAGTGCAGAAAAATAGTCAGAACAAAGTATAATGCTTCTATGCAATTTAACCATGCAAACATTAGTACATAATGCATTTAAATCATCTAATTAACATAAAATATCATCACATAAGGTTTTTATGGTAGTTTTTATGAACCCAAAACATGATAAGAATGAGGTAATTTCTTGCCTCATCATTCCCCCCAACCTGACCTAATGCATGCCCTCATGCATTTTGTAGGGCTACAGAGGCACACAAATCTAGCTCCTTGTACCAGCTTCCCCAAAATAACACATCTCCAATGTAGTACCCTCTACTCTTTTGTAGCTATGTGAGCCAATTCTAGAATTGCTCATCTGGTTGAGGATCACTATCAAAATAATAGGGGATAGGAGTTATAATGGTAGGTAACTTGTACCTTAAACCTATCCATTGATGTTTGAGTACTAGGATGGTTTGTATTACTACCTCTACTCTCCTTCTTGACCATAGCAGGTTGGTAGGTGATATTGGTTCCCTTTTCTGAAGAGACATTGGTAATTCTACCCATCTAATTTTACAAGTTGATAAGGCATTTGTGAAGTTACCTGCACAAAAATTCTGGAAATAAGTCATACAATCCTTGAGATTGTTCAGATAAGTAAACCTAATTTTTGGTTTATTCATCATATTAAAATGTTGACTTGTGGAAATCTTGTGGTTTGGTTGGATATGCCTTAATAGAAGCTCAACTTTTAACTCAACCCCCTTATTCTACCTCTTCTCCTGGTCCTAGTATATCTGATTTTGTAGAGTGGATACAAAGGACCTAAGTTGTACATCCCCTATGAAAATATGAGGTAAGAATTCCACATCCTCTACCATGAAAAACTTGTGCAGGAATAATTCACATATCAAATTCTTTTGTTCTTTAGGGTTGTGTAGGTAAGCATCTAAGAATTCTTTAGTAGTGTTTAAATTGTAGGAAAGACTAGAGTGAATACACATTACCTACCACTGAAGGTATCTCTCCTTCAGAATCAGGCTGTATAATCTAGTCGACCTTCTGCATTGTACTAAATACTCTGCAACCTAACATAGATATTGTACTCTTTCTTACAATTTAGTAACCTTTGTAGCCTGTTCCTCAACCTATTTTTTAGTGGTTTTAGGGTTGCAATTTGGGCTTCTAAATCTTGATAATGCAACACCCATTTTGCAATGTCCTCATTATATTTCACCAATGGAACAGTTTGTGGTGGTCTCACTATTGGTGGGTTCTTTGGCAACAAATCAACTTGAATTCCTATTTCTATTATTTGAACTTTATACACAATTGATGGAAAAACTTGTTCAAGGGCTTGGTGTAGATTTGTACTTACTAGTGTTGTAGCCTCTTGAATGTTTGTGGCCTCCTTCTTTGGTGGTTTTTGCTCTCCTTGTTATTGTGGAATGTTGGATGGACATTTAGATGTTGATTTCCTGTCATTCAATTACAAGTCAACTGAGTTGGAGGATAGTCATTGGTGATGACTCAACATGTTTCATGGAAAATGGATGCAATTTTTTTGGTTGGTGTATCCTCGTTTGTCGAGGCACCTTGATCATATGGCTTAGAGATTGACAAGGAAACTGAGGCACACATTTTGCATTGAAATCTAGTTTGACATCACTTGGTTTAATGTAACCATGTGACCTTAGAAACTTGTGCCTTGACCTTGCGACTACTTTGGATGATGCGACATAAAAAACTAATTTTCTCATCACCTTACACGCATACGCCACGTGGAATTTCTAAATTTTAAATCCCACCATGTAGTTTGAATTTTAAATCTGCCAGGTCCTTGTTTCGAAGCTCTTTCTCGTTCTGAAGCCTTTGTATTTTTTACAATAGTTTCTCATTTTAGAGCTCTCATCATTTCGAAGCTCTATATTTTTCTACCATAAAATGAATAGAACAATGTTTTCGTTCTGAAGCTCTATGTCGTTTCGGAGCTCTATGGAATCCCTGTATAAATATGCAATCAAAATTATACCTGATTTCATGAGACTACAATTTTTCATCCATCTTTCTTTTTCTTCCCACCAGACCTACAATTTTTAGAACAATAGGGAATACTTCTTGCCCTTCCCTTGGAAAGGATGTATCTTTTGGGTTTTTCCAAACCTTATAGATGTATTTATGCTAACTACTGATTCTCATACACTACATACTAAATGCCTACTATGATCAAATGCAAGAAACACATACCTGGCTGATCTGAACAATTATCATACACTTTATAGATGGTTATTTTTGTTGATTATTAGCTGATTTTTCTACAACCAAAATAAAACATGTGCAGCTGGTGAGATTTATACAATGGCGAAACAGGAATGGGTAGGTCAATTCAAGGTAAACATGCCAAAAAATCGGTTTTCATGCAAGCCAATTCAGCAATGCCTCCGAGAAGGTTTTCACTTACTGAATTATTCATTTTTTTTTTTTTTCATCTCTTTTTTTTTTCATCTCTTTTTATTTTTTTTCATCTCTCTTTTCAATTTTTGCACTTCTTGGTTGTGCCCATGAAGGAATTTCACAATTTCCCTAAAATTGTGCCCATGAAGGAAGTTCACAACCAGGATTATTCTTCTTTTTGTTTTTCTTGTTTTTCTATTTTTTTTCTATTTTTTTTTTTAAACCCTCCATCATTCTTCTAAATTTTTTGAATCTGTGATGGAAGAGGGAATCTCTTCCATCATGCATATGTCCAATTTCTCAATTTGTTGCAAGAACTCTTCTTTGGTTAGTGGTGCATGGTATACCCAAAGGTGATGTCCATTTACCACTAACTTCCTTCATGAATCATCAATGGGAGAAAGATGAACTACCCCATTTTTGAACACTTCTTCAATCAGATAAGGTCCAAGCCACCTAGTTTGTAGCTTCCCAAGAAAATCCTCATAGCGAGAATCAAACAATAAAGCCCAATCCCCTTGCTAAATTTTTTGTTGTTGAATGTGATTGTCATTCCACAACTTTCACTACTCTTGAATCACCTCAGTTTGATGCAATGCATCCAATCGAAGTTCATCTAATATATTCAGCTATAGAATCCTATTCATCTATGCCTGTGACAAGTCAATACCAATTTCCAAAGTTGTACGAAGTGTTAGTAGCTCAAACTCAATAGGTAAAAGAGGTGTCTTACCATAAACCAGTTCATAAGGTGTGAAACCCATGGTGGATTTCCATGTAGTGTTGTAAGCCCAAACTACTTCAGGTAGTTTATCCAACCAATTTTTCCTATGGGAGGCTACTATTTTGGTCAGTATCCTTTCTAATTCCCTATTTGTCACTTCAACCTGACCATTTGCCTATGGGTGATAAGGTGATGATTTTCTATGTTTAATTTCATAGAGTTCAGTAAAAGCCTCAATGACTTTTGATGCAAATTGGGGCCCATGATCTGTAGTAATAGATCATGGAGCTCCAAATCTCTAAAAAATCTGAGTATATAGGAAATCAACAACCTTCTCTTCATGAGCATGTTTAAAAGCATGCACCTCTACCCATTTAGTCATGTAATCAGTGCACACCAAGATATGCACCTTTCCCTGAGATGGTGGGTCAATAGGTCCCACAAAATCTAGCCCCCACCTCTCAAATGGTTCTAAAACCACTTGAGGCTATAGTGGTATTTCATTTGTGTGGGTGGGTTTCCCCATCCTTTGACATGCATCACAATGTCTTATGTACTTTTTCACATCCTTGTGAAGATATGGCCAATAATATCCTGCACCTAGGATTTTTTGAACTATGCTTTTCACTGAATAATGTCCTCTTGATGGTTCATCATGGCAAGCATGGAGGATATCATACACCTCATCCTTTCGGATGCATCTACGTAAAACATGGTCAAGACTACATTTAAAGAGTAGACCTTTAATCCATTTGAAATATGAGCTCTGCTTTATTAACTATTTCTTTTGTTTAGGAGTGAAGTGAGGAGGAACTTTCCTTGTAACCAAATAATTAGCTATATCTACAAACCATGGTGATTGAATAGATATAGCAAATAGTTGTTCATCAGGAAAAGCATCCTCAACTAACTCCTCTTCCCTTATGTTTTGTAGCCTTGACAAAAAATCTGCTACTACATTAGCCTTCCCTGGTTTATTGACTATGGTGATGTCAAATTCCTACAATAATAGTAACCAATGGATAATCCTTGCACTAACCATGGGTTTATTCATCAAGTATTTAATGGTTGCATGGTCTGTATGAATGAATACTTGATACTCTATGATATAGTGTCTAAATTTATTAATAGCATACACTACTACCAAGAATTCCTTCTCAGTAGTGGTGTAGTTCTTTTCTGCTCCTATCATATTTTTTCTAATGTAATAGATGGCATAGTGCTCTCCATTTTCAATCTACCCTAATGTTGCTCCAATTGTAGTATTGGAAGCATCATTTTGGATATGAAATGGTAGCTCCCAATTAGGACCTCTTAACACAGGTGGGGTTGTCAGTTTTTCCTTCAAAGCCTCAAAAGACTCTTGGCACTTTGCAGTCCAGGTAAATTCAGAATCCTTAGTCAATAGTGCAAACATTGGATTGGCTATTGTACTAAAATTTGAAATAAACCTATGGTAAAAACCAATATGTCCCAAGAAACTCCTAACATCTGTTTGAGTCTTTGGAGGGGGAAGGTTCTTGATAATCTCAACCTTCTTGGGGTCAACCTTGATCCCATGAGAAGAGATGTGATGACCAAGAACAATCCCTTCCTTCATCATCATAAAGCATTTTTCAGGATTTAAGGATAAATGGTATGTTTCACAGCATGTTAAGACCTTATCAAGATGTTCTAGTGTATAATCAAAGGTTTCTCCACAAACTGTAAAATCATCCATGTATATTTCTACACTTTCATTGGTTAAATCAAAAAAAATTGCCAAAACAACTCGTTGAAAAGTTGTTGGAGCATTACATAAACCAAAGGGTAAAACCCTGTAAGCAAATGTTCCCCAAGGGTATGTAAAAGTAGTTTTCTCTTGGTCTTCAAGTGCAACCTAAATCTGGTTGTACCCGCTAAAACCATCAAGAAAATAGAAATATTTCTTTCCAGTGAGAGTATCTAACACTTGGTCTATAAATGGTAATGGGAAGTGGTCCTTGTGTGTGACTTTGTTTAATTCCCTGTAATCTACACACACTCTCAATTTCCCATTTTTATTTGGCACAATAACCAATGGAGAAACCCATCGACTATCAAAAATTGGATAAATGAACCCAACCTCTAAGAGTTTTTCAATTTCCTCTTTGACAATGTCTCTTAAGGTAGGATTCAATCTTCTTTGGGGTTGTCTCACAGGTTTAACATCTTCAGTATATATTCTGTGAGTGCATACATCAGGATGAATTCCTGATATATCCTTGTACTCCCAAGCAAAGGCATGGACATGTTTCTACAAAACAACAAATAGTTTTGCTTCTTCTTCAATAGTCAACCAACTATTAATATTCAAAACTTTCCCTGGCTGAATTTCAATCTGTTTTGTCCCTGGGAGGATAAAATTTACTCCTTCATACTTGCTCACTAAGGAGTTTAATGGATAGTGGTGTGGTTGAAGGGAGTGAAAGACTCTTGTCTCATTTTCAAGAGTAATTCTTGAAGGAATCAGATCTTGCATGGGACAGTGAAAAGAGGAGAGAAGATGATGATGCCATCCATGTGGTAATGTAAAAGAACTTTCCTGCAATGGAATGGATGATAGATTTTTAGAAGTTTGGTTCTCATCATTCCATAGCAGTCGATGAACAACAACTGGTTCATCTTCAAGTCCTTGCTCCTACAGAGCACTAATTAGGATGGTTTCATCTTCAAAAATCTCTCTTTCCTGTAAGTCAATCTCCTCTATGTGTTCCTTCACTACTAAGGTAGCTAGTGTGGAAATGGTCTCTTCCTGCTCCTCATCAGATTCAGGAAACCATAACTGACCTAAAAATTTGGTTGAAGGCTTGGCAGGAGGGTAAAGAGAAATCTTCTTGAGATCAATGCCATTTGAGATTGTCATTTCTCCTGATCTACAATCTATGAAGGTAGCTACAGTTGCAAGCCAAGGTCTTCCCAAAATGATGGGATAGCCATTGGCTGAATTTCTAGGTTGCAATACCAAAAAATCTATAGGGTATTCCCAAGAAGAGACTTCTATAGGGATATCTTCTATTATTCCTTCTGGTTTTGCAACTGACCTATCAACCATCTCTAAAATTGTAGATGTAGGATTCAGATTATTGAGCTACAATTTTTGCATTGTATCTTTTGTCATAACGTTAATTGCAGCACCAAGATCAATCAAGATGTTAGAGATTTGCATTGACCCAATAGTGATGGTGACAACTGGACTCCCTGGGTCACTATACTTTGGTGGGACAAGTTTCCTAGATAGCAGGTCAACCAACTTTCCCTCTACTTGCACAGTCTTAGGAAAAGACTTCTTCTTTCTACCTGGTTTCTTTATACATAACTCCTGAACTATTTTGTTGATCAAGGGTACATCCTTTATTGCTTGCAACAAAGGAAGTGATATGGTCAATATTTTAAGCTCTTTGACTAATTCTGGTTTAGGGGTATTTACAACATTGTTGAGCCTCTCAGGGTATGGTACTACCCCTGAGGAAGGTACATTATCTACATGCAATTTTTTTAGTTTTTCTTCTTCTTTTCCAGGGTTGATTTCAATTGTTCTGGATTAGAAAGTTCTTGTGTTCCACCAATTTCTTCAATGATGGGTGGAACAGGTTCAGGCAATGTTTTTCTTGAACGTAATTGGATATTACTATAGTCAAGAACATGAACTGCAACATTCTCTTCAGCTTCAACTACATAGACAGGGGTTGCCTATCTTGTATTATTTGGGTTTGCCATAGGTTGGGCTAGAAGTGGAGGTTGTTTCACCTATTGTGGTTGTGTTTGTTGTTGTTGGTGGGATCTTCCTTGAAAATTTTGATTAGGAGCAGGCAACAAGTTTTGAGTTTGACCTTGGTATCTTCGTTGCCCTTGATATGGTGGATATTGTTATCCCCAACTTTGTCCATAGGACTAGTTTTGCATCCAAGGTGGATTGACCTGATTCCATGATGAATTACTCCATCTAGATTGTGACCAATCTTGAGGAGATGTCCAAGGAGGGTAATTCCAAAATTGTTGGGGTGGTTCTGAATAACCCCATGGCATATTCCAAGGATTTTATCCCCAATTTATGGGAAAATGAGGGGCATTTTGATATTGTGAGAAGTTTCCCCCCTATTTTTACCCAATAAAATTGAGTTCTTCAGTTTGTGTTTCCAAAATATTTCTGAGTTGAGGCAGTAGATGGCATTTTTCAGTAAGGTGTTCCTTTGAACAGATGCTACAAATAGCTGAAATTGAAGTTTTTTTCAAGGGATAGTCTTGCAAAGCATGCTTATTCCTACATCTTGGGCAGTAAATTGCTAGGGGTTTTGTTGGTTTTGTTTTTGCATTCATCTCCCCTAAAGTTGTGTTTAGATGCACAAGAATGTCAGTTTTCATATTTGCAAATTCTTCCATTAGGTCTTTCATATCATTGCCATTAGTACTCCACTTTCTTCTTCTTTGCCTAGTGTGGGAGTAATTTCTGCATAAGTCCACAATTTCATCAATGTTAAGGGTATTTACATCCCCTTTTCCCATTAAGTCCAATACTTCCCTAGATTCATCTTGTAATCCTTTCAAAAATATAGCCTTACACATTTTTGGCTCTATAGGTCCACATATCCTTTGAATAAAAGTAAACCTATCAAGATAATCCTCTAAGGTCTCATCTTCTTCTTGTTTAATGTAGAATAATTCATCTTTTCTATTCCTCACCCGATAATACTCTTGGTATTTATCCAGGAATTCACTCTCCATTTGTTCCTAAGTTCGGATAGATTTCGGTTCTAGACTCATAAACCAGCGTAGGGCTGCATCTTTGAGTGTAGAAGGGAATACCTTAAGCTTTTGGTTGTCATTTATGTAATCATATGTTTGACATACAACCTTGAATTCAAACAAGAATTGATCAGGATCTTCAGATACCACCCCTTGAAGGTTGGAAGTACTAAAGGTGAGATTGTCTTCATAGGAGAATTTTGTGTAGGATTCAATCGAATGGGGTATTCGAAAGTCCTAGAAGGAGGAGGATTATCTGTTTGGTTGTGGACATTACTATCCCTATCTGGATTGCCTTGTTCTATCATGTTATCATCCCAACTCCTAGTATAGATTTGTCTATATTGTGAGATTGGGGGGGGAAAAAAAGGGGGGGGTGGAGAGTTAGTCCCTCTAAAATTTCTTGTTCAAGGGATCCTAAACTTCTTGATGATGAAGATGATGCTTCTTGTTTAAGTTTTTCAAGAATTTCAAACATAGGTGATTCACCTCTTAAGCGTGAAGATCACCTTCCTATGGTAGGAAAAGGGCTGGTTTTGATAAATCTTCCTTTTTCATCCCTTAACCTACTCATTCATGCTTATTTTCTAAATGGACTGAAATGCAATTTACCAAAAATTATTACTTATACCAGTCATTCATCCAGATTTCACTCTGAAGTTCACAACTTAGCACACTTAACAATTATTGGGCTGCTTTCTTCTTCTAACAACACCTATCCCTAAAAACGATGCCAAAAATGATGAGTGTCATTCTTATCATCATTTAATTTTATGTTTGTCAAATCCAGGGCGGTGTCCAAGGCTATATACGAAAGAAGGTTCAAGCATATTGAAGATCAGTTCATCCAGATAACAGGATTTATTGGTAAAACAGATGTTGTTGGGGGTTTGTTGAGGTCACTTTTAATCCTAATGTGCATGAATTGAAACTACTTAATTATAGGAATTGAAAACTACTTCTAAGACTTGAAATTGAAACCTAATTACAATTGCAAGAAAGGAAATTGCAGAAATGGAAATCTTGCTGAATTCAAACCTATATTACATTTGTAGAATTGAGATAACTAAATTGAAAGAGTACTTGAAATGGAAACATTCATGCTAAAGCAAATGTCAGTGTCCTACTGTAGAAGGTTGTCAGATTTCTATTGCAGTAACTAACAAGAAATAAAGTTGTTGAAAACTTGTCAAATTGCAGAAAATAGGGAAAATAGGGGAATTTCAAATCTATGCTATTTGTCAGTTGACCACACACATTCTACACAAATCACACTTGAAAGCATAAACACATTGCATCAACTTAAAAACAGAGGTTAGTCTAATTAACAATAATGAACAAGAATTAACAAGTATTCTGGTACAAGTGTTGTAGCAAGAATATCAGAAAACCTATTATAACAGTCCTTCCTCTAGGTCTGAAAGTGGCCCTTGCTTTCTGATCTAGAGAAAGGTAATAAAATATCCCCTAACTACTTAAAACACTCACTCAACTCACAGGAAAGAAACATGAGAAATTGTTGCACTTTATTGATTGTCAACTCATATTACACTACTATAGGAAAACACTTTTAGTGCTTCACTTTGCTATTGGCTACATTCACTATCAAATCCTATTACAATTCCTACTAGCTACCCACTCAACCAATGAGGGAGCTTAGTTATTTATACTAGTTATTACAATATGCCTCATTTATATTTTCAACTGCATTGTTGTTTGCTAGTGATTTATTACCAAAATTGCAATAGACTTAGTCTAACTTAAGATAGGATTTGTTGTAGTAGTCATCCATTGGTTCTTTGGTGCATTCAAAATGGTGGGAATGAGTTGGCATGGGTTGGAAATGGTCTATAACACTTGTCTCTATCTCCAAGCACCTTTTCCCAGATGAATTGGATGCAATCTTGCTCGTTTGGGCTGAAACAAAATATTTCCCTATCATTCCGGAGATCTTTGGAATATCTACCAGCAGGAATATGATTTGCGCTCAACTGCAACCAAAATGGGTGATAAAGTCTTTTAAAGTGGATAGGACATCTTCCCTATCCCTCATTAATCATTTCCAATCATTGCTTCTCGTTTATGTTGACAAATTCTAGGCCATCCTGTATAATGATAGGTGGCTGGAATTTGTATGGACTGTACCTGCAGTTTCCAGTTTTCTTGCACAGACTTTGGATTTTGGTGCTAAATTTCCTTTCAAACCATTTGTGAGGTGGGAAAAGTATTCAAACAACATGATGACATGGTAAACAACAACATACATCACATTGCTAATTTAATTATGCATTCTATTCACTAAATAACCATACAAAAATAGTGCAACAGTGCAAAAAAATAGTCAAAACAGAGTATAATGCTTCTATGCAATTTAACCATGCAAACATTAGTACATAATGCATTTAAATCATCTAATTAACATAAAATATCATCACATAAGGTTTTTATGGTAGTTTTTATGAACCCAAAATATGATAAGAATGAGGTAATTTTCTGGCCTCATCACCAATAACTCTCCTCAGATGAAGAAGTAGATGGCCCTTCCTCTTAATTATTGTACATAGTATTAGGTTTTTCAACAACATTACTTGCAAAGGCCCTCGATCTCTTGTGACACAAGGGAATATCCTAGGATGATACCCTTCAAATCTCCTCTCGACATCTCGTATTTTTATGGCAGTGACATCGTTGCTCAGATTCTTCACCATTGTTAGTCACTAGTATTTTTGGGGATTCTTGAGGTTCAAGAGCAAGCAATGTAAGAAGAGTCGGTACCAAAGGTAGAGGCAAAGCCTTAGGTGTAGGAATTAGGGCCAATGGAGGTGTGGATGTGGTCGGGAGTGCCATTTGCTATAGAGATTGAACAATTTATGGAAAATATGGTATTATGACCCTAGGGGGAGATATTCCCACAAAGATCAAAGTATTCTCAGCAGCTATTGTAGCTTGGTAGACTTGTGAAAGCTTCATCTCATTAAAAAAATAAATTTACAGGCCTAAATCTGGAGTAAAGGTGCAAAGGTAATAAATGTAAGCCAGAGGAAGAGACGATCTAATGTTCTATGGAATTCTTCTCCATGTTTTACTAAACCGGATATTGAAGTCTATTATGGCTTCCTGAGGGTTTCTTTGAATGACGGTGAAATTTGAAGATCTTGTAAGTCTAGAGGTCGAATGTTTTTCCATTTAGGACAAATTCATCTAGCCATGTTTTCTAAGTTGTAACTATTAGAAAATTCTTGATAATATATTTGCAAAGACAAAGGACTGTTTTTCCATTTAGGACAAATTCATCTAGCCATGTTTTCTAAGTTGTAACTATTAGAAAATTCTTGATAATATATTTGCAAAGACAAAGGACTCTCAGGAGGGGAAGACAAGGCAATAGACAGAGGTTGATTTTGTCTAGATCTAAAGGCTGGTAGCTCAAAAATTACAAAGGTCCTTCAAGCCTCTTAGTTTTTTATATTGTGATTATAATGTTTTTTAAGTAAAATGGCAATTGGTTCCTTAGTGATTAGTTCTACTTAGCGGAGTTGCTAGGTGATGAGATTTATTTGATCTTAGAGAACATAACTTCATCAGGTTTCTACTCAATCAAGATTTGGATCTAGCTTCTATTCTAGGGAGGTGAGATTTGTGTCCCACTAAGGATGCCAAAAACTCTTGGAATTCAATCTGCCTAATGTGGGAAATGTGTCCTTAGATCAAAGCCAAGATTAGATGACTTTGAATTGTTTCTTATTCAACATTTAGAGAAGGTCAATTCCTTGAAATGCTAAAGAAAAAAAGGGGTTGAAGACTAAAGATAGAGATGCAAGGGTTAGAGAAGGGGATAAGGGTTTAGAAGATTATTTAGAAGCAGTCAGTATCTAGCTAACAACAATGAAGTATTCCATAAAAAAAATTCACAATCAAATTTAAACAAAACCTTATAGACGAACTTATCGCATAAAGCATTACAAAGTATATAGACATTAAACTTAAACTCATGCTATGCATTTTAAACATTCCAAGAACTTTATAAAAGGTAATCCAAGTGACAATTCAAATTTATTATAATTCACCTAACAAAATTTACCATCCATAAAGCATAAATAGAAATGCACTAAGACACATAACTCACATTCTTGCTAAAATCTGCAATATTCTTTGTGATAGAGGCCAAACAACATTTGAAAATCTTAATTGCATAATTAAAATTACAGCATACAAAAAGCAAATTGCTAAAGATCTGACCCTCACCTAACAAAATTTATTATCCATAAAGCATAAATAGAAATGCACTAAGATACATAACTCTCATTCTTACTAAAATATGCAATATTCTTTGTGATAGAGGCCAAACAACATTTAAATATCTTGATTGCATAATTAAAATTACAACATGCAACAAGCAAATTGCTAAAGATCTGACCCGCAAACAGAGGTGATTTAGGCTATTTAGAGGTTTACAATGAATTTGTTAGCCCAATAATTACAATTTGTTATAGGCATGATAGGTACAGCTTGGATTTGACACTTTAGGAGCATGGATGTCATTTTTATACCTTGTCTTAATCAACTCAACTCAACTATTTTGATTTTGTTGTGATGATGTGGTTGGTCCAAATCTCTTCCATAAGCTTGTCAGCCATGTGTCCTTAGCAAGTCCAAGGATATTTGGTTATCATTTTCTGCCACTATGCCTAGTTGCATCGACTTGTCAAAGCTACCAACTTAGATTAACGGTTTTGCTTTGAGTGGCTAAGTGGTCGGGAAGTTTAGGCTTTTGATATGCATGATCTCTAATGAAAAGGACATGTCCAGGAGGTTTCTGCTTATTGTTAGCCATGTGTCCTTAGGTTTCTACTTAGGTTGGTCCAAATCTCTTCCATAAGCTTGTCAGCCATGTGTCCTTAGCAAGTCCAAGGATATTTGGTTATCATTTTTTGCCACTATGCCTAGTTGCATCGACTTGTCAAAGCTGCCAACTTAGATTAACGGTTTTGCTTTGAGTGGCTAAGTGGTCGGGAAGTTTAGGCTTTTGATATGCATGATCTCTGATGAAAAGGACATGTCTAGGAGGTTTCTACTTATTGTTAGGGTCTTCTGACTGTTGCAAAGGTGTTAAATATTAGATCGGGGTTTTAGAAAGCTTTGTTGAAATAATCTTTTGAAAACCTCGAGATTGTTTCATTTCGGGTTTTTTCTTTATTGGACTTTTTTGGAGGTTTGGGTGATGTCAGCACTTGAAAATCCTGGGCTCCTATTTTATTGGGTTGGGTTTTACTTCTCCATCCTTCCCTTTGTCTTTCGGAATCTTGTTTTCCCAGGTTAGACTTTTGAAGACTCTGGGTGATGCCATCTACTGAAAACCCCAAGATTGTTTTTGTTTGAGCTTCTTTTGTTCCAGGCTTTTGATGGGAAGCCAGACTTTTTAGGTTTTTACATGATGTCATCACTTGAAAATCCCGAGATTGCTTGGTTCTAGCCTCTTGGCTTCTTGGACTTTTTGAAGGTTCACGTGATGTGAGCGCTTGAAAAATCTAGGATGCTTTATTCTAGGCTTTTAGCTTTACCAAACCTTTTTTGACTTACCCAATTTTTATTTGGCTAGGTGCTTCTTGCTTTTCCATATTTTAGTGCAGTCCCAACCATTCCAAAAAAACTTAGCCACTTTAAAGTTTGCCCCCAGACTGATGTATTTGGAGATCCAGTAGCTTATACTTGCAAAAATTATAAGTTTGGCCACGTGTCCACGATCTTGCCTTAGCAAAATTAGAGTCTGAAATGGCTTGCAATGACTTATGTATGTGGCCAATTACATTGACCCACAACGCTTTTGATTAGCCTTCTAGAAATAGATAATTCTACCCCTAAAATTCTCTTTTTATTGTTCCTTTACTATTTTTTGTGTTCTGATTTTTTTATTTTCTATAAATTTTGCCTAAGACACCTATTTTGGAAAATCAAAGAATCTTTAGAATAGTTCAAATCTTTCATTTCAAAATGCAAATAGGCAAGAAATCTCTAGTCATATAGCTACATTGTAGGCTAACTTGTTTATTGCATCATTTCTTGTTTTCCTTGAAAAGAAAACCTCTCTTTAGTTTTAGCAAATCATTCAAAATGAAAAGGCATTCTAGGATAAAAACCTTGTTTGTTACATTTTTGTTTGATTGCATCTAGCTTACAAGTTTAGTGATCATCTTGCTCAAGTTTAGTCAATTTTATCTAAAGTGGATTGTTAGAGGAAAAAAACTTAGGTGTTTGTTGATCATTTCACAAAACACCTCTTGAACTTGAACATATACATAGCAACATAAACTTAAACATATAGGTAAAGCCTACTCGCGTGAAATCAACTTTCACGTCTCCTTTGGAAAGAGCCTTCGGCCAATCACCCTGTGCGAGCAAGGTTCCAAATCTATACTTGGTTGAAGTCTTATCCTCTTATCTCTTATTCAAAATGACAACCACTAGCTCAGGCATGCCTGGCTTGTAGAGATCCAAAGCTCAAATATTATATTAATGTGAGCAACAACTCTAGATTATGGATTTCTATTAGTAACTTGATTGAAGGAGAGGATCACAAACAAATTGTAGATTAACTTTAAAAGATGCGTCAACAATCCTATTGGCCAATTTTTACACGAAGAGGTCAATTGGTTTTGAATCTATCAGAAAATGATGGATACTCAATCAAATTGGGATATGAAGATTCAGAACAATCAAATTTTCCTACTCCCAAAGATTTTCTCGAAATAATGTGTGGTCACTACAGGCTCTCCTTGAGGCAATCAAATTGGGATATGAAGATTCAGAACAATCAAATTTTCCTACTCCCAAATATTTTCTCGAAATAATGTTTGGTCACTAAAGGCTCTCCTTAAAGCCTCAATATTCCTTTGGTTAGCAGTTCAAAGTAAGATTCTTATAGAAGAGAGTTTACAAAGAAGAGGATATCATGGACCTTTTAGATGTGCCTTGTCTGAGAAGGATTTAGAAACATCAAACTATTTGCTTCTTTCATTGTCCCTTTGCTCATACCATTTGGGGTTCCTTTTTAAAAAATATGAAAATATATTGGGTGGCTCCATAACATTGGAGTTGATAAAATGTTAGACTGATTGTTTCAAAGCTAAAACAATATGTATTGTGTGGAGGATTGATCCTGCCATTATTTGTTGTAATTTATATTTTGAAAGGAATAATAATTTTTTTAAAAATAAATCTCAAAATCATGTCCAAGTTTGGAACTGTATTATTATTGCCTTTTGCAAAATGTTTACAGACATGGTAGGGTGCTCATCATGGAAAATCTCAAATGCGGAAAAAGAGGTGGTAACAACCTGGTTACATGATTTGAACATACATGAAACAATCATCTCTAACAATGGCATTGATATAAAGTACCTTCTTCAGTCTAGGATAAAATGGAAATGTCTAGAGATTGGGATTATCAAAATTAATTTTCATGGTGCTGCTAAAAAAATCCAGAAAACACAGATGGAGTGGTATTTTCCAAAATCATTTTCATGTTGCTTCTAAAAAAATCCAAAAAAGGCAAATGAAGGTGGTTTTTTCCAAAATTATGAAGGCATATTTCTCCTCCCTCAAAATCATATGGCACTTCATCTAACTATGCAAAGGCTAAAATTGCAATTGAAAAAAGATGGAAATATATATACAAAGGCTAAGGCACTTCTTACAAAGATTAAAATTGCAATTGAAAAATGATAGAAATATATATGCAAAGGCTAGGGCACTTCTTACAAGAACTAAAATTGTAATTAAAAAAATGATGGAAATATATTTTAATTGAGGGGATTTACAAATTATCATTAATGCTGTCAACAAAAATGGATGTGGGGATTGGATAAAAAATATTATTCATGTTGATGTTCCTCTATTATTTGAAAGCAATCTCTTGGAAATGTGAATATATCTATATAAAATGAAATCGGGTAGCAGATAATTTAACTAATCATGTTGTTAATCTTAATCTTGGTGAAATTCAAATTTTAGAAGTCTCAACTGGCCAAGTGAAATTTTATATCTTAATAAGATTGATGTCAAAAGAGCTGATTGTAGAAACATAGCACTTCGAGAAAGATGAAAATATATTTACAGAAAAATAAATGAAAAATATCTTTGATAACAAGGTATGCTAGATATGCTTTAATTGACCTAAAAGCAAATATTATATTTTGATATTTTGATGGAAGTGACCCCAATAAAATCCACATATAACTTATTTAACCTGAGAAAAGAAGCCAGTATGTTTAACAAGAACATCATCTGCCATTTGCAAGCTTTTACATTTTGATAAAATATCTTTCAAAAATAAAACCAAACTAGAAAACACAAAATCCATACTCTTCATAAACATTGTTTCGCCAAAACAGTCCCAGGATATGGGAACCCCTACTTCCCAAACACAGACACAAACAAAGAATATTCTGATAAAAAATAGTCGGCATATTATGCCATGAATATAATTGTATATCTGAGGATGAAAATTTGCATCCAAAAAATAAATAAGGTTGTAAACAATAGAAACATATTCTCATTCTGTTAGGCCTTTACCACCTTCAGGTACATCTCTTTCCTGTACATAATGAAATTACAGACAAGTTTAATAATTACTCGATGCACTTCCATGGCCAGATAAACAAAATGGTAGGTAATGGGTTGTTACCACCAACCAAAACCAGGCCTTATTTTTATTGAATCCTTGAATAATGCCAACTTCGTGGATTCTAAGATGATTTTAGCATTGAAAGATCGCTTAAACAACAATAGATCCATCCTATAAGGGATAAGGATTCCCAGACACAAACCCAGATAACAGCAGTTTTATCCTCTCAGCCATCTTACCCAAATACATGTCAGCAAGGAAAGAATCAATGCCCAGAATAAATTTTCAAATTTCCTGTACAGCATACAATTGCCACTGAAATTCCACACCTTAATCATTACTCCACTGGCCAAGAGTAGCATAATGAAACAATCATATTATGAAGGCCAATCACACGCTGGAATGCCACGCTTTTGAAACCATGCTGGCATGTGAAATTTTTCATATAACAAAGGGCGCACATCATTCTGTGTAGCAAGATGCTTCAATAGCGGTAACAGTACCCGTAACAGCTGATTCAAACCCATTAAAATCACAAAACAAAATGCATTAAGACCAAACGGCATACATTAAGTTCAAAAAATATGAGAATTTTTTTTTTTTAATATTGTATGATGAGAAAATTGAATTACATAAACAATTTAATTACATCATTAAGCACGACAAAGCCAGATAGAAGAGAACAGACAACTAGACTTCAAATAAACAATACCTGTTGATCATCTGGGTGCGCTCCAGTAAACGGAACACATGGGATTCCATTCACAGGTTGCAGCAAAAAACTGAAAGGATTGTTGTCAATAATAACCGTCCGACGAAGATCACGTGCAAGAAGAGACAAGTCCTTCACATGGTCTCGGTATTTTCTGTTTCAGTCAATAAATGATGCGGATAAATAATCGACTAGAGGCTATGACTTGTTCTAATTCCATGGTGTTTCACATAATATCCGCACAGAATTTTAGGAAAAACAACCGTCGTCTGTAGTAAAATCCTTGTTGAAATTTGATAATTTTTTACGAAAACCTTAACTTTAAGGCCCACTCAACCATGTGAAAAATATGACAATGCTAAAGGAGAAAAATAAGTCCCACAACATTAGAAAAATAACCTTTATGTAGTTGGCTGTAAGGATGCCATAACCATAACCAAAGAAGTAACCTTGGAGAGGAAGGCAGATAAATAAGTTAACTAGTAGCAGTTGCATTCAAGAGTGAAACCCAAAAGGAGTGAGGAGAGATTCTTATTGCTCATACTTCTAGTCAAGTTTACAATGGGTGAACTTCAGTGCCATCCAATGGTAATAACTAATAAGTGATGAGATTTTTTTTATGATCTTTATTCTTAATCATCTCCTCCCTTGTAATTATCTCAGTTGATAACTAAAGTGTTAGTTTGCATAGCCAGTTCATCTCAGTTACTAGTCTGAGTCTTAATTTGCATGTCTCGTTCATCTCAGTTGAACTGAATAAGGTGTCCATGCACATATTTAGATTAATAACTCTATGTAAATTAGACTAATTGAGGTGTCTATGCATGCCTAGTTCAAGGGCAGTTTGCAACCCTTCAACCTCATCTTTGTAAATCTATTTATACCTCACTAATAAAGAGTGTACATCATCAATTTTGGCAGCTATCTTCTCTCATTTGCTCCTTAGTCTTGTTTTCTACAATTTGCTTAGCGCATTCTGCTGTTATAATTTTACTAAAGGTTTATATTCTTTGGTATCAGAGCCTCATTGAGGTCTCCATTTATATCTTTGCTAGCTTGGGATCCATCCTTACTGAGTATTCATTTTGCTCAGCTTCAAGTTGAGATTGCTTGTGGCACCTTGCCCCCTTTGCCCTACTGTCAGCTTCCTTTGCTGTTTCTCTGTATGCTACCCCAAGCTGCTGTTTTTCCCCCTGAAAACCAGCATTCTTGTTTTTGCTAGTCTTCTTTCCTGAAATAAAAATTTAAAAATAATAATAATAATAATCTGCATGTAGGTCCAAGGTCCAAACCCCTCTCAGTATGAGGGGACCGGGACCCCTCATAAAAAACTGTGTGAACTCATTGAAAAAAAAAAAAATCTGCATGCATTCTGATGTGTCAGTTTGAACAACTGTTCAGTTTGCTGTTCTAGATTTGGCACCTACAGCAGTCACATTGTTTCCTTGCCGCTCAATGTAGTTCAGCTAAGTAGAATACATTTTCTTCCCTCTGTCCTGGAAATTACTGTTTTTAAGGAGTCTGTTTTTCCTGCCATTTGTTGTAGTACATTTTCTTCCCTTTCTTATTATTTTAATTGTTTGTGTGTGTGAGAGAGAGACTTGTGATGGCCAGTACAGGCAGCTCTACAACAATCTCTGACTTGGTTTAGTTTCTGACCTGAGAACTGAATGATCAACGGCAGCAACAGAATGAGCTTCAGCTGAAACCCAAGGATCAAATGGCAAGTATGATCCAGCTTCTCATGGGGCCAAAATTTGCTAGTTCAACCTCTTCAGTCATCCCAATTGCCCAACCTGCATTCAAGTTGGACACCAAGATATCCATTCCTCATTTCAATGGCACAATCAAAAGGGATAAAATGGATGCTTGGATTTGTAGTTTGGAGGCATATTTCAAGATGCAACCAATGCTCATGAAGACACAAAAGATCATGATAGTTTAGGTCCATATGGCCAATAAACCCCTCACTTGATGCCAATGCCACATCAAGCTTCTGCAATCAACAAAGCAGAGCCATAAATTAATGTGGAAAGAATTCAAAACAATTCTTCGGGCAAAGCTTTTATCCTCTTGAATATGCAGAGGAGATATTGGTGGTGCTTCATCTTCATCATTATTCTAGCCAATTAGTCAAGCAGTAAAACAAGAAGTTTTATCAATTCTTCATCAAGTTGGATATTGTTGAACCTCACAACGTCCTTCACTTCAAATTTGCCTTTAGATTGTTTTCTCATCTCTGAAAGGAGATATTTCCATGACTTCTTTAAAGCATGCTTACCAACTTGCTCTAAAGGTGGAAGCTAGGCAGCAAAAGAACACCAATGATTCTTTTGTCTCTCATCAAAAGAGCACTTCTACCCTAGCCAATTCCTCAAACCCTGCCGCCCTATCCAAGAATAGGAGTCCTCCTCAAAGTGGCTCCGATAAGGGTTTGACAATGGGAAGAAGTATTTTTGTGCTTATATAAGCATATTGAACATTCTACAGAAGAATGCCATGTCTTCAATCAAATGCTGAGGCCCTCCTAGCTAAGCCACACCATGATGATTTCACGATTGAGGTAACCAATCCCAACATTTCAAACCCTAAACTTGTTCTGATGGTCAATAATTATAATGCAAAAAATAAGGAAGCTTTGTTCTCTCAAAATTATCGAATCAAGGACAGATTAGTGGAGCTGATCCTTGATAATACTATATAGCATTCTAAAGAAGCTGATCTCACAAAAAATGGTGAATGACCTTCATTTGCCAAATACAAAGCATCCATGCCCATACCCATTGGGATGGGACAAGAAGAAGGGCAGCCCATTCTTGGCATTCACCAGTGTCCTCTGACATTTGCCACTGCGCCATCTAGGACACAATGATATGCAATGTCACTACAATGGATTGTTGCAGTTTGTCACTTGAAGCACCGTATCAATATAATCGTAAGGCTATTTTTAATGGTTTTCACAAGACATACCTGTTGCAAGAGGATAGAAACGGGTATAAATTCATTTCTTCTATTAATCCTTCGCTTTCTAGTAGACCTGCAATGAAACAATTCAATTTGCACAAATTCTTACTCTTTGTATCATTCAAGAAGATGCTTGTTGCATGCTTGATCCCCCTGACCTACAACAGTCATTCATATTATATGCTTCTCAATATGCCATTGATGTAGTTCTTAAGCAAGCAGCACACCCAGTCTATGATGGCTATCAAACCTTGGCCCCTAACCCAACAGCTTTTACAACTCCACATTCATCCCACAAGAGCATGACAAAGCTTCTTCCTTTGAACAGTATTTAGCAAAGCTTCATCCCAAAGATCACGATATTCTTCAACGTCCACAAACCACATTCAAGGCACTTAGTGACAGACTTCAAGAACCTAACGTTTTCCAAGTTGGTGACCATGTTTGGCTTCATTTGGACAAGCCCAAGTCTCACAGTCATGTCTCACTTGGAAGAGGTGGTTTTAGTCACTCATCCTGAAGATCTGACTCCAGATATTCAGCAACCCTTGGTGAATGATACTTTGCTCAATGTTTGGACTTGTACAAGCCTCAAGAAGAAAGAACCCCTACTTACTTGGTGGGCTACAATTGTAGGCCAAGTGGTTCCCAATGTCAGCTCTTGCAACAATGTTTCCTCATTTATTGTAGAAATTGGGGCCAACTGCCACAAAGCAGGGAGGAAATGATGAGATTTATAATTGTCTCTGTTCTTAATCATATCTTTTTCTTCCTTGTAATTATCTTAGTTGGTAGCTTGAGTCTTAGTTTGCATGTCCAATTCATCTCAGTTACTAGCTAGTGTTAGTTTGCAAGTCTAGGTCATCTCAGTTGGGCTGAATAAGGTTGTTTGCTATGGCTTCCCTTTCCCCTAGTCACATCTTATTATCCACCCCATCCACAAATCTAGGGATTATTCAGGTCTGAATAACCACAGAAATATCAAGATTGGGGACATCTTTGGTAAGCTTTATGCAACAGCCTTGGATATGAAACTCTCCGAACTACTAGATCAAGGCAAGCTTAGGGCGAGAGGGTAGGCTGGTTTCAAAAGTGATCATCAACCTATTGAGGCTGCTCATCAACAGTCTTCTAAAGTATTTTGTTGTTTTGTGGACTTTAGAAAGGCCTTTGACACTGTTCTCAGACATCTTTTATTTCAAAGACTACATGACATTGGCATCTCAGAACTCTTTACCACTGCCATCAAGAGACTATACGAAGTGGTTGTTGGTATTTTACAGAATGCTTTGGTTTCTCACCGGATGTCTAGAGCACCATTGGTATCAAACAAGGATGCCCTCTTTCTACTTCACTCTTTGGGATCTCCAATAATGAGCTAGACTAATTTATTCTTCATGTCTTGATAGGTATATTGTTTTTTGTAGATGATGTACTTCTTGCTCGTACTCCTAAGAGCCTACAAAGATTGTTGGATGATCTTGTTCGCTTCCTTGACTTAAAACAGCTAGCAATCCATAACAAATCGCTCGCTAGCCTGCAAAGGGGTAAAAATAAAAGCGCAAATCCCGAGAATCATTAGAAAGTGACATTTTGGCACGTAGAAGCCTTTTAGAGGCATGTAACATTTGGAGTTGCATCATTTTGTTAGATATGCCCCCAAATTTTTACTTTTACTAGGAGTAATAGTTTCTCACCCTAGATAACTCAAGGGTAAACTCCTATTATAAATAAGATTCATGGGCTCCATTATAAACATCTTTTGGCCATGATAATTCGGAGCTACACTCTATGAAACCCAATTGTGCTTTGTAACTCGTGAAATTGGAAGGAAATTGACAAGTCTTTTGCTTTCCATCAATGGCACTGCCCTCCTAGATCACAATTGATGAGCAAGGTGCAACCAAAGTATTGTCATTGTTGTCAACACAGTCAGGTTGATCAGTTGATGCAATGGACAGGAGTTCATTGATGAGCAAGGTGCAGCCAAAGTATAATGGACAGGAGTGCAGAGGTCATTAGATAGATCGGTTGATGAAGTGAACAAGAGTTCAGAGCAGTCAGAGCATGTACAGTGAATTTCCAAGAAGAACGTAGTGGCCCATATGCAAAAGCTCAAAGAAAAAGACAAGTAAGAAAAGTGTCGCGATATCGCGACATGTTGAGCAAGCATGAGAAACTGTCGCGATATCGCGACATGTTGAGAAGAAAGAAGGCAGAAAGAAAAACTGTCGCGATTTCGCGACATATCGGAGGAGAGAGAAAATGCTGGCAAAACTATCGCGATTTCGCGACATATCGGAGGAGAGAGAAAATGCTGGGAAAACTGTCACGATTTCGCGACATGTTCGGAGAGAGAGAAAGCGCAAGGAAAATTGTCGCGATTTCGCGACATGTTGGACGAGAAAGAAAGCGCAAGGAAAACTGTCGCGATTTCGCGACATGTTGGACGAGAGAGAAAGCGCAAGGAAAACTGTCGTGATTTCGCGACATGTTGGAAGAGAGAGAAAGCGCAAGGAAAACTGTCGCGATTTCGCGAAATGTTGGACGAGAAAGAAAGCGCAAGCAAAACTGTCGCGATTTCGCGACATGTTGGAAGAGAGAGAAGGCACAAGCAAAGAAAACTGTCGCGATTTCGCGACATCTTCGGAGAGAAGGCACAAGCAAAGAAAACTGTCGCGATTTCGCGACACCTTCGGAGAGAAGGCGCAAGCAAAGAAAACTGTCGCGATTTCGCGACACCTTCGGAGAGAAGGCGCAAGCAAAGAAAACTGTCGCGATTTCGCGACATGTTCGGAGAGAAGGCGCAAGCAAAGAAAACTGTCGCGATTTCGCGACATGTTCGGAGAGAAGGCGCAAGCAAAGAAAACTGTCGCGATTTCGCGACATGTTCGGAGAGAAGGCGCAAGCAAAGAAAACTGTAGCGATTTCGCGACAATTTGAGAGGATGATGGTACGGACGAAAATGTGTCACGATTTCGCGACAGGTTCAAGAGAAAGAGCTCGCAAAGAAAAGTGTCGCAATTTCGCGACAATTTGCAAGAGAGATAGTACAGACGAAAATGTGTCGCGATTTCGCGACATGTTTGAGAGGAGGAGCTCGCAAAGAAAAGTGTCGCGATTTCGCGACAATCTGCAAGAGAGGCAGTACGGACGAAAATGTGTCGCGATTTCGCGACATTTTTGAGAGAAGCAGCTCGCAAAAAAAAGTGTCGCGATTTCGCGACGATCTGCAAGAGAGGCAGTACAGACGAAAATGTGTCGCGATTTCGCGACATGTTTGAGAGAAAGAGCTTGCAAGGAAAAGTGTCGCGATTTCGCGACAATTTGCAAGAAGAAGAGCTAAGGAGAAAAGATGTCGCGATATCGCGACATGTCGCATTTTCGCGACTAAGAGAGGAGAGAGAATGTACGAAGATAGAAATGTCGCGATATCGCGACAACAGCAGAGAGGAAGACTCCGAAGGATGAAGTGTCGCGATTTCGCGACAGAAGCAAAACGAAAGAGCATGGAAGCAGAAGCGTCGCGATTTCGCGACAAATTCAAGGAGGAAGAGCTCAAAGGCGAAAGCGTCGCGATTTCGCGACATGTTCCGTTTTCGCGGGCGTAAGGCAGAGAAAAGCACAAGGCAGCGAAAGTGTCGCGATTTCGCGACATGTTCCGTTTTCGCTGGTGCATGCAAAGAAGAGTGTACAACAGCGAAAAGTGTCACGATTTCGCGACATGTCATGTTTTCGCTGGTGCATGCAGAGAAGAGTGTACGGCAGCGAAAAGTGTCGCGATTTCGCGACATGTCATGTTTTCGCCAGTGCAAGCAGAGAAGAATGCAAGGAAGCGAAAAGTGTCGCGATATCGCGACATGTCATGTTTTCGCGGTCAAACGCCAAGGAAAAGTCAAAGGGGCAGAAATGTCGCGATATCGCGACATGTTGTTTCTGCGTGACTTAGAGCTAAAAGGAGAACCCAACCGAAGTAAAGTTAACTGAAGGAAAACGACAGTTACAAATGCATTTGCAGAGGAAATACATGCAACCAAAATTAGAAGAGTTAACTGAAGTCAATACAACGATTACAGTGAGCATTACGAGATAGATATCATGCGAGTTAAATAAGAATAGTAAATCAAGTAATTACGGCGATTACGATGACGATGAAACGAAGTCATTACTGCAGTTACAGGAGCCGTTACAAAGAAATATCATGCAGCAGTGGTTACTGAAAGTCATCAGACGAAGACCACGAGTTGGACAGAGAAACGTCTCGAAGCCCAAACAAAGAACCGTTCTATTAATAAGATTGCATGTGAGAATAAAGAAGCCGTTACTATTAATAGGCTGCATGCACGAATATGAAAGTAAAGAATAGAAACAGAACACTGTTATAAAAGGAGATTTGCGTGAAGTAGGAAGGTTGAGCTCCGTGCGAGAAGAGAGAGCAGTGTGTTGTTGTATAGAGGGATAGTGTTGTGGGCTGTTACAAAGCTGGAAGAATGTTGTAAGAAGTACAGAGTTGTGAGAGTTGCAAGAGTAAGCTATAAGAAAGGGCTGTAAGTGTGCGATAAGTAGAGCCGTAAAAGAGTGTATGCTTCCATGAGATTGATTTGAGTTAAGATAGACCAGGTGAGGGTCTTGTAACACAGAAGGCATTTTTATGTCAATCAAGATTTAAAATAGACGTCCAAGTTGGTGCTTGGAATCAGGGGTTGGTGCTCCTTTCTGTTGGTGCAAATAAATCAGGGGTTGGTGCTCCTTCCAGTGGATGTTGGTAAACTGATTGTGAAGTTGGTGCTTTGCAAAGGCTGGATTTGGATGGGAGTCCAAGCAGTCTATTTTTGAGGAGTAGCCAAAACTGGTGAACCTCGTTAAATCTTGTGTTATGTGTTGCTATCTTGTTACACTTACTGCATCTGGTTTGAAGCATTCATTAGTTCTGAATTAAGAGATGAAGATTTAAGTTTTTAATTAGCTGCACTGATTCACCCCCCTCCTCTCAGTGCCATTGTAAGACTAACAACAATATGTGCAATGATTGAGGCACAGCCCTTTTGCCCATCTTGTCATTTGCCTTACCATTCCATATTAATCGAATGTGAACATTGTTGTTATTTGGATGCTCATTTGTTGATTGAGCACACACTCCCCTTGCTATGGTTATAGTTGTATTTACTTTAATCTCTTGCACCCTAAACTTCACAATTTACTTTTCATACATTTTAATTTATGCATTTATTTTCCGCATTTTAATTTCATGCAATTAGTTTAGTTGAGATTAGAAATTAGCAAGGATAGTGGGGTGTCGGCGTAAATCCAAAGGTTGGAAGAGGCCACAAACCCTCCATCCAATAATGTTGAAAGGCTGGAATTAGGGCGCATTATTGATCAAAATTATTTCCCAATTCAACAGATACTCAGCTCATAAAAACAAAAAGAAACATCACTTGATAAGTATATGAGACAATGATTTTGAACATTCTATAATTGTATTAATAAATAGATATAATGTACATGCAGTGTGAAAATTCACATACAAAGATTCAACTATTTGATGACTAGCCTAATTTCATTCTTTAAAAAAAAATACATTTATTTACCCTCCTAGTAGTTATCAATGACAATAAGCTTAGACTTGCAACTCAGATCTAACGATCCTCTAGTCCAACCCACTGGATTTGACATTTGTAGTCTCCCCATTTTAACAAACATCAATGCATGTCATGGCAAAGCAATCTCAATCCAACATCTTTTTTTCAACCCACTGGATTTGACATTTGTAGTCTCCCCATTTTAAAAAACATCAAAGCATGTCATGGCAAAGCAATCTCAATCCAACATCCATTTTTCAGCCAAAACATTTTTATATAGTCAAAATTTTACAGGACATCATGGGCATTCTCATCACATAGACAACAGGACAAAAGACCACTGCAAACTTCTTGTATTTGGTAGTATACTATGGTTTATAGAAACTCTCATAACTTGGATCTCTAATAGCATGCCAGGAAGAACCGTTGTGATTCCATCCCTCATTATAATCCGTTTGTTTACTTCCTCCTCCAATCTACTTCTAACTAGTTAAATATGGGAACGAGCTGATAGTTTTTCTATCGTGTCTCCCCGCCGGTGGCATGTGTGCTAAAATTCAGTCCCATCAGCAAAATGAAGCATCATGAAAGTTCCTTCCTGCGACAGCTTGATGCACTCTGTCCTGGTGCACCCAAACCGGTTGACTCTAATTCAAATTTGGGTCCACCAATGGACTGTGGTGCAGCCATATCCTCTACTACCATAGTTGTTGGGTTCATGAAATCCACCAGGTGTACACACCTGTCCTGCATCTCCATTGAATAGTTGGGTGTTTGGGTACTGTACCCAAAATTTCTGATTTAAATTTAACATCTTGATGTGCAGTGTTTGTTGTTATTTCTAAATCTTTATAGATAACAGGAATGACAAGTCCATAATCTTGAGATGTTCAAGTTATTGATATATATATATATAAATAATTTTAAATTTTACTATATATTTAATTATTTTAATATCTGGTACAATTTGTTGTACCCTATGCCCATTCACCCAAATTTGTAAAGTACTGCACACAGTACACACACCTGCATCCACGACCCCAAACCCTGGCAACCTTGACTAGCATCTTATATACACAACTCTGTCCTTAATGGTCACAGCCTACAGGTCAACAAAGACCCTGTTGCAACTCCTCCCATTAAAGTTTCTCTTTTTATAATGCCTCCTTTGCCTCCTATAAGGCTTTTAGGCCTCTCTTAATTTGAATCTTATATCCCTCTATTCTATTCAATCATTTCTCTTGGGTGCTCCAGATAGGAGGTTCAAGGTTCGAATCTGAAGGGGGTAGAACATGTAGGTCCTGGAGGCAGATAGCATGACACGAGTGCCTCCCTCCTGACATACATAGTAGACCGGGGGAGCAGAGGATGGTCTGATATGCACAATGCTCGTGGACCTTAAAAGTAATCTTATCAAGGAAATAACTACAGCAGCAAATCAAGCAAGCTCCTTTGAGATCTAGTCCAACAGATTCAACTCATCAAACTTGCTGAGGTTCATTTGAAGTTTGTTGCAGGTCACGGTCCTTAAGTCTTGAAGCATCTCCTTCACCGCCAGCTTGCACTTCCCCTTCAACTTCTCTACATCCTTTAGGACCTGGTCCTGATTTTTAAATGTTTCCATACAAGAGCAAATCTAACCTATTATATGGTTAATGTGCTCAACATGTTTTGACTAGTACAAACAGTAATACCAATCAGCCTTATATTGCTTTTATCTCGCTTGGGCTGCAATGCATTAAGGGAATAAAAGTCTAAGTAATATATCAAAGAAATCAATTGAAGATGGCCCATTTGAAGCTTATGCTTTGTCTAGTCTCCCCGGGCCCCTTTAGTTCTATTTCTACTTCTATGACAACGTTTGGCTAGATTCTTTCTCCACGGACCTAATTGGATACCTAGTAGCCCAATAAAAGCTTTTCTATCTGTATTTTAAAGCTCTCCGCTCGGCTCAGAAAGCTTAATCCTGTTGGGCTCAAGGACATCAGATAATCTTGCCAAGTACTCAAGAATGGAAAGAGGATGGAATGTTGAACTAAAAACTACGTAAAATTATAAATTATATGATTATGAACTAGGTCTATTTTACTAAAAACAGATATTTTTAAGGGCTTTACAATAACCTAGACAATTATCTATCTTATCTAGTTTACTGTTTCTTTTCATCTTATTATCATTGTTTTCTTTAAACAAATTCATAAGTGCTGTCCTACATGCCAGCAAAGAGAGGAAAATGAGTGGAAATAGATACAGATAGAGAGAAGATATTATGCGTAGCTCATAAAACCACATGATATTAAATGAATCTTTATACGAGAGGAACCTAGCAGGATGCTTGCTACCAATACCTGGCACACCATTGCTCACCACAATACAAAATATTAAATTATATTTAAATTTTTTTTTTTTTAAATGCATCAAATGGCATTAGCTCAACCAGTTAAATTCTTCAATTTTCATGGAGGGAACCCAGGTTCTAATATTGCCAAAAACTACATGTAGATGTTGTAATACCACTATGTGGTCATGATGTAATACATGTAGAACCCGTTTCAATCCCATATTACCAATTAAAATGTATAGATAGATAGATAGATAAAATGCACGGAGTAATATTCTCAATTCCATTGTTGTCTCTGTTTCACATAAACGTTTATATGCATGCATTCATTAGTGTGTTTGTTAATCAGTCAGCAGTTAGTTTTAGACAGCTAAAAGGTAAGACCTTTTTTAGTGTTTAAAAAATGGTTAGTTAAAAAAGCATTTAAAGATGGACAAAATATCAAAAACAATAGCATTTGGCTACTATGCTTCACAATCACCTTTTGGCTGGCAGAGCTTACTCTTTGGAAAATCTCTTCATGCATACTCTGAAAGTGACTGATATGTCCCCTTCAGTTGTTGATGATGACTCCATGTACGGTAATATTTTCGAATGTAAGAATCATAAGAGGTGATAAAGAATCTTTGCAAACAACTTCAAGCAGGTATTTGATGCTGTCTTGCCTCCTCGATTTTTCCAGATATTCAACATGTGTTTTGCAGTTCTCCTGATACTATATGGTGGACTCCATAAACTTCAGTTCTGGAACTTGTATCCTTCTTAAGCAGGCTATAACAATTACAATAATAATTACACACCTTGCTTTCAGTTTCACATAACTTCGTTCTCAGATTCCACGGATTTGATTTTGGTATCAATTCGTCCTCGCACCATAGTCTTAGCAATATTATAATTTTCATTAGTCTAAATGTCCTCTGAGCTTTTAAATTATATTTCTTTGTTGCAAAACTGCTTCGAAAGACACTGCAATTTTTTGCCTCCTTATTTCCACAATGGTTTTCAATTTTTTGCAAGTGTCTTTCTTATTGTCATTATTTCCCGTCACAATGATTATTCCACATTTATTGGTTTTGTCTCATGTTTTGTAATACATGCAAATACCACTCATGCTAACCCAAGTTATATAAGCAGGGATTCATCTATCTGGGTACACAAAGGTCATTACATGACATGACCAATAATGCTCGAGTACAAAGCAAAGTAATTTTTTTTATTTGTAGCTTTTACATCAGTATATTAGGTAAAAATAAGAAAGAAATCATATTGATGTGAACAAATGGGCAAAGTAGGTGAATAGCACTCGGAAAGTACACAATAAAGACCATCTGACAGATGTTGGTGAGCTTGCTCAAAGTATGTGAGTTGAGCAATTAGCACATGTAGCCCTGCGCAATGCTTAAGGTTAGCTATGCTAGCATCCTTCTTACAAAATTGATCTCAAATTCCAACCAGCTGGTCTCCAATTTCTAAGCCCAATTCTCCAGCTCCAAAACCCATTTAGTGAATAACCTATACAGATTCTTCAGCATCAGTACCTTTGGAAGCAAGGCAGTCTGCAGGCATCAAGGAAACAAGAGATCTCCATCAGACCTCGATACCCAACTATCAAAGAGCAATGCCCACCTTGGGTTTGAGTGGACTTAAAGTTTTAAACCACATAAGGCTCTGAAAAAGTTACAATAAGAGGTCCGAGAGATACTGGTTCTCTACAGCCATGATCCTGGCAGGGTGTCTTCAAGAAAGCTTGCAAAAAGGGCAATCCTCAAGTGCAGTCCCTAGCCATGTTGCTTTAGCACCCAAGATCCTCAATAATTCAGATGGGTATCTAGCAGTTCAGTGATTGAGCATCCTCAGATTAATAGATTTCTGAGACAATTGGCTCATGTGCCCATGCATATGACTTCGCAGACACATATAATGGGGTCATTTTCTAAAATTAAAAGGATGCTTTTACATTAGTATATTCAATAAAAAAAAGAGTGGTGGTGTAGATGTACATCCCATGATTAAGAGTAAGAGGTGGTACATTCAAAAGTATTGGACAAACATGTAATCATGCAAATGCATTTGTTAAAAAAAACAGAATCCATAAGGTGGCTTTGTACAACTCTAGTCAAATTCAATGAAGAGGAAAATTTATGGACGTCTGCAATTAGGTATGGAATGTCAGAGGAAATTTCTCATGATGTATCCACACCTAAACAAAAAAATGTAATTTTAAACTCGAGAAACAAAAAAAACCATGAGCAAGATTACAAACACTATTTCGGAAATGAAAAACGTTAAATTTGAAATCAACTATGACATATGTCAAAGGAAAAATGGTCTAGAAAACTGTATCAAAATATTATTCACTGGTAACCCAATGGATTTGGGTCAAGCAGTGGGGAGCGAGCAGTTTTCACACCATAAGCCAAGGTTCCAATCCCACTGATGAACATTAACATTTAGCCCATGTGTTTAAAGTCCAATTGGTGATAATCTTTGGCACACAAAGAACCCACCAAGGTTCAAGTCTATTGTGATAATATAATTTGTTATAATATCACTATGTTGTTTGTTTAAAAAAAAATATGATAATGCAGTCATGATGTAACTGCGATGGGGCCTGTTGCAATCCCATATAAATAAATAATAATAATAATAATAATAAATGGTAAATGTCAAGCTCAGATCCATGCAAGCAAGAAGATAACATACCTAAGAAGGTTTATAGTTAAGGGATATACTCCATTAGCATATGACAAGCTCCTTTCAAGTTGAGAAATGACCTAGATAAATATCTAAGAAATGTAGTCCACTCCAATGTGAAAGCAAAATCAGATTCCAGGGGCTACTCTCAACTAATGAGATATTGACAATGATCAAGACTAATTTCTATCAAAATAAGTTTGCTTATTTGTCTTCACATGTAGCCAATATCTGCAAGCAAAAGCAGGTATTTAAAATCAAAATCAGCTTGATTATAGGCTGATAATGCAGCTTTTGTTTAAGAAACTTGTCATTTTGTGCATGTGAACAATGAGAAAATGTAAGCATACATTTTAACCAAAAAAACAGATATATTCTAAATGAGATAGAGAGTAAGATTTTCAAGAAGAAAAAGTTACAAACCAGGGATAATGTTGGCTTTGAAAGATGTAAAACCAAGATATGTATACCATGAAAGAATGACAAATCATTGAGAACATATTTGCGATAAACCCAGATAATGAAACGAAAAGGACATCAAAATTTTAAAACAACCCTCATGATCCATCTTTAGGGTCTCATTTGTTGCAGAAATGAAATGAAATGAAATATTATTAATGTCCGCGGTGGGCCAAAAAAAGACCCAAGGGACTATAAGAAGGACAATAATGACTGCCAGCTAGCGGGCTAAAAAGCCCAACAAAGAAAAGAAACTAAGTTAAATACAAGACGTAACCCGACAAACGGGCCAAAGAGAAGGGGAATAGAGAAGGGGGAGAAGAGGGGGGAGGGCAGCAGTCCAGAGGAGCGGAGTGCACGCCAAGAAGAACGAAGAGAGAGAGGGAGGGGGGAGGGAGCAGCCCAGGAAGGGCAAGCTCCAAGAACCCCCAGAAACTAATCTCTCCTAACAGTCGTGGCCAAAGTATTCGAGCTGAAGAAGTCCATGATATGTCTCTGTCCATCGCTAGTTCGGGACCCTAACAAGCTGTGGGTGCGCTGCCTAGTGACCTTGCTGTCGTCCGAACTGGAAGAAGCAGAGCGTTTCCGACCGATGTCACCTGGTCCGTCGGAGTTGGTGAAGTAAGTTGTGATGAGCCGATGTTGAGGGGGGTGAGATCCATCTGGAGGAGAGCTTTTATGGCGACGAAACTGAGTTATCTCCCTAAGAAAGAGTGCGAGACACCGCTGGTCCGGGTATCTGAAGAAGGTAGAAACAGACCGAGAGTTGTCTCTGAAAAGGCAATGGAATCTGCCTCGGATCTCGTAATAACTGGGACAACAAAAAATAAAGTGATGCAGGGTTTCAGCTTCCCCCAAGGAGCAAAACAAGCAAACCCGCTCCTCCGTCGAAAGATGGTGATCTGACTCAATCCGGAGTTGGTGAGAACACACCCTGAGTTGCCCAATTGGGATCCGAAGACTATGCATTGTGTGTTGCTGAAGGTATTGCGGAGGAACTACTCTGCCCTCTTGAAGCTGTAAGAAGTGCTCACGGTAGAAAGACAACTTGGGGGAAAGAGGGGCAACAGGAGAGATCCATGTGCATCTAGTGTACTGGAGACTAACATCCTTTCGGATCTCGTGGAGCATCTTCTCCTTACTAAGCCGAGAGGGGGGGAGAACACTCAAGGAATAAGGGGGGAGCCTGTCTATCCGTATCTGAATGCTGGCCAGGAGGGCAGAGACCTGAAAATACCAGCTCCTTCGACCTCCTCGAGAACTCGGAGAGAGTTCCATCGAGGAGCGAAGGGCGAGGTAAGGGTACCGCCTACAGCCCGTAGGGGTATCTCCTAGAGTACGGATCCTGTGAAGATAACCAATAATCAAGAAGATAATCTCAAGTTGGAGAGGAGAGGCCCCAAACTCTGCCAGAATAATAGAGCGGGGGATTGTGCCCTTGCAACGAATGAACCATTGAAGAAAGAGTGTCTGTACTCGTTCGACCCGTGCCCACTCAGTCGGGCCAAGACTAGGACCCCAAACCACTGACCCATAAGTAATAGTTGGCTTGACCAAGGCGTCAAAGATCCTCATCTTCACAGAGATATCCTGAAAATGTGCTTTGAAGCAATTCCTCTCGAGCAAAGACAGAGCTGCATACCCCTTACACACCCGGGCCTAGGCGGCGGGCTTCATACTAAAAGTGGGACCAGTGAAGAGAACCCCCAAGTACACATATGAGGTGGCGATCTCAACCTCCTGACCTTGAAAAAAGAAGTGGAGATGAGATAAAGCCTCCCTGGTAGTATTGAACACCATAACCTTGGTCTTAGAAAGATTCACCGTCAACTGTCTCGAGTCACAAAAAGCAGCAAGTGTGTCCAGATGACGTTGAAGCCCCTCAGGGGATGAGGCTAACAGAACAACGTCATCAACAAAGAGGAGAATAGAAATCAGCACATGGTGGAGAAGGCAACCATCCTCTGCGTGAGCGTTCTCCCTAATAAAAGTCTCAAGCTCGTCGATGAAGATCCCAAAAAGTGTCGGGGAAAGGGGGCAACCCTGTTTCACTCCTATGGTGCTAAGAATACTGGCTGAAAGCCCCTGAGGGGAGCGAAACCGACCCTTCACAGTCTCATATAACCGTGAAACCGCTGTCAAAAGCTGCCCAGAGATGCCAACTGACCAAAGTCTCTCAAGAAGTAAATGTCGAGGCACCGTGTCGAAAGCTTTCCTGAAGTCCACAAAGCAACAATAGACCTTCGAGGACTTGGAACGCGCCTCCTCAATAATAGCTCTGAGGACTAGGATGTGATTTGTGGTCTGGTGATCTTGCCGAAAACCAGCTTGGCCAATAGCCCTGTGACCTTCCTCCTCCAACCTACGGGAGAGAAGCACGTCCAATGCTGTGGCATAGAGCTTGGCAAAGATATGCCCAATCATAATAGTCCTGTAATTATTGGGTTCATGGGGATCACCTGCCTTATGGATGGGGTGAATGATATGCTGAGTCCAAGAGTCAGGAAAACCAGAGCAAACAGAGAGATTAAAGAGATCAATGAGGGGCCCAACAAGAGGGTCAATGCCATGCTTCAGAAATTCCGCCTGTAGCCCATCCAAATCTGTTGCTTTGCTCGTACAAAGTTTCCTAATAGCCTGTCTGACAAGCCCAGTAGAAAAGAGGTGGCATGAGGAAGGGGGGGAGGGAACAGTAATAGGAGGCTGATTTGGGATGGTATAGAGGGAAGAGGCATGATTGGTCCAAGAGGAGAGATTGATCCCATGAGTAATCCGATCACGGGGGAGGATAAGGCGCCAAAAGGATTTAGGAGACTGTTGAAGGGAGTGAATAAGATCAAGTCTATGCCGAGAGAGGAAGAGACGCTTCTTCTTTCGAAGAAGCATCCTGTAATCTTTGTGAGAAATGGCATAGGGCTGGGAAGGATTCCGAATGGCATATTTCAACCTTCGGTGGGCAGACTTACATTCCTCATCGTACCAGATGTTCATGGGGCAATGACCAGGGGGACGAGGGTGGGGGGGGCAAATAGTGTGGGGGTACGAGTCCAAAGCAGCCTTCCAAATAGCTTGGACCAAGGAAGCAGAACGATCGGAAACATCGGGGAGAGAAGACATATTGGGGAGAACCTGACGCAACCGGTCCATGTAGGTAAAGGAATAATAATAGTCAAAGTCTATGATTACTCGAGGGGTCGGAGTGGAGGGAGGAGGTGGAGGAATAACAGGAAGGGAGACAACGGATAAAGTGAAAGAAAGAATTGAATGATCGGTAAGGGGGGAGGGTTATCAGAGACGCTGAACTAGGAAATGAATGGGATGAGGGTGGTGGAGGAAATAGCATAGTCCACAACACTGGCACCACCACTGTGAGGAAAACAAGTAAATCCACTGGAATCAGGAAAGCAAGATATACCGTTGAGAAGAACTAGCCTGTTGGATTCACCCAACTCGAGGAGATGCTTACCATAAGCAGTAACTTGTGTGTCGATGGAGGTTCGAGCAAAACCAAGGTCATCAGGATCCAATTCCCGAGTCTGCATCTCATCTGTTGTGAGGTCGTGAAGAGAAACCTGCATAGATCCGGTCCGAGCATTGAAGTCTCCCAACAAAAGTATCTCCCCTGAAGCCGAGTATCTAGTAATGTCCTCATAGAGATCCTGGAAAGGGTCCCCATCCATGTGAATAGCAAAATTGGACATGGTGGGGGGAAAGTAACAGGTGGCAATGTAGATATCCCAAAGAGGTGGGTGACGATGGATTTTAATCCATAGAAACCTGGAGTGGGGATCAGTCGAAACCAGGGATACCGAACCCTAGAGCCTATCCCTGATGAGAGCAACAACACCTCCTGATCCTCGAACCCCCCAAAGCATCGAGTGAGTTGCCGACAATTGGACCACCAAAAGTAACCAGAGATAACTGGTAGGGCCCGCTCAGGACTCTCGTGTGTCTCACAAATAAGAATGATGTCATTTCCGTCAATCACATCAGAAAGGGACCCTGGGGCAGACCAAATCATACCATTGCAGTTCCAGCAGGCTACAACTAGCTTATCTGTCACCCCCCTTCCATGCCGATGGAGTCATTTATTAGGCAAGGGTTTGGACCACCCTGGTGGGGGAGAGTCCCTGATCATTGCACGCAAATTACGAATAACTGCCCATTTGTTGGCTTTCCTAGTTGTGGCTACCTGCTCCTTGGCTTTCTTCAATTCTTCAACTTGGAGTCGTGTAAGGTCCTCATCAAGGTAGATCTTGTCCTACAGATTAAATAATTTTCGTTTAGCCCTCAACGCCTTCATATGCTCTTCCGCATTCTTGAAGCGTATGACCAATGTGGAATCGGGAGAGACCCATGCTTTCTCAAGAGTAACGTCTCTTAACTCAAGAGTGTTGTGAACGAAGGCATTGCCAACTTGAAGCGGATCTATAGGTTTAGGCATCCCACGAACCCTAAGATTGAGCGCTTTGGCATTACGGATCCTTTCTTCTTCAAATTTAGCTTGGACAACCAGCTCAACTATGGGAGGGGGGTTCTTCTTTCCAGCTACAACCTGAACCCAAGATTGTTGGTCGGCTAATTTTTGGCTCTGTGCAGTTGACGCTTCCTTGAGACGTTCTTGTTCAGCTAGAAGGGCAGCCTGTTCATCTCGAATTTTTAAAATTTCAGAGTGAAAATTCGCAGAATCTTGAGGAGGTTGTGCAGTCTGCAATTGACTAATAATGTTTTGCTGATCCTGAAGCTTAGTCTGGAGATCCATGATAATGCGGCTGCCATCTTTCACTTGGTCTTGTAAGGAGAGTATAATGCTAGCTTGTGTATCAAGTTGTTTCTGGAGAGAAGTTATCTGTTTGGAAAGGCGTTGGTAGGATGTTCCATGAAATCGTTGGGCAGACTTATGAGGAGAAGCCCGTGTTTCCCTAGTTCCTCCACCATCGAAAATCCCCATAATAAGCAGTATGGGAAAATCAAAACTGGAAGCTAGAAGCACTAGGGTTCCACCTGCGACACTGTTCCGCCCGCGATGCTGTTCAGCCCGCAGCACTGTTCAACCCGCGACATTGTTCCTGTTCAACCCGCGACACTGTTCAACTTGAAAGGATTCTCTTAAACCCATGTACACTCTATATTCGCCAAAATTGATGAAGGAAGCTGACCTCAGAATCTTACATGCAAAGTAGATGATCTATTATTCATCATATAAAAATACGTTGCAGAGAAAAAAGGATTAACTCCCCATGAAAGCCACACCCATAGTGATGTTGCAGAAGACAGCTCTCCCTAAATGCCAAAATCTAATACGTTAAATTGTTTGGAGTCAAAATTCTGCTGGATGAATGGCAGCAACAGTAACAAGGGAAATAAAGCCCATATTGACACAGATAAGAGCATTCTCTGATTGTATGGTGAAAATTAAGTATAACCATAATTTATATAATTTCCCAACAGGTGATGAGGCAATATACAAGAGTTTGACAAAACTTGTTGGTTAGTTTGCCCAATAGCTTTGGACAATGTGCATCCCAATAAGAGGTTTTATTGATCTTATCATGCATCCAAGTTTTTCTTATAATTCGACACCTTTTTCATCTATATAATGAAAGTATTCTTTAAAGAATATTATCAAATGCCTTGATTTTGTAATCATTCATTTCTTTTGAAATCTTTGTATTGAAAATAATCTTGGATATGATATCAACTTTCCTGCAAGTAAAAATAGACACAAGTATTCAGGCATCTTCGTAGGAACTAAAAATAAGCAATTGATGTTGTCTTCCTATAATTGGTTGTACCGATCACATTTGCATAATAGAATTGCCTTCAAAGCCTCTTAACCACGCAATGAATCAGTAGATATACGTTTATTTTTTTACATATAATGGAGATTTCTAATTTACTTTTTCATTGCTAGAGTGAAACAAAATTATCAAATATTTCTTTTACAGTTGATTCAAAAAATAAACTTTATAACCCAAGCTTAATAGAGCATTAGAAACTCAAACGTTGGTTGTTGAGAAGGGTGATTTATCACAAACACTGAGAATTGAACTCTAATATCAACATTGATCCTAGTCTATGGCAGCATCTTTTAGCCATGTATATTAGATTGTCTTTTACATTTATCCCAAATTAATGTGATTGACATGCATCCTCTTTGCTGCTCAAAATACATGTCATATACAAACACATCTTTCTTCAACTACAAGTTGGAATGCCTGTTGTACATCAAAGTCATTCAAAAATCATAAAGATATGAAGACCTTTATCATCCCTTGGACCTGGGCAAAAGTCACAGATTTTAGCCTTTCCAATTTTATTTTTGATTGATCAAATGGCATTAGCTCAACGGGTTAACTTTCTCAACTTTCAAGGAGGAGACCCAGGTTTAAATCTTGCTAAGCGATACATGCATAATAGCAAAGCTGTTGTAATACCACTATGTGGTCATGATGTAGTACAGGTGGAACCCCTTTCAATCCCATTTAACCAATTTAAAAAAATTATTTTTGACTGAGTAGCATTTGCTACTCAACATAATTGCTAGCAAAATCAGTCTGTCTGCTGTAATGTCCCAAATTTCCATGCCCGTAGTCTTGTTGCATGTAGGAGTGCATCATTTGCTGCATGACATTTGCTCTGTAACTTTGTCTAGATATGATCAATACTTAGCTCAAACTCGAATATACTTTTTTCTTATTCTCCCCTAGATGTACATCTCAGTCCATTTTTATGCATGTTGTGAATTGTTTAAACTTTTTTAAGATTCACATATCTTGTGTTTTTTTCATGGATGCTATTCTCTTACAACCTATGTTTCAATGGAAATTGTGGATTCGGTTATTTGAAAGAGGTAAAGAAATGAAAAATCTAGATTAGTATTATGGAAAATTGAAAGCAAAAATGATTTATTTGGGGGAGCACCAAGCACTTGTATCAGGGGTGGCATCTAGCTGAGATCTGTTGATTGATATTGTAGGACCTGTAGCAGAAGCAGTAAATGTCAAAGTGAAGACTACAGGCATGATGGAATCCAAAATGTAGGCTCCTGTTCTTCGTTGCAAACCAAGTGAACGTGATATGTGAAAAAATTTCAGCTCCAGCTTTCATGCTTAAGAAGGTTCAATAGAAAAACAAAATTTACTGTTTTACACATAGCCATGAAATTCATTTATAGAATATTAATTTAGCTAATAATTTTTTGGATTTGGTTTATTGATTATGTTAGTGTTCGGCAAGGTTTATGATCTAGGCTATCAAATGGCATTAGCTCAACTGGCTATATTCCTCAAACTTTCAAGGGGGAGACCCAGGTTCGAATCTTGCCAAGCGATACATGCATAACTGTCAAACTGTTGTAATACCACTATGTGGTGATGATGTAATACGGATGAGCCCGTTTCAATCCCATATAACCAATTAAAAAAAAGGTTTACATTAAGGCAACGAGTTCTGAATCTGTTGTTGGACACTACAAGAGAGAATTTCTTTATTTCTTCAAGGACAAAGTTTCCATGCTCCTCTTTGAGACCACACGATCAGATGAGCTCACTAGGTCTAGCTCCAGCAATCACTTTTTGAACAGTCGCGAGAAGAATACTAAAGTGCTTGCATTTTACCATTCAAAATATTGTATACAAATGTTTAAATCTCAAGACATTCATGATGGCATTACCTAGCGTATTTCACAAGATTGTTTCATTATACTATTTGAGTTCTTACAACACTAAGAAAACATTGTTGACTGACAATGGACAATCTATAACAAGAAGGCCTATGGTATGTAAATTATTAATCTGCATGTGGGCTGAATGTTTCCTGGGTATGCATAGTGACATGTGAACATGAAAGAGCATTTTTCTTGGAAAAAAATGGAAGTTTTTCACCTTTCACCTATTCACAAAACTGAAAATTTTAGGTTGATGACTCTTTAAAGAAGATTCATGCCATGAATGTTCACCTCATTTAGCCATTCATCAGAGAAGATGTCATTGTGAAATGTGGCCCAGGATCAAACAAGACATGCCTGTGGAAAAAGAGTCCCATCTTTGGAAAGAATAAAATCCACATGCAGTATACATCAATCAAAATAACTGTGATCAAAGGCATGAAATATTTTCAAAAATTGACTCCATCAAGAACTTCAATATGACTCCCCTTCTACAATACAAGCCAAGACCAGTGTCTTAAAATCGATTCCATAGTTGTCATCGGAGCAGATTTGTTAGTTACATTCTCTGCCTTGCCGCTACTAAGTTACTGTTTCTGATAGAGTTGGATGAACATGCCTCCACACTTCTTCATTATTAATACATCTCTTCCACATCCCAAGCACATATACAAAAGAATATTTATCATTTATAGTTTACCTTTATAGCAGGTCACTATAGCAAAGTCCTATGTTCCTAAAATCATGAAAATTACTTAGCCCATAACTGATCCCACAAATTTCTAGCCACAGAATATTTAAAACCAGAGGGTACATAAGTGTCACTTACACTGCAGTACACATTTTGCCCAACCATATTGGCTAATATAATACTGACATAGTAAATTAGTAAATTCACTTAGCAGCAGGAATCTCTAAGAGTGGCTTAACAGTAGTGTCTATATAATTAACACTACAATAGTAGTCTAAATTGTTAGATTGTAAATAGTATATTTACTTAATAGAAGAGTGGCTTAACAGTAGTGTCTATATAATTAACACTACAATAGTAGTCTAAATTGGTAGATTGTAAATAGTATATTTACTTAATAGAAGAAAGCTCAAGGATAGATAAGTGCCATTTATAATTCAGCACAAATTTCACACAATTATAATGGTTAATATAACATAGTAGCCTAGAAAGAGAATACTAAATTCACTTAATAAAAGGAAGCCCTGCTTCAAGGATTGGCACATCTGGAAACTCCAGCATTAATTGGAAAGATTCCAAAAAATGTTAATGTTCAGTAGAGAGAGCATAGATCCTTGTGCAACTGTGTTTTCTGTCCTAATTTTATCATATTTTCTGTATAACATAATGCAACTATTTCATAAATGACCGAAATATTAAGGGATTCTCCATTCTTCAGAAGTTCCTTATGCAAAAATTAAACTGACTTATTTCAAGAGATAAACAAAAAATTAGAAACAACCTAAATCTTGAATTTAAGCACCATCAAAAGCAAAAGATCAAAGTTCTCACTGATTTGTCAAACTAATAATAAACCATCCAACCAACTGATAAAGAAAAGCAGCCCTTAGATCTTATGTTTGAACATACGTGGTAACTGTCGCTGGCCGATAAAGGCGAGCAGATATCCTGTTTTCTGGATCTATCTTGTCAACAAGAGGTCTAGCATAACCTGCACAGTCAAGTTTCAATAGGCACCCCAAAATTAAGTTGAACAAAATGGATATCATCAACAACACAATAAATATGGGAGCCCGTCAGCAAAGATATATGTAGCAGTTCAAGTTCCAACCTTCAAGACCAGCAGTGAAAAGGACAAGTTCGGCAAATTCACTGGCCCTTGATAAAAATTCTTGCAGGCCAGGTCGCTCATAAACAGTCACATGATTTACTTTTTGTTTTCCTTCACCTTCCTAGTTTTGGAGAGATTGAAATAAAATCAGTAAAGCACAAAATAGAATGTAAAACCAATTCTCCTACAAACTAAAGCAATCAACTAACAGACTAGCAAAAAAATAGTTAAAAGTGCTATCAACAAATCCCACATCATGACCTTATCAACAGAAATGCACTGCAGCTCAAACCATTTGATTCCTGCATGTGTAGCCTGATTATGGATAAAAGGTGGCAAACTGGAAGATTCATAGGCACACACTAATGTCTCATCCAAATCAAGAACTACCTGCAGTTAATCCATGCCGTAAAGGAAAGTAAGTTTCATCTTTGCATTATTCAAAAGCTGCAATGGCCGGCAGTCAAACCCACATAATGTTATAAATTCTTGGTGGACAAAGAGAACAGAAAGACATCATTTTACATCGTAAGATGTAAAGGCATGCATAATTTGAGAGAATGTACAATGGGCCATCACCTCTATAATTGAGTACAAAACATAAATATAACTACTTGAGAGAATATTACTCAGACAATGGTGCTAGCTCCTGTTAGCAATGACATGTATCAAATTGGTACATAGTTGTACTAAAACAACTGTAAAACAGGCTATTTCTTCTATTTTTTACCACCTAGAAGAAATAGCAGTAACAAATACAACAATATCTCAATTTTCAAAAAATGGTACATACATTGTGTTCATAGGCATGACCATGTACGCCACATATTTAGAGTATTTCTTGACTTGCTAGAGGACCTCAGTTGATCCAGACACGAGAAGTATTTTGTAGCTTTTATCTGATTTGTCAATAATGCTTGCATACATACCCTTCATTAAAAGGTTGCTTTTATTTAAATTTTATCAAATTGTAAAGGATGCAAGCTTACTGCAGTGGTAAGGGCTTTAGCCTCTCTTTGAGAGGTCCAAGGTTCAAACCTCACTCAGTATGAGGGGACCAGGACCCCTCATAAAAACCTGTGTAAACTCATTGAATAGCTGTAAGCTTACTACAGTGGTAAGGGCTTTGGCCTCTCTTTGAGAGGTCCAAGGTTCAAATCCCATTCAGTATGAGGGAACCAGGACCCCTCATAAAAACCTGTGTAAACTCGTTGAAATTTTTTTTTATCAATTTGTCCATGATGCATTTATTTAGGTATCTTTACTATAACTTATGAAATTTTTGTCTGCTACAATTTACAAGTTGTGGGATTGCATATGGCAATTCAATTGTCAATTCAGGAACTATAGCAAAGAACCACATAAATGGAAATATGATCTGCAAGGCAATATTTTCTACACACTTGGCTACATCAAGAATTCTATAGCACAAGCTTTTACTGCTGCAAACACAAACATACACCATGAAGTGGAAAACAGGACACCAAAGTTGTAAGTTGGAGTACAATGTTAGATGAATTCCGAAGATGCAATGCTGATATTTCTATGTCCAGTGTCAGCCATCTGCCCAGCTAAATTCACTGTTGTAGCCAATCGAACATGTGCCCAGCTAAATCCACTACTGTAGCCAACAAGGCCATTCCATGTATGTTTTATAATACCTTAGCCATAAGAAACACTACATATGACAAATATCACAAACAATAAGAATAGGTGAAATAGAAGGTAAACAGATGCGATATAACTCTGGCAAGGTTAAAATATAAAACAAAAAACTGATAACACTGCACTGCGTTATGTTTTAATTTTTGTTGACAGCAATTAACAAAGGTCCTATATCAATGATGGCAAATCTTCCCATGGCAGGACCTCAATCACCATATTATATATAATTACTCCTTAAGGCCCTTTAACACTACCTATTAAACTTTTATAGGCTTCTCTGATTAAGAGGCCATTCATTAAGCTAGTTAGATGACAAAAGTCAAACTAAGTGCTATTTAAATCCACGCATCTTTCCCTGTACTTAAGGTTTCTCAAAATCTGTTTCAAGAGAGTCGAAGGTGGTATATATGTAAATTTATTGGATAATATTTAGCATAATCTATGCAGAGATGTACGTTTTTCTTGAACATCCGTATTCCAGAACTTCGGACTTCTCTCTTCATCCTAATGTGTTGACTTTCAAGATGTATGTAACCTGTTTATTATAGGATCTCCTACACGGAATTGAAACAGCAGCAGACACTCTCATGAAAAAGCTCATTAGGCCATGGCCAACTTCATTAAAACATTAATTTCAGTATATAATGGGGAATACATGCACCTAAAAAGTATATTGTGACTATCCGTATGTCTCAGAGGTTATGGTATCGTTACGATTCAGTTCAAATACTTGTTGATATCTTAGCCACAGAACATCTTTCGCTAATGGTTCATGTAATATAAGCATAGCTTATTGCCGAGGTCTTTCCGTGTACAAATTCGGATCACATGCCTAGGCTTACTGCTACCTGAATAATTGAATTACAAGCTGCAAGAATACGTGTAATGAACAGATGATATTTTATTTAACTAAGTTTTGGCAACCGCCACATTACTGCATAATTCAGCAGCAGTTAAAGTGTCTGTGGTTTTTGAAAACACTTGCTATAATTTAATTACAAAAAGAAACTTCTCCCGATGATTATTTATTGCCCTTAAATACCGACTCCAAAACAAACGAGATACAAATCACGGCCACAAACACCATAGAAACCAACCGAAAGGTTTTGGCCACACTCAAAAACCTTATAATTCCCAACCATAGACAAAACATCGCACACCGTTACTTTAAGTAAGTAATAAAAAAGGAAAAGTAAACATTTCCGAACGAATTCCTTCAAGTCGTAAGCGTTGCTAATAAATTTCAAAAAGAGGAAGCCACATAAAGATTCTCTCTCCAGATTAAGGCCAGCTAAACATCAAAGGTTCGATCTGTATCCATGCCAGAACATTCAATTCATGAAAATACAAAGGCTTCTATTTTCAATTGGCCACAAACATCATAGAAACCAACCGAAAGGTTTTGGCCACACTCAAAAACCTTATAATTCCCAACCATGGACAAAACATCGCAGACCGTTATTTTAAGTTAGTAATAAAAAAAGGAAAAGTAAACATTTCCGAACGAATTCCTTCAAGTCGTAAGCGTTGCTAATAAATTTCAAAAAGAGGAAGCCACATAAAGAGTTTCTCGCCAGATTAAGGCCAGCTAAACGTCAAAGGTTTGATCTTTATCCATGCCAGAACATTCAATTCATGAAAATACAAAGGCTTCTACTTTCACTTGAAAAATCGAATATTTAACCTAATATTAGCCTTACAGTAAGCTTGTCATTATCCATGCCACAATATTCAATTCATGAAAATACAAAGGCTTCTATTTTCAATTAAAAAATCGAATATTTAACCTAATATTAGCCTTACAGTAAGCTTGTCGGCGTCTTGGGCGCTGCAAGGGGGAAGAAACGCTCGTTGCTGTTGCTGTTGCTGTTGCTGTTCCTGTTGCTGTTGCCGTTGCTGTTGCTTGTCGGAGATCAAAGGCTGGAACGAGGGAACGGAGCCGCACACCAATGACTGGAGGCCCAGCAAGGTGAAGAGGCGGCCCACGCTGGTGGCGTTCTGAATAAAGGCGGACACGACCTGGACCACGAGAGCCAGCCAGTGCGCGAACGTTGCCCACACCGTAGCGCACACCTCTCCTCGCGGCGACGGTGTTGGAGGCTGTTGTTTCTCGTGACCACAAATCTGTGAGTCCTCCATCTCTGCTGCTGCCATGTAGCCCCTGATTTTCCACTCCTCCCACAACACCGGGGAGACGAGAACACTGCTAAAGACACAAAGCAGTTCCAATTCAGACAACTGTCAACACTCGGAATAACACCTTCAAACACTTATTACCTGAGTAGCCCTCCCATTCCTCCTTTTCGGGGTGATTGCTTAATTGCTTGCTCTGCTTTTTTTCAACCCTACGGTTCCAATTAATGCGGCGTGGGCTGGAAGACGTTACAGGATGACACGGAATTAGATTTGATTCCAAACTATTCGCTAGGTCCACGTTGAACACAATTGATTGGGAAGGCAGGGGCTTTGGAGTCTTTTCCGCATAGCAATCCGCGACAACTATGCTTTTTGGAGGGCATTCTTGTCCAATAGCGTTGTAGATCGTTATGTACTTCAAGTGGGAAACACACCAGACTAGGCCTCGGCGGGTGGGACCATAGTTTCGGGGTCCACCTGGACTTCGTCTGGTGTGTAGGATCCAGGTGAGAGAGTACATGTTTGGTCAATGATGTGCCAAACAATCATGTTGGCCAAGCTTCAGGTGACCATAAACCTGACAAGAGGGATTTTGTATTCAAATTTGCCGTTTGTTGTCGTGCATAAGGTAAGTAAATCAGTAAAATTATGATTCCGTCGACTGAAGTTTGAACTTTGAGGCGTAGATAGGTCGTGCTTCTAATCGTCGATCATGGTCAAAGTCGTAGGGACAACGCGGGTGTATGATGGCTTTAGCACATGTGTTAAAAATAAATAAATAAAATCGGTGCCAGCTAATTCGATATGAAGATCAAATAAAATATATATGTCGACACAAAAAAAAATATTAATGTAAAAAGAAATTCCTTTAAGGAATATTTCATTAGAAATAATTAATTTGTAATTTGAAAGAGATTTAGGTTTAAATTTTGGGAGCATATCTATTGCAAAATAGTAGTTGAATTTTCTGAGTGCGTACTAGATTGATAATGATGGTATGAATCCCAAGCAACTGGTAGTCCCCCTCATGTTAGGCCAACAATGAAGAGGTGGTATAGGTTTGTTGAAGCAACCTTCATGGTTTGGACCCTTTACTTGAGAGTTACTAAAAATAGTGTAGATATAACCATCTCCCCTATGTATCAAAAAAAATTAATTTGCAACTCATTGTTACATGAGCAAGAAGATCAATTACTCTTGTATATATGTTGCAACTCCATGTTAATGGGGTGAGGACCTAAACGTAAGCAAGGGTTTGCACTTTTAAGTTTATTATCTTATTAACAAAGAGCTTGGCAAGTGTTTGTGAGAGCTAGGTTGATTGGTAAGTGCTTGTTTGAGCAGGCATTTACTAAGAAGACACCCAGGTTTAAACCTCGGGGGTAGTCTGTTTGCAAAGGTAGTAGTTTGATTTGAATCTTCTGAGTGTGTGTCAGATCGATGATGATGGTACGAATCTCAAGTAATCAATGATCCCTTTCACGTCGGGTCAACAATAACAAAGCAGAATAGGTTTGATGAAAGTAACCCATGTGGTTTGAACCCTCCGCTTATCAGTTACTAAAAATATTGTGGTTGTGACCAACTCTCCTATGTAACCAAAAAAAAAAAGTTTGGCAAGTGGTGGTGCTCATATACCACTCACTCTCCACAACCAACAATGGCAAATAATATATTGAAACATTCATAAATATTGGTAACAAATTTAAGTTTAAAAAAAAAAAAATTTAGAATGTGTAATTATTTTTATAATAACATTAAACCTCTTAATAGAAAATTTTTAATAAGAAACGGTAAAGTTTTATTGTGAAGTATGCATATCTTATGTGAACATTTTTAATTGTCAATGAAAAAGGTTTGGTTACATGGTAGCACTCATAACAACTTGATAGTATCTTTGTATAGCTTAGCAAGATTCAAACTTGGGTTTCCTCCTCGAAAATTGAGGAATTTCATTGATCAAAATAATACAATTTGATTTCAAAGGTAGAGGTTGTTAGAAATATGAGCAGGATTTGTTGTCATTGATGTCAAGAGTCAGTTTCAGTGTGCAAAACAAAATGAAGGATGTCAAACGTCAGGTGTGTAAGAAAAAGATCGCTTCTAGATCTAACGAAAATAATATTATAATGTCCCTAATTATAATATTCAAGGTGGTCATATGAGGTTTAAAGAGCAACAGAAAGCAGATCTAAAGAGCGACAGAAAGGCTCAAAAAAATAATATTATAATATTTTATTATAATATTAAAGGTCTAAGGTTGAGACGTAAAGATTAAATTAATTATAATAATTTCATTATAAATTAATTTGATTAAAGAGTTATTAAATAAATTATAAGTTAATTATTATTTAATTATAAGTTAGTTTATAACTTAATTTTATAAACCCTAAAAGATAGGGTTATAAGGGCATAAAATATATGTTTAATATTTCTAATTAAAAATTAAATGGTCGCCCACGTTTTGAACATATGCTATAAAGCATATAAGAATGGGCAAGGTTTATTCAATTTAATCATCCATGTGATTGATCGAAACCCAAGATAATTTGTGCGCAAGAGGAAGAGAAGAATTCACATGTGCTTTGAAAGGTTTAAGAAAAGGAGCAAAGGACAATAGTGGAGAGCTCACTTCCCATTCCCAAGCGCTTGGTATTGTGGTTGGCGGCTAGTGGTTGTGCTAGGACGTAGCAAGAGCAAAGTCAAGGGTTCGAGTTTCGTGGTCTTCGTTTTGCAAGCGGAGGAAGGTTTTCCCCCATTTACATCGTCGAATGAGGTGTCAAAGGGAAGGCGGTGCCTTTCCCTTTGTGTGGAGGCATGTAGCTCACGTGGTGAGCGCACGCCTTGCTAAGGCGATTGAAGGAGCGAGGTTAGGTGTTCGAAACCCGTCGAAATTATTTTGTTGGGCTAAATAAGGTATGCACCGATTTTTCTCTTGCTAAGGTTGTAATTTCGGAGGTTGCTTTGCTGTGGAAAATTAAGGTTGATTAAAGTGTTTGAGGGAGATATAAGGGTATAAAAATTAAATATTTTATTTTGATTTTTGGTGTTTAAAGTTTATGAAGTTGGAATAAAAAGGAGTAATAAGGTGTGGCATAGAAGTTAGAAATATTTGTTGAAAACAAAGTTAATAAATTATATTGAAAAGAGTTATAAGGTGTGTCATAAGAGTTGGAAATATTTATTGAAAACAAGGTTAATAAATTGTATTGGTAAGGATAAATAAGGTTGATTAAGTTTTGATAGTTTGGCTTGGTTAAATATCTTTGAGGAATTATCAAGGACAATTTTTGCTAACTCTTAAGATTGGCAAAAGAATAATTGTGGTTGAGACAGGTTTTATATGGTCAATTCTTCATCAAACAAAAGGTATGGGTACATCTTCCTTATTAGTGATTGTTAGATGTTGTGAATGCTAAGTTGGAGTGAAAATGATTTTTTGGTAAGCATTGTTGTTGAAGGTTTTTTTGAGTGAGAGTTGATGATAAAATCCTTGTTTGATAAGCATTGTGGAAAACATTGAATGAACCTTCATATGCTTGAACTAGGATTTGTGAGAGAACATGAGTATCATTGTTATGTGAAGTTGAGACTCTTGCTAGGTTTGTGAAGGACATGAGTATCATTGTTATGTGAGAGTGTTTGATACACATTGTTGAAAATAAGTGAGTGAGTGTTCATATGCTTGGACTAGGGTTTGTGAACAAGAAGTATTTCCTTCAATGATTGGTTGAGTTGAGTTGATTGGACCTAGTCAAGTGGAAGTGTTGAAGTGATAGTTCAAGTTTTGTGAAACAAATTGTTCTATATTCTAATTTGATTTGAGAAAGAGATTGAAAGTGATTGAGCATTATTGTGAGTAAGAAGCATATTGTGTTTCTAACAATTCTCTATATATTTTTGTTATATTGAAAAAGATTCTGTGTGAAGTTTGTTAGTGTGATTGAAGAGGTTTTCTATGATAGATTGAGTTGAGTAAACTTTTGTGGAAGCTTACAATACATATTTGAGGTAAGTCTTGGTGAAGGCTTATTGAGCAGATTGGACAAGTTCTAGTGAGTACTTGTTGAGCATATTTGAGGCAAGTCTTGGTGAAGGCTTGTTGAGCAGATTGGACAAGTTCTAGTGAGGACTTGTTGAGCAGATTTGAGGTAAGTCTTGGAGAATACTTGTGGACAGATTGATGTGAGCTTTTATGGAAGCTTACAATACATATTTGAAGATAGAGATTGAGAGCAGATTGAATAAGTCCTTGAGAGAACTTGTGGACAGAGTTGAGGCAAGTCTTTGAGAAGACTTGTGAGCAGAGTTGATTGATTGATTTGTTCAAACCTTGAGTTAAGGTTTGGAGCAGATCTAGATGAGTTGATTTGTGATTGAGTCAAGATTTGTGTTAAGGCTTGAGGACATATTTTAGGATAGATTTTGGTGCATATTTAAGGATAGGTTTGTGCTAGACCAGAGATAGAGATTGAGTAGATTTGTGCTAGACCAAAAGATTATGTTTAGTACAAATTATAGGATAGAGATTGAGCATATTTGTGTTAGATCGAAGGACCGTGTTTAATACAGATCAGAGAATAGAGATTGAGCAATTTTTTTTAGATTGAAGGATTGTGTTTAGTGCATATTTGAGATAAAGCTAAGAGCAATATTTGGAGGTGACAAAGTATAGAGAACGATAGTCTCTAGTGGATAGAGGTCCATTAGCCAGGGTAGTGAGGACAAGTATTTTGAGTGAGGACAAGAGTCTTCAGTGGATAGATATCTATTAAGATAGTGCAGTGGAGGCAATAGTTCTTCTAGAAGATCACTAGCTAGAGTAGAGGAGAAGGAGTTCTCCTATGGATAGATATCCATGAACCAGCTAAGGGTATTGGTGTCTCCTGTGGATAGATATCCATGAACTTGATTAGGGGATTGGTGTCTCCTTTGGATAGAGGTCCATAAACATTGTAATAGGGAAAGGATTCCTAAGATATTTATTGAGAAAATATTAGTAAAATATTTTCTCTATGGAGTAGCCCACATTGGGTGAACCACGTTAAATTGGTGTCTCTATTGTGTGTGGTGATTTGTGCATTGCTTTGATTATTGTTGTTGATATTTCTATTGATACATTGTATAATATTTATTGGGAAATAAAAGTAAAAAGTGGTCATATATTGTTCATCCCCCTCTCCGTATAAGCTTGTGTTATTTAATTGGTATCAGAGCGGGTTTTTTCGAAAGAGTTTAACAACTTGAAGGAAAATATTACAAGAACACAATGGATTCTAAGAGTGGATCCTCAGATAATTCAGCACCATTATTTTATGAAAGCGATTATATATTTTGGAGTATAAGAATGAAGATTCACTTGATGGCACTTGGCAATGAAATATGTGAAGCAATTGAAAATGGATACACACCAACAACTACTCCACCTACAGATAAAGATGGTAAGCTTCTACATCATTACAATTCAAAAGCAATAAATGCAATTTTGAAATGTTCACATAGAACATAGTTCATAAATGTTATGCATTCCAAATCAGCAAAAGAAATTTGGGAGAAGTTGCAAAGCATATATGAAGGAGATAAAAATGTCAAAAGGGTAAAGTTACAAAATCTCAAGGGACAATTTGAAGAATTAAGAATGAAGGATAAGAAAAACATTAGTGCTTATCTACTTCGTGTAGATGAGGTTGTTAACTCTAGGAAGGACTTGGACTTGAGGTTCAAGAATCTGATGTTTGTGATAAGATCTTAAGATCTCTCCCAAAAAGATTTAGTGAAAATATTTATGCTATAGAGGAATCAAAATATGGTGATCTCTTGAAAAGGGATGAACTACTTGGCATTCTTACAGCTTTTAAAATGAGAACAAAAGAGGAACCTAATCTCTGGAAAGAAGTAGCCTTCAAAGCTACTAAAAAGACAAAGGGTAAGAAGTCAAATTTGAGCAATGAGTCATCCAGTGATGAAGAAGCAAATTATGGTAGAAGGAACAAGGATCCAAGAAGATTTAAAGATGCAAAATCTGTTAGATGTTTCAATTGTGGAAAGTATGATCACTATGCAATTGATTATCAAGAAGATAGAAATAGCAATGATGAAGAAAAATAGGATCATAAGAATAGGGAATCAGAAAAATGCAGGTACCAAAAGAAAGACAAGGATGGACAAGGCAAACAAGAAAACAATTTCTTTCAAATATAGAAGAGGAGTTACTATGCAAAAAAAACAAGTAAGTACTCAAGTGATAGTGATAATAGTTCCTCAAATAATGATAAAGATGAAGTTCTATTTCTGACAAAAGAAAAGGAAATGGTTAAGAAAAGGTCACCAATAATTCTCAAGTGTTTTAGATGTGGTAACTTTTTTCATCTTGAAGATAGTTGTACAAAGAGTGGTTTCAATTTCAATGATGATGAATATGAAGATACACTAGAAGGACCAGAAGAGAATCTTTTAATAGCATTAGAAGAAGAAGGAGATGATCCTATAAAAGACAAGTCAAAAAAGAATGAAGATGTTTTCAAAGGCAAAAAAATAAAGGAAGAATCAGAAACATGAGGAGTTGATCTTGAAGGTGAACTTATTCATGCCCTTGGTGCATTAAAGAATGTAAGAAAGCAAAACTCCCAACTTAAGCTTCAGTTTCAAGAATGTGATGAAGAGAAAGGAAAGCTTATAGAGGATTTAAATAAGTCAATGGCTAAGGCAAGGAAGGTCAAAGATAAGTTAGAAGCAAAGGTCTTAAAATATGAAAGGTTAGAACATGAAGTGGCTCTACTAAGGGAAGAAGTAAAAGAGTCTAAGGACAGGTTACACAGGTTTGGTAAGAGCTCAAAGATCATAGATAATATGATCAAGGTACAAAGACGATCAAAAAACTAAATAAGTCTTGGTTTTGAACAGGTACAAAATAAACAAGGAGAGGAGTCAACCTCAAGTTCTAAATAAGAAGAAACTTTAGAAGAAGAGAGTGCAAGAGAAAGTGAGACTTCTAAGGATGAGTTGGACAACATAAAATTCAACAAAGAAAGGAACAATGCACAAAAGAGGAACATATGGAATAGGAACCAACACGGGGTAAAAGAGACTAAGAGACCAATGAGGTCAAGGCAAGGTAATTTCAATGGATGATATTTCTCATGTCACATATTTGGGCACAATGCTTCACAGTGTAGGACACATGAAAGACAAGAATATGGGAAATTTAGAAACAGGTAGCTATTTCAAGGGTATTGCTACTCTTATAATCAGTTTGGTCACAAGGTAATGAACTGCAGGGTTCATAACAAGAATAGATATGGCTTCACCAAAAGAAATCCCAAGATATTTGCACCTCCAAGGAAATGCAATAATGATGGACATACAACAAAGTGGTGTAGTGCAAAAATTCCAAAGACAAGCAGGAACAAGAACGGTCAAAGGAATCAGAAGAACCAGAAGAAAAGGAAAGTGGACAAAGGTAAAGATCAATGTATGTTGGGAGTAGAAATACTCCCACCCCAGAATTAACCACCTCAAGAGGAGGTAGGGAAAGGGCTAAGCTAAGAGTTTCATTCTTAGCCTCAAGCCCCAAAGGTAACCCTTTGCCATTGATGTCAAAGGGGGAGAGATTTGATTTAAGGGAAGAGCATTAAGTCAGGGGGAGCAGTTTTAAGTTAGGGGGAGCATAATAGAAAAAGGAAAAGGATATGATAAAAATAAAATGGGTTGCCATCAATGATAAAGGGGGAGATTGTTGGAAATATGAGCAGGATTTGTTGTCATTGATGTCAAGAGTCAATTTTAGTGAGCAAAACAAAAGGAAGGATGTCAAGAGTCAATTGTGCAAGAAAAAGATTGCTTCTAGACCTAAGGAAAATAATATTATAATGTCCCTAATTATAATATTCAAGGTGGTCATATGAGGTCTAAAGAGCAACAGAAAGCAGGTCTAAAGAGCGACAAAAAGGCTCAAGAAAAATAATATTATAATATTTTATTATAATATTAAAGGTCTAAGGTTGAGACCTAAATATTAAATTAATTATAAATCAATTATAATAATTTAATTATAAATTAATTTGATTAACTCTAAAGAGTTATTAAATAAATTATAAGTTAATTATAATTTAATTATAAGTTAGTTTATAACTTAATCTAATAAACCCTAAAATATAGGGTTATAAGGGCATAAAATATATATTTAATATTTCCAATTAAAAATTAAATGGTCATCGACGTTTTGAACATATGCAATAAAGCATATAAGAAGGGGCAAGGTTTATTCAATTTAATCATCCACACAATTGATCGAAATCCAAGATAATTCGTGCTCAAGAGGAAGAGAAGAATTCGCATGTGCTTTGAAAGGTTTAAGAAAATGAGCAAAGGACAATAGTGGGGAGCTCACTTCCCATCCCCAAGCGCTTGGTAGCATGGTTGGTAGCTGGCGGCTATGCTAGGATGTAGCAAGAGCAAGGTCAAGGGTTCGAGTTTCGTGGTCTTCGTTTTGTGAGCGGAGGAAGGGTTTTTTCCCATATCCACTGTCAGAGGAGGTGTCAAAGGGAAGGCGGTACCTTTCCCTTTGTTTGGAGGCACGTAGCTCACATGGTGAGTGCGTGCCTTAGTAAGGTGATTGAAGGGGCAAAGTTAGGTTTTTAAAACCCGTCAGAATTATTTTTTTGGGATAAATAAGGTATGCACCGATTTTTCTCTTGCTAAGGTTGTAATTTCGGAGGTTGCTTTGCTGTGAAAATTAAGGTAAATTAAAGTGTTTGAGGGAGATATAAGGGTATAAAAATTAAATATTTTATTTTGATTTTTGGTGTTTAAAGTTTATGAAGTTGGAATAAAAAGGAGTAATAAGGTGTGCCATAGGAGTTAGAAATATTTGTTGAAAACAAAGTTAATAAATTGTATTGAAAGGAGTAATAAGGTGTGCCATAGGAGTTAGAAATATTTGTTGAAAACAAAGTTAATAAATTGTATTGGTAGGGAGAAATAAGGTTGATTAAGTTTTGATAGTTTGGCTTGGTTAAATATTTTTGTGAGGAATTATCAAGGACAATTTTTGCTAACTAACCCTTAAGATTGGCAAAAGAATAATTGTGGTTGAGACAGGTTTTATATGGTCAATTCTTCATCAAACAAAAGGTATGGGTACATCTTCCTTATGAGTGATTGTTAGATGTTGTGAATGCTAAGTTGGAGTGAAAAGGATTGTTTGGTAAGCATTGTTGTTGAAGGTTTTTCTAAGTGAGAGTTGATGATAAAAACCTTGTTTGATAAGTATTGTTGAAAACATTGAATGAACCTTCATATGCTTAAACTAGGGTTTGTAAAAGAACATGAGTTCATTGTTTGTGAAGTTGAGAACTATCTTGAACTAGGTTTGTGAAGGTCATGAGTATCATTGTTATGTGAGAGTGTTTGATAAGCATTATTGGAAATAAATGAGTGAGTGTTCATATGCTTGGACTAGGGTTTGTGAGCAAGAATTATTTCATTGAGTGATTGGTTGAGTTGAGTTGATTGGGCCTAGTCAAGTGGAAGTGTTGAAGTGATAGTTCAAGTTATGTGAAACAAATTGTTCTATATTCTAATTTGATTTGAGAAAGAGATTGAAAGTGATTGAGCATTATTGTGAGTAAGAAGAATATTGAGTTTCTAACAATTATCTATATGTTTATGTGAGATTGAACAAGATTTTGTGTGAAACTTTTTAGTGTGATTGAAGAGGTTTTCTATGATAGATTGAGTTGAGTAAGATTTTGTGGAAGCTTACAATGCAGATTTGAGGTAAGTCTTTGTGAAGGCTTGTTGAGAAGATTGGACAAGTTCTAGTGAGGACTTGTTGAGCAAATTTGAGGTAAGTCTTGGTGAAGGCTTGTTGAGAAGATTGGACAAGTTCTAGTGAGGAATTTTTGAACAAATTTGAGGTAAGTCTTGGAGAAGACTTGTGGATAGATTGGTGTGAGCTTTTGTGGAAGCTTACAAGACAAATTTGAAAACAGATATTAAGAGAAGATTGAATAAGTCCTTGAGAGGACTTGTGGACATAATTGAGGCAAGTCTTTGAGAAGACTTGTGAGCAGATTTGATTGATTGATTTGTTCAAACCTTGAGTTAAGGTTTGGAGCAGATCTAGCAAAGTTGATTTGTGATTGAGTTAAGCTTTGTTTTAAGGCTTTAGGATATATTTGAGGATAGAGTTTGGTGCAGATTTAAGGATAGGTTTATTCCAGACTAGAGATAGAGATTGTTCAGATTTGTGCTAGACCAAAGGATTATGTTTAGTACAAATCAGAGGATAGAGATTGAGCAGATTTGTGTTATATCTAAGGACTATGTTTAATACATATCAGAGAATAGATATTAAGCAATTTGTGCTAGATCGAAGGACTGTGTTTAGTGCAAATTTGAGATAGAGCTGAGAGCAAGCTTTGGAGGTGACAGTGTATAGAGAACGACAGTCTCTAGTGGATAGAGGTCCATTAGCCAGGGTAGTGAGGATAGGTCTTCTGAGTGAGTACAAAAGTCTTCAGTGGATAAAGATCCATTAAGCCAGTGCAGTGGAGGTAGCAATTCTTCTAGAAGATCACTAGCCAAAGCAGAGGAGAAGGAGTTCTCCTATGGATAGATATCCATAAACCAACTTAGGGTATTGGTGATTCATGTGGATTGAGATCCACAAAATTGATTAGGGGATTGGTGTCTCCTTTGGAAAGAGGTCCATAAATATTGTAATAGGGAAAGGATACCCAAGAGATTTATTGAGAAAATATTAGTGAAATATTTTCTCTATGGATTAGCCCTCATTGGGTGAACCACATTAAATTGGTGTCTTTAATGTGTGTGGTGATTTTTGCATTGCTTTGATTATTGTTGTTGATATTACTATTGATACATTGCATAATATTGATTGGAAAAGAAAAGTATAAATTGGTCTTATGTTGTTCACCCACCTCACAATATAAGCTTGTGTTCTTCAATTGGTATAAGAGCGGGTTCCTTCGTAATAGTTTAACAACTTGAAGGAAAAGCTTACAAGAACACAATGGATTCTAAGAGTGGATCCTCAGATAATTTAGCACTAGTATTTGATGGAAGAAATTATATATTTTGGAGTATGAGAATGAAGATTCACCTGATGGCACTTGGCAATGAAATATGTGAAACAGTTGAAAATGGATACACACCACCAGCTACTCCACCTACATATAAATATGATAAGTTTCTACATCATTACAATTCAAAAGCAATGAATGCAATTTTAAAAGGTTTACATAGAATAAATTTCATAAAGGTTATGCATTGCAAATCAATAAAAGGAATTTGGGATACGTTGCAAAGCATATATGAAGGAGATAAAAATGTCAAAAGGACAAAGTTATGAAATATGAAGAGATAGTTTGAAGAATTAAGAATGAAGGATGTTGAAAATATTAGTGCTTATCTATTTCATGTAGATGAGGTTGTTAACTCTATGGAATAACTTGGACTTGAGGTTCAAGAATATGATGTTTGTGATAAGATCTTAAAATCTCTCCCAAAAAGGTTTAGTGAAAATATTTTTGCTATAGAGGAATCAAAAGATGATGATCTCTTGACAAAGGATGAACTACTTGGCATTCTTATAGCTTTTGAAATGAGAACAAAAGAGAAACCTAATCTCCGAAAAGAAGTAGCCTTCAAAGCTACTAAAAATACAAAGGGTAAGAAGTCAAATTTGAGCAATGAGTCATCTAGTGATGAAGAAGTAAATTATGGTAGAAGGAACAAGGATCCAAGAAGATTTAAAGATACAAAATATGCTAGATGTTTCAATTGTGGAAAGTATGATCACTATGCAACTGACTGTCAATAAGCTAGAACTAACAATTATGAAGAAAAATAGGATCATAAGAATAGGGAATCAGAAAAATATAGGTACCAAAATAAAGGCAAGGATGGACAAGGCAAACAAGGAAATAATTTATTTCAAAGATAGAAGAGGAGTTACTATGCATACAAGGCAAGTAAGTACTCAAGTGATAGTGATAATAGTTCCTCAGATAATGATAAAGATGAAGTTCTATTTCTGACAAAAGAAAAGGAAATGGTTAAGAAAATGTCACCAATAATTCTCAAGTGTTTTAGATGTGGTAACTTTGGTCATCTTGAAGATAGTTGTACAAAGAGTGGTTTTAGTTTTAGTGATGATGAATATGAAGATACACTTGAAGGACCAGAATAGAATCTTTTAATAGCATTAGAAGAAGAAGAAGGAGGTGATCGTATAAAAGACAAGTTAGAAAAGAATGAAGATGTTTTCAAAGGCAAACAAATAGAGGAATAATCATAAACAAGAGGAGTTGATCTTGAAGGTGAAATTATTCATGCCCTTGATGCATTAAAGAAGGTAAGAAATCAAAACTCCCAACTTAAGCTTCAGTTTCAATAATGTGATGAAGAGAAAGGAAAACTTATAGAGGATCTAAATAAGTCAATGGCTAAGACAAGGAAGCTCAAATATAAGTTAGAAGCAAAGGTCTTAGAATGTGAAAGGTTAGAACATGAAGTGGATCTAATAAGGGAAGAAGTAAAAGAGTCTAAGGATAGGTTACATAGGTTTGGAAAGAGCTCAAAGATCATAGATAAGATGATCAAGGTACAAAGACGATCAAAAAACAAAACAAGTCTTGGTTTTGAACAGGTTCAAAAGAAACAAGGAGAGGAGTTAACCTCAAGTTCTAAAAAAGAAGAAACTTTAGAATAAGAGAGTGTAAGATAAAGTGAGAATTCTAAGGATGAGTTGGAAAACAGAAAATTCAACAAGGAAAGGAACAATGCACAAAAGAGGAATAGATGGAACAAGAACCAACATAGGGTAAAAGAGACTAAGAGACCAATGAGGTCAAGGTAAGATAATTTCAATGGACGATGTTTCTCATGTCACATATTTGGGTACAAGGCTTCACAGTGTAGGACACATGAAAGAAAAAAATATGGGAACTTCAGAAACATGCAGCTATTTCAAGGGTATTGCTACTCTTATAATCAGTTTGGTCACAAGGTAATGAATTATAGGGTTCATAACAGGAATAGATATGGCTTCACCAGAAGAAATCCTAAGATATTTTCACCTCCAAGGAATAATAACATTAAGTGTTATAAGTGCAATAATGATGGACATACAACAAAGTGGTGTAGAGCAAAAATTCCAAAGACAAGCAAGAACAAGAACAATCAAAGGAATCAAAAGGACCAGATGAAAAGGAAAGTGGACAAAGGTAAAGATCAGTGTATTATGGGAGTAGAAAAACTCCCACCCAAGAATTAATCACCTCAAGAGGAGTTGGGGGAGGGGCTAAGCTAAGAGTTTCATTCTTAGCCTCGAGCCCCAAAGGTGACCCTTTGCCATTGATGTCAAAGGGGGAGAGATTTGAGTAAGGGGAAGAGAGATTTAATTTAAGGGAAGAGCATTCAGTCAGGGGGAGCAGAACAGAAAAAGGAAAAGGATATGATCAAAATAAAATGGGTTTCCATCAATGACAAAGGGGGAGATTGTTGGAAATATGAGAAGGATTTGTTGTCATTGATGTCAAGAGTCAGTTTTAGTGTGTAGAACAAAAGGAAGGATGTCAAGAGTCAGGTGTGCAAGAAAAATATTACTTCTAGACCTAAGGAAAATAATATTATAATGTCCCTAATTATAATATTCAAGGTTGTCAGATGAGGTCTAAAGAGCGACAGAAAGGCTCAAGAAAAATAATATTATAATATTTTATTATAATATTAAAGGTCTAAGGTTGAGATCTAAAGATTAAATTAATTATAAATTAATTATAATAATTTAATTATAAATAGGTTCGAGGTGTAGACCAATTGGTTTCCCCAAACCCCGTAAGGGGGGCAGATGTCCAATGTTCAAATCTTGGGCCTCGTTGGACTGAATGCTTGTCCCCTTCCTGGTGGTTTTAGCGACGTAAAAGGTTTAAAATGATTGTGGCATTGTGGCTATAGGGGTAGACTGCGCAAAGATCTGTGTGGCGGATTTCAGGGTGGACAATGCAGAATATTATGGCGGCCATAAAAATTCGGACAGCCTACCCGAATTCATGGCAGTTACCAATTCCACCATGTTAGAAAAAAAAATCATTATAAATTAATTTGATTAACTCTAGAGAGTTATTAAATTAATTATAATTTAGCTTATAATTTAATTAAATAAACCCTAAAGATAGGGTTATAAGGGCATAAAATATGTATTTAATATTTCCAATTAAATTTAAATGGTCATCGACGTTTTGAACATATGCAATAAAGTATATAAGAATGGGCAAGGTTTATTCAATTTAATCATCCATGCGATTGATCAAAACCCAAGATAATTCGTGCACAAGAGGAAGAGAAGAATTCACATGTGCTTTGAAATGTTTAAGAAAAGGAGCAAAGGACAATAGTGAGGAGCTCACTTCCCATTCCCAAGTGCTTGGTAGCGCGGTTGGCATTTGGCAGCTGTGCTAGGATGTAGCAAGAGCAAGGTCAAGGGTTTGAGTTTTGTGGTCTTCATTTTACGAGCAAAGGAAGGTTTTTTTCCCATTTGCACCATCGAAGGAGGTGTTAAAGGGAAGGTGGTGCCTTTCCCTTTGTGTAGAGGCACGTAGCTTACGTGGTGAGTGCATGCCTTGCTAATATGCTTGAAGGGACAAGATTAGGTGTTCGAAACCCTCATAATTATTTTGTTGGGCTAAATAAGGTATGCACCGATTTTTCTCTTGCTAAGGTTGTAATTTTGGAGGTTGCTTTGCTATGAAAATTAAGGTTGATTAAAGTGTTTGAGGGAGATATAAGGGTATAAAAATTAAATATTTTATTTTAATTTTTGGTGTTTAAAGTTTATGAAGTTGGAATAAAAAGGAGTAATAAGGTGTGCCATAGGAGTTAGAAATATTTGTTGAAAACAAAGTTAATAAATTATATTGAAAGGAGTTATAAGGTGTGCCATAGGAGTTAGAAATATTTGTTGAAAACAAAGTTAATAAATTATATTGGAAGGAGAAATAAGGTTGATCAAGTTTTGATAGTTTGACTTGGTTAAATATTTTTGAGGAATTATCAAGGACAATTTTTGCTAACTCTTAAGATTGGCAAAAGAATAATTGTGGTTGAGACAGGTTTTATATGGTCAATTCTTCATCAAACAAAAGGTATGGGTACATCTTCCTTAAGAGTGATTGTTAGATGTTGTGAATGCTAAGTTGGAGTGAAAAGCATTGTTTGGTAAGCATTGTTGTTGAAGGTTTTTCTGAGTGAGATTTGATGATAAAAACCTTGTTTGATAAGCATTGTTGAAAACATTGAATGAACCTTCATATGCTTGAACTAGGGTTTGTGAAAGAACATGAGTATCATTGTTATGTGAAGTTGAGAACTATCTTGAACTAGGGTTTGTGAAGGATCATGAGTATCATTGTTATGTGAGAGTGTTTGATAAACATTATTGGAAATAAGTGAGTGAGTGTTCATATGCTTGGACTAGGGTTTGTGAACAAGAAGTATTTCCTTGAGTGATTGATTGAGTTGAGTTGATTGGACCTAGTTAAGTGGAAGTGTTGAAGTGATAGTTCAAGTTCAATGAAATAAATTGTTCTATATTCTAATTTGATTTGAGAAAGAGATTAAAAGTGATTGAACATTATTATGAGTAAGAAGCATATTGAGTTTCTAACTATTATCTATATGTTTTTGTAAGATTAAACAAGATTATGTGTGAAGCTTGTTAGTGTGATTGAAGAGGTTTTCTATGATAGATTGAGTTGAGTAAGCTTTTGTGGAAGCTTACAATGCAGATTTGAGATAAGTCTTGGTGAAGGCTTATTGAGCAGATTGGACAAGTTATAGTGAGGACTTGTTGAACAGATCTGAGGTAAGTCTTTATGAAGGCTTGTTGAGCAGATTGGATAAGTTCTAGTGTGGACTTGAGCAGATTTGAGGTAAGTCTTGGAGAAGTCTTGTGGATAGATTTATGTGAGCTTTTGTGGAAGCTTACAATACACATTTGAAGATAGATATTAAGAGCATATTGAATAAGTCCTTGAGAGGACTTGTGGACAGAGTTGAGACAAATCTTTGAGAAGACTTGTGAGTAGAGTTGATTGATGGATTTTTTCAAACCTTGAGTTAAGGTTTGGAGCAGATCTAGCAAAGTTGATTTGTGATTGATTCAAACTTTGTGTTAAGGCTTGAGGACAGATTTGAGGATAGAGTTTGGTGTAGATTTGAGGATAGGTTTGTGCCAGACCAGAGATAGAGATTGAGCAAATTTGTGCTAGACCAAAGGATTGAGTTTAATACAAATTAGAGGATAGATATTGAGTAGATTTGTGTTAGACCAAAGGAATATGTTTAATACATATCATAGAACAGAGATTAAGAAATTTGTGCTAGACCAAAGGACTATGTTTTGTGCAAATTTGAGATAGAGCTGAGAGCAAGCTTTGGAGGTGATAAAGTATAGAGAACGATAGTCTCTAGTGGATAGAGGTCCATTAGCCAGGGTAGTGAGGACAAGTATTTTGAGTGATGACAAGAGTCTTCATTGGATAGAGATCCATTAAGCTAGTGTAGTGGAGGCAACAGTTCTTCTAGAAGATCACTAGCCAAAGCAGAGGAGAAGGAGTTCTTCTATGGATAGAGATCCACAAACCAGCTTAGGGGATTGGTGTCTCCTGTGGATAGAGATCCATGAACTTGATTAGGGGATTGGTGTCTCATTTGGATAGAGGTCCATAAACATTGTAATAGGGAAAGGACACCCAAGATATTTATTGAGAAAATATTAGTGAAATATTTTCTCCGTGGAGTAGCCCATATTGGGTGAACCATGTTAAATTGGTGTCTCTATTGTGTGTGGCGATTTATGCATTACTTTGATTACTATTGTTGATATTATTATTGATATATTGCATAATATTTATTGGGAAAGACAAGTATAAAGTGGTCTTATACTGTTCACCCCCATCACAATATAAGCTTGTGTTCTTCAATTGGTATCAGAGCGGGTTCCTTCACAATAGTTTAACAACTTGAAGGAAAATATTACAAGAACACAATGGATTCTAAGAGTGGATCCTCAGATAATTCAGCACCAGTATTTTATGAAAGCGATTATGTATTTTGGAGTATGAGAATGAAGATTCACCCGATGGCACTTGACAATGAAATATGGGAAGCAGTTAAAAATGGATACACACCACCAACTACTCCACCTACATATAAATATGGTAAGCTTCTACATCATTAAAATTCAAAAGCAATGAATGCAATTTTGAAAGGTTTACATAGAATATAGTTCATAAAGGTTATGCATTGCAAATGAGTAAAAGAAATTTGGGATATGAAGGAGATAAAAATATCAAAAGGGCAAAGTTACGAAATCTCAAGGGATAGTTTGAAGAATTAAGAATGAAATATGAGGAAAACATTAGTGCTTATCTACTTCATGTTGATGAGGTTGTTAAACCCATGGAAGAACTTGGACTTGAGGTTCAAGAATCTGATGTATGTGATAAGATCTTAAGATCTCTCCCAAAAAAGTTTAGTGAAAAGATTTATGCTATAGAGGAATCAAAATATGGTGATCTCTTGACAAGGGATGAACTACTTGGCATTCTTACAACTTTTGAAATGAGAACAAAAGAGGAACCTAATATCCAAAAAGAGGAACCTAAGGTTAAGCCATGTTAATGATGAAATAGATGTTGGTTAAGCCATGTTAATGATGATATGGCTAAGGTTAAGCCATGTTAATGATGAAATGGTTGTTGGTTAAGCCATGTTAATGATGAGATGGCTGTTGGTCAAGCCATGTTGATGATAAAATGGCTAAGGTTAAGCCATGTTAATGATGAAATAGTTGTTGGTTAAGCCATGTTAATGATGATATGGCTATTGGTCAAGCCATGTTAGTGGTGAAATGGCTAAGGTTAATCCATGTTAATGATGAGATGGTTGTTGGTCAAGCCATGTTAATGGTGAAATGGCTAAGGTTAAGCCATATTATAATGAAATGGATTTTGGTTAAGCCATGTTAATGATGATATGGCTAAGGTTAAGCCATATTAATGATGAGATGGCTAAGGTTAAATCATGTTAATGATGAAATGGATGTTGGTTAAGCCATGTTAATGATGAGATGGCTGTTGGTCAAGCCATGTTGATGATGAAATGGCCAAGGTTAAGCCATGTTAATGATGATATGGATTTTGGTTTAAGCCATGATGAATGGCTGAGGTTAAGCCATGTTGAATGTATTTTTCATTAAGTTTTTTTGACTTATTACTTTCATTTGATTTCGTGTTCATACCATAAGGTAAATAAATGAAAACTTAGAACTATCAAAATGAACACAAAAACTGAAACTTGTACATAATTAGAAATGAAAGAAATAATCAATGCTAAGTTGTTACCTTGTGTGGCTTACCTCATACATTAATTTTTTTCTTCATTAATGTAGATTCCTTTTAAAGTGATGGGTTTGTGTGTTTTGATGTTCTAATCTTGCTTAATAAAAACAAAGGTAAAAACTATGGTTGGCAAGGGCAACGAGATTCTTGTTGGTAATGACCTCCAACAAGTTTGCTCGAGGGTGACCTATGGTGTCTAAGGCAGATATTGGTGGATGGAAATGACACCCACCATCACCAAATCTCAAGCAATGGTCGGTGATGAAATCCAACCACTACTGTTTTTGAGTAAAACATGCAATGTGTGATTAATTTTAAAGTTTTCTGTTCTTTATTGTGTTCAAAAAATTCTGAAGATTATAAATTTTACTCATCTAAATCAGAATCCAATATCAAGATGTAAATTTCACCTAAATAGAGTGGAGTACACCTCTCAAGACCCCCTGCCTACAAATGATACCAAATGAGCAACCAAAGGGTTCGTCCACCTCTCTACCAAAGGGGCCAACCTAGGGCAAGATTAATTTTTGCATCTGAGTACTGTTCCTACTTAGATGTGTAAAATAAATCAATCTCTAACTCCTAAAATAATGTAGAATCTAAATAATGCTCTTTTGTTTCCAATGCAAACAGAATATGCAAGCAATCACTCATATTTGCAATTTTAGAACAAAAAATTTAAACTTGTGTGAAATGAATGCACGAGAAACCCTAAATGCAAAATTCCAAATGTAATTTAATATAGTTCTTTTCTAGATTAATTAATTCATATTCCTTTTATGCTAAGAATCTGAAAGAGATAGCAGAAAACTAAAAAAAAAATGTAAAGCAAAATGAGCAAAAAAAATGGATGAATGACTTACAAAAAAAGCCTCCATTTTTATGAAGTTATTATGATACCTCTGCTGCTCCAATTTATTTTAAAATTTTTAGAGACATGTTAGGATGTTTTAGAAACCTACCCTTAAAATTTCAGCCTAATCCGACTTTTGATGAGTGAGATATGGCCAAAACAGTCAGGGTAGGTTGTGCAGGAAAACTGTACGTTTTTCGTCCCTGAAAACCCTGTAACAGATCAACAAAATAAAGTCAGCAAAGTAAATCAAATCAGTAAATGAAACCCTTGTGGGGTCCCACCGTGATCGCCATTTGTGAAGCTAAAAACATGACACTATGCAGATATAAAAGCAAATAACTCAAGGAAGACAAAAATTGCACAAGATATTATTTTATTCAATAATAAAGGGGGGGAGCTGAGAAACTCCTTGTTACAACTATTCTATCCAATAGAATTATTTTTTTGATATAGAGATTACAAATTCCAGGGTTCTCCAAAACTCTAGCTACATAGATTTGAGTGTCTTTAGTGTGTTCCACTCCCAACAGATTGAGTGGGCTTTGGTATCCGATTTTGGGCCACTCCAGCTTCAATAACTATCCAATAATGAATGAAACATGTAGATCTGCACACATACAAACAAAATAAGGAGTTAGTAATATCTATGAGGACTCCATAGAGTGAGACCCTCAGTTATCAATAAAACCCTAGTTTTTAATGATTGAAACTGCATACAAAAACCTACATATTATGCAATAAAATAATGATTTACCTTACTGGACTTAATGCTTTGTTGCTTCGTGATAGATTCGGTGGCAGAGCGCTCCAAAAGCACCTAATGATTTGATGCAAGGAAAGCGACGGATGGGATATGACGACAATGACAGAAGATGGATGGTGAATTATGATGGCAATGGAGGATGGATGTGGGGAATGGCTAGAATGGTGGAAGTCCTACGACAAGCTAGGGCTTGGATCTTCAATGGCTCTGCAATCCTTCTGCTTCACAAGGGCTTCTTCAACAATATCTCCAAGGGCGAGAACATTCCAAGACACAACTATTCCAAGGGTTGAGCATTTGAGAATGCTCTTATTTATAATCAATCCTAGGGTTTTATTAAGGTTTTAGTCTTACACTTTAGATCGTGTGGCTAAGATTAAACCAAATCCTAAGGCTGAGATTATACTTTAAGTGTGACATGGATTAATGAAGATGGATGGCTGAGATTAGATTAGATCTAACGGATGAGGTTAATTGGGTTTATAAATACATATTTTATAATAAATATATTATAATATAATATAAAATATTATATTATATTAAATATAAAATAATATTAAAATAAGCCCAATTGGGTTAGGAAATGGTGGGAAAGGGCTAAAGTGGGCCTTTTGAAGGTGGGAAGGGCTTAAGTGGGCCTTTTGAAGGCGGGAAGGGCTAAAAGTGGCTAAATGGATGGCGGGAAAGGTGTATGGTGGACAAGTGGGTGGTGGGATGGTTAGGATGGAGGATTAATGGCTGTAATTTGGTGTCTACAATAAGTTAGTTTATAACTTAATTTAATAAACCCTAAAATATAGGGTTATAAGGGCATAAAATATATATTTAATATTTCCAATTAAAAATTAAATGGTTGTCGATGTTTTGAACATATGCAATAAAGCATATAAGAAGGGACAAGGTGTATTCAATTTAATCATCCATGCGATTGATCGAAACCCAAGATAATTCGTGCGCAAGAGGAAGAGAAGAATTCACATGTGCTTTGAAAGGTTTAAGACAAGGAGCAAAGGACAATAGTGGGGAGCTCACTTCCCATACCCAAGCGCTTGGTAGCGCGGTTGGCAGCTGGTGGCTGTGCTAGGATGTAGCAAGATAAAGGTCAAGGGTTCGAGTTTCATGGTCTTCGTTTTATGAGCGGAGGAAGTTTTTTTTTTCCATTTGCACCGTTGAAGGAGTTGTTAAAGGGAAGGCGGTGCCTTTCCATTTGTGTGGAGGCATGTAGCTCATGTGGTGAGCATGCCCCTTGCTAAGGCGCTTGAAGGGGCGAGGTTAGGTGTTCAAAACCTGTCAAAATTATTTTCTTGGGCTAAATAAGGTATGTGCCAATTTTTCTCTTGCTAAGGTTGTAATTTCAAAGGTTGCTTTGTTGTGAAAATTAAGGTTGATTAAAGTGTTTGAGGGAGATATAAGGGTATAAAAATTAAATATTTTACTTTAATTTTTGGTGTTTAAAGTTTAAGAAGTTGGAATAAAAAGGAGTAATAAGGTGTGGCATAGAAGTTAGAAATATTTGTTGAAAACAAAGTTAATAAAATATATTGAAAGGAGTTATAAGGTGCGCCATAGGAGTTGGAAATATTTATTGAAAACAAGGTTAATAAATTGTATTGGTAAGGAGAAATAAGGTTGATTAAGTTTTGATAGTTTGGCTTGGTTAAATATTTTTGAGGAATTATCAAGGATAATTTTTGCTAACTAACTCTTAATATTGGCAAAAGAATAATTGTGATTGAGACATGTTTTATATGGTCAATTATTCATCAAACAAAAGGTATGGGTACATATTCCTTATGAGTGAGTGTTAGATGTTGTGAATGCTAAGTTGGAGTGAAAAGGATTGTTTGGTAAGTATTGTTGTTGAAGGTTTTTCTAAGTGAGAGTTGATGATAAAAACCTTGTTTGATAAGCATTGTTGAAAACATTGAATGAACCTTCATATGCTTGAACTAGGGTTTGTGAAAGAACATGAGTATCATTGTTATGTGAAGTTGATAACTATCTTAAACTAGGGTTTGTGAAGGATCATGAGTATCATTGTTATGTGAGAGTGTTTGATAAACATTGTTGGAAATAAGTGAGTGAGCGTTCATATGCTTGAACTAGGGTTTGTGAACAAGAAGTATTTCTTTGAGTGATTGGTCGAGTTGAGTTAATTGGGCCTAGTCAAGTAGAAGTATTGAAGTGATAGTTCAAGTTCTGTGAAACAAATTGTTCTATATTCTAATTTGATTTGAGAAAGATATTAATAGTGATTGAGCATTATTGTGAGTAAGAAGCATATTGAGTTTCTAACAATTCTCTATATGTTTCTGTGAGATTGAACAAGATTATGTGTGAAGCTTGTTAGTGTGATTGAAGAGGTTTTCTATGATAGATTGAGTTGAGTAAGCTTTTGTGGAAGCTTACAATGCAAATTTGAGGCAAGTCTTGGTGAAGGCTTGTTGAGTAGATTGGACAAGTTCTAGTGAGGACTTGTTGAGCAGATTTGAGGCAAGTCTTGGTGAAGGCTTGTTGAGCAGATTGGACAAGTTCTAGTGAGGACTTGTTGAGCAGATTTGAGGTAAGTCTTGGAGAAGACTTGTGGATATATTGATGTGAGCTTTTGTGGAAGCTTACAATACAAATTTGAAGACAGAGATTGAGAGCAGATTGAATAAGTCCTTGAGAGGACTTATGGACAGAGTTGAGGCAAGTCTTTGAGAAGACTTATGAGCAAAGTTGATTGATTGATTTGTTCAAATCTTGAGTTAAGGTTTGGAGTAGATCTAGTAGAGTTGATTTGTGATTGATTCAAGCTTTGTGTTAAGGCTTGAGGACAAATTTGAGGATAGGTTTGTGCCAGACTAAAGACAAAGATTGAGTAGAATTGTGTTATACCGAAGGACTGTGTTTAGTATAGATCAGAGGATAGATATTGTGCAGATTTATGTTAGACTAAAGGTCTATGTTTAATACAAATTAGAGAATAGAGATTGAGCAATTTGTGCTAGACCGAAGGATTGTGTTTAGTGCAGATTTGAGATAGAGTTGAGAGCAAGATTTGGAGGTGACAAAGTATAGAGGATGATAGTCTCTAGTGGATAGAGGTCCATTAGCCAGGGTAGTGAGGACAAGTCTTTTGAGTGAGGACAAGAGTCTTCAATGGATAAATATCCATTAAGCCAGTGCAGTGGAGGTAGTAGTTCTTATAGAAGATCACCAGCTAGAGCAGAGGAGAAGTTCTCATATGGATAAAGATCCATAAACCAGATTAGGGGATTGTTGTCTCTTGTGGATAGAAATCCATGAAATTGATTTAGGGATTGGTGTATCCTTTGGATAGAGCTCCATAAACATTATAATAGGGAAAGGATTCTCAAGATATTTATTGAGAAAATATTAGTGAAATATTTTCTCAATGGAGTAGCCCACATTGGGTGAACCACGTTAAATTGGTATCTCTATTGTGTGTGGTTATTTATGCATTGATTTGATTACTACTATTGATATTACTATTGATACATTGCATGATATTTATTGGGAAATAAAATTAAAAAGTTATCTTATACTGTTCACCTCCCTATCAGTATAAGCTTGCGTTATTTAGAGACAAAGGCAGAAGTAGGAAGGCAAAGGTAAATTTGAGTGGTGGATATAAATTCCAAAGGTAGAGGTAAATTCAAATGTGGAGGAAAATTCTAGTATAGTTGATAGGTCTAGGTACATGTGCAAAGGTTTTTTATGGCAAGATTATAGTACAAACGAAGGCAAGTATACACAAAAGATAAAGGCAAAACTACGAAAGCCTTCAAACCTATATTATTTGTTCTTCTCTTGTTATTTTTATTTTATGATCCAAAAGTCTAAAACTTGAATAAATACATTTTGTGGATCCAATATTAGGGTTTGAAAAACTAAGATCCTAAACATTCTAGTTCATGTTTATTAGGAAATGTTGAATCACATAATGGCAAACCCACAACATGAAGGGGAAAAAGAGAAAATAGATGAGATTAACTTGAACATATTAGTTGATACCATGGTTAACCCATCTCATGACAAATTAATAGTTTTAGAAGAATGCATAGTGTCCATGAAAAATGAGATGTTAAAATTGATACTAATTATGAGGGAACAATAAAGCCTCATTATGGAACAACAAAAAATGATTTCAGAACAAGTTGTTCAAATCAATCTATTGGAGACATCAATAGTATAATTAAAATCCTCCACTACCATGGGCTTGCACAATAGTAATGATTGTATAAATGGATCCCATATTCAAATTGAGTTGCATATCTATTAGAGTATATTACATTATTTAGGTACATGTCAATGTACCACCTTGGATACATTATTAGATTAGGAGTTACTTGGGGTAGAATCAATAATGTAATAATGTAAATGTGCAAGGAGTCCACTTGTACACGAGTCATAGGAATGGTAGTTAGGAAGAGTAAGGTCCAAGTTACATATCATCTATACAAAGGCCTATAGTGAATAGAGTGAAGAGAGCATGAGTGCATTGCTATCAGCATGCACTGGTAGAGTAGGATTCTATCTATTGTATTCAGTTCCATATTTTCATGAGTTCCATTAATAGCATATTTTTGTGTCATTCTTAAAATTCATTATCTTTCTACATCTTGTGATTGTCATCTCCCATAACATACTTAATTAAAAGCTAACAGTGGTATCAGAGCTATAGTAGGTCTAGATAAGAATAGGGAGAGCCACAAGAGATATTGAGAGGAAAAAAACAAAATCTTAGTTCCAAAATTTTTTAGATTGCATTTGGCTAGAGTCTTCCCATAAATTTCTAGAATTTTCGTAAAGACTAGGACTCAACATTCATTCCACTAGATTGAAAAATTAACTAGTGAAGATTCATCATTAATAGATTTAGAATTTTCATCCTAATACTTTGTTGTAGGAAAAGGAGATTCAAAGAAAGTTGTGAAGCTTCCTATAGAGAGTTTGGAAGAATATCATCTTCAATATCAATCCAGCACTAGAAGCAACAAACAGAAGAAGAGGAGATTCCAAGAACCTAAGGGAGTAATGTTGAAGACCTATATATTGCAAAAGATAAGAAAAAGGCTAGAGCAACCTTATTGTGGATTGAAGAGACTCCAAAATAGAGTATAGAAGAAGATAGAATATTGGTGATCTTCATAAAATATTGCAGATAGTAGATTAAATATTTCTTCCAGAATAAGCTGAAGAAGACCCACAAAAGATCTCATTGGAAAACTTCCAGTCTTGGAAGAGATAAAGAGGGACTATCAAGGTCCTATTCTAGATTTCAGAGATCCATAAAGGAGATCTAATTGCCAGCACTTCTATAGTAGAAGGTTGAAGGAAAGGTCTCATTAAGAAGGCAAAATAATCTACGAGGAGAAGAAAGAGGTCTCAATAAGAAACAAGGAGAAGACCTTAGATAGGTCTCAAGGAAAAAAGGCTTGGAGAGCCTTATTCAGAATTTGAAGTAATCATCGAAGGAGTTCCTAGAAGAACTCATTGGGGAAATTCATTGCCAACGAGAAGCTCTTGATAGTGAAATATTTGGGACACTTATTGCCATCCAACAACAAGCCCAAAAGAAGAAGAATTTGACAAGGAGTTCCAAATCTTGAAGACCTCAAGACACTCAGATTCTTGAGAAGGAGACCAGGATCAAAGTAAAACTTCAACAAGAAGAAAAGAACTAGGCATTGCTACCAAACCTAAGAGATTTGAAGAGTGCCTTTCACAAATAAGAAGGCAACAATCAAGATAGCATTAATAGCAGCAAAACTTCAAAAGTTCCAAACTACATCTTGAAGGATAAGTTAAAGCCATCTACTATAGTTTTAAGAAAATAAACTAGAAGGGTTCATATCTGCGAGCAAAAACCATTCTAGATAGAGACTTGGTGAATCAAATCATCAAGATATTCATCATCTTCAAAGGACATCAAAAGTAAGCAATTTACGGTACAAAAGGGTTTATTACTTGAACACTTATTCAGATTAGTACTTAGGTTCATTAAGCATCTTATTAGAATTCATAAGTTGCAAAATAAGAAGTTGCATCTTAAGTCCTAAAAGGAAGTGCAGAAGATAGTTTTTGTTAAGGGTTATTACCTACACATTAATAGGAGTTAGATAAAATCTACCTATCATCTACTTACAAAAAAAATGAATTACATTAAGTTGTAGAAATTATTGAGAATTCTTTAAGAATTAGTATTAGTGCACATTACAAAGTTCCTTAAGGAGTAATAAGGTGATTTGAGTTGCACGATATTAATTTCTCTTAAAGCTTATTAGAAGTGCACTAAATGTCACATTGAAGGTTAGTGCAAATATTACTCTCTAGCGTATTGCTTATATGATTATTAGCTTGTATTCATTGTTACTAAACTATCCAAGTGAAAAAGTAAGATTCTAGTGTTGTCTAAAAGAGAGGCAACAATACATTGCTCTCAAAATAATAGAGCAAGTAGAGGCCATATCCAAGAAGACAAAGAAAAGATTCAAAATATCTTACATAAGTCCTCAAGCTATACAACGAGGAGAAAATATATCTACACAATATTGAAGTCATAAAATCAAAGAAATAGCATTAAAAGAGACAAGAAGCACACTAAGATTTGGTGCAAAATAGTCTATTATTCATACTACATTGGAGCACCATAATACCCCAAAAAGAGGTCATATTATTAAGTGTCTTGAAGATACTATCATTGCAAAAATCCTACATCTACTCTTGGTGAAATAAGAGAGGTAGAAAAAGAGAAAATCCAGGGTTCACAAGCATCGGGTTTTAGGTGTTCAAAAACACCATTCAAATCATCTGAGCAATGCCCTTAAACAAAGCTATTCTGCAGTCAAATAAGAGGTATTACAACCATCACAAAACAAGGTAGAATAACAACTTGGAAATATGTGTATAAGCCAAGGGAAAGCCACAAAAATATATAAGGGAAGGCCACGAAAAATCACCTCATCCAAGAACTTAAAAATCAACAAATAAAAGAGCCATCAAAGCATTTAAAAGTTGAAATCAAAAGGCACCATCTCATCCACCTAGAAACTATGTCAGATCCAACGTTGGAAGGAGATCATCATTGGAGGTGCAAGATAGAATTCACTGGAAAAGTGTTAGAGAAAAGAAGTGAACAACTTGCATTCACTAGAGGAGTTATAGGGTTTCAAGAAAAATGTTGAGAGTTGAGCATGCAATTGCCACTTGGCACATAGAAAAGGGATGTTACACCTTTCATGTAAGATCCCAACAAGAATATAATGTTTGTCTTGAAGCGTTCAAGCACCTAGCAAAGAGTAATGCCCATCTTGGAGCGTTAGGAAAGGAATGCAAGCTAAGAAGTAATTCCATATTCATCATTGCACCTTGAACATTGAAACTAAAGGTGTAACCACCACCAATCTAATTGCCACTTATATGAAGCATGAAGAAGAGCATAACACCTCAAGGTATCAACATTGAAGAAGATATTTATTAATATGTTTGCAATAAAGATATCGTACATACATTGGAAACACAAACAATTAATTTCAAGCAAGGAGTGTAAGCAAGATTGAAGGAGGAACACTGGTGCATTAAAGGTTGTCATAAAGTAGCACTTTCATAGGAATTCCAACACCAACCAAGTTTTGTATATTTGGAGAGAGAGAGAGCATTGAATGCTCATTCTTACCCAACCAATAGAGACGTTGAATCATCAATCAACTCAAGCCAAGTAGAGCACATAACGAAAGAAGATATTAAATTCAAGTCACACAGAGAATGTAAGAGAAGAGATGTTGAAGTCTCAAGCCATGCAAAGCACATAAGGAAAGGATAGGTTGAAGTCAAACAATGTAGAGAACATAAGAGAAGAGACGTTGAATTCAAGCCATGCAAAGCAATTAAAGGAAGAGCACATTAAGCAACACCGAGCAATCTAGTGGAGACACGTTGAGTCTCCAGCCACATCACAAGCTACAAGCTATGTACTACAAGCACTAAGGTAAAGCCATTATTGCTTGCTTTCATTAAGGTAATGTTGGAGTTATAAGGTGATATATTCAAACATTCTATTGCATTGGAATAACCAACATTAAACCAATATTTAGTAATCTATCAAGCAAGCTCATTCCAAAATATTATTATTGAAGGATATTTGCAAATAAAGTAGGAGATATAAGGTTGGCAACATTAGTAAACTCAGATATTAGTTTACAAATACAATTATTTTCTAAAATTCCAAGAGTGGGGAGTTATAAGGATTTATATACCAAAACCATAGATATTTGGAATTTAGAAAATCAAAGGACTTAATATAGAAGAAATAAACTCATTAAGCATCATCAAAAGTTGGAATTAAGTGATAACAATTGTCTCACATACATACTAAGGAGACAAAAAAAATCCAACCATTAGAGCATACTTCATTGGGAGATATAAGGATAAAATTGGAGGTTGATTACTATTCTCAAAACTTTACAAAATCAACCCAAAATGTGAACTAAATATTGATAAGATTTATATTAAAGTCTATAGCATATCCTAAATTACTTGGGAGATATAAGGAATCCTACAAAACCTAATTCTAAGAAAGGTTTTATCAAACTAGTTCACATATCTAGGGAGTCATAAGGTAGACTACTCAATACCCTATTCTCAAGTCTCAATAAAACTAGAGGAGACTATTCCAAAACAATCAAATATGGATGAAATACTAAGAAATGCTTTTAACAATGAAGAACTCTTCCATGAAGTAGAATTTTATTCTCAAAACCTAATAGACACTCTTGAAGGATACAAGTGTCTATCTACTAGTGATAAGGAGAGATTCTCATCATTTCTTAAAGAAGCAAGAGAGGGTAGGTTTGCAGCACTAATTGGATATCTTCATGAAGTTCTCTTTACAACATGGTGGAATACACAAAAAATAATCATTTTCACATCAAAGGAATGTTTAATGATATATCTATCATTAATTGTTTTTGTACTTGCTCAACACATGAAACAAACTAGCAATACAAATCAATATTATTGTGATGATAGACTAACTCATCATGAAACAAAAGTTCCACTAGTATCAATACAGAACCATAGGAGGAGGAAGAGAAAGAAAAGGTACACTAAGAGTGAACATAGCAAAGAAGATATAAAAGAAACCACAAAGACAAAACCAGGCAGGCATATTTAGACACAAGCATTGGAGGAGTCTTCAGCCAAAGCATTCTCAATATTATGTGAAGATACAAACTACCTACTTGGACAAATTCTTGTAAGTAGAGAAGAAGAATACAATTTCGATTATTCTCGAGAAGAAGATCCATATTGAAGACTATACCTACATAATGAAATACAAGGGGGTGTTAGAGTATATTACATTATTTAGGTACATGCCAATGTACCACCTTGGGCACATTATTATATTAGGAGTTACTTGGGGTAGAATAAATGCACAAGTGTCAATGTGCAATAATATAAATGTGCAAGGAGTCCACTTGTAAATGAGTCATATGAATGGTAGTTAGGAAGAGTAAGGGTAAAGTTACCTATTTTCTATATAAAGGCCCATAGTGAATAGAGTGAAGAGAGCGTGAGTGCATTTCTCTCAGCATGCACTGATAGAGTATGATTCTATCTATTGTATTCAATTCTATATTTTTGTGAGTTCCATTAATATAATATTTTTGTGTCATTCCTAAACTTCATTATATTTATGCATCTTGTGATTACCATATCTTATAGCATACTTAATCAAAAGCTAACAAGATCAACAAAGAAAAATAAAATAAAGACAATTTGTTACAAATAAAAAAAATTAGGCAATAATTGCAAACATGATGACAAAATAACAAGAATTTCAAAACAACTTAGAGGATACTATATCATGGACAAAAGTGGTAAAATATCCAACAACCAAGCCAAGGGAACAAAGAGATTTAATAGAGAACAAAATTAGATTGCAATTGCTGGAAAAAAAAGATAAAATAGGTCAATAAACATAATCATTAAGGGAATAAAAGAACTGGGAGAACAAGAAAACACAACCAAATTAACAAGGGATTTTCTTTTTTATAAATTTCATTAAAATGAACAAGTTCATCAAGCATGTATATTAGGAAAAGTAAGGGAAGATATGAGAGCTAGACCAATCCGAATCACAATGTTTAGTATAGAAGATAAAAGATAATTTATTTAAAATAGAGGATTGCTACAAGGATCACATTTTTAATTGGATAAGGATCTTACTCCTATGCAACAAGAAGAGATGAGGGCAAAATGGAAAAATATAAAGACAACAAGGAGTGAGGGTAAAAAGGCATGCACCAAAAAAGGGAAATAACAAACACACCATATTTGCTTCAACATTTACCCATTCTAGAGTTACTATGGTTGAAAAATGGGAAACCATACATTATAAATGGAATAAACCAAAATAAATAGGAAATTAGGTCCAATCAGGAACACTTAACATTGGTGATTTCGAATTGGGTGGCTATCCATGGAGAAGAGGTCCAAATCTAAGGCCTATAACTAAAGCAAACAATATAATCATACTAATAGAAACACATGAACATGATGGATCTAAGATTCTAGATTGTGTAGGATACAAAAAGATGTCAATATGGAATGAAAAAATAAAAAATGGAAAAGTACGTGGAGGAGTAACAATACTAATAAATCTTGGGATAGACTCATCCTAATTGAGAAAGAAGACCCAAATAAATATTATATATGGATTATAATAATAAATAATGACAAATTGTTTAGCACTATTGCTTGTTATGTTGTTCTATAGCAATAAAAGTTTTATAAGAAATACGATTTAGATCATGAGGATCCATATATGGCATTGGTAAAAGACATCACAAAATATAACAAGCTTGGAGAGGTGGTTTTAGTGGGTGACTATAATGTCAATACAACAAATAAGCAAGCTATTAAATAAAAAAATAAAGGCATAGATGATAATCCGCTATGGCTAGAAAAAAAGGTGGATCACCATTGGTTAAGGTCCTCATACGATAGTCAATGAACCATCACACATTATGGAGAATAAGTTAGACCATGTAGCATAGAGGGATTTATCATCTATAATGGCATAAGCATGTGGTAAAAATTTGGAAAATATACTTGTCAAACACATAATGGACACAATGTAGTTGATTATGCTATTTACTCACCAAACTTCATTTCAAGGATAAAAGATCTAGAAATTGAAGCAATTCCCATGAAGCTAAAATATGATCACAATTGGTCTAACAACATACCATTAAAGTGTGTTGATAGAAGATTTATGGGCTATGGAAGAGGGAAGAAAGTAGAGAGGGGAGGGCTCTGGTCCCTCCCCTGCTCCCCCTCCCATGGCTCCTGGTTCCTGCCCAGTCCCTGGCTCAACCCAGGTCATCCCTCCCGGGGAGTGGTTGTTTGCAGATTATCTCCTGGGGGGAGATCCTTCTCCACTATCTGCACCCCTCCCGACCGGCTAGGGTTTCCTTGGTTGTTTTTTCGGATCTGGTGCTTCCCGGGGATCCCCGTTTGGTTGGGGATCCCTTCTCTTTTCCCTCGAGGCTTCCCCCCTGGGGTTTTTTGCGGGTTATTCGCGTGGATCTGGTCCCCTGCGTTTCTCGGTGCGGTGGAGGTGACGGTTTAGGGTTTGGACAACTTCCCCCTTTTTCTTGTGAATCCTCGACGGGCTCTGTGCTTGGACGGGATTCTTGGTCCCTGCTGCTGGGATCCTCTTCTATTTTCCCGGGGTGGGTTCCTTGTGGTACAACTCTTTGGTCACTTCTATATGGGCTGGATCCTCTCTGTGTTGGCTGTCGGCTTCCTACAGGATGGCTCTCACTGAACGAAATGTTTTCCCGGTGGGCGGCTGGTTTCTCCACAAGGCGGGATCCGCAAAATTCACCGATTTTCCCACGAGGCGGGATCCTTTCTTTTCTGCTGGTTTCTCGGATGGCGGGATTTCCCTGTTGCTTCCCGCTAGGCGGGACTGTTTGTGGTGGTTTTGACTGCTTCCCGCGAGGCGGGATTTTATTGTAACGGTTTTTCTTTGCTTCCTGCTAGGCGGGATCTTCTCGATGGTGGTTTTTGGCTACTCCCCGTTGGGCGGGATCTCCAAAACTACTTTCTTTCTTATTTGTTTGTTTCCCGTTGAGAGGGATTGTTTCATGCTTACTGTTACCGCTGGGCGGGATTTCATTTTGGTGTTCAGTTTCAAGGGATTGATGCCCTAGGCCCATTGCTTATGTAATCAGGTTTTGGGATCCTTGTTAAAACCCGCTGTAAATACAAACACTACTTACCAAAAAAAAATATGATCACAATCCAATGTACATAAAGATCCAAATGCAAGAAAGTGGACATGAAGAACATATTCAAGTAACTAAAGGAAAGACAACATGAAATATTTCTATAACAAAGAAAAAATAGAAAACTTTTAAAACATCAATTAAACATATTATGCAAAGAGAGGAAAGAAAATGAAAAATAATTTTCAAACATATACTTTTGATAGCAATAAACTAGTGGATATAATCATAAAAGCCTTAGAATCATGCAAAAGCTAAAAACCAAGAAAATAAAACATAAAAGGTTCCCTGTAAATCCATGGTATGATGAAGAATGAAAAGTAGTAAGGAGAGCATTGACCAGAAAAAAAGAAAGAAAATGGCAAGATATATAAATAACTAGTAAAAAAAAGAAGGAAGGATACATAAGAGCAAGGTAAAAAAGTTGATATATCTTGAAAAGCATAGCCCAAGACAATTTTGTAAAAAGCTACAACAAAACAACAATGATACAAAAAACAATATTAGAAGTAAACAATGGTTGCAATATTCTAAGCAATTATATAAGAGAAACCAAGAAAAATATACCCCTCGTATAATTGACACAATTGAGAAACTTTTTTTTCTAAAATACATGGAGGGAATTAGAAAATAGCAATAGGTATATCTTAGGATATATATGGTTTGCAAGTTGAGAATCTCAAGTGTAGGGTTAACATCTTAGCACTACACATCCAAAATATTTTTAATGGCATCATTAAGGGAGGATTTTCACTGGAATGGATAACCAACCTAGTCATATCATTGCAAAAAATAGAGATACCAACAATCCTTCTAATTATCACACCCTCATGATTAATACTCTTATTGTAAAACTTTTTGGTATCATAGTATAAAGTACAATTAATTAGTGGATCAAAAATCAAGGAAGAGGGCTATAAGGCAAGTAGGATTTAAACCAAAATACTCGATAATAGATCATTGCATTACTTTAGGCACCTAATAGAGAGGATATGGAATAAAAATGAGAAGTTAATTGTTGTTTTGTGGAATTTAAAAAGGCTTTTAACATACTATCTAGAGTTAATGTATGGAAAAATGGAAGAAATTGACATACCAATCAACTAAAAAGCAATTGTACACAAACTTTATGAAAAGGTGATGGCAAAATTTAGAACTCTAAAAGGACTATTAGCATGTTTTGGAAGTGATATTAGGGTGAAACAGGGTTGTCCATTATCACCTACTATATTTAGTTTTTACATTGACAAATTGGAGGAATGGGTAGAAAGTATGGGAGGAGAGGGAATACAATTTGCTAATTATGTAGTGAAAATTCTTCTCTATGTCAATGAATCATCTTGATTGGCAAGACACTTGAAATTCTAAAAGAAAATCTAAATTCTTTAGAGCATTTTTGTAAAGAAGTTGGGATATAGGTAAACATTGGTAAGACTAAAATCATGGTCTTCTCTACTTAGAGAGGGCAAAAACAATCTTATATTTTATTTGAAGGAAATCACTTAGAGGTAGTAACAAAATACAAATACCTTCATTAGATTTTTAAAGCAAACTCAATTAAGGAATATGCAAGATGGAACGAATACAAGTAAGATGGAGGGCACTATACTCATTCCTAAATAGGGGTAGAAAAGCAAAGTTGTGGGATTGGAAAACCATTGGGGTCCTTTTTGGATTATTATTCTAGTGGCGTTACATGAGTGTGAGATGTGGGTTAGTAATACATCAAATTTTAAATGGAGAGAAATAGAAAAAATTCAAATGTGACTAATTACAAATAATTTTGTAATTAAAACATCAATCCCATATGATATTTTACTTGATAAAATAAGAACTTTTCGACTAGAAGCACATGCTATGATAAGGCTATTGTGGTACCTGAAAAAAATACAAAGAATGGAAGATAATATGTTGTCAAAAGAGGTAACCAAAGAAACATTGAATAGAAGAAAATACAGATAAAATAAAACAATAAATAGATAGAAAAATAAAGCATTAAATTCATGAGGTCTTAAACTCCAACTGAAAATTAAACAGTATGTGAGGGAAATTTTAGACTTATCATGTGGACTAAAAAATTAGGAAGGAAAATTGTTATACATCAACGAGTTCAACCCAAACTGTAAACACGACCAAAATAAGTACATAGATACAAATATTAAATGGAGGGGAAAAATACTTATAGCCCAACTAATATCTAGTTCGCACCATCTTAGATGTAAAATAGGGAGATGAACAATTTCTTAGGAGGCATGGTCAAAATGAATGTAGTGGCAGAGACAAAAAAATATTTTGTCATGGAATGTGAAGCCTACAAAGACATCATGATTGCATATGAGGATACTATAAAAGTAAACTTGCTTATGGAATTTTTTGAATATTTGAGAATAGAAAAAATAAGGAAACTTATCATTAAAATCAACAAAAAAAGAAACACACTCCAAAAGATGATAAGAGGATGTTGAGCTTTTTTACTTTGTTAAACAACTTTCTTGCTTAGATGTTGTTAAGCTTTAGAACTTTGGATAGGAGGTCCAAGGTTTGAATTCAAAAGTGACTAGGGCATACCCAATCTTGTATTAAAGCTCTTGGTCCCATAGACTATCTTTGTCTCATCAACGTAACTGAAATTATTTCATTCCATTTCATAGACTTTATCTATTATCTTTTATTTTTAAATCACAAGGATTTTGTACTCATAATTAATTATATATATATATATATATATATATATATATATATATATATATATATATATATATATATATATATATATATATATATAACTTTCCTTTTTAGTATTAGGTGTTAGCAAATTAGAATAATTAAAAAGAATATATATAGTTATAATTATTTAATATAATAATAAATTTATATTTCAATATAATGCTATTTTTTTAAATTTTTATTAGTTGTAAATAAGTCAAGATAAAAGGTTATGACTATGATATATTTTTTTATATTAATGTTTTTTTAGCCTACTTCTACCATACAAGAGAATGTGTTTGTAGATGCAAATCGAACAACACCAAATAACTAAACTTAAATAAATGAACAATAAAAGCAAAATAAACACATGTGATTGCACAAAAATAAATTTGATTTTATTATTGCTGGATGGATTCCTGATATTACAACCAAATATGCCCTAGATTGGGGTTTTTACAATGCTTTATTGCTCAATACAATAATCTTAATATGCTAGGGTTCTCCAAAACCCTAGCCAACAAATTAGGGTGGTGTCTTCACGCTCGATCGATCCCAAAAAAAGTGAGTGGGCTTCAGATATCCTTTGACCGGACCACTCTAGCTTAAACAACTTCTCAATGCTTGTGTATCTCCAAACCTGCACATAGAGAATGACATAATAGGATTAGTAGTAACTATGAGGGCTCCACTGTGTGAGACCCTCAAAAATCAATAAAAACCCTAAATGCCAAGTAATAAACTGCATACAAATATGGAAATAATAAAAGTAGTATAAAAATAACAAATTTACCTTGTTGAACTTACTATTTTCTGATTTGTCATCATTGTTGCAAGGAAATAGTGCACGGATGCCCTAGCGACACCCGAGGGCTTTGCTAGTCTTTAGTAGTAGGTTCTGAGATGCTCGTGGGCACTCGATAGTAGCAAGAAATGCCTGTGGATGCTTGGGGATGGTGGAAAGTGCCCAAAGGTGCTTGGCGATGGAAGGAAGCACCCGAAGGTACTCAACGATGATAGAGAGTGCCCAGAGGCATTTGAGAGCTGAGGTGAAGATCTACAACAACAAATCTAGTTGAGCAAAATGGGTGGTGATGGATGCAAAGGCTAGGGTAAGTGAGGACGGATGGCGAGAGTGCTTGGATAGACTCAGAATGCTTAGGGTCAAAGATTTAGAGAATTACTCAAGGGTTGAGCCATCAAAGTGGCTCCTATTAATAATCCACACTAGGGTATGTTAGGGTTTAAGCGACACAAATTGTGTGGCTCAGATTAAAACATATCAGAGGGTGGATATTAATTCTGGGTGCATGGCATGGATTGATGTGGATGGATGGCTAGGATTAAGTCAAATTGGATGGTTGGGATTTATTTACATATATAATATTTATATTTATTAAATATATATAATATAATATTAAAATATTAATATTAAACATATATTTAACAAATATGCCTAAATATATATAAATAAATGGGTAAAATGGTGGGAAGACCTGGATGGATGACAAGTGGCTAGATTTTGGTGTCTATAGATGCCCCTTTTTGTACTGTGTTGCATGAAACACAATGCAGTGCAAAAACACAAGACACTTGCTTGGGCTAGGCACAGAAGCAACTTTCTCTTGGGATGGAAAAATGAGCTTGAAGACAAAAGAATTAAAGAATTTGGATTTGCGTAGCTTACCCCCTCAATTGGCGAATGAGTTTGTGGATGAATCTCATGAGCCAATTGAAAAATGAGTGCAATTGGTTGTGTAAAAGAATGATGTGATTGTGGATGATATGAATGATGTAAATGTGATACCATTTTTGCCCCAATAGGGAGAGGGGATTGGTGGAAAATGTGGAATGATTGCATCTATTTTTGCCCCAACAGATGAAGGGTTTTGTGAAAATGTGATGAAAATGTGTCTGTTTTTGCCCCAACAGATGAAGGGAGTTTTGCCAAGTGTAGATGCCATGATCATGTAAGATGTATCCCATTGTGGGAAAGTCAAAAACCAAATGTGGTTGCCCCAAATTTGGGGTGATTCAATGCTGCTGAAGAATGTGCCTTTGGGCATCATTGATATGCAAGGATGAATATGCAAAGATAAAAAATAGTCAACTTTGGAGGGCCAACTAGTGATTGTCGGATAATTCCTATGGTCGGAACCAATCACCCTAGTTAAGGCTAGTCACCATGATGAATTTCAAGGAGATGTGGAATGATGAAATATGATTTTGTCCATGTTTTAAGCCCCACGAACTAGGCCATCAATGACAGCTTTTGTGCAAATTATTCTTGGCAAGGTTTCACGCAAAAATGTGAAGTACCAAATGTGATTGTGATTTTGAACAAGGAGATATAGGATGATGAAGATGACCAAGTGTCCTTATGGTGATTTATTCATCTTACCAAATTGCATGGATGCAAATCACTACAATCGCCAAGTAGATAGAATAAACCACTAGATACGAGGTTCACTTGAATTTTTATTTGAACTTGGAAAATATGCAAATGTTATGATTGATGAGTGAAAATGATGTGGAAATGAAGTATTGATGATGAGAATGATGATTATGGTTGTTTTGTGAAAATTTGGACCATTTTGGAATGTTTTGGAACCTTTTATGCGATTTTATGACTTTTGGTCGCAAACAAAAATTATGCATCCAAATCGGTTGTAACCTTCACAAAACCTGTTAAGATGATGAAAATGATGTATGGATGCAATATGGAGTGATTTGGTGGGGGTAAGCCACTATTTTGCATTGATTTGGCCTTTTGTCAATTTTTGATGCCAAATACCGATTGGCGCTTTCGGCATGCGCAGATGCCCACCGGTGTTTGGGCACTTTGCAAATACCTCGGTGTGCTTTAGTGCACCAAGAAACACCCATGGGCACTTCAAGGCACCTAAAGCAGCTATAAATAGCTTGCAGGACGAAAAATGAAGCTCATTTGTGCATTTGTGAGTTTGAGAAGCTACGTCTGGGAGAGTTGAGTGAAGTGGAGTGGAGTGAGGTGAAGCAAGGTGGGTGCGGAAGCTATGGTGATGGAGGGAGTGGATGTGAGGACTGGAGCTGGAGTTAGAGTGTGATTTTGCCAAGGTAAGTCCTTTCTTTGAAGCTCTCTTTGTTTTTGTGCAAAAAAATTATGTGTTTTTTTATGAACATGTATTAACAAATGTTTTTGTGTTGTGTTGCAGCTTAGGATTTTGGAGGCTCGACACCGGTTCTCGCCTCTCATCCCTGGGATGAGGAAGGTATTAGTGAAGGATGAGTGGGATTTTTTGGAGGCTATGGGGCTAGAGGAGGTAGCCTGGATTGATGTGGTGAGGGTGGATGAGGGGTACCTCTCGGCCTTGGTGGAGAGGTGGGATCCAGAGAGGGGGACCTTCTAGCTTCCTACTAGAGAGGTTACCGTTACACTTGAGGATGTATACCGCATCCTCAAGCTATTGGTGGAGGGGATTCACATCGAGGTTGGATGCGATCGAGGAGCAAAGATGAAGAAGATGTTTGGAGATAGCTGGTAGAGTGTGAAGGTGGAGTGTGGGGGATTCCATACTTGTCCATGTATGTGGACAAGGAACTGGATGCCCTTCAGGCTTTGGTGATGTTCGTGTTGGCCAACATCGTGGCCCCGAATAGTACCAGCTATAGGTTCCCTTGGAACCTGATAGGGGTGGTGAGTGATATGTTGGCTACCTCTCTAGGTGTATGCATGGGATCCTGCCTTATTGGTGTAGGTGTACCAGGAGTTGTATGAGGTGAGGAGGTGAGGGAGGAAGGGATTGGGTTGTAGCTTACTACTGTAGTGTTGGGGATGGGAGCATTTTAGTGTGGCTCGATTGGAGGGTCTACCAATTGTAGGCTTAGGTAGGGGGTAACCCTATGCTAGGATATGGGTGGTGGTGGAGGAGGTATAATCAAGTCGGCCTGTGTAGATGAGCTAGTGGTATCAAGATTTGTGGGCTAGATTGACATCCACCCAAGTGATATGGAGGCCATGGTGGGGTACCAGGTGGATGGGTGATGGAGAGCATCTACGATGGGTTAGGCAGGCTAGGTGGGTGGTTGGGAGGTATCGAAGTGAGGTTGAGTATATTCAGTTCTCATGGGTACTCCATTAGTTTGGCTTGAGGTAGGGGATTTTGGATGAGTCGGTGCTCTATAGGAGGTATCGAGAGGAGATAGGGCTACCATGTGCTGAGCCATGGAGGGAGGCATATAAGGATGATGAGGAGATAGATCTCCCTAATGTGGATGATGTGAGGACTACTCTAGAGTACGATGCATGGTTCGCTACACAACCACCATGGGCATCAACTCTAGTAGCAGCTGGTGGAGATGGGGATGAGGTGGAGGAGACCCATGAGGCTTCTAAGCGATAGAGGCACCTTCAATATGATAGTCAAAGGAGGAGGACTAAGGGTGTGATGAGGTAGGCTCCTAAGAGTGGAGGAGATGACAAATATGGGGATGATGTGGAGGAGACTCCAGATGGACCTCTAGGTCAGAGTGAGGAGGATTGGGTGAGGTTGGAGTAGTAGGTGGTAGAGCGGGATGCGATGGTGATGACTCGGGATGAGAGGATCACGAGGCTCTAGGTAGAGCTGCTAGAGAGGGAGCAACATCATAATGTTGACATAGCGCACCTTCGATCTTGGCATAGGTATATCAAGGCTTTGGAGGATAGGTTGATGGAGCATCATATTCCACTTCCTGATCCTCCTACCTCCTCTGTATTCGAGGCTGCTAGGCATAGCGAGTCTAGGCATAGCTCTAGGTCTAGGGCTCCTTCTAGGTCACAGGGGTCCTCTTGGAGGGCTTAGCTAGTGCTTAGATGCACTTTTTGTATATGAGCCTTGGTGCTCCATTGTATGTAGCCTTTTGGCACTCATTGTATATGCGATATTTATACATATATATACATGGCTTTTACTTTTGTGTTATATATTTTTGTGTGAATGCTTTTGTGGAATGCTTTGTTTATATGGATGATTAATGCATATGATATGTTATGGATGATTAATGCAAGTGGAAATGTATGGATGATTAATGCAAGGTATGGAATGCACATGTTCTAATGATCATTCATAGTTTAGATTTTTCTTGGCCATGTTCTAGCATTGTTGTTTAATCAGGGGCACCAAACTTGGTGGCTTGTGTGGTGTATGACTCATGAAGTGACATGGATGTTGACATGGAAGAAGATATGGATGTTGATATGGAAGAAGATATGGATGTTGATATGGAAAATTGACTATTTTGTAGAGACTCGGACATACTAGTGGCATCAAACAAACTCACTAAAACTACCTAATCCTTCTAGGACCAAATGTGTGTGCAGTGAATTCATTTACCGAATCATGAGCATGGTAATGACTCGAGGCAATCAAGAACCAATGTGTGTGCAAGTGAGTTCATTAACTCATCTTGAGTAAATTGGGTGTGACCTATTATGGATGAAACCAAGAAGCTAGCTTGTCTGTATGTGTGGTCAGAGGTCTCTTTAAAAGAGACGTGTCACCACGCATGAGCGTACTCCACTACCAGTCAAGCGTCTATAGCTCTGGTGGAGGCTAACTCCATAGTCCAAGGATTTTGATCTCTTAAGTTTTGGGGATGACTACCTAACCGTCTGACTGGAAATGTAGTATGATCCTTACAACCCAATGATCAGTGGTGTGTGATGTAAAATATTTAGAGTTTTTGTTAGGGATTTTCCCTACTCTTTCTTTTATTTTGAATTGTGATAGTGGTGAAAACCACTATTTTTGTGGACTATGTTGCATGATGGGACAAGCGAGGATTACCCTTTTCACTTTGAGGTTCAAACCAAGTATGGTGTTATCCCTCTTTGACACAAGATGCTTTTAAGATGTGGAATTGTGTTTGGTTCAAGAATGTTTTGGAGTCAATTCCCAAAACTCAAGATTTTCTTAGTGAAAATTGTGTCTTGGTCCTAAAGAAACTTGACATGTATTTTGGAGGTTGCTTAAAACACTAGGAGTGGCTGAGTGACCAAAAACACCTAGGAATTATGGATATATGGAGGCAAATGATAATTTTGGCTTGGTGGAATGATGCAATGACATGGATGATGTTTTTGAAGGTGCCCCTGATTAAGGCAACATGACTTTATTGGACCAATTAATACCTTGAACTAAATGAATGATCCCTAATATGAAATGTGAAATGTAGATGGAATGTATGAAGTGCAATTTTGTGAAATGGAGTGTATGCATGCAATTGTTTTGAATGAAATATGTGAAAATGAAATGCAATGCAATGTTTTTGTGTATTAGCCATGTATATATATATATATATATATCACATTAAGCATAGAATGCTCTCAAGTGTATAACATTAAGTGGTTCAGGTTCTTCCTCTCCCTCTAGACTGGCAAGCCTATAAGTACTATTACCCACTCTTTGAGTGATGATGTATGGACCCAACCAATTAGCTATGAATTTATCATGAAGATGCAGAAATGCATTGGTGTTTTGTTGATTCTCTTTAAGGACAAGATATCCTACTTGGAATTCATGTAGATGAACTTTGGTGTTGTAAGCACACTTTAGGTAGTCTTGATAAACTTGTAAATGCTCTAAAGCATTGACTCACCTCTCATCAAGAAGTGTGATTTGGTCAAGATGTGCTTGTCTAGCAGTGTTGTCATCTATGAATTCTTGCAAAGAAATTCACAAGGAGGGGATCTCAAGCTCAAGAGGCATGATTACTTCAACTCCATAGACCAATGAAAATGGTATTGCCCTAGTAGGCATGTGAATCCTTGTTCGATAATCCCATAATTCCAAGGGAATTTTGGTATGCCAATCTCTATGATTTTTGTTAACGAGTTTCTTAAGAATAGCAATTAAGGTCTTGTTGGTAGCCTCAGCTTGTCCATTTGCTTGTGGGTAATAAGGAGTCGATAAACTATGTTGAATATTATATTTCTTGAAAAGTGCTCGAACATACTTGTTCTTGAAAGACTTACCATTGTTAGAGATGATTTTTGAAGGGATACCAAAATAACATATGATATGGTGAAGTATAAACTCCACAATTCTAGGTCCTATCATATTGGTTAGAGGAATTACCTCAACCCACTTTGTGAAGTATTCAGTGGCTGTGATGATGAATGTATGTTGTCCCAAGGAAGGAGGTAAAATTTTGCCAATTAAATCTAGACCCCATTGTGAAAAGGTCCAAAGGCTTTGAATATGCTATAAATATTGTGATGACACATGAGTTAGATTAGCATGCTCTTGACATTTCTTATAATGTTTAATATAAGTACAATAGTTACGTTCCTGTTGAGTGGTAATTTTACCCAATTGTAAAATTACACTCTCCCTTAGGATTTTGATCTCAAAACTCTCTCTTGCAAAGAAGTTAAACAAAACAAATTCTCCAAGGTCTCTGCTATATTATCATTTGCACATGTGCATTAGTAATCTCAATAAAGATATCTCAATTATTGCTAGGAACACCTTAGTGATTGCGAGTAACTGTTAACAAGGGGCATGTGTTGGTTCATTTTACCATGCTTAATTAATGATTGTTCATAAACCTTAAATAAAAGTAAATGTGAATTGGCCCTCATATGACCACGATGTAGCCTTAATTCCTTTTATTCTTGAATGCTTTTAGGTTGATTTTATCTTCCTTGATTAAGTGGATTTTAAACAAGTTTTATCTTGCATTAAATCCTACTTTAAGCATGAAATAGAAGATTAAATCTATCTATGAAAGTGAATTCAAAATGATGAAAAGATCCATTAAATGTAGCTTCTATCATGAAGATAAAGAAAGCCTTTGATGTAATTAATAAACTGTCCCTCTTTGATGAAATTAATTTTCATAAAGAGACACCAATTTATTGCTTGAAAATCATGACCTCAAAATGTCATCATAAATTATCCCTCTTTTATGAAATCATAATTTTCATAAAGAGACATAATTTAATGCTTTAAAACACTATCCTTTGATGTAATGACAAATTGCCTCTCTTTGATGAAATCAGAATTTTCACAAAGAAAGGTGCATTTATTACTCCGAAAATGATGGCTTATGAAATGCCATTAAAAATCACCTCCTTTAATGAAATTGAACTTTTCATAAAGGAAGGGTCATTTTATGCTCATGAATGAAAATGCAGAATTTAAAAATCTGATTTGCCTCCAAAAAAAAAAAAAAAAAAAAATTTCCAAAATTATAAAAACCCTTAAAAACAACAGTTTTAAAAAATAATTATAAAATCGAAATGACCTTGAAATGAGTTTGAATCTGTTGCATATGGAAGATTGTATGTCATGCTTCATACTCATGTAATTATTTTTATCATTTTTTTTTTAATTTTTATGTCCAAAGTTTAAAAAAATGCAAAATGAAGGGTTAGAAAACAGAAAAATAAACTCTGAAAATAACTTGAATGCTGAAAACAAAAACATGCAAAGCATTATCAGTTTGATGGCACCCCATCCTATAAAATTGAATATGTGAGAAACTCTTACATGCAACCTATTCTATTCCAACTTGCGTTCACACAATCAAAATAAATTAGGTGCTAGCTTCTAAGGACACATAAAATAATTTCCAGATTATGAATATTCACTTGATGTAACCATAAAAATGCATAAACATCACTTATAAATCTGAAATCTAAAAAGGGAAAGATAATAAAGTTTAAATCTAAGCATGCAAAAATTTCTCCTTCTTTCTTGCTAACAAGGCCTAAATTTCTGAAACAATCTTTAAAATAATATCTTCATTTTTACAATGAAATTCTGGCAATATATCTCTAGTTTTCCAAAAAAACTAGCCCTTTCTCCATTTTTGGAAGTTTATTTAACATTTACATCCTATCCTCTCAGTTCTCCTTTGCTTGGTTTCCTTGTCTCTTCATTTTATTTCCTGTGTTTACATGCATTCAATTTTATTTTATTCTATTTGAATAGGTAGTTACAACCATCTTGCCAATTCGACAAGACATAGGGTACAATTACCACCTATGTCGGCCTTTATTACCATATTCAACCTTACCTACGTTGGCCACGTATGCTTCATTTATTCTCACATGAGTGAATGGACCCATAGTTACACTTTATTTGAAACACATGAAATGACTTTTTCGACAGTTCTCGGTAATACTCAAGCTTACTAATTTTATGTAAACTTCATACCTATATGGAAGTGTGGGACCCTTAACAACCAACACGACCAACATTTCACCCTCATATTAATGAAAATTGATCTTTATTTATGTGGTACTGCATCTCCCACCAAAGTTTACCATTTTACACCTTTACTAAGCTCTTCGTCTGTGTCATTGAGTCATGTTGTGTGTTGTTGGTCTAGTTCAAACTATGAATTTTACCAGAGAATTAGTTGTACATTCACCAGTGCACTACCGTCATGAAACGTCCTATGATTGTACAAATAATGCTATCACTATTTGTCGCTCATCATACCAAA